>CM065809.1:95690809-96989143 GCA_033398695.1 Orobanche coerulescens
TTATTCCTTCTATCATTGTAATCTTTGACTGATATCTATAAACTCTATCTTTGTTTTGGAAGATTACAGCTCGTAATCTAGGTTTACTGTTTGATTATGCATTTAAATTCAATTTCTATTGCCCCAGACAACAAGTATGAAACTTGTCTAGTATTAAGTTGTAAGAACTTGTCTGCGAACAGTTCATAGGTTAAGTTGTATGCAACATAGATCACACTGTAAGATTGTGCCTGCGCGCCAATCATAAGTTTTAGTTCATCCCTATAGATGTTTTACCTAATGCTTAGAACTTGCCTGCGAGCAGTTCATATTTTTTTAAGTGCTGAAGACCAGATCATTCGACAGAAGATCAAGAAGTCAGCCTCTCTGGATCAAGATGGTATCGATAAAGAGGGAAATTGTTTCGGCATAAAGAGGTTTTGGCATCATCAATAAAGAGGTTTTGACATTATCAAAAAGGGGGAAATTGTTGGGATAAACAATCTTGTACCTTGTTTTGATACATGCCAACATACAGCAAATAACGCACTGCCATCATACAACAAGTTATCTAGTCAACATACAGCAAACTATCTCAACAATATTTGCCATAATACAGCGAAGGACTCGATATACCGCTAAGTATGGAAGCTGTCCTGAATCTTCATACAGCGCCTGCCATACAGCATGGGAGATAGCCTACAGTGTTGAAGTCTACAGCTAACAGCAATAAGACGTACTATGCTGGACATAACATACAAGCTAAAAGTGTTAGGATAATAAACACTTATCCAACAGAACTGAAGACCGTTGAGAATGAATCTACCTTATACGCTAAAGTCAGAACGCCATTTGGAATAAGTATTTAAATACTGACTGGATAAAGTATTTAAATACCAACCGACAAGGTCTTCAGACAAGGAGCAAAATCCGAATCTTATTCTTGAAAGTCAATCAACCAATCAGAATGGATCTCAGCTCACCAACCCAGACAATGGACATATTTATAACAGATCTATTCCAAGGTTATAAATAGTCCATGCAAGAGGACATTGCAAAAACCAACGAACGCAATACAAATTACAAACTAAGATCGAATGACTGGATATTCATTATCGTCAAATCAAAGCTTACAAGAGCAAGTATATTTCTTCAAGTATCTATCTATATCTGAAGAGAAGAAATATATTCAGTCACCAAGAACAGCACATCATCAGCTCAAGATGATCGTGTTCAAGATGCTGTTCTAAATCTGTTACTTTACCATTTTACCTTTATGTAAAATTTAGCCCCGTGTGGATTAAGAAAGATATTCTAACCTATGTGGGATGAATAGGACGAAGCTTCAAATATGTGTGAGAAGAAGCAAGTCAAGAGACGCCATAAACCAATTTGTGTGAACGGTTGAAAGCGACAGTCTTTGTATCAATCTGTGTGAACGATAAAAGGATAGGTTTGATTATAGTCACGTAGTTGTGTACGTAGTGATTATAATAAATGTTTTCACTCCTGTGTGGAGGACCAGTGGACGTAGAGTGGTTTACCTCGAACCACTTTAAATACTGTGTTATTTACCTTCTGCCTCTATTGTTTTCATTACTGTGATTATTTATAAGTATACATTGTATAACCTGTACGCACCAAGCTACCAGGAGAAAACCTAGTTGCTGCATTTATAGCAACTCACTTAAAACGAACTTCCCCTACGCACTCTTATTTGGAAAACGTACATCTTGTTGTACCAACACTTTTCCAAGTTGTATTCTGTATACTTAGTGGCCAACAAAAGAGGTAAACATAATTATAATTATTAGTATCCCGATGCAATCATAAGTAGGCCTTTCAACCGTCAGGTCAGGAACACTTGATTTAAGTATATTTGGCAGGTACTAATTATAACGTGATTATTAATTTATTTAAGATGATATTAATTATCTATAAGTAAAAGTAGTACTTTTACTAATTATATGTCAAATATGTAATTTCAAAGTTTTGATAAATAATATTATATATAAATAGATAGATTATATGAAATCTATTGAGAATAAAATTAATATGACTTTGTATGGAAATTAGTTATAAACTATAAAACTCAAATTGAAAATAAAAGAATTTAGCTAATTATATTTTTTATAATTAGATAAATTGTTGCACTCTATTAAGAATTAAATTAATTATGTTTAAATAAATTGTAAAACCCAAAATTTCTGAACACGTAAAATACCCAAAATAACCTCCAATCTCGAACTTTGAATAGACGTTTAATTATTTAAAACATTTCATTCCGATTTTATCCTAAGTATTTAACTCGTTAATAATTGAACGAATAAACGTTATATGAATATAAAACTTATGCTAAACCGAAATTTTACATAATTAAAATCTTGTACACGTATATTAAGTCCTAGCCGAATATATTGTAATGTGACACATATGTATGGAGACCCATATAGAGTCCAAATTCGTGATTTCGTAAAAGGTGGCAAGTCCTCCAATTACCTCTCAATCAATCCCACAAAATCGGCAACTTCCATTTTAAAAAGTACCCTACTCGTTTTGTTTAAGACCTCACACCTATTTCACACACTTAACAAAATTTCAAAAACTCTCAAAACCGGCGACTGGGAATTCTTTTTTTTTCTCTTTTGTTCCATTCTGTTTCGAAAACAAAGTGGTGCAAAAGAGAGTATTCGATTGTGGTTTCCTCTTGGCAATTTGGCGTGGTGAATTCGTTCGAAGAAAAGTGGTTCTGATTCGGTTTTTGTCTTGGTGTTGTCTGATTTTTGGCCCTCGTTATCTCAGCCCATTTGGTATGTTTTTCTTGTGGTTTCGATTCAATCTTTTGATCTCTTATTCGTGTATAAACAAGCCCTAAAAACCTAATACTAATGGGGTAAAAGATAAACAAAGAAAAGGAAGTTTTAACCCTTTTTGATTCGATTTTATTTTGATTTGTGCCGAGCCTCTTGCTTGATGTTTTAACACCATTGGATACCTCATATAATCTGTATTTAATCATAAGAAAATATGGCTAAAATATCAAGAATAAAACTTTACGAAAATAGAACCAATCGGCCTAATATATGTGTTATCGCATGTCTTTAATTTTTGTGAACTTTGATTCGATTTTTGTGACCAAATGTAACGTGGTTATGGCTAAATATTTTGTGTTTTATTTAAGTCATAAATGGGTCTAATCACCTGTAAAATATGAGCCTTTGAATTGTCATGTAATTGGATTTAAGAGGATTGAATGAATTAGGGTTTAAATGATTTCTGAAATTTGGACAGCATGTATGCCTGAATTTGTAAACGTGAGATCTCATGATATATGATGGTTTAAATCTGTTTCTTTGCATGAAAACTTAGTTTTATATCTTAATTAAGTATTCCAATTGCTTTGTAAGGATTTGAGTTTGATTTGGTCGTATTTTTGAATTTTGTGTGATGATATGTCAAAACTGTGTTTGCAGAATGTTATTTCAGTCATGGTTTATGATTTTTCATTTTTCAACCGTAGAATATTAAAGGATAAAAATTGAGAGGAATCATATTTGATATATTAGTTAATTGCTGGAATTTTTGTGGTTCTTTATTAGGTGTCTAAGTTAGGTTGTTAATTAGAAACTTTTGAGGTGTTTCTGTAGATCCAAATATGGGCATGTTTGCATAAAACGATTTTTGAAAAGGGTTACACTTAATCATAAAATCTAAAAAAAATTTAAGTAGACTCCTAAAAAATTATAGCTTCTGTGAGAATTTTGGTGAATTTTCATTTTGACTTCTGGTATGGTAATAAAATTCGTTAAGTAGACCTAATTTTGTTATAAAACCAGTCATTTGAAGAACATGTATGTAATATATCATTTAAGTTTCATTAATAAGTATAAACCCCTAAAATGCACTTAAACATTTATTATGATATAATTAATCATATGTTAACATAATTCCAATAACGAGACCCTACTCACATTAATGAATGGTGTTAAGTAATTAAGAATCCGTTATGACATTAAATGAGCTAATAAGTATAAAATGAACCTAATTCGTGTAGATTCGCTGAAGAAGGAGTGACTTCCTATTCTTATGTTATGACATGGTTTCGTTAGCAGTTTAAGGTACGGATATTCTTGATACACACTTCTCTCTACCATTGTCATCGGTTGTTTCGTTTGTTTGATTATTCGTACGGATATTCTTGATACCCCCTTCTATCTACCATTGTTATCGATTGTTTCGTTTGTTTGATTATTCATACGGATATTCTTGATACCCCCTTCTCTCTACCATTGTTATCGGTTGTTTCGTTTGTTTGATTATTCGTACGGATATTCTTGATACCCCCTTCTCTCTACCATTGTTATCGGTTGTTTCGTTTGTTTGATTATTCGTACGGATATTCTACCCTTTCTCAGTAAGGGTTCTGATTCTATGTACTATTGTTATTGTTTGTTTCGTATCGATACGGATATTCTTGATACCCCCTTATCTCTACCATTGTTATCAGTTGTTTCGTTTGTTTGATTATTCGTACGGATATTCTACCCTTTCTCAGTAAGGGTTATGATTCTATGTACTATTGTTATTATTGTTTCGTATCGGTACATATATTCTGACCTTATCTCTTAAGGTTTCTCATGATTCGTTCACATCTATTTGATATTAGCTTTGATTATGATACCTTTATCTGATCCTTCTTAGTATGGCTTTCTTTGACTTATGCTCTATTTGAACCTTTGCTATGCACCCTTAGATTTGTGAACATTTGGAATTTGAACTTTGATATGAACCTTTGCTTTGAACCTTTGATATGAATCTTTGACATTTAGACTTTGATTATGACTCCTTGATGACTTAGACTTTGAATTTGAGATGATATAATATTTGAACCCTTCAGTTTGATACCCGAGCCAAGTTCGTTTCCTAGCCATGAAGGTAACATGGCCGTGTCATTGATGCACAAATGGCATGACTCTAGTGTGGTTGAGTGATGTTCCACACCATCCCATTTTGATATGATATGTGCACTTTATATTTGTTATGGCCAATATGATTTGTTCGGGGGCGTATGGATGCATCCTAGGTTCAATTTGTATTTGATGGATATGATATGATATGATATGATATGATATGTTCGGTGACTGATGCATGGGTGCGATCCATGTCTTTCACATGTTCGGGAGTTAGCTACTCCATGGTTACTATGATATTTGATTTGACTTATGTTCGGGCTCGTGGTAGATTACTGACCTCTCCTTATTTTTGATATCCTTTTGTTTATACCTTATGCTTTGCCCAATGCACCATATTATTCTTTGTTCCTTATCTTTTGTTGCGTTTATATATATCTGTTTAGTGAGCTTTTTAAGCTCAGCCGCATTTTTTTCCTGCGGCAGGTTTTAGGTTGGAAGTTGGGTTGAGTGAAGAGTGCATAGGAGCTCTTAGTGGACTACCCTGAGGATCAGAAGCCCATTTTCATCTCGATTAGACTTGGATTTGATTTACTTTGGGATTTGTATTACATATTGTATAGAGTTAGCATTTCTTTTGTTCTCTTAGAATACCTTTGTAATTATTATGTTTAGAAGTCTTCCGCTTGCGTTGTATGTCCTGATTTGGCACCATAAGATGATACTTCTACCCTTGTCGGGTTGGGGTGTTACATAAATTAAGTTGAAAAATATAAAATACTAATTAGATTAGTGTAAATATTTAGAGGAAAATAATTAAAACTATTAAATTTTGGTTGATAAAAAATATCTTTGATGAATATGTGTGGTGAAAGTTAATTTGTTACCTAATGTGGAGGATTTATTATAGGAAATTCATAAACGCCATTAAATATAAATCAAAATTAGTAAAACATAACAAAAAAGGTTTAGTATCACGGACATCTTGGGGGCTCGGTGAATATGGTGAAGGTCGTGAAATTCATACTTTCGTTCTGGGATATCCTTCACTTATTGGTGTCTTGCCTAATACTGGTTGTAGGAGGATACATAGATGGAAGGTTCTAGATCCTTCAAGAGGTAGTAGGATCCTATTAAATGTCTTAACTTATCTAGAAATCTTATGTATGGAATGACTCTCATTGTAATGCCTTTATAAAGGCCCCCTCTATCAGTGTTATGATAACAATTGATTGACTCGTATTTATAGCTTTTTACTTTCTCCTGAAATACGTTATCAGTACGTAGCTCGAGAGAATTTACAAATTCTGAAAAAAAATCAGCCCTTAACCCTAGCCGACCACCGCCCAACACTGCCAGACCACCGCCGAACACTGTCGGACCACCACCGAACCACCACCGATCACTGCCGGAACCCTGCCGGACCTCAGATCTACTCAAACCGACCACCATCGATCACCGTCGATCACTGCTGGACCCCTCCGAACCTCAGAGCTACTCATATGGACCACCACCGATCACGGTCGAACACTGCCGGACGACCTCCGATCACCACCGATCACTGCTGGACCCATCCGAACATCAGATCTACTTAGATCGAACACCACCGATTACCGCCGACCACTACTAGATCTCATCCGGTGCCTGCCGATCCAGCCTAGCCGCGACCGTTGTAACACCCCCAGAGCCATCTGGGAATATTACAGCGCCATGGGCCCCGAAACGGAACCCACAAGGCTAAAAGACATTTTTACAAACATTTCAAATACGCCTAAGCAGCGATGACGGTAATATCTTTTAAAATATTCAAAGACTTTATAAAATCCATTTATCAATACCGTCGTAAAATATCATCTGAAAGTACAAGGCCAAAATGCCAAAACTCAACAGTTTCAAAAGTATACGTTAAGCCACCACTTGCACATATCGGCAAAATAGTTTAGAAAATATCTTCCAAAATAAAGCCAAATTCGCAAAATACTAGCAACCCATTTTAAAACACACTCGCAGTGGATATAACAAATAACTAAAACTACTTTTGCAGCGGAAAAATGACTAGTCAAAGTACTCGATTCATAAACACACGCCATAGCCAGTATCCTACGAGAAGCTCATCTCTTCACGACCGCTACAAGCTCGATTTCCCAAGAACCTAAAATAAAGCCCACGACGGGGTCATCCATAATACTCAACAATAATAACGATCACCTCACATCAATAATTACATACCAATGAAAGTACAATATAAGAATACGACCAATATAATCTTACCGTCATAACCTCATCAATTCGCGATAACCTTCATCGAAATAACCCTTACCATATTGCACACGTCGCATTCTCGATTAAACAATGAAATCATACATGACATCTATATTGTACATCAACAATACCCAAGATTCTCAAAACATAATCATAACTCACCAATACGAAAATATACCAACTCTGGCCAATTCAATCCATCGGATAACATCATTAAATATCAACACGATAACCGATTGTCCATCCAAAGACAATAACCAAGAAGGAAATACTGAACATACCTCAATATATGCAATGCCACGACGAATCATGTCAGTTTAATCCGAGATCAGATCAAAACAACATACGGACATGGTCCTACAAAAGACTTACAAATGTGTACTCACATGACAACATCAATATGCTCATAACAATAACAACAACATATACTTATGGTTATCCAACGATCCAGCGCGCACAGCATAGATACCCACGATGATCCTATTAGACCAAAACGTAGTGGAAAACAAAAATATACACATGCACAACTACACATGGTAATCCAACAATCCAGCGCACATAGCATAGATGCTCACAATGATCCCATCTGACCAACACGTGGTGCAAAACCCATCCAACGATCCAGCACACACAACATAGATACCCAAGATGACCCCGTCGGACCAAGACGAGGTGAACATACAACAACAATGCACAAATGCATGTTAACAACAATATACAAATGCACAACAACAACAATTCACGAATGTATCACAACATGATCGACACAAAATGACAAAAATAATTGGAGTATTTGCCCTGAGTCCTTTAAGAGCAATCTCGATGTCAAGAACCATCACCGACGATTATCCTCAATGTTCGACGATCCAAAATACCACGGACTATAGATAACTCATATCCTCATCTTTACCATAATGTATCCTCGAACCTAAGTATACCAATAACAAATGTAAATCATATACATTATGATTTAATTCCCAAAATCTGAAAACAACGTACAATCCCAAATCTCCAGAGTTCATAATTATAATCATTGTTATACAAATTATAAATGAATGAAACTGAAACCATTCATTTAATATTATAAATTGAGTAAGTAATAACTTACCTCGATACCAATACGATGATTGTTAAGAGTATGCCCACGAATGCCACTCAGAGGATGTTAGAGCAAGGGCATTGTACTTGTTGTTATGTAAATCATTATAAAAAGACAATTGTATGTTTATTTATTTATTGGTAGTCGCTGGCATTCCTGACTCATATATATATATATATATATATATATATATATATATATATATAAACTAGTCCGTGTATTTGAGAGCAAGACATTCCACTCCTTATTGGATAAGAGGATCGACACTGGAAAGGTTTATAGCTCAAATATTTAATTGTTCGCAAGTCGATGATACTTGACTGGGCGTTAAGTTTATGTGAAGACTTGTACGACGTGTTATTTGACTTGGAGAGTGCCTCTCGAATGCTAATGGTTAGTGGGAGCACACGTTATATGTATGCTAATGAGATTAGTATACTCAAACCGACTCACCCTCGATTCATCACACGGATTTCACTCTGGGACAGTCAATGATGGAATCGAAAGGTTGTGATAGGCATTCGTGAACCTTCGACTTGAGGATTTAGTAGGGATGTGCTTGTGATGTTAAGATTTTCATTAGAGTAGTTCGACCCAGAAAACCAGAAGGTGGGGGTCAACTTCGACGTGCATATTGACGGGCAAGTAGCAGGTTCTACTAAATACCAAGATAGGATTCTTTCTCCAGTTAGTGAACATGTATATGTCATATGTGGTTATTGGCAGATGAGATCATAAGTCTTTGGCCAAAGCATTGGATCTAGTTGTATTAGATACACGAGAGCTCAGTGCTCTCTATTTGCATTAACTCATGCATAACATCAAGTACAGATAGGGTTTGACTGACCATGACCCTATAAATTGATCGGGACATTTGAAAGAAGGGTTTATAAGTATACTGGTATTCACGACAGAAAGGTTTTGGAATGATCCTAATCATTCGTTCTCAGTTAGGTTACAGTGTAGGCCGCGGGACTAGCTAGGTGGTTGTAATACCACTAGTATTACATGCTATTTCACATTGAGCGATCATTTCTATTTCATCTATTTAATAAATAAATGTACTCCGTCATGATAAACGTATTTTGGATGATATGTTCGTACTGTATTAAAATGAATAAAGCTTGTCTGCGCCTCTTATTCTTGTACTGTGATTGTATGATGACTGATGATTTGTCGGTGACATACCTCGATGTCGTTGGGAAATTATCGGTGCGAATATGATGGTGGCCAACGTCTTTTTCCCCGAGATTACTCGAGGATATTGAGAGGGAGTCGCGTTATAAGGAATCAATGTGATAATAACTTAGTAAACAAACTGAACCTTACGTACGTTAAAAACTATGTATTACGTACGCTAAGTATGTGACATTACGTACGCTAAAGGTTGTGCCTTACGTACGTAACGCGGTCTTCAGTCTTCGGATAGGGAATCTTCGTCGGATGGTGGATTGTCAGACCAACTTTCGGTGCGATAACGACAGGCAAGTTAACGGATGTTACATACGTTAGCCGACTTTCGTTACGTACGTAACGATATGTGTAAATTAGTCCGGTAAATTCTGAGTTTTTCCTTACGTAATGATAACGTACGTAACATGGCTTACGTACGTAAAGCTTCAGGCCTAACGTGCATAAAGCCATTCCAAATTTATATAAGGACACCCTCCCTTTCATTTCTTCTGACCCAAAACTCACTCTTTGCTCTTCATACTATCCTCCACCCTCTCTAAGTCGGTTCATAGCCTCCCTAATCAAGTGTTATCCTGTTGGAGTGAGTTGATCAAGCTCCGGAGGAGGTTTTGAAGGTGATACCTTTTCATTCTTCGTCGTCTTTCGTCGTTCTTCATCCTCTTTTGTAAATTGAGGTAAGTTTATCAAATCTTGAACTCATTTCAGTGTTTTTATACGAGCTATACTAAATTTCGGATGCTTTGGGTAGTTTAGAACTTTCGAGAATGATCGGAATGGTGAAAACTATCACGATTATTAATCGATGCCTATCTTGTTAAGTAATTAGAATGAGTGATGGTAGTACTCGTAATTGAATGGGAACTCATAACCGAATTGTTAATCACCAACACCTTAGAATCATCTTGTTGTAGATTCAATTATAACCCGGTTACCATATCGTAAAAATGTTAATAATCCCTTGATGAACTAACTAACGACTATCAAATCGGATAAGTAATCAAACATGTTAAGTTCAGGGAATTAGTGCTTAATCGTTCCATTCTAGTAATTTAAACTAAAATTAGTGATGTAATTACGATGGCCTTGAGCCATAATCACGACGTAGAGATTTTGTATTAGAACATTAATCAACGAGATGATAAATTGTAAAATGGCGAATCGAGGAAACTAGTAATATGCATAATGGTCACAAATAGAGAATTCCGATTTTGGCAACATGAACAATCAAGTTTAGGATCCTTACGGGATGGGGAGAATTGTCATTAATCATCATTATTACTACAAGATGTTAATCGACGAACATGTAATAGGTTGGGCTTTCGGATGTGTTCGTTCGAGCTGTTGTGTTATCAAGGAAGTAACTCTCGTCGGATTTGAGGCAAGTAAATCTTGCTAGGACCTTACGTATTAATATTTCAGAATATTGCATGTGTTACTGTCTCTGGTAAGGTGCTCGTCTTATCTATCTCGTCTGGAGTATTCCTGTGTAGATACTTCTGTGACCCTTGGCTGCGGCCTTGGGAGTTTATATGTTGATATATATTGCGGAACTGTGTCGAGGGATAAAACCTGAATGGTACCCACGTCCGGAGTATTCCTGTGTAGATGCTTCTGTGACCCTTGGTTGCGTCCTTGGTAGTTTATGTGCTGATAAAAGGAATGACGTTGAATTGAATATTCGGTGATAACCTTGTTTCTGAATTCATCTGATTCTATCATTGAAATTTGCTCGAAACGTCTGACCTGGGTTGACTGAAACGATACGTCGTGTCAGGCAAATTTGTTGAATATGTGCAGGACATTCTCGAAGGTTCCGGTCAGGCCTAAGCAGTGTTGGGAAGAAGATTTGTTATTTCTTAAACTAAATTTGAATAATCCACGTTGTGTAATAACCGTATGAACGGACATTGTTACCTTTTATATTTCGGTTGTATGAACGCTTTCATTTGAACAATTCCGCAAACTACTTGTTGAATAAATTGTTTTTAAAAACCTCTTTTAAAACTCGCCTTGTGGGTCCCACATGGGATTCATGGAACTGTGGCATCTGGCTTAATTTGGGGCGTTACAGAAAATGTTATTAGAGACGAAAACTCACGTGGAGAGTGTATCAAGATTTTTTTTTTGAAAACGTCTTGCCTTCAAAAGTCCAACACTCCTGGCGACCGTATCTCATCGAGAAATGTCGAGGTAAAATACACGTAAACTCCTGAGAATCAGGTATAATGTTTGAATTCAGTAAAAACTCAGAGACTGTTGTACTAAACTAACCTTTTAGAGCGAGCAATCATCACTAATGGCACGTCGTGGAGCTAGAAAGAACGTAAACGCTGCACAGAGTTCCGCTATGAATCAACAGGAAGACAGGAATACCGGTGAAACTAACCCATTCGGGAATCAGCCACCGCCCGTTAATCAGAACGAACAGGAGGCGGAAAATCAGAACAACGGGGGATTTGATCCGGCCTTTGTCCAGACCCTCGCCCAGGCCATTGTTATGGGAATCGCTCAGGTCAACCGGGCAGAACGTGTACCGGTCATTGACATAGAAGAGAATGCTGGGAAGGACCGTTGGCTGGGAGAATTGTTGAAGGCCAGACCGCCATTATTCGATGGATCAGGGGATAAGCACGTGGATGATTGGATATCCTAGATAGAGACTGCCTTCGAGGTGATCGATTGCCCAGGGAACCGAAAGGTACTGCTCAGAATCAACCATCTCCGCGACACCGCAGCCGGATGGTGGAGGACCTATAAGCCGGAGGACAGAGTAGTCGGATGGACCGAGTTTTCCAAACTATTGAGAGATTGCACCGCCCGATCAGCACTGCATCGCCGAGCGCGGAGTTTCTTCAGTGCAGGACCTCAGGACTTACCAGTACCTGAAATCATTCGAGCTTACAGGACCGAACTAAGCTATGTCGCCAGATGGTCCCATATGAAGATCAATGAATTTGCCACCTTGCTCAATGGTTGCCGGAAGATGTTCAACGCTACGCGGCCGGGTTTCACTGCACCACTCTGAGGGCATATGAGGACGTGGTCATAGCATACGCCGGTACGGTTGTCAGTTCGGATACCGGGCTTAACAAGAAGAAGTAAAAGACATCTAATCAGTCTGGGAGCTCTAGCAGAATGAACTCGGGAATTGGGTTCTCCTCTAAATCAGCTGCTTCGTCCCAACAAAAAGGAGCATCTGACGGGCCCTCTCGCCAGAGCTGTTTCAATTGTGGCATAGCGGGGCATACCATGAGTGAGTGTCGTAAGGCGTTTAAAAAGTGTTTTTCATGCGGAAAGGGGGGCACATGCCTCAATACTGTTCACGGATCAAACCTGCACAAATTTGAGCTCCTCAGAGTCAACAAGGCTTGGTTCACACATCCAGAGCATCCTCCATGTCCGACTATCGATCCCCACCTTATCAAACTCCTCCATATGGTGCTGGAAGAGGACGTGGCCACAGGGGAGGCACTGCACCCTCCTCGGGACACTGCCATCCCGTGTGTTCGAACTAAGGGCTACTAATAACCAGACTGCACCTGCTGTCTCAGGTACACTTTTTATTAATTCCCAGCTTGTTCATGTACTGTTTGATACTGGAGCGACCCATTCGTTCATATCCATGGAATGTTTTAACCATTTGAATCTTCCTTGTGTACCTTGTGAATCTTTTACTGTTAAGCTACCCGAGGGTAGCAGGGTGGGGGGTAATTTGGTAGTTTGAAACTGCCCGATCCGCGTCGATAGTCAGGGCTGGACAGCAAATCTCATGGTTTTTCCACTTCAGAACGAAGACGTTATTTTGGGTATGGACTGGATGACAATGCACAGGACGGTATTAGACACCTATCACCTGACAGTTTCCATTACAACTCCCGACGGTGTTACTCACATAATCAGAGGCCAAGAACACTTTAGTACTAAGGGGTCCCTCAGTCTCCTTACAGCAAGAGTATCTTGTGACGAAGGGGAAACATATTATTTGTGTTATATTCTTCAGGAGGACACATCACAATTGTCAGTTTCTAATATTCCCATGGTAATCGAATTTCCGGACGTTTTTCAGATGAATTACCAGGATTGCCGCCACGATGAGAGGTCGATCTTTCGATTGAACTTGAGCCAGGGACGACACCTATCTCCAAGGCACCATACAGGATGGCACCAGCTGAGATGAAGGAATTAAAGTTACAACTCGAGGAATTGCTAAGGAAGTGGCTCGTTCGTCCGAGCACTTCGCCATAGGGTGCGCTGGTCCTTTTTGTAAAAAAGAAGGACAACTCCCTACGCTTGTGTATCGATTACAGAGAACTAATAAAGTCACTATTAAGAACCGTTACCCACTTCCAAGGATTGATGATTTACTGGATCAACTACAGGGAGCGACTGTGTTTTCAAAGATCGATTTACACTTTGGATATCACCAATTGAGAATTCGAGAGGAGGATATTCCAAAGACCGCATTTCGATCGAGGTACGGACACTACGAGTACATGGTGTTGTCGTTTGGATTGATTAATGCCCCAACCGTTTTTATTGAATTGCTGAACAAGGTTCTGATAGAATTTCTCGACAGGTGTGTGGTAGTCTTTATCGATGACATTTTGATCTATTCCCGGAGCCGACAGGAGCATGAGGAACACTTGAGGCAGGTGTTGAGTGGTTTTAGGCAACACCAACATTATGCCAAACTTTCTAAATGCGAGTTCTGGATGCCAGAGGTGACCTTTTTGGGACATATTATTTCGGCAGAAGGCGTTAAGGTAGATCCCCAAAAGATCGAGACAGTCATGAGTTGGGAACCACCAAGAAATGTCAAGGAAGTGAGGAGTTTTCTGGGATTGTCAGGATATTATCGACAGTTTGTCGAAGATTTTTCTAGTATTGCTCGGACGACGACGAATCTACTAAGGAAAAGTACCAAGTTTGTTTGGACAACGGATTGTCAGGAGAGCTTCGACGAACTGAAGAGGAAGCTGACTACTGCGCCAGTACTGGTACTACCGCAGGGTACAGAAGGATTTGTAATATACACCGATGCATCTAAGCATGGACTTGGATGTGTATTCATGCAAAATGCAGAGTTATTGCATACGCCTCTCGACAACTTAAACCATACGAGGTGAACTATCCGACGCATGACTTGGAGCTGGCTGCAGTGGTCCACGCCCTTAAGATTTGGAGACACTACCTTTATAGGGTTACCTGTAAAATTTTTACGGACCACAAGAGTTTAAAATACATTTTCACCCAGAGGGAGTTAAACATGAGACAGAGGCGTTGGCTGGAGATGATCAAAGATTACGATGTGGAGATTTTATATCACCCTGTAAAGGCCAACGTCGTGGCAGATGCACTGAGTCGGAAAACTGCACAGGAGATGATACTATCTGGTTTAACGGTACAGTCGGAATTGCAGCAAGATCTAAGGAGGAATGGCATTGAAGTATGGATACAACACCGCCAGGGACAGTTGTGCTCAATTAACATTCATTCATCCTTGCTGGACGAGATACGCCTGGCACAGATGGAAGACCCGAAACTTCGTGCGATCGGCACAAGGGCCAAAGGGGGATTTATTTCAGACTACAGGATCAAAGGGAACTTGGTAAGGTTTAAGAACAGAATTTGTATTCCACCGAATGACGAGCTTAAACAAACTATACTCAAGGAAGATCATTCTACTCCCTATTCGGTGCATCCCTGGGTGAGCAAGATGTATAAGGAATTGCGGAAGAGCTTCTGGTGGAAGAACATGAAACAGGAGGTAGCGAGGTTCGTTGCTCGATGTATGACATGTCAATAGGTGAAGATTGAACACCGTGGGCCGGCTGGAATCATGCAGCCCTTACCCATTCCGGAATGGAAATGGGAGAGCATATCAATGGATTTTGTCACCAAGTTACCAGTGACGGTGGGAGGAAAAGACACGATATGTGTCATTATAGACCGACTGACGAAGTCGGTACATTTCATTCCAATTCAGGAGACCATCGGGACAGAGCAGATGGCCACCATCTTTAGCCGAGAAATCGTAAGGCTACATGGCGTTCCCTCGGGAATTATATCAGATGGAGATACTAGATACATGTCCCGCTTCTGTAAGGCTGTCCACAAGGCTATGGGTACTCATTTACATTTCAGCACGGCCTATCACCCAAACAGATGGACAGACAGAATGTACTATACAAAACCTCGAGGATATATTAAGAGCGTGTGTACTCGATTGGGGTAAGGATTGGGCCAGACACCTCTGCTTGGCGGAATTTTCATAAAACAACTGCTGGCATGCAAGCATAGGCATGGCACTCTTCGAATCCTTGAACGGTAGGAGGTGCAAGTCTCCTCTGTGTTGTGATGATGCGTCTGATGTCATCGCTACCGAGTTGGATCTGATCCAGGAATCTATTAAGAAGATTTCCATCGTTCAAAAACACATGTTGGCAGCTTAGAGCTGCCAAAAGTCATATGCTACGGAGCACCAGCGACCATTGGAATTTATGGTCGGGGACCACGTTTGGGTCAAAGTATCGCCGATGCAGGGTGTTCGACGCTTCGGCCAGAAGGGCAAATTGAGCCCGAGATTTATTGGCCCATTCGAAATACTAGACCGAGTTGGTAAACTCGCTTGTCGACTCGCTGCCACCTTCATTAGACAGAGTGCATAACGTCTTCCATGTTTCCCAGCTGAGGAAGTATGTGTACGACCCATGCCACAAGATTAATTTCGAGGAGGTGGAGACTTCTAATGATGCTACCTTTAGAGAAGTCCCAACCGCGATTTTGGATCGACGCGTAAAGACACTAAGGAACAAGGCCATACCTCTTGTAAAAGTTCAATGGTCGCACCATGGCATAGAAGAAGTGACTTGGGATACCGAGTCGAGCATAAGGGAAAATCATCCCGAGTTATGTTATTAGTTTCGGGACGAAACTATTTTTAAGGGGATTGGTATGTAATACCACCAGTATTACATGCTATTTCACGTTGAGAGATAATTTCTATTTCATCTATTTAATAAATAAATGTACTCCGTCATGATAAATGTATTTTGGATGATATGTTCGTACTGTATTAACATGAATAAAGCTTGTCCGCGCCTGTTATTCTTGTATTGTGATTGTATGATGATTGATGATTTGTCGGTCACATACCTTGATGTCGTTGGGCAATTATCGGTGCGAATATGATGGTGGCCAATGTCTTGTTCCCCGAGAGATTACTCGAAGAGATTGAGAGGGAGTCGCGTTATAAGGAATCAATGTGATAATAACTTAGTAAACAAACTGAACCTTACGTACGTTAAAAACTATGTATTACGTACGCTAAGTATGTGACATTACGTACGCTAAAGGTTATGCCTTACATACGTAATGCGGTCTTCGGTCTTCGGATAAGGAATCTTCGCCGGATGGTGCATTGTCAGACCAACTTTCAGCGCGATAACGACAGGCAAGTCAACGGGTGTTACATACTTTAGCCGACTTTCGTTATGTACGTAACGATGCGCGTAAATTAGTCTAGTAAGTTCTGAGTTTTTCCTTACGTACGTTAAGCTCTCCATGATAACGTACGTAACATGGCTTACATACGTAAAGCTTCAAGCCTAACGTGCGTAAAGCCATTCCAAATTTATATAAGGACACCCTCCTTTTCATTTCTTCCAACCCAAAACTCACTCTTTGCTCTTCATACTATCCTTCACCCTCTCTAAGTCGGTTCTTAGCCTCCCTAATCAAGTGTTATCCTGTTGGAGTGAGTTGATCAAGCTCCGGAGGAGGTTTTGAAGGTGCTACCCTTTCGTTCTTTGTCGTTCTTCATCCTCTTTTGTCAATTGAGGTAAGTTTATCGAATCTTGAATTTCAGTGTTGTTATACGAGCTATACTAAATTTTGGATGCTTTGGGTAGTTTAGAACTTTCGAGAATGATCGGAACGGTGAAAACTATCACAATTATTAATCGATGCCTATCTTGCTAAGTAATTAGAATGAGTGATGGTAGTACTCGTAATTGAATGGGAACTCATAACCGAATTGTTAATCACCAACACCTTAGAATCATCTTGTAGATTTCAATCATAATACGATTACCATATCGTAAAAACGTTAATAATCCCTTGATGAACTAACTAACGACTATCAAATCGGATAAGTAAACAAACATGTTAAGGTTCGGGGAATTAGTGCTTAATCGTTCCATTCTAGTAATTTAAACTAAAATTAGTGATGAAATTACGATGGCCTTGAGCCATAATCACGACGTAGAGATGTTGTATTAGAACATTAATCAATAAGATGATAAATTGTAAAATGGCGAACCGCGGAAACTAGTAATATGCATTATGGTCACAAATAGAGAATTCCGATTTTGGCAACATGAACAATCAAGTTTAGGATCCTTACGGGACGGGGAGAATTGTCATTAATCATCATTATTACTATAAGATGTTAATCGACGAACATGTAATATGTTGGGCTTTTGGGTGTGGTCGTTCGAGCTGTTGTGTTATCAAGGAAGTAACTCTCGTCGGATTTGAGGCAAGTAAATCTTGCTCGGACCTTACGTATTAATATTTCAGAATATTGCATATGTTACTGTCTATGGTAAGGTGCTCGTCTTATCTATCTCGTCCGGAGTATTCCTGTGTAGATACTTCCGTGACCCTTGGCTGCGGCCTTGGGAGTTTATATGTTGATATATCTTCCGGAACTGTGTTGAGGGATAAAACCTGAATGGTACCCACGTTCGGAGTATTCCTGTGTAGATACTTCCGTGACTCTTGGTTGCGACCTCGGGAGTTTATGTGCTGATAAAAGGAATGACATTGAATTGAATATTCGGTGATGACCTTGTTTCTGAATTCATCTGATTATATCATTGAAATTTGTTCGAAATGTCTGACCTGGGTTGACTGACACGATACGTCGTGTCAGGAAAATTTGTTGAATATGTGCAGGACATTCCCGAAGGTTCCGGTCAGGCCTGAGCAGTGTTGGGAAGAAGACTTATTATTTCTTAAACTAAATTTGAATAATCCACGTTGTGACGGACCTATCGAGTCACGCATTAGGATAGACGACGGAATAAATCGAGCTTATTCTCTCTTTATGAATATTAAATATTAGATATCTAATTTATTGGACATTGGATGTCTAATTAATTATGAACATTGGATGTCTAAGTTAATTTATTGGATAAAATTACTAGATGATTAATTTAATTCATAAATATAATTATTTCTTGGAGAAATTAATTATATTATTTTGTATTTGATATAATTAATTAATCGGATTAATTAATTGATTTAAATATCTCGAGATGGATAGGAGTTTATCTGATTGGACACACGAGAGTCCGAAACGAACCAAACTCTCCTAATTCCTTCTATAGGCCGCCCCACTTCCCCCTTCCTCACAAAACAATACTTTTGATGAGGGGAGTTGGCATGTGATGAATGAATTTAATATCAAGAGGGGAAGAAAGTAGGTGATTGTGAGAAAATAAAAACAAGACTTCTCATCCCTCATTCGAAGATAACTCACGGCCAAAACACAAGAGAGGAGAGAGAGAAAAGTTTTCTTGTCTTGGTCATTGTCTTCCTCACTTCATCACCTTCTTATAGAAGATTGAGAGAGATTAAATTGCTAACTATACTTTGAGTATATACATCAATTTCTATAGCTTCACCATCCTATTGTAGCCGTATCCTTGGAGGATAATAGGGTGGGAGTTATTCCGGGTGACTTTCGGCGCGTGGCTAGTAGAGGCACGGTGTTTCGGTGCTCGGGATTTCTAAAGATGGACGAATCAGATTCATGGCGGAGATCACCAAAAGCTTGCGAATCGGATTTATGGAGGAGATCACAAACTACAACCATTTAATCAAAGGACCACAAGGATCTGATTTTGTATATCCCTCTTGTTTAGTTTTATATATTCGTATATACATAGATTGATCGATCCTCTTAAGGGATTCAGATCGAATTTGATTCGTATATTGCTTCAGTGGCGCATTATTTTTAGGCATCGAATTCCAATAGTGGTATCAGAGCAAGGTTCTGCGCTCGTAGTACGATATATAGCATTTGGAATGCTTGATTGTATGGTTAATGATTTGGAATCATTTATCATTGTAATTGTAGTATATGTTTGTTTTTTCATTGTAGTTATATTTTACACAAATTTATATTTAAATATAAATCTTTATTTTCTTGGAAATATGATTTATATTGAAGATATGAAAGTCGAAAAAAATTGATATTGGATATCCGGTCGGAAATCGAGGTCCGGATTGCCGTTGGGCAGCCCCCGAAACAGGTCTGCCGAGCAGTCAGGGCGCGATCTTGTTGGATCGCGGTCCAGTATGTTTCTCGGCCCTGCCGTGCGGTCCTGCATGTTTGGACCGCGATCCGGGCATGTTCCGGACTCGTTTACTCCGTGTATTCCAGAAAATTAATCTCTCACTTTTAAATTAAATTTAATAGGATTAAAATGATATATAGTTTTTCATTTTATAAGGGAAAATTGATTAATTATAATACTCTTGATTGACCGAATTATTTTGAACGAATTCATATTACCGATTGTGTGAATTGATTGGATCAATTCTATTTAATTGCTAATTTTATATATTGGTTGGATTAATTTATTTATTAATTCGATTTAATTAGTATTTATTGGATGAATGCTTTTGAATGGGGATATAGTTCATGGACCTAGTTTTGGATCGTTTATTTTGTTTGATTGGGGTTTAAAAGCCGTTTTGAGCCTATTTATTTTACTAGAAAAATTTGTATAGGATGCAATTTTTCAAATGTAAAATTTATATGTAATGACGAAGACCAGAGGAAGGTACATTCGAGAAGACGAAGATTCAAGACCGAAGACATGTAATTAGATTATGATGTTTTTGTTCTAGCAACGGTCCATCAACTGCATGTTGGTATTGTGGATATTTTACTCATATGGTATGAATGCTACAAACGTGCTCAAATGAATTAATGTGCAAAGTTTAACATTAATCGCTAAAATTCTCCTACGACAAAATATTAAGTTTAAAAAGTTTCAAGGTTTTCCGTCCCTCCATCGAGCTTTCAAAAAATTATAATCTAAACTGGATGTTCTATGCTTTCGAGTTATCAGGGTAGTCTTTTGGGGAGGATAGATAAATTCTGAGAGTGCATTGGATGCCTTCGGTTGGAGCAAAATTTATCCCTAGAAACCTATTCGGTTGCGGGATAAGATTCAATTACGAAACTGATCAGCGTCGATGGTGTAAACTTAACTTGTTCACGAACCATAGAAACTGTATAGGTTGAGGGGAGTGAACAAGGGAAAAAAAAATATCGAATCATCCATTAGATGGGTTGGTGTTGGAAACCATTTTATAAAGATTAATAGACCAGAAGCCTGTTCGGTTTCCCTCTATTAAAATTTATAAAGAACTCGATCACCACTATGAAATAAAGATGAATACTTTCGGATTTCACAGGGGAGTGTGTTATTTCGATAATGTCACGCCCCCACACCGGGGTTGGATGAGAAAGCGACAGCTAACGTAATTAAATAACGTTTGTGATAATGGAATTACAATAGAGCATTCAAATGCCAGATCTTAGCCCGGTGAACTAGGTCTGGTTATTCGATGAAATAAACATTCATGAGTACAGCTGAATAGTTACATAAAATTCAAAGAGTACAGCGGAGATCAGAATAATTTATTGATACAAGAATAAAAAAAAGAGCATTTATTTCAACACTCTAATACTTATGTCTCGACAGTTCTTCAACGACGATCTTCACAGGTCATCAGCATTCGTCTCGTCATCTTCTTGGGTCTCCTCATCTAGTGGGGTTTTCGAAAAATAATATAAATTGGGGTGAGAATAATAGATTCTCAGTGAGTTGGGTTGAGTATATTTTCTGAAATTATAAGTATATAATTATTTTGAAATATATACTATTTTACTCCCACCTTTGAAAATTTATCATTTATGTAAGGTATAAGTTTCAAAATATAATGCAATGAATTAAGTTATGAGTGAACAGTCAATCTCCGTAGATTGCTGTTAAGTATGACAATATGTGGCGTCGAGCGCCTAGTGAGTATTTAGCTTCGGGAGGTCGTCTATATGACTAAGTCCCTCGGCCTCCTTATAACATCTTAGACCGTTATCAGTGTTTGGCCTTTGACTATCGCCACGACCTTTGGTTTAATGACCGTAGCCTTGGTCGCTTGTCGGACCGTGACTATAACTTTGGCCTTTGAGCTTATTGCTCTCACGTTTGGTGACGTGCTTCCTTATCACTTATCTGGGCTCGACATGTCCTTAATTGTGGGTCAGTGCCCGGATCATACCATAACCGCGATTATACCCTAAGTATACGACCCAGTCACCTCCGGAACACTCCGTCCATTGGCTTCAAGGGAATAGGAAACGACGGTAGCCTTGTTCATGAACCGCAGCCGCGCTGCTCGATCCAAGACTAGGTCTAACCATCCCTGACAAAATTTGGGACTCTAGAGGTGGCCGCTACAACTCAAGAGGTGGCCCCAGATTGTAGGTCGGCACTCTGTTTCATATGGACTCAAGAGGTGGCCCCCGTCCGTCGACGTGGCACTTTGTTCCGATAGAATTAGAGGCGGACCTGTCTGTGGCACTTTGTTTGTATGGCACTTAGTTCCCGGTTAGATGTGATTATACGTTAGTCACATTGCGGTGAATGCACATAATATGGTCAGAGTTATATATCCAATACTTAGCGTAAATTGATTATACGATTGCAATTTGGAGTTTATTCGTGGCACGAGTTTTTATGAAATTATGGTTCCGTTATAGACATATCTTTGGAATATAATTGTGATTATTGATTCCAGAATTGATAAATTCCAATCTTTGATTTTTGGTTTAAATTTTCCAAATTTACTATTCATTACCATAATTCTTGCGAAACGGATTATTATGCCATGAGGTTTGGTTTTCACGGATGGTGACGAAACTTATGGGAGAGTTCATGTTGAACTTGGAACTTCGTATTTGAGTGAACTTCCTGCACTTTCGGCCGATCGATTTTTCTAAAATTTTCAGTTTTACAACAAAACTATTTAAAATGTCGTTTTGACATCAAAACCCAAAATTTGCTCCTATTGTTATAGGTTTTTTTTTGGATATAATATTTATCCTTTGCTAATTAACATTATGGTCCGTAGTCCTGAAAATTTATTTAATAATTCCTTTTTTTTTTGAAATTTACTAATTGACCCCAATTTTACAAATTATTGCATTTTAGCCCCAAATCTTGAATCGACTCCCGCTCTCTACGAAATTTTAAGGTCAAAATATTTATTTCTATATAAGTTATGTCTTCAGTACAGAAGGCGAACTTTTTACTTTGGTTCCAAATTTTTGAGGAATTTATCATTTGACCCCCTTATTTTGTCTTAATTTACACTTTTGGTCGGTATACATCGGAAATGGATTCCGATTACTACGAAATTTTTAGGATAGAGGCTAAATGTGTTATTATGTCCATTTTGATGTTCCAAACTGAAATATACGGATTTTATTTAGTAGTTTCACCATTTTGATGGATTTACACAATCTTCGTGTTTTGCCGATTTTAACCCGTTGACTTAGAGAATGATTTACGTTTCTTATAAAATTTTAAGGGTAGGTGGATTTTCTGACCTTAAGTCAGATTACATCTTTTTTTTTGTAATAATTGTAATAATTTTATTTATCTTCACTTAATTCTTGTTTTGTGTCCGTTTTGATCATCCCATTTTTGTTAGGCCACAAATTAAACATCCAACTTCACATGCATGATCATATAACACAAATATACCTCTCCAAACATAATTTCTAGAATATAAAGGAAGACAAAATCATACTTAATTGATAAGAAGTTTTGGGACATTTCACTTAAATCATCAAAATTGGCTAATTTCGCATGCAACAAGCTATAAACCATTATGTATGCTATTTGTAATATCCGACTGTAACTTTTCATTTTTTTTTACCTGTCATTGTATTATTCGGATAATCTGATTATCATGAATCGTTGCATTTAGTATTATGTTGAGGTATTATAGATTTGAATTTCATATCGTTGTTATTTCATTTCATATGTGATGATTCGATGTTAATTGGAGAGTTGCATTTTCAAATTTTTCTGTTGATGTAGCGTACGCTACATAGTACGATTAACGTACGCTAATCCTGTGCCTTAGCGTGCGTAAGGTTTCCTCTGTTGCGTACGCTAAGAGGGAATCTGGCATCAATTGACTTCAGCACGTGAACTCCTTAGCCGTTAGCATGCATGTGAACAAGATCTGAGCTGTCATGTCGGCTAGAATCAACTTTTATTAGCGTGCGTAACCCATTTCTCATTAGCGTGCGCTAACGACCTGCGAAATTCAAAGACAGTAGCCTCTGTAAGCCGCTTACGTACGTAATATCGACCGGTTAGCGTACGTAAGTGCATTAGCGTACGCTAAACTGTTCCGATACCGTGCGCTAAGTATGTCCAGTCTATTTATAGGACCAGCCTGTTTTTCACTTCTTCACAACTCTAAACCGATTCTCTCTCCATTTATCGTCCCTCTGCACTCCCAAAATGATATCAACCTTCACCAACTTGTTTCTAAGCCTTAAATCTTGGAGTGGAGCTCATTTACTTGGAGATTAGGAGTTGTTCTTGAGCTTGGAGTATATTTTCTCATAGCATTGAAGTTGTTCTTCATTTCTGGAGGTAGGTGTACTTTCCTCTCTGCATTATTTTCTTATGTTGATGATTAATGACGAATTATACTTCACCTAGAGTTAGATTAAGCAAGTAAAACATGGTTATAATTAAACTTTTTAAACACTTCTTGATGAATATGATTAATGAGGGTTTAGATTAGATGAGTTCTTGATGTTGTAATGATGGTAACCATGTTTGTAGTTATCATTACTCATCTTACTGGACGAATTTAGCTCAGTAGAACATTGTTGGATCGGTTAGCTTCATCATAGCTGTATTTAATCAAGAACTTGATATCATAGAGTGTTTAAACACCATTTTAGGTATTTAATTACCTTGGGAAGAACTTGATAATGTTAAAGATAGGATTAGATGATCTTGTTCAGAAATCTTAGAAGCTTTAACAATCATTATGGTTCAGCTTCACAAGTCTTTGAAGAATGATAAGGATCTTGATAATTACAACAATAACTTTTCATTAATCTAATGTGTTGATAACTTAGAATGTGGTTCATCATCATGCTAAATAGATAGTATTCTTAAGAAGGTGATGCTGTTTATGAATGATACTGTCATGGTAGATTGAGTATCAAATTCATTATGACTATCCTTTTATAATAGTAGATGTTGTAGAACATAAGAATTTGATTAAACCAATTTTATTGGCGAATTGAAGATGTTTTGTTCATAGAATAACAAGAGAATTAAAGGACACTTTTGGTATGGTAATCCGATTTTGGAAGATGAATTAGATGTATTGAAACCTTTCATTAATCGTTAAGGTATTCATTAGGGTGGAATGAATTATTCGAGTAGGTTGCGGGCGTCGTTTCCTACGAATTGAGATTAATATTATGTGAATATGTTATTGAATGAATTATGTTTCATTCAAGGTTGCTTGTTCGATTGAGCGTTTAACCGAGGATACCGTCCATTTGATCATTTGGAGAACGACTATCTTTCTCTTACGGAATTGAGGCAAGTTATCTTGCTTGGTTATAATGATGATTAGATTCTCATGATGGTTATATATTTCATGTGTATGAATTGTTCATATAATGGTTGTCGTGATTTGACATTGTCCTTGATGTTATTCCGTTTTCTTTATGGGGTTGCATTCCCAAGTACGTCGCTTTGAATCGTTGATCTCGTTGGTCTTATTTTCACTTCGGTGAGTTTTTCTGGATTCTTAATCGGATATGTGATTTATTGAATTCGATGTCATGTTGTATCGTGACATATCCGGAATCATATCTGGTTCCGATTGGTCATTGTATAGGATTTTTAGCCAGGCACATATATAGTCATGCGTGGATATTATTCCGCATTGGACTGTGCACACGGGACGTAGTTTCGTGAGGCTAATTAGGTACATTGTCCCACGTATATTCTGGATTCCGTATACGGGGCGGATATAATACCCACGATTTTCGTTCCGGTTATTCTGGATTTTTTTTCGGATATTTCCCGGTTGTCGAGTTCCGGTATTATTTTCTCGACAACTTATTTTGGCGTCTAAGACCGTAAGTGATGATTTGTTATCCGTTGTTTTCATTTCGGACCGATGATGTTGTCCCCGAGTATTTTGTCGTGTTCGTTCCGTGCGATTTCGGAAAATCGAGTCTTCGAGTCATGGTGGTCGGACACGGGCCGGACGGTTGGGGACGGTGGCCGGACGCAGCATGGCCGGACGAGTGTGCATCTGGCCGGACGAGTGTGCATCGCCGACGAGTGCAGGCACTGGCCGGGCGGTTGCGACCGGAACCGGCGTAGCGCACGCTACGGCCGGAAAGTAGCGCACGCTACGGCCAGGAGGCAGCGCACGCTATGGCCGGTTGGCTGCGCGCGCTAGTCGGCCGAGGCAGTAAGGGCGAAGGTTCGGATCGGGAGATCGGCAGTAGCGCACGCCATCGCCGACATCTGCAGACGCACGGCCGGCCGCAGAGCGCACGCCACGGCTCGGCGGTCGCAGACGCTACTGCCGAGCCAGAAGTCTCTGGAATGTGGCCGGGCCGACGCCGCACGTGTTCGGCGCATGATGGCGGGCCCGGCCGAACATTCTCGATCATGACCGCCCGCTAGCGCACGCTAGCTCGGCGATCTAGCGCACGCTAGATCGCACCGATATAAATATTACCGAGCAGTCCTGTTTGCACTCAATTATCATTTTCTACCTTTCTCTTCCGCGGCTGGGTTCTTGGAGGTGACGAAGGCATGTTATTATACAACTAATCCACGAAGTTTTGGAGCTCATATCATCGATTAATCACTCCATAACATCCTTCAATCCAGCGAATCAAGGTTAGTTTTCCTAGAATCCTAGTTTTGGGAAAATTGGGGGTTTTGGTTGTTTTCGCCCGTTTGATCCGTGATAACTTATATTTGTGATGGATTGATGATTATTAAGTCATATTATACCAATTTCCTTGTTGATCCATGGTTCGATTGTTAAAGATTCTTCGTTTTGTTGAGTTCCTAATCGGTGCCTTGAAGGTGTCCGGTGAAAATCCTTAGAGGGGGGTTTTGGGCGTTCTACGATTATTCTTCCTCGTACGATCGTTGATTATTGACGGTATTATGTTAGGGTCAGGTTCCTTGCGAAGAACTTGAGTCGGAACCCTTCCGTTCGCCGTTTCCCGATCGGTTATGTTACCTTCGTTTCCGTCGGAGGGTTGTGGGCATTCGAGGTTTCCTGGTTGAGCCATGTTCGTCGGAGTGTCCGGCATCGACTATCGAGGCAAGTATCTTGCCCATACATTACGTGTTTTGTGAATATGATGGTTGAAAGTTGACGATACGTGCTAAACGAATTGTTTACAACCTTTTTTCTAAAAAATCGGTATATTTACAATTATGGTTTCCTTAAAGGATGAATCTTGTGTTCGAGACTTAATGTGATTATTTGACTTTGTGTGTTAGTGTTGAGTATAGGAACTCCCTACCTTCGGATGATGTCATTATGTGTGAATATGTCGTCGGTAATTGGTGGTTAAATCCTTTTGTTATGAATTGTGCGTGGAATCATGTGGTTATCGGTGGATACATGAGTTGTGTGATACGAGTTGTATCGTTCGGTGTTGTTGAGATAAGTGTGTTTCTTTGTGGATAGTATTAATTCTGGGTCGTGAGTATATGTTGGAATAATATGGCCATTTTAGCAAAATACCTCGACTATATATATTGTGATTGACTCTTGAGGATTGCGGTTTTGGAAATGTGAATTGATGAGAGTTGAAAGGTTTTTCTCGGGTGCTCTCACTCGGGGTTGACTCGACGGGGTCACACGGGGACACAGTGGCTTAGCGGCCGGACCGGTCGCGAGAGTTACTTCGAGTGGGCATTCTCACCGGAGTTGCTCGACGGGCACACGGGGACTTGGTGGCCTTACGGCGGACCGGAGGGCTAGACCGGTCGAGAATTGCCGCAGTGTTTGTCTTGTTGATTAATTGTGATATGTCCGGAGTATCACAATGCTTGTTGCTCGGAGTCGAGAGACATTATATATCGAGTCTTGGTGTTTGGCTAAAATGGCATAAAAATAATGTGTTATGTGCAATGTATTCTTGGGAAGTGAATTGAAGTGAATGAACGGGTCGTGGACCCTGTGTTGGTGATCGAAATGGTTGGGTCGTGGACCCTGTGTTTTGTGACTGGAATGAATTGGGTTGTGAACCCCGTGTTTTGATAATCGGATTTGCATTTTTGGAAAACGAATATTGGGGCGGTGACCCTAAGTGGCTTTTGAAGAATTAAGAACTTTACTATCGCAAATGTTTTCGAAAACTCCCGAGATTTGAAAATGTTTTCAAAGTGCTTTCTTGTTTTGGTTTCTACTCTCAAGACTTGAACTAATTTAATTATCAAATAGCTCGGGAAGTCTTTTGTTGTATTCTCGGAATGTGTTTTGTATGGCTCGTATTTGCACTTTATACTTGTACTAGCAAAACAGTGGAGTTTTGCTAACTCCCGAGTATTCGGGGGTGGATGTCTGTTTTTGCATCCAGGTACATGCAGGTTTGGGAGCAAAACACAGGATCGGCGCGAAGGATGATGGAAGGCGAATGATACTAATCACACGAAGGCCAGTGTTGGATACTGTCAGTCCGAGTTTGTGTATGGTCTTTCTTCTGTCGTACTTTTGGTTTGTGAGTGTATTTTACCCTTGTACGGGTACGATTCGAGATGGAAATGTGTATTTTTGACTTGTATGTTAGTGACGAAAGACCAAGTTGGTCTACGGATTTAGTATTTTATCATGTCGGTATGTAATTTATTGTGTGGTTTTGATGTCTAGCCTGGTGGATCCTCACGGAGAGGGTCTGCGGCGTGTAATATTCCCGGTTTGATTCTGGGGGTGTTACATTTATGGTATCAGAGCTTCGGTTGCGGAAACCTAGGCTGTCGGGTCCAGTCGGGTATTGTCGTGTCTTGTTCTGTCAAATTGTGTCTGTCTAAGTCGTGTCGCGACGCGTCGTCGGTGATGTCGGTCGTGATTAGTATCGAGGTGCAGCCATCATCTTCGTGCGACCTGTGGATGTAAGTCTCCCTACTATATTGTGCCTTTTGATATACGAGCCGTATGATTTTGTGTTATGATGTGGAGTTAAAGGTGATTTGTGAGTACGTGGCCTATGTTGTTTGATTTTCGTATGATGAGCTCAAGGTCAAAATTTTTGGAGAATTCCAACTACCGATATTTTATTTTCATCTTGTATTATAAGTTTTCAAAACACGATTTTTTTGAATCCAAGTGAAGTTTACAAAACGTAGACAAGACGTGACTCTCGTTTTCAACTTATCGGTTTATGGTCATTAGTCGAAATACGTGATGATGTTATTGTTGTTCGGGCGGTGATGCCGCTTTTAGATTAAAACGATGATGTGAATGCTAAGTCGTTCGGTATGAGTTAAGATAGCTCTCTTTATTAATAGACGGGATTTCGATCACGGACGTGATTGTCCTTTGATGGTTGCTCGCGAAGTGTTGTAAGCTTGTGAATCGATGGCATTTAGATTCGTATGCTGTCGTTGTTCATTTGTAACTATCGGTTCTAATAATGTCGTATATATATTCGCAATCACGTGCTGAATTTGAGCTGTTAGCGCACGCTAAGTACAAGGCTAGCGCGCGCTAATGTGGCATGAGTAGCGCACGCTAATGTTGTTGTGGCAGCGCTAATGCGGCATGGATAGCGCACGCTAAATAATTGTTGTAACGTCGTTAGTTACAGGCTAGAGGATGTGGAATCGCATTTTTGCCGTTAGGCCTAACTTCTGTGATCGATAAATGCAGGATTGTATCCTATGTGCGTTGTCTAATGATGACAACCGCTTTTGTGTGAACGTGTGTTGTGACCTTTCATTCGCACTCGGTGATAATTGATTTTGTTCGGTGAGTCGATAAATTATGTACATTGTGTGTGTGTGTTCAAAATTTTTCCTAAAACTTTCATAAGTTTGTGCAAGTTGCGGGAATCAATTTTTGAAATTAATTTGACGTTGCGATTAAGCGGCTTTGTATGAACTTTGGAAATTGTTTGAAATTGCGAGCCGGCCTAGGATTCTCAAATAAAACCTCGACGGTATTGAAAAAGTTGTTTTAAAATACCTTGAACATTTTGTAAAATGTTACCGTCGTTGATTCTTGTGTAGTGTTGGGAGAATTTTCAGAAATGACATTAACGTACTATTTTATTTTCGAATAATTCGAGTACATGATTTTCAAAAATCTTTCACATCATAAAATATTTTTTTTTCAAAAACCAATACGATTTCTTTTCAAAATATATAGTGAAAGATGAAAAATCTCACTCGATGTAAAGTTCAAACTCGGATTTGGAAATGTTAGAGTATGTAGGAATGGTTTGATGATCTTGCATGGTTAACTTGTTGGTTGTTAACGGTGATGATGATGAGTAAAGGCATGACGATTTTGATAACGCCGGTTACAAAGAAATTATTATTTTGGCAAATGATTTCAAATGAGGCGGTTAGAGTATGTTGATTTCAAGTTTTGATGAAATAACCCGAGGTACCAAAAGTACTTTTAATGTTTATTTTGAATAACATACAAATCCAATGATTTTCAAAAGATTTTCTTTAAAGGGATACCTCGTGGATTTTCTTTGCGAGTTGTTATTGGTTACCTTATGTGATATGTCATGCTAAGTTGGTACTTTAGCATATTTTTTTTTGCGAAGTGGTGCAATCGTATTGAGTGAGAATCCGCTTAGTATGTCGAGGGACAGCGGACGCGACCGTGACCGCGGTACAGTTGGTTATGGAGACTAGATGCGGGACCAAGAGGGTATGGCCGGGAAGGTTGATATTCAAACACTTCATTTCGTTGTTTAGGTTTCGGGGATGAAACCTCTTTTAAAGGTGATATGATGTAATGCCCGCATTTTTCTTCTTCTTCTCGTTTCCGTTTTGCTCGATCATATTGAGGCAATTGTGTTCGTTAATGCTTATGACCTTGTGTTGTTTCTCTCATTTGTCAGTCGAGCGAGTTCTGATATTGTTCCAAATTGATGTACATATCGTTGTGATCTTTCCAAGTTCGGATCGATTTCTTGTGAACCGTGTTCGAAACTAACACCTCGTGCTTCCTACAAGTTATTGATGTCTTGAATTGAGGTATGTACTTCAAAGGTTATCGTTGTTGTTCGATCATTGCTATTCGTTCGTCGTTGTCCAATCATTATCGTTTGACCTCGAAATCGTGATTATTGTACATCTGGGCCATTTTGCGATTTCCATAAGTGTTGGGAAAATGGTCTTCGTATTTGATCTTCCAAATCTGTGAGTTATTGGAATTTCATACCTTTCAGCGTTGGGATCGTGATTTGATTTTTGTATTGCTCGGTTTTATCAACCGCAGCGATTCATGCCCGTTGCTTTTCGTAAGCATTCTTGCGTATTGAATCGGATCGTAGTGGCTTTATACTGCATGGAGTTCTGGTGTGTTGTCGAGAGTCGCCTTGCTTTTGTTTTAAGTTTCGGGACGAAACTTATTTTTAGGGGGGTAGAATGTAATACCCACGATTTTCGTTCCGGTTATTCAGGATTTTTTTTTCGGATATTTCCCGGTTGTCGAGTTCCGGTATTATTTTCTCGACAACTGATTTTGGCGTCTAATACCGTAAGTGATGATTTGTTATCCGTTGTTTTCATTTCGGACCGATGATGTTGTCCCCGAGTATTTTGTCGTGTTCGTTCCGTGCGATTTCGGAAAATCGAGTCGTCGAGTCATGGTGGTCGGACACGGGCCGGACGGTTGGGGACGGTGGCCGGACGGCTGCAGGCACTGGCCGGACGAGTGCAGGCACTGGCCGGACGAGTGCAGGCACTGGCCGGGCGGTTGCGACAGGAACCGGCGTAGCGCACGCTACGGCCGGAAAGTAGCGCACGCTACGGCCAGAGCGCGCACGCTATGGCCGGTTAGGCTGCCGCGCTAGTCGGCCGAGGCGGTAAGGCGAAGGTTACGGGTAGGGAGATCGGCAGTGGCGCACGCTCTTGCCGGACACTGCGCCGCCTTCTGGCCGGCGGTAAGCGCGCCTTCGGCTTTGAAGGCTGCGCACGCTACCTGGCCGAGCCAGGAAGTCTCTGGAATGTGGCTGGGCCGATAGCGCACGTGTTCAGCGCATGATGGCGGGCCCGGCCGAACATTCTCGATCATGACCGCCCGCTAGCGCACGCTAGACTGCACCAGTATAAATATTACCGAGCAGTCCTGTTTGCACTCATTTTTCATTTTCTACCTTTCTCTTCCGCGGCTGGGTTCTTGGAGGTGACGAAGGCATGTTATTATACAACTAATCCACGAAGTTTTGGAGCTCATATCATCGATTAATCACTCCATAACATCCTTCAATCCAGCGAATCAAGGTTAGTTTTCCTAGAATCCTAGTTTTGGGAAAATTGGGGGTTTTGGTTGTTTTCGCCCGTTTAATCCGTGATAACTTATATTTGTGATGGATCGATGATTATTAAGTCATATTATACCAATTTTCTTGTTGATCCATGGTTCGATTGTTAAATATTCTTCGTTTTGTTGAGTTCCTAATCGGTGTGTCCGGCATCGACTATCGAGGCAAGTATCTTGCCCATACATTACGTGTTTTGTGAATATGATGGTTGAAAGTTGACGATACGTGCTAAACGAATTGTTTACAACCTTTTTTCTAAAAAATCGGTATATTTACAATTATGGTTTCCTTAAAGGATGAATCTTGTGTTCGAGACTTAATGTGATTATTTGACTATGTGTGTTAGTGTTGAGTATAGGAACTCCCTACCTTCGGATGATGTCATTATGTGTAAATATGTCGTCGGTAATTGGTGGTTAAATCCTTTTGTTATGAATTGTGCGTGGAATCATGTGGTTATCGGTGGATACATGAGTTGTGTGATACGAGTTGTATCGTTCGGTGTTGTTGAGATAAGTGTGTTTCTTTGTGGATAGTATTAATTCTGGGTCGTGAGTATATGTTGGAATAATATGGCCATTTTAGCAAAATACCTCGACTATATATATTGTGATTGACTCTTGAGGATTGCGGTTTTGGAAATGTGAATTGATGAGAGTTGAAAGGTTTTTCTCGGTTGCTCTCACTCGGGGTTGACTCGACGGGGTCACACGGGGACCTGGTGGCTTAGCGGGTGGGCCAGGTCGCGAGAGTTACCGAGTGGGCATTCTCACACAGGGTTGCTCGGCCAGGGCACACGGGGACTTGGTGGCCTTACGGCGGGACCGGAGGGCTGGACCGGGTCGCGAGAATTGCCAGAGTGTTTGTACTGTTGATTAATTGTGATATGTCCGGAGTATCACAATGCTTGTTGCTCGGAGTCGAGAGACATTATATATCGAGTCTTGGTGTTTGGCTAAAATGGCATAAAAATAATGTGTTATGTGCAATGTATTCTTGGGAAGTGAATTGAAGTGAATGAACGGGTCGTGGACCCTGTGTTGGTGATCGAAATGGTTGGGTCGTGGACCCTGTGTTTTGTGACTGGAATGAATTGGGTTGTGAACCCCGTGTTTTGATAATCGGATTTGCATTTTTGGAAAACGAATATTGGGGCGGTGACCCTAAGTGGCTTTTGAAGAATTAAGAACTTTACTATCGCAAATGTTTTCGAAAACTCCCGAGATTTGAAAATGTTTTCAAAGTGCTTTCTTGTTTTGGTTTCTACTCTCAAGACTTGAACTAATTTAATTATCAAATAGCTCGGGAAGTCTTTTGTTGTATTCTCGGAATGTGTTTTGTATGGCTCGTATTTGCACTTTATACTTGTACTAGCAAAACAGTGGAGTTTTGCTAACTCCCGAGTATTCGGGGGTGGATGTCTGTTTTTGCATCCAGGTACATGCAGGTTTGGGAGCAAAACACAGGATCGGCGCGAAGGATGATGGAAGGCGAATGATACTAATCACACGAAGGCCAGTGTTGGATACAGTCAGTCCGAGTTTGTGTATGGTCTTTCTTCTGTCGTACTTTTGGTTTGTGAGTGTATTTTACCCTTGTACGGGTACGATTCGAGATGGAAATGTGTATTTTTGACTTGTATGTTAGTGATGAAAGACCAAGTTGGTCTACAGATTTAGTATTTTATCATGTCGGTATGTAATTTATTGTGTGGTTTTGATGTCTAGCCTGGTGGATCCTCACGGAGAGGGTCTGCGGCGTGTAATATTCCCGGTTTGATTCTGGGGGTGTTACAGCGGACATGTACACGGACACATTTCCGGATCGGGCGTACTGTGATCTCCATCTTGATCCATATTATTAATCGTCCATATTATTGGATGTGTTCGACGATTTGTGACTGATTATTTCATACGCCCGAGGGGTATGATTAATAGTCGAAATGATTTTCTTGAGATCTATATATGTGAATTGTATAATGTCGGAAGAATTGATTATCATGTATATCTGACCCTGTGTTGGGCTAAAAACTTGTATTGTATTTTAGGTCGAGGCAAAGGCAAGGCACGGGAAGAGCATGTCGACGGCGAAGGGTTCGAAGGATACTAGTTCGGGGGCCCCACATCTTTTGTTGTCCGGTTATGTTAAACCGTGTTATGTTATTTCCTGTTTCATTTAAATTGCTATCTGGTTGTATTTGACATTTGAAGTATTTTCCATCCCCATATGGTTTATACTTGTTTTTCGGATCCTGTGTATTATAAGGTCGTTGGCCATATTTTAATAAACTCCTAATCGGAGTAATGACTATTCATTGTGGTTCGGTATCACAAATAATATTTGTTTAATCTGTTTTGAATATCGCCTGGTGGGTCCCAGTGTGGGATTCACGGCACTGTAATAGCCGCCTTTTGGGGTGTTACAGAAGATGGTATCAGAGAGAGTTGTTTCCTTTTTTTTATGAGACATTGAGAAATGAACTAGTATCAAGAGACCTTCGTGTCACGTGTGACCTGTGCAAGCGCCTGACCCTACGAGCCAAATACGGTATGTACTTTATGAGCCATGATTTAATTACTGGCATGATATTGATATCAGTATGGTCTCCTTGTTGATCATGTTATTTCGAGGAATTGTGACAGGATTTATCTGATTGATAATCCGAGGTAATGCTGAATTGATTATACAATTGAAATTGTTCGACTTGACACCCATATGATACTGTTAGGCGTATTTTTATACGCTTATTTATCATTATTTTGTAGTGTTTTGGTGAGTGAAATTGTCTAAATGAGCTTTTAATGCCTTAATTTTGTATGATTGACAGGAAATTGAAGTCCGGAAGCTAAAACGAGGCAAAACGGGCAAAAACGGCAAAACTGGACTCTGAGCCGCGGCAGAAGGAAGGCGAGCCGGCACGGGAAGACACCGGCCGAAGGCGAGTAACTGTACTCTGTGCGCGGCACGACAGTGAGCCGCGGCACGAGTTTAGTGAGCCGCGGCACACTTGGCGGTTTGTGTATGCCCGCGGATTTTGGTATTTTGGCTTGATTTTCGACCGACTAATACGGACGCGATTTGCTGATGTGCTGAGCTATAAATAGGGTTTAAGACCCTAATTAAATCATCTTGGAATCTTGGGATTTTTAACCTTTGAGAGCTTAAGCTTGGAGACGGCAGAAGAAGAGGGAAGCAGAAGAATTCAAGGGCAGAAGGCGGAAGCTGAAGAGCGGAGGAATCCGCGCTTCATCTGCGTTTGAATTTTATGCTTTCGTTTATTTATTCTGTATTTTCAGTTGTTAGTATGTCAGGCTAAAGCCCTAATCTAGGGTTTTGATGAAACCTTTGTTTTGACGAATTGATTGAGATTATCCAATTTATTACCTTTTTATTGAGTTTTCCCAATTATGTTTAATGCTTGCAATTATCTGGCCAATAGTTGTATTGATTTAATCATTCATTTCGAATCGGGAGAGGAGATTTGGTGAGGAACTATTGGTGAGGACCGTTTTATTCTGTGAGATAGGAATATACTCATAGGAACTACGTGGCCTTTAGGAGATTTTATGCCTTTCGCCTATTGACGAATTAATTCACCTAGGGATAGAGTGCGTTATTCGCCTTTAGATAAATCTATTGACCTCGGGAGAGGCGGTAGAATATATTAGCAATCTCCGCCTTCAATAAATTGGGAAAATTATTTATTACGGATAATCGAGAGTAAATTCGGATAAACTAAGGTGGATTCAGAACCCTAGACTTATTCATCATTTGATTTCTTTTATCCAAGATATTGTTTTCTACTGCTTAGTCTTTTAGTAATTCTTTTAGCTATTAATCGCAAAACCCAAATTCGATTGTTCAGATAAAATTGGAATACGAAAAAATCGGTAGTTAGAGATTCAATCCTCGTGGGAACGATACTCTACTTATCACTTTATTACTTGTAAACGATGACGTGCACTTGCGTGTAGGAAATATCGCAACAGATACTCGATGCGACATTTGTGGTATCGATAACCGTTTTCCTTGAATATGTGATTCCTTGTTGCTATTAACTTAGCATGAATTTTAGTATCTTGAACTGTACTTACGGTTATCAATATGATTGATTCTTTTAGTATGGAAAGAAACCTGAGAGGTCGTGGCAGAGGGGGACGAGGCCGCGGAAGGGGCTGAATCCCGATACCTCGAGCCAACAGCCGCGCGAATGCGGATAAGAGTTCCGCAGACAGTGGTTCACCTTCTAGGGAACAATCGCACCACAGTGGACGCGGGGATGCGCGTGTCGATCCTTACGTCGTAATGCAGGGCATGATGATGCAGATGACCCAGATGGGTCAACTAATGGAAGCGATGCAGAGGGCCGCTACTGGCCAGCAGCAGGGGGCTCATCCTCCTCCTGTGATTGGTGGACCCATGAGTCGGATTATCAGCGACATCTCTCGCCAGCGACCACCGACTTTTGAAGGCTCCTCTGAGCCTACTGACATTGTGCATTGGATCGAGCATTTTGAGAAACTTTTCCAGATGGTGGACTGCCCGGAAGAGAATCGCGTTTCGGTAGCCGCGTATTATCTTAGCAAAGGCGCTCATACAGTGGCTTTGGTAAGGCCAGCTGATGGTGTTTACACTTGGGAGGAATTTAAAAACCTCATGCTAGACCGTTACTATCCAGGTCCACTCCGTGAGGCCAAACTGTCGGAACTATTGAACCCCGACCCGTCTGAAGACGATGATGTATTATCTGTTGCTGAGAAATTCCAGGCACTCCTTCCTTTTGCCACGACAATTATCCGAACAGAGGCCGATAAGATCAAATACTTTCTCAAGAGGCTTAAACCCCGAATGATAATGCAGCTGTTGAATCACCACTGTACTACCTTACCAGAGTTCATCGAGAAGGCTCTGGAGAACGAACTCACCGCGAAGGAGATTTCCAAGAAACAACCACAGTCCAACAACAAAAGGTCCAAGAACCAGAACCAGACTGAGAGTAATCGGGGGACATTCAGGAAGCCCCAGTCATTGCCAAACCCTTCTGATCAACCACCCATGGTGTCAAAGCCCGCCGGATCGCACTCTCGAGCGGTTACCTCTTCCGTGGTGTGTCATAACTGCGGGGGCCAGGGGCATATCAACTTCAAATGCCCAAAGCCTGCCATCACATGCCATACTTGTGGGAAGAATGGTCACCATGCTCATTTTTGTAGGAATGGGCCCGGACATGATCCAGTAGCGTCTCATGCTCCAGTTCAATCCTCTGTCCAGAACCGGACGCCTCCGTCCGCTTCCTATCAGACCACCGGGGCGAATAGGGGAATGGGCCGTGGGAATCAAAGTGGTACACAGTGCGGAGCTGCGAAACCCGGGATTTACGAGATGAAGAAAGGCGCGATCCGAGGCGGCATGATTTCAGGTATACTCGAGATCCACTCCCAGCCTGTATGTGTTCTTTTTGATACCGGTGCTTCACACTCCTTTATATCTTCTTCTTGTTTAAGTCGTTTGCCTCTAGACCATGTTATCGATTGTGAGCCCTACGTGATTGGCCTACCTGATGGTAGAAGAATTATTGGAAATCGTGAAGTCCAGGACTGTCCGATTCGTTTGAACGACCGTGAGTGGTTGTCAAATCGGATCGTAGTCGATCTACCTAAGGATGATATAATCTTGGGTATCGATTGGATGGATCGTCATGATGCAATACTCAGTGTCCGCAAGCGGATGGTAACCGTCACTTCTGATGATGGTTTCGAGTGTATTTTTCAAGGTGATAATCCCAGTCGTTCTGGGAGAGTCATCAGCGCTATGAAAGCAGTGAAACTGCTTAATCAAGGGTGTATTGGTTATTGGTGTTACATGACCAAAACAGCAGATCGACCAGTTGAATTGGCCGACATTCCGGTAGTCCGAGACTACCCAGATGTATTTCCAAACGAGTTGCCAGGCTTACCTCCTCATCGTGACGTGGAGTTTATTATTGAGTTAGAACCAGGTACGTCCCCACTCTCAAAAGCACCGTACGGTATGGCTCCGACTGAGATGCAAGAATTGAAGAACCAGCTTGAGGAATTGACTGACAAAGGCTATATTCGACCTAGTGCGTCCCCTTGGGGAGCACCAGTGTTATTTGTACGGAAGAAAGATGGATCTCTACGCTTATGTATTGATTACTGTGAGCTGAACAGGGTGACCATCAAGAACAAGTATCCCTTGCCTCGTATTGATGATTTATTGGACCAACTTCGAGCCGTGCCCGTGTTTTCTAAGATCGACTTGAGATCTGGTTATCATCGATTGAGGATTCGAGAGTCGACATTTCGAAGACGGCATTAGTACTCGCTATGGGCATTATGAGTTCGTGGTGATGCCATTTGGACTGACTAATGCACCGGCAGTGTTCATGGAGTTGATGAATCGAGTTTTTATTAACTATCTGGATCGCTTTGTAGTCGTTTTTATTGACGACATTCTGATTTACTCTCGCGACCACGAAGAGCACGAGCGTCACCTCCACCAAGTTCTCGATACATTGAGGCGGGAAAAACTTTATGGGAAATTTTCTAAGTGTGAATTTTGGATGCCTGAGGTTGTCTTTCTCGGGCATGTGATATCAGCTGAAGGGGTGAGAGTGGACCCACAAAAGACGGAAGCCATTCGAGATTGGCTACCACCGAAGAACGTGAAGGAAGTTCGTAGTTTCCTCGGCCTAGCAGGTTACTACCGACGGTTCGTAGAAGGATTTTCTAAAATTGCGCAACCAATGACTAACTTACAGCGAAAGGACAAGAAGTATTTGTGGTCAGAAACATGTCAGCAAAGTTTTGAAGAGCTCAAGAGTCGATTGATTTCGGCACCTGTTTTGGTCTTACCAAAGGGAACGGAAGGATTTGTGGTGTATAGTGACGCGTCGAGACAGGGTCTGGGATGTGTACTAATGCAGGAAGGGAAAGTGATTGCCTATGCATCGAGACAATTGGGGACCCTATGAAGTTAACTATCCGACCCATGACTTGGAGTTAGCAGCCGTGGTGTTTGCTTTGAAAATCTGGCGTCACTATCTTTATGGAGTTACCTGCCAGATCTTTACAGACCACAAGAGCCTAAAGTACATTTTTACTCAGAAGGAGTTGAACATGAGGCAGAGAAGGTTGCTAGAATTAATCAAGGACTATGATATCGAGATCCTTTATCATCTGGGTAAAGCAAATGTGGTCGCCGATGCTTTGAGCCGTAAAACCGTGCAGGAGCAGATGCTGAGCCGTTTGACAGCACAGAGAGAGTTGCAGTTGGACCTTATGAGGTCAGAAATTGAAGTTTGGTTACAGCGTGTTCAGGGACAACTTTGCACCCTTGAGATTTCTTCGTCTCTTGATGATATGATCAAATCGAAGCAAATTACGGACCCATTCTTATCTCGAGTTCAGGATGAAGTCACCCAGGGGAAAGCCCCTGGATTCGTGATCCACGAGGATGGATTGATACGTTTTAGAAATCGAGTTTGTGTACCCGCTAACGAAGAGTTGAGGAACTCTATCATGAGAGAAGCCCATGCTACCCCGTACTCTATTCACCTGGGCTCTAGCAAGATGTATAAGGATTTGAAGCAGAATTATTGGTGGGGGAATATGAAACGTGAGGTTGCCGAATTCGTTTCGAGGTGCTTAACCTATCAGCAGGTTAAGATTGAGCACCAGCGACCAGCGAATCTTTGAAACCGCTCCCGATTCCTGAGTGGAAATGGGAGGACATATCTATGGATTTTATCACTAGCTTGCCGACGAGTCGTCGAGGAATGAATACGATTTGGGTGATTGTGGACCGTCTGACCAAATCAGCCCACTTCTTGGAGATTAAGGACACGTGGGGCCCCGAGAGATTGGCCCAGCTGTTTATTAAGGAAATTGTGAGACTACACGGTACCCCCAAGAGTATTGTATCAGACCGTGACGGGCGATTTGTATCACACTTCTGGAAGGCAGTTCATCGTGAGATGGGCACGCAGTTGAATTTCAGTACGGCTTTTCATCCACAGACCGATGGTCAGTCGGAAAGAACCATACAGACTCTAGAGGACATGTTGAGAGCATATGCTCTTGATTGGAAGGACGATTGGGAAGCCCAGCTGCCTTTGGTGGAATTCACTTATAATAATAGTTGGCACGCTTCGATTCAGATGGCACCGTATGAGGCATTGTATGGCCGTCGCTGTAGGTCCCCTTTGTGTTGGGACGAAGGCCAGAATCTGCAGTACGGAACCCGATATGTTGTTAGCAGCTCGTGAGAAGATCACTTTGATTAGGAGTCGGTTGTTAACGGCTCAAAGTCGACAGAAGTCTTATGCTGACCACCGCCGACGACCGCTTGAGTTCGAGGTTGGTGACCATGTGTTAATGAAGGTGTCTCCTACCCGAGGTGTTTTTCGTTTCGGGAAGAGGGGCAAGCTGAGCCCCAAGGTACATTGGGCCGTTTGAGGTTTTGGAGCATGTAGGTGATCTGGCCTATCGACTAGCTTTGCCACCGACCTTGAGTAAGATTCACAACGTGTTTCATGTCTCCCAGTTGAGGAAATATGTTGCTGATCCGAGCCATGTACTTCAGTTCGAAGAGATTGAATTAGCAGAGGATCATTCATACGAGGAGCGTCCTGTACGGATACTCGAGAGGAGGATCAAGCAGTTGCGGAACAAGACGATTCCCCTACTGAAAGTTCAATGGTCACGACACGGAGTCGAGGAGGCTACGTGGGAGACCGAGGATAGTATGCGAGCGAGATACCCCGAGTTATTTACCCCTTAGTTTCGAGGACGAAACTCTTTTTAAGGGGGGGAGTATGTAATATCCGACTGTAACTTTTCATTTTTTTTACCTGTCATTGTATTATTCGGATAATCTGATTATCATGAATCGTTGCATTTAGTATTATGTTGAGGTATTATAGATTTGAATTTCATATCGTTGTTATTTCATTTCATATGTGATGATTCGATGTTAATTAGAGAGTTGCATTTTCGAATTTTTCTGTTGATGTAGCGTACGCTACATAGTACGATTAACGTACGCTAATCCTGTGCCTTAGCGTGCGTAAGGTTTCCTCTGTTGCGTACGCTAAGAGGGAATCTGGCATCAGTTGACTTCAGCACGTGAACTCCTTAGCCGTTAGCATGCATGTGAACAAGATCTGAGCTGTCATGTCGGCTAGAATCAACTTTTATTAGCGTGCGTTACCCATTTCTCATTAGCGTGCGCTAACGACCTGCGAAATTCAAATACAGTAGCCTCTGTAAGCCGCTTACGTACGTAATATCGACCGGTTAGCGTACGTAAGTGCATTAGCGTATGCTAAACTGTTCCGATAGCGTGCGCTAAGTATGTCCAGTCTATTTATAGGACCAGCCTGTTTTTCATTTCTTCACAACTCTAAACCTATTCTCTCTCCATTTATCGTCCCTCTGCACTCCCAAAACGATATCAACCTTCACCAACTTGTTTCTAAGCCTTAAATCTTGGAGTGGAGCTCATTTCCTTGGAGATTAGGAGTTGTTCTTGAGCTTGGAGTATATTTTCTCATAGCATTGAAGTTGTTCTTCATTTCTGGAGGTAGGTGTACTTTCCTCTCTGCATTATTTTCTTATGTTGATGATTAATGATGAATTATACTTCACCTAGAGTTAGATTAAGCAAGTAAAACATGGTTATAATTAAACTTTTTAAACACTTCTTGATGAATATGATTAATGAGGGTTTAGATTAGATGAGTTCTTGATGTTGTAATGATGGTAACCATGTTTGTAGTTATCATTACTCATCTTACTGGACGAATTTAGCTCAGTAGAACATTGTTGGATCGGTTAGCTTCATCATAGCTGGATTTAATCAAGAACTTGATATCATAGAGTGTTTAAACACCATTTTAGGTATTTAATTACCTTGGGAAGAACTTGATAATGTTAAAGATAGGATTAGATGATCTTGTTCAGAAATCTTAGAAGCGTTAACAATCATTATGGTTCAGCATCACAAGTCTTTGAAGAATGATAAGGATCTTGATAATTACAACAATAACTTTTCATTAATCTAATGTGTTGATAACTTAGAATGTGGTTCATCATCATGCTAAATAGATAGTGTTCTTAAGAAGGTGATGCTGTTTATGAATGATCTTTGTCATGGTAGATTGAGTATCAAATTCATTATGACTATCCTTTTATAATAGTAGATGTTGTAGAACATAAGAATTTGATTAAACCAATTTTATTGGCGAATTGAAGATGTTTTGTTCATAGAATAACAAGAGAATTAAAGGACACTTTTGGTATGGTAATCCGATTTTGGAAGATGAATTAGATGTATTGAAACCTTTCATTAATCGTTAAGGTATTCATTAGGGTGGAATGAATTATTCGAGTAGGTTGCGGGCGTCGTTTCCTACGAATTGAGATTAATATTATGTGAATATGTTATTGAATGAATTACGTTTCATTCAAGGTTGCTTGTTCGATTGAGCATTTAACCGAGGATACCGTCCGTTTGATCATTTGGAGAACGACTATCTTTCGCTTACGGAATTGAGGCAAGTTATCTTGCTTGGTTATAATGATGATTTGATTCTCATGATGGTTATATATTTCATGTGTATGAATTGTTCATATAATGGTTGTCGTGATTTGACATTGTCCTTGACGTTATTCCGTTTTCTTCATGGGGTTGCATTCCCAAGTACGTCGCTTTGAATCGTTGATCTCGTTGGTCTTATTTTCACTTCGGTGAGTTTTTCTGGATTCTTAATCGGATATGTGATTTATTGAATTCGATGTCATGTTGTATCGTGACATATCCGGAATCATATCTGCGTTCCGATTGGTCATTGTGTAGGATTTTTAGCCAGGCACATATATAGTCATGCGTGGATATTATTCCGCATTGGACTGTGCACACGGGACGTAGTTTCGTGAGGCTAATTAGGTACATTGTCCCACGTATATTCTGGATTCCGTATATGGGGCGTACATGTACACGGACACATTTCCGGATCGGGCGTACTGTGATGTCCATCTTGAGCCATATTATTAATCGTCCATAGTATTGGATGTGCTCGACGATTTGTGACTGATTATTTCATACGCCCGAGGGGTATGATTAATAGTCGGAATGATTTTCTTGAGATCTATATATGTGAATTGTATAATGTCGGAAGAATTGATTATCATGTATATCTGACCCTGTGTTGGGCGAAAAACTTGTATTGTATTTTAGGTCGAGGCAAAGGCAAGGCACGGGAAGAGCATGTCGACGGCGAAGGGTTCGAAGGATACTAGTTCGGGGGGCCCACATCTTTTGTTGTCCGGTTATGTTAAACCGTGTTATGTTATTTCCTGTTTCATTTAAATTGCTATCTGGTTGTATTTGACATTTGAAGTATTTTCCATCCCCATATGGTTTATACTTGTTTTTCGGATCCTGTGTATTATAAGGTCGTGGGCCATATTTTAATAAACTCCTAATCGGAGTAATGACTATTCATTGTGGTTCGGTATCACAAATAATATTTGTTTAATCTATTTTGAATATCGCCTGGTGGGTCCCAGTGTGGGATTCACGGCACTGCAATAGCCGCCTTTTGGGGTGTTACACTATTAGTATGAGAAAAGTGGACTATATGAACTTCATGGAAGGGACATGCATCTTTGTTTAAGATAAATTTCATATTAAAGTGAGAAGAATAGTTTTACCCACTTTAGTTCTTGAAGTGGTGAAGAGATCTAAGTCTTTGAACTAGTTGCACCAACCTCTTCTTTGCCTCTCCTCTTTTTATTTTGACTAATGTATGCCATACCATGGATGATGAAGATGTGGTTTAAGTTAGTGTATGTAAGATATATCTAGGTATATATATATATATATATATATATATATATATATATATATATATAGACTATATATATATATATATATATATATATATATATATATATATATATATATTTGTAACGTCCCGAGATATTCGGAGTATATTACAGCGCCGTGGACCCCTACATGGGACCCACCAGGCTACAACAAGAAAACACCACTCGACTAACCATCTCGGTTAGCAAGGACACGCATTTAAATAATATGACATATAAAGATACCCCCGTAGCAACCGGCGAAATAAGCATCAACCGACAGTGTAACAATTTAAAGCACTACAATACGGAGTTCGAAATGAAAAGCCTAAGTACTCGCGAGTACAATCTATATGTTTATAAAAGTGGGAAACAACCAAATCGAAGTAAACGAAAGAAATAAGAAGACCCAAATGCACATGTCAACGACCTTGGCCAACATCCTCGTACTGTCCCAGTGCTCGCTCATCCGGAAGAACATAACCTGAAATCCATAACAAGAATTTCCCCAAAACGGGTCCCCAAAGGGGTTAGCAATTACGCTAGTACAATTAATCAAGGCAAACCAATCGCTTACACATTTCATAGTACATGCACCAATATCAATTTCAAAAGCCAAAACCAGACATGTCATTTCCGGAAACAAACAGTCAAACAATTTGCCATGGGAACAGGGCTATACCATTGATCCTGCTCCGTGATCCCTAAGGACCCTCCCAAGCTGGCCATATTATAAAACAAATCACGCACACGCATCGCCTTGGGAATAGGGCTATACCATTGATCTCGCTCCGTGATCCCTAAGGACCCTCCCGAGCTGGCTAGCAAAACAAACTCGTGAATCCAGGGCTATACCGTTGGATTCCCTCCGTGATCCCGTCGGACCCTCCCGAGTTGAGCAATCACACAAAATATACATTACCATTTCACGTTAAGCATAAAGGTTTCCCAAAAATACTTGCCTTGAATAATTGACGATGCAACGAATGGAAGGAAAATCACCGACGAACGCTAGAAACCAACGAAATCAAACCTAACGATTCGAAGAATACAATCACAACCAACTCTAGACAAATACGGAAATGGAATACACCCGAAAACCCGCCTACGATTCATGTATATTCGTATATAAACAACGAGGGCAGACCACAACCAAACCCTCTCGATTCCGTAAAAACCACGAAATATACCATGAATCCGTAGGGAAACTAAGAATACCAACAAGATTAATCATATTCATCATGAATCCATCAACGAAACGGAATGAATCGGACGAAAATCCCAAAATCCCCAAATTACCCAAAAGTAGGGTTCTAAGAGATATTACATTTGAAGATACAAGTACTATGATCCATAGAACACGCGTTAGATCGATTATCCGGGCTTCACGATCGAAAGGAGATGAAGAAAATCAAACACTCAAATGATAGATGATGAAAATTCTCTCCCTCGAGCCTCTCTCTCTCGTATGTGTTGAAGAAGAAGGAAGAAATGAGCTGATCTCGCTCAAAAAAACGCAATTATAGGGTTGACTGCACTGTGTGGCGTGGCCCAGCTGAAGTGTGCCACGGCACACGCCCAAAAACTGCTCCCAGGGCTCGGCACTGTGCCGCGGCCCGGCCGGCATGTGCCGCGGCACAAGGTACATACGGGTTTGCCCGAAGATGCAACACGAGTGTGCCGCGGCGGACGGGTGTGCCGTGGTAGTGACTCGGCAGTGTGCCGCGGCCCTGCCGGCAAGTGCCGCGGCACACAGTACAGGCTGCTCGGCCAAAAACTGGAAAATGTGTGTGCCGCAGCGCACACTCCTTGTGCCGCAGCCCACACCCCCCTTGGGTCCTAAAATGATGAAAAATGATAGGGAAGAGAATAAAATCAATAGGAATCAATATTTGGGAAACAATAACACGAGATGGAAGCACGGCAACCCCGAAACGGCGCTTCCGCACAACAATAACGAGAATCAGATCAATAGATGACGGAAAAGATATACTGAAAGATATACGAGGGTCGCTACGATCGAAAAAAATACACCGGAAATGAAAATACAAGGGAAAGAAAAATGCGGATATTACATTCAACCCCTCTAAAATTAAGTTTCGTCCCGAAACTTAGGAAACAAACAACTCTGGGTACTTAGCACGCATGCTATCCTCGGTCTCCTAGGTTGCCTCCTCGACACCATGTCTCGACCATTGCACCTTGACCAAAGAGATGGTCTTATGCCTCAGTCATTTCTCACGACGCTCTAAGATCTTCAAAGGATGTTATTCAAAAGTAATATCCTCGGCGACATCAATCTCACCATAATCGATGACGTGACTAGGATCCGGTACATATTTCCTCAGCTGGGAAACATGAAAAATGCTATGAACATGACTCAGGGCCGGGGGTAACGCCAAACGGTATGCTAACCCACCGACTCGCTCGAGAATCTCGAAGGGTCCAATAAATCTCGGACTCAACTTCCCCTTCTTCCCGAAACGGAAAACTCCTCTCGTCGGCGACACCTTCAGCAAACGTGGTCTCCCACCTCGAATTCTAAAGGTCGACGACGAACATCGGCATATGACTTCTGTCGATTCTGGGCAGTCAACATCCGTTCCCGAATTAATTCTATCTTCCGCCTCGTCTCTAAAACGACATCCGGCTCGGTCCCGACCAAATCGGACGCCTCATTCCAACAAATCGGTGATCGACATCGCCGCCCATAAAGTGCCTCATACGGTGCCATCCGAATCGACGCGTGCCAACTATTGTTGTACGTGAATTCGATCAATGGAAAATGCTCCTCCCAGTCACTGCTCCAATCGAGAGCACACGCACGCAACATATCCTCGAACGTCTGGATAGTGCGTTCCGACTGTCCATCTGACTGAGGATGAAAAGAGGTACTCAAACGCAAATGAGTACCCAACGCCTTATGCACAGCCTGCCAAAAGTGTGATACAAAATGGCCATCACGATCCGAAACAATAGACTTCGGAGTACCGTGAAGCCTCACAACCTGCGCGATAAATACACGAGCCAACTTCTCTGGGCCCCAAGTGTCCTTGATGCCCAGAAAATGTGCTGACTTGGTCAGACGATCCACAATCACCCAGACCATATTCATGCCCGACCTCGACCTCGGCAAGCTCGTAACGAAGTCCATCGATATATCTTCCCATTTCCATTCCGGAACGGGAAGTGACTGCAATAACCCAGCCGGTCGCTGATGCTCGATTTTGACCTGCTAACAAGTCAAAGACCTCGCTACAAACTGCGTGACCTCTTCCTTCATATCATTCCACCAGAAATTCCTTCTCAGGTCCTTGTACATCTTACTCGAACCAGGATGAACGGAGTAAGGAGTAGCATGGGACTCACGCAAAATACTCTGTCTCAACTCTGAATCGTTCGGTACACAAAGCCGACTCTGGAATCTCAAAACACCATCCTCGTGAATCACAAAGCCAGGAGACTTTCCCTTAAGAACGTTCTCTCGGATTTGAGTAATCATCGGGTCCTCCAACTGCTTCATCTTAATTTCATCGATCAAAGATGATGAAATATCTAAAGCACAAAGTTGCCCGACAGCTCCAGGCAACAAAACCTCAACCTCTAACTCGATCAAAGCCCGCCGAATCTCAGACTGACATGTAAGTACCTCAAGCGTTCGTAACGCGATCGGTTTCCGACTCAAGGCATCGTCCACGACCTTTGCCTTGCCCGGATGATAAAGGATTTCGAGGTCATAATCCTTAATCAGCTCTAACCACCTCCTCTGCCTCATATTCAACTCCCGCTGAGAAAATATGTACTTCAGACTTTTATAATCGGTAACAATCTGACAAGCAGAGCCGAAAAGGTAGTGACGCCAAATCTTGAGCGCAAAAACGACTGCCGCTAACTCCAAATCATGAGTAGGGTAGTTCAGCTCATACGGCCTCAACTGTCTCGACGCATAGGCAATGGTCTTGCCGTGCTGCATCAATACGCACCCAAGACCCTGACCCGAAGCATCACTATACACAGTAAAACCCTCGTTGCCACATGGCAACGTTAAAATCGGGGCTGACGTCAAACGCCTCTTCAGCTCTTCGAAACTCGACTGCCACTCGTCATTCCAAACGAACTTCTCGGATTTCTGAAGCAACTGTGTAAGCGGCCGAGCCAGTTTCGAGAAACCCTCGACGAACCTACGGTAGTAGCCGTCTAAACCCAAGAAACTACAGATCTCCTTCACATTCTTGGGCGGTGCCCAATCCAACACTGCCTCAATCTTCTGCGGGTCCACACGAACCCCCTCGGCTGAAATCACGTGACCTAAAAACATCACTTCCTTCAGCCAGAACCCACATTTCGAGAACTTCGCATAGAGTTGCTCGGTCCTCAAAATGTCTAACACTACTCGCAAATGATGGGCATGCTCTTCCTCATCCCTCGAATAAATAAGAATATCGCCAATGAAGATGACGACACACTTATCTAAATACTCGATAAAGACTTTGTTCATCAACTGCATGAACACCGCCGGCGCATTAGTTAACCCGAAAGGCATAACCACGAACTCATAATGTCCGTATCTCGTCCGAAAAGCTGTTTTCGGCACATCGGACTCCTTCACCCGGAGCTGGTAGTACCCCGATCTCAAATCAATCTTCGAGAATACCGCAGCTCCCTGCAGCTGATCGAACAAGTCATCAATTCTCGGCAAAGGATACTTGTTCTTGATGGTCACCTTGTTTAGTTCGTGATAGTCGATACACAAACGCAGTGAACCATCCTTCTTTCGCACAAACAGGACCGGCGCGCCCCAAGGCGAGGCGCTCGGCCGAACATACCCCGACTCAAAAAGCTCATTCAACTGCTTCTTCAACTCTGACATCTCTGAAGGTGCCATGCGATACGGCCCCTTCGAAATCAGAGCCGCGCCCGGCTCTAACTCTATAGCAAACTCGACCTCACGGTCCGGTGGCAATCCCGGTAACTCATACATCAAGAAATTCACTAACGACTGGAATCGACGAAAGCTCGACTCCACCATCCTCCGCCTTCAAGTCATAGCACCAATAACCAGTACACCCCTTTCGCAGGAGACTCATCGCCTTCAAGGCGTTAATAACGAACTTCTGGTTTCCCCTCTTTCGCCCTGCAAAAGAGTGCTCGGTGCCGTCCTCGGCTAACATAGTGATGACTCTCTTGCGGTAGTTCATGATTGCGCCATGCCGCTCGAGCCAATCATCCCCGAGAATCAAATCCTCACCCTCAATACCCACGACAATAAGATTAGAGAGCCAAGCCCTCTCACATATAAACACAGAACAGTCCCGGACCTCTCGATCACCGACAATTCTATCACCGCTAGGAAGTTTAACGATGAAAGGCTCGCAAGGTGACAAGCAGTCGAGACTCAAACGGCGTACATACTCTAGAGAAATGAATGAATGCGTAGCACCCGAATCAAAAAGCACGTTGACAGGATGAGAATGGATATGAACGGTACCTGTCGCCACAGTAGCTGCTGGATCATCGGCCCTCCTCATCTCATAGATACGCGGCTGGGCAGAGCCGATACTGGAAGCTCCTCCCCTAGCGGGCTGACCCCGACCCCTACCTCGGCCGGCACTCGGCGGAGGCGGCGGAGCAAATGAGCCCTGGTTCACACTCGGCTCCATAGGTGCTGGGTGAGATGAACGGGCACCGCGAAACTGTCTGAGCTGTTCACAAAAAGAAGCCTTGTGGCCCGACTGACCACAAGTATGACAAGTTAAAGGCGGACGAGGACACTCCCGGTTCTTATGACCCGACAAGCCACAGTTAAAGCATAAGAGTTCACGAACGGAGGTTCTAATGGCACCTCGAGGACTCCCAGAAAAATGAGTCAAACCGCCCGCAGGGGCACTCGCAGACTGGAATTTCTGCTGGCCTCCACTCTTGGGACCCGAGAAATTCCCAACAGATTTCTGCTTCTTACTCTCCTAAACCGCCGCACTGGCTGTCACCGACATGTCATAGGCAAGAGCTCGACTCTGATAATACTTCAGGGTAGTACAGACGAGTCCAGACATATAGTCCCGAATGGACAGCTTCATCCTCCTGGAAAAATGGAAAATTTTGTCGCTCTCAGCGACAACTTGGGTCTTCACATAGCCCAACTCCTTGTTAAAATCGGCAATAGCTTGGGATACGGGAATATCCCGTGGTTGAGCATCATAGAAGGTATGGACTCGAGCCGGTCTGACCGGCCACGGGCAATATTCGGTCTCCATCAGTTCCTGAAATTTGGCCCACGAAGCAACATGATCTTTTGGCCCAACGGCCACCCACCAATCCATAGCGTCCCTCGTGAGAAAGTACTGGGAAATAGGGACCTTACGGTCCTCAGGACAGTTGGTAGCAGTGAAGACTTCAGATATCTCCTTGATCCACCCTTCCCAGCCGATTGGGTCCGAAGCTCCCGAAAACTGAGGAGGATGCATCTTGATGACATCCTGAAGCCAGCGATCCGCTCCACCCCGATTAGCATGGGCCTGATCGGGGTTCTGGACCACCTAAGCTATAGTCGCCATTTGGTTTACCATTTGCTGCATAACGGCCACAATACCAAGATCGGCGCGCTCCTGAGAAGAAGCATGACTGTGATGGTCACCGGTACTGCCGGCTCCCGAAGAATGCGACGTGGCCGCCCCACCGGCTGCCCCACGTCCTCGGCCGCGTCCACGACCACGACCATGACCATGACCATTGTTTCCTCCGGCATCCATACTGGTGTTAAGGGATAACAAAAGTATATTGATGATGAGTAAGGGAGGAAAAAGCAACTACGATTCGAAAAGCGGAAATACTATGCAAGAAAACAAAAGACCGAATAAGAAAACTTACGAGCACTGGAAGTGCCGAGATGCTGGCAGCGGTGTGACAATGTGCAAAACAAAACACGACTAGACCCAATTAACCAACAAGCCTAGGTATCCATAACCCTAGGGCTCCGATACCATTTTCTGTAACGCCTCGAGATATTCGGAGTATATTACAGTGCCGTGGACCCCTACATGGGACCCACCAGGCTACAATAAGAAAACACCACTCGACTAACCCTCTCGGTTAGCAAGGACACGCATTTAAATAATATGACATATAAAGATACGCCCGGAGCAACCGGCGAAATAAGCATCAACCGACAGTGTAACAATTTAAAGTAATACAATACAGAGTTCGAAATGAAAAGCCTAAGTACTCGCGAGTACAATCTATATGTTTATAAAAGTGGGAAACAACCAAATCGAAGTAAACGAAAGAAATAAGAAGACCCAAATGCACATGTCAACGACCTTGGCCAACATCCTCGTACTGTCCCAGTGCTAGCTCGTCCGTAAGAACATAACCTGAAATCCATAACAAGAATTTCCCCAAAACGGGTCCCCAAAGGGGTTAGAAATTACGCTAGTACAAGTAATCAAGGCAAACCAATCGCTTACACATTTCATAGTACATGCACCAATATCAATTTCAAAAGCCAAAACCAGACATGTCATTTCCGGAAACAAACAGTCAAACAATTTGCCATGGGAACAGGGCTATACCATTGATCCCGCTCCGTGATCCCTAAGGACCCTCCCAAGCTGGCCATATTATAAAACAAATCACGCACATGCATCGCCTTGGGAACAGGGCTATACCATTGATCCCGCTCCATGATCCCTAAGGACCCTCCCGAGCTGGCTAGCGAAACAAACTCGTGAATCCAGGGCTATACCATTGGATTCTCTCCGTGATCCCGTCGGACCCTCCCGAGGTGAGCAATCACACACAATATACATTACCATTTCACGTTAAGCATAAAGGTTTCCAAAAAAATACTTGCCTTGAACAATTGACGACGCAACGAACGGAATGAAAATCACCGACGAACGCTAGGAACCAACGAAATCAAACCTAACGATTCGAAGAATACAATCACAACCAACTCTAGACGAATACGGAAATGGAATACACCCAAAAACCCGCCTACGATTCAAGTATATTCGTATATAAACAACAACGAGGGCGGACCACAACCAAACCCTCTCGATTCCGTAAAAACCACGAAATATACCATGAATCCGTAGGGAAACTAAGAATACCAACAAGATTAATCATATTCATCATGAATCCACCAACAAAACGGAATGAATCGGACGAAAATCCCAAAATCCCCAAATTACCCAAAAGTAGGGTTCTAAGAGATATTACCTTTGAAGATCCAAGTACTATGATCCGTAGAACATGCGTTAAATTGATTATCCGGGCTTCACGATCGAAAGGAGATGAAGAAAATCAAACACTCAAATGATAGATGATGAAAATTCTCTCCCTCAAGCCTCTCTCTCTCGTATGCGTTGAAGAAGAAGGAAGAAATGAGCTGATCTCGCTCAAAAAAACGCAATTATAGGGTTGACTGCACTGTGTGCCGCGGCCCAGGCCCAAAAACTAGTCCCAGGGCTCGACAGTGTGCCGCGGCCCGGCTGGCATGTGCCGTGGCACAAGGTACAGACGGGTTTGGCCGAAGATGCAACACGAGTGTGCCGCGGCCCGGACGGGTGTGCCGCGGCAATGACTCGGCAGTATGCCGCGGCCCTGCCGGCATGTGCCGCGGCACACAGTACAGGCTGCTCGGCCCACACCCCCCTTGGGTCCTAAAATGATGAAAAATGATCTGGGAAGAGAATAAAAGCAATAGGAATCAATATTTGGGAAACAATAACACGAGATGGAAGCACGGCAACCCCAAAACGGCGGTTCCGCACAACAAACGAGAATCAGATCAATAGATGACGGAAAAGATATACTGAAAGATATACGAGGGTCGCTACGATCGAAAAAAATACACCGGAAATGAAAATACAAGGGAAAGAAAAATGCGGATATTACAATATTGAAGTTACATATAGATAGTGAAATTACCTCCTTAAGTTGAACCTTTCTTCTTCTCTTCTTTTCTTCTTCTTCTCTTCTCCTTCTCTTCTTGATTTCGGCCTTCTCTCCCTCACTCTCTCAAATTTTCAGATTTTGTTTTTTGTAAGGGTGAAAGGAATGAGTGCGTTTGATTTTTTTAAAAGGGTTTAATGGGGTTGGGAGGTGGAATACTTGGGAAGAGAAGATGTAAGTTATTGAGTCTTGCATGGGGGCAAGGATTCCCCTCCCCCCAAGTGTTCTTGGATGTGGCTTATATGTTTGTGTGTGTGTTATTATATTTTTTTTTTGTATTTTAGGTGTATATAGATATAGATATTAAGTATTTGTTTAATAAAGTGGGCTAGGTGATTAGATTGGGCTTTAAATTGTGATTCCAAGCTCTAGGGGTTTTATTTAGTTTGGGCTTGAGTTTTATGGTGTGTTTATGTGTATATGTGTTAATACATATGGCCCATTAGTAATTTTATGTTCCCACTTCAAATTTTAATTAATTTGATTATTTGGTTCATAAAATAATTTACGAATAAATGAGTAGAACAAATGAAACTATATGTAGATTAAACAATTGTTATTGGAGTATATTATGATTTAACAATTATACATATATTAAACTATCGAGTCTTAGGGGATTTTACAGATAAAATAGTGGGAGCTGGGTTAAAAAAATATAAAAGTCCTTAATTTTAAATTCAGACCATAATTGAAAGAGTCCCTAATCAATCCATTGTATTTTATGCAGACATAAAACTCTCAATAATGACAATGAACCCACTCACTATACTACTCGGAAAGAACACCTTAATTGGGTCTAACTTTGTGTCTTGGCTCGGCAACCAGATGAAAGTTCTCAGTATGGAGGTGCTGGGATACGTCTTGGAGGCGGACATTTTGGTAGCTCCTGTGCGGACCAGAGCCATTCAAGAAGATGCTGAAAACCACGAAAAGTGGGTTAAGGATGACATTAGAGTCCGTGGCTATATGATGACCTCTATGTCTAAATGAGCTTCAGAGAGCTTATGAGAAAATGACTTCTGCTGGGCATATCTTATCTCACTTAACCGAGCTTTATGGTGAGCACAGTCGAACTGCTAGGTATGAGATATCTAAAGAGCTTTTCGGTGCCAGGATGAAAGAAGGTGAGAAAGTCGGCGACCATGTCCTCATAATGATCTCTATGATCGAGAGATTGGAGGCTCTTGATTTTAGGATGCATGCTTCTCTACAAACCGACCTTATCCTTATATCTTTCTGATTCCTTCTCATAGTTTATTATGAACTTCAACTGCAATGAGATTGCTTGCAATTTAGCATGGTTGATGAACAAACTAGTAACCACTCAGTCTCAGATGAAGACTCCGCGGGAGAAGGAGTCTGCCCTTGTGATTTCTTTTGGATGTCGAAGGTCCAAGAATAACAAGAAATAGACTAAGAAGCAGATGGGCCTACTAAACAAGGACTTTAAAGGTAAGGGCAAGGCCCCAATGGTTCCCAAAAGCAAGAAGGTAAAGAAGGACACATGTCTGAAATGCCGTGAGCTGGGCCACTGGGCAAGAGACTATCCGACTCTTCATGGCAGTTTAGGTACAGAGCTTTTAATTTTGGAAAGTAATTGTTCTGCTACCATATTTTCTACTTCTCGGATACTGGATTCAGGTACTAGTTCTCACATTTGTACCTTGGATCAAGATCTGGAACGAAGTTGAAAGCTTGGAGCTAGGGAAGTGATGATTACTGTCGGAAGCGGACATAGTGTCACATCAATTGATATAGGATCACTTCTTTTGGATTTGGAATCCGGCTTTGTTTTAACTTTAGATGATGTAGTAATATTGCCCAAGGGGCATAAGAACATTGTATCCATTCCGGCCATGGATCGAAAAGGCATTTTATTTTTCATTGGTGATGGTTCTTGGAAAATTTATTTTCGAAATAAACTAGTAGGCACTACCATATTGTTAAATGGATTGTATCATCTAAACCTAAATAGCAAATTAGTTGTGAATACTATGACTAGGAAGCGTGGTAGGGATGAAACTAACCAAGTTTTGAAATGGCATCTTAGACTTGGTCATGTTGGTCAAGGTTTACAAAATGGAAAAGGATGGACTTATGGGTCCATTAGGATTGAATCCCTTTCCAACTCGTGAATCCTGCCTTAAAGGCAGATGACTAAGTCCCCATTCACAATGACTTTTGAAAGAGCCACTAATAAACTTATATTAGTCCATACCGACTTGTGTGGTGCTATAGAAGCAGCACATGATGGATATCAGTATTTCATTACATTTACGGATGATCATACTAGGTATAATTATGTATACTTTAATGAAACATAAATCCGAGGCCTTTGAGAAATTCTGGGAATTTAAGGCCCTAGTCGAAAAACAAACTAGTAATCGTATCAATGCACTTAGTGTTGGAGTATTATATTCCATATAATCATAAATTAGTTTTGATAATGAGTTGACGATCAACCAAAACAAAAAAAAAAGAATCAATAGAACGAAGAAGGAGTCGAAGTCACCTAATCAGACCAGATGGGAAAAGTCACCTGATGATTTAGCGCACGCTACGGACAAAGATTAACGCACGCTAAAAAAGTCACCTGACGTCTCACTTGAAGTGTCACCTGATGGATACCATACGCAATTGTGAAAACAAGGCATGCTAAATGACTGAGTTAGCACATGCTATAGATGAAGGCTAATGCATGCTAATGAAGGAATATATCCATTGTAAATAATTTCAACGCAGAGATCATGCGGTCAGTCAACGAATTTGAAAAGGAAAGTTTGAACAGATAGTGCACGCTATTAAGAATACTTAGCGCACGCTAAGTTTGAATTATGACTGTTGGAAATAAGACTTTCGAGCATTAGACCGTTGTAAAATGAAGACCAGATAGCACACGCTAAGAGTGAAAGTTAGCGCACGCTAACGAAAGAGGCAGAAGCTACTGGACTAAAGAAAAGAGGAGTTAATGTATGTAACCATGCAGATTAACGTACGTAAGAAGATTTAGCGCACGTTAAAGGAAAGAAATCGCGGATGCTAATAAAGACATGCAGTAACGGCTAGTTGAGAGAACTTGCTAATAAATGCCAAGTCACTTGGTATCATTAAAAATAACAACTACAAGCAAATCACATATTGACCAAATATCATTGTGTACATTATTGTTGTTGTATTTGTGCTTAATTGATAAGTATTTGAGTGTTCATACACAAAAACATACACAAGAGGAAAGATACGGATTGTAGGTTGATTCGGTGTTATTAGGATCAGTGATCCAGCATTATTAGAATCATATCTAAATCCAAGAAAGGTTTGTCTAGTACCAATAGAAATCTAGATAGGTTGCTTCCTTGTCCGATAGAAAAGTAAAACGGTTTATCTTGGACCGACATAAAGACAAGAGTGTAACGGTTTATCTCAAACCGATAAAAAGACGAGATTGTAACGGTATCTCTCGGACGGATAGAAGACGAGGCGCAGAGGTTGAACTTAAGCCTAAAGAAAAAGATACGGAGAGAGGACGTTGGCACGTTTGGACAAACCTCTATAAATCTTGTGTCATTTACTTTCCGTAAGTTAATTATGCTTCCTCAATGCAAAAGAGTTTGAAAACTCTACTCCGAAATATTATCCACCATTCAAGGTGGGGTGACATTCGCCAACAATTGGTATCGGAGCGGTTTCTCTTGGAAGTCGCTTAACATCCGAGGAGAAGAAGATCCTATGGCGTTTCAAATTCCACTGGTCGAAGGTCTTGCCTTAAACCGACATCCATTCTTTGATGGATCGAATTTTATGGCTTGGAAGAAGAAAATGTTGAAATTCATCCGAGCTTATGATATCGAGCTTTGGAAAGTTATTTGCCTAGGTCCGGAAATTCCTACAAAACCAGATGACTCTCTAAAATGCTTTGAAGATTATGATGATGCGGATTAGAAAAATGACAACTATAATTGCAAAGCAACGCAACTATTATATTGTGCTTTAAATCCAGAAGAACACAACCGGATATCCTCGTGTGAAAGTGCCAAAGAAATTTGGAAAATATTAGAGGTAACACATGAAGGAATGAAACAAGTCAAATAGACAAAAATAAATATGCTCCTCCATGAATACGAGCTATTTCTGATGAAGAGTGAAAAGTCCATTACAAATATGGTCGACCGATTTTCGATCATCACTAATAGACTGGTTGTTTCGGAAAACCATTGACAAGTAGTGAAAAAGTAAAGAAAATCTTAAGATCACTACCTGTTGAATGGGACGGGACGGTTACGGTGATTATGGAATCGAAAGATTTAAATGTCTTGATTTTAGTGCCCTCGTTGGTTCACTAATAAACTACGAGATAGTTCTTAAATCTCGAAATGCTAAGTGGAAGCCGAAAGAAAAGTCAATAGCTTTGAAAGCTAAGATGTCAAAGAAAGAAGAAATCCTGGTGGACGAAGATGAGAATTGGCATATTATGCCAAAAGTATAAATAAGTACCAAAACTTATTGAACTGGCGAAAAAAAGACATCAACTCGAGCGAGTCAAAGAAGTTCGACAATGACCGTCGAAACTGTGGTAAACCAGGCCACTTTGCTAAAAACTGTCGAGCCTCAAATCCTAAGGAGGAAGTTCTCATAGCTACATGGAGTGACGAAGAGGATTACGATGAATATACTCAAAATAACCTCGCAATCATGGCAAAAAGTTCATTCGACAAAAACGACGTCGAAAGCCAGGTTCGTACCTCGTCTCACGATGAATTATTTGAAGCATTCGAACTTTTACGTACCGATTTTTAAAAATGCTTTAATTGACAATATCCCTGAAATCGAAAAATAAATTATTGAAAATCGAAATTTCCAAAATAAATGAAAAAGAGAAATTTATTGAAACTGATCATTCTAAATGTCTTGAAAATGAAAATAAATTAAAGGATGATCTTTTGAAAGTTCAAAATGAATTTAAGATTTTAATGAACGAATTTTCTTGCGGAAATGACAAATTTGAACAAATGATTTTCGTTCAAAAATTTTCATTAAATAAATAGGGGTTAGGATTCTAACCGAATAATAAAAGTGAATCCTTAAATTATAAAATGCCCCGATGTAATAAATGTTTAAAACTTGGGCATCATATTCCGACTTGCAAAAGCCCACGACGGACGATAAAAATTAAAAAAGTCTGGATTCCTAAATGAACCACAATACCGAATATCGTTTATGTTTCAAAAGAAAAACCAACTCTCGGTTGGTTCCCCAAAAATCAAAATTAATATATTTCCATCAATTGGTATTTTGATAATTTATTTTTTTTAATAATTATTTAACTCAGAGGGAGTTATTATTTTTAAAATGGGGAGATGTATTTTTCAGGGGGAGTTTTACCCGTTAATGGTCTTATTTAATGTATAATTTTTTTTATTATGCACTTTTGATTATGACAAAATGGGGGAGATAGTATGAGAAAGCGGGAGAATGTCGATAAAAATGATGGGAGGAATACGAGTCATGGAAGAATGACGAGAAAAATAAAAACAATATCTCGATCATGAAAGGGGGACAAAATTCGAAAGAAAAGAAAGATGGGAAGATGAAAACTAACGAAACGGACAAAGCCGAAAACTTTGATCTGTAATTGTTTTTATTTTTGCAGGTATAAAATCCCATCGAACATTGTTGTTTTGTCATCATCAAAAATGGGGAGATTGTTGGAGTATTATATTCCATATATTCATAAATTGGTTTTGATGATGAGTTGATGATCAAAGCAACAAAAGAATCAATAGAACGAAGAAGGAGTCGAAGTCACCCGATCATACTGGATGGGAAAAGTCACCTGATCAGACCAGATGAAAAAGTCACCTGATCAGACCAGATGGGAAAAGTCACCTGATCATACTAGACAGGAAAAGCTAACTGATCAGATCAGACCAGATGGGAAAAGTCACCTGATGATTTAGCGCACGCTACAGGCAAATATTAACGCTCGCTAAAAATGTCGCCTGATGAATAACATACACAACACAGTGAAAACAACGCACGCTAAATGACTAAGTTAGCGCACGATACAGATGAAGGATAATGCACGCTAACGAAGGAATATATCCATTGTAAAGAATTTCAATGCGGAGATCACGCGGTCCGTCAACGAATCTGAAAAGCAAAGTTTGAACAGATAGTGCACACTATTAAGAATACTTAGCGCACGCTAAGTTTGAATTATGACCGTTGGAAAGAATACTTTCGAGTATCAGACTGTTGTAAAAAAAAGACCAGATAACGCACGCTAAGAGTGAAAGTTAGCGCATGCTAACGAAAGAGGCAGAAGCTACTGGACTAAAGAAAAGAGCATTTAACGTACATAACCATGCAGATTAACGTACATAAGTAGGTTTAGCGCATGCTAAAGAAAAGAAATAGCGCACGCTAATAAAGACATGTAGTAACAGCTAATTGAGAGAACTTGCCTATAAATACCAAGTCATTTGGTATCATTAAAAACAACTACAAGCAAATCACATATTGACCATATATCATTGTATACATTATTCTTGTTGTATTTGTGCTTAATTGATAAGTGTTTGAGTGTTCTTACATGAAAACATACATGAGAGGAAAGATATGGATTGTAGATTGATTCGGTGTTATTAGGAACATTGATCCGGCATTATTAGAATCATATCTAAATCCAAGAAAACTTTGTCTAGTACCAATAGAAAGTTGGATAGGTTGCTTCCTTGTTCGATAGAAAAGGAAAACGGTTTATCTTGGACCGACATAAAGACAACAGTGTAACAGTTTATCTCGAACCGATAAAAGATGAGATTGTAACGGTATCCCTGGGACCGATAGAAGATGAGGCGCAGAGGTTGATCTTAAGCCTAAAGAAAAGATACAGAGAGAGGACGTAGGCACGTTTTTGGCCAAACCTATTTAAATATTATGTCATTTACTTTCTTCCAGTTATTTATGCTTCCGCAACACAAAAGAGTTTTAAAACTCTACTCCGCAATATTATCCACCATTCTAAGTGGGGTGCCAATTCGCCAACAATTAGGTCGGACAGAGGTGGCGAATATAGGAGTACAGAGTTTGACGAGTTCCTAAAGGAGCATGGAATATTATAACAACTAACACCTCCAAGAACTCCCCACTTAAATGATGTGTCAGAAAGAAGGAACCGAACCTTGTTGTACATGGTTTGTTCCATGCTTAGCTATACCGACTTGCAAATTTACCTGGTGGGGTATGCGCTCCTGAATGCAGCTTATATACTGAATAGATGTCCTTCCAAGTCCATACCTAAAACTCCACATGAGATGTGGGAGGGCAGGAAACCAAGTCTTAATCATATTAGGATTTGGGGATGTCACGCCTATGTCAAGAAGACTAAGTTGGAAGCTAGTTCCTTCAAGGGATGTTTCATTTGATTCCCATCTATGACGATGGGTTATCTATTCTACATGCTCGAAGATCTAAAGATCATTATTGCTTTGCAAGCACACTTCCTGGAAGATGAGGTCATTCAGGAAGGTGGATCAGGTAGAAGTATTTCTTTGGAAGAATACAATGAAACTCCTCAGGAGACACCTGTACAAGAAGTTGGAACGAAACTTCTGAAACACAAGTACAACCACCTTGTAGGTCTAGTAGGATTTCTCAATTATCTGAGAGGAATGGTTTTATTCACTTGAAGGAATTGGGTCTCCATGAGGTTCCAGGTGATAACCATGAGACCGACCCACAACCTATGACCTAGCAATGGTAGATGTAGAATCCGTGAAATGGACTGTAGCAGGCTTCATGTAGTTGTTACCTTTATTTTGACAAAGCAGTTAATAGAGTTTGGCTTCGTGCAAAATGAAGAGGAACCTTGTGTATACAAGAGGGTTATTGGGAGCAAGATCGCATTCTTAGTACTATATGTAGATGACATTATACTAATAGAAAACGATGTGGGAATGCTAGGTTTTGTGAAAGCTTGGCTTTCAAGTAGGTTCTCAATGACAGAATTGGGAGAAAAAACCTATATTCTTGGGATTTGACTGTACTGGGATAGAGAGAATATAATGATAGGTCTTTCCCAAGCCCTCTATATAGAAAAGATCTTAAAGCGATTTAAGATGGGTGATTCTAAAAGAGGGTTCCTACCGACGCGATATGGAATAAAAATCACCTCGAAGATGTGTCCTCAAAGTGAGGAACAACGAAAGGAAATAGGTAATATACCATATGATTCGGACATGGGTAGCCTTATGTATGCCATGTTGTGTACGAGACCTGTCACATTGTCATTCACCTTTTTCTGTCCTCAAACCCAGGTAGGGAACATTGTACCGCCGTAAAGAATGTTCTCAAGTACTTTAGAAGGAGTAGAGATATGGTTCTTATGTATGGTGGTGGAGAACTGAATGTGATGGGCTTCATGGATTCAGACTTTCTAGGACAGAAAAATGACTCTATGTCTACTTTTGGGTACAATTTACTCTTAATGGAGGATAAGTATCTTGGCATAGTGTCAAGCATAGTGCGACTGCTGATTCCACCTATTAGGCTGAGTCTAAAGCGGTCTCGGAGGCCTCCAAAGGAAGGGTTTTGGATTACCATGTGCTGCGCTGTCTGTTTTTTTTTAATCGATAAACGATGGAGCTGTAGCAGAGGACTAAAAGCTAATATTTGAGAGAAAGTATCATCTCGTGAGAGAATTTGTTTGCAAAGGATACATTATGCTGCATAGAGTAGACTTAGTAGACAACGTCACTGACCCACTGACCAAGCCACTTTCTCAGATAAGCTTGGAGCGTCATCTGGAGAACATGGGTATTAGATACCATAGTGTGTGGCACTGAGTGCAAGTGAGAGATTGTTAGGAGTATGCCCTCGAATGCCTCTCAGAGGATGTTAGAGTGAGGGCATTATACTTGTTGTTACGTAAATCATTACAAAAAGGCAATTGTATGTTTCTTTATTTACTGGTAGTCACTGGCATTCCTGACTCGTAAATATATATATAGAAACTAGTCCGTGTATTTGAGAACAAAATATTCCACTCCTTATTGGATAAGGGGAGCGGCACTAGAAAGGTTTATAGCTCAAATACTTAATCATTCTCAAGTCGATGAAACTTGACTGGGTGTTAAGTTTATGTGAAGACTTGTCGGACGTGTTCTTTGACTTGGAGAGTTCTTGTCGAATGCTAATGGTTAGTGGGATCACACGTTATAGGTATGCTAATGAGATTAGTATACTCGAACCGACTCACCCTTGATTCATCACATGGATTTCACTCCGGGACAGTAAATGATGGAATCAAAAGGTTGTGATAGGTATTCGTGAACCTCCGACTTGAGGATTTAGTAGGGATGTGCTTGTGATGTTAAGTTTTTCATTAGAATAGTTCGACCCAAAAAACCGGAAGGTGGTGGTCAACCTAGACATGCATCTTGACGGGCAAGTAGCAGGTTCTACTAAATACCAAGATAGGATTCTTTCTCCTGTTAGTGAACAGGTATATGTCCTATGCGGTTTTTGGCAGATGAGATCATAAGTCTTTGGCCAAAGCATTGGAGCTAGTTGTATTAGATACACGAGAGCTAAGTGATCTCGATTTGCATTAACTCATGCATTGCGTCAAGTACAGATAGCGTTTGACTGACCGTGACCCTATAACTTGATCGGGACATTTGAAAGAAGTGTTTATACGTATAATGGTATTCGCGACAGGAAGGTTTTGGAATGATCCCAATCATTCGTTCTCAGTTAAGTTACAGTGTAGGCCGTGGGACTGGCTAGGTGGTGCTATCACTCTTTGGTTCCTCCCATTGCTAACTGAGATGGACCTACCGAGTCGCGCATTAGGATAGACGACAGAATAAATCGAACTTATTCTCTCTTTATGAACATTAGATATTGGATATCTAATTTTCTGGACATTGGATGTCTAATTAATTATGGGACATTAGATGTCTATATTAATTTATTGGATAAAATTACTGGATGATTAATTTAATTCATAAATATAATTATTTATTGGAGAAATTAATTATGTTATTTTGTATTTGATACAATTAATTAATTATAAATATATCTAGATAGAAAGGAGTTTATCTGATTGGACACACGAGAGTCCGAAACGAACCAAACTCTCTTAATCCCTTTTAGAGGCCGCCCCACTTCCCCCTTTCTCACATGATTCCCTTTTGTCTGGATTCCTTTCAATTATGAGAGGGAAACCAAGACTATTAATGAGGGGAGTTGGCATGTGATGAATGAATTTAATATCAAGAGGGGAAGAAAGTAGGTGATTGTAAGACAATAAAAACAAGACTTCTCATCCCTCATTTGAAGATAATTCACGGCTAAAACAAAAGAGAGGAGAGAGAGAAAAGTTTTCTTGTCTTCTTCATTGTCTTATTCACTTCATCACCTTCTTAGAGAGGAGTGCGAGAGATTAAGTTGATAACTATACTTTGAGTGTATACATCAATTTCTATAGCTTCACCATCCTATTGTAGTCGTATCCTTGGAGGATAATAGGGTGGGAATTATTCAGGTCGACTTCCGGCTCGTGGCTAGTAGAGGCACTGTGTTTTCGTGCTCTAGATTTCTAAAGCTTGACGAATCAGGTTTATCGTGGAGATCACCAAAAGCTTGCCAAATCGGATTTGTGGAGGATATCACAAACTACAACCATTTAATCAATGGAATACAAGGATACGATTTCGTATCTCCCTCTTAAGGGATTCACATCGAATTTGATTCGTATATTGCTTCCGCTGCGCCTTCGTTTTAGGTACCGAATCCCACCAATGATAATGAAGCCATTACCAATTTCCTTGCCTTCGTCCACAAGCTCCTCGGCCTTGACCAAAGTAATTCACGAACATCCTCGAACTCGACTGCAACATATTATTCTAATCAACAATCAATCCTCACAAACTATTGTAATAATCGATAAACAACAAGTTCGATAACAAACAACAATTGATATAACCAATCAACAAACTCAATGGTTCCACAATATCTCGATTAAACACTTGTCCGGATAACTCAATCAATCAATCACGAATCCATAACCATGATACGATTCCACAATCCGATAAACATATCAACAATTAATCCAATACGTTGGAACATCTAAATCATCACGTCACCATTTTCCTCAACAAGCTTCAAGTAACACCAAGAATCACAACAACACTTACATATTCGTCATCATACAAAGTAAACAACGACAACAACATCAAGAATCCAAAATGAAGAAAGGGATTACATCAACATACCCCATCAACACAATCCAAAACCACCACAATCATATCAATACCCATATATCAATAACAACATCAACATGATTCGGAAATCCATCTTACAAGCACGTTTGAACGAATCATCATTCTTACAACATGAAGAATCTTAGCCAACATCTTCAATCTCTTGTCACAATTCCATTTAATCACATATAACATCATCATAAATAATGGGATAAACCAACATGCCTCCTAACATGTAAACATCCTTCTAAAATGAACTACTATCAAATAGATACGAATATTACCTTGTATTGACATACTATGGTGAAGAACAATCGAACTCCCTCCAGGAATCATTAACAACTTTAAGAACAAAGCTCTAATCTATGGTCTCAAGATTAACGTTGTTAAAGGTGGTCATTTCTACAAACATTTGAGTGTTTGGAACCTCAACACCTCTCCCAAGAACTCTCTCTATCGGATAAAGGGAAGAAATGGCCGAAATGAATAATAATACCCAACTGCACATATATATACTGCACATTACTAGTGTGCACTAACGATTACCTTTAGCGTGTGCTATCATGGTCCATAGACTACTGTCTTGCTTCACGCAATGGTTTACGTACACAAAGCTCAAGTCATAACGTCGTAATATCTACGTTGACTTGCTACAGTAATATACTCATTAGCGTGTGCAGTTCTCCAATAATAGCGCGTGCTAATCCCCGTTGACTCGATAATATGGACCTACTCCGAAGATGCCTTGGTCTACAGGCAGAAAGCAAATGACAAAGCCGGGATTCCCTTGGACTGATTTGATATTAGCGTGCGTTAAGCCCTATGCTTAGCGTGCGCTAATCTTACATAGTAAACATCCATTGACCTTATCGCGACATGCACCAAAAGTAGCCGGGTCCACACGTAGATTCCCTCTGGTTTGTTCTTCACTAGCGTGGGTTAACCTTATGCATTAGCATGCGCTAAATCCCGATCACTCAGGTCGGGACCTACCTGTCGGACACAGCCTGATCCTGTCCAATATTAATGTATGTTTACGATCCTTCTTAGTGTACGTAAGCTCTGGACATTAGCGTGTGCTAAGTCCTCATACTACCGTACGTTAGTCAGGCTAAACTTAGCCCATTCCAACTGTTTCTGTCCGTCGTCTCGACATACTAGATACGTATACATGACATACTGAATACATATACTCGTTCCAGTAATATTCTCATATGATATACTTGATATCAAAAGTACGATAACCTGATACACGATATCTTCACATGCAATTGTCGACCAAGTACGACAATTATACCAATACAACTATCTAAGTCCTTCAATTATTTTATCCATACTGTACAGATTCCACACTGTACAAATTTACTCAGATAAAATAACATTAAACAACCAAAGTAGGAATTTAGGATATTACATTCTACCCAACTTAAAATAAGTTTCGTCCTTGAAGCTTGCAATCCGGTCACAATCAAAAGTTCAACCACAATATATAGAATCATCACGAAACCGATCAATCATCATCATTAAAAAATAACGAAAGCAGTATACTTACAAATGAGTGGAGTCGATGATCTCATGCGATACTAGCAAATGACCCCACTTCAACGCCTCAATACGCTTACAATCACAATTTTACAAATTTCAACAAAATACATCGTTATAACTCAATTATGGAATAATCCATCCGTGTCGAAGCCTGTCTGCCTGATCGCACAATCAAGTCCCAATCCCGATAAAAACCAATAATAAATGATACATCTGTGAAACAACTGCCCAAAACATTGGCAACAAATCCCTAAACATCGACAGAAAGTTCGAACGCTCATACGATCAATAAAAATGATCAACCAATAAACTAACCGAGAATATCATCGACATGATAAGCTCCGATACGACCAACCAAAGGTCAAAACACAACCTAGAATATCATCAATATGATAAAGTCCAATACTACCAATGAAGGATCAACAATAACCAGGAATACCCTCACATGGTAAGCTCCAACACGATCAACACAAAACTACAGGGACAGATATACGGAAGAATAAAATTCTCAAAATGTTATACAAATCACATACAGTGGATCTCAAAGAAACACGCCCAATTGTTGAACATACCCCTCAGCGTATGAACAACCAGTTGCAAACCGACGAACATACCCAATCATACATTGAGCATGAACGACTAATCAATATGGCTCAAAAGTCAAAAATCACTATAGTAAAATCACACTTCTACCACACCGATAGAGCCACATATCACATATGCCCCGGTTTCACAAAACCCGAAGTTCTAAAATCATATTATGTACTGAATCTACCACACGCGGCATATTTCTCTTATTTGATCAACCAACCGATCAGCCCTAGATAACCAAACTACCATACTGAAATTCGAATCTCTTTTCATCATACCATTGATGTGTTATCCAGTTTGTGAGTCTCACTCAGAACTTCACCATGATATGCATTATGTGCTACGTTTGTACTATACGAATCACATTTTCAAAACAACTTGAAATAATATAATCTTGTCAATAAAAATCCATTTTCAAAAGTTCTTTCACGAATTTCACAACGCCAAAAATGTATATGTATATATTTTTGAGACTAAAATTAATTTTGGAAAGTTAAACTGGCTTGCTCATGTCAAGTTCTCGATGACAATTCTTTTTGTATACACACAATTAAATAAAAGGAAATTATGCAAATTATTGACTACATCCATACTCCTGTATACCAATTCGGCTCGTCACCAATTCCACAGACATTCGGTCGGAAAATCACATGATCGAATCCAAAATCTTATTGTATAGACTTTGTTAAAATCATCTTTTCCACATAGGACTTGCTATATCGACTATGCCATGATAAAACATATTTTAAAGACAACAATACTATCTCTCAAAATAAATTTAAGAAAATACATTTTCATGACAGCGAGCAAAATAGTTATTCATAATATATCTTGTTGAAAAGTATCATTTTCAAATGTTCACAACCAGTTTCATATATCTCAAAATAAACTAGCATGACTACATGTTCCTCTCAACAATCCACAACATTTCTCCAAAATACACAACTCCGTTTTCCAAGTTTAACCAACATATTGATTTTCCATAATCATAGCTTCTCACTATCATCAATTTTATCCCAACTATTATATTCTGCTACCTCATACTGCACACATAATATTTATCCGAATGTTTCTCAAAGTACATCAACTTATAACTGCAAATAACCTCAATGCCATCCAAAAATCCAAATACTTACAGATCGTGAAACTGACGATTCCCCGTGATACTGGCACATATCTCAACTCTAGAAAATACTCGATACATATATTTTCAATACATTTTGCAGAATCAGTTCAACTCAAAATACGACACATCTCTTTCCAAAGAATCATGTTAATACCATTTGGATAAGTATAAAATATACACAGTACCACACTGGTAAACAACATAACACCCAAGCCCGAGTGAACAACAAAAACGCAGGGCTCCAACTTGTCAACCGACAACTCAAATGACGTGACAAAATCAAGACTCGACTCGACCAAAAAACCTAGGTTTTCACAACCTAAGCTCTGATACCATATTCTATAGCACCCCCAGACCCATCCGGGAATATTACAACGCAATCATTTAAAATATTCAAAGACTTTATAAAATCTATTTATCAATACCGTCGTAAAATCTCATTTGAAACTACAAGGCCAAAACGCCAAAACTCAACAATTTCAAAAGTATACGTTATGGCAGTGCTTGCATGTATCGACAAAATATTTTAGAAAACAATTTTCCAAAGTAAACCCAAATTCGCAAAATACTAGCAATCCATTTTAAAACACACTCGCAGCGGATATAACAAATAACTAAAAATACTTTTGCAGCGGAAAATCGACTACTAGTCAATGTACTCCATTCATAAACACACGCCATAGCCAGTATCCTCTGGGAAGCTCATCTCTTCACGACCGCTACAAGCTCGATATCCCAAGAACCTAAAAATAAAGCCCACGAAGGGATCAGCCATAATACTCAATAATTATAACGATCACATCACATCAATATTCACATACCAATGAATTACAAAGTAAGAATACGACCAATGCAATCTTACCGTCATAACCTCATCAATTCGCGATAATCCTCATCGAAATAACCCTTACCATATTGCACATGTCGCATTCTTGATTAAACAATGAAATCATACACGACATCTATATTGTACATCAACAATACCCAAGATTCTCAAAACATAATCATAACTCACCAATACGAAAATATACCAACTCTGGCCAATTCAATCCATCGGATAACATCATTAAATATCAACACGATAACCGATTGTCCATCCAAAGACAATAACCAAGAAGGAAATACTGAACATACCACAATATATGCAATGCCACGACGAATCATGTCAATCTAATTCGAGATCAGATCAAAACAACATACGGATATGGTCCTACAAAAGACTTACAAATGCGTACTCACATGACAACATCAATATGCTCACAACAATAACAACAACGTATACTTATGGTAATCCAACGATCCAGCGCGGACAACATAGATTCCCACGATGATCCTATTAGATCAACACGTGGTGGATGATAACAATATACACATGCACAACTACACATGGTAATCTAACGATCCAGTGCACACAGCATAGATGCCCACAATGATTCCGTCGAACCAACACTGGTGGAAAACCCATCCAACGATCCAGCGAACACAGCATAGAAACCCAAGATGATCCCGTCGAACCAACACGAGGTGGACATACGACAAAAATGCACAAATGCATGTTAACAACATTACACAAATGCACGACAACAACAATACACGAATGTATCACAACATGTTCGACATAAAATGACAAAAATGATTAGAGTATTTGCCCCGAGTACTTTGAGAGCAATCTCGATGTCAAAAACCATCAACGACGATTATCCTCAATGTTCGACAATCCAAAATATCATGAACTATAGATAACTCATATCCTCGTCTTTACCATAATGTATCCTCCATACCCAAGTATACCAATAACAAATGTAAATCATATACATTATGATTTAATTCCCAAAATCAGAAAACAATGTACAATACCAAATATCCAGAGTTCACAATTATAATCATTGTTATACGAATTATAAACAAATGAAACTGAAACTATTTAAAAAATAATATATTGAGCAAGTGATAACTTGCCTCGATACCGATACCATGATAATGAAGCCATCGCCAATTTCCTTGCCTTCGTCTACAAGTTCCTCAGCCCTGACCAAAGTAATTCACGAACATCCTCGAACTCGACTGCAAGATATTATTCTAATCAACGATCAATCCTCACAACCTATTGTAATAATCGATAAACAACAAGTTAGATAACAATCAACAATCGATATAACCAATGAACAAACTCAATGGTTCCACAATATCTCGATTAAACACTAATTCGAATAACTCAATCAATCAATCACTAATCCATAATCATAATATGATTCCACAACCGATAAACATATCAGTAATTAATCTAATACGTTCAAACAACTAAATAATCACATCACCATCTTCCTCCATAAGCTACAAGAAACACCAAGAATCACAACAACACTTACATATTCGTCATCATACGAAGTAAACAATGACAACAACATCAAGAATTCGAAATAAAGAAAGGGATTACATCAACATACCCCTTCAACATAATCCAAAACCACTACAATCATATCAATACCCATATATCAATAACAACATCAACATGATTCGGAAATCCATCTTAGAAGCACGTTTGAACGAATCACCATTCTTACAACATCAAAAATCTTTACCAACATCTTCAATCTCTTGTTACAATTCTATTTAATCACGTATAACATCATCATACATAAGAATATAAACCAACATGCTTCCTAACATGTAAACATCCTCCTAAAATGAACTACTATCAAATGGATACGAATATTACCTTGTATTGACGAACTATGGTGAAGAACAATCGAAGTCCCTCCAAGAATCATTAATAATTTTAAGAACAAAGCTCTAATCCATGGTCTCAATCTTAATGTTGTTAAAAGTGATCATTCCTACAAACACTCTAGTGTTTGGAACCTCAAAACCTCGCCCAAGAACTCTCTCTATCGGATGAAGGAGAAATGGCCAAAATGAATAATAATACCCAACTACATATATATACTACACATTACTAGCGTGCGCAAACGATTACCTTTAGCGTGCGCTATTGTGGAGCAGAGGCTACTGCATTGCTTCGCAAAATGGTTTACGTACGCAAAACTCAAGTCATAGCATACGTAATATCGATGTTGACTTGCTACAGTAATATACTCATTAGCGTGTGAAATTCTCCAAAAGTAGCGCGCACTAATCTACGTTGACTCGATAATATGCACTTACTCCGAAGATGCCTTGGTCCGCACATCGAAAGCAAACGACAAAGCCGGGATTCCCTTTGACTGGTCTGATATTAGCGTGTGTTAAGCCCTACGCTTAGCGTGCGATAATCTTCCATAGCAAACATCCATTGACCTTATCGGGACATGCGCCGAAAGTAACCTGGTCCACACGTAGATTCCCTCTAGTCTATTCTACACTAGTGTGTGTTAACCTTATGCATTAGCATACGCTAAATGCAGATGTCTCAGGTCGGGACCTACCTGTCGGCCACAGCCTGATCCTGTCCAATATGATATTATGTACGTTAACGGTCCTTCTTAGCGTACAAGCTCTGCACATTAGCGTGCGCTAAGTCCTCATACTAGCGTACGTTAATCAGGCTATACTTAGCAAATTCCAACTGTTCCTGTCTGTCGTCTCGACATACTAGATATGTATACATGACATACTAAATAGATATACTCATTCCAATAATATTCTCATACGATATACTTGATATCAAATGTACGATAACCTGATACACGATATCCTCACATGAGATTGTTGACCAAGTACGGCAATTATACCAATAAAATTGTCTTAGTCCTTCAATTATTTTATCCATACTATATAGATTCCACACTGTACAATATAACTCGGATAAAATAACATTAAACAACCGCAGTAGGAATTCAGGATATTACAACCGCAACTCGCCCGTGCCGAACAGATCTCGTCCGGTGTGCAACTTTTAGAAATTACAAAAGGTATTACTTACTTGTGATTGTAATTTGTAAGTTTTTTTCACGGGTAATACCACCTATACAACCTTCTCAGAATGAGAGTGGTGTTTTTTAAATGGAAATCCCTACACAACAGTCACAAGCTGCCCCTAAGGTTGCTGGACCAAGCATGTGGGACCAACTCAAGAAGGGAAAAAACGTGAACATTGGAGGGTCATATTCAGAACACAGAAGAAAGTTTATACATTTGTCAGAATTACTACGTGGGGCAAAAGGGAGAGGAAAGAAGTGAAGATCTTAGGATGTGATTATTTTGTCAAGTTCAAACATTTTAATGTTTACCAGTATTTTGGAAACAATTATCGATCCAGCCTAGCCACGACCGCAACTTGCCCGTGCCGACCAGATCCTGTTCGGTGCCTGCCGATCCAGCCTAGCCCCGACCGCAACTTGCCCGTGCTGACCAGATCCCGGCCTAGGAAACCAAGACTAATCCACTGATGTACTTGCGTAAACATATACGTCCGTTGTTGAAAAAGTGTTGCATGAATTTGCAAACCCCCAAGAACTATGGGATACACTCGAACAATGTTTTAATAATGTGCATGATCAGCGCTTCCCCGAATTGAAACTTCAGTTAGAGCAAATCCGATTTTTGGATTATGCAAATGTGGAGGCCTATAATCAAGCCATCCTCAATCTTCGTGTTGATCTTGGTTTTTGCGGTGTCAAGAAGTCTGATCAAGACTTGATCGAGAGGACTCTTACCACGTTTCCCGTGGGTGCAAGTGTGATTGCTCATCAGCTGCACGTTGCCTATGTGGAAGGGAGAATTAAAAATTTTAGTGACCTTATCTCCCACCTCGCAAAAAAAGAAAAGCACCATGAGATCATACTCAACAGCAATGCGCGACCAGCTGGTACGAAGCCGATTCCGAAAGTGAATCAGGCTACCCACATGAAGGCACCATGATAAAATAGAAAAGGAAACGCTACTGAGTTTTTGCAAGCACTAGGGGTGCATGACTCGAGCAAGCGAGGGAAAAGATGAGGTCACCGTTCCAATGTGTGGAAGAGGCAAGGTGGATCGGACATGGGTCATAGTGGAGCCCAACCACATGGACCACCTCCTACTGCTGGGAATGGACCCACTCCAAAGGAAGGCCAGAATTGCTATACTTCCGGTTCAAAGAAGCATACTTACCGCAATTGCAAGGTGCCAAAGAATATCCAATCCTACTAAGCATTATAAGCAGTACTTGACCCAAGAGTCAAATTACATGGAGGAAGATAATGAGAATACGGAGGTGAACCATGTTGAGATCCCTCCTCTCACCATTGCAGACAAAGATCAGTATTTGGATGTTGCTTACTTTGACTAGATCATTGTAGTTTGACTAGTTTTTACGCTTTGGTTATGTTTTATCTTGTTTCTAGTCTTCTTTCGATAATTACTTTGGGATTTTCTATGAATATAATAAAGTTTGCCATGATGAATAAAATTCTTTCAATTGCTGTGATTGTGCAAAAACGAATTTTATTTTCCCCCCTTCAAAAGCATGTTTGGTTTATTACAAATCAATTGCTCAGTAAGAATTGGTTGGTTAAATTGATACATTGGTGGATTTTATCACAACTTTTGATCAAGACTAGGTGCATCCTCCTTGGTATTTGTTTATTCTTTGAAAGTTCAAACGGAATCAGTGGTTTTTAAATAGCCTTAGTTGTACCAACATTCTTACTTTCTCTGTAAGTCTACCAAGTTGGAGTTACCGAAAGAATCATTAGTTGAGATATAAATTGAACACCTCGATGCATTTTGAAATGTTTAAATGCCCCAATGTCCAGCATCACCATAGTATTGTATCAACAATTATGCCTTTGAAAAAGGCTTCAACCTTGCTCTATCACTCAACAATAGGGAAATACCGAAATAGAAACTTCAAACTAGCACTACGATCTGAGTTTAATGATACAGAAAGTCCACGACCTATATATAGAAAGATACGGAAGTCTAGTTTCCATAAAAATAGACCGTTCATCCTGTAATATCCGCATTTTTCTTTTCCCGGTATTTTTATTTTTCAGTGTAATTCTCATTTGTAGCGAGCCTCGTGTATCTTTCAGTGTATTTATTCCGTCATCTATTGACCTGATTATCGTAATTGTTATGCGGAACCACCGTTTCGGGGTTGCCCTGGATCCATTCTATGTTATTATGCATTTTGAGATGCTCCGTTTGATGTTTCGTTCATATTCCGGTGTTCTGGGCCGTTTATATTCCGTATCTAGTGCGAGTTAATTTTTCTAGGTAACGCACGCTAGAGGTCCCTTAGTAGCACACGCTACGTCTGCTTCGTAGCGCGCGCTAGCGAGCTAACCCTAGGAGTGGCAGTGCTGACTCCAGCCCTCTGGACTGGCGGATTAGCGTACGCTACGTAGTCTAGCGCACGCTAATGTCGGGGGCTAGCACGCTAAGATTCCCGGTAGCATGCGCTAGCGTGACTGTCCAGTACTGGATAGTTTGATACTGGACTCGATCAGGTCCCCAGGTAGCGCACGCTATGGTCGATAGCTTGTGCTACCGATACACTTTAGCGCACGCTATGTTTGGTCGATAGCGCGTGCTAACTTGATCAGGTGTGTATTGGCAATTCACTTCTGGACTCGGCTGTTGTCCAGGTAGCGCAAGCTATGGCCGATAGCGCGCGCTACCGAGAGGTTATTAGCGCACGCTACGTTTCGGGCAACGCATGCTAACGGTCCAGAATCTGGTTACTGGACTGGGACGTTAACTTCTGGACTAGAATTTTACCTCGATAGCGCACGCTAACTTCTGAGTGTTAGTTCACGCTAAGCCGTGTGGCTATATATACCCAGGAGTTGACTTTGGACGGATCTAATTCTCATCTCACCTCCTTCCTCCGCGGCTTTGGAGATTTTGGGCGATTTCTTGACAATTTCTTCCTCCAATCCTCTCAAACATCATCTTCCTTGAGTTATTGGTGTATTATAACAACATCAACACGAATCTTTCATCCTAATCCATGGTAAATATTCTTAGAACCCTACTTTTGAGTAAATTGGGGGTTTTCGGGTTTTTCTTCGATTCGTTCCATACGGTTGATTAATTCATGTTGAATATGATTAATCTTGCTAGTATTCTTGTTTTCATTACGGATTCATCGTATATTTCGTGGTTGTTGCGTATTCGAGAGGGTTCAGTTGTGATCCGCCCTCGTTGTTATTCTATACGAATATACATGAATCGTAGGCGAGTTTTCGGGTGTATTCCATTTCCGTATTCGTCTAGAGTTGGTTGTGATTATGTTCTTCGTATCGTTAGGTTCGTGATTATCGGCTCCTAACGTTCGTCGGTGTTTTCCTTCCGTTCGTTGCATCGTCTATTATTCAAGGCAAGTATTCTTGGAAACATTTATGCTTAACGTGAAATGGTAATGTATATTGTGTGTGCTTTACTCACCTCGAGAGGGTCCGACGGGGCCTCGAGGGAATCTATGGCTTCATCCTGGATTCATGAATTTGTTTCGCTAGCCAGCTCGGGAGGGTCCTTAGAGGCCTCGAGTGGGATTCGTGGCTTCGTCCCGGTCCTAGGTGACGTGTGTGCTTGATTTGTTTTATGAATGTGGCCAGCTCGGGAGGGTCCTTAGAGGCCTCGAGTGGGATTCGTGGCTTCGTCTCGGTCCTAGGCAAATTGTTTGACTGTTTGTTTCCAGAAAAGACATGTGTGGTTTTGGCTTTTGAAATGACTTGGTGCATGTACAATGAAATGTGTAAGCGATTGGTTTGCATTGATTACTTGTACTAGCGTAATTGCTAACCCCTTTGGGGACCCATTTTGGGGAAATTCTTGTTATGGATTTCAGGCTATGATCATCCGGACGAGCGAGCGCTGGGACAATACGAGGATGCTGGCCAGGGTCGTTGACATGTGTATTGAGTCCTTTTATTTCTGTTGATTCCCTTCGATAGGGTTGTTGTCTACTTTTGAAACTTATAGATTGTACTCGGGAGTACTTAGGCTTTTCTCTTCGGATTATGTTTTATATTCGTGGAAGTTATTTATGGTTGCCATTGTTGATTATTCCGCCGGTTGTACCGGGCGTGTTATTTAATTTATAACGGGATAATGTGTGTTTCTACTGTGGTAAGTACTGTCTAGCCTGGTGGGTCCCATATAGGGGTCCACGAAACTTTAATACACCTCGAATATCTTGGGGGTGTTACACATCCATAGACTTATTAACGAATGAGTTATTGCTGTTTTAGTGAATAAAGGTCAAGCTGCACGGAAATTATTTCCAGCGATTGTGCTAAAATTTGATCCTAACTAACTTGGTCGAATTTCCACACACTGAAAGTTAATGAATTTTCGCTATGTCTTTCATCACAAGACTAATCGAGTTTCATGTCTTATTGTAGATGTCTCATGGCGAAATTGAGTGCCTTGCTGATAGTGGAACCACCCACACTATTCTTCGGAATAGACAATTATTTAAGGATATTGTGCCATATATATATCCTCAGTGACAACAATGACTGGTTCTCTTAAGTAATTCAAGGGAGGGGGCCTGCTCATTTATTGCTACCTAATGGTATTCATATTCATGTCACAACTGCTCTCTATACCCAAAGAGCAAACCGAATCTTGCTAAGTTTTAGGGACATCCGTGCCAACAGTTACCACCTTGATGCACATTGTGAGAATGGGATAGAATTTTTGTGTGTTACTCTGGAAGAATGCGAAATACGCCACATACTTATGAGTCTAAGTAGTGGTTTATACCAAACTATGATAAGGGTTATTGAATCCTACGCTATGAGTCATGAACTTTTTGATTATGAAGCATACTAACTATGGCATGACCGACTCGGTCACCCTGGACGCGATATGATGATTCACATTTTGAAAAACTCACACGATCATCCATTTTTCAAGTGCAGAAAATGATTGGAAGCACCACTCGGCATCGGCATTGATGTGAGTGAATCTGATACCGTATCACAAGGATTGAAGATCGCACACCCTGATGAGGTTGATGGTGCATCTTCCGTAAATCCCGAGGCTTCCATTGCAATTTACAATGCCCATAAATCGTTTTGTAAAGCCTATTCACTAGCAAAGTTGATACCTTCTCCATCCTTTGCTAAAGACTCAACACAAAATATTCGCTTCTTAGAAAGGTTTCAAGGGGACATTGTGGACCTATTCAACCAAAGTGCAGACAATTCAGATACTTTATGGTTCTGGTTGATGAATCGACGCGATGGTCACACATCGCTCTGCTATCCATAAGAAATGATGCATTCACTAAACTCCTAGCACAAATCATCAAGTTACGGGCTAACCACCCTGACTTTCCAATCTCATCATTAAGATTGGAAAACACTGGCGAGTATATGCCAAAGTCCTTTGACGACTATTGCATGTCGATTGGGATTGAAGTTGAACATCCCGTCCCCCGTGTTCATTTGCAGAATGGCCTTACTGAGGATATAATTAAGCGGTTATAGTTTATCGCCCGAGCATTGGTATTGCGCACCAACTTGCCGATTTCTGCCTGGGGTTATGTAATTTTGCATGCAGCTATACTTATTCGCATTCGACGCACTACCAGTCAACCGTTTAGTGCGTACCAGTTGGTAACTGGATATGAGCCCGATATTTCACACTTCTGCATTTTTGGTTGTGCATTTTATGTGCCAATTACGCCTCCACAACGTACTAAAATGGGCCCGCAAGGATGATTAGGTATATACGTTGGTTATGAATCGCCTAAAATCATTCGCTATTTGGAACCTTTGTTAGGATATCTGTTTACTATAAGATTTGCAGACTGTCACTTTGATTAGACAAACTTCCCATCGTTAGGGGGAGAGAGGAATCGAACGATTCCAGTTGAACGCCAGGAAATTGTCTGGTGTGCTCCCTATTTGCCTCATCAAGATCCCCACATGGCTCAATCCGAGCTGTAATTGCAAAGTATTCTCAGACTTCAGAAAGTTGCAGATTCAATGCCTGACGGCTTTACTGATACTGCGAAAGTGACACGATCTACCATTCCCGTTGCGAATGTTTATGCAAGGTTATAAGTCCTAGTAATAAGCCAAGGTTCAGCCTCCCAAAGGAATGATGCCCCGGGCATCGACCTTAGTGGTGGGACAGCTGCTCCGGCTGCTCTTATCCCTGCTCGAAAGAGGGGGATGCCAGTGGGTAAAAAGGATACCGAACCTCGAAAGAGAATAGGAATGGAGGCAGAAAATCCTCTCATTATCGACACAGTGACTCCGTCACATGAGATTATCTCTGACTATGGATATGTCCTCGAATCAACAATGGAAAAATCAATGGATGCCTCGGAAAGTTTGTTGATGCTAGAGAATAAAGAAATCTCAATGCAATGTACGAGTGAATATGTACTATTGAATAGGTCGTCTGCGCTAGTTGATGATGCTTTTACCTACTCCGTCACTCAAGAAATTATTGAACACGATGATGCTGAGCCATGCTCGGTTGCTGAATGTCAACGACGATCTGATTGGCCAAAATGTTAAGATGCAATGCAAGCTGAACTAGACTCAATGGCTAAACGTGAGGTATTTGGCTGTATCGAGCCAGTACCCGTGGGTGTTGAACCAGTTGGACATAAGTGGGTCTTTGTTCGTAAACGCGATGATAAGAATGAGGTCATGCATTATAAAGCGAGACTAGTTCCCAAAGATTCTCGCAGCACCAAACCAAACCAAACCAAACCAAACATACCCAGTATATCCCGCACAGAGCAGGGTCTGGGGAGGGTAAGATGTACGCAGACCATGCCCCTACTTATTACGGTAGGGAGGCTGTTTTCGTGAAGACCCCAGCTTAGTGCACAGCAGAATCTTGTGTGATAAATACAAAGGAAAACATATGATTCGAAAAAGCTCGAGGCCATACCTGAGCCCATGGATTGATCCACATGGGACTTACCTAAGCGGAATTTGGCTACTTCACTCCCGATGAACGCTGCTCTAACAAAACAGAGGTTGCCTCTGCGCACAGCTCCCTGTCAAAAATACACCACACGCAAAGACAATAGGATAAAATATACAATAAAAGTTAAAATGCAATGTCTTGGTCAAAGCTAACCGAGACAACCCAACCCTGAGGCTCTCAACTACAGCACTGCTCCCTACAAAAGAATCCATAACTCTGATATGGCGCCTCCAAGCGCACCTATCAACAGTCATGGTCTCGGAATGGTTTAAGGCCTTCAAATCTAATCTCAGTTGCTCCTCCCACGTCCTCCTCGGTCTGCCTCTCCTCCTCTCCCCGACAACCATTAAACTCTCAGCCCTCCTCACCGGTGCAGATGCCTGCCTCCTGCGGACGTGGCTAAACCATCTCAATCTCCCTTCCCTAACTTTCGCTTAAATGGGCGCCACTTCCAGCGCGTTCCTGAAAACCCCGTTCGCAATTCTATCTAACATTGTGTGACCACACGACCAACATAACATTCTCATTTCAGCCACTTCCAACTTGCTCTCAAGCGACTTCTTCATCGCCCAACATTCGGAGCCATACAACATTGCAGGTCGGATTGCCGCTCTATAGAATTTACCCTTCAACTTTAGAGGGACTTTCTTGTCGTACAGGACCCCTGTCGCTGCTCTCCACCTTAGCCACCCTGCCTTGATGCGATGCGTGACATCATCTTTACACTCACCTTCCTTCTGAATGATCGAACCCAAATACTTGAACTTATCCGTACGGGGTACGATCTGATCCACAATCATTACCTCAACATCTTCCTCGTTGGCCTCACCACTGAAGTTACACCAGAGATACTCGGTCTTAGACCGGCTCACGCGCAAGCCCTGGGATTCTAACTTAGCCCTCTAAAGCTCCAACTTTGAGTTCACCTCCCTCCTCGACTCCGCCACTAACACAATGTCGTCAGCAAAAAGCATGCACCACGGGATGCCATCTTGAATCCCTCACGAAATGACGTCAAGGATTAGAGCGAAGAGAAGAGGGCTTAGCGCCGACCCCTGGTGTAGCCCTATCTCAACCGGAAAATACTAGGTGTCACCAACTGGGGTCCTAACGCACATCCTAGCTTGGGAGTACATGTCTTGGATCGCCCTAACGAACGGCAACGACACCCTCCTCTCTACTAGGCTCCTCCAAATAACATCGGGTGGAATGCTATCATATGCCTTCTCTAGATCTATGAACACCATATGGAGGTCCTTACGCCGCTCTCTAAACTTCTCCATAAGGCGTCTGACGAGATGAATGGCCTCAGTCGTGGACCTCCCCGGCATGAAGCCAAATTAGTTCTCTGAGATCTCAACTTCTCTTCTAACCCTGCATTCCACCACTCTTTCCCAAAGTTTCATAGTATGAATGAGGAGTTTAATACCCCTACAGTTACTACAACTCTGAGCATCGCCTTTGTTCTTGAAAAAAGGCACGACAATACTATGCCTCTACTCTTTCGGCATCTTAGAGCCTCTGAGGAGGATGTTGAACAGCTCTGCTAGCCACTGACTCCGACTTCCCCCAGACAAAGCCACACCTCAATTGTAATACCCGGTTGTAATTCAGTAATTATCATTCAGTATTTATCATTCAATCATTATCACTCAGTAATTTCACTCATTATTAATCATTTCTCACTCATATTCAGTCATGGTATTCATCATTCAGAGTAATTGTATCGTGTATCAATCGTCATTCATCACTAATCTGATTGGAGTTTCGTGCCGTGTTTATCATCATTGTCATTTTCGTTGCGAGCTGTGCGTGAGGAGTAGCGCACGCTACATACTCCTTTTAGCGTACGCTAATTGGGTATAGGTAGCGCACGCTACCACTCAGCTCTAGCGCACGCTAAGGTTACCTTGGCTGCAGTCCAGAAGGTACTGGACTGCAGGTGAGTTATAAGTAGCGCACGCTACGATTGGTAAGTAGCGCGCGCTAGTGGGTTGAAGTAGCGCACGCTAATATGAGGTGTAACGCGCGCTAAGGACGGATCAGGTTGAGTCCAGTGGCTACTGGACTGCACTGGATTATTTCATAGCCACGCTATGTGTTGTTGTTAGCGTACGCAACCGATATATTAGCGCACGCTAAACATTGGTTGTAGCGCACGCTATCGAGGTCAGATCAGAGGGCAGACAGTTTTATGGACTCTAGTACTGGGCATCAATATTTCGTTAGTGCACGCTAATAATGGATCTTAGCGCACGCTAGTAATATGGCCGTAGCGCACGCTACAAGAAGGTACGTAGCGCGCGCTACCGTGTTCGGACAGTGGGTACTGGACTACCCAAATTACTCGTTAGCGCACGCTACGCACAAGGGCTAGCGCACGCTAACCTGGACTGACTATAAATTGGACAGTTAGTCAGACTTCGTCATTTATTCATCTCATTTCACTCCTTCGGTATTTTTGGGCGATTTCGAGCGATTCAGAGAGGATTTTTCGTGGTGTAATCATCAATCATCATCTTCAAGCTCATCTTTCGGATTAATCATCATTTCATCATCTTCATCTCATCGAATCAAAGGTATTAATCTCTTGGATCTAGAATTTCGGATTTTTGGGTTTTCCTTCCGATTTCTTCGTGTAAGCTTGGATTATCATTGGACTATGTTAGATATGGATTATCTACCTTGTATAAGTATATTCTTACGGATTTAATGGTTATTTTCGGAATTATTTCAAGAACCCTTGGAGTTGACTTCGGTTAATTAGGGATTTTCCGATTGATGTTGTTGTAATCATGAATTATGGATTCCTAATGGATTATTGATATCATTGAAAGTGTTTTGATGGTTTGAAATACTCATCTTGGAGTTGGTTTCGATATATTCGAGTTCGGATATTGTTGTATCGACGTTTGAGTCGGTTATGATCGTATTTGAGTCGTGTATTGATCGGTTGTTGGTAATTATTGTTGTTCAAGGTTGTTCGAGCGACCGACTTTTCATTTAGGACGTTGTTCGTGGAAGGACATTCTTCATCGGTATTGTGTAAGTTAATTCTTACTCGGTTAAAAGGATATTCATTCCTTTTTGTGGTTGATTACTCATAATCATAATTCATTCATCATTGAATTAATCGTATCAAAACTTGTCATTGTCAATTAATCACCTCAGTCATAAGGAACGACGGTTCCGATCATTTCATTGAGCTATCATTCATTTCACCATCATTTAATCTTGGTGAGTCATTATTCATTTTCGTTGTCACTTTTGTCATATTGTGGCATTAGGGTCATCTTGGCGTGCGGTTGGTATGTGTAGGATTTTCATGTCGGGCACATTATGGTCGTGTGTTGGTTGTTGGCCTCACATTGGGTGTGCACGAGTCAATGTGTCTCGTGAGACTGATTAGGTACAAGACCACGCGTGTATTGATCGTTGGTGGCTTGTGCACGGACACATTTCCATCCCGGACGTAGTGTGGCGCCATTCCTTTGAGCCGTACTGATAATCGATTCATATAGCATGTTTGATTGCGTATGTTTCGACAGGATAATTCATAATTTCAGATATATCATGATTGTGTATTTTCAACCCTTGAGGATTGTTGTTACGTATGGCGGCCCGTTGGGGATCTTTGTTTTAGTCATGGCAAGGCTAAGGCACGAGGAGAGCAGTGACGCGAGAGTCGATGATACTAGTAGGGGTCCCGATGCATTCGATCATTTATTGATCATTTGTGTTTCCTTTATTTATTCAGCTGCAGACATTCCGTTTGAATGCTCATTTCATTCAGTGTTGTGTTTTTTATCGTCACATAAAATACACATGTATTCTATTTTATCCGGGGTGTGTTGTATAAAACTCCTCATCGGAGTAATTGATGTTGTAATGTGGTTCGGTACTACATTTACCTGTGTAATTCATTCATTTTCATTCGCCTGGTGGGTCCCAGTCGGGGGTCCACGGCACTGTAATATCCGCCTAGTTTGGGGTGTTTCAGAGTTGGTATCAGAGCGTGGTTTTGAATACTACCCTCCAAGTCATGTCTCATTTGAAATCATCGTCATCGGACTAGTATCATTGGACTTTCGCGTCACGTGTGACCTGTGGAAATGCCGAGCCAATCAGACCAAGAACTGTAAGATTTCTAACGCCATGGTATAATTTCTGGCAATAATCATTCATTCATCATTCATCAATTAACAATCCTCAAACATCATCATTCATTATGATCAGGACGATCATGTTAACTCATTAATTACTCAATTCATTTCATTACTCAGTTATTGATCTGGAAGATCATGTTATTAATCTTGTTGACTTATTCAAGGTACTCATTTCAAGAATTTCATCAGATAATCATGTCACCTCAGTTAATCATTCATGTAATCACTGTGTTAGAGCGCATATGCTCATTTTCATCATCTCATGACATAATCATAACGTGATATTCATGCGGGGTATATAATCATTATGCGACCTTCCTACTTCAGTATGGAGAGAGATGTCAGAGGATGCACGGGGAGAGGCCGCGGTGCGGGCCGAAACTCGGGAAATAATCACTCGCTATCGGGAAATCGTACCCAGGACTCGGCTCGATCAGAAGATGTTCGGGTTGATCCACTCACTTTTATGCAGGTCATGATGACCCATATGCAATTGCTTAATCATCATTGCGCCTCTCTGGCCGAATTAATCGAGAGGACTCTCACGTATAAGCCTGCTGCTAAGGAAATTGCGGAGCAACAACCTTCATCTGTCTACAAGAAATCAACGAAGCGTAATCGGTCCGAAGGCGGTCGGTCATCCTCCAAGAAACCTCGTGCGGGTCTGCGTTTCGGCGTCCTCTACGGCGCCTAATCTGCGGGATCTCGATCCCGAGCGGCCGATTAGGCCATCATCTGTTTCAAGCGTGGGGCGCGGGCCATTTGATTACTAGGTGTACGGCGCCGTCTATCACATGTCATAATTGTGGGAATTATGGGCATAAGGCCCGTTTTGCCGAAAGGACTCTAAGTCGGCTCTGGCGGCATCTCGAGCCCGAAACAATCGGCGATTGAATCGATGCTGCTTTGTCGAGTCGTTTAAGACAATGGAAGCAATCAAAGGTGGAGCTCATATTTATCGAGACGGGAGCGTCGGTTCGGGGGCGGCGAGTCGGATTCATGTGATGAAGAGGATCGACGATCCGGTGGCGAACGATCTCGGGTATACTCGTAACCTTATTTCAACTTGTGTGTATCTTTTGATCTTGGTGCACGCATTCATTCATTTTCAAGTCATGATTGAATAGACTTAATTCGGTTAATCATATTGCTTGTGGACCTCATACCATCGGTGTACTGCGAGGAAGATTTTCAGAAATTATACCAAGGTAAGCTTAATGACCGCGATTGGTTAGTGGACCTAATCGTGGTGAACTTATCTAAGGACGATATAATATTGAGTGTCACTTAGATGGATTGTCACGATATCATTTTCAATTTTCGTAAGCATATGGTCACTATCATTTCCGTCGTTGGATGTCGAATGTGTGCTTCAGGGAGGTGATCCCCGTTGTTCCAGAGGAATTTTTAATATGACGGAAGCAGAGGAATTCCACAATCGAGATATTCAATCATTCATTATATCGTTGTCATCGATTGGCCGTTCATAGGCAATCGAGATATTCAATCATTCATTGCATCATTGTCATCGATTGGCCGTTCATAGGCAATCGAGATATTCAATCATTCATTGCATCATTTTCATCGATTGGCCGTTCATGGGCAATCGAGTTACTTAATCATTCATTATATCATTGTCACCTTTTGGCCGTTCTTAGACAATCGAGGCGTTCAATCATTCGTGGTATCATTGACATCGATTGACGATGTATTTCCCCAAGGGGTTACTTGGTTGCCTTCACATAGAGCTGTGGAATTCACGAGTGAGTTGGAGCCCGGTACGCCCCCGTTATCGAAGGCACCATATCGGATGGCCCCGACCGAAATGCAGAAGTTGGAGACTCATCTTGAGTCATTGTGCGAGGAAGGTTATCTCCAACCGAGTACGTCCCCGTGGGGAGCACCAGTGTTGTTTGTCAAGAAGAAGGATGGTTCATTCCGCTTATGTTTAGATTATCGGGAGTTGAACCGGGTGACGATCAAGAACAAGTATCCCTTACCCCGTATTGATGATCTCTTAGATCAACTTCAGGGAGCTTCAGTATTTTCCAAGATCGACTTAAGATCTGGGTATCATCAGTTGTGGATTCGAGAGTCGGATATCACGAGGACGGCATTTCGAACACGCTATGGTCATTATGAGTTTGCGGTTATGCCGGTTGGGTTGATTAAAGCACCTACGGTATTCATGGAGTTAATGAATCAGGTTTTCATCGACTTTTGGATCAGTTGTTGTTGTCTTCATAGACGACATTTTGACCTTCTCGTGACCGAGAGGAACGCGAGGTCCATCTTCATCAGGTTCTCGACGAGTTGAGACGAGAGCAACTTTATGGAAAGTTTTTCCAAAGGTGATTTCTGGATGTCCGTAGTGACTTTTCTCGGACAGGTAATTTCATCAGATGGAGTGCGGGTTGATCCTCAGTAGACGGAGGCTACCCAAGATTTGGTTACCTCCCAGAAATGTTAAGGAAATCCGAAGCTTTCTCGGATTAGCCGATTACTATCAGCGGTTTGTGGAAGGATTTTCTAAAATTGTTCAGTCAATTCATTCATCACTCAGTCAATCTCATTGTTCAATCAATTCATTCATCACTCAGTTAACCTCATTGTTTAATTAATTCATTCATCACTCAGTCAATCTCATTGTTCAGTCAATTCATTCATCACTCAGTCAATCTCATTGTTCAATCAATTCATTCATCACTCAGTTAACCTCATTGTTCAATTAATTCATTCATCACTCAGTCAATCTCATTGTTCAGTCAATTCATTCATCACTCAGTCAATCTCATTGTTCAATCAATTCATTCATCACTCAGTTAACCTCATTGTTCAATTAATTCATTCATCACTCAGTCAATCTTATTGTTCAATCAATTCATTCATCACTCAGTTAATCTCATTGTTCAATTAATTCATTCATCACAGAGTCAATCTCATTGTTCGATTAATTCATTAACCATCCAGTCCATCTCACGGTTCAGTTGTTGATCTTGGGAATCAATTTTTTTTCAACCTTGTGAACTTGTTCAAGGTAATCATTTCAGGAATTTCATCAGATAGGCTTGTCACCTCACTTGATTTTTTCATGCGATCTTCTCATATCGCGGCGTCATGTCGACGATCGTTTTATTGCATTATTAATGCATTCATTTTGCTAGAGCGTGTATGCTCATTGTTATCATTCCGTCTTAAAATCTTAATGCAATCTTCATACGAGATCTGTAATTATCACGTGACTTTCCTGCCTCGGTATGGAAAGAGTTCAGAGGGACATCGGACTCAGCGTCCAAGAAATCGTTCTAGTCGTTTTGTCTTTGGGAGAGCATCTTCATCTCGGGCAGCGAGTTCAACTGTTGTATGCTTTAACAGTGTTACAACAGGACATTCATCACCGGTGTTGAGCAAGTTAATTCTTGCTCGGTAATAGGATAATCATTCATTTCATCGCCGTTCAATTATTCGCATAGGTCATTCATCATATATCAATTCCGTTAAGACTTATATTTATCAACCAATCATTCACTTCACGGGGAACAATGGTTCCAATAATTTCATTTGAGCTATCACTCATTTTGTTATTAGTTCACCTCGGCGAGTTATTCTTGATCCTTGTCGGATTTCTAATCATTTATCATTCGTCATAGTCACTCTCGTTTTGGTAAACCTTTCGGGGTCATATTAAGCGGTGAGTTCAGATTTGGGTCTTCGTTGAATCGATGTGATTGAGGAGATCGATGGTATGGAGGATATCGATGTTGGGTACATTTGATATATAGCCTTGCCTTTCAGATGACTATATCTCAATCCGTATTAATGTGTCGTGGTTGTGGATCATTTATTGTTGATCTATCCTATAATGATCGTATTTGAGAATCTTGAGATTTTGAGATCGTTTGATGGATTCCTTTTGGTGTCGTACCGAGACTTCGTAATAATTTGGGGAATCGTTCATTGTAATCCGAGACGTCAAGACTTGGGACTTGGGCGTGCGATTGATTTGGTCCCGAGAACTATTTGGACATTATTGTTTGCAGATCGTGATGGATAGTTCATGTCCCGAGTTGTTTACCCTTAGTTTCGAGGACGAAACTCTTTTAAGGGGGGGTGTATGTAATACCCGGTTGTAATTCAGTAATTATCATTCAGTATTTATCATTCAGTCATTATCACTCAGTAATTTCACTCATTATTAATCATTTCTCACTCATATTCAGTCATGGTATTCATCATTCAGAGTAATTGTATCGTGTATCAATCGTCATTCATCACTAATCTGATTGGAGTTTCGTGCCGTGTTTATCATCATTGTCATTTTCGTTGCGAGCTGTGCGTGAGGAGTAGCGCACGCTACATACTCCTTTTAGCGTACGCTAATTGGGTATAGGTAGCGCACGCTACCACTCAGCTCTAGCGCACGCTAAGGTTACCTTGGGCTGCGATCCGGAAGTCTTGGGTGCGGTGAGTTATAAGTAGCGCGCGCGCTACGATTGGTAAGTGGCGCGCGCTAGTGGGTTGAAGTAGCGCACGCTAATATGAGTGTGCAGCGCTAAGGACGGATCGAGTTGAGTCCGGTGGCTCTTTGGATGCCTTTGATTATTTCATAGCGCACGCTATGTGTTGTTGTTAGCGTCGCAACGATATATTAGCGCACGCTAAACATTGGTTGTAGCGCACGCTATCGAGTCGAATCGAGAGGCGACGGTTTTACGGACTCGATCGAGCATCAATATTTCGTTAGCGCACGCTAATAATGGATCTTAAGCGCACGCTAGTAATATGGCCGTAGCGCACGCTACAAGAAGGTACGTAGCGCGCTACCGTGTTCGGGCGGTGGGTGCTGGACTACCCAAATTACTCGTTAGCGCCGCGCTACGCACAAGGGCTAGCGCACGCTAACCAGGTGACTATAAATTGGACGATTAGTCGACTTCGTCATTTATTCATCTCATTTCACTCCTTCGGTATTTTTGGGCGATTTCGAGCGATTCAGAGAGGATTTTTCGTGGTGTAATCATCAATCATCATCTTCAAGCTCATCTTTCGGATTAATCATCATTTCATCATCTTCATCTCATCGAATCAAAGGTATTAATCTCTTGGATCTAGAATTTCGGATTTTTGGGTTTTCCTTCCGATTTCTTCGTGTAAGCTTGGATTATCATTGGAATATGTTAGATATGGATTATCTACCTTGGATAAGTATATTCTTACGGATTTAATGGTTATTTTCGGAATTATTTCAAGAACCCTTGGAGTTGACTTCGGTTAATTAGGGATTTTCCGATTGATGTTGTTGTAATCATGAATTATGGATTCCTAATGGATTATTGATATCATTGAAAGTGTTTTGATGGTTTGAAATACTCATCTTGGAGTTGGTTTCGATATATTCGAGTTCGGATATTGTTGTATCGACGTTTGAGTCGGTTATGATCGTATTTGAGTCGTGTATTGATCGGTTGTTGGTAATTATTGTTGTTCAAGGTTGTTCGAGCGACCGACTTTTCATTTAGGACGTTGTTCGTGGAAGGACATTCTTCATCGGTATTGTGTAAGTTAATTCTTACTCGGTTAAAAGGATATTCATTCCTTTTTGTGGTTGATTACTCATAATCATAATTCATTCATCATTGAATTAATCGTATCAAAACTTGTCATTGTCAATTAATCACCTCAGTCATAAGGAACGACGGTTCCGATCATTTCATTGAGCTATCATTCATTTCACCATCATTTAATCTTGGTGAGTCATTATTCATTTTCGTTGTCACTTTTGTCATATTGTGGCATTCCGGGTCATACTGGCATGCCGGTTGGTATGTGTAGGATTTTCATGTCGGGCACATTATGGTCGTGTGTTGGTTGTTGGCCTCACATTGGACTGTGCACACGAGTCAATGTGTCTCGTGAGACTGATTAGGTACAAGACCACGCGTGTATTGATCGTTGGTGGCTTGTGCACGGACACATTTCCATCCCGGACGTAGTGTGGCGCCATTCCTTTGAGCCGTCTCGATAATCGATTCATATAGCATGTTTGATTGCGTATGTTTCGAGGATAATTCATAATTTCGGATATATCATGATTGTGTATTTTCAACCCTTGAGGATTGTTGTTACGTATGGCGGCCCGTTGGGGATCTTGTTTAGGTCATGGCAAGGCTAAGGCACGAGGAGAGCACGGTGACGGCGAGTCAGTGATACTAGTAGGGGACCCGATCTGTTCGATCATTTATTGATCATTTGTGTTTCCTTTATTTATTCCTGCAGACATTCCGTTTGAATGCTCATTTCATTGATGTTGTGTATTTTAACGACACAAAAAAAACACATGTATACTATTAAATCCTGGGTGTGTTGTATAAAACTCCTCATCGGAGTAATTGATGTTGTAATGTGGTTCGGTACTACATTTACCTGTGTAATTCATTCATTTTCATTCGCCTGGTGGGTCCCAGTCGGGGGTCCACGGCACTGTAATATCCGCCTAGTTTGGGGTGTTACATCAATAGGGATCTGATTCGGGCGTACAGCCTTAGATCTACCCATTTTCATAAGAGCACCCTTTACTTCCTCCTTGCTGATGCTATCACAGGAACTAAACGAACGGGCAGAAGATAGACTAACTCCTTGCACCACCGAGTCACTACCTCTAGCCTCACTGAAAAGTTCGAAAAAATTCCTATTCCACCGCTCCTTAATAGACACATTGTTCACTAACACTTGACCCAAATCATCTTTAATAAACTTAACGGGACCCAGGTCGCGCCGCCCTCTTTCCCTAGCTTTCGCTAGTTTAAAAATAGCATTCGCTTCTTCTTTGTTGTCTAGGCGCTTGTATATCTCCTCGTAAGCCTCACATTTAGCCTTAGCCACTGCCTTCTTAGCCTCTCTTTTCGCCACCTTGTACGCTACAATCTTCAAGATTCTCTCCTCCCCAGCACTAACCGACAAAAGCTCCTTAAATAGCGCTTGTTTTGCCTTAACCTTCTTTTGGACCTCCTCATTCCACCACCAAGCCTCCCTAGGTCCACTAGACCTACCCAAAGAAACCCCTACCACCTTCTAGCCCACTCTCCTAATAGCATTGGCCATGCTGGTCCACATAAGGTTAGCATCGCCCGCATGCAAAAAACCTCCTTCGCGGGTCAGAGACTCCTTGAATATTGTCGCCTTCTCACCCTTCTGATCCTTCCAGAGAATCCTAGGTCTAGCTTCTCTAACCCTGATAACAACACGACCTCCCATGGATAAATCCATAGCCAGCAGCCGGTGTTGAGAAGCAAATTGCAGTCCACGCACGCCCTAGCATCACGACTGCGCAAAAGAAGGTAGTTAATTTGAGTGTTGTGCCCCCCACTACTGAAGGTTATGAGGTGCTCAGCTCTCTTCTGAAAAACAGAGTTAGCAATTACCAACTTATACGCAGTGGCAAACTCCAACAGTGTGGAACCTCCTGCATTCCTAACTCCGAAGCCGAAACCCCCATGCGCACTATGGTAACCATCCACCCCCTCACCAATGTGCCCATTGAAATCGCCCCCCAAAATAATAAATTGATCGTCCGGAATACACCTGACCAACTCATCTAAACAGACCCAAAAAGCTTCCTTATCAAGCACACCCAAACCAACATGTGGGGCATACGCACATACCACATTAACCACCTTCTCCCCAACCACCACTCTAACGTACATAATCCTATCATTGCACCTCTTCACTTCCACGCCGTTGTCCTTAAGCTCCTTAGACAAAAGAATTCCCACACCATTTCTCGAGTTAGCAAGGCCTGAATACCACAATTTATAACCATTCACCTCACTCGACTGCGCCCCCTTCCACCTAGTCTCCTGAATACAAGCCACATCAACCCTTCTCTTACCCAAAACATCCACAAGCTCCAAAAGCTTACCCGACAAGGTACCCAAATTCCAACTACCAACCCGCAAACAGTGTGACATCGACCAATACAAAACCCAAACGCACTACGAGAAATAAAATGGGGTAGTGAAGCCAAAAATGAAAAAAGATGAGAATGACAAAGACAATATAAAAGCAATCAAACCGCATAAAAATCGTAGTAAATGGTAGATATATGGCAGACAAAAATGAAATTTAACAGAAAAGTACAATGACACCGGACTTCGACATGCCTTGGAGACGAGGGAGGAGAAGCCGCGGAAGGTGGAAACCGATCGACTCCTGAACAGGGAAAAGGTAATCGATAGGCCGACGACACCTGGGAGCAGCACGGGAAACCTGCAAAACAGACAACTAAAATGCAATACTACTGTTAGATTGACGGGGAGGGATAAATGCCTCGCATTAATTACGAGGAGATGTATTCTTCCGTTATGGACATCATCACTTTTCGCTACTTAGTCAGTTTGGTACAGTCCGAAAGACTGAATATGCAGCTTATGGATGTGGTTACAGCGTATCTTTATGGGGATCTAGATACGTATATTTATATGAAAGTCCCCGAATGGATTTCACTGTATGGGTTGAAACAATCCAGAAGGATGTGATACAACCTCCTACAAGAATACTTGATTGTTTGTCCATGCATTTTGTGAAAAGAATAGATACAGAATTTGTAATTGTATCTATCTATGTAGATGGCATGAATGTTATCGGTACCATAGATGAGGTCAGTGAAATGGCCCGCTACCTTAAATCCGAATTCGAGATGAAAGACCTGGTGAGGACTCAATTCTGCTTGGGCTTAGAGCTAAAAAATCTAGATGATGGTATACTCATTCATAAATCTGCCTATGTCCAGAAGATACTCAGGTGATTTAGTATGGACAAGGCACATCCTCTTGCTACCCCCATGGTTGGTCGAAGTCTGGAAATGAACAAGGATCCGTTTCGTCCTAAAAAGGAGGATGAAGAGGTCATTGGAGCAGAAACACCATACCTTAGCTCAATCGGTGTGTTGTTGTATCTCGCTCAATGTACTCGCCCAGACATCGCATTCTCTGTAAATCTGCTAGCGCAATTTATCTCCGATCCCATGATAAGGTATTGGAATGGAGTAAAACATATACTTCAATACTTGAAAGGCTCTAGTGATCTTGGATTGTTCTTTCCCTATACAAGAGAGAGCAATATTCCAAAAGGAATTGTTGAGGTTAAGACGATGCATACCGACCGTCGACCTTCCTATGATATTGCAGCTAAGCATGGCAGCTTGACTACCAGAAGTGCTAATGCAAGCAAGCTTACACCCTATGCAGAGAATCCTAACAACATGTTAGTTGAATTTGCTGATGACGGTTATCTCTCTAACCCGCATAAAGGACGTTCCCAAACTGGTTATGAATTCACCATTGGGAATACGGTGATATCTTGGCGATCTACCAAGCAGACCCTGGTGGCTACTTCCTCGAACCATGCAGAGATAATTTTATTGCACAAATCCATAATTTCATTGCACAAATACGAGGAACTTGTGGATTAGAGTCCACTACAGCAACCCCTACTTGCATCTTTGAGGACAATGTGGCATACATTCAGCAGATGAAGTTAGGTTTCATTAAGGGTGACAATACCAAACATATCGCGCCGAAGTTCTTCTACAATCAGTAACAACAGAAATTGCTAAATATCGAAGTGAAACAAGTGAGTTCCGATGAGAATATCGCAGAATTGTTCACTAAGTCCCTGCCAAAATCTACATTTGAGATACATGTGAGAAGCATCGGTAGGTATCGATTATCCGAGCTCAACTAATGATAGCTCGTTGGAATGAGTAGTTATGTATACTTCTGGGGGAGTATACTTCACATGATTCTGGCATTTGTAGTTGATGCGTTGTGCTCTTTTTCCTCACCAAGTCTTTATTTTTCCCATGGGGTTTTGTTTGACTTGGAAAAGTTTTTTACCTAGGCAACATCTTATGCACCATGATAGTATTAGTGCTCGACACAAGGGGAGTGTTCTGGGATATCCTTCCCTTATTGGTGTCTTGCCTAATACTGGTTGTAGGAGGATACATAGATGGAAGATTCTAGATCCTTCTAGAGGTAGTAGGATCCTATTAGATGTCTTACCATATCTAGGAATTCTATGTATGGAAAGACTCTCATTGTAACGCCTATATAAAGGCCTCATCTATTAGTGTTATGAATAAAACTGATTGACTCGTATTTACAGCTTTTTACTTTCTCCTGAAACAACTTTTATTTTAATATATATTATTAAATTAAAATAAATAAATATAATCTAAAATGGATTTGCTGAGGATCCAACATATCTGGAAAAGTTTCTTTTAATATATATTATAAGTAGATATATATAAATAGGTAGATAGTTAGATAAACAAATAGATAATTATAAGTATAGAAACTAAAGAAAATATATATATTTTCTTTAGTTTCTATACTTATAATTATCTATTTGTTTATCTAACTATCTACCTATTTATATATATCTACTTATAATATATATTAAAAGAAACTTTTCCAGATATGTTGGATCCTCAGCAAATCCATTTTAGATTATATTTATTTATTTGTGTGTGTGTGTGTATGTGTGTGTGTGTGTGTGTGTGTGTTTGTGTGTACATAATTAAATGCCGATGTGGACAATACTGAGAGGATCCTGCAAACATGGTGAAAGTTGTGAAATTCATATTTTTATTTTAACATAAAATATAGATACTTCATTTACTCGTATAATCTAAGAAAATCATAATGTTAATTAGAACAAACTAATTTTTTTATTTTTATAATTTCACAAGTGATTTATACAAAAAAAAAATCATTATTATTGGATATGTGAATTAAGCAGGTTACTTGGTGTTGAGTATTTGTCATATACTTCATTCATTCACTTTCACAACACTTGACTATTTCACATTATTCATATATTAACTTTTAATCATGATTTTTTTACTAGAATAAAATCAAATACTGACATGTAAGATGTTTGATTTGTCTCGATGTATATTTGAAAATATTATTTTTTGTACTTATTAATATATACTTAAAGATATTGGTGATCAAAAATACACAATTAACTACATGTACTCTCTCTATATTGCATCGATTAAGTAGTGAACGCACGTAGTATATATATATACAGGATACTCTACTTGGAGCTTAATTGAAAGATATCTACAACAAGCAAATAGAAAGATTTACAACTGCGTAATATTTCAGTGGAAAATCTCCTCCCAAACACCCTCCAAGTGATCACGAGATCACCAACATGAAGTTTGGAAGAAAAGTTGTTGGACGCAGTATATAATATAAATAGCTTGGAGGGTTGAATAAGCTGTATCCTTTTTCGAAGTTTGTTTGTGTAGCGAAAGTCTAAGATTAAGTTGCTGTAAATATAGCAAATGAATGGTCTCCTCTTATCTTGGTGCATAGAGGGTATTTTAAGATAAGTATACCAAAATCACACAGGCAATGAGAAAACAGTAAAGACACAATGTTTAATCTGGTTCATGGTAAACCCCTCCGTTGGGATTCGGTGCCTAAAACGAAGGCATAGCGAAAACAATAAACGAATCTAATTCGATCCGGATCCCATAAAAGGATCGATCAATCTACGTATATACGAATAAAAAATGAAACAAAGAAAGATTTGAAATCATATCCTCGTAGTCCGTTGATTAAAAGGTGTACTCCACGTATGTGATTCCCCAAGCTTTAGGTGATCTTCCCACGAATCCAATTCGTCAAGCTCTTGGATGATCCAACGCCGAAAATACCGCGTCTCTACGTGCTACGCACTGGAAAGATGACCATAACAACTTCACCTGTTTGTTCTCTAAGAACACGGCTAGAACAAAGTGATAGGAGCTTGCTAATATAATCTATAACACTCTAAGTGTATAGATATATTTTCTCTCTTATTTATCTCTCAATTTTTCTCTAACAAAATATAAAGATGATAATGGTGTAAGAATGATGAAGATGATGAAGACAACTCAAAGTCACTTCCTCTCTCTTGGTTTGAATGAACCGTATGTTTCAAGGCCTCAAAGGAATCAAGAGTTGTCTCCTCTTTTACTCTTCAACTTCCTTTATTATAATGTCACCTACACCATATTATAATGAGATATCAAATCTCTCATTATCATTGGGCTTCCAACAATTTAGGTGGATACAAAGACCAAGAGTAAAATGGGAGTTGGTGGGCGGCCATATAGAAGAACCGGATGAGTTCGATTCGTTTCGAACTCCCGCAAGTCCATTCAGATAAACTCCATTCCGTTCCGATGTATTTATATTAATTAATTAATCTAATTAATTAACCATATCAAATACTAAATAATATAACTAATTTCTACAATAAATAATTATATTCATGAATTAAATTAATCACCCAGTAATTTATTTAATTAATTAGGCCGTAAATTAATTTGTCCAATAAATTAATTTAGACATCCAATGTCCCAAAATTAATTAGACATCCAATGTCTAATAAATTAGATATCCAATATCTAATATATATATATATAAAGAGAGAATAAATTCGATTCATTCCGCCGTCAATCCTATTGCGCAACTCGGTAGGTCTGTCTCAGTTAGCAATGGGAGGAACCAAAGAGTAGTAGCACCACCTAGCCAACTTGGCAGCCTACACTGTACCCTAACTGAGAATGAATGATGGGGATCATTCCAAAACTTTTCTGTCGCGAATACAAGTATACATATAAACCCTCCTTTCAAATGTCCTGATCAAGTCATAGGGTCACAGTCAGTCAAACCCTATCTGTACTTGACGCTATGCATGAGTTGATGCAAATCGAGAACATTGAGCTCTCGTGTACCCAATACAACTAGCTCCAATTCTTTGGCCAAAGACTTATGATCTCATCTGCCAACAACCGCATAGGACATATAACCCGTTCACTAACGGGAGAAGGAATTCTATCTTGGTATTTAGTAGGACCTGCTACTTGCCCGTCAAGACGCACGTCGAGGTTGACGCCCACCTCCCGATTTTCTGGATCAAACTACTCTAATGAAAATATTAAAGTCACGTCACAAGCACATCTTTACTAAATCCTCAAGTTGAAGGTTCACGAATACCTATCACAACCTTTTGATTCCGTCATTGACAGTCCCGGAGTGAAATCCGTGTGATGAATCGAGGGTGAGTCAGTTCGAGCATACTAATATAATTAGCATACCTATAACGTGTGATCCCACTAACCATTAGTGTTCTACGAGAACTCTCCAAGTCAAAGAACACGTCATACCAGTCTTCACATAAACTTAACGCCCAGTCAAGTTTCATCGACTTGCGACTGATTAAGTATTTGAGTCATAAACCTTTCGAGTGCCAATCCCCTTATCCAATAAGGAGTGGAATGTTTTGCTCTCAAATACACGAACTAGTTTCTATGTATATATTTACGAGTCAGGAATACAGTGACTACCAGTAAATAAAGATACATACAATTGCCTTCTGATAATGTTTTTCATAATAACAAGTACAATTCCCTCACTCAACATACTCTGAGTGGCATTCGAGGGCATACTCCTAACAATCTCCCACTTGCACTTAATGCCACACACTTTGGTATCGAATACCCATGTTCTCCAGATGACGCTCCAAGCTTATCTGAGAAAGTGGCTTAGTCAGTGGATCAGCAATGTTGTCGGCTAAGTCTACTCTATTCAGCACAATTTATCCCTTGCGAACAAATTCTCTCACGAGATGATACTTCATCTCAATGTTTTTGGTACTATTGTGAACCTCGGCTCCTAGGCATGTGCTACCGCTCCATTGTTATCGTATAAAAACAAAAACAGGCAGCGCAACACATGGTGTCACATGAAGTTTACCCAGTAACTTCTTAACCCTTCCTTTGGAGGCCTGCGAGGCCACTTTATACTCAGCCTAATAGGTGGAATCAGCAGTCGCGCTATGATTGGCACTATGCCAAGATACTGGTCCTCCATTAAGAGTAAAATGTAGCCAGAAGTAGACATAGAGTCATCTTTTTGTCCTTGAAAGTCTGAATCAGTGAATCCCATAACATTCAGTTCTCCTCCGCCATATATAAGAACTAGATCTCTAGTCATTTTTAAGTACTTGAGAACGTTCTTTACAGCAGTCCAATGTTCCCTACCTAAGTTTGCCTGAAACCTACTTACCACGCTCACAACGTGCGCAATGTCAGGTCTCGTACACAACATTGCATACATAAGGCTACCCACGGCCGAAGGATATGGTATATTACTCATTTACTTTCGTTGTTTCTCACTATGAGGACACATCTCCAAAAGTGAGTTTTATTCCATGTCGCATCGGTAGGAACCCTCTTTTAGAATAATCTGTTTTAAATCGTTTTAAGATTTTATCTACATAGAGGGCTTAGGAAAGACCTACGATTTTCTTTTCTCTATCCTAGTAGAGTCGAATCCCAAGAATATAGGTTTCTTCTCCCAAGTCTTTCTTAAAGAACCTACTCGAAAGCCAAGCTTTCACAGAACTGAGCTTTCCCACATTGTTTCCTATTAGTAGAATGTTATCTACATATAGTACTAAGAATGCGATCTTGCTCCCACTAACTATTTTGTATACACAAAGTTCCTCTTCATTTTGCATGAATTCAAACTCCTTGATTGCCTCGTTAAAACGAAGATCCCAACTACGTGAAGACTGCTACAGTCCATTTCACGGAGTCTACATCCACCATTGCTAGGTCATAGGTCGCGGGTCGGTCTCTTGGTTATCACCTGGAACCTCATGGAGACCCAGTTCCTCCAAGTGCATAAAAACCATATGTTGTGCGACGATTAATTCGCCACAATAGGCGATCGACGACCTCCCTGAAAAGTCCACCATAGAAGCCAAACTCCGGACGAACACCTAGAGTCCGGCATAATACAGCGATCGTCTTTTGGTAACCAGCGATCGTCTTTTGATACCTGGCGATCGTCTTTGTCTAACGGATCAGAGGCGATCATCTCATGCCACGTGGGGATCCAGCATCCGTCAAAGTCGTCGAAGACCGAATCTTGGACGATGGCCCACCCGCGGATCTTCATAGGATACCAATAAAAAGGATCATTGACCCCATCCTGTCACCTACCACACCTACCGACAAGGCCGCCGAAAGGTACGAAGTGGACCCTCCTCGGACAGCGACTCGCGACGCGTGCTGGCTTCCCATTGGTTCACCCAGCTGGCCTCCAACTGCAACCTCGGACCTCAAGGAGCAGGCCCACGTGACGGGACGATCGGCCGTTTATTTTAATATAGAACACGGCGATCGCCCGCGATCGCCTGAGGGATCCCAACTACTTTGTCCCCTATAAATAGAGGACTCACTGTTGCGGCCAAAAAGGACGGATTCTACTACGAATTAAGTGCAAAATACACACCAAAGAGAGAATAAAAGGCTCTTTTGGCAAGCACTAACACATTCATAGTTACATTCATACACATTCATCATAAATTCCAAGCAAGAACTCACAGATTCATCCATCTGGTTCTTCCGGCAATCTACGCGCTCTAAAGCCTAGATAACTAGAAGCTTTTACACTCATTGTATTAGATTCTAACATTAATATTTGTACTCGACAGTATATTTATTAATAACATCTCGCGAGAGCATTCAAGCCCGGGACTAACAACCCCGACAAATCTTGTGTTATCCATTTTCCCACGGAAGTGTTCTCGCATTTTGTTTGTTACTCGATCATTCCAGCAATACTATCTCCGGATAATATTTTGGGTAACAACAATTGGCGCTAGAAGAAGGGCGGCATTTCTAAACCTTCATTTTTTATTCCTACCGTCTCGAAGAACACTCACTGTTCTCCGGACATATACTTGAAGAAACACTCACTGTTCTTCAATAGAAAAACCTTCAGAAAATGACATCAGTAACAACCTCCAAGAGGGCTGCCCTGAGATCTGCCGGAAACCTTATTCCGGCGAGGACCGAATCCCAGCCCACGGCGGAAGGCGATCGTGGCGACGCTAGGCTTTCACTCCCGCCCCCGAGGGACGGTTCTAGCCTCTCACTCGATCAGTTCCAAACATCGGAACAGATTGAGGAGGCTATAGCCATCCTCAGGGAACGGCAGAGGGCCCACGATACGCCCACCATCACCCCGTCAGCTAGCCGCCGGGCGAGCAAACGGAAGCTCAAGGGGATCTATGTTGAGAAATCAACAGAAAGCCCCGAGCCGCAGGGGAAGGCTCTCGTAAGGCGGGACGATTCCGTCTTCAGCTGCCTAGGGAGCGATCCCTCATGGCGACCCGGGCACTCAGGCCCCAGCCGGGAGACATCGGTATCTGAATCCTTTACCAGGAGTTCGGCGTATCCGACTCCCAAGAGACAAACCGGTCAACGAGCCCCTGCTCGCCCGAGAAGAGAACCCTCTGGCAGGGAGATCGTCATTCACCACGGAGCTAGGGGATCAGTACACGATCGCCTTGGTTCGCATTCGAGAGCGATCGGCGGCGGTCGGCAACGGCGATCGCCGCTATGCAACGCCTGACTCGGCGAGATGAAGACGCTCCTAGAAATTGGGGCAAATGCCGGGAGACCGATCGGCCGGGCTAAATGAGCCACTCGCGGTCCAGATCGAGATCGCCCGATCCAATCAACGATCAATCCCCACAAACACCTCTATATGAGGAGAACGGATCAGGGAACCCACTTAAGCAAATTCCGGATCTACATGGCTGGATGCGGAGCTTCGATGCGACGAAATGTCGTATGTTCCCGTTAACTCGGGCGATCTCGCCCACAGTGGTACATCTCGCTACCATCTCGCTCAATCAATTGCTTTGAGAAGCGGCGCGACTTCACGTCATACTTCGCCGCCAAAGTCGCTCGCCGGAAGGTCCCCACCGCATGATGAAAATCGGGCGGGGAAGGATGAATCGGATGAGGATTATATCGGCCGGGTGGACGAGATAGTCCTCACCGGTGAGCCCGTCGGCAACGAGATCGCTCACCACGCGATCTGAGCGGATTCCACGGACGCTCGCCCATGTTCGAGCACCTCACAAAGGATTTGCCTCCGACCTATACAGCGTTCCGCGTCAAAGCCGCCGATTATCGGCCGGGCAGAGGATGCTCTCACTCCGCTTGGACGAGGGACGGTCGGAGAAGGAAAAGCACCTTCCCATGTCCAGAAGAAAACGGTCGCCAAGCCCGAAAGGCGGTCGCCAAGCCGCTGGCGAGTTCAAAGCTTTTGAGGATGTAGAGGTCCACCTTCTTCACAACCTCAACTTATCTCCGGCCCACATCTTCAACGCGATCAAGGGCCGCGAATGGCTTTCCAAGCCAAAGCCAATAAGGGACCACGGTCACCTAGACCGTAGCAAATTCGTGCCTATCATAAGAGTCGGCCACAACACTAGCCAATGCCGCGACCTCCTCGGCGGCTCTGGCGACTGTTTGAGGAAGGCAAACTGGACAATTTGATCACCAAGCCAGAACCCAGGACGGAAAGAGCCGGAGGGCGCGACCGCCGACCGAGCGAGAGAATTCCTCCCAATCCGATCGCCAGGATCGAGCATGAGCCGGAGTACTCTGATGAGTCGGTCCCTCCGATCAACCCTGGCGGTCGGATCAACATGCTCCAAGCAGGAGGTGGGAGCCTCGGGGGCCTTTCTCCGGTTTCCACCCTGTCAAACAGGAAGCGAAAAGCCGAGCTGAGGGCTTTCGCCGAAGTCCATGTTGTAGTGCCTCCGGAGCCGACCATCTCTAGAGACGCACTCATCACCTTTTCCAACAAGGACAGGGAGGGAGTGCAATGTCCCAAAGAAGATGCACTAGTAATCTCCGCGTGCATCCTTGGGAAGACGGTCGGTCGCGTGTTGGTCGACAATGGGAGTTTCTGCAACATCATATTCAAATCCGCCCTAGACCAACTCGGCAACCTAATCAAATTCATCAAGCCTTTCGACACCGTGCTCCAAGGGTTCGGCGACAACACCATCCAAGCCTACGGGAGGATCAAGCTCTCCGTTGAGCTAGTATGCTTTTATGATCCCAAGGTTAGGATTACTAGGAACCTAAGCTTTGTAATCATAGATAGGCCCAGCATCTATAATGGGTTCCTAGGTCGCCCTTTTTTAGAAACCTTTGAGGCGGTCGCCTCATCTTTCTTTTCTTGTATCAAATTCCCCCCGCCGATGGGACGGTCGGTACTGTAAAAGGAGATCAGCTAATGGCAAAGAGATGTTTGAGTTACTCCTATGTTGTTAATTCTTTCAATACTTCCCATACTATATGTAACATTGAAGCGACCGACGATCAACCCATGGAGACCGACGAGCCTAACACTTCGTGCCAACCCGACTCAGGGGACGCCGTCTCTCATCAATTGACGGACGACATCGAGTCAAGGATCGGTTTCGAGCCAAGCCTCGACATCGATCCTAGGATCGAGTCCGGAGATCGAACCAAACGAGAGGCGACCGTTCCTGTCGAAGAGTTGGAAAGTATTACGATGGACCCGGATCATCCAGAACGGGAAGTACAGATCGGCGCGAGCATCGACCACGAATTAAAGGGGGATCGATCAACTTGCTACGTAGGAACATCGGAGTCTTTGCACAGTCGCATCAAGATATGGTTGGCATAAGTCGAACACGCTTGCCATTATCTCAAGATCGGCCGGGCGATGAAGCTGTTTCATCGAAGCATAGGAAGTTCGGTCCCGAGAAATACGCGGCGCTCGACATAGAAGTCCGTGGTTACTCAACAACAAATTGATCGGAGTAGCCACAGGCGAACCACGGTGGGTCGCCAACGCGGTGCTCGTCAAAAGCCTGCGGCTCTTGGAGATTATGCATTGACTTCACCGACCTCAACGCGGCATGTCCAAAAGATCACTTCCCGATGTCTCATATCGATCACACAGTCGATAGCACGGCGAGTTGTGAAATGATGTCATTTATGGACGCCTTCGCGGATACCATCAGATCCCAATGGCGGAGGAAGACATAAAACACACATCTTTCCACACGGAAAAAGACATATATTTTTGGGTCGAATGCCATTCGGGTTGAAAACGCAGGGGCGACCTACGGCGATTAGTCAACAGGATGTTCGCCGATCAGATCGGCAAGACCATGGAGGTCTACATTGATGATATCGTAGTTAAAAGCCTCAAGAAGGAAGATCACCTCAACGATCTCGCCGAGACGTTCGCCATCCTTGAGAAGTTTAACATGAAGCTGAACCCCAAGAAATGCAACTTCGGGGTGGGCTCCGGGAAGTTCCTAGGGCACATAGTGAGCCAAAGGGGAATCGAGGCGAACCCCACCAAGATACAGGCGATCCTTGACATGCAGGAACCGCGAAATATCAAGCAGGTGCAACGCCTCACGGGTTGTCTAGCCGCCCTCAACCGTTTCATATCACGGCTCGGCGATAAAAGCAAGCCTTTCTTCGCGACCATCAAGAACAAGAAGTTCGCGTGGACGAAAGAAAGCCAGATAGCATTCGCCAAAATAAAGGAATATCTATCTAACCCCCAGATCCTGGCAAAGCCGATCACCGGTGAAAAATTATTCCTTTACTTAGCGGCCTCGGAGGTCGCACTGAGTGCCGTTCTGGTGCGAGCAGAGGGGCAAGCCCACTTGCCGATCTACTATGTTAGCCAGGCGCTCCACGACGCCGAGACACGTTACACACCATTGGAGAAGATCGCCTATGCCCTTGTCATGAGTGTACGAAAGCTGAGAGCTTACTTCTTCGATCACCAAGTGGAGGTCCTAACCACTCTACCTCTAAGACAAGTCCTGCACCGACCGGAAACCAACGGGCGACTCCTCAAGTGGTCGCTGGAGATCGCACAATACGGTATCACTTACGCTCCTCGCACGGCGATCAAAGGCCAAGCTCTGGCGGACTTCGTGGTGGAATTAACGTTCCCTCACAGTCCGACCCAGGTCGGCCGACCTGCCTGGAAATTATACGTGGATGGCTCAGCGACCAATGCGAGAGCAGGGGCAGGGATTGTCCTCATTAGCCCCGACGGTCAGAGTTTCACAAATGCCGTGCGTTTCGGTTTTCGTGCGACCAACAATGAAGCCGAATACGAAGCTCTGGTAGGCGGGCTTGATCTAGCCCTCGCCCTAGATGTTCGACGCCTCCATATCTTCATGGACTCCCTTTTGGTCGTGAACCAAGTCAAGGGGGAATATGAGGCACGCGGCGAACAGATGGTCAAATACCAAGAGCTGGTCGCCGAAATGTGCACAAAATTTGAAGAAGTACTAATCGAGCAAGTCCCGAGAGAGCACAACTCCCAGGCCGATGCACTTTCCAAACTAGCATCATCGGATGGGGCAGCCGACTTCTCCAACATCCAAATCACAAAGTCAGCAAGGCCGGCGATCGACAGGAATTTGGTTACCACGGTCGCCATCGCCGAAGAGAATTGGATGACTCCGTTCATCAAATACTTAAAGGACGGAACGGTCCCTGACGACCGTGTTAAAGCTCGCCAACTCCAGCTTCGTGCGACCAGGTATACCCTATTGGACGATCGGCTTTACAAGCGAGCCTTGACCTTCCTCCTCAAGTGTATTACACCGGAGGAAGGTCGGCTCATTTTAGTGAAATCCATGACGGGATTTGTGGGAACCACGCGGGCGGGCGAGCCCTCCTCCATAAGACGACCAGACAGGGATTTTTCTGGCCATCACTTCGGAAAGATGCGATCGCTTATGCCAGATCTTGTCATAGATGTCAGATAATGGGCCCCAACATTAAACTATCACCCGAACAGCTCACCTCCATGTATAGCCCTTGGCCATTTGCGCAATGGGGCATCGACCTTATAGGTCCCTTGCCGAAGCGGCAGGGTGTAAGTTCGCCATCGTTGGGGTCGATTATTTCACCAAATGGGCTGAGGCCGAACCGCTCAACAAGATCGGCCAAGAGCAAGTGATCAAGTTTATATGGAAAAACATAATATGCCGATTCGGTTTGCCCCAAGCCATCATCTCCGACAACGGGAAACAGTTCGACGGCTTAGAAGTCATGCGGTGCGTGAAAAGTGGGGAGTCAAAGGTTATTCTCGGCGCCCTATCACCCTCGGACGAACGGGCAGGTAGAGGCGGTGAATAAGATCCTCAAACACACGATCAAAGCACGACTCGAATCCAGGCAAGGAAGATGGGCGGCGAGCTCCCGACGTTTTATGGTCCTACCGAACGGCGACCCGCAATTCAACCGCGAAACCCCGTTCGCCCTTACCTTGAGCAGAGCGGTGATTCCTTCGAGATCGCCGTCCTCGCCATCGAACCGAACAGGAGATGACGGCCGACAACGATGTAGCCCGCGAATCGACCTAGACATGCTTGAAGAAAGACGGTGACCTCGAAATGAAGAACACAATCCACAAAAGGAGAGCCGAAGTTCTTCAATTCAAAGGTCGAGAAAGAAGATTTCAAGTGGCGATCTCGTCCTCAAGAAAATCCAAACCCATACAGCGTCTTTGGTCCAAATCGGGAAGGACCTTTGAGTATCCAGATGGCTAACTAAAGGAGCCTACGAATCGGAACATCCTGACGGTACTCGGACCAATACCTCGAACGCCGTGCATCTGAAAAAATACTATCAGTGATAAATTTGTATTCGATTTCAATGATGTACAAGGAATATAATGAGATTTTTTGTTATCCCATCTGTTATGGCGATCGCCCCACCAGGCATCGCATATCACCGACGATCACTGATCACGACGATCCTAGGTAAAATTAATGCAGCCATGGTCCTGGAGGTCGATGGAACCGACAGCTTCGCCCATGCAAGGTTCCTTTGGGCTGAGATCGTCCGCCCTTCGTTTAAATACGAGGCCCACGTAGCCGAAGGACCCTCCAAAATAATCAGTAGGCGCGATCGCACGTTCTCAAGGTACATCATCCAACATGGTGAACCCGAACAATACGACGTGCCGTTACCCCCGTCTCAACGTACACCGTCGAGGATCGCCATCTTCATGGCGGGCCGAGGTGGAAGCAGAGCTGACAAGCCGCGGACGTGGTGTCGAGTAAGCCGACAACACTCCGCGCAAGGACTCCTCCAGACCGAATATCCCGCGCACATGAAGACACGATTGGGGAGATCGGTCCATCGAACACCCCAACCACACATGACTTTTCAGAATCGGCAAAATGAAGATAGCTCGCCAGATAGACTAGTCTTTGTTTCCTTACTTACTATAAGTGAACAAAGACAAGGGGGCAAGGATAGGTCGAGTTAATCTCAGATACGATCGAACAAAGAGGAACCATACTCGATCGGCTTTGCTAAAAAACATGCAGGACGATCGAGGTCGTCCGACGAAAATTACAAGTAAGAATTCCAATTCAAAACATGTCAATACTTTCAACACTCAGACAATCGGCCGGACGAACAAAAAATCGAAAGCAAATATACGCGTACTCGTAAAAATTGCACACAAACAGTCAAAGGCGATCGCATATAATGCATTACGCGGAATGAGAAAAGGAGTATTTTATTCATAAACACAAGCTTCATACATTTCGAAGCCCGAAGGCCTTACAACAAAAAGTACAAGTTACGAAGGAAAAACAAAAATGCCTCTCAAGGCCCCGCCTGCTGGTCTTCGCCCTCGGGTTGCGGATCGGCTTGGGCACCCCCATCGGCCTCGGGATGAATGAGTTTGCCGGTATACCAACTCAAGTCGATCCCGAGGTCGATAAGGTCAAGGATCGGCAGAGAAAATTGCAGATGCAGAGGATGCTTGAGGACATAGGATCTGAAGCTTTCCATCAGGGGACCGGTCTCGACCCCTGCCTTTGTAGCAGCTCGGACAGCGTCAGCATAGGCCAAGTAGTAAGCGAACTCGCCGACATGCCCGACGTTAAGGTAGGGATCGACCTCGATCGCCTTCAGCTGCCCCTTCAGATCCGCCGCCGTCTTCTCGACCTCCGCCAGTTCGGCCGCCTTGGCAACATTCTCGCCCCTGGCCTTCTCCAGCTCTCTCTTCGCCGCCTCCAGCTCACCGCTGAGCCGATCCACTCCAGCCTTCAGCTCGGTCACCTCCTCCTGCGAAGCCTCGAGCTTCTGGCGAGTTTCCTTCTCCTTATTACAGGACCGATCGGCAGCCTCCTTGGAGCGGCTCAGCTCCTGCTTCAATCGGTCCACGTCCAGCTTAGCCCGTTTGGCCGTCTCCTCATACTCTTTCTCCATTGACCGGATCCGGTTGGCGTCTTCGATATTTCTATTCCGGGCGGTCTCGAGTTCGCGATGGAGATGAGCAGTGGAGGGTCGCCCCTCAAAATCCCGAGCAGCTTGGACGGCCATCGTCGCCGTCTGAAGAGCCAGGGCAACGGTCGCCTGCATGGCGTCTCCAGATCGCCGACGAGCGATCGCATCAAGGTCGGTCGTCCAAGCCTTGGGCATAGAATTGATAGCCTGGCGAACGTAAGCTGGGACTTCGAGGGAACCTTGCGGAGCCTTGCTCGACAGGAAGTCCAGCACCATGGGGGCGACGTCCGGGTCGGCGAGACGAACCCTGCAGCGCAAACCAAGGAAATCGAGGAGTTAGCCCATACCATGCTCAGAAGGCCTAACTCAGAAAATTTTGACCCACTCTTACCTATTGACCAGCTCGGGGTCGCGTCCGAAAAAAGGCTTGCCCCGGGATGTCTCCGCATCGGCGATCGCCATCTTCTTCGCCGAGCCGCCAGACGACCGGGGTCCGGAGACCGTGGGCTTGGCGCCAGATCGCTCCATCATCGGGATGGCGGAGATAGGAGCCGCAGCGACCGGAGGCTCAAGAATCGATACGTCCGCCTCAGAGATCGACGGGGACTCCGACCTCCGCCTCTTGCGGCGTTTGAGTTGTTCCTCACCCTCGACCACCGGCTTGGCGACCGGCGCCTCAGCGGGTCTCGTCACCGGGGCAGGGTGAGACGTCGTCGCAGGAACGCGACCAGTCTGTTGCCCAAATTAAGGCGACCAAGAACTCCCAAGTCCGACATAGCTATCTCTCGCGGAGGTTCGGCGATTCGGGGAAAATAAGCCTCTGTCAAAGAAAAGATGCAAACAAGTTAGACAAAACAAAACGACCTCTTGGAGACGATCGTCAAAGAAAGGAAACACCACTTAAACTCATACCTTGAACTTTCAAGTGACGAGGGTAGCAAAACAAACGAGCCCCCAACCGATGAGCTTCAGTACCAAGCGATCGAACGTCAATAAAGGAGTTCGGCAACGCACGGATACGCTCCCAAACGATCAAGAAATCAAATTGGAGGTCGCTGATCGCTGGAACGAGAGGTCCTGCAAAAAGAAAACAAAATTAGATCAGTCCAAGACAAGCTCAATCAAGGGGGGAGTTTAAATCCTTACTCGGATTCCTCTCCCAGAAAATAGTGGGAATCTCCAGCTCTTCATTCAGCCCTTCACTCAACGCCGATCGCCATGCCCCGCCGACCCACACCATTTTGCCAGGTCGCCCCTGATCTTATTCGGCACGCCGAGAACCACTCTCCCGAGTCGGCCCTGGATATGATAACCGCCGATCGTCCCTTTCTGCGCAGCCAATTTAAACAAATAATTCATCTCCAGCGCAGTAAGGTGACGAAATAACTGGTGACCGCCAAACAAGGTCAACGTGCAGATGATCTGCAGCCAAGCATTCGGCGTCAGTTGAAGAGGCGCCAAATTCCAGGCGATCAGCAAATAGGAGACGGCGAGTGGCAACGGGAATCGCAAACCCGCCTCCATAATCATCTCATTGACGGCGACCATATCCTGGGGCGGTTGGTCGGCACGCTCATTCTCCAAAGGCACGTGAAGGGAAACGTCAGAGGGGATGTGGTGTAATACCCGGTTGTAATTCATTCATTTTCATTCAGTAATTATCAGTCTGTAATTGTCACTCAGTATTTCTCACTCGTTAATAATCACTCATCATTCTTGATTCATTCATTTGTGTTCACTGTTGGCTTGTTGTAATCGTATATCAGTTACCGATCGGCATGTCACCTCCGTTTAGAGACCGACGGGAGTATTGTTGTTTTCATCGTGATTGGTAGTCGTATACTGGGGGCTTCATCGGTGGCTTGTTTTAGACTTGTTCATTTTCACATTCGTATGTTATGTCGGATCATTCATCAGTCGTAGCGAGGAATCGGAGTTATCGGAATTTTCAACTTGGCCAGCATCGAGTTACGGCCGTAAGGACTTTGGGTTACGGCCGTAACAAGGGTTCGTGTTTTCGTGCCATTTGACGAAAGGGACTTACGGCCGTAAGGTCTTGTGGTACGGCCGTAAGTCGGCGTGTACGGCCGTAAGGTCGGCCGGGTTACGGCCGACGCTGCGTCAAGCTACAGAGACATTTTGGCCGAAGGTGAGTTACGGCCGTAAGGAAGGTGAGATACGGCCGTAAGTGGTGTTCGTGAATTTTGGGTGTTGTCGACCAAGGGTGACTTACGGCCGTAAGGGGTTGCGGCATACGGCCGTAAGTCGAGGAAGGTACGGCCGTAAGGCTTGGCGATTCTGGCCGCACGCGGCAGTGTACACGGTCGTTTTCGGCGAAGAGGGCTTACGCCGTAAGTTTGGCGGATACGGCCGTATCATCCGAGTTACGGCCGTAAGGTGTGCGGTTACGGCCGTAAGGGTGTCGGCGGATGTTTTTGACGAAGGCGGGTTACGCCGTAACTCGGGATCGATTACGGCCGTAAGTCTGTCGGCAGGCTTTCGGACGAAGCCGAGTTACGGCCGTCTGAGTTGGCGATTACGGCCGTAGGGCCGTTGACTTGGAAAGTTACGGCCGTAAGAGGGCCGAGTTACGGCCGTAACTTCCGGCAGATTTAATGACTTGGCCGGGTCATTTCTCCTCACTTCTTCTTTTTCCTTCTTCATCCGAGAGAGAGGGTTGAGAGAGAGATTTTATCATCATCAATCACTTGAGTGTGTAATCTTCATCATCTTCATTCCTTTGAGAAGCTTGGATACTCGTTTTAACTCGTGTTCTTCGGATCGTAGTGGTTGGATCTTCAAGAGGTAATTTCTTCAACACCTTGGATTTCGATTTTGTGTTGAGTTATGATGTTTTGGACGTTATAATCATGTTATATGAAGGGATATGTATATGATTATGAGTTTGTATAAGGATTCATTGGATTATTGAGAGATTTATTCAAGAACACTTTGAATATCGAGTTGGATTTGGGTATTTCCGATTAATTGTTGTTATAATCACGTTTTTGGATATTCATAACGGATTATTGATCGTATTGGAGATGTTTTGTTGTTTTGAAACACTTCTTGGGGATTTGAAGTTGGTATTATTGAGGTTTAGTGGTAATCAATCAAAGTTGGCCTCAAAGTGTTCGATATAATGCCCCAATGAACTTGGTTTAATCGTATCGACGTCTTGAGTTCGTTATATTCGTGTTTAATTCGTTATTGATCGGATTGTTGGCAATTGTATTGAATTAAGGTTGTTCGGCGACTGGTATCTTGGTTAGGACGTTGTTCGTGGACGGACATTCTTCATCGTTGTTGTGTAAGTTAATTCTTACTCGGTTAAAAGGATATTCATACCTTTTGTTGTTGATTATTCATAATCATAACTCATTCATCATTGTATTAATCATATTAAAACTTGTTATTGTCAATTAATCACTTGATCATAAGGAACGGTTCCAATCTTTTCGTTGAGCTATCATTCATTTCATTATTACTCTCATCTCGGTGAGTCATTCTTGACTTTGTCAGATTATTACTTATTCATTGATATTCATTACGGTCATTCTCGTTCATATGACCTTCTGGGTTCATATTGCGTGGCCGGTGTGGCTGTGTGGAATTTTTAGTCGGGCACACGATGGTTATTGTATTGGGTTCACCGATACATTAGACCGTGCACACGGGAAAGCGTTACACCGTGAGACTAATTAGGTACACGGACGGGTGTTGTACACTCACACAGAACATTACGGGCGTACTATGATACTCCTCTACAGCGTAATTCATAGCTAAGAATATTTCATAACTTCAGTTAATCATAATTGTGTAATTTCAACCCTTGAGGATTGTTGTTCAGATAATCGCCCGTTTGGGGATATTGTTTTTCAGGTCATGGCCAGGAACAGGCGCAGGGAGAACACGTTGACGGCGGGGAGTCCCAGTGATACTAGAAGGGGGCCCCAGTCCTTTCAGTCATTTATTCAGTTATTCATGTTTTCTTTATTTATTCCGCTGCAGACATTCCGTTCGAATACTCATTTCATTCAGTGTCGTGTATTTTATCGTCACATAAGATACACTTGTATTCTATTATCCTGGGTGTGTTGTATGAAACTCCTACTCGGAGTAATTGATGTTATAATGTGGTTCGGTACTACATTTACCCTGTGTAATTCATCCTTTTCCATTCGCCTGGTGGGTCCCAGTCGGGGGTCCACGGCACTGTAATATCCGCCTAGTTTGGGGTGTTACAGAGTTGGTATCAGAGCGTGGTTTTGAATACTACCCTCCAAGTCATGTCTCGTTTGAAATTATCATCATCGGACTAGTATCATTGGACTTTCGCGTCACGTGTGACCTGTGCAAATGCCGAGCCAATCAGACCAAGAACTGTAAGATTTCTAATTGTTGGGAATAGTGCCCTAGGACATTCGATGTGCCTAGATTTGTAATTGTCACATTTAAATAAAGTTATTTGATATCATTTATTTCTCGTTGATTATTATAATGTGTGCATGTTTTAATATTATAATAATCGAATAATAGTTATTCACGAATAATAAGATTATTCAAATGTCCCTGGTAAAATCGCGTTGAGTAGAGACTCAAGTGATTAATATACTAGTATAAGTTTGATTGATAATCATCGGATGATTATGCGTATGGTACGGATCAATCTTATGGGTATTGGTTGGAGAACTATCTTGGACCGACCCGCATTGAGATCACCGCATGGAAATGTCATAAGTGAATCTCAATACGGTATGTCAATAAATCCTTGAACCCGAGATTATCATAGAGTCCAACATGATAACTGCTATGCCTTGACGTAATCCAACGTCATCCGAAACATGGTGATCATAAAGGTTAGCGATCGGGATTAGTGGGAGTCATGTAGAGGGCAATGAATAATCAAGATGGGGATTTGTCCCTCTCTTAAGTGAGAGAGATATCTCTTTGGCCCCTCGATAAGTAGGATCAAGGAAATGCATGGCCATGCTCAAATGAAGAGTCATTTGATTCAATCGATCTACTTAAGATCGAGAAAGCATTTGAACATAAATAAGTATGACAGACTCCATGACTTAGTTCAAATATGATATCGCGTGACAAAGGGATTTGACACGTTAAAAGGTTTAATGGACTATTAACTTATATTATTTGGGTAATCATAATGTCTTGCTAGAGGCCGCTTATGATTTATTATTTAATAAGGTATTAAATAATTGCCAACATAATATAAGCCTTTGGGTCACACATACGACAATTATAGACAAGTAGGAATAAATATCAATCGGGAATAATAAATATAATATTGGATATTATATTTATAAGGAGATTAAATAATAAGTAATATATATAATATTGGATATTATATATATTGTATTATTTAATAAGTTGAGGGGCAACTAAGCAAATACTAGATTATTGAATCTAGGGTTTACTTAGTATATATATAAGGTCTTGGACAAGGAGTTGTCATGAGAATACAAGACCTAAAAATCGGCCCTTCAAGGAGAAGAAAAATCGGCCATCTACATCATATTGTAGGAGAACGGAGTCGGTCGTCTCTCTTCCCTTAGTTGATCTTGATCAATAGTACAATCCTTCTAGTAAGGAATTTGTGTTGTACTATTTATCAATATTATTAAAAGGATCTAGCAATCCGGCTTGTGGAATTGTTCGTGTGTGGATCACCAAAAGAGGAAGGAGATATTCATCTACTTCTAGTCGGATCTAGAATTGTTCAATCGGATTAAGGTAATTCGATTAAATCTTTTATTAAACAATTAAATTCTTGCATGATATCCTAAATTGGGTTTTCACATTTATTGTTCCGCTGCGTTTGTACACCGATTATTGTGTATTCGATACATAGAAAACCCAACAGTTGTATCAGAGACAACAAGCCAGTAATATAATTGTTTGTGTATAACATAATTATGTGTAAATTATGTTCTCGATTATGTTTATAAAATATAGATTTTATAAAATATTTTTAGTTTAATTTGATTAAATCGGATCGTCAAAAATAATTTTCTCGGATCAAGTTTCGCAAAATCGCTGTCCCGTAATCAAGCCTGAACAAGACGATGCGTGTGTCGGGCAGATTCGGGTCCGGGTCGTGTCGGGCTGGACCCGAGGGTTGTATTAATTTTCAAAAATAATTTTGCATCACGAGGGGTTCGAACCACGGAGGTCCAGGCCAGCAGCCTAGCGACTTACCATGTGCGGCTGCGAGTTTGTTTTGGAAATAATACACGGAAGGTTTTATTAAAAGCAAATAAATCTGCTTTTAAATATTGCAAAAATACTTCCGCAAAAGCGGGATTCGATCCGCGCCATTCGGCTACCCTTCAGACCACTTACCATCTCACTGGATCTTGTTTTGGTAACTTTTCGTAGTTCCTTTTATAAGTCCTTTTGTTATAAAAGTAAATTTGGAAATAATAGTTGCAAAATGTTGCAACCGCAACCGGGTTTGAACCCGGGCAAACCTGCGCAGATCTCGGCGCACCATCTCGGCGAGTCCAGCTTTTGTTCATGTGATGACACAAATTTTAATTATTGTCCGATTGTCGATAAATTGATTATTTAGTATATTACATGCTTTATTAATTATTTGATAATTATTTATGGTATGTGTGTGGTGTATGGCATGACCATAAATTGACCAATGTGATTGGATAATTTAATTTCTTATGGGTTGGTTTTACGGCTGCGTGTCGTTTAATTATAATTGGTTTTACGGCTCATGAGTCGTCTATTTAAATTGTTTATTATTTTACGGCTGCGTGTCGTTTGTACTTCTTGTAATTTAATTTATTAGTGTAGTATTAAATTTCATTAATGTAATGAAGACAAGAAGGACGAGATAGATGGACTCGAGGAGCAAATTGATCGCGTATGATGTTCCAAGGAGTTGGAAGATCAATGAAGACCATATTTAACCCTTTAGATGACCTTTGTGATTTTCATGTTGGCTCATGAAAATCACGTTAGATTATGGTCATGCTATACACGGTCCTATGCTTTATTGTCATGTGATGCGATGTATGTTTAAATTTATGCATGTATGTGATGCTATGTATGTTTAGATGTATGTTAGCAAACATAGACATTAACATAGGATAAAAATCCCTCGTTAAAATTTTAATGCCGTTCATTTGTAAAACACCTATCAAGACTTGATCATCATGAGTGGTCATGCCAAAGCTGGGCACTCGGATTATCTTAGTAAGGTAGGATAGGTAATGGTGATACCTATACGTTTAATGAATTTGGAAATCAAAATAGTTTTGAACCTTAAGGCATAAGATGGGATTATAACATGCTTGTGCATACGATGCCAAATCCCATGATATAATCTAAGAGTTACATATGATGTAATCGATAAAGAGTTATCCACCTAAAGTAGTTCAATTCTAGGCGTCATGCCAAAGCTGAGTTTAGGATTGTACGAAATGGGATCTTAGCCCACTAAAATTACAAATGTTGTAAATTGAGGGTACTTTGTTTTAGTGGGAGTATTTTTCGAGAAATAAAATAATGTGACTAAATATTTTGCATATTGAATTTTGTAGAATGGCATCAAACAACACATCCACCATTTCATCGCGATCCGTCCTTGAGAAGGACAAGTCAAAGAAAATGGCAAGAACTATCTGGATTGGATCCGAGCACGAGAATAGTTCTCAAGCAAGAAAGAAAGCTGTATGTTCTTGAGGAAGAAATTCCCGATGAGCGGTGACAATGCAAATAAAGCAACAAAAGACAAATGGAAGAAACATTGTGATGATTCCATTGATGTCGGTTGTCTTATGTTGGCCACCATTTGTCGAACTTGAAGAACTGAGGAAATGGAAGCTTATGAGCTAAATGCTCACCTCAAGGAAACTTTCTCGAAGCATGCTAGGCAAGAGAGGTATGAGACCTTTCAATCCTTGTATGCTTGCAAGATGGTTGAGGGGACATCTGTCGGTGCTCACGTGCTCAAGATGAAAGGATATATTGATCATCTTGAAAGGCTTGGTTTTCCACTTTCTAAGGAGCACTCCACGGATGTGATCCTAAACTCATTGCCCGAAAGTTTCGGTCAGTTCATTATGAACTATAATATGAATGAGATGGAGAAGTCCATTCTTTGAGTGCATGGGATGCTTAAAGCGGTGACGAGAATATTAAGAAGAAACCAAACCATGTGTTGATGGTCAAGAAAGGGAAATCCTTTAAGAACAAAGGCAAGGGCAAGGGTAAGGCAAAAGTTGCCAAATCTAAAGACCCTACTAGGCCGGGTTTCAAGGCTAAAGCTCCCAAAGATGGAAATTGCCATCATTGCAATAAACCAGACACTGGAAAAGAAATTGCAAGATTTACTTGGAAGAGCTAAAGCGTACCAAGCAAAGTGAGACCGCCACGTATATTTGTTATAGAAGTTAACTTATCTACCTCTAACTCCGGGTATTAGATCTGGATGTGGATCTCACATTTGTACAAATGTGCGGGGGTTGAGAAGCGAGAGAATCGAAGAAAGGGGAAGTAGATCTAAGAGTTGGCAATGGAGCAAGAGTTGCCGCACTAGCCGTAGGAACTTATGATCTAGTTTTGCCCAATGGGCTTTTGTTAGTTTTGAACAATTGCTATTATGTTCTGCTATGAATAGGAATATTATTTCAGTTTCTACATTAGATTGTGAAGGTTACGCTTTTCTTATTAAGAATAAGATCATTCGTATTTTCTTTGATGACTTGCTTTATGGTACCGCAGTTATACACGCCTTTACAATATTGATCTAGATGAGTCCGACACTTTGGAAGTCTATAACATTGCATCCAAGAAACCTAAGCTCAATGATTCTAATCCGACTTACTTATGGCATTGTCGACTTGGTCACATAAACGAGAAACGCATTTCTAAACTCCATAATGATGGAATTTTAGACTCTTTTGACTATAAATCATATGGGACATGCGAATCTTGTTTATTGGGCAAGATGACGAAGAATCCTTTCACCGGTCATGGAGAAAGGGCTAGTGATCTATTAGGCCTAATACATGCGATGTATGCGGACCTCTTAGCACTCATGCCAGAGGCGGATACCAATACTTCATTACATTCACCGATGATTTTAGCCGATATGGATATGTTTATCTTATGAAGTATAAACATGAATCTTTTGAAATGTTCAAAATATTCCAGAATGAAGTACAGAATCAACTTGGCAAGACAATTAAAGCCCTTCGATCGGATCGAGGTGGCGAATACTTGAGCCAAGAGTTCGATGATCATCTTAGGAGTTGTGGAATTGTTTCACAACTTACTTCTCGGCACACCTCAAAGATAACGGAGTGTCCGAGAGGAGGAATCGAACTTTATTAGATATGGTTCGATCCATGATGAGTCGAACAGAGCTTCCATTATCATTTTGGGGCCACGCCTTAGAAACAGCAGCATTCACCCTTAACCGTGTTCCATCTAAAGCAGTTGAAAAGACACCATTTGAGAAATGGACTGGTAAAAGACCAAACTTGTCTTTTCTAAAGATGCGGGGTTGCGAGCGTTAAGGCGCCAAGTGTTTGACAAACCGGCAGCAGATCGAAAGATGTTTATTTGTGGGATATCCTAAGGAAACTAAAGGATATTACTTTTACAAGCCCGCAGAGAACAAAGTGTTTGTTGCTCGAAATGCTGTATTCTTAGAAAGGGAATTTATTTCCAAAAGAGACAGTGGGAGAAGAGTAATTCTCGAGGAAACTCGAGAACCACAAGAAGACATCGCTTCACCGATGGAAACCGAACAAGCTCAACAAACTGTTGAAGAGCCCATTCAAAGTACACAAGTCCCACGCAGATCCGATAGGATGCGACATGAACCCGAGAGATATGGTTATCTCGTAATGCAGGATGATGATGCATCGCTCATATATGATGAGCCTAGTACCTATCTGAGCCGCCTGTGACTGTAGTCCGAGGAATGGCTAGAAGCCATGAAGTCTCGAGATGCAATCCATGTATGACAATCAAGTTTGGAACTTGATAGATCCACCGAGGGTGTTAAAACCATTGGGTGCAAATGGGTCTATAAAAAGAAGAAAGACATGGATGATAATGCAAGCCTATAAAGCTAGACTAGTGGCAAAAGGTTATGCAGATTCATGGTGTTGACTATGATGAGACCTTTTCGCCGAGTCATGCTTAAATCAATTAGAATTTTATTTGCCATTGCCGCATACTATGATTATGAAATATGGCAAATGGATGTCAAAACAGCATTCCTTAATGGAAACTTACTCGAGGATGTGTATATGACACAACGAAGGTTTTGTTCATCCGTAAAATTCTAAAAAGGTTTGCAAGCTTCAAAGATCCATTTATGGGTTGAAGCGAGCTTCTGAGCCGGAATCTTCGTTTTGATGAAATCACAAAGAGTTTGGGTTCATTCAAATGAAGATGAACCTTGTGTGTACAAGAAGGTTAGTGGGAGAATAGTTGTTTTCTTAGTCTTATATGTAGATGACATATTACTCATTGGAAATGACATTCCCACCTTGCAGAGCATACCAAGACTTGGTTGGGAAGTTGTTTCTCAATGAAAGACTTAGGAGAAGTGCTTACATTCTTGGGATAAAGATCTATAGAGATAGATCAAAGAGATTGATTGGTCCGAGTCAAAGTACATACATTAATAAAATATTGAAGAGGTTCAATATGCAAGACTCCAAGAGAGGACTCTTGCCAATGTCACATGGCATTCATCGAGTGAGACTCGAGTCCTAAGACTCTGATGAGCGAGCCCGTATGAGCAAGATACCATACGCTTCGGCTATTGGATCGATCATGTATGCCATGATTTGTACTCGACTGGATGTATCGCTTTGCTCTTAGTATGACAAGTCGATACCAATCGAATCCGTGTGAAAGTCATCGACAAAGAAGTGAAAACCATCCTAAAGTTCTTGAGAAGAACTAAGGATGATTTCCTAGTTTATGGAGGGTGGGAAACGAGCAGTCAGTAAGAGGTTACGCCGATGCAAGTTTCGAAACCAACAGACGATTTCAAATCGCAAAGCGGTTATGTGTTTGTATTGAATGGAGGTCTTGTGAGTTGGAAGAGTTCCAAGCAAAGCACGGTTGCCGATTCTCACATGAAGCCGAGTACTGGCAACATCGGATGCGGCTAAGGAAGCCAGATGGATCAAGAAGTTCGTTACCGAACTAGGAGTGGTGCCAACCATCCAGTGGTCCCATAAGCCTTTATTGTGACAATAATGGTGCTATTGCACAAGCTAAAGAGCCTAGGTCCCATCATAATTCCAAACATATACTCAGAAAATATCACCTAGTCAGAGAGATCGTCAGACGAGGAGATATTACAATATGCAAAGTAGCAACAGAAGAGAATGTTGCAGATCCACTTACCAAGCCTCTCTCACAAGGAAAGCATGTTGAGCATGCTAGAGCGATAGGACTAAAAGTCATGTATGAATGGTCCTAGTGCAAGTGGGAGATTGTTGGGAATAGTGCCCTAGGACATTCGATGTGCCTAGATTTGTAATTGTCACATTTAAATAAAGTTATTTGATATCATTTATTTCTCGTTGATTATTATAATGTGTGCATGTTTTAATATTATAATAATCGAATAATAGTTATTCACGAATAATAAGATTATTCAAATGTCCCTGGTAAAATCGCGTTGAGTAGAGACTCAAGTGATTAATATACTAGTATAAGTTTGATTGATAATCATCGGATGATTATGCGTATGGTACGGATCAATCTTATGGGTATTGGTTGGAGAACTAATACTGGACCGACACGCATTGAGATCACTGCATGGAAATGTCATAAGTGAATCTCAATACAGTATGTCAATAAATCCTTGAACCTGAGATTATCATAGAGTCCAACATGATAACTGCTATGCCTTGACGTAATCCAACGTCATCTGAAACATGGTGATCATAAAGGTTAGCGATCGGGATTAGTGGGAGTCATGTAGAGGGCAATGAATAATCAAGATGGGGATTTGTCCGTCTCTTTAGTGAGAGAGATATCTCTTTGGCCCTCGATAAGTAGGATCAAGGAAATGCATGGCCATGCTCAAATGAAGAGTCATTTGATTCAATCGATCTACTTAAGATCGAGAAAGCATTTGAACATAAATAAGTATGACAGACTCCATGACTTAGTTCAAATATGATATCGCGTGACAAAGGGATTTGACACGTTAAAAGGTTTAATGGACTATTAACTTATATTATTTGGGTAATCATAATGTCTTGCTAGAGGCCGCTTATGATTTATTATTTAATAAGGTATTAAATAATTGCCAACATAATATAAGCCTTTTGGGTCACACATACGACAATTATAGACAAGTAGGAATAAATATCAATCGGGAATAATAAATATAATATTGGATATTATATTTATAAGGAGATTAAATAATAAGTAATATATATAATATTGGATATTATATATATTGTATTATTTAATAAGTTGAGGGGCAACTAAGCAAATACTAGATTATTGAATCTAGGGTTTACTTAGTATATATATAAGGTCTTGGACAAGGAGTTGTCATGAGAATACAAGACCTAAAAATCGGCCCTTCAAGGAGAAGAAAAATCGGCCATCTACATCATATTGTAGGAGAACGGAGTCGGTCGTCTCTCTTCCCTTAGTTGATCTTGATCAATAGTACAATCCTTCTAGTAAGGAATTTGTGTTGTACTATTTATCAATATTATTCGTAAGGATCTAGCAATCCGGCTTGTGGAATTGTTCGTGTGTGGATCACCAAAAGAGGAAGGAGATATTCATCTACTTCTAGTCCGGATCTAGAATTGTTCAATCGGATTAAGGTAATTCGATTAACTCTTTTATTAAACAATTAAATTACTGCATGAGATCCTAAATTGGGTTTTCACATTTATTGTTCCGCTGCGTTTTTACTCCGATTATTTTGTATTCGATACATAGAAAACCCAACACTAATGCCATGGTATAATTTCTGGCATTAATCATTCATTCATAATTCATCAGTTAACAATCCTCAATCATCATTGTCACTTTGATCAGGACGGTCAGGTTAACTCATTAATCACTCAATTCATTTCATTATTCAGTTGTTGATTAGAAAGATCAAATCATTAATCTTGTTAACCCATTCAAGATAATCATTTCAGTAACTTCATCAGATAATCATGTCACGTCAATTAATCATTCATGTAATCGCTGTATTGGAGCGTGTATGCTCATTTTCATCATTTCATAATATAATCATAACGTGATATTCATGCGGGAAATATAATCATCATGTGACTTTCCTACTTCAGTATGGAAAGAGCTGGCAGAGGACGAGGAGGACGAGGCCGTGGAGCGGGCCGAATCCCGAGAACTCGTGCGAACACACGTGCAAATGCCAGGAATAATGCTAACTCATCGAACAGTGACGCTGCCACTCATTCACCTGGACGCGATCATTCACTATCGGGGAGTCGTACCCGGGACACGGCTCAGTCAGAGGGTGTCCGGGTTGACCCACTCGCATTTATGCAGGGCATGATGGCCCAAATGACCCAGATGGCTCAGTTGATGGAGACGATGCATAACTCCACTACTCAGAATCAACAGGCTCCTCTGCCGCCACCTCAGAGGCAAGAGAGGAATGTGAGCAATATCATCGGCGACATCTCTCGCCAGAGGCCACCGACTTTCGAGGGCTCGTTTGAGCCGGCAGATGTTATTCATTGGCTCGAACATTTCGAGAAGTTGTTTGCTATGGTGGAGTGTCCGGAAGGATACAAAGTTTCTGTTGCGGCTTACTACCTGGGTAAGAGCGCTCATTCTTGGTGGTTGTCGTTGAAGCCCACCGAAGGATCTTGTACATGGGATCAGTTCAAAACTCTCATGATGGAGAGGTATTATCCGGCCCCACTCAGAGAGGCCAAGCTGTCAGAGTTACTCACTCCCGACCCCTCATCAGACGAGGATGTTCTCGCCATTGCCGAGAAATTTCAGGAACTTCTTCCGTTCGCCTCATCTATCATTCATTCCGAGGCGGATAAGATTAAGTATTTCAGCAAGAGGCTGAAACCCCGTATGAGACTTCAGTTGCTCAATCATAATTGCACCACGTTGGCTGAATTCATTGAGAAAGCTCTCACCTATGAGCTTACTGCTAAAGAGATTGCTAAGCAGCAACCTTCGTCTGCTAGCAAGAAATCGAAGAATCATAACCAGTCTGAAGGCGGTCAGACAACCTTCAAGAAACCCCGTGCGGGCTCTGCTTTTTCTGAGCGACCTCCTATGTCGTCTAGACCCGCGGAATCTCAGTCTTGAGCGGCCAGTTCGGCCATCACCTGTTTTAACTGTGGGGAGCTTGGTCACCTCAGTACCAAGTGTCCTCGACAGACTATCACGTGTCATAATTGTGGGATTGCTGGGCATAAGGCCCGTTTTTGCCGTAGGGACTCCAAACCTACTCAGACGTCATCTCAGGCACCTAAGCGTCACTGCTCGAGTCGGGCCGCTCAATCGGCTGCTTAAAACGGCAGGAGCGACTAAAGGTGGAGCCTATAGCCGCAGACGGAGCGTCGGTCGGGACTAGCAAGCCGGATTTATGAGATGAAGAAGACCGATGATCCCGAGGCCCGAATGATCTCGTGTACACTCGATATTCTATCTCAAACCGTGTGTACCCTTTTTGATACCGGTGCATCGCATTCATTCATTTCCGAGTCATGTTTGAGTAGACTACGCCGGGTAGTGCTACTAGTTGTGAGCCTTATGTCATCGGCCTACCCGATGGTAGACGAATTATCGTAATCGTGAGATTGAGAATTGTCCGATTCGGGCCATGGTCGTGTATGGCCAGCAGACCTAATCGTGGTAGATTTGCCGAGGGACGACGTCATCTTGGGTATTGATTGGATGGATCGTCATGATGCCATCATTAGTGTCCGTAAGCGTATGGTCACTATCATTTCAGACGATGGGGTTGAATGTGTGTTTCAGGGAGGTAATCCCGGCTGTTCTGGTAAGGTCATTAATTTGATGAAAGCAGTAAGGTTACTCAATCGGGGATGTGTCGGTTATTGGTGCTATATGGCCAAAACCGAGAAGTCATCAGTAATGTTAACGGATATTCCGGTGGTGGGGGAATATGCCGATGTTTTTCCAGACGAGTTACCTGGTTTGCCTCCACAGAGGGATGCGGAATTCACGATTGAGTTGGAGCCTGGTACGTCCCCGATATCGAAGGCACCGTACCGGATGGCCCCGACCGAAATGCAGGAATTAAAGAACCAACTTGAGGAATTGTTCGAGAAGGGTTATATCCGACCGAGTGCGTCTCCGTGGGGAGCACCCGTGTTGTTTGTCAAGAAGAAGGATGGTTCATTTCGTTTGTGTATCGATTATCGGGAGTTGAACAGAGTGACAATCAAGAATAAATATCCCTTACCCCGTATTGATGATCTTTTAGATCAACTTCAGGGAGCTTCAGTATTTTCCAAGATCGACTTAAGATCTGGATATCACCAGTTGCGGATTCGAGAGTCGGATATCGCGAGGACGGCGTTTCGAACACGCTATGGTCATTATGAGTTCGTAGTTATGCCGTTCGGGCTAACTAATGCACCTGCGGTATTCATGGAATTGATGAATCGGGTTTTCATCGACTTTTTGGATCAGTTTGTTGTTGTCTTCATCGACGATATTTTGATTTATTCTCGTAGCCGAGAGGATCACGAGGTTCATCTTCATCAGGTTCTCGGCGTGTTGAGACGAGAGCAACTTTTTGGAAAGTTTTCCAAGTGCGAGTTCTGGATGTCCGAAGTGACTTTTCTCGGACATGTAATTTCATCAGACGGAGTTCGTGTCGACCCTCAGAAGACGGAGGCTATTCGAGATTGGTTACCTCCGAAGAATGTTAAGGAAATCCGGAGTTTCCTCGGATTAGCGGGTTATTATCGGCGATTTGTGGAAGGATTTTCCAAAATTGCTCAACCATTGACGAACCTTTTGCGAAAGGATAAGAAATACACGTGGTCCGACGCGTGTCAGCAGAGTTTTGAGGAACTCAAGAGCCGGTTAATGACAGCACCTGTACTTTCCTTGCCGCAGGGGACGGAGGGATTTGTGGTTTATAGTGATGCGTCCGGGCAGGGTCTCGGATGTGTGCTCATGCAGAACGGAAAGGTTATTGCTTATGCTTCACGGCAATTGAGACCTTACGAGGTTAATTATCCGACCCACGACCTGGAGCTAGCAGCCGTGGTGTTCGCTTTGAAAATATGGCGTCATTATCTTTATGGCGTTACCTATCAGATATTCACCGATCATAAGAGTTTAAAGTATATATTTACTCAGAAGGAGTTAAATATGCGACAGAGACGGTGGTTAGAATTAATCAAAGATTACGATATCGAGATCCTTTACCACCCGGGCAAGGCGAACGTTGTCGCCGACGCCTTGAGTCGCAAGTCCGTTCAGGAGCAGATGCTTGCTCGTCTAACAGTTCAGAAGGAACTTCAGCAGGAATTCCTTAGACCCGAGATCGAGGTCTGGCTTCAGCGAGTTCAGGGACAGCTTTGTATGTTAGAGATTTCATCGTCACTCGAGGAGGTAATCAGAGAGAATCAGAGTTCAGACCCTTCATTGTTGCGCATCCGTGAGGATGTGGCTCAGGGGAAAGCCCCTGGATTCGTGGTCCACGAGGATGGACTTTTGAGATTTAAGAATCGGTTGTGCGTACTGGCGAATGACGAGTTGAAAAACTCGATTTTGAGAGAAGCTCATGCTACCCCTTATTCTGTTCATCCGGGGTCCAGCAAGATGTACAAGGACTTGAAACAAATTCTCGGTGGAGTAATATGAAGCGAGAAGTCGCAGAATTTGTTTCGAGATGCTTAACTCACAACAAGTTAAGATTGAACATCAGCGACCAGCGGGTATGCTGAAACCTCTCCCTATTCCGGAGTGGAAGTGGGAAGACATTTCTATGGACTTCATCATGAGTTTGCTGACGAGTCGTCGTGGCATGAATACGATCTGGGTGATTGTGGACCGCTTAACTAAATCAGCTCATTTCCTTGAGATCAAGGATACGTGGGGTCATGAGAGACTGGCTCAGTTGTTCATCAAAGAGATAGTCAGACTTCATGGTACTCCTAAGAGTATCGTTTCCGATCGTGACGGACGATTTGTGTCTCATTTTTGGAAATCAGTTCATCGTGCTATGGGAACTCAGTTCAATCTCAGTACCGCTTTTCATCCTCAGTCCGACGGGCAATCAGAGAGGACTATTCAGACATTAGAGGACATGTTGAGGGCATGCGTCCTCGATTGGAAGGACGATTGGGAAGCCCAACTACCATTGATCGAGTTCACGTATAATAATAGATGGCATGCTTCCATTAAGATGGCACCTTATGAGGCCTTGTACGGTCGTCATTGTCGGTCTCCTTTGTGTTGGGATGACTTGTCAGAATCAATCGGCACCGAGCCCGATATGCTTATAGCCGCCCGAGAGAAGGTAGCTTTAATCAGGAGTCGTATGTTGACATTTCGAGTCGGCGAAATCTTATGCGTATAATCGTCGTCGACCACTAGAGTTCGAGACGGTGACCACGTTTTGGTCAAGGTATCCCAGTCGAGGTATTTTCCGTTTTGGGAAGAGGGAAAGTTGAGTCCGAGATTCATTGGACCGTTTGAGATTTTGGATCGAGTGGGCGAGTTAGCTTATCGATTGGCTTTACCTCCGGCGTTGAGCCGAATTCATAACGTGTTTCATGTCTCTCGCCACGGAAGTATGTTGCCGACCCGAGTCACATACTCCGGTTGACGAAATCGAGATCGCGACGATCATTCATATGAGGAACGTCCTATTCGAGTTTTAGAGCGGCGAATCAAGCAGTTGAGGAATAAGACTATTCCTTTGGTTAAAATTCAGTGGTCTAGACACGGAGTCGAAGAAGCTACAGGGAAACCGAGGATAGTATGCGGGGGAGTTATCCCGAGTTGTTTGACCCTTAGTTTCGGGGACGAAACTCTTTTTAAGGGGAGTATGTAATACCGGTTGTAATTCATTCATTTTCATTCAAGAATTATCACTGTAATTGTCACTCAAGATTTCTCACTCGTTAATAATCACTCATCATTCTTGATTCATTCATTTGTGTTCACTTGGCTTGTTGTAATCGTATATCGATTACCGATCGGCATGTCATCTCCGTTTAGAGACCGACGGAGTATTGTTGTTTTCATCGTGATTGGTAGTCGTATCCGGGGGCTTCATCGGTGGCTTGTTTTAGACTTGTTCATTTTCACATTCGTATGTTATGTCGGATCATTCATCGATCGTAGCGAGGAATCGGAGTTATCGGAATTTTCAACTTGGCCAAAGATCGAGTTACGGCCGTAAGGACTTTGGGTTACGGCCGTAACAAGGGTTCGTGTTTTCGTGCCATTCGACGAAAGGGACTTATGGCCGTAAGGTCTTGTGGTACGGCCGTAAGTCGGCGTGTACGGCCGTAAGGCTGGCCGATTACGGCCGTGACGCGTCAAGAGCTACCGAGACATTTTGGCCGAAGGTGAGTTACGGCCGTAAGGAAGGTGAGATACGGCCGTAAGTGGTGTTCGTGAATTTTGGGTGTTGTCGACCAAGGGTGACTTACGGCCGTAAGGGTTGCGGCATACGGCCGTAAGTCGAGGAAGGTACGGCCGTAAGGCTTGGCCGACGGCCGCACGCGGCAGTGTGCACTGGTCGTTGACGAAGAGGGCTTACGCCGTAAGTTTGGCCGGATACGGCCGTATCATCCGAGTTACGGCCGTAAGGTGTGCGGTTACGGCCGTAAGGGTGTCGACGGATGTTTTTGACGAAGGCGGGTTACGCCGTAACTCAGGATCGATTACGGCCGTAAGTCTGCCGGCGAGCTTTCGGACGAAGCCGAGTTACGGCCGTACGAGTTGGCCGGTTACGGCCGTAGGGCCGTTGACTTGGAAAGTTACGGCCGTAAGAGGGCCGAGTTACGGCCGTAACTTCCGGCAGTATTTAATGACTTGGCCGGGTCATTTCTCCTCACTTATTCTTTTTTCCTTCTTCATCCGAGAGAGAGGTTGAGAGAGAGATTTTATCATCATCAATCACTTGAGTGTGTAATCTTCATCATCTTCATTCCTTTGAGAAGCTTGGATACTCGTTTTAACTCGTGTTCTTCGGATCGTAGTGGTTGGATCTTCAAGAGGTAATTTCTTCAACACCTTGGATTTCGATTTTGTGTTGAGTTATGATGTTTTGGACGTTATAGTCATGTTATATGAAGGGATATGTATATGATTATGAGTTTGTATAAGGATTCATTGGATTATTGAGAGATTTATTCAAGAACACTTTGAATATCGAGTTGGATTTGGGGATTTCCGATTAATTGTTGTTATAATCACGTTTTTGGATATTCATAACGGATTATTGATCGTATTGGAGATGTTTTGTTGTTTTGAAACACTTCTTGGGGATTTGAAGTTGGTATTATTGAGGTTTAGTGGTAATCAATCAAAGTTGGCCTCAAAGTGTTCGATATAATGCCCCAATGAACTTGGTTTAATCGTATCGACGTCTTGAGTTCGTTATATTCGTGTTTAATTCGTTATTGATCGGATTGTTGGCAATTGTATTGAATTAAGGTTGTTCGAGCGACCGGTATCTTGGTTAGGACGTTGTTCGTGGACGGACATTCTTCATCGTTGTTGTGTAAGTTAATTCTTACTCGGTTAAAAGGATATTCATACCTTTTGTTGTTGATTATTCATAATCATAACTCATTCATCATTGTATTAATCATATTAAAACTTGTTATTGTCAATTAATCACTTCAGTCATAAGGAACGACGGTTCCAATCTTTTCGTTGAGCTATCATTCATTTCATTATTACTCTCATCTCGGTGAGTCATTCTTGACTTTGTCAGATTATTACTTATTCATTGATATTCATTACGGTCATTCTCGTTCATATGACCTTCTGGGTTCATATTGCGTGGCCGGGTGTGGCTGTGTGGAATTTTTAGTCGGGCACACGATGGTTATTGTATTGGGTTCACCGATACATTAGACCGTGCACACGGGAAAGCGTTACACCGTGAGACTAATTAGGTACACGGACGGGTGTTGTACACTCACACAGAACATTACGGGCGTACTATGATACTCCTCTCCAGCGTAATTCATAGCTAAGAATATTTCATAACTTCAGTTAATCATAATTGTGTATTTTCAACCCTTGAGGATTGTTGTTCTGTATAACTGACCCCGTTTGGGGATATTGTTTTTCAGGTCATGGCAAGGAAAAGGCGCAGGGAGAACACGTTGACGGCGGGGAGTCCCAGTGATACTAGAAGGGGGCCCCAGTCCTTTCAGTCATTTATTCAGTTATTCATGTTTTCTTTATTTATTCAGCTGCAGACATTCCGTTCTAATACTCATTTCATTCAGTGTCGTGTATTTTATCGTCACATAAGATACACATGTATTCTATTATCCTGGGTGTGTTCTATGAAACTCCTACTCGGAGTAATTGATGTTATAATGTGGTTCGGTACTACATTTACCCTGTGTAATTCATCCTTTTCCATTCGCCTGGTGGGTCCCAGTCGGGGGTCCACGGCACTGTAATATCCGCCTAGTTTGGGGTGTTACATGTGGTATTTGGCCCTCCAGCGGCTCAGGTCTTTCTTGGTCGCCGTACTCCGGATCTGGCCGAGAGTCCACTGAGACGGGACGGCGGCCTGAAAGACCGTCCGATTCACATGTTCGTAAGGGTGAGCGGCGGTGTAGGCCTCGAAATCGAATTCCGGGCAAGGTCCAGCGATCGTTTCCATCATTTGAGCAAAAGCCACATAGGAGGGGCCGAATCTGCTCTCTCTTTCCCAGGCCTCCCGCACCAGATCGTCTTCATCCACCGGCGAACCCCCCTGCTCCGCCGTCTCCGCCGTCCTCGCCACCTCGGCCTCGTTGAAAAGTTTTTCGAGTTCTTCGGGTGCAATCCCCGCTCGAATAGCTTCAGCGGCCGTCTCCATATCCACTCTAACGGGAACCTCCTCCCGTTCAGGCAACGCGGCGGCAGCGGAAGAACTTCCGGTCTCGAAGGTTTTCGATCCTCCCGACATATTAGAAAGTAAAGATAAGGAGAAGGTTAATTTTTTCTTACCTAGAAAAAAGAAGGAGATCGGCACTCAAAAGCTCCAGAAATTTCTGCAGAAATTCGGCTATGGATGCTAAGGGCGCGTAAAAAGTGAAGGAGAAGAAGCCCTCCCCTTTTTATAGATGGAGACGAGGGCCTAAGTGCAAATAGAAGAAACCTCGGGGGCTGAAGCGCAACCGTCACGTGGGGACGCATTAAGTGCGGCCCTCGAATCCCGCATACGCGTCTTTTCGAGGGCATGCCAGCCGACAGGTCTGACAAACCGTCGGATTCCCCCAACAGCGGCACGACGCGTGTCCCAGCCACTTTTGGAAGGCCCGCCTTCTTTTCCCGCTGCTCCCGACGCGAAAGAAGGTCGTCCATATTTGAATTCAGATCGGCTGGTCGTCTAAACATCGGCGATCGCCAACAGTGCCACCTCACCCCGTGTTTTCAACATCGAGGCGAGCTGGGGGGCAATTGTTGTGCGACGATTAATTCGCCACAATAGGCGATCGACGACCTCCCTGAAAAGTCAACCATAGAAGCCAAACTCCGGACGAACACCTAGAGTTCGGCATAATACAGCGATCGTCTTTTGGTAACCAGCGATCGTCTTTTGATACCTGGCGATCGTCTTTGTCTAACGGATCAGAGGCGATCATCTCATGCCACGTGGGGATCCAGCATCCGTCAAAGTCGTCGAAGACCGAATCTTGGACGATGGCCCACCCGCGTATCTTCATAGATACCAACAAAAAGGATCATTGACTGACTGTCACCTACCACACCTACCGACAAGGCCGCCGAAAGGTACGAAGTGGACCCTCCTCGGACAGCGACTCGCGACGCGTGCTGGCTTCCCATTGGTTCACCCAGCTGGCCTCCAACTGCAACCTCGGACCTCAAGGGAACAGGCCCACGTGACGGGACGATCGGCCGTTTATTTTAATATAGAAAACGGAGATCGCCCGCGATCGCCTGAGGGATCCCAACTACTTTGTCCCCTATAAATAGAGGACTCACTGTTGCGGCCAAAAATGACGGATTCTACTATGAATTAAGTGCAAAATACACACCAAAGAGAGAATAAAAGGCTCTTTTGGCAAGCACTAACACATTCATAGTGACATTCATACACATTCATCATAAATTCCAAGCAAGAACTCACAGATTCATCCATCTGGTTCTTCCGGCAATCTACGCGCTCTAAAGCCTAGATAACTAGAAGCTTTTACACTCATTGTATTAGATTCTAACATTAATATTTGTACTCGACAGTATATTTATTAATAACATCTCGCGAGAGCATTCAAGCCCGGGACTAACAACCCCGGCAAATCTTGTGTTATCCATTTTCCCACGGAAGTGTTCTCGCATTTTGTTTGTTACTCGATCATTCCAGCAATACTATCTCCGGATAATATTTTGGGTAACAACACCATACCTCTCAGGTAATTAAGACACCCTACTATACCTACGATGTTGTTGTACTTGTGTTTCAGAAGGTTCGGTTCCAACTTCTTGTACAGGTGTCTCCTGAGGAGTTTCATTGTATTCTTCCAAATAAATACTTCTACCTGACCCACCTTTCTGAATTGAACTCATCTTCGAGAAAGTGTGCTTTCAAAGCAACAATGATATATCGATCTTTAGGCATGTTGAATAGATAAAGCATCGTCCCAGATGGGAATCCAATGAAACGTCCCTTCACGGACCTAGATTCCAATTTCTCTACCTTAGTCTTCTTGACATAGGCGAGACATCCCCAAATCCTAATGTGATTAAGACTTGGTTTCGTGCCCTCCCACATCTCATGTGGAGTTTTAGGAATAGACTTGGAAGGACATCTGTTCAAGACATAAGCAGCAGTCAGGAGTGCATACCCCCACAGGTAAATTGGTAAGTCAGTATAGCTAAGCATAGAACGGACCATGTTCAACAAGGTTCGATTCCGTCTTCCAGACACAACATTTAACTGAGGAGTTCCTGGAGGTGTAAGTTGTGATACTATTCCATGCTCCTTTTAGGAACTCATCAAACTCTGTACTCATATACTCGCCACCTTGGTCTGACCGAAGTGCTTTGATATGATTACCAGTTTTTTTTTCGACTAGGGCCTTAAATTCCTGGAATTTCTCAAAGGCTTCGGATATATGTTTCATCAAGTATACATAACCATACATAGTATGATCATCTGTTAACGTAATGAAATACTGATATCCGTCACGTGCTGCTTCCAAATCACTACATACGTCGGTATGGACTAATCCAAGTTTATCAGCAGCTCTTTCAAAAGTCCATGTGAAGTTGGAGTTAGTCATTTTGCCTTTAAGGCAAGATTCACAAGTTGGAAAGGTATCTGATCCCAATGGACCCATAAGTCCATCCTTTTCCATTTTGTAAACCTTGGTCTGACCAGCATGACCAAGTCTAAGATGCCATTTCAAAACATGATTAGTTTTTATCCCTACCACGCTTCCTAGTCATAGTATTCACAACGACTTTGTTACTAAGGTTTAGATGATACAGTCCATTTAACAATGTAGCAATGCCTACTAGTTTATTTCAAAAATAAATTTTGCAGGAACCATTACCAATGAAGAATGAAAATCCTTTCCGATCTATGACCGGAATGGATACAATATTTTTTATGCCCCTTGGTCAAAACAAGTACATCATCTAATGTTAAAACAAAGACGAATTCCAAATCCAAAAGGAGTGATCCTATGTCAGTTGCTTCGACACTATGCCCACTTTCGACAGTAATCATCATTTCCCCAGCTCCAAGCTTCTTACTTTGTTCCAGTTCCTGATTCACGGTACAAATGTGAGAACTAGCACCTGAATCCAGTATCCAAGAAGTAGAAAGTACAATAGCAGAACAATTTGTTTCCAAAACAAAAAGTTTTGTACCTGAAGTGTCATGAAGAATCGGACAGCCTCTAGCCCAGTGGCCTAGCTCACCGCATTTGAGACATGCGTCCTTCTTCTTATTGCTCTTGGGAACCATTGGGGCCTTGCCCTTACCTTTAAGGTCGTTGATTAGTGCTCCCATCTGCTTCTTGGTCTTTTTCTTCATGTTCTTGGACCTCCAAGGTCCAGAAGAAATCACAAGGGCAGACTCCTTCACCCATGGAGTCTTCATCTGAGACTTAGCGGTTAACAGTTTGTTCATCAACCCTGCTAAATTGCAAGCAATCTCATTGCAGTTGAAATTCATAACAAACTGTGAGAAGGAATCAGGAAGAGACTGTAGGATAAGGTCGGTCTGAAGAGAAGTATCCATCTTAAAATCCAGAAGTTCCAATCTCTCGATCATAGAGATCATTTTGAGGACGTGGTCCCCAACCTTCTCACCTTCCTTGATCCTATCACCGAAAGCTCTTTAGATATCTCATATCTAGCAGTTCAAATGTGCTCACCATAAAGCTTGGTTAACTGAGATAAAATATGCCTAGCAGAAGTCATTTTCTCATGAGCTCTCTGAAGCTCATTAGACATAGAAGCCACCATATAAGCACGGACTTTATGTCATCCTTAACCCACTTTTCGTGGTTTCCAATTTCTTCCTGATTGGATTTAGTCCGCACCGGAGGTGCTGGAATGTCCGTCTCCAAGACATATCCTAGTGGCTCTATACTGAGGACTATCATCAGATTGCGGAGCAAGTCCACAAAGTTAGCGCCAATTAAGGTGTTCTTTTAGAGTAGTATCGCGAGTGGGTTCATTGTCATATTTAGAGTTGATGTTTGTCTGCATTAAGTACGACAGATTTATTAGTGACTTGTTCAATTATGATATGAGTATAAAATTAAGGTCTTTTCTATTCTTTTAAGCCATCCCCCCTATTTTTATCGGAATAACACACTCTCATGTGAAATCCGGAAGTATTTGTTCGTTTTACTTCATAGTGGTGATCGAGTTCTTTATAAATTTTAATAGAGGGCAACTGAACAGGTTTCTAGTCTATTAATCTTCATAAAGTGGTGTCCAACACTAACCCATCTAATGGATGATTCGATCTTCTTTTTCCCATTGTTCACTCCCCTCAACATACATGGTTTCTATAGTTCATGAACAAGTTAAGTTTACACCAACGACCCAAATCCATTTCACAATTGAATCTTATCCGGCAACCGAACAGGTTTCTAGGGATAAAATTTGCTCCAACCGAAGGCATCCAATGCGCTCTGGGTAATTTATCGATCCTCCCTGAACGACTACCCCGATAACTCAGAAGCATAGCACATCCAGTTTGGATTTCAATTTTCCGAAAGCTCGATGGAGGGAAGGAAAACCTTGAAACTTTTTAAACTTAATAATTTGTCGTGGGAGAATTTTCGCAATTAATGTACACTTTGCACATTAATTCATATAAGCGCATTTGTAGTATTCATACCATATGAATAAATATTCACAACCTAGTTGCTACCAACATGTAGTTCATGGACCGTTCCTAGAACAAAAATGTCGTAATCTAATTAAATGTCTTCGGCCTTGAATCTTCGTCTTCTTGAATGGATCTTCCTTTGGTCTTTATCATTACATATAAATTTTACATTGAAAAATTTCATCCTAGATACAAATATTTCTAGTGAAATAAATAGGCTCAAAACGGCCTTTACAACCCAATCGAATAAAACCGAACGATTCAGAACTCGGCCCATGAACTATATCCCCATTCAAGATTAATGCAACAATCACATTAAAATAATGCCATTCATAATTAATCTAAATATTGATCCAATCAATATAAATTAATTCATCCAAACGAATTAATCCAATTAATTCAAACAACTATTAATTTTAACTTGTTCCGAACAAGAAAATATTTCATTAAATTAATTATCCTAAGAATAAAATTACATAATGTTATCTTAGTCAAATTAAATCCAATTTAATTTGTGATAAATTAATTACCGAACGAAATATAAAAAACGGAGTCGAAAAACACGGCCGGGCCAAGCCCGAGGCATTGCCCAGCAAACTGCCCAGCAGGCTGCCGAGCAGGACCGGCCTAGATCGTGATCCACTGCGTGGAAGCAGCCGGCAGGCTGCCGAGCAGGGCCGGACCACAGGGTCAGATCGCGATCCGCTACCTGGGACCACAAGGCAGCGGCCAGGTCCAAGCGGTCGGGTTCGTTTACGTTTTCGGCTCGTTTTTTCACCTCGATTCCAAAAATAATATTTTTCTAATATTTATATTACATATTAAATCAGTTTTTCAAAAGAAAAATAGATTTATATTGTAACATAAAATCATGAAAAAATAATTTTTAGATGAACAATAGAAAATCAACGTTAAAACGATTATGATTCCAAATCATAAGAACATCCAATCAAGCATTCCAAATGCTAAATATCATATATACGATCGCAAGACCTTGCTCCGATACTACTGTTGGGATTCGGTGCCTAAAACGAAGGCGCAGTGGAAGCAATAGACGAATCTAATTCGATCTGAATCCTATAAGAGGATCGATCAAGCTACGTATATATGAATAAAAATGAAACAAAGGAAGATTCAAAATCATACCCTCGTAGTCCGTTGATGCGATTCCTTAACATTTAGGTGATCTTCCCACGAATCTAATTCGTCAATCTCTTGGATGATCCAACGCCGAAAACACTGCGTCTCTACGTGCTACGCACTGGAAAAATGACCGAAACAACTTCACCTGGTTGTTCGCTAAGAACACGGATAGAATAAAGTGATAGGAGCTTGCTAATATAATCTATAACACTCTAAGTGTATATATATATTTTCTCTCTTATTTATCTCTCAATTTTTCTCTAAGAAAATATGAAGATGATAATGGTGGAAGAATGATGAAGATGATTCAAGGCCTCAAAAGAATCAAGAGTTGTATCCTATTTTATTCTTCAACTTCCTTTATTATAAAGTCACCTACACCATATTATAATGAGATATCAAATCTCTCATAGTCATTGGTCTTCCACCTATTTAGGTGGAGACAAAGACAAGGAGTAAAATGGGAGTAGGTCGGCGGCCATCTAGAAAAATCGGATGAGTTTGGTTCGTTTTGGACTCCCGTGAGTCCAATTAGATAAACTCTATTCCGTTCCGATGTATTTTTATTAATTAATTAATCCAATTAATTAATCATATCAATTACTAAATAATATAATTAATTTCTCCAAGAAATAATTATATTCATGAATTAAATTAATCACCCAGTAATTTATTTAATTCATTAGGCCATAAATTAATTTATCCAATAAATTAATATAGACATCCAATGTCCCAAAATTAATTAGACATCCAATGTCTTATAAATTAGATATCTAATATATATATATATATATATAAATATAGAATACACTCGATTCATTCCGTCGTCAATCCTATTGCGCGACTCGGTAGGTCCGTCTCAGTTAACAATGGGAGGAACCAAAGAGTAGTTGCACCACCTAGCCAGCCTGGCAGCCTACACTGTACCCTAATTGAGAACGAATGATGGGGATCATTCCAAAACCTTTCTGTCGTGAACACAAGTATACGTATAAACCCTTCTTTCAAATATCCCGATCAAGTTATAGGGTCACGGTCAGTCAAACCCTATCTGTACTTGACGTTATGCATGAGTTAATGCAAATCGAGATTATTGAGCTCTCGTGTATCCAATACAACTAGCTCCAATTCTTTGGCCAAAGACTTATGATCTCATCTGCCAATAACCGCATAGGACATATAACCTGTTCACTAATATAATTAGCATACCTATAACGTGTGCTCCCACTAACCATTAGTGTTCGACAGGCACTCTCCAATTCAAAGAACACGTCATACAAGTCTTCACATAAACTTAACGCCCAGTCAAGTTTTATCGACTTGCGAATGATTAAGTATTTGAGCCATAAAACTCTCCAATGACAATCCCCTTATCTAATAAGGCGTGGAATGTTTTTCTCTCAAATAATTGGACTAGTTTCTATATATATTTACTTGTTAATAATACCAGTGACTACCTGTAAATAAAGAAACATACAATTGCCTTCTGATAATGTTTTTCATAATAACAAGTACAATTCCCTCACTCAACATCCTCTGAGTGGCATTCGAGGGCATATTCCTAACACGCTCTACGTCCACTGGTCCTACACGCTGGAGTAAATAGTTTATTAAAGTCATGACTTACACAACTATATAATTTTAACTACACTCGTCGCTGTATCATTCACACATATTGGCTTGGACTTCTTCAACTTGCTTCTTCTCACACAGATTAAAAGCCTTAACACTATTCATCCCACACAGGTTAGAAATAGCTTTGCTTAGCCCACACAAGGATAAGTAACTGAAAAGAAAGATTATGTTATCACGAGTTCGAACAGCAGCTGTAGACATGATGAGCTTTTGCTGTAGATATGTTGTTCGTGTTGAGGACTGGTATATATCTTCACTTTATATTCGCTGTATGCTTGAAGAAATATAATGCTCTTGTAAGCTTGATATTCATATTGTTGTTCGTGTGTAAATCATCAGGTGTTCAAGTGTTCAATGTTCTCTTGCTTGGGGCAATATATAATTGGAAATAGATCCATTACAAATGTAGCCGTTGGTAGGTTGGTGATATTGAGACATCTCCGATTGGTGGCTTTAGAATATTTTGAACTAAATTCGATTTGCATTTAATGCTTCAGACATTCTCTTTGACTTGCATTAAACGTTGTTCTTTATGTAGTCTCTTCGGCCATATAAATGTTGTTCTATCAGTATTGAATGCTACTTTAACCGTGAATATTTTATGAATAAGGAATGATTATTTCACAATGGTTTAAAGTTTCTTCAGTTCTATTGGTTTTATGTTTTACCTTTCCTAGGTAAAACACTTACGATATTGTTTGCTGTAGCCAACGTCTCATCTTGCTGTATCTTCAAGGCTAAGCTGTAGGATTTGACTCTTGGCTTACTGTATGATATTGTGCTGTATGGACAGGCTGTACGGACAGGCTATTTGTAGTATTTATCATTGTTTCTAAAAACGTCCATACTTAGCTGATATACTGACCGATGATGTATGTAGCATTTATCAAGATACTAGGAGAATTTTTCCCAATAATTTCCCTCCTTTTGACAATGCCAAATCTTCGAACACGTGAGGCTATCTTCAAGTATTTGTCGAATGATCTGATCTTCGAGACTTAGACTAAAAATTTGAACTGCTCACATGCAAGTTCTAAAATTATAAATCCGACAGGACTAAGTGTTTTATAACTTAAATTATGATTGGCTCACAGGCACGATCTTACAGGAAGTAATTCTATTTGAATACAACTTAATATATGAACTGTTCGCAGATAAGTTCTTACAGCTTGAGACTTATCAAGGTATTATACTTAGTAAAAATTTCAATATAAATCATAATCAAAGTAGTAACAATAGATCATGAGATGTAATCTTTTGTGGTCAAATGTATTTTTAGAATTGGATTACAGTGCTGTTTGGAAAAAGTTACATCGGAGAGCATACATGGTAAACATTAGTACAATTTCCAGAATTATCCCCTTTAGTCTGATGCTTCCAAGACTTCCGAGAGGTGTCATGCTCGGTTCCTTTCCACCAGTTTACTAGAGCATCTCTGCCTCGATCCCAAGGCATTTTCGAATATTCTTGTTGATTATATCATCATCCAATCCGTGTTCTTCGTCGAATCAAGGCATATTTCTTGATTTTCCTTCAAGTTGAATTTTTGGGGAATTCTTCTTGATTTTGATTCTAGTCCGATTTTGATACATCGGTTGGCGTAGTATGATGTTATTAATCATGTTTCACGGATTGTATATCCATATATCGAGTTTGTTTAACTCGATTGACGATTCGAGTGTTCTTGGGAATTATTGAACATTTAGTATTCGATTAAATGCCCCAATGAGTTCCTTTCGATAGTTTGTTGGTTTTCCGTTGTTTTCGCCTTGATTCTCGTCATAGTCATCTTTTATTGTTCCTTCTGGAGGATTATAGGTGCTCGAGTATTCCGATGTTGAATAACATTTGGTGATTGATAATTCGTGTGGTGTTATTCTCGTAGTACTCGTGGTGCTATCGCGTTCTTGATATTGTTCGGGGGTTCGGGGCTATTCGACCGCATCCCATCTGTTGTCTCATTGCGATCGTGATTTTGAAGCAAGTACCTTGTCCATACAATTCTTATTTTGTGGATATGATAATTAGTGATCGTCTCTATGTGTTTGTTTGATCATTTGATTTTGAACTTTCAAAAGAATTGGTTTAGCCTCGTTAAAGGCTCACTTTCAAAACGCGTGTGTTTTGTGAATATTGTGCTCCGTGAATGGTTAAGTGAACCCTATGAATTCGCTTTTTGTTGTTATTATGCTTTGATAATATATTTACATATATTATCTCTTTTCGGTGCGTTGTGATTTGACAATTTTGTCGTGCCTTGCGGTTGTTGCTTCTGGGTGATTGTTTGGATATTCTTGATGTGATATGTTATTTGTGCATGATTGTTTCGCTAGCCAGCTTGGAAGGGTCCGACGGGGCCTCGAGTGGGATTTGTGGCTTCGTCCCGGTCCTAGGCGATGCGTGTGCTTGATTGTTTTGCTAGCCAGCTCGGGAGGGTCCGACGGGGCCTCGAGTGGGATTTGTGGCTTCGTCCCGGTCCTAGGCGATGCGTGTGCTTGATTGTTTTGCTAGCCATCTCGGGAGGGTCCGACGGGGCCTCGAGTGGGATTTGTGGCTTCGTCCCGGTCCTAGGCGATGGGTGTGCGTGTGTATGTTTTGTGAATGTGTTTGCTCACCTCGGGAGGGTTCGGCGGGGCCACGAAGGGAGTCTAATGGTTTCGTCCTGGATTCACGAGTGAAACTTCATGAGTGTGTGTGTATGTTTTGTGAATGTGTTTGCTCACCTCGGGAGGCTTCGATGGGGCCACGGAGGGAGTCCAATGGTTTCGCCCTGGATTCACGAGTGAAACCTCACGAGTGCGTGTGTACGTTTTGTGAATGTGTTTGCTCACCTCAGGAGGGTTCGATGGGGCCACAGAGGGAGTCCAATGGTTTCGCCCTGGATTCACGAGTGAAACTTCACGGGTACATGTGTATTTTATATCCGTCGAGGACACGTGACGTGGGTTTTAACACTGTGTATTGTTGTTGGTTTCTTCTGTGAAAACAAAACCTTTGGGCTGTGACCGCTGTTGATTTTTGAAAGATAAGGATTCGGTAATCCTAAATTGGTTTCTATTAAAACTCTCGATGGCATTTTTAATTGTTTTATAAATTGTTTCCATCGAGTTGTGATCTTTCGGTTTTGAAATGTTTACCCAAACTCTTGCCTCGGGAAGTACTTTTCGTTACATTTGGATCATTGAGGATTCCTGGTTATTGTTATTCGTGGAATGTGAATTGTATGACTCGTATTTTGCACTTTGTTCTTACACTAGCAAAACAGTGGAGTTTTGCTAACCCCTGAGTATTCGGGTGGTGGATGTCTGTTTTTGCATTCAGGTTTGGGAGCATAACACAGGGTCGGCACGAAGGATGATGAAAGATGATCGATACTAATCACATGAGGAACCGTATGTTGTTGTATTGGTTCAGTTATATTTTATTTCTGCTGCAGTGTATTTTCCCCGTTGTACGGGAGCATTTTGTATTTCAACCCCTGCGTGGGGATGTGATGTGTTTGAGTTGTATGTATTTATTGAAAGACCAAATCAGTCTACTGAGTCATTTTAGCCTTGAAGGCATTGCTGAGATGTTCTATGTTGTTACCAGCCTGGTAGGTCCTTGAGGAAAGGTTCTACGGCGTGTAATATCCCTGAGCAGATTGGGGGTGTTACAATTATAAATATAAATTGTCGGGATGATGGTTTGTATATTGTGCCTTGGTTTGGATTAAATCATAATGTATATGGTTTAAATGTGTTGGTGAATACGAAGATGTGAGTTATATTTGGTCAACGATATGGAATGTCAGATATCGAGGCTGGTTTACCGTGTCGACATTGATGTCGGGATGGTGGTTTGTTGGTATAAATGCACTATACCTATTTTGGGATTATTCGTATAATTTTGTATTCGTTCAGGGATGTTTATTCGTGGAAAGGATTTTATCTTCGGCTTTGAGGTAATTTAAGTATTGTTCAGTTATGAAGATAATTATTATGTTGAGTTGTTGTATATGTTGTACGATGATGTTTCGTATATTGGGATTCGTATTGATTATTTCGTTGTGGGATGATGATCCCAGGGCTGATGGTATTGAGATCGTTGATCGTGTTGATCATTTCTCGGGGATGATGATCCCAGGATTGTTGTTTTGGATATTGATTAGTCAAGTTGACTTTTCTTTGTCAGTTTGTCTTTGTTCACTTCGGTGAGTATTTTGATCCTTATTGGATATGTGATTCTTTGAGTTTCGTTGTCATGTTGCATCGTGACATATCAGGAATCATATCTGTGTTCCGATTTGTTATTGTGTAGGGTTTTTAGCTGGGCACACTATGGTTATGTGTTGATATTTCCACATTAAACCATGTACACGAGACGTAGTTTGTGAGGCTAATTAGGTACATTGTCCCACATATATTCTGGATTCCGTATACGGGGTGGACATGTGCACTGACACATTTCCAGATCGGGTGTACTATGATGTCCATCTTTGAGCCGTATAATTTTTGGTCGTTCATATTCCATTTAAATGTTTGGATGTGTTCAACGTTTTGTGATTAATCGTTCATACGCCCGATGGGTATGTTCGACAGTCGAAGTTATTTCTTTGAGATCCATTATTGTTGATCAATTGGAGTTTACCTTGTTGATGGTATTCTCGGTTATTGTTGGTCCTTTGTTGATCATTTGGAGTTTATCTTGTTGAGGGTATTCTCGGTTATTATTGATCTTTGTTGATCGTGTTTGGAGTTTACCTTGTTGAGGGTATTCTCGCTTATCGTTGATCCTTTGTTGATCGTATTGGAGTTATCATGTCGATGATATTCTCAGTGATGTATTGGTTGATCATTGTTATTGATCGTATGACAATTCGGACTGTACGTCGATGTTTCGGGATTTTTTATCATTTATCATGTGGTAGTTGATCTACAAAATGTTGTGTATTATTGGTTTACCCAGGTTGAGATTTGATTGTGTAATCCGATGGAAATGATTTGGCACGGGTGAATTATTTCATGATTAGAAGTTATGATGATGTTTTGAGAATTTTTGATATTGTTTGAATACAATAAAATTTGATATGGTTGAGTTCATTTCGTCATTTGAGAATGCGAAATGTGAATTATGGTAAGGATCGATTTGCTATGGATTGCCATGGATTGGTAAGGTTATGACGGTAAGATTAATTTGGTAATATTCTTACTATATTATTACATTGGTATGTGATTATTTTTGTTGATGTGATCGATATCATTATTGAGTATTGAGGCTGACCCCATCGTGGGCTTTCTTTTTAGGTACTCAGAGATCGAGCTAGTAGCGGTCGTGAAGGGGTGAGCTTCCCGGATGATACTGGCTGTGGCATTTATTTGAGTATTGAGTATTCTCTTCTGGTTGTTTTATTCTGCTACAAATGTGTATTTTGAACTGTGTTTTATCCGCTGCGTGTGTATATTTCAAAATGGCTTTTCGGTATTTTTACCAACTCATGTATATTTTAAATGGTCTTTTTGGCATTTTACGAACTTGGGTTATTTTCGTCAAACTCTTTTTCCCAAATTATTTTATCGGTATGTTTAAGTGGTGGTTTAACGTACATTTTGAACTGTCGAGATTTGGCATTTCGCCTCGTATTTTCAAATGGTATTTTATGATGGTATTTGGTATTTTATAAATGGCTTTTGTGAGTTTTTGAAATGTTACCATCATCGGCCTTTTTAGCGTCTTTGAACGTTTTTGAAATGGTTTTGTAAACATTTTTTAGCCTGGTGGGTTCCGGTGCGGGGCCCACGGCGCTGTAATATCCCGAATGGTTTTGGGGGTGTTACAGATGATGCTATCAGAGCTTGGGTTTTGTGAACCCAGGCGTGTGTGTTATGTGGCTCTACCGGTACGGTAGCAGCGTGGTTTTTGAAAATGATTTTTCTGACGTTTGAGTCAAATCGATTTTTGGAGTTTCCAAAATTTTTGAGATTCTTTTCAAATTGCTATTTGTGATATTGGTGTGTGTTGGTATCATATTGAGACTTCGTGTGGGAGTCGTGTGCTAGTATCACGGGAGATCATCGGCCTCACGCACTTGTAAGTATATTGGTTTGGTTATTCGCTTGTGGCGACACTTGATCGTTTTGTGATGAGTTGGAAAGTTTTGGATTTATCTGTTGTTGGTGACAGGTCGCAAATTTCGAGGACGAAACTTATTTTAATGGGGGGTAGTATCTAATACCCGGATTTTCAGTATAAATTTTTCGCGTTATTTTATCTGAGATATACTGTATAGTTTGGTATGTATATAATATGGATAAAATAAATTGAGGACCGAACTTGGGTTATTTTCGTCAAACTCTTTTTCCCAAATTATTTTATCGATACGTTTAAGAGGTGGTTTAACGTAATTTTGAATTGTCGAGATTTGGCATTTCGCCTCGTATTTTCAAATGGTATTTTATGACGGTATTTGGTATTTTGTAAATGGCTTTTGTGAGTTTTTGAAATGTTACCATCATCGGCCTTTTTGGCGTCTTTGAACATTTTTGAAATGGTTTTGTAAATGGTTTTTAGCCTGCTGGGTTCCGGCGCGGGGCCCACGGCACTGTAATATCCCGGATGGTTTTGGGGGTGTTACAGAATCAACTCTCGTCTCAACTTATTTATAGGTGCTAGACTCATTGCTTTCCAAAAGCATGACTTGATAGCTTTCAATTAGATTGATATTGCAGTATATTTCGGGATGAACTCAATATCTCTGAGACCTATGAAGGGGTTGAGCAACACCTGGATCAGCCTTTGAAGCTGGTTTTAAATTCTCCTGAACTACTTCATATGAAACAGGTGTTTTAGAAGAGGGAAGGTGAGGAGTTTTATTTCAATTAGTTGCTTTCTCGAATTTTTTCGAGATGAACTCTACTCCCACTTGTCTATTTGGAAAAGTATTCCTTTTTCAGAAAGTCACCTTCTCGAGCAACAAATACTTTGTTCTCAGAAAGGTGATAGAAGTAGTACCCCTTTGTGTCTTTTAGGTAACCTATAAAGAGACATGTATCGGATTTGGGAGCAAGTTTGTGAGAAACAAAAAATTTCACGTATGATTCACATCCCCAAATTTTAGAAAAGACAACTTAGGAACCTTTCTTATTCATATCTCATATGGTGTCTTTTTACTGCTTTGGATGGTGCCGGATTCAATGTAAATGCAGAAGTTCAGAGAGCATGTCCCCAGAAGGAGATTGGAAGATCAATTGGACTCATCGCGGATCGAACTGTATCCAATAAGGTTTGATTTCTCCTTTCGGATAGACCTTTCAATTGATAGGAGTGAGCTGGGATAGAATTTTATAACTCTTCAGATGGTCATCAAACTTTTGGCTCATATTCGCCACCATGATCCAATCGAAGTACTTAAATCTTCTTGCCAAGTTGATTCTCTACTTCATTTCGAAATTCCTTATATTTCTAAAAAGACTCGGAATTATGTCTCATTAAATAGATATATCCATATCTACTTAAGTCGTCAGAAAAATGATGAAGGAGTTGAGTCCACTCTTTCGTTTGAACTCATTGGGCCAGAAACATCTGTGTTAATGAGACCCAATAGATCACTTGGTCTTTCACCCATTCTAGTGAATGGTGATTTTGTTATCTTTTGCGTTAAGCGATGATTTGCTTGTCCCATATGGCTTTAAATCAAATAAATCCAGATAAGGATATTTGTGGGGAGAATCTGGACAACTTTTGAGAAAGTGAGTCAACGAGCAAATATATTAAAGGTGTATCATAACGTATGCTACGTGGATCACATTACCTATGTAAGAGTATTGTTAACGTACGTAATGGAGGACAGGAATTGAGATGGTGATCTACCGCCCAACGATAGCGTACGTAAGGATTGGTTGCTAGCGTACGTAAGACAGATAACATACGTAATGTCTTATGGATAACGTATGTAAGGTTTAAAACTCTATTTATAGACATCAACCTCTTTTTATTTCAGCCCCGCTCCTTGTCCGATTTCCTGCAAGTTTGATAGTTGCCCAACCCTTTAAATCCCTTGTATCAGCCTCTCAGCTTGGTTTAGAGGATCATAGACCTTCTTGGATTGGTGTTCAAGCTCCCAGTATTGAGTTTCACCAAGTGTTTCGTCGTTCTCCTCAATATAAAGGTATGTTGATGTTTTCCAACCTCAAATTCTTGTTCTTAGGAATAGTATGATTATGATACTGATATTATGGACTTTGTTATGAACTTTATAAATCAAACAACAAGTTTAGGAAGATTGGATTGGATGATCGTGGACTTTCCGTTGGTAATAGTTGAACCTCAATTATACCTATCATAAGGATGTGATTTTCAAACATTATAACTTGTCTAGATGATGATTTCGTGATGATTACATGATGGAGACGATGATTTTGCGATTATTATATGATGAATGAATTGAGTATGTTATCACTTAGACTAGGTGAATTTGAGATGATAAACGTAGGGATTGTTCTTTAAGTATAATCCAGGGTTTGTAAAGGTTGTTTGGATTGATAATCTTCAGATGAATGGTTAGAACGATATGATCATGTTGTAACAATCGTGGTGAACATAGGACTTGGATTAAATGAATTTACATGCGGAAGAACGAGAATCATAAGTGGGATTAACTTAGAATTCCTTTGAACGTACTTACTTTGTTATGAATTCGTTTAGATAACCGATACATGTATTAGAAGTTGATGGGCAGAATTGGAATGTGGTTCGTGATGATTTCAATATGCTGAAATCCATATATATCAACGTGTTATCCCCGTTATGATCCTTCATTTCGCATGTAGCATGGCATTCATTCGACGTAGTGTGCTTTAAGTAATTAACCGGGAATTAGCCGTATGATGATAACTAGTTCGGTCACTTTTTGGAACGTTTATCATGTTCGTGTGATAGTCTTGTTACGTAAGTTGAGTTATTTCCTTTTATGTAAGGTTCGAGCTTTGCGAACGGTTGATCGAAGGGGCAGCCTTCGAGTTTGTTGAAGTCGTTAAAGTGTTTATTTCTTGCCATCTTTCTAAGGCAAGTACTTTAATTATGTTTATCTGTGTTGATGTCGGTTACATTGTTATGTGTCATGCAGATGTGTTGTGATTGTTTTGTCCACCATGGGTTGGTCCGATGGGATCATCATGGGAATCTATGCTGTGTGCGCTGGATAGTTGGATGGGTACTTCTACCATGTGTTGGTCCGACGGGATCTTCATGGGATCTATGCTGTGTGCGCTGGATCGTTGGAACACCACGAGTATGTTGATATTGACACATTGCGTTATGCATTGTTATTATTTCTTGTTGGAGAGACTTGTTGTTATCATTGTTGATATTATTGATATTATTCAGGGGTCGCTGAGTAAACCATTGTTGTATAATTATCGTACTTGTACTAGAATCGTTGTGCTAACCCCTTCGGGGGTGAATATTTGTTTCATGCTCAGGATCTAGGAGGACGGGGAAACAACCACTAGAGCTGCATGATGACGAGGGTGCAGAGTGATATGATGGCTGGGATGGTTTGTCAGTTATGTTTTGTTTTAATAAAGTACTCGAGTACGCTGTCGTTTTGTTCGTCTTTTGAGGTGCCGATTTGTACTTTTCAGACTTGTGATGTAATAATAAATTTTACGATTGGTACTAAATAATGTTGTTTTTAAATTCTTAGCCTATTAATCCTTATATCAAGGATTTATGGCACTGTAATAATCCTGAATATCTTGGGGTGCTACAGAATATGGTATCAGAGCTGCTAATATTATGGATATCTTGGCTGTTGGGTTAAATTAGGTTGCAGATGTGTCTTTTTGAGTTAACTGGCTGCGAATAACATCACTGTACTGCATACGTCTTCATGTGAGCAGTGTTTGTAAGTCTCCTAAACTCTATCTTGTCCCTTACATGTTATGTCCTTTTCGATAATTGAACGTTAGAACGATATTGTTTCCTATATATTGAGTATGTATGCTTATATTATGTTCAGAGGAGGACGTGGACACGGACGTAGAAATTATGAGAGGGAAGTTTCACCCTCCGTCCCTGATTCACTGTCAAATCAGGCTAGCTACAACTCGGGCGAACAACAAGAGTCTGTCAACAATGAACGAGAGCAAACCATGGAAACAAATGCCGAACATGCTGTCCCCGACATCCTTCGTCAGGTGGTCAACCAAATGACCCAATTTACTCAAGTTGTGGACAGAATGAAAGTGGCGGTAGGATTGCAGCTGGGAGAGAGACAGCAAGGCCTCCCAGACTTGGGAAATCGAGGAGATAGCTGGCTACAGAAGGTGGCGAAGATGCACCTGCCGAAGTTCGACGGTTTTTCTGAGACGCCGACATGGGATCACTGGATGAGAGAGATGGAGGAAGTATTTGTAGGGATTAACTGTCCGGATGACAAGAGAGCCCCTATCGCCCAATATTTTCTGACAAGAGAAGCGTCCGAGTGGTGGGAAGCCTTCCGACCTATTGATCATGATGCTGATTAGGGTGAGTTCAAACTGATGATGGAAGCTCAATACTGCCCTCGTCTGTTGAGGGAAGCCAAAGTTCGAGATTTTTATACGCACCACCGATGGATGAGTCTGTAACCCAAATGATTAAGACATTTAATCAACAACTGGCATTCGTTCGAGACCTGGTAAGGACTGATGCAGAAATAATGATTCATTTTGACATGAGAATTAAGCAGGAGATACAGAGGTACATGCCAGGATTTGAATGCACCACTCTCTGCCAGTATCAAGACAAAGCTTTCGCATATGAAATGAAAGAAGATGCTATGGAAAATTTTTCTGAATCCAAGAAGCAAATGGTCTCTGGTGATTTTACAAAACATAAGAATAGTGGGTCCTGCAAGGCTCAGTCGTCTTTCTACTCATTCAAGAAGCATCCGCAACCATCCAAAGGCAGAAGGCACCCTAGATCTGTACTAGCCTTTACTGATGCGGCAAAAAAATGTTTTAATAGTGGTCGCCCAGGACACCTGTGGTGTGACTGTTTTCATTCTCTGGTGATATGTTACGAATGCGAACAGGAAGGGCATCGAGCGATGTTCTGCAAGGATGCCACTAAATTATTTGGAGCTCATACTTCGCAGGCGGCCAAGAAAAAGGTGAGTGTCTCGCAGACGTAGTAGAGTGTCCATCCACCCCAGAGTTTTGGTCGAGGAAGAGGCAGAGGATTGTTCGACCAAAGGGGAGCATCGAGTGCCAGATGCGCTCCTCCATGCCTTTATGAGATGAGGAGGGTACACGATCTAAATGCAGTTGTCGCTTCAGGTAACATTCAAATCCTTTCATAGCCAGTTAGTGTTTTGTTCGATATAGGTGCTACACACTCGTTTATATCAATGTCTTGTGTTAATCGTTTGAAGATTTCTTATTTTCATGAATGTGAGCTTTATATTGTGGGTTTACCGAGTGGGGAAAGAATTGTGCGAATTTAGAAACTAGAGATTTTCCTTTGACAATTGGAGGCAAAGAGTGGCCCTCAAATTCGATTGTAGTAGAGATACAAGGAGATGATCTGATTCTTGGAAACGATTGGCTTAGAAATTATAGAGCTATTATGAACTACCAGAAGAGGAATGTCTTGATGATAGCCAAAGATGGTTCCGAAATATTGTTTGAAGGATGGAGACCAGGAAGCTCGGGGAAAATGATCAAAGCTATGAAAGCCGTCAAACTACTAAAGCAGGGCTGTATCGGGTACTGGTGTTATGCAGTGAAGAAAGAAGAAGGAAAAGTAAAGCTTTCATCCATTCCTCTTGTAACGAATTTCCGGACGTGTTCCCTGATGAATTACCTAGACTACCTCCATGACGAGATGTAGAGTTTTCCATCGCGCTAGAACTGGCAGCTACGCCAATTTCTAAGGCACCGTATCGTATGTCACCTACCAAGATGTATGAATTGAAGAAGCAACTAGAAGAATTACTGGATAAAGGTTATATTTAGCCGAGTGTTTCACCCTGGGGTGCACTAGTTCTTTTTGTTCAAAAGAAAGATGGATAGCTTCGTTTGTGCATTGACTATCGGGAGCTAAACAAAATGACGATCAAGAACAAGTACCTGTTGCTACGGATTGATGATTTGTTCGACCAGTTGCAAGGAGCGATAGTATTTTTGAAAATCAATTTTAGATCGGGATACTATCAGCTGAGGATTAAAGAATCCGATGTTCCGAAGTCAGCATCCCGAACTCGCTACGGGCACTATGAGTTTGTAGTGATGCCGTTTGGTTTCACTAATGCGCCTGCTATGTTTATGCAGTTAATGAATTGTGTATTCATAGAGTATTTGGACAAATTCGTAGTTGTGTTGAAGAGCATGAGCGGCATTTGCGGATCATTTTGAACCTCTTGAGGAGCGAACAGTTGTATGCCAAAATGTCTAAATTTGAATTCTGGCTAAAGGAAATGATGTTCCTTGGTCATGTAGTCTCAGCGGAAGGGGTCCGAGTAGATCTCAGAAAGTTGAGGCAATTTTAGAATGGAAATCTCCTTAGAACGTGAAGGAATTCGAAGTTTCTTAGGACTTGTGGGGTATTATCATCGGATCGTGGAAGGGTTTTCTAAAATTACCCATCTACTTACTTAATTACTGCAGAAAACCCAAAAGTTTGAATAGAACGAGATGTGTCAGGCCAGTTTTGATGAACTGAAGAAGAGATTGATGACGGCTCCAGTTCTAATACTACCACAAGGAACTAAAGGATTCATAGTTTACAGTGACGCTTCAAATCAAGGTCTTAGTTGTGTACTGATGCAGAATGAGAAGATGATCGCCTACGTTTCACGGCAGTTGAAGCCATATGAAGTAAACTATCCAACTCATGATTTGGAATTGGCAGCTGTTTTTTTCGCCCTAAAGATATGGAGACACTATTTGTACGGGACTCACTATCAGATTTTCATAGATCATAAGAGTCTTAAATACATCTTCAGTCACAAAGAGTTAAACATGCGACAGAGGAGATGGCGGGAATTGATTAAATATTATTAATTGTAAATTCTTTATCATCCAGGAAAAGCAAACATAGTGATTGATGCACTGAGCCGCAAACCCGTTTCCATTCGAATGCTGGAGACGCTCACGTCCCAGACTAGCATACAGCAAGAATTGATCCGTGAAGAAATTGAAGTATCGTTACAAGGAGTTCAAGGACAACTGTGTGTGATGGAATTAACTTCACCGTTGATCGATGAAATCAAATCTAAGCAATTGGATGACCCATTGATGATTCGGTTATGTGAGGAAGTGGGCAAGAGAAAGGCCCCAGGATTTGTAATTCATGAATATGGAGTTTTGCGATTCCAAAGTCGACTTTGTGTTCCCGATAATGATGTATTGAAGAAGACAATCATGAAGGAAGCTCACGGTACGCCCTATTCTATTCACCCGTGCACCAGTAAGATGTATAAAGATCTGAAGTAAAATTTTTGGTGGGGTAACATGAAGAACGATGTGGCACACTATGTTTCGAAGTGTTTAACTTGTCAGCGAGTTAACACTGAACATCAACGACCTACCGGAATGTTGAAGCCACTTTTGATTCCTGAATGAAAGTGGGAAGATATATTGATGGACTTTATCACCAATATGCCGAAGACCAGAACAAGGATAAATATGATTTGGGTGATAGTTGTTCGTCTAACCTAGTCGGCTCATTTTATGGGCATTAAGGATACTTGGGGACCAGAGAAGTTGGCACGAGTGTTTATTGCGGATATAGTCTGATTGTATGGAATACCGAAGACCATTATTTCATATCGGTATGGTCGCTTCGTGTCACATTTTTGGAAAGCGGTTCATAGAGCCTTGGGAACTGAGCTGAACTTTAGCACAGTTTATCATCCTCAAACCGATGGACTGTTAGAGAGGACTATTTAAACAGTAGAAGACATGCTGAGACCTTGTGCCTTAGATTGGTCGACTGATTGGGAAATTCGTCTACCGTTGATTGAATTCACCTACAATAATAGTTGGCATACTTATATCAAGATGGCACCTTTCGAATCATTGTACGGAAGAAGATGCATATCACCCCTATGTTAGGATGATTCATCTGACTTAATTGGGATGGAACCAGAGTTAATAGTACGGACTCAAGTGAAGGTAGCTCTGATTTGTGAAAGGCTGTTGACTGCACAGAGTCGGCAGAAGTCTTATGCAGACGTGTGCCGTCGCCCGTTAGAGTTTGGAATTGGGGATCATGTACTTCTGAGAGTTTCTCATACCCGAGGAATTTTCTATTTTGGGAGGAAAGGTAAGTTGATTCCAAGATATATCGGACCATTCCATATTCCTGAGAGAGTTAGGGAGTTGGCGTCCAAGTTGGCCTTGCTGCCATCGCTGCATGTTCATAATGTGTTTCACGTATCTCAGTTACGAAAATATGTACCGGATCCCAGTCATGTCATCGATTTTGGTGAGATCGAACTATCTAATGATGGCACGTTCGAGGAGAATCCAATCAAGATACTCGAGATTCGAGTCAAGCAATTGAGGAATAAACCAATCACCTTGGTTAAAGTTCAATGGTCGTGACATGGAGTCGAAGAAGCCACTTGGGATACGGAGGATAGTATGAAATCGAGATACCCGAAATTATTTTCATCTTAAGTTTCGGGACAAAACTTCTTTTTAGAGGGAGAGTATTTAATACCCGGATAATTGTTGAGTATTTTCATCTGTATTTGAACCTTATGGTATTTGATTATGTAGTATTGATAATCGAAGTGTGATTTTTCCGTATTTGTATTCAGATATTCTTGATCATATCATATGGAGTTGTCGATTTATACATGCTTCTGCATGACACTAACATACATTAATAGGTGTACATAACGTATGTAATTGGCTGCATGTAACGTATATTACGGTTGATACATAACGTACGTAATGGGCGGTCAAGGCAGATAAGGTGTGATCGGGAAGTAGATCGAGATAAGGATATTTGTCGGGAGAATCTGGACAACGTTTGAGAAAGCGAGTCGACGAGCATAGCATATGTTAAAGGTGTATCATAACATACGCTATGTTGATCACAATACGTACGTAAAAGCATTGTTAACGTACGTAACGGAGGACAGAAAATGAGACAGTGAGCTACCGCCAGATGATAGCGTACGTAAGGATTTGTTGCTAGCGTAGGTAAGACAGATAACGTACGTAATGTTTTGTCGATAACGTACGTAAGGTTTAAAACTCTATTTATAGACATCAACCTCTTTTCATTTCACTCACACTCTGGTTTTCTGTAAATTTGAGAGTTTCCCAGCCCTTTAATCCCTTGTATCAGCCTCTCAGCTTGGTTTAGAGGATCATAGACCTTCTTGGATTGGTGTTCAAGCTCCCAGTATTGAGTTTCACCAAGTGTTTCGTCGTTCTCCTCAATATAAAGGTATGTTGATGTTTTCCAACCTCAAATTCTTGTTCTTAGGAATAGTATGATTATGCTACTGAGATTATGGAGTTTGTTATGAACTTTATGAATCAAACAACACGTTTAGGAAGATCGGATTTGATGATCGTAGACTTTCCATTGGTAATAGTTGAACCTCAATTATACCTATCATAAGGATGTGATTTTCTAAGACTATAACCTGTCTTGATGATGATTTCGTGATGATTACATGATGTATATGATGATTTCACGATTATTATATGATGAATGAATTGAGTATGTTATCACCTAAACTAGGTGAATTCGAGATGATGAACGTAGGGATTGTTCTTTAAGTATAATCCAGGGTTTGTAAAGGTTGTTTGAATTGATAATCTTCACATGAATGGTTAGAACGATATGATCATGTTGTAACAATCGTGGTGAACGTAGAACTTGGATTAGATGAATTTACCTGCGGAAGAACGAGAATCATAAGTGAGATTAACTTAGAATTCGGTTGAACGTACTTACATTGTTATAAATTCGTTTAGACAACCGAAACATGTATTAGAAGTTGATGGGCAGAAATGGAATGTGGTTCGTGATGATTTGAATATGCTGAAATCCATAGACATCAACGTGTTACCCCCGTTATGATCCTTCGTTTCGACATAGTGTGCTTTAAGTAATTAACCGGGAATGATCCGTATGATGATAACTAGTTCGGTCACTTTTTGGAACGTTTAGCATGTTCATGTGATAGTCTTGTTACGTAAGTTGAGTTTGTCATTATTTCCTTTTGTGTAAGGTTCAAGCTTTGTGATCGGTTGATCGAAGGGGCGGCCTTCGAGTTCGTTGAAGTCGTTGAGGTGTTTATTTCTTGCCATGTTTCTAAGGCAAGTACTTTAATTGTGTTTATCCGTGTTGATGTCGGTTATATTGTTATGTGTCATGCATATGTGTTGTGATTGTTTTGTCCACCATGTGTTGGTCCGACGAGATCATCATGGGAATCTATGCTATGTGCGCTGGATCGTTGGACGGGTAGTTCCACCATGTGTTGGTCCGATGGGATCATCATGGGGATCTATAATGTGTACGATGGATCATTGGAATACCACAGGTGTTTTAAGATTGACACGTTGTGTTATTTATTGCTATTATTTCTCGTTGGAGAGACTTGTTGTTATCATTGTTGATATTATTGATGTTATTATTCAGGGGTCACTGAATAAACCATTGTTGTATTATTATCATACTTTTACTAGCATCATTGTGCTAATCCCTTCGGGGTAAACATTTGTTTCATGTTCAGGATCCAGGAGGACGGGGAAACAACCACTAGAGCTGCATGATGACCAGGGTGCAGGGTAATGTTACGGCCGAGATGGTTTGTTAGTTGTGTTTTGTTTTAATAAAGTACTCGAGTACACTGTCGTTTTGTTCGTCTTTTGAGGTTTACTTTCGGGTGTTGTCCGATTTGTACTTTTCTGACTTGTGATGTAATAATAAATTTTACGGTTGGTATTGAATAATATTGTTTTTAAATTTTTAGCCTAGTAAATCCTCATATCAAGGATTTATGGTGCTGTAATAATCCTGGATATCTTCGGGTGTTACAACCTAGACGACAATGCCGGCAGTAAGTTGGATTCATATCGTTTGGTTTAGCCTTTTCAGTGTCTTACCCATATTTAGCACATATATACTATTACTAATTGTGCTTGTTCAACGAACATATCTTCATTATGAATGGAGCCTTAACCTCTTTTAATCATCAGTTCATGACCATCAATGTCTAACACTAAAACTAAAATTATTTGCAACTGCCGGAACATAATAACAATTATGAAGTTCCATAATAAGACCCGAGGGCAAAGATAAAACAGAAGTTTCTATGGTTAATGCATCAACTCTTGCTCCATTTCCCATGCATAGGTCCACTTCACCTTTTGTCAGGTCTTCTACTTATTTTAGTCCCTAGCCATTCGAATAAATAGGAGAACCGCATTAGGTATCCAATACCCATGAAGTTGGACTAGTAGAATGACAATCTATTTTTGGGATTCGGTGCCTAAATCGAAGGCCCAGCAAAAATGGTAAAATAAAAATTAATTTGATCCGAATCCCTATGAGGGTCGATCGAGCTATGTATATACGAATATTAAACGTAACATAATAGATATGAGAAACACACCTTTGTAGTCCGTTGATTTAAATGGTGTCCATCTCTTGAGCTATTCCCCAAGCTTTAGTTGATTTCCCTACGATCCAATCCGCTCCAAGCTCTTGAATGATCCAACACTAAAAATACCGCATCTCTACTTGCCACACGTTGGAAAAATGAATGGAACGACGATCACCCAATTAACCTCTAAGGTTACGGCTAGAATCAAGTGATGGAAGCTTTCTATGTGATTATGACACTCTAAGTGTATATCTCACAAACTCTCAATGAATCTCTCGATTTTCTCCAAGAACAATCAAGAACAAATGAAGAAGAAGATGACTTGGAGAAGTTTCTCTCTCTCTCTCTCTCTCTCTCTCTCTCTCTCTCTCTCTCTCTCTCTTACATGAACTGTATGAATCAATGGGGTAGTGAGAGTGATTGAAGTCTCCTCTTCTTATTCTACTTCCACCCATATGTAAACAACTCATATCACATGATTGATTGCCCCACAAAGTCCTTGTCTTCCATTTAAAATGGAAACAAAGACTAAGTAGAAGGTAGGTGGAAGGGGGTGGCCATGATGAAGAAATTGGACGAGTTTGGTTCGTTTTAGACTCCCCTGAGTCCAAACAGATAAACTCCAATTCCATTCTGATGTATTTATATTAATTAACTAATCTAATTAATTAATCATATCAAATACATAATAACATAATTAATTTCCCTAAGAAATAATTATATTCATGAATTAAATTAATCACCTAGTAATTTATTTAATTTATTAGTCCGTAAATAAATTTGTCCAATAAATCAATTTAGACATTCAATGTCCCAATAAATTACATATCCAATATCTAATATTTATACTGGGAGAATAAGCTCGATTCATTACATCGTTAATCCTATTGCACGACTCGGTAGGTCCGTCTCAGTCAGCAATGGGAGGAACCGAAGAGTAGTAGCACTACCTAGCCAGCCTGGCGGCCTACACTGTACCCCAACTGAGAACGAACGATTGGGATCATTCAAGAACCATTCTGTCCTGAATACCAATATACGTATAAACCCTTCTTTCAAATGCCCCGATCAAGTTATAGGGTCACGGTCAGTCAAACCCTATCTGTACTTGATGCTATGCATGAGTTAATGCAAATCGAGATCATTGAGCTCTCGTGTATCCAATACAACTAGCTCCAATGCTTTGGCCAAAGACTTATGATCTCATCTGCCAATAACCTCATATGATATGTAACCTGTTCACTAACAGGAGAAAGAATTCTATCTTGGTATTCAGTAGGACCTGCTACTTTCCCGTCAAGACGCACGTCGAGGTTGACTCCCACCTCCCGGTTTATAGGGTCTAAGTACTCTAATGAAAATCTTAACGTAACAAGCACATCCCTACTAAATCCTCAAGTCGAAGGTTCATGAATACCTATCACAAACTTTCGATTCCGTCATTGATTGTCCCGGAGTGAAATCCTTGTGACGAATCAAGGGTGAGTCGGTTCTAGTATACTAATACAATTAGCATACCTATAACGTGTGCTCCCACTAACCATTAGTGTTCGACAGGAACTCTCCATGTCAAAGAACATGTCATACAAGTCTTCACATAAACTTAACGCCCAGTTAAGTTTCATCGACTTGCGAACAATTAAGTATTTGAGCTATAAACCTTTCCATTGTTGTTCCCCTTATTCAATAAGGAGTGGAATGTTTTGCTCTAAAATACACGGACTAGTTTCTAAATATAATGCCAGTAACTACCAGTAAATAAAGAAACAAACAATTGCCTTATGATAATGAATTACATAATAGCAAGTACAATGCCCTCACTCATACATCCCCTGAGTGGCATTCGAGGGCATACTCCTAACAATATCCCACTTGCCCTCAATGCCACACACTATGGTATCTAATACCCATGTTCTCCAGATGACGCTCCAAGCTAATTTGAGGAAGTGGCTTGGTCAGTGAATCAACGACGTTGTCGGCTGAGTCTACTCTATGCAGCACAATGTATCCCTTGCGAACAAATTCTCTTACAAGATGATACTTCCTCTCAATGTGTTTGGTACTTTTGTAAAACCCTAGCTCCTTAGCCTGCGCTACAGCTCCATCTTTGTCGCAGTACAGCGGAACAGGCAGCTCAGCACATGGTATCACTTAAAGTTCTCCCAGAAACTTCTTAATCCAGAACCCTTCCTTGGAAGCCTCCGAGGTTTCTTGATACTCAGCCTGACAGGTAGAATCAGCAGTCGTGCTTTGCTTGATGCTATGCCAAGATACTCCTCCTCCATTAAGAGTAAATATGTAGCCAGAAGTACACATCGAATCGTTTTTCTATCCTTGGAAGTCCGAATCAGTGAATCCCACCACATCCAATTCTCCACCGCCATACATAAGAACCATATCTCTAGTCCTTCTCAAGTACTTGAGAACGTTCTTTACGGCAGTCCAATGTTCCCTACCTGTGTTTGCCTGAAACGTACTTACCACGCTCACAGCATGCGCAATATCAGGTCTCATACACAACATAGCATACATTAGGCTATCCACGGCCGAAGCATATGGTATATTACTCATTTCCTTTCGTTGTTCCTCACTTTGAGCACACATCTTCGAGGAGAGTTTTATTCCATGTCGCATCGGAAGGAACCCTCTTTTAGAATCATCCATCTTAAATCGCTTTAAGATTTTATCTATATAGAGGGCTTGGGAAAGACCTATCATTCTCTTCGCTCTATCCTGGTAGAGCCGAATACCAAGAATATAGGTAGCTTTTCCCAAGTCTTTCATGGAGAAATTACTCGAAAGCTAAGCTTTCACAGAACTGAGCATTCCCACATCAGTTTTGCTCCCACTAACCCTCTTTTATACACAAGATTCCTCTTCATTTTGCACGAAGTCAAACTCTTTGACTGCCTCATCAAAACGAAGGTTCCAACTACGCGAAGCTTGCTTCAGTCCATAAATGGAACGCTGAAGCATGCACACTTTCTGAATATCGACTTCGAACACAATGCTTTTAAGCTGCTCCATATAGATTTCCTCCTCGAGGAATCCATTTAGGAAAGCCATCTTTACGTCCATTTTCCATATCTCATAATCGTGGTAGGCAGTTATAACAAGCATCATGCAAATAGACTTGATCATAGCTACGGGCAAGAAGGTATCGTGATAATCGATCCCTTCCTTTTGGGTATAACCCTTTGCCATAAGCCTGGCCTTATAGGCGTCAACCTTGCCATCACCATCAGTCTTTCTCTTGTAGATCCACTTATTCCCAATAGGCACTATGCCCTTGGGACGGTCTGCTAGATTCCAGACCTGATTGACATACATCAAGTCTATCTCGGCTTCCATAGCTTCACGCCATTTCGCGGAGTCTACATCCACCATCGCTTGGTCATAGGTCGTTGGGTCAGTCTCTTGGCTATCACTTGGAACCTCTTGGATACCTATCTCCTCCAAGTGCACAAGGCCATACCTCTCCGGTAAATGAGACACCCTACTAGACCTACGAGGTGATTGTACTTGTGTTTCAAAAGGTTTGGTTCCAATTTCTTGCACATGTGTCTCTTGAGGAGTTTCATTGTATTCTTCCAAAGACATACTTCTACCTACTCCGCCTTCCTAAATGAACTCATCTTCCAGGAAGTGTACTTGCAAAGCAACAACGATATTTTGATCTTCGGGCATGTAGAATAGATAACACATCATCCCAGATGGGAATCCAATGAAACATCCCTTCACGGATCTCGCTTCCAACTTTTCCACCTTAGTCTTCTTGACATAGGCGAGACATCCCTAAATCCTAATGTGATTAAGACTTGGTTTCCTGCCCTCCACATCTCATGTGAAGTTTTAGGAACAGATTTGGAAGGATATTTGTTCAAGATATATGCAGCAGTTAGGAGTGCATACCCCTACAGCTAAATCGGTAAGTCAGTATAGCCCAGCATGGAACGGACCATGTTCAACAAGTTCCGGTTCCTTCTTTTTGACTCACCATTTAACTGAAGAGTACCTGGAGGTGTTATTTGTGATACTATTCCATGTTCCTTGAGGAACTCATCAAACTCCGTACTTATATACTCGCCACCTCGGTCCGACTGAAGTGCTTTGATATGATTTCCAGTTTGTTTCTCGACTAGGGCCTTAAATTCCTGGAATTTTATCAAAGGCCTCAGATTTATGTTTCATTAAGTATACATAACCATACCTAGTATGATCTTCTGTAAACGTAATGAAGTACTGATATCCGTCACGTGCTGCTTCCAAAGCACCACATACGTCAGTATGGATTAATCCTAGTTTATCAACGGCTCTTTCAAAAGTCCCTGCGAAGGGGGATTTAGTCATTTTTCCTTTGAGGCAAGATTCACAAGTAGGAAAAGGATCTGATCCCAATGGACCCATAAGTCCATCTTTTTCCATTTTGTAAACCTTGGTCTGACCAACATGACCAAGTCTAAGATACCATTTCAAAACTTGATTAGTTTCATCCCTACCATGCTTCCTAGTCATAGTATTCACAATGACTTTGTTACTAGGGTTTAGATGATACAGTCCATTTAACAATGTAGCAGTGCCTACTAGTTTATTTCTAAAATAAATTTTGTAGGAACCATCACCAATAAAAAATGAAAAGCCTTTCCGACAGCCTTGACCGGAATGGATACAATGTTTTTGTGCCCCTTGGGCAAAACAAGTACATCTTCTAAAGTCAGAACAAAACCAGATTCTAAACCCAAAAGAAGTGATCCTATGTCGGTTGCCTCGACACTATGCCCGCTTCCGACAGTGATCAGCGCTTCCCCAGCTCCAAACTTTCTACTTTGTTCCAGATCCTGATTCACGGTGCAAATATGAGAACTAGCACCAGAATCCAGTATCCATAAAGTAGAAAATACAGTAGCAGAACAATTTATTTCCAAAACTAAAAGTTCTGTACCTGAAGCGCCATGAAGAATCGGACAGTCTCTTGCCCAGTGGCCCAGATCACCGCATTTGAGACAAGCATCCTTCTTCTTCTTGTTCTTCGGAACCATCGGGGCCTTGCCCTTACCCTTGAAGTCCTTGACTTGCAGTTAAAGTTCATAACAAATTGGGAGAAGGAATCAAGTAGAGACTGTAGATTAAGGTCGGTTTGAAGAGAAGTATCCATCTTAAAATCAAGATCCTCCAATCTCTCGATCATAGATATAATTTTGAGGACGTGGTCCCCAACCTTCTCACCTTGTGCTCACCATAAAGCTCGGTTAAGTGAGATAGAATCTGCCTGGCAGAAGTCATTTTCTCATGAGCTCTCTGAAGCTCATTAGACATAGATGCCATCATGTAAGCACGGACTTTTATGTCATCCTTAACCCACTTTTCGTGGTTTTCAATCTCTTCTTGATTGGCTCTTGTCCACACTGGAGGAGCCGGAATGTCGGTATCCAAGACGTATCCCAGTGCCTCTATACTGAGGACTATCATCAGATTGTGGAGCCAATCTACAAAGTTAGGTCCGATCAGGGTGTTCTTTTCGAGTAGAATTGCGAGTGGGTTCATTGTCATATTGAGAGTTATGTCTACATTAAGTACGACAAATTAATGAGTGACTCGTTTAATTATGATCTGATTATTGAAATAAGATCTTTTCTATTCTTGTTACCCATCTCCCACTATTTTTATCGGAATAACACACTCCCATGTGAAATCCGGAAGTATCATTCGCTCTACTTCATAGTGGTGATCAAGTTCTTTATAAATCTTAATAGAAGGCAACCGAACAGGTTTCTAGTCTATTAATTTTCATAAAGTGGTGTCCAACACCAACCCATCTAATCGATGATTCGATCTTCTTTTTCCCCTTGTTCACTCACCTCAACCTATACGTATGGTTTCTATGGTTCGTGAACAAGTTAAGTTTATACCATCGACGCAAATCAGTTTCATAATTGAATCTTATCCAGCAACCTATCAGGTTTCTACGGATAAAATTTGCTCCAACCGAAGGCATCCAATGCGCTACTGATAATCTATCCATCCTCCCTGAACAACTACCCCGATAACTCGGAAACATAGCAGATCCGGTTTGGATTTCAATTTCCCGAAAGCTCGATGGAGGGAAGGAAAAACTTTGAAACCTTATAAACTTAATAATTTGCCGTGGGAGAATTTTCGCGATTAATGCTACACTTTGCATATTAATTCATTTAAGCGCGTTTGGGCATTCATACAATATGAATAAACATTCACAACCTAGTTGCTACCAACATGTGGTTCATGGACCGTTCCTATAATCAAAAACTCCGTAATCTAATACAAGTCTTCGCTCTTGAATCTTCGTCTTCTAGAATGGATCTTCCTCCGGTCTTCGTCATTACATATAAATTTTACATTGAAAAATTGCATCCTAGATACAAATAATTCTAGTAAAATAAATAGGCTCTAAACGGCCTTTACAACCATATCGAATAAAACCGAACGATTCAAAACTAAGTCCATGAACCACATCCCCATTCAAAAGCATTCATACAATAAATACTAATTAAATAGATTGCGTAGAGATACATTGATCCAACCTATAAATGGAATTGATCCAATCAATTCACACAACCGGTAATATGAAAATGTTCAAAGTAATTCGGTCAATCACAAGTAATCCAATAAATCAATTTTACCTTATAAAATGAAATACCATATATCATTTTAATCATGTCAAATCTAATTTAAAATATGGGAAATCAATTTTCAGGAATACACGAAAAAAACGAGCCCGAATAGGCCCGAAAGGGGCTGGACCACGCCCGAAACATGTCGGGCAGCAAGCAGGGCTGCCCAGTAGCCCTGGTCCGCGCCTCCATGAGCGCTGGGCTGCGGATCCCGGTCTAGATTCATCACAAGGGCTGAAACAGCCCTGGGCCATGGCCCCCTGAGCCCTGGGCCGCGGCCCCCTTCGTTCGGTCCACTCCCGGGCCGTCCAACGGCAATTTGGGGCTCGATTTTCGACCAGATATCCAATATCTATATTTTTCAACATTCATATCTTCAATATAAATCATATTTCCCAGAAATTAAAGATTTATATTTAGACATAAACTTACGAAAAATATAACAACAATGAACGGAAAAACATACACTATGATTATGACTATAAATGATTCCAAATTATTCACATCCAATCAAGCATTCCAAATGCTAAATATCATATATACGATCGCAAGACCTGTCTCCGATACCACTGTTGGGATTAGGTGCCTAAACCGAAGGCCCAGCGGAAGCAGTAAAATGAAAATTAATTCGATCCGAATCCCTACGAGGATCGATCGATCTACGTATATACGAATATTAAACGTAACACAAGAGATACGAGAAACATACCTTTATAGTCCATTGATTTAAATGGTGTCCTTCTCTTGAGCTATTCCCCAAGCTTTTGTTGATTTCCCTACGATCCATCCGCTCCAAGCTCTTGGATGATCCAACACCGAAATTACCGCGTCTCTACTTGCCACACGCCGGAGAAACGAACGGAACGACGATCACCCGATTAACCTCTAAGGTTACGGCTAGAATCAAGTGATGGAAGCTTTCTATTTGATTATGACACTCTAAGTGTATATCTCACAAACTCTTAATCAATATCTCGATTTTCTCCAAGAACAATCAAGAACAAATGAAGAAGAAGAAGATGACTTAGAGAAGTTTTCTCTCTCTCTCTCTCTCTCTCACACACACACACACACACATGAACCATATGAATCAATGGGGTAGTGAGAATGATTGAAGTCTCCTCTTCTTATTCTACTTCCACCCACATGTAAACAACTCATATCACATGATTGATTGCCCCACAAAGTCCTTGTCTTCCATTTAAAATGGAAACAAAGACTAAGTAGAAGGTAGATGGAAGAGGGGCGGCCATGATTATGAAATCGGACGAGTTCAGTTCGTTTTGGACTCCCGTGAGTCCAAACAGATAAACTCCGATCCCGTTCCGATGTACTTATATCAGTTAATTAATCTAATTAATTAATCATATCAAATAATTATAACATAATTAATTTTTCCAAGAAATAATTATATTCATGAACTAAATTAATCACCCAGTAATTTATTTAATTCATTAGGCCGTAAATCAATTTATCTAATAAATCAATTTAGACATCCAATGTCCCAATAAATTAGATATCTAATATCTAACATTCATACTGAGAGAATAAGCTCGATTCATTCCGTCGTCAATCCTATTGCGCGACTCGGTAGGTCCGTCTCAGTCAGTAATGGGAGGAACCAAAGAGTAGTAGCACCACCTAGCCAGCCTGGCGGCCTACACTGTACCCCAACTGAGAACGAATGATTGGGATCATTGAAGAACCATTCTATCGTGAATACCAGTATACGTATAAACCCTTCTTTTAAATGTCCCGATCAAGTTATAGGTACATGGTCAGTCAAACCCTATCTGTACTTGACGCTATGTATGAGTTAATGCAAATCGAGATCATCGAGCTCTCGTGTATCCAATACAACTAGCTCCAATGCTTTTGCTAAAGACTTGTGATCTCATCTGCCAATAACTGCATAGGACATGTAACCCGTTCAATAACAGGAGAAAGAATTCTATCTTGGTATTCAGTAGGACCTGCTACTTGCCCATCAAGACGCACGTCGAGGTTGATCCCCGCCTCCGAGTTTGCAGGGTCGAACTACTCTAATGAAAATCTTAACATTACAAGCACATCTCTACTAAATCATCAAGTTGAAGGTTCATGAATACCTATCACAAACTTTCGATTCCGTCAATGGCTGTCTTGGAGAGAAATCCGTGTGACGAATCGAGGGTAAGTCGGTTCGAGTATACTAATCCAATTAGCATACCTATAACGTGTGTTCCCACTAACCATTAGTATTCGACAAGCACTCTCCATATCAAAGAACACATCATACAAGTCTTCACATAAACTTAACGCCCAGTCAAGTTTCATCGACTTGCGAACGGTTAAGTATTTGAACTATAAACCTTTCCACTACCGATACGCTTATTCAATAAGGAGTGGAATGTTTTGCTCTCAAATACATGGACTAGTTTCTGTCTCTCTCTTTTTTTCTCTCTCTCTCTCTCTCTCTCTCTCTCTCTCTATATATATATATATATATATATATATATATATATATATATATATAGATATATATATATATTACGAGTTACAAATGCCTGTAACTACCAGTAAATAAATAAACAAACAATTGCCTTATGATAATGAATTACATAATAAAAAGTACAATGCCCTCACTCATACATCCCCTGAGTGGCATTCGAGGGAATACTCCTAACATCTATAATATGAACACCTAGATTTATAGCAACGTTTCCATTTTTCTGATCTTCAAGAAACTTAGGGTAGTTCCTCTTCTAGTGCCCAATTTTGGCGCAGTAGAAACAGGCGCATTTAGCAGCAGTTTCGGCAGCCTTTACCTTCCCAGAAGTTGGCTATGGTTTGAGTACAAACTTCTTGCCTTTACCTTTAGACCACTCCTTTCTAGTAACCCTTATTCTTGAAACTTTTTATTTTCTTTATCAAGAAGGCCTCACACTTAGGCTCCATCTTGATCGTTGCCTCAGTCATTTCAAGCACCCCATACGGCTCAGTCAAAAACCTCTCTATTCATGTTATAGTTCCTCTTGAAATTATCATAACCATCTTGAAGTGAATGGAGGATGATGTCAATATCCAACTCTTGGCTGTAGGAAAAATCCAGTCTCTTCATGTTGTCGAAGTATCTAATTATTTTCAAACATGAGTTCCTACATGCTTTCCCTTCTCGAGTCTAGCATCAAGAATAGTTTTTGAGGTCTCAAGCATCTCAATTCTAGCTTGCTCTTGAAATATATTCTTCAAATGCTATACTATGTTGTACGCATCTACATTCTCAAATTGCTTTACAAGCTTGACTTCATTGTCGCTGACATCAAGGGATTGTTCATTGGCACGACTCTGATCAGCCCACCTATAGGCATTTTATGGCGCCTAGACCAAGAACAAGACAAAGTTGTCTAGAACCAACTCTTTCTTTTCTTGTCTGAGAACCATTCTCAAGTTTCTATGCCAATCCAAGAAATTTGAGCCATTTGGTTTCACCTTCTCAATAATTTATTATAAGTTGAAAAATGTAATATAGACTGTCATAGAATTGTAGGAGTTACTTCCATACATGATTACTACAAATAGAAAGAAAAATGCAATAAGTAAACCATTCGTCTAAATAATTGAAAGTAAACATACAATCAAGTTATTTAATATTTTATTCAATAATATTTAGGTCTCGTTTTGAATAAAATGATTCGAAGATCTTTTATCACAAAACTTTTAAGCAAACTTTTACTTGTCGCTCATTAATTTTTATAAAAAAAATATAAGTAATCTCATTACTAATAGTATCTTTACTCTTGGTTAATAAATTACATCTAATATCATATCATATTTTACAGGGCCAGTCCTGTGCTTGACGGTACCCTAGGCAGAAATTTAAAAATACGCCTTCAGAATTGAGAAAATATGCAAAAACAACGCAAAAAATGATAGACTATAAAAATTAAAACTAAGTTAACACTTAAAAAAATAATTACTTCTAGCTCTTTGAGTTTCATTAATTATAATTTATATTATTTGCTTTGTAAATATTATTTTTAAATTTTTTATTGAAAAGTATCTTATTTAATAACAAATAAATATAACTCATTATAACTAACCCGAAAGAAATGATTCCTACATTGTTTCATTATTTAATGTTAAAATAAATAAAAAGAATGGTGTGATTTTCCTTACTTGTTCAATTATTTTAAAGTACAACAAAATAATATTTTTTTACTATTGAATGAATAACAACTAGAAAAGATTATATATATTTTTACAAACAATGTATATTACAAAACAACTAAAGCAGATAACACAATAGAAGGAACATTCAAATAAAAGGTTGAATGGCCTATTATAAATATATACTAGAAAAGAATATATATTTCGTGTTTGTATATTATAAAACAAATAGAAGTAAATAACAAAACGTAAGGAAAATAAAAAATAAAAGGGGGCCTATTATGAAAATATATATCGGAGTCTGGTGTGGGTCAATCTCAGGATCAATGACTTTAAAACATCTAATTTACCATTGCACTAAAATTAGTTTTTGTTTATCTCTACTGATAATTATATAGTAAGAAATTAAAAAAAATGGGCCTTAAAAATTTTGGGCACTAGGCACAGGCCTCTTGGACATATGCCCAGGTCTGGGCCTGATACTTTGACTCAACATCTAATGACCCCTTACACATATTGATAAGAACACCAAAAGACATATAAATCTCTTTCAATAGACCTACATGCACTATCTCAAAATTACAAGAGATGCAATTGCTTTAGCAAAACTTATCATCAATGGAAGGCGTAATATGTGTTTATTTTAGAAAGACATTTACTCATTAACTTTTAGAACCTATGTCTATGTTGTTGTGTCAAGAATTAACACTTTCCGACCGGCGATCGCCTCGGAGGTCGGGCGACCGAGTCACTGCCGAGCGGCCAAGGCGAATCGCACGGCGACCGAGCGAGCCTTTACCCGTGGCGGACAAGCTAGATCAAGCAACCGAAGGTCCCAGGACGAATCCCGGTGTCGAGCGATCGACATCAATACGATCGCCTCTCGGTACTCGGCGACCGACTCCTGGCGACTGATTGGAGATGATCACCTCTCGGTACTCGGCGACCGACTCCTGGCAACCGACTGGAGACGATCATCTCTCGGCAGTTGCCGACCGACCCTTGGTGACCGACCATCGCCGACCCACAGCAACTGGCCGATGGCGACCTCTGATGACCAGCTAGAGACGACCGCCTCATGTCGATCAGCGTCGATGGCCATCCATTCGGCAAAGGCTGAGCCTCAAGACTGGCACCACGTGCAAGAGCCGAGACAAGATCCGCGAATCACGGGTCAGTGACCACAGCCTGGCAGAATCTTCCCACCAGCCGACAAGCCGCCGAAAGTTGTCAGTAGGGACGCATGTGACTGACTCCGGACGCGTGCTGGCCCCTCATTGATCGCCAGTGGCCGCCATCAGTAGCTTTGGACTTTAGGCAGACTGCCAGCCTCTTCCTTGGAATTTAGCCCGACAGCCCGGGTGATCACCCCATTATAATATTGGCCGGCAGACGATCGCCCCATTATTATAATGACCGGAAGGCGATCGCCCACCAAAGGACAGGACCCGGCTGCCACTATAAATACAAGGCATCCTGCACTTGTCCAAGAGACCGAGATTCTGACTCACAAAACACTCTCTGCATTATCGCGATTTCAGTGCACAATACAGAAGCAAAAAACATCAAGCACTTGGCTATCTCCAACTCTTGGCAACAACTATCATTCGGTCTTACTTCTCCCAGCCTCTCTCATCAGGAAGACGATCGGCGGGGACGAAGAACACCGAACTTCGCTCAAGAGCCGGATTAACAGAGTCTTTTTACACTCATTGTATTTAGATTTCTCTCATTAATACTTGTATCCACGAATATTTGTATTAATAATATCTCGCGAGAGCATTCAAGCCCGGGCCTAACAAACCCGGCAAATCTTGTATTATTTATCTTCTCTCAGAAGTGCTCCCGCAATTGTTGTTTGTTGTCCGTCTCCAGCAGTATTTAATCTTCGGATAGATATTTTGGGCAACAACAATTGGCGCTAGAGGAAGGGGATCCAACCCTCGAATTTTTATACCTACCGTCCCGAAGAACACTCACTGTTCTCGGGGCAGATACTTGAAGTGACACTCACTGCACTTCAAAGAAATCCTTCAGAAATCATGTCTTCCGCCTCCGCGTCGAAGAAAGCCGCTGACCAGCCGGCCAGACCCCCTGTACCGTCCCAGTCCGAGCCGCAGCCGATGGTGGAAGGTAGCCGCCGCGGTCAGAGACGCTCGATACCGTCCCTGGGCGGCGGCCCAAGCCTCTCGCTCGATCAGTTCCGAACCAATGAACAGATCGAAGAGGCCATAGCCGCCCTTCAGGAACGACGGAGTGCTCTCAACGCGCCTCCCTCTATCACCCCCTCGGCCGCCCGCCGAAAGTCCAAGCGGAAGCTCAAGGCGATACTGGCCGAGCGATCGCCAAGAGGCTCTCGTCCGCAAGAAGAGGCGCTCGGCAGCCGGGGCACCTCTGTCTTCGATCGCCTGGGCAGTGACCCGACACGCGGCCGGGCACCCGGCCCCAGCTACGAGACGACGGAGTTTGAGTCCGTCACCAGGAGCTCGGCCTACCCGGCTCCCAGAAGGCAGCCCAGCCGTCTGGCTCCCCCTCGCCAAATTGCCGAGGTCGACAGCAGCGGAGTCCGGAGGTCGGTATACGATCGCCTCGGCTCCCGCTCCCAAAGCCGATCAGCAAGCAGCCGAGCCACGGCGATTTCCGCATTACAACGTCAGCTCGACGATGTGAAAGCGCTCCTGGAATCCAGGGCAGGCGCCATGAAGACGATCGCCGAGCCAACCGAGCCGCTCACGATCGACATCGAGCTCGCCCCGGTGCAGCACAAGATCGCTCCTCCTCAAACTCCCGTGTACGAGGGGCGATCGGACCCCCAGGTGCACCTGAGGAAGTTCAACATCTACATGACCGGGTGTGGGGCATCAGACGCGACCCGGTGCTGAATGTTCCCTATGACGCTGGACGACCTCGCCCACCGGTGGTACACCTCATTGCCATCTCGATCCATTGGCTCCTTTAACGAGCTGGCGCACGTCTTCACGGAGTACTTCGCCACCAGAGTCGTCCGGCCTGAAGGTCGCCGTCGCATGATGCAAATCAAGCAGGGAGAAGAAGAGTCCCACTCGGACTACATCAACCGAGTAGACGGGATCATCCTCAACGGCGAGCCCGTAAGCGATGAGACCGCCCTCTACGCGGTCCTAGGAGTATTTCAGGGTTTTTCGCCTATGTTCAGGCATCTCACGAAGAATCAACCTACAACCTACGCAGCCTTCCGGGCTAGAGCCGAAGATTTTCTGGCCAGGCAAAGGTTCCTTCTTAGCTTGTGAGCAGCGCGATCGGCGCCCGGACGACGATCTCCAGCCCGATCGCCGATATCAACCTACGAATAAAGCGATCGGCAGCCGAGCGACGATCGACAGTCTTCCAGCCCGGTCGTCGATCATCACGCTACATCATCAGCAACCCGGCGGACACGATCGCCATTTACAGTCCAGCATCTAACATGACGGACTAAGGCATAAGATCGCCTCCACCGCACATCATAAAGCCATGGTCCTGGTAGTCGATGGAACCGGCTGCTTCGGCCATGCAAGGTCCCTTTCGGCCGAGATCGCCCGCCCTTCGTTTAAATACGAGGCCGGCGTAGTCTAAGGGCTCTCCAACATTAATCAGTGGACCGATGCTCTGTAATTTCCAATGGCGACCGATGCTGATGCTGTCGCCGCCGCTGCCAAAGCTGCTGTACCTACCATTGCAGTTCAGACTGAGAAACCCGAGAAATTTTCGGGTGTTGATTTTAAGAGATGGCAGCAAAAGATGCTGTTTTATCTCACTACCCTGGGCTTGCTGTTTACCTCAAGGATGATCCTCATGTGGTCTGTGAGACGGAAAATGATCATATGAAGCGTTTTGTTTACGATCAATGGTTTAACGGCGACTTTATGTGCCGTAATACAATATTGAATGGGCTGGAATTCATTGGAGAAAAAGTATAAAATCGATGATGCTGGTGCTAAGAAATTTGTGATCGGACGCTACCTGGATTTTCAGATGACGGACTACAAAATCGTTATCGAACAAGTCCAACAATTTCAATTGATTGTGCATGAAATCTGTAACACCCCCAATCTACTTAGGGATATTACACGCCGTAGATCCTTTCTGAAAGGATCTACCATGCAGGAAACTACAAAACCAAACCCACAAGCGGTCAACTCGACCAAAATATAAACTCATAGAACAATTAGGTCTCTCAAAATCCAACATAGCAGTACAACTGATAAACCAAAATACAACTCGATCACAATTAACACAACATGTCCATCCTCTTAAGGATGACAACGAACTAGAAATAAATACTTGGTCCGACAGATCACTGACGGACAACTGACTACAACTGTGACTAGTATCGTTACTTTACATCATCCTCCATGTCGATCCTATGGTTGCTCTCTCTCAAATCGAAATACCTAAAAAACATAACATAATCCCCAATGAGGGGTTAGCGATGGAAATCGCTAGCAAGTAACCAAGCTATACAATTATACATCAAGAATACAACCGTTATAAAAATAACATTTCGACAAGGTAGTAACAGGATCCCCGAGTCTAAAGTCATTTGAAAATTTATTCCTTTAAAACAAATCATGTGAATTACTCCAGAAATCATTGTAAGAATCTATTTAGAGACTTCGGGGGTCTCAATGTAAAATCAGGGAAAGATTTATAATTCTTCCTTTCAAAAACGGGGTTTCTTTCAAGACCATATAATTGTTTAAATTCTCAACCAAGCCTCAAGGGCAAAACCATATTCACCAATTTAACCGGGATTCAAGATTCATACATAAACAATTCAGAAATATCAAATCAACAGTCAAATCATCTTCGTTGCCCCAAAGGGTCCCACTCGGATTAGCTCATCGAAAATAAACTCAAACACACCCATAAGTTATCTTGACATCGCACTCGCAAGTGACGATTCTAGGAGACCTCTTCAGACTTACCGGATTAGATAACCTTATGGTTAAATCGTAATGTCTGGCCGTACTCACAAGCACGCGCCTCCGGAGGCCTCAACGGACCCTACCTGGATAACATCATTCAAGCACGCCCATAAGTTATCATGACATCGCACCCGCAAGTGCCGATTCTCGGAGCCCTCCCCAGAACTACCCGAATTGATAACCTTATGGAACAACGTACGTCTGGACATACTCGCAAGCACGCGCCTCCGAAGGCCTCGACGGGACCCCTACCCGGATAAAATCTCAACTCTCTACTATACACCATAACAAAGGTATAATGTTCACCACAACCGCAACCACGTAACACGTAAGTCAACGCATCATAACTTCAACAAGGGCACAACATTCACGGCACACCATCATTCAGGAAAAATGCTAACGAGCAAATAATACAAGTATTACGCGATTCCACGATTCTTCGGTTAACTACTCATTTCTAGTATTTATTTTAAGAACAAAATAACATGAAAAGGTAGTTATCATTCTTCTTGGAACTCAATTTTATGTTCGAATTTACTTTCGTAGAAATCACATATTTGTTTGAAAGCAAGTTACGATTAAATATACAATCACTAACAAGTTCACGTTAAATTCACGACATATCACATTCTCAAAGAATAAAGAATATAGACCAGATACTCGCCTCAAGTCTAAAGCACGCTAAGCAACTGGAGAACTCGACCGAAAACCCTCGACTCCTCCAACTAGGTCGAAAACACAAGAACAACGTAATTACTACAAAGTTTATCACAAGGAGAATGGAAAATATACGAAATTCTCAACAAGAATTCGTAGAAACAAAAGATCGAACACTTGGGGTTTATTACTTCCCCATGAACAACAAGAACATCACCCGAACTCGAAAACGACAAGAAATACGAATCAAACCATAGGAGTAGAATCAATACAACCGATTGATGATATACAACAACACGATTCATGAAGAACAACTCAAATCTTGAAGATTCTCAAAATACATCACGAAGGGTTTCAAGAGAGTTACCACGAATCAAAGACGAAGAACACGGATTGATGATGTTAATCAATACCAAGAACTCAGGGAAGATGAAAAATTGGAGTTACAAGACTCCAAAATCGCCCACCAATCGTGCACATATCGCCAACTCCGCGGCGGAGAGAAGGAAGGGTGAAAAATGATGAACACGGTCAACCCTTGGGAATATATAGAGAACTGAAGCATACGTACGTTAGGAGCACCATCCCAATGTACGTTACCCGATTAACGTACGTAAGGTATAAACCTTTACGTACGTAATAACCATCCCTGGATCACTGACCGAATACCTGAAGGACTTTACGTACGTTAGCAAGGCTTCGTAACGTACGTAACAAGTATCAATAGCGCACGCCATTATCAACACATGGCGTACGCAATCGGGGGACAGAACTCATTGTCCGAAGCTATGAAGGCCCTTACGTACGTTATGATCAGGGCTTAACGTAAGTAAGGCATATGATGTTAACGTACGTTATGCTCAAAGCATAGCGAACGTAAGTCACTTAGCAGTTCCAAAACTGCTAAGTTCAGCCCATCGAGTACGAGCACGAGGAAACCGCGAAACGACAACAACAATACAAGACGAAGACATGCCTACGAAGAGTGCACAATGACGAACTCAAACGTTAAAAGAAAATATGATTCCGACTACCCGGAGGTTCAGAAAACGACAACGGAAGTGATTACCCCCAAACTTTGGGAAATTACAAAACGGCCCAAAACGTCCGAAAATCACAATATGACATAGAACAACCAAACTGAGGCTCACAACACGCATAAAAAAATTAAACGGACTTCTAGGAAACACGAAACTGTAGTTTCGAACCACCATCACACGAAATGAACCGAATAGCGGAAAAAGTCGCTCAAAACAGGAATTCGGGAAAAACAGCACCGGAACGAACTCGGATGACCAAACACGCGGAACAAAACATTATCCAAATGTCAAAATGCTCGCAAGCGAGTTCTGGAAATCAGAAAAATGCTGAAAACAAAAAATTACCGAAAGAGAAAATCGCGGGTATTACATTCCACCTCTCTAGAAAAAAGTTTCGTCCCGAAACTTAAAAAGAAAGGAAGGGTGAATTCACGAACAACAAAGCACAGCCGACAAAATCTCAGTGGTCCCGACGAATTAATCCCGATACCGATGGCGAAGCACCATTCGGGGAAACTTCATGGAACATTTCACAATACTGAACTCTGTGGCCCTCAAGCCCACAGTTATAACAAGTAATCGGTTGCGAAGGACAATTAGCTTGAACATGATCCACAACGTTGCAATTGAAACACCTCCCGGTCTGACTAGGAGTCAAAGAAGGCGACTTGGAACTCTTGGTTCCACCGAACGAATAAAATGAAGGTTTCACCGAAGGACTACGCGAAGCTCGACGTGAAGAAGTTCTGACTCCCACACTATCCAAAAAATCTCCAGACGTCCTCTGCCTCTTCGGCTCATGCAAAGGCCCAATAGATAACGATGCCATCTCGTACGCCATGGCTCGATTATGATACTCTCTCAAAGTAGCACAAGTGAAACCCGACATGTATTATCGAATCTCTGGTTTCATCCGCATATCGAAATGACGGATTTTGTCTTCTTCGGTCCTCACCTACCCATTCACATAAGCGAGTTGTCGACTATAATCGATAATAGTCTGCGACACGGGTACATCCTGCGGCTCGGCTAGATAAACATCTCGGATCCTCTGCTCTCAGATCGGCTCCAGACAGAACTCTGCTTCCATCAACTTCTTGAAATCATCCCAAGTAACCACATGATCCTAACGCTCAACGGCCTCCCACCAATTAGCAGCATCACTATCGAGAAGGAACTGAGCGATAGGAATCCTCCGTTCCTCTGGACACCCAACCGCCTTGAAAATCTTTTCTAATTGGAAAATCCAACCATCCCAGCCCAAAGTATCACCTATGCCCGTAAAACGGGGAGGACGCATACGTACCACTTCTCTAAGCCACTGAGTCGACCCGACATTCTCAGTCACGGTAGTTTTACACTGGACCACCGGGGTCAAATGAGTCATCTGGTCTGCCACCTACTGAAGTATAGTAGCAACACCAATACCAATGTCATAACCGGCAACATAATCATGATCGCGCGACTGGTTGCCACGGCCCCAACCTCTGGCCCTCGACATACTAAACTAAAAAACCATTCGTTAAAACGAGACATAACAACACATAGCATCAATAAAAAAAAGAAGGTCCATACAAGACACACTGCGAAGCACAGAAATATTCTCGCTAATCAGAGTTACCATAGAATGTTCACGCGATAACTCATATCTCATAGATTCGGAAATGAATATTTCCGACAATAACATTTACCAAGTCATCACACACTAGAATCAAGCACATGAGTAAACCACTCAAAGCATTCAACACATGCCTAAGGCATCAAGCGCAGCTATCACCGCATACACGATAATATCATTCAAATTTCGAACCATTCTCAACTGTTATTGAAACAAAACCAAACGTTCATAAAATAGTCATAAACTCTCACACTAACGTTGACCAAACTCATGAACTTACCAATAACCAAGAACATCTCAATTCAGTTGAACTTTTGAAAATCTCAAGTCAAAATTTTTGAGTTAAACCACTAAATTTTCCGAAGTTTATCAAAGTTCAAACCTTTTAACAAGAGTCACGAGAAATAGTTTAGTGACCACAAATTCGAATATCATCAACATGAGAAATGATATTAGTCAACACACGTATCTTTCAATCATAATTGTCGAACATACATATAAAAAAATGGAATTTCCTTCTCAAACAACAAAAATGTTTGTAATTATCAATTCTTCGTGAAACGGATCAAGGATTTATTATTTTGAAAATTTTAAAAAAGTGTGAAAAAATATTTTAGAAGACTTGTCGTTCCTCATAAAGTGGAAAGGACTCAGTCTAGAGAAAAAAAAATTGAAATCATCAACAGCCCGCTCCGTTTCGAAGCGAAACTTTCGAATCTTAGCAAAAAAACCCCAAAATCCTTTCGATCAAAACCAAAATGACGGTAATATTTTACAATGTCTAAAATACTTTAAAACGCCTACTTCATATACCGTCTGAAGGTGTCATTAGAAAATACAAGACTAACTCGTCAAAGTTCAACCATTTTCAAAATTCATGCAAAACTGTTGATTAACTGCACCATCGAAATATTTTATAAAAAAAATCGGTTCTTTACAAACATACTCAGGCTCGTAATTGAAATTAAGAAAACCGTTTTCTAACCTACACGCAGCAGACATAATTACAACTATCCAAAAATAATCGAACTTGAAACCACATTCGCACTCAGCAATGAGATCACAAATTCAATCAAACATAATTCCCGAACACCCAAGTTCAAACATACGTCAAAACTACCAATTTGAGTTCCTCACGAACTCTACCGTCGATACATTCTATAGAACACGTCAAGATTCACAGTTTTCACATCGTACTGCACCAATCGGTGTCCAATCATCAATACATTCAGCTCAATATACACACGATATACCGCAAGTATCAAACACGGATTTCACTTTACAGCACTACACAAACAAAATTATGAATCACAATCACCGCACATACAGGAAATCAGGAAATACCAATACCTCGCATAAAAGAAGAGACTTACGTCCACAGGCCGCACGGAGATGATGTATGCACCACGATACTAATCACAACGAATCACAATTGATCACAATGATCACACTTGTTCACAATTACTCACCCGGGTGACACGACAGGACACGACTCCTGACAAGACACGACTCGACAAGACCCTACTAGACCCAACTACCTAGGTTTTCGCAAACCTAAGCTCCGATACCATTTATGTAACACCCCCAATCCACTTAGGGATATTACACGCCGTAGATCCTTTCCACGAGGATCTACCAGGCAGGAAACTACCAAACAAAACCCACAAGCGGTCAACTCGAGCAAAATATAAACTCGTAGACCAATTAGGTCTCTCAAAATCCAACATAGCAGTACAACTGATAAACCAAAATATAACTCGATCACAATTAACACAACATGTCCATCCTCTTAAGTATGACAACAAACTAGAAATAAATACTTGGTCTGACATATCACTGACGGACAACCAACTGCAACCGTGACTAGTATCGTTGCTTTACATCATCCTCCATGCTGATCCTGTGGTTGCTCTCTCTCAAATCGAAATACCTGAAAAACATAACATAATCCCCCAACGAGGGGTTAGAGATGGAAATCGCTAGCAAGTAACCAAGCTATACAATTATACATCAAGAATACAACCATTATGAAAATAACATTTCGACAAGGTAGTAACACGATCCCCGACTCTAAAGTCTTTTGAAAATTTATTCCTTTAAAACAAATCATGTGAATTACTCCAGAAATTACTATATGAGTCTATTTAGAGACTTCGGAGGTCTCTGTGTAAAATCAGGGAAAGATTTATAATTCTTCCTTTCAAAAGGGGGGTTTCTTTCAAGACCATATAATTGCTTAAATTCTCAACCAAGCCTCAAGGGCAAAACCATATTCACCAATTTAATCGGGATTCAAGATTCAAACATAAACAATTTAGAAATATCAAATAAACAGTCAAATCATCTTCGTGGCCCCGAAGGGTCCCACCCGGATTAGCTCATCGTAAATAAACTCAAACACACCCATAAGTTATCTTGACATCACACTCGCAAGTGACGATTCTCGGAGCCCTCTTCAGACTTACCCAATTAGATAACCTTATGGTCAAATCGTAATGTCTGGTCGTACTCGCAAACATGCGCCTCCGGAGGCCTCGACGGACCCTACCCGGATAGCATCATTCAAGCACGCCCATAAGTTATCATGACATCGCACTCGAAAGTGCCGATTCTCGGAGCCCTCCCCAGACCTACCCGAATTGATAACCTTATGGTCACAACGTACGTCTGGCCGTACTCGCAAGCACGCACCTCCGGAGGCCTCGACAGGACCCCCACCCGGATAACATCTCAACTCTCTACTATACACAATAACAAAGGTATAATGTTCACCACAACCGCAACCATGTAACACATAAGTTAACGCATCATAAATTCACCAAGGGCACAACATTCACGACACATCATCATTCACGAAAAAGGCTAACGACCAAATAATACAAGTAATACGCGATTCCACAATTCTTCGGTTAACTACTCATTTCTAGTATTTATTTTAAGCACAAAATAACATGAAAAGGTAGTTATCATTCTTCTTGGAACTCAAGTTTACGTTCGAATTTACTTTCGTAGAAATCACATATTTGTTTGAAAGCAAGTTACGGTTAAATATACAATCACAAACAAGTTCACGTTAAATTCACGACACATCACATTCTCAAAGTATAAAGAATATAGACGAGATACTCGCCTCAATTCCAAAGCACGCGAAGCAACGGGAGAACTCGACCGGAAACCCTCGACTCCTCCAACTAGGTCGAAAACACAAGAACAACGTAATTACTACAAAGTCGATCATAAGGAGAATGGAAAATATACAAAATTCTAAACAAGAATTCGTAGAAACAAAAGATCGAACACTTGGGGTTCATTACTTCCCCATGAACAACAAAAACATCACCCGAACCCGAAAACGAAAAGAAATACGAATCAAACCATAGGAGTAGAATCAATAAAATCGATTGATGATATATAACAACACGATTCACGAAGAACAACTCAAATCTTAAAGATTCTCAAAATACATCAAGGAGGATTTCAAGAGAGTTACCTCGAATCAAAGACGAAGAACACATATTGATGATGTTAATCAATACCAAGAACTTAGGGAAAACGATATGTGATCGAATAACCAAACCGAAGTTCGCAAAATGAATAATAACATTAAATGAACTTATGAGAAACTCGAAACAATAGTTTCGGATGAGATTCGCAAGAATCGAACTCAAGTGCGGAAAAACCGCTCAAAAATACGGAACTCAGTAAAACGATACTAAAACGAACTAGGATGACAAAAAGTGTAGAATTAATCATTCTCGGAATGACGAAACGGTCATGATCGAGTCGTCAAAACGGACTTCCGCTGAAAAAAATAAATTACCGGAAGTCAAAATTACGGGTATTACACACTACCCTCCTTAAAGAAGTTTCGTCCCGAAACTTAAAACAAGTAGGGAGAAGCAATATCCCGCCAAGAAAACTCAACGAGATACACAAGAAACGCATAACTTACGCCCATCGGCGAAACGTTACAAGCAACGCAAAGGAATATACGGCGTGAAAACACGCTCCACGACGACTAACACAACGCCACCGGTAGAGACATAATAAAATCAACAAGTGACAAGCGTCATCAGACAGATAATACAATCGAGTCGATTATCTGAACAATCACAAAATACAAAGTACCTATTATAAGGAAACACGCACAGTCGAGAAAACAGAGAGTAAACACAAAACGATCCACAAGGGCAATCACAAACAATTCGGACTACGCCGAAATCCTCAAAAAATATTTCAGCTACTGTCTCGCAATGCACGGATCAGTGGCCCATCTGGCCACACTCGAAACAGCTGACTAACGATGAACGAAAATTCTTCGCGGTACGAGATCAGGCAACAACAGTCGGACAACCCCGATCGAACAACCCCGATCGAACAACAACGATCGAATAACAACGATCAAATAACAATGATCGAATGACAACGGGCGAACAAAGTCTCCAAGGTCCACACTTCAACTCAAGACATTAAAGATCTAGTAGAAACTAAAAGATGTTACTTCCGAACAAGGTTCACAAAAATCGAACCGAACTCGGAAAAGTCACAACGATAAACAGATCGATTCGAAACAAGGTCGCAACCCGTTCGAATGATGACAACCGGAATACCAAACAAGTTCAAAAAGTATCAACGAACACGAGGAAGTCTATAGAATTTAGAAGGAGAAAGTGCAGAAGTCAAAAATAATACGGATATTACAATCAACCTCTTATAAAAGAAATGTCGTCCCCGCAACTCACAACAACGAAAGCAAGGTGACAACACAACAAACAACTGACAAAAACACCTTTCAAAGGCCTCTCAAAGTCAATCCTGATAACTGTGCTAAAGCGCGAACTCCGGAAGTCTCGGTAATCAATTCGCAAAACTGAATTATGTGTCCTTCGAGTCCACACTAGAAATGTGTTACTGACGAGAAGGACAATTTGCACGTAAATGCCCCCGGCACAATACGTTTGAAGCACCTCGGCCCGGCATACCGAATATACAAATGCTCGATACAATGGAACATAACATCACAAAGCAACAAACTAGAGATGCCAATTCCACACAACATATCAACGTAAGGTAGCCCGCATACACAGAATCATAGCAACGGCGGCATCGTTCGGCGATCTCAATGTCCCGAATGATAACCAGCACATAATCACAAAACATCATACAATTATTACCGGACCGCAAACAGGAACGATAGGTTTTTAAAAATTAAAACCACCTTTGAAAAAAAATGATTTTGGAAACACTAGTTAATCTATGAGTATCACTCTTCAAAAAGTAGCACAGACACCATTATCGAGACTTTGAGAACCATCTCGCGCTTGATAAAATGAGGACACTTCCCTTTTGGTGAAAGACTTTCAGAAATATTCGACCCTCGGGTCTAAGCAAAGCATTTCTAAATAATTGAAAATATCTCAAAATATTTTTGGTCCTCAACTGATTTTTTTTTTGAAATATATTGCGGCACTAGAAAGCACCTTGAAAACACCGCAAGAAAATAATTCGTTTTAAAGTACGTCTCAAAATTTAATTTTCTAAGATACTCAAGGTTTTCCAAAGCTCAATAGGCCAGAATGCCCAAAACTCACAAAATCCTTTATCAAACCGTCATAAAACATTCAAGGCCAAAGTGCCAAAACTAGATTTAGGGAATTGGTTTTACGAATTAGAACTCAGTTTGCAAAATACTGAAAGTCATTTTAAAAGGACTCACGCAGCGGATAAAATACAGTTCGAAAATACATTAGCAGTGATACCGTTCCTCATATAAATAGAATATTAGAGTCGAATACCCACATATCACGGAATCAAAATCCACAGAAGGATTTAATCAATCAACGATATAATCATACAAGCAGATCATGTCATATGAGGCACAACACAAAGAAGGGAGACTTACATCCACAGGTCGCACGAAGATGATGATCGCTCCACGATACTAATCACGACCAACAGACTCAGACGACGCGTCGCGACACTACTCAGTCAGACAAAATCCGACGAGAGAAAACTCAACAGACACCACTGACCCGACAGCCTAGGTTTCCACAACCTAAGCTCTGATACCATTTATGTAACACCCCCAATCCGCTCAGGGATATTATGTAATACCCTCGCCTTTAATATTGTATTTCATGATTTAAGTTAAGTGTTTTCGCACCATATCTGTGATGTTGTAGCAAGTATCGACGAATTATGTTAAGTTGGATTCATGGTCATTCATACTATATTAGTTGTTGGGTGATATTGGGAGAATTCCATTTATGCTTGTTATAGTACTTAACGTATGTTAACCTGTCTTCATAACGTACGCTATGTATGTCGCCTTACGTACGTAACATCAATACGTTAACATACGTAATGCGGAAGATCCTCCAGCAGTCCACCTTTCGGCGGGTGGGGCCGAGCGGGGGTAGGTGGTCGGGAGTCGATTGCGACAGCCATGTCAACGGCTATTACGTACGAAATAGCTACATAGTTACGTACGTAACGAATTGCGCGTTTTGAGGCAGTAAGATCTGATGAAATTGGTTACGTACGTAATGATCATAAGATTACGTACGTAAGGGCTATAACGTACGTTAACCACGTTCGTTAACGTACGTTAACCACGTTCGTTAACGTACGTAATGCCGAGTTCAGATTATAAAAGTATGACTTGCCATTCACTTCCTACTCGACCCTTTTCAACCTCCCAACTGAGGAACGATTCCTTTCCCTTCCAACTACGTTTCTAAGCCTTTCTAACTTGTGTTGGAGCTTCAGCACTTGATTGGTGACTTGGAGAGTTAGAGATTGAAGTGTATCCCTTGAAGTGTTGGTGTTGTTCTTCATTTTAAGGTTGGTCTTTATTTAACTCATATCAATTCCATGCTTATGATGATGTTAGTAGATAAATACTTCACATAATGTTAGTTTAAACTAGTGCAAACATGATAAGTTAATTGAATCATGCTCAAACTAAGTGAAGATTAACATTGAAGGTATTAGTGTTACTTCTTGATGTAAATAACTTCATAATGTGATTGTGTTGGTAATGATATACATAAACCCTGATGTATAACATGATAATCGGAAGTTGATTATAGTCTCAACACTAGGAACATGTTAGGGATGATATCCTTAATGATTAAAAGTGAGAAATGTTAAATTTGTCTTGAACATTCTATTGATTCTTGAAGGTAGTATGGAACCATGAATTTTGGCCACTAAAACCTTTGTAATAAAATTGTTGGAAAGATTATGTTAACCCTTTGAAGATGATCTTCGCTAGATGGGATGAAGTTACTTCCAAAATTTCAAGTATCCAATGATATAACTAGGCTTTTAATAAATTCTTCAAAGTAAAACAATGGATGTTGATAGAAGGAAGTTGTAATCTTCATATGTTCAAATTAATCGATTTCGTTAAAGAGTGGTAATCACTACATTAATAGGTTGATAATGTTCTTAAGAGGATTGTATTGAATATGATGATACAAATGCGGTAGATGAGTAGCCGAATTCCATTTCATTAATCCGTGCGTGTTAAGAGACGTAAATTAAGATGATGTTCTTAGTTCACTAAAAACTTAAACTTATGTTTCATATAGTAATCAAGTTTTGAATGTAATCGTTGGTAAAATAATGAAAGAACGTAATTAAACACAAACTTATATCGTAATTGGAAGTGTCGATGATTTGAAAAGATATTTTCACGATATTACATTGATAATAAACTAGACATCAAGTATTTGATATTAAGGTTAGAATATGTGAATGAACATGATAAACATATGATGATTTGTAATAAGAACATTAAAATGATCACTAGAATGATTGATTTATTCAAGTAAATTTACGAATATTATTTATGTAATAATACCATTATCGTACGAATGTGTTGTTGAATGAATTACATTTCATTCAAGGTTGCTTGTTCACGTGAGTATTGTTAGACGAGGATACCGTTCGTTTGACCATTCAAAGAAGGATTATTCATCTACGGAATTGAGGAAAGTTATCTTGCTTGGTTATAATGATGGTTGAATTCTTGTGATTAATATGCATTTCGTGTGTATGAAATGTTCTGATAATCTATGATTCATGATATGGTGATACCCTTGATCGTATTGTCATGGTGTTGGGGATGATATACCCGAAATTACCGTCCTTGTTACCGTTAGATCTTTTGAGCTTTGTTGACACTTCGGTGAGTTGCTCGATTCCTTGGTAAAAGTGTAATTCGTTGAGTTTCGTTGTCATGTTGTATCGTGACATCTCTGGAGTCATATCTGCGCGCCAATTGGTTATGTGTAGGATTTTTAGCCGGGCACTTGATGATCATGCGTGGAGGTTTTCCGCATTTAGATCGTGCACACGAGACGTAGTTCGTGAGGCTAATTAGGTACATCGTCCCACGTATATTCTGGATTCCGTATACGGGGTGGACATGTGCACGGACACATTTCCGAATCGGGCGTACTGTGACGTCCGTCTTGAGCCATAGTATATGGTCGTTCGTATATTTGGTTATGTTCGACAGTTGGGACTGATTGTTTATACGCCTTCGGGGTATATTCAGTAGTCCGTGGTTTTCTTTGAGATCAGTATATATATATGAATTGTATAATGTCATGAGAATCATTATTATGTATAGCTGACCCTATGGTTTGGGGCGAAATACTTGTATTTCAGGGCGAGGAAAGGGCAAGGCACAGGAGGAGCACAACGGCGACGGAGGATTCTGAAGTATGCTATTTCGGGGGGCCCGAGTCTTTTGGTTGTTCGGTTATGTTTTATTGTGACTTTCATTTTATTTTGTGTCGGATGAATGTACTAAAATTTGTTAGGTACTGCCCATCGTCATATGGTCTGTACCGAATTTGGATCCTGTGTATGTTTGTTCGTATTTAAAGACATGAATAACTCATACTCCACACCGGGGTTTTGATAAATATTGTGGTACGGTGACACGTTGTCAGATTTTAAATGTATATTGTGATATCGCCTGGTGGGTCCCGGTAGGGGTCCACGGCACTGTAATAGCCACTGTTTTGGGTCACATGTAAGATGGTATCAGAGAGTGTGTTTTTATTTTGAGTCATTGTAGAATCGAAATAGCATCAAGAAACCTTCGTGCCACGTGTAACCTGTGCAAGCGCCTGACCCGTCGAATACGGTATGTTCTCATGAACGATAATTTGATTTCTGGCATGATATTGACGATGTATTGGTCTCCTTACTTATCTTGGCATCTTGCTACCATGAGGCAAAATTCATCTGTTTGAGGTGAACCTAAATTAATTATGTGATTGGAATTGTTTCGACTTAATGTTGATATGAGATTGAGTGTGTAACACTTGTAGTGCCAGTGATTCTTTACAAACTGCTTTGTTGGATAGGAAATTCCCTGTTGCTATTAACTTAGCATGAATTATGATTGATAAATCGAACTGTACTTGTGACTTGATTCTTTCAGTATGGAAAGGAACCCGAGAGGCCGTGGCAGAGGGGGACGAGGCTGCGGAAGAGGCCGAATTCCGATACCACGAGCTAACAGACGCGCGAATGTGGAACAGAGTTCTGCAGGCAGTGATTCGCCTTCTAGGGACCAATCACACCACACTGGAGAGAATGCACGTGTCGATCCTTACACCGTGATGCAGGGCATGATGGCCCAGATGACCCAAATGGGTCAGCTGATGGAAGCAATGCAGAGGAATACTACTGGTCAACAGCAGGGGCAATAGCCTCCGCCTCTGGTGCCTGGCGGGATCGTGAGCCGAATTATTAGCGACATATCACGTCAGCAACCTCCGACTTTTGAAGGCTCATCTGAGACTGCTGACATTGTACACTGGATAGAGCATTTCGAGAAACTGTTCGAGATGGTGGAGTGCCCAGAGGAAAATCGAGTTGCTATGGCAGCCTACTACCTTAGTAAGAGTGCCCATACTTGGTGGCTTTCTGTGAGGCCTGCCAAAGGCGCGAGTACTTGGGAGGAATTCAAGAATCTTATGCTAGATCGTTACTATCCTGCACCCCTCCGTGAAGCCAAACTGTCCGAATTACTAAACCCCGACCCATCGGAAGACGAGGATGTGTTAGCGATTGCCGAAAAATTCCAAGCACTTCTCCCTTTTGCTACGTCAGTTGTCCGTTCGGAAGCTGATAAGATCAAATATTTCCTCAAGAGGCTTAAACCCCGAATGAGGATGCAATTACTCAATCACCACTGTACGACCTTACCGGAGTTTATTGAGAAGGCTTTGGAGTATGAACTTACTGCGAAGGAGATTTCTAAGAAGCAGCCTCAGCTTTCCAACAAGAGATCCAGGAACCAGACCCAAGGAGACAGTAACTGGGGGGTATTCAAGAAACCCCAGCCAGTACCAAATCCTTCTGAGCGGCCACCTATGGCACCGAAACTGGCAGGAACGCACTCTCGGGCAATCAGCTCACCTGTCGTGTGTTATAACTGTGGGGACCAAGGGCATATCAGCTCCAAGTGTCCGAAGACGGCCGTTGCCTTTCACACTTGCGGGAAGAACGGTCATCGTGCTCGCTATTGCCGGGGTGGACTCGGGCGTGCTCCAGTAGCGTCTCTTGCTCCAGTACAGTCTTCTGTTCAGGAACGTGCTCCTCCATCCGCTTCTTACCATACTACCGGGGCGAACAAAGGGATGGGCCGTGGAAATCAAGTTGGTACACCTGCTTCCGGGGTTGCAAAACCCAGAGTCTACGAGATGAAGAAAGTCGATGATCCCGAAGCCAGCATGATTGCAGGTACTCTCGAGATCCACTCTCAGCCCGTTTGTGTTCTTTTTGATACTGGTGCTTCACACTCCTTTTTGTCTAGTTCTTGTTTGAGTCATTTGCATTTGAATCATGTTACCGATTGTGAACCTTATGTAATTGGTCTACCCGATGGTAGAAGAATTATTGGGAGTCGTGAAGTACAGAACTGTCCGATTAGCATGAACAACCGTGAGTGGTTGTCCGACTTGATTGTGGTTGATTTACCTAAAGATGATGTAATCTTGGGTATCGACTGGATGGATCGTCACGATGCCGTGCTTAGCGTCCGTAAGCGAATGGTGACCGTCACATCGGATGATGGCGTCGAGTGTATTTTTCGGGGTGATAATCCCAATCATTCTGGGAGAGTCATCAGCGCTATGAAGGCTATGAGATTACTGAACCAGGGATGCATTGGTTATTGGTGTTACATGACCAAGACAACTGACCGGCCAGTCAAATTGATTGATATTCCAGTAGTTCGAGATTATCCAGATGTATTTCCAGACGAGCTTCCAGGAATACCCCCACAGCGAGAGGTAGAATTCACCATTGAGTTGGAGCCAGGGACGTCCCCGCTTTCGAAAGCACCATATCGTATGGCCCCGACTGAGATGCAGGAGTTGAAAAGACAACTCGAAGAATTAACTGAGAAAGGATATGTTCGACCCAGTGCATCTCCTTGGGGAGCGCCAGTGTTATTCGTACGGAAGAAGGACGGATCGCTGCGTTTGTGTATTGATTACCGGGAGCTGAACAAAGTAACAATTGAGAACAAATATCCTTTACCTCGCATCGATAATCTATTGGATCAGCTCCAGGGAGCCGCTGTATTTTCCAAGATCGACTTGAGGTCCAGATACCACCAATTGCGGATTCGAGAGTCTGACGTCCCGAAGACAGCTTTTCGCACTCACTATGGGCATTATGAGTTCGTTGTCATGCCATTCGGACTGACTAATGCACCTGCAGCATTCATGGAATTGATGAATCGGGTTTTTATAAATTATCTGGATCGTTTTGTAGTCGTTTTTATTGACGACATCTTGGTCTACTCTCGTGATCATGAGGAGCATGAGTGTCACCTCCGCCAGGTTCTCGATGCATTAAGGCGAGAACAACTCTATGGAAAATTTTCTAAGTGTGAATTCTGGATGTCTGAAGTTATTTTTCTGGGACATGTGATATCAGCAGAGGGAGTAAGAGTAGACCCACAGAAGACGGAAGCTATCCGAGACTGGCTACCCCCGAAGAACGTGAAGGAAGTTCGTAGTTTTCTGGGTCTAGCAGGCTATTACAGACGATTCGTGGAAGGATTTTCCAAAATTGCTCAACCGATGACTAATCTGTTGAGAAAAGATAAGAAGTACTTGTGGTCGGAAGCATGTCAGCAAAGTTTTGATGAACTCAAAGGTCGATTAATTTCAGCACCTGTTTTGGTACTACCTAGAGGAATGGAAGGATTCGTGGTATATAGCGATGCATCGAGGCAGGGCCTTGGCTGCGTGTTAACGCAGGACGGGAAAGTGATCGCCTATGCGTCCAGACAGTTGCGTCCTTACGAGGTCAACTACTCGACTTATGACTTGGAGTTAGCAGCCATAGTGTTTGCTTTAAAAATCTGGCGCCACTATCTGTATGGAGTTGCCTGCCGGATTTTTACGGACCACAAGAGCCTGAAGTATATTTTTACCCAGAAGGAGTTGAATATGAGACAAAGGAGGTGGTTAGAGCTAATCAAAGACTATGATATCGAGATCCTTTATCATCAAGGCAAGGCAAACGTGGTTGTCGATGCCTTGAGCCTCAAGACGGTGCAGGAACAGATACTAGCTCGTTTGACCGCCCAGAGGGAGTTGCAATTAGAGTTCATGAGACCAGAGATTGAGGTCTGGTTACAACGCATTCAGGGACAACTGTGCACGCTTGTGATTTCACCATCCCTTGATGAGACGATCAGGACGAAACAGATGACGGACCCATTCTTATCCAGAGTTCGAGGAGAAATCGATCAAGGGAAGGCCCCTGGGTTTGTGGTTCATGAGGATGGACTGATACGCTTCAAAAATGGAGTATGTGTACCAGCAAACGAAGAGTTGAGGAATACTATTCTGAGGGAGGCTCATGCTACCCCGTATTCCATACACCCGAGATCGAACAAAATGTATAAGGATTTGAAGTCGTATTATTGGTGGGGTAACATGAAACGGGAGGTTGCCGAATTCATTTCGAAATGTTTGACCTGTCAGCAGGTCAAGATTGAGCATCAACGACCAGTGGGCATGATGAAACCGCTTCCGATTCCCGAGTGGAAGTGGGAAGACATATCGATAGATTTTATTACTAGCTTGTCGACGAGCCGTCGAGGCATGAATACGATTTGGGTGGTTGTGGATCGATTGACTAAATCAGCCCACTTCTTGGGGATCAAGGATACTTGGGGCCCTGAGAGATTGGCCCAATTATTCATCAAAGAGATTGTGAGACTGCATGGCACCCCTAAGAGTATTGTATCAGATCGGGACGGACGGTTCGTGTCGCACTTCTGGAAGGCGGTTCATCGTGCTATGGGTACACAGTTGAACTTCAGTACGGCTTTTCATCCTCAGACCGACGGTCGATCCCGAGAGGACAATTCAAACTCTAGAGGATATGTTGAGGGCATGTGCTCTCGATTGGAAGCCTGACTGGGAAGCCCAACTGCCGTTGGTAGAATTCACATATAATAACAGCTGGCACGCCTCGATCATGATGGCACCTTATGAGGCATTGTATGGTCGTCGTTGTAGGTCCCCTTTGTGCTGGGACGAATTGTCTGAATCTATTGGTACGGAACCTGATATGTTATTGGCAGCCCGCGAGAAGATTTCCCTGATCAAGAGCCGTCTATTAACGGCCCAAAGCCGCCAGAAATCATATGCAGATAATCGTCGACGACCACTCGAGTTTGAGGTTGGTGACCATGTACTAGTCAAAGTATCTCCTACTAGAGGTGTTTTCCGATTCAGGAAGAGAGGCAAATTGAGCCCAAGGTATATTGGTCCGTTTGAGATCCTGGAACGAGTAGGCGACCTAGCCTATCATTTAGCATTACCACCAGCTTTGAGCCGGATTCACAACGTATTCCGTGTATCTCAGTTAAGGAAGTATGTTGCTGATCCAAGTCACGTTATTCAATTCGACGAGGTTGAAATAGCCGACGACCATTCGTATGAAGAACGGCCTGTGCAGATACTCGAGAGAAGAATTAAACAGCTGAGGAACAAGACGATTCCCTTATTAAAAATTCAGTGGTCGAGACATGGAGTCGAGGAAGCTACGTGGGAGACTGAAGATAGCATGCGAGAGAAATACCCCGAACTGTTTACCCCTTAGTTTCGGGGACGAAACTCCTTTTAAGGGGGGAGTATGTAATACCCTCGCCTTTAATATTGTATTTCATGATTTAAGTTAAGTGTTTTCGGACCATATCTGTGATGTTGTAGCAAGTATCGACGAATTATGTTAAGTTGGATTCATGGTCATTCATACTATATTAGTTGTTGGGTGATATTGGGAGAATTCCATTTATGCTTGTTATAGTACTTAACGTATGTTAACCTGTCTTCATAACGTACGCTATGTATGTCGCCTTACGTACGTAACATCAATACGTTAACGTACGTAATGCGGAAGATCCTCCAGCAGTCCGCCTTTAGGCGGGTGGGGCCGAGCGGGGGTAGGTGGTCGGGAGTCGATCGCGACAGCCAAGTCAACGGCTATTACATACGTAATAGCTACATAGTTACGTACGTAATGAATTACGTGTTTTGAGGCAGTAAGATCTGATGAAATTGGTTACGTATGTAATGATCATAAGATTACGTACGTAAGGGCTATAACGTACGTTAACCACGTTCGTTAACGTACGTAATGCCGAGTTCAGATTATAAAAGTATGACTTGCCATTCACTTCCTACTCGACCCTTTTCAACCTCCTAACTGAGGAATGATTCCTTTCCCTTCCAACTTCGTTTCTAAGCCTTTTTAACTTGTGTTTGAGCTTCAGCACTTGATTGGTGACTTGGAGAGTTAGAGATTGAAGTGTATCCCTTGAAGTGTTGGTGTTGTTCTTCATTTTAAGGTTGGTCTTTCTTTAACTCATATCAATTCCATGCTTATGATGATGTTAGTAGATAAATACTTCACATAATGTTAGTTTAAACTACTGCAAACATGATAAGTTAATTGAATCATGCTCAAACTAAGTGAAGATTAACATTGAAGGTATTAGTGTTACTTCTTGATGTAAATAACTTCATAATGTGATTGTGTTGGTAATGATATACATAAAACCTGATGTATAACATGATAATCGGAAGTTGATTATAGTCTCAACACTAGGAACATGTTAGGGATGATATCCTTAATGATTAAAAGTGAGAAATGTTAAATTTGTCTTGAACATTCTATTGATTCTTGAAGGTAGTATGGAACCATGATTTTTGGCCTCTAAAACCTTTGTAATAAAATTGTTGGAAAGATTATGTTAACCCTTTGAAGATGATCTTCGCTAGATGGGATGAAGTTACTTCCAAAATTTCAAGTATCCAATGATATAACTAGGCTTTTAATAAATTATTCAAAGTAAAACAATGGATGTTGATAGAAGGAAGTTGTAATCTTCATATGTTCAAATTAATCGATTTCGTTAAAGAGTGGTAATCACTACATTAATAGGTTGATAATGTTCTTAAGAGGATTGTATTGAATATGATGATACAAATGCGGTAGATGAGTAGCCGAATTCCATTTCATTAATCCGTGCGTGTTAAGAGACGTAAATTAAGATGATGTTCTTAGTTCACTAAAAACTTAAACTTATGTTTCATATAGTAATCAAGTTTTGAATGTAATCGTTGGTAAAATAATGAAAGAATGTAATTAAACACAAACTTATATCGTAATTGGAAGTGTCGATGATTTGAAAAGATATTTTCACGATATTACATTGATAATAAATTAGACATCAAGTATTTGACATTAAGGTTAGAATATGTGAATGAATATGATAAACATACGATGCTTTGTAATAAGAACATTAAAATGATCGATAGAATGATTGATTTATTAAAGTAAATTTACGAATATTATTTATGTAATAATACCATTATCGTACGAATGTGTTGTTGAATGAATTACATTTCATTCAAGGTTGCTTGTTCACGTGAGTATTGTTAGACGAGGATACCGATCGCTTGACCATTCAAAGAAGGATTATTCATCTACGGAATTGAGGCAAGTTATCTTGCTTGGTTATAATGATGGTTGAATTCTTGTGATTATTATGCGTTTCGTGTGTATGAAATGTTCTGATAATCTATGATTCATGATATGGTGATACCCTTGATCGTATTGTCATGGTGTTGGGGATGATATACCCGAAATTACCGTCCTTGTTACCGTTAGTCCTTTTGAGCTTTGTTGACACTTCGGTGAGTTGCTCGATTCCTTGGTAAAAGTGTAATTCGTTGAGTTTCGTTGTCATGTTGTATCGTGACATCTCTGGAGTCATATCTGCGCGCCGATTGGTTATGTGTAGGATTTTTAGCCTGGCACTTGATGATCATGCGTGGAGGTTTTCCGCATTTAGATCGTGCACACGAGACGTAGTTCGTGAGGCTAATTAGGTGCATCGTCCCACGTATATTCTGTATTCCGTATACGGGGTGGACATGTGCACGGACACATTTCCGGATCGGGCATACTGTGACGTCCGTCTTGAGCCATAGTATATGGTCGTTCGTATATTTGGTTATGTTCGACAGTCGGGACTGATTGTTTATACGCCTTCAGGGTATATTCAGTAGTCGGTGGTTTTCTTTGAGATCAGTATATATATATGAATTGTATAATGTCATGACAATCATTATTATGTATATCTGACCCTGTGGTTTGGGGCGAAATACTTGTATTTCAGGGCGAGGAAAGGGCAAGGCACAGGAGGATCACAACGGCGACGGAGGATTCTGAAGTATGCTATTTCGTGGGCCCCGAGTCTTTTGGTTGTTCGGTTATGTTTTATTGTGACTTTCATTTTATTTTGTGTCGGATGAATGTACTAAAATTGGTTAGGTACTGCCCATCGTCATATGGTCTGTACCGAATTTGGATCCTGTGTATGTTTGTTCGTATTTAAAGACATGAATAACTCATACTCCACACCGGGGTTTTGATAAATATTGTGGTACGGTGCCACGTTGTCAGATTTTAAATGTATATTGTGATATCGCCTGGTGGGTCCCGGTAGGGGTCCACGGCACTGTAATAGCCACTGTTTTTGGGCTGTTACATATTACACGCCGTAGAACCTTTCCTCAAGGATCTACCAGGCTGGTAACAACATAGAACATCTCAACAATGCCTTTAACGCTAAAATGACTCAGTAGACCGATTTGGTCTTTCAATAAATACATACAACTCAAACACATTACATGCCCACGTAGGGGTCGAAATACAAAATGCTCCCGTACAACGGGGAAAATACACTGCAGCGGAAATAAAATACAACTGAACTAATACAACAATGTACGGTTCCTCATGTGATTAGTATCGATCATCTTTCATCATCCTTCGTGCCGACCCTGTGTTATGCTCCCAAACTTGAATGCAAAAACAGACATCGACCCCCCGAATACTCGGGGGTTAGCAAAACTCCACTATTTTGCTAGTGCAAGAACAAAGTGTAAAATACGAGTTATACAATTCACATTCCACGAATAACAATAATCAGGAATCCTCAAAGATCCAAACATAACAAAAAGTACTTCCCGAGGCAAGAGTTTGGGTAAACATTCCAAAACCGAAAGATCACAACTCGAGGGAAACAATTTATAAAATGGTTTAAAATGCCATCGAGAGTTTTAATAGAAAACAATTTAGGATTACCGAATCCTTATCTTTCAAAAATCAAAAGGGGTCACACCCTAAAGGTTTTGTTTTCACAAAAGAAACCAACAACAATACACAGTGTTAAAACCACGTCACGTGTCCTCGACGGACATAAAATACACACGCACTCGTGAAGTTTCACTCGTGAATCCAGGGCGAAACCATTGGACTCCCTCCGTGGTCCCGACGAACCCTCCCGAGGTGAGCAAACACATTCACAAAACATACACACGCACTCGTGAAGTTTCACTCGTGAATCTAGGGCGAAACCATTGGACTCCCTCCATGGCCCCGTCGAACCCTCCCGAGGTGAGCAAACACATTCACAAAACATACACACGCACTCGTGAAGTTTCACTCGTGAATCCAGGGCGAAACCACTCGACTCCCTCCGTGGCCCCGTCGAACCCTCCCGAGGTGAGAAAACACATTCACAAAACATACACACGCACACGCATCGCCTAGGACCGGGACGAAGCCACAAATCCCACTCGAGGCCCCATCGGACCCTCCCGATCTAGCTAGCGAAACAATCAAGCACACGCATCGCCTAGGACCGGGATGAAGCCACAAATCCCACTCGAGGCCCCGTCGGACCCTCCCGAGCTGGCTAGCGAAACAATCAAGCAGACGCATAGCCTAGGACCGGGACGAAGCCACAAATCCCACTCGAGGCCCCGTCGGACCCTCCCGAGCTGGCTAGCGAAACAATCATGCACAAATAACATATCACACTAAGGATATCCAAACAATTCACCCAGAAGCAACAACCGCAAGGCACGACAAAATTGTCAAATCACAATGCACCGAAAATAGATAATATATGTAAATATATTATCAAAGCATAATAATAATAACAACAACAAGCGAATTCATTGGGTTCACTTAACCATTAGTGGAGCACAATATTCACAAAACACACGCATTTTCAAAGTGAGCCTTTAACGAGGCTAAACCATATCTTTTGAAAGTTCAAAATCAAATGATCAAACAAACACATAGAGACGATCACTAATTATCATATCCACAAAACAAGAATTGTATGGACAATGTACTTGACGCAAAATCACGATCGCAATGAGACGACGGATGGGATGCGGTCGAATAGCCCCGAACCCCCGAACAATATCAAGAACGCGATAGCACCACGAGTACTACGAGAATAACACCACACGAATCATCAATCACCAAACGGGATTCAACATCGGAATCCTAGAGCACCTATAATCCTCCGGAAGGAACAATAAAAGATGATTACGACGAGAATCAAGGCAAAAACAACGGAAATCCAAAGAAACTATGGAAAGGAACTCTTTGGGGCATTTAATCGAACACTAAATGTTCAATAATTCCCAAGAACAATCGAATCGTCAATCGAGTTAAACAAACTCGATATATGGATATACAATCCGTGAAACACGATTAATAATATCATACTACATCAACCGATATATCAAAATCGGACTAGAATCGAAATCAAGAAGAATTCCCCAAAAAGTCAACTTGAAGGAAAATCAAGAAATATACCTTGATTTGACGAAGAACACGGATTGGATGATGATATAATCCACAAGAATTTTCCAAAATGCCTTGGAATTGAGTAAAATCGACCAAGAACCATATTTCCCATCGCACCCGTCTGATAGGTGCAAGAAAAGTGAAGAAATGAGCAAAAACCCGCTGCCAGGCCTTATATAGCCGGACACTGCCGGACGCTTACGGCCGTAACTGGCCATGGCCTTACGTACGTAACAGGCCAGGCCGACCAAACTGCCCCAATCTGCCGGCAGTGTTATGTATGTAACCAGCCGTGTCCTTATGTACGTTACAGGCCTTACGGCCGTAACTGCCGGGACCCTTACGGCCGTAACCGGCCAGGTGTGCCAATGCCCAGCACGTGCGGCCATGACTCGGCCGTGGCCAACTCCGACGGTTCGAATGACCCCGAAACCCGAACCTGAATATGAATCGATGATACGGTTACGAAGTACTCACAAAGATGAATCCAAGCGCTATGAGAACACACGATTCCGACCACCCGAAGGCTCGAAATTCGACAATGGAAAGTAATTACCCCAAACTTTGGAAAATTACGAAAACGGCCCAAAACTCCCGAAAATCACGATATGTGATCAAATAACCAAACCGAAATTCGCAAAATGAATAATAACATTAAATGAACTTACGAGAAACTCGAAACAACAGTTTCGCACGAGATTCGCAGGAATCGAACTCAAGTGCGGAAAAGCCGCTCAAAAACACGGAACTCAAAAAAATGATACTAAAACGAACTCGGATGACAAAAAGTGCAAAATTAATCATTCTCGGAATGACGAAACGGTCATGAGAGAGTCGTCAAAACAGACTTCCGCCGAAAAAAAGAAATTACCAGAAATCGAAATTACGGGTATTACAATAATATCATTGCTATATGAATTATAAATGAAATGAAAATGAAACCATTCATCAAATATTATAAATTGAACAAGTATAACTTGCCTCGATACCGATACCATGAAGCCGTTACCACAATTCATTGCCTTCGTCCACGAGCTCCTCAGCCCCGACTAAGAACAATCTACGAACTCTTCGACCTCAACCGCAACACAACGGTCATAATCCACGATCAAACATATCAACATATTGAAGTAATCAATCAACAACAATCCAATAACAATCAATAACCGACATAGCCAACCAACAAACTCAACGGTTCAACAAAACACTATAAGAATAAACGTCAAAGACTTCGGATAATATCCGAAGTAAAAATGTTATAATTACCGAAGTCTATGTTCGTGTAGTTAAAGGTATACTTTAGACTTCGCTGATTATGCTAAGTCTAATATCGTAATAACCGAAGTTTATATCGGTTTTTAGAACCCGAATATGGGGGTTTGCGAAGTAAAAAATGTCCTTCCACTTCACTTATTTTATAATTGCTGAAGTGTATATTTCCTATTCACTTCGGCAAAATATATACAGATGAAGTAAAAAATGTCCTTCCACTTCACTTATTTTATAATCGCTGAAGTGTATATTTCCTATTTTATGTTATCGACTTCGCTTATTTATAGATAACGAAGTTAAAGATACCACATTGACTTCACTTTTATTTATTTAGCCGAAGCATTACACTCCTTTTTACTTCGCTTATTCTATTTTGTGTTGCTAATTATATATCTCTGACTTCGTTTTTTATCCGAAGTAAATAACCACATTGCATATTTCTTTTCAATTTGTAAATATAGAATCCTGTTGTACAAAAAAATGATCCATCCAATAAAAACCTCAATTCACAAGATCTCAACAACACAACCTCAAATACATCAATCAACCTCATTAAAAATCCAACAAACTCAAATCACAAGATCCCAATTCAATAACACAAGATTATAAGCATTGATAATAGTAATAAACCACACTTTCATCTATAAACGGCGGATTGTCATACAAAAATGCCAAATATTGATTCGCGTGATTCACAAGTTTGCATTGGGCATAACTATAATATGCCAACATCAAATAAACTTCCATAATGTCTACGACACATGCATAGGTCTAGATAATAGATTGCATACATCAACCAAACATTCACCATATTTACCCGATGAAACGAAATGTTCGATCTAACTATACCAACAGGACATTCACCATCATCACTGAGTACCGGACCATACATATATAGTCTTGAATGAAACTAGACGAACTTCCCGACAATGAAGCCACCTAAGCACCATCAACAAGCGTGTAGACAAACTCGCTCCACTCGTTCCTAACTTCATCATCTTGCTCCCGAGTGTAGTATTGGTCTTTGATGAACCAGGATCTTGATCAAATCACATTGAAACAAAAAAATAGATAAAGTACATTCATAAATGATGCATCAACATCAAAAAATTTCAGTACCAAAACAGACTAGATGTGGAAATTACCATCTTCTGGAAATCATATAATAGAAAAGGATGACAATGAAAATTACCATCTTCTCAAGCTGTGGATCTTCGCTTTTGAACGATCTCTTTGATGTAGCGGAGGACACAAAATCCGCAGTGAAGGGAGGATAGTTCTTGTTTCAGATTGCCCTATAAAATTTAAAAGCCATGAATCAGATGTCAAATTTATATATACAACAGAAGCACAGGGGTTCCTTATAAAATTTAAAAGCCATGAATCAGATGCCAAATTTATATATACAACAGAAGCACAGGGGTTCCTTATAAAATTTAAAAGCCATGAATCAGATGCCAAATTTATATATACAATGTAAGGGGTTCCTTATAAAATTTAAAAGCCATGAATCAGATGCCAAATTTAAAATTTCCAGTTGACGGAATAAGGTCAGAAGTAGGGTTTCCTTATATGGCTGCTTTTCAGAAAAGATTAAAAATAATAAAAAGTACCCCTGAGGTTTAGGGTAATTACAGCAAATATCCAGAAATATTACAATTAGACCCTTAGGTTTTGTATGAATATATATATATATAGTTCGCAAAATGATATCTCCATACACTTACAGTGATTTGCTTATAACCGGAGCCTTATTATATCCTCTGGATGCATTGATGGTTTTCACGGCGCTACATTTAAAAATAGAAGAATTATACCTTTGGAACATTAATGAATCTTCAAGAAAAGAATCAGCATATATATATATATATATGTATATACCGATCACGATTCTTCCAACCATCTAATCGAGTTCTATTGCCAAGGGGATCAATCAGGTAGACCATGTTCTTGTCATCATTGACCACAGTCAGGATCCAATGGTTACTGCGTAATTGGTAAAGAAGCATTAATAATGTCACATGATAATATGATATGCATTATCATAATAGAAATAGTATTATTTACCCATTGTTATATGGGATAAGGCAAATGCAGTCCCTCGGTGATGCCATCAAGGGAGCAATGATGTGTTTTTCCTGCACACTCTTCTCTAAAGCATGATCCACGCACCCAGGATCCACGAAGCAAAAAGAATACGGATGATTTTTCGCATTCAAGTTATTGAAGAGCTTACTGCATTAGGCCATACGATTACAATTGTATCAAGGCCATAGGTCTACCAGAGATACATAACAAGAGAGGAAAAAACATAAGATGCAATTGTATTATGTTATACAGATCTTACCCCATATAAGCCAATATATGCATACCACCAATTGCTTTCATTTCCATGAAGTCAAAGATTTGATTTCTCGACAGCCAGACTATTTTTTTCCCTCCAAACATTGCCTCATCAAGTACAACGCGCAAGGAAGTATCATTGGTCATGAATCTATCAGCGTGAGAATATACAAACTTGCAAGCCATGGGTAATGATCTCTCTATTTCCTTCAACTTCGATCGAACAACATCATCATCCTTCTTTCCCGACTTGATTTTCTTCCCAACCTGATTCAACTCAAGTGGATCTTCATGAGCATTAGTTAGATCGATGAGTGCATGAGCGGCTTCTTCTTTAAGGGGAGAATCAACCTTCTCCTGCACAATATTTAATTAATGTAAGCCATAATGTTCTAACTATCTATTCTTAATATACAAAACATCTATATACCCATTATATGAGAGAATTACCTCTGAACTGGCTAGAATTACCATGTCTTTTGGCCAAGCAACGATAGCGCCAAGGGCATCCGCAATAGTTAGTGGACCATTTTTAATGGGAACAGGGAGATCCTCATCATACCCATCCTCGACGACACCGTCAATAGACACTTTCCAGTTGTCTTTGCCAATTGGTACAGTATGGATCAACATATGCGGCCCTCCAACCGACACTACTGTCCCATATGCAATAATATGGTCAACTTGTCCTTTGGCCAGAGTGCAAGATCTCCCCTAAAGCGTATCATACGATGAGAATTAAACATAGGATCTTATAATAAAAAATGGCATGGATAATGAAAACTCTAGAGTTGAAAACCTCTATTTCACGTGGATCGACCTCATCTAATTTGCTAATAGGTTGTCTTACTTTGACTTGTTCTTTTTCCCCTTGAAAGAACAATAAGGTAAGAATTAGCTTTGATGTACATATGAGGAAATAATATATCGACTTAATATTTATAAGAAAGTCAAATGACCTTAGGATCTGGAGCTGCTTCTTCAACATCTTTTTGTCTTTGGGAGGACCTTGGACTTCCTACCCTTCTATTGACAAAAATATGTTGATTAAAATCGTAGATGCTATAAAGTGAATGAAATATTGAAAGTCTTTAAGTAATTAAAATTATAAGTAACCTTCGCCTTTGGACCGCCAACCACTCCATCTTTCCCCACAGATATCTCGGCAGCTTCAATGATTTGTTTCCTCTGTCAAGAATGTATGCAATTAAAACAAAGAAGAGGAAGAAAGAATGTATACAAGTGCCTACATACATACAGGAATGCGGTGGTGTAATATTTTAAATAAATAACCTTCAAAGAATCCGAAACTCCTTCACGGAGAAAGTCTTCCATCAAGTTGCTTTTTCCTTCTTAAAATTGTTTAAGATCAATTTTTAGGCCATTTTACCAAATTAACAAAATATATCGTCATCCTAAAGGGTATAACGGTGAATTACCATTGGCTTTGGAGCATCACAGTCATCCAGTCCCACTTGGTTTGTGTCCAGCACTGGATTGGCCATGTTTGACGATCTCTTTGATGAAGTAGTCGGGCTTTTTGCTTCCTTTTCTGCAGCAAGTTCAGCTTTCAATCTGTCCACTTCAGCCCTCAAACTAGACACTTCTTCAGTCTTTTCTTTTAGGTTCTCAACCAAGGCCTTTGAAATTGGTTCTCTCGTCTTTCGTGCAGTTCCGAAATAAACTTGTGGTTTGACGAACCCTCCTACGCCTCTTACTCTTCCATATTTCTCGTTTGTTCCCAACGCTTCAGTTAAAGCATCATGAGATCCTTGTGGAATAAAATCTCCCTTAGCTTGTTTCTTCAAGACTTCCTCCTAGAACAATCCACACGCCATACATGTAAAAGAAAGTGTTTAGATAATAAGATAAGACAAATAGAGCAAAAGTATTTGAATTTAAATTAAAGAGCCTAATTAGTTAAAAATACTCACAATGTCTGCTACCATCGCCGCTGTCTCCTCATCTGCTATATGACCTTTGTCATTTTGGCGGGCTAAGATCCAAAGCAGCGATCTATCGATTTCGTCATCCTCACCAAGTAATCCCTTCTTTCTCTGTTTTTCAACGATAAAAAACTATTACGTCACCCAAAGGTTTATAAATATCTGAATAGAAAAAGGGCAAGTCCGGGGAAGGGTCACACGACAACAGCTTTATAAAAATCTAAATACGGTGATTAAATAATTTTCTTACTAGCTCAGCTTCAAGACCGCAATTACCCTTTCGAGATGCCTTGTGACGATATTTGATCCGTTTAGTCCGATCCTTACGCTCCTTGTGTGTAACTGGATGATTCCCAAATAAGTACATATTTGAGAGATTTAAATGGAAAAATGTCAACTTTTAATACCTTCCACGAAGGGTCCATTCTCTTATCCACAAACTCTTTCCAAACTTGGTGAGATGTGATATTCGGTGGGTGGAGAAGATCGCACTGCAAGGATTTTTGCGAAATGGCCACACAAACTTCTTAGTCATTTTAGTCTTCCACACGCCATTTCGGTTCGCGAAGCTTGACCGTCTTCTTAGTTTGTGGCGCTAATTCAAATACATTACGCCAATTATCAAAAAAATTGTTAATATTAGAACAAACCATCAACAAATATCCGATATCATATAAAACACATATATAACATTGCAACATTTAGTCTTACCAGTATCTCTTCCCGGATCTTATCTTTGATATCCTTTGGAACGAACCTCCAGTTGTCTATGTTACATGGAACCATGGATCTTGCAACATGGCCAATGTATGACTGCAAGGCCTTATTATCCTCATACAAAGCCCGCCCAAGGCTATCGTAACGGACCTTAACCTTATTCCCTCTTGCCCTCGGCTTAACCAACTTCCACATAGATGATGGACCCGTTTGGTTCTTTTTGCTCGTGAGCAGGTACTTCTTCATCTGTAGCTACAGGATGTTTAGCCTCCTCATGTTCAGGTGCCCGCTTCTCGAAGCATTAACCATCTTCTTCCTTTCTTGAACACTCCTTTTCTTCGTTTTCTTAGGAGACATCTGCTTTTTCTGCAATAACCCATAAAATACATCATATAAGTTTTTCATAATTCAGATAAAAATAAATAATAAAGCTGAAAAAGCACATAAAACATTATAACGTAACAGGAACACATAACAATCATAATATGTACAAGAAAAAGACAATAACATAAATTGATGTTCATCATTTTAAGCAATACATAACAAACTGTTACATCATTTTTTCTTTTTCACCACCCAAACACCCTCACCCTTACTACCATCCTTACTACCCGGCCTAACATATCGTTGATGAGTAGGAATACAATGAGTTGCCAAGTCATCTAAAGGACGAGAAAGTGGAATGGTAGTCACTTCCTCATTCTCCCCTCACTATTATTCTTATGAATTGGTAGAACCATGACCATCCTTTTCTTAACGGGTCATCAACGTAAAAACCGACTAACTTGACTTGCTAGCACAAACTCTTCTTTTCTATGACCCCGTTTGTTCAAATTGACTAAGGTGAATCCACATTCGCTGCTCGTGATTATTCCCTTATCATTTGGAACCCATGCGCACTTGAAAACAGGAACTTGAAACCGATGATAGTTTAACTCCCATATCTCCTCGATTACTCCATAGTAGCAGACATCCGCAAACAAGGGGTTCTTATCTTTTGACCGCTAACAAGCATTGTGTTCGCCACTTGAGACACCCCACTGTTTTGACAAACTCTTTCATCATCTCGGGCCTTTTTTGGTACAAACTACCGTTTATGACATAGCTACTGTACTTAATGACTCGCGCACGTGGCCCATGTGCCAACCATGTTAATGTTGACGTCGTCCCCCCATTGCAACTATTTATTTCCTCACCACCTTCCTTTTGAACCACCCGTGAATCGCTTGTTGTGAATATCTTGTATCCACTTGTCATCTTTCGCTTTCTTTGGATTCAAGACTTTCAAATGGGCCTTATGCTCACCGTAGAAGTGTATATACATCACATTATTAGTTCAAAGCAACACCATATATAGTATGTATAGAAAATTATAAACAATGAATGTGTAATTTTTGAAAATTGAATTAGGCTTACATGATGAAGGAGACACTTCTTCACAGCTTTTCTAACACAATTTTGTGTGCCCTATGCAAGTCAACTTCTTCCACCGCTTTAGCAGCCCGTCCGTCTAGGAAACCGGAGTTGTGGTATTGAGGTCTCTAATCGAAATAGGTATCCCAACAGGATCGAGATCTTTCATGTATTCCGAACAAAACTCGACCTTCTCGCAAAGCATATCGTTGAACAATGCAGCCTTCGGGGTGTTTTCGACTTGCCACATATCCTTTATACACCTTCATGCACCTTTCAAATGGATACATCCACCTAAAGTGAACTGGTCCACATAACCGGACTTCTCGAACAAGGTGGACTGTAAGGTGAACCATGATATCGAAGAAAGAGAGTGGAAAGTATTGCTCCAACAGGCAAAGGGTCTCAATCAAGTCAGATTGCAGCTTATCTAGCATGAGTACGTCGACGACTTTCGAACAAAGATCTTTGAAGAAGAAGCAAAATCTCATAACAGCATATCTCACATGCTTTGGCAGAGCATCACGTATAAGTATAGGCAGGAAATGTTGCATTAGCACATGACAATCATGTGATTTTAGGCCCGACAGCTTCAACTCATCGAGGCAAACAATACTTTTCATGTTTGAAGAGAAGCCCTCCGGCACTTTTATATCCATCAATGATGTGCAGAATTGCAGCTTTTCTTTTTTCGTGAACGAGCATGCGCTAAGAGGAAGAAATGTTCTCTTCTCCCCAACTTCGGGTGCTAGTTCTGGCCTGATCCCCATCTCCACAAAGTCTAGCCTTGCCTCTACATTATCTTTAGTCTTGCCTTTGATATTCATCATAGTATTCATCAAGGACTCCAAGACGTTCTTCTCAATATGCATAACATCCAAACAAAGGCCTCACGTGCAAGTGCTTCCAATAAGGAAGATCGAAAAGATAGACTTCTTCTTCCAAAGATTTTTGAACTTAGCATCTTCTACACCGCTGCTCGTCGTCTTCCTCTATCTGCTCACTTCTTTTTTTCTTTCTTTTAGCTCCCACATTGACCTTCTTACCAAATGAAACTTGATGTGCGGCAGTTTCTCGATCTATTTTATTCCAGATAATGGTTTGGGTGCTTCTCCAAGTTCTTCCATGCCATTAAACTCCTTCGTTAGTCTTCGATATGGATGAGACTCTTTAAGAAACTGTCTATGGCCAGCAAACGACATTTTCTTCCCCTTGGTCAAGTGCTTTGCATGTGTATTTACTCCACATATTGGACACGCGAAGTATCCATGTGTAGCACATCCACTAAGATTTCCGTATGCAGGGAAGTCGTTAATTGTCCATAGTAGAACTGCTCTCAATGTGAAAAGTTGGTCTCTATATGCATCATACACACCATCAACTCCCTCCCACAACAACTGCAAGTCCTCAACTAACAACTCAAGGTAGACATCTATATCATTTCCCGGCTGCTTTGGACCGGATATAAGCATTGTTAACATGATGAATTTCCTCTTCATGCACATCTCTGGAGGCAAGTTATACGTGACTAACATTACAGGCCAACAACTGTGTCTACTGCTCATAGTACTATGAGGATTAATTCCATCAGTAGCGAGCGCCAGACGAAGATTTCTTGACTCTTCCTCAAAATCCTTCCACTTATGGTCAATCAACTTCCATGCGGGAGAATCGCATGGATGTCGTAATTGACCAGCAACTTTTGGAGTATCAGCATGCCAGGTTAGGTTCTTTGAAGTCTCCAAAGATTTGAACATTCTTTTGAATCTTGGAATGGGAGGAAAATACCAAACAACCTTGGCCGGGACGCCGATCTTCTCCTTCTTGTTCTTAGTTAGTTTCCACCTGGACACATCACATTTTGGGCAGCGGGTATGATCTGCATATTGTTTCCTATATAGGATACAATCGTTGGAGCACGCGTGTATTTTCTCGTGCTTCAACCCCAAACAACTCAAAGTCTTCTTAGCTTCGTACATTGAGGATGGTAGGTTGTGGTTCTCTGGTAACATATCCCCGAAATCGGCTAGTAGATCTCGAAAAAGTGCATCTGTCATCCCATGTCTTGCTTTTGTATTGTAGAGTTTTACAAGCGCACTCAACTTTGTATACTGTCGGCGGCCTTTATACAAGGGTTTTTGCTTCCTCGACAAATTTGACAAACTCTTCAGATCTTCCGAGAACTTCTCAAAGGTGCCGCCTCACACATATCACCCAGTTCTTCATTCATGTCACCATGTTCAGTGGATCTTGGTTGACACTCTCACGATCATTCGTGCTCGATCCCCATGCCAAATCCAATTGGTGTAAATTGACTAAAACCGTTGAAATAAAGATGCTCTCGCAACATCTTCACCGACCCTTTTTCATATTGTTGCACTTGCAACACGGACAAGGAATGAAGTTCGATCAATTTCGAATTCTCTAAACATTCTCTAATGAACTTTTCGACACCTTCCCCATATCCGCACTCCTCCTATCTCGATTTAATCCAAGATCTATCCATTACTAACTACCGAATTCTAACAGACTCGGCAAATTATGTGCTCTTACCACCGATCTTGTCTTCGCAAAGTAGTCACGATCTTTCTTTCAAAGAAGGAAGAAAATCTACATAAATAAATTTTGAAACCGGTTAGATCGAACCAAAATTAATATGAGTAAATAATCCACTTAGCTCCAAGGGACACATTTATGATAATCAATGATACATTCTCTTCAATCTGATCAGGCAATACTCTTCGGCTCATGCATTGACAACCAAATATAAAATTTTATCACATCAATCAAGCACTCTACAACTCATGCATCAAATCTCGCCAACAATCTTGCTAATTAACAAACACACTAAAACTTGCATCAAATCTTGCACAATACTCACTTACATACACACTAAACAAACTCAAAGAATCACCACCAACACTATCAACAAAGACAATATACGAAACATGATCACAAATTAACATCACTCACGCAGACTCGATTAAGACTAACATCACTCAAACACACTATACAAAAACACAATTAACATAACCCAAACATGGCCCCTAATTAACATATATGCGAAACAACATATACCTTGAACCCCCAACGAAAACAACAAACAATACACTCAAACAATACACATATATTCCACAAAACCCAAAATCAATCCATAGAAAAACTTTTTCGAATGCAAAGAAAACGCCAAAGAAAGACACGAGAAACTCGAAACACAATATTCACATACATACAAAGAACAAACACATACGAAAACCCCACCACACATATCTGCGAAGAATAAAAACCCAAAGAAAGACCTTACCTAAGCCAATTCTGCATAATGTCACCACCAATCGTCCGATTATGAGCAATTTCGCCACAGACATTCGATTATGAGAAGAACAAAAGAAAATGTGTGAGTAAAAACTATAATAAAAGATAGATTGAAAATATCCCCAAAAATTCAATGAAATCGAAAAACCTTGAAGGGCCGATGAAAGAACCCTAATAATCGGTCTCCACAAGAAGCTTAATCGCGGGCGGGTTTTTTTTGGAGCGGGAAAATTTTTTTGGAGGAAATATTGGAGGAAAATGAGCGGGCGAAGGAGGAGGGTTTTGGACGGTGAAAAATTTTGGGAGTCTGAATAGTTGCGAGTCTTGCGACTGTTGTAAAAATTTTGTGTTAATAATATACTTCACTGTTGTAAAAATATTGCATCAAAAAAAAAAAATTCACACTTTTTACTTCAGTAATTATACAACTAGCGAAGTCTTTGGAACTTAAAATTTCTAACTATCTCATGCCTTTCTATTTGATACCATTTACTGAAGTCTATGTGTGTAGTTTACTTCCCTAAATTGAAAAGCGAAGTTGTTGTTTGTTTTTACTTCACTAATATACATTACCGAAGTGAGACGTACCGAAGTCTTTGATGTTTTTTCTACTAGTGAAACCTCGATCATATACATAAAACCAAGTAATCCAACTCAACAAATACGAACTCATATCCACAATACAAGCCGTAACTCGATGATCACAAATAACAATCAATAACCGATCAACAAACACAACGGTTCTACAATATCCCGATTAAATACAAATCCAAACAATCCAAACCAATCAATCACGAATTCAAAACCACAAATAGATTCCACAATCCGAAGATCATATCAATAATCAATTTAACCAAGTGTCTAAGCATTACCGATTTCAAATTCAATCTTAAATACGATTACAAGTTTCCTCCTTGTACATTCATAATAAAAACCAATTACCGATTATCATCATCAATCCGGACGATCCGATTAGTTCAACATTATAGATAATCATATTCTAAGGGTGTCAAATAATTCCATTATCCGAATTGAACACTTGTTCAATACGTATGAATTCTCAAACTCAAAAGTGAATCACAATCTTATCAAACCCGGAACCTCATTCGTATTCCTATACGAATATTATACCAAAACACATAACTTAGTTCTAAATATGAATATTCCATATTCATATCCAAAACACCAACACCTCTTAAACATGTTCATCAATTCATATAATCCAAGAATTCCTTAAGAACACAAATTATTCCGAAATCACATTTAAAATCCTCAAACGACATAATCCGATGTGTTCTAACATCTAAACAATCTTCATTCATAATTTGAGGTGTATATAATCATGTTCTTCAACATATACTTCTCATAACATCATGAATCACAACAAACTACCAAGAACATCGAGAATGCTATGATTCCATAATCATAACAACATAATCAAGACATTTGATCATCAATTCATTATCTTCCTTTAACAAAATTCCTGTAAATACCAAGAATCATCACAACAATATCAATTCAATCACCATTCATACGAAGACGTGTAGAATTTCCCAAGTTCTACTCATTGAGGCATTTTATCGGACACCTTGAGGGCATAGTCCAATTTAATCGATTATCGAAGAAATACTCAAATTTGTTCCACAAAAATTCAAGGGTAATGTATGATTCCAAGAATACAACAAAGTTCCATCAATAATCTGAGTTAAAATGAGTCAAATCGGCCAAAACATCAACAAACCTAAAGAATCTCCAAAACCAAGAGTTTAGGTGTTCTTACCTTCGATCCGGGCGGAAGATGATGTTAGACATGAATCCAACTTCCAGAAAATGTTGCTCCATGATGTCTCAAACCAAAACCATCGATCTCTGATGAAAAATCGCGAAAGGAATGAAAAAAATGCGAAAATGCCCAAGTGATCCGTGTCCCGGCCTTAAATAGGTCGAGACCTGCCGGTTCCTTACGTACGTAACCGGCAGCTTCCTTACGTACGTAGTCCGCCCTTGAAAACAATCTGCCCAGTTTGGTCGGCATCCTTACGTACGTAACCGACAACTTCCTTACGTATGTAATCGGCCCTTACGGCCGTAACCGGCCACAGCCTTACGGCCGTTATCGGCCAGTCCTAGCCCCTAGCGAGTCACTGCTGACCATGATCGGCCATCCCTGCGAGTCACTACCGACCATGCCCGGCCACTACAGGTCCTCTCGGCCACGACTCGGCCAGCCGCCCCGTAACGTACGTAACACTTAATCTATTGCGTACGTAATACGTATGTTGACTTGCTACAATATTATACTCGTATTACGTACGTAATACACCCTGTATAGCGTACGTAAATCCATCCGTTGACTCACCTATCTATATCCACGCCGAAATCCGCCGACCATGGGCTCCACTATCCGATCACAGCTCGGTCCTGTCTGATTCCTCTTGTTACGTACGTAATGCCTTATGCATAATGTACGTAAAGCGTATAATGTAGCGTACGTAAGTCCTTAAACTTAGCGTACCCTATACTTAGCCAAAATCCAACTGTTCTTATCCGACGTCTCGACATACTGGATACGAACATACGACATACTGAATACACATATACTCAACCCAAAAATATTCTCATACGATATACCTAATATCCAAATCAGTTCAACCTGATACAACAAATCCTCAATATAACTTTCAATCCAAACGTCAATTACACAAATATAACTATCTCGGTCCTCAATTTATTTTATCCGTACTATATACATACCAAACTATACAGTATATCTCAGATAAAATAACGCGAAAAATTTATACTGAAAATCCGGGTATTACAGATTTCAATAAATAGCAAGAGGCCATGACATCTGAAATGGACTCCATGTATGAAAATCAAGTATGAGTCTTGGTCGACTTACCAGATGGGGTAAAATCCATAGGAAACAAGTAGGTATTTAAGATAAAAATCAACATGGAGAGAAAACCTAAAGTTTTAAAGCTAAATTACCAGCAAAAGGTTATAAGCAAATTCACGTGGTGGATTATGATGAAGCCTTCTCTCCAGTCACCATGCTTAAGTATATAAGAATTCTCCTAGCTATTTTATATCATTATGATTATGAGATTTGGCAAATGAATGTCAAAACAATCTTCCTGAATGAGATTTTGGAAGAGGATGTATATATGATACAATCAACAGTTTTGAAGATCCAGAACATGTTGGAAGATGTGCATGCTTCAAAGAGTTTTTTCTTAAATTAAATCATACATTCCAAAAAACTATTTTCCCCTTTAATTTTTCTATGAGTTTGTGATTTATTTAAAATTATTCTATACTCCAGTTAATATTATGTATCTCTTTTTTCTAGATTAGTCATTCCTTCGAAATAGATACTTTGTCATATCAATATTTATGAACTGAAATTAAAAAATGAGGCATATCAATTATTAAGATGTACAAATAAACTTTTTGTATTTTTTCCAAATTAAGTCATTCCTTCCAAATAAATATTTTTCATAACAATTTTATGAATTGAAAATAAACTTTTATATGGGGTATGTAATTATTAAAACTTACCTCTAAAACTTTCATATATTTTTTTTTTTAAAATTAGTCATTCATTTCAAATTAATATTTCATATATATATATATATATATATATAAATAGGGTTGTAAAGCCCGTTTTGAGCCTATTTATTTTACTAAAATTATTTGTATCTAGGATGCAATTTTTCATTGTAAAATTTATATGTAATGACGAAGACTGGAGGAAGATCCATTCGAGAAGACGAAGATTCAAGAGCGAAGACTTGTAATTAGATTATGGAATTTTTTATTTTAGGAAAGGTCCGTGAACCACATATTGGTAGAAACTAGGTTGTGAATGTTTATTCATATTGTATGAATGCACAAACGCGTTTAAATGAATTAATGTGCAAAGTGTAATATTAATCGCGAAAATTCTCCCACGACAAATTATTAAGTTTATAAGGTTTCAAAGTTTTTCCTTCCCTCCATCGAGCTCTCAGAAAATTGAAATCCAAACTTGGTGTGCTATGCTTCCGAGTTATCGAGGTAGTTGTTCGGGGAGGATGGATAAATTATCAGGAGCGCATTGGATGCCTTCGGTTGGAGCAAATTTTATCCGTAGAAACCTGATAGGTTGCTGGATAAGATTTAATTGTGAAACTGATTTGCGTCGATGGTATAAACTTAACTTGTTCATGAACCATAGAAACCGTATAGGTTGAGGTGAGTGAACAAGGGGAAAAAGAAGATCGAATCATCCATTAGATGGGTTGGTGTTGGACACCACTTTATGAAAATTAATAGACTAGAAACCTGTTCGGTTTCCCTCTATTAAGATTTATAAAGAACCCGATCACCACTATGAAGTAGAGCGAATGATACTTCCGGATTTCACATGGGAGTGTGTTATTCCGATAAAAATAGTGGGAGCTGGGTAACAAGAATAGAAAAGATCTTAATTCTATACTCAGATCATAATTAAACGAGTCACTCATTAATCTGTCGTACTTAATGTAGACATAACTCTCAATATGATAATGAGCCCAATCACAATTCTACTCGAAAAGAACACCTTGATCGAATCTAACTTTGTGGATTGGCTCCACAATATGATGATAGTCCTTAGTATAGAGGCACTGGGATACGTCTTGGAGACGGACATTCCGGCTCCTCCAGTGCGGATAAGAGCCAATCAGGAAGATATTGAAAACCATGAAAAGTGGGTTAAGGATGACATAAAAGTCCGTGCTTACATGATGACATCTATGTCTAATGAGCTTCAGGGAGCTCGTGAGAAAATGACTTCTGCTAGGCGGATTCTATCTCACTTAACCGAGCTTTATGGTGAGCACAGTCGAACTGCTAGATATGAGATATCCAAGCAACTATTTAGTACAAGGATGAAGGAAGGTGAGAAGGTTGGGGACCACATCCTCAAAATTATATCTATGATCGAGAGATTGGAGGCTCTTGATTTTAAGATGGATACTTCTCTTCAAACCGACCTTATCCTATAGTCTCTCCTTGATTCCTTATCCCAGTTTGTTATGAACTTTAATTGCAATGAGATTGCGTGCAACTTAGCTGGGATAATGAACAAACTGGTGACTGCTCAGTCTCAGATGAAGACTCCGCAGATGAAGGAGTCTGACCTTGTGATTTCTTCTGGACCTCGGAGGTCTAAGAACAAGAAGAAAAAGACTAAGAAGTAGATGGGACCACAAGTCAAGGACTTCAAGGGTAAGGGCAAGGCCCCGATGGTTCCGAAGAACAAGAAGAAGAAGGATGCTTGTCTCAAATGCGGTGAGCTGGGCCACTGGGCAAGAGACTGTCCGATTCTTCATGGCGCTTTAGGTACAGAACTTTTAGTTTTGGAAATAAATTTTTCTGGTACTGTATTTTCTACTTCATGGATACTAGATTCTGGTGCTAGTTCTCATATTTGTACCATGAATCAGGATCTGGAACAAAGTAGAAAGCTTGGAGCTGGGGATGTGATGATCACTGTCGGAAGCGGGCATAGTGTCGAGGCAACCGACATAGGATCACTTCTTTTGGGTTTAGAATCTGGTTTTGTTCCGACTTTAGAAGATGTACTTGTTTTGCCTAAGGGGCACAAAAACATTGCATCCATTCCAGTCATAGATCGGAAAGGCTTTTCATTTTTCATTGGTGATGGTTCCTGCAAAATTTATTTTAGAAATAAACTAATGGGCACTGCTACATTGTTAAATGGACTGTATCATCTAAACCTAAGTAACAAAGTCATTGTGAATACTATGACTAGGAAGCGTGGTAGGGATGAAACTAATCAAGTTTTGAAATGGTATCTTAGACTTGGTCATGTTGGTCAGACCAAGGTTTACAAAATGAAAAAAGATGGACTTATGGGTCCATTGGGATCAGATCCCTTTCCTACTTCTGAATCTTGCCTCAAAGGAAAAATGACTAAATCCCCCTTCGCAGGGACTTTTGAAAGAGCCGCTGATAAACTAGGATTAATCCATACTGACGTATGTGGTGCTTTGGAAGCAGCACGTGATGGATATCAGTACTTCATTACGTTTACATATGATCATACTAGGTATGGTTATGTATACTTAATGAAACATAAATCTGAGGCCTTTGATAAAATTCCAGGAATTTAAGGCCCTAGTCGAGAAACAAACTGGAAATCATATCAAAGCACTTCGGTAGGACCGAGGTGACGAATATATGAGTACGGAGTTTGACGAGTTCCTCAAGGAACATGGAATAGTATCACAACTAACACCTCCAGGCACTCCTCAGTTAAATGGTGAGTCAGAAAGAAGGAACCAGAGCTTGTTGAACATGGTCCGTTCCATGCTGGGCTATACTGACTTACCGATTTACCTGTGGGGATATGCACTGCTAACTACTGTAACACCCCCAGAATACATCCGGAAACGTTACACGCCGTAGGCCCTTCTTACAAGGATCTACAAGGCTAAACTCTACTAGACTACAAAATGATTGACCGACCGGGTCAATCTAAATACAACGCAGACCGACAAGGTCGTTAAACAATTCAGAACAAATGAACTTTACTTCTCAATGACAAAAATAAACTTGAACACAGAAAAGAACGACAACTCAATTTAATAAATGAAAACTACACCCATGCAAGGGTGAATACTAGAATGATAGAGAAATACCGACCAAAACAAAACAAAAGAAAAGACTCTAACTCTGGTGTGATTAGTATCATTGTCCTCCATCTCCTTCCCAGCCAATCTCGTGATTGCTCGAGCCGCCAAAACCCGAGCGCATAACAGCACCCACCCCCCGAAAACTCGGGGGTTAGCAAACTGGAATTTTGCTAGTGCAAGTACATAACACACAAGATATACGAATAATAACAACACAAAACTCAACAGTCGTGAAACCTTAACACGAACCACACATTCAAATGGTCAACACAGAATAGTATTACATACACAAGCTGAAAGATAATCACATTTTCATATTCTCCATTCATAACATTACACAAATAAAACTTTAAACGAGCCCAAGGAGTCGAGAAATCCCTTTTTATAAAAGGAAAAGTATTTTGATAAGAAAGTTCAAAGCATTAATATTGACTCTGCCATCTAGGGGTTTTGAAATTCAAATGGAAATACTTTAGAAAATACTAAAAGCTCTCGGTCCTTGACCCAACATGTGGAAAACAATTTGCAAGAAAACTATCACAACGTTACTCGGGGTTCTCGACCCAAATGATAAAACACTATCACAAGTGAATCATTACAACATCTCACGGGTTCTCGGCCCAATCCAAATAATATCATCACGAGATCAAATCCCAACATCTCACGGGTCCTCAACCCAATGCAGAATAATCAACACAAGACAATCAAAAGCACACCTCTCATTCGACAAATCCCGCTCAAGACCCCGATTAATTAACCCTGAGATCTCGTCAAATATCCTTGGTTAATTAACCCCGATACCAACATTTAAAACAAATTGGAACGAACTCCGTAAACACAATCCGCGGTCTACATCAAGACCAACATTAAAAGCAAGTTGCAAAGATTTTAAATTTGAAAATCATTTGATAACGGGTCTTAGATATCACTCAAATATCCGTTACCAATAAGCCCGCAGCGCCTCCCTTGCACACTGTACCGGCGTTCACTCCACTATATTGGCCGCCCATTGCACATGTCACCGCGCGGCGTTCACTCCCACAGAGCGCCTGCTCGCGCATTAAGTAACACGGTGTTCACCAATCATATGGAGCCGCTCATTGCATAACAAAGCCGTGAGTGCACGCCCGCCTCGAGGTACCGGATATGACGTCTCTCATAACAAGTATTCACATTATTACAAATACCAAGCACACAGTCAACTGTTGCAACAATTATCAAATCAGTTCATCAATCCACATAATTTATTCGCCAGTACGCAACTACGCAAAATAAACAATAACTCACACGTTATTCATCAAGACTTAGCACATTAGGCCTTCAACACTATCAATTAATACTACATAATTATCCACACATATCTATATATATATATATAAATACAGATATTCATAACATGATTCATACACTTCAAAGAACAATGATTTCACGTAATTATAATTCGTATATCAAGGTACTTGCCTTGGTAATCTCTCGCGAATACTCCGAAATACAATTGATTGGAACAATCCGAACTCCAACGAAAACGACGATCGGAGAGGCTCAACACTCGGATTATCGTAGGAAATTCGTCCTTATTATCCTATCATAAAATAAACAACCAATCACACAAGGAAAAGCATAAAAAGATGGCCGAACCCTAATCGTTCTCTTCGTAACGCACGTTACACACATACGTAACGCACGTTACGCCCGCACGTTAGCGCACGTAAGCTACAAGGATTAGCGCACGCTAAGCATGCATCGAGTTCTTCTCGGCCAGACGATCGCTTGCACGAGGGTATAACGACGTAATGCATAGAGCTTAACGACGTTATATTCACACATATCTCACTCATGTGAATCAATAACCTTATGGTGTTGATTTCACGAATTCCTGCTAATCCTCCCATCAAGACTCACTCCAAATATTGATTATAGATCCTCAAAGGTAGTTCGGAAAATCTGAGGTTGTTACCAACATTAAGTCTATGATCATAACGGAAACACCATACAATATGGTTTATTGATCTCAGAATTTACCTTACTTGATTATCATAACAAGAGTCGGACTATAACGTTCTTAACTCGGGTAACTAAAGCATGAACATTCCAACTTCCAAAAACATGGTGTTCGGATAAAAAAAATCATCTATGGAGCTTAATAATCCCGGTGGTATGTTCATAACATCCTTAAGAACACGAATTCAAGGTTGAGGTAGCATTAACATACCTTAATATGAAAGAAACGCAGAGACAAGAGGTAGCATCCAACTTCGATTGCTTGAATGTCAATCCAAGATGTTTCGTAACTTAAATGATCGAGTCTGCGTGTTCTATATGTGTTTTAGAGGGCTGGAGACCCTCTAGAAATGGAGGAAAACGAATTACAAGTGAAAGGGACGAAGAGAAATGAAATGGGGTGTTGTCCATATATATAATATCTTGAGATACGTTAGCCTTAGCCATTTACGTACGTAATCGACTTAGCGCACGCTACCCTTCGATCTTAGCGTACGCTATCGTTCACTGATAGCTTCATCGTCTGCTCGTACTAGCTTACGACGTTACTCCCTATGCATTACGACGTAAGCTACACATATTAGCGTACGCTAGTTACAAACCTTAGCGACGTTAACACCCGTTGACCCTAAAACTGCCCGTGTTCATCCGCGGAATCTTTCCGAGCCCCACCACCACCGGCCCATGTGCTAGCCACTGCTCAATAATTGACCTCCTTACGACGCTACGTCTAGTTCGTAGCGCACGTTATTTCCAGTCAGAACGCACGTTACGCTTACTCGTTAGCGTGCGTTAATGGCGTAGTTGCATGTGAAGGATTAAAGGTTGATATTATCATGCATGAGGATACGAATACGGAACGGCCAGATTTCGATTATTGATAGCACCAATTCTGTAATACAGGTTCAAATACGATGAAAATACCCAACAATTTATCCGGATATTACATACTATCCCTTAAAAGAAGTTTCGTCCGAAACTTAAAGTAGAGTGGTGGAACAACCAAGAAAAAGTAACTACTTGCTCAAATTTCAAAACATCATAAGCGATGCGCGAATACAAGGTTCTAAAAATACAATGATTGGACCTAGGAAGTATCGCACGTCAATTGAGGCGATAAATTACACGTGAACATGAGAAGTTAGAGTGGAAGTAAAAGCTCACAATTAAAGAAATTCATAAACGACTCAGACGTACTAAAATCGCGCGTCGAGCTCGACCCACCATATTCAAGTTCATAACACATTGGAAATATTAACCGCACGAGTGGGAACAAATAGTTTCGAACAAAATTTTGTAAAGATTAAGTTCAGATGTGAATAGACCACAATAATTCACGGAGTCTAACAAATCGGTTCTGAATTTCGTTCGACTGACGGTAGGTTCAGTAGAACATGGTAGTTTAAATTGTCAAGAGGGTCACAGATGAATCATCAACAATGAAAGTCTCCCAACACCGAAAATACTAAGAAGAGTATGGGTATTACGTTCCCCCATACTAAGAAGACATGTCAGCCCCGAAACTGAAAACAGTAGGAGTTGGAAACGAAAAGCAATTAAAATGAAAAACGATCAAAGTCGCGATTGTTGGAAACAGCAACGACTAGAACACAGCACAAAGTCTTCATTCGCCTATGATAGGCTCTTCAGCAGAAGACATAAGGTTTTGGGACATTCTCCGGCCACTTGCTCTGCTCACCGACAGAGTAGCATTCTTTGCCAATTCGGAAATTATCTCACAATGTTTCTCCCGGTGGCCTTCACACCCGCACCGATGACAAGTCAAGAGTGGTGAGGGACAGTTTACACGGATGTGTCCCGTACGGTTGCAGTTGAAGCACACTCTCTTCTTACCGGGAGTCACTGATGCTGGTTGGGGATTCCCAATGCTCATTCTTGACCGCGAAGACGATGCATTCGAACGACGTGGGGGTTTGAGAACCTTAGTCTCGTCACCGCCCAAAAATTTTCCAGATGTCCTCGGTCTCTTTTCTCCACTCGTTGGCTCGGTCACTGAGGAGGTTTCATAGGTTATCGTCTGATCTTGATATTCCTTCACCGTAACATGAATCGTTGTCGTACGAACCACCTCACCGCTTCCGCTTCCTACATCACGTCTACGTCCGCCAAGGCTCGTCATGCTAATGCAGATAGTACCGTTTATTGTTATCACATATCGGTTGTACGGTATACCACAATTATCAACATAAGGTTTAATTAGCATCCTTAGAATAACGGTAATATCGTAAAGCACGCAATTTTCTGAAATCAACTTCCAGTCCCTCATCTAGGACGATCATTACGCGTATGCAATTAAAAAAAAAATTGAAACAAAATCCGAATCACGTTGTGCTCAAAACTTGTAAGTACTATCCTTTGTTTTGGAAGAGGAAGTTTATACAATGACTCTAAAAAATTTATTTTCGAGTAATGCCTACAAGAAAATTGAAAATCGAATTGTAACTAATTTGAAATATTTCAAAAGTGTTGAGTCCCAAATACCAAAATTTTGAAAATCCTTCCTCTTCTACCAAAATGTTTATTCGAAAGAACTTTTCATCAAAATACGTGACCATTCGACACGACTACATTAAATCATGAGGTTTACAATGCTAGGAAAATTTCAAAACACTACTTTGAAATGTTCGTAATTCGCCCTAAGTATTACATGCCGGGATTCTGCGCGGAACCTACTGTGCTAAAAACCATTTAAAAATCATTTCAAAATATGCCAAAAAGCCGATGACGGTAGCATTTTCCAAAACTTACAAAATCATTTGTAAAATATTAAATACCGTCATAAAAATAACGTGAAAATGTGCGAGACTAAAATGCCAAAATGTCAAAAGTCATTTCACAATACTCACGCAGCGGATAAAATTAACACTCAAAGATTTATCCTACTAAAATGCGTAAATCGATAAATATGTTCGACTACCGAAGTATACTACATAACCATTCTCACTGACGCAGTATATGCAGTGATATCGTAAACAATATAATCTCTAACAAGTTCAAACCCTAGGTTCACGTTAAGCACAATATAATCAAATACGTATGTAAGGGGACTTACGATTCGGGAGGCTTACCATCACGGATTGCTTGAAGATGATGTTGGAACCACGATACTAATCACAACTCTGACGCGCGCGACTTACACAAGACATGGACTTGACCCAACGGCCTAGGTTTTTCGCAAACCTAAGCTCCGCCATATTTGTAACACCCCCAGAATACATCCGGAAACGTTACACGCCGTAGGCCCTTCTTACAAGGATCTACAAGGCTAAACTCTACTAGACTACAAAATGATTGACCGACCGGGTCAATCTAAATACAACGCAGACCGACAAGGTCGTTAAACAATTCAGAAACAAATGAACTTTACATCTCAATGACAAAAATAAACTTGAACACAGAAAAGAACGACAACTCAATTTAATAAATGAAAACTACACCCATGCAAGGGTGAATACTAGAATGACAGAGAAATACCGACCAAAACAAAACAAAAGAAAAGACTCTAACTCTGGTGTGATTAGTATCATTGTCCTCCATCTCCTTCCCAGCCAATCCTGTGACTGCTCCCGAGCTGCCAAAACCTGAGCGCATAACAGGCACCCACCCCCCGAAAACTCGGGGGTTAGCAAACTGGAATTTTGCTAGTGCAAGTACATAACACACAAGATATACGAATAATAACAACACAAAACTCAACAGTCGTGAAACCTTAACACGAACCACACATTCAAATGGTCAACACAGAATAGTATTACATACACAAGGTGAAAGATAATCACATTTTCATATTCTCCATACAGAACATAACACCAATAAAACTTTAAACGAGCCCAAGGAGTCAGAGAAATCCCTTTTTTATAAAAGGAAAAGTATTTTGATAAGAAAGTTCGAAAGCATTAATATTGACTCGGGCCATCTAGGGGTTTTGAAATTCAAATGGAAATACTTTAGAAAATACTTCAAAAGCTCTCGGGTCCTTGACCCAACATGTGGAAAACAATTTGCAAGAAAACTATCACAACGTTACTCGGGGTTCTCGACCCAAATGATAAAACACTATCACAAGTGAATCATTACAACATCTCACGGGGTTCTCGGCCCAATCCAAATAATATCATCACGAGATCAAATCCCAACATCTCACGGGGTCCTCGACCCAATGCACAGAATAATCAACAGAGTACAATCAAAAGCACAGCCTCTCATTCGACAAATCCTGCTCAAGACCCCTGATTAATTAACCCTCGGAGATCTCGTCAAATATCCTTGGTTAATTAACCCTGATACCAACATTTAAAACAAATTGGAACGAACTCTTAAACACAATCCGCGGTCTACATCAAGACCAACATTAAAAGCAAGTTGCAAAGATTTTAAATTTCAAAATCATTTGATAACGGGGTCTTAGATATCACTCAAATATCCGTTACCAATAAGCCTCGCCAGCGCCTCCCTTGCACACTGTACCGGCGTTCACTCCACTATATTGGCCGCCCATTGCACATGTCACCGCGCCGCTCACTCCCACAGAGCGCCTGCTCGCGCATTAAGTAACACCGGTGTTCACCAATCATATGGAGCCGCTCATTGCAACAGACAACAGCCGGAGTGCACGCCCGCCTCGAGGTACCCGGATATGACGTCTCTCATAACAAGTATTCACATTATTACAAATACCAAGCACACATCAATCGTTGCAACAATTATCAAATCAGTTCATCAATCCACATAATTTATTCGCCAAAGACGCACCTACGCAAAATAAACAAAAACTCACACGTTATTCATCAATAAATAGCACATTAGGCCTTCAACAAAATCAATTAATACTACATAATTATCCACACATATCTATATATATATATATATATAAATACAGATATTCAAAACATGATTCATACACTTCAAAGAACAATGATTTCACGTAATTATAATTCGTATATCATGGTACTTGACTTGGTATTCTCTCGCGAATACTCCGCAAATACAATTGATTGGAACAATCCAGTACTCCAACGAAACCGACGATCGTAGAGGCTCAACACTGGATTATCGTAGGAAATTCGTCCTTATTATCCTATCATAAAATAAACAACCAATCACACAAGGAAAAGCATAAAAAGATGGCCGAACCCTAATCGTTTCTTCGTAACGCACGTTACACATACGTAACGCACGTTACGCCCGCACGTTAGCGCACGTAAGCTACAAGGATTAGCGCACGCTAAGCATGCATCGATGCTTCTTCTCGGCCGACGATCGCCTTGCTCGAGGTATAACGCATTTAATGCATAGAGCTTAACGTACGTTATATTCACACATATCTCACTCATGTGAATCAGAATAACCTTATGGTGTTGATTTCTACGAATTCCCGGTTAATCCTCCCATCAAGACTCACTCCAAATATTGATTATAGATCCTCAAAGGTAGTTCGGAAAATCTGAGGTTGTTACCAACATTAAGTCTATGATCATAACGGAAACACCATACAATATGGTTTATTGATCTCAGAATTTACCTTACTTGATTATCATAACAAGAGTCGGACTATAACGTTCTTAACTCGGGTAACTAAAGCATGAACATTCCAACTTCCAAAAACATGGTGTTCGGATAAAAAAAATCATCTATGGAGCTTAATAATCCCGGTGGTATGTTCATAACATCCTTAAGAACACGAATTCAAGGTTGAGGTAGCATTAACATACCTTAATATGAAAGAAACGCAGAGACAAGAGGTAGCATCCAACTTCGATTGCTTGAATGTCAATCCAAGATGTTTCAGAACTTAAATGATCGAGTCTGCGTGTTCTATATGTGTTTTAGAGGGTGGAGACCCTCTAGAAATGGAGGAAAACGAATTACAAGTGAAAGGGACGAAGAGAAATGAAATGGGGTGTTGTCCATATATATAATATCTTGAGATTTACGTACGTTAGCCTTAGCCATTTACGCACGTAATCGACTTAGCGCACGCTACCCTTCGATCTTAGCGTACGCTATCGCTCACCGATAGCCATCGTCTCGCTCGTACTAGCTTACGACGTTACTCCCTATGCATTACGACGTAAGCTACACATATTAGCGTACGCTAGTTACAAACCTTAGCGTACGTTAACACCCGTTGACCCTAAAACTGTCCCGTGTTCATCCGCGGAATCTTTCCGAGCCCCACCACCACTGGCCCATGTGCTAGCCACTGCTCAATAATTGACCTCCTTACGACGCTACGTCTAGTTCGTAGCGCACGTTATTTCCAGTCAGAATGACGTTACGCTTACTGTTAGCGTGCGTTACGGCGTAGTTGCATGTGAAGGATTAAAGGTTGATATTATCATGCATGAGGATACGAATACGGAACGGTCGATTTCGATTATTGATAGCACCAATTCTGTAATACAGGTTCAAATACGATGAAAATACCCAACAATTTATCCGGATATTACATACTATCCCTCTTAAAAGAAGTTTCGTCCGAAACTTAAAGTAGAGTGGTGGAACAACCAAGAAAAAGTAACTACTTGCTCACCCCAAAACATCATAAGCGATGCGCGAATACAAGGTTCTAAAAATACAATGATTGGACCTAGGAAGTATCAGGCACGTCAATTGAGGCGATAAATTACACGTGAACATGAGAAGTTAGAGTGGAGAAGTAAAAGCTCACAGAATTAAAGAAATTCATAAACGACTCAGACGTACTAAAATCGCGCGTCGAGCTCGACCCACCATATTCAAGTTCATAACACATTGGAAATATTAACCGCACGAGTGGGAACAAATAGTTTCGAACAAAATTTTGTAAAGATTAAGTTCAGATGTGAATAGACCACAATAATTCACGGAGTCTAACAAATCGGTTCTGAATTTCGTTCGACTGACGGTAGGTTCAGTAGAACATGGTAGTTTAAATTGTCAAGAGGGTCACAGATGAATCATCAACAATGAAAGTCTCCCAACACCGAAAATACTAAGAAGAGTATGGGTATTACGTTCCCCCATACTAAGAAGACATGTCAGCCCCGAAACTGAAAACAGTAGGAGTTGGAAACGAAAAGCAATTAAAATGAAAAACGATCAAAGTCGCGATTGTTGGAAACAGCAACGACTAGAACACAGCACAAAGTCTTCATTCGCCTATGATAGGCTCTTCAGCAGAAGACATAAGGTTTTGGGACATTCTCCGGCCACTTGCTCTGCTCACCGACAGAGTAGCATTCTTTGCCAATTCGGAAATTATCTCACAATGTTTCTCCCGGTGGCCTTCACACCCGCACCGATGACAAGTCAAGAGTGGTGAGGGACAGTTTACACGGATGTGTCCCGTACGGTTGCAGTTGAAGCACACTCTCTTCTTACCGGGAGTCACTGATGCTGGTTGGGGATTCCCAATGCTCATTCTTGACCGCGAAGACGATGCATTCGAACGACGTGGGGGTTTGAGAACCTTAGTCTCGTCACCGCCCAAAAATTTTCCAGATGTCCTCGGTCTCTTTTCTCCACTCGTTGGCTCGGTCACTGAGGAGGTTTCATAGGTTATCGTCTGATCTTGATATTCCTTCACCGTAACATGAATCGTTGTCGTACGAACCACCTCACCGCTTCCGCTTCCTACATCACGTCTACGTCCGCCAAGGCTCGTCATGCTAATGCAGATAGTACCGTTTATTGTTATCACATATCGGTTGTACGGTATACCACAATTATCAACATAAGGTTTAATTAGCATCCTTAGAATAACGGTAATATCGTAAAGCACGCAATTTTCTGAAATCAACTTCCAGTCCCTCATCTAGGACGATCATTACGCGTATGCAATTAAAAAAAAAAATTGAAACAAAATCCGAATCACGTTGTGCTCAAAACTTGTAAGTACTATCCTTTGTTTTGGAAGAGGAAGTTTATACAATGACTCTAAAAAATTTATTTTCGAGTAATGCCTACAAGAAAATTGAAAATCGAATTGTAACTAATTTGAAATATTTCAAAAGTGTTGAGTCCCAAATACCAAAATTTTGAAAATCCTTCCTCTTCTACCAAAATGTTTATTCGAAAGAACTTTTCATCAAAATACGTGACCATTCGACACGACTACATTAAATCATGAGGTTTACAATGCTAGGAAAATTTCAAAACACTACTTTGAAATGTTCGTAATTCGGCCCGGAAGTATTACATGCCGGGGATTCTGCGCCGGAACCTACCAGGCTAAAAACCATTTAAAAATCATTTCAAAATATGCCAAAAAGCCGATGACGGTAGCATTTTCCAAAACTTACAAAATCATTTGTAAAATATTAAATACCGTCATAAAAATAACGTGAAAATGTGCGAGACTAAAATGCCAAAATGTCAAAAGTCATTTCACAATACTCACGCAGCGGATAAAATTAACACTCAAAGATTTATCCTACTAAAATGCAGAAATCGATAAATATGTTCGACTACCGAAGTATACTACATAACCATTCTCACTCGACGCGTATATGCAGGTGATATCGTAAAACAATATAATCTCTAACAAGTTCAAACCCTAGGTTCACGTTAAGCACAATATAATCAAATACGTATGTAAGGGGACTTACGATTCGGGAGGCTTACCATCACGGATTGCTTGAAGATGATGTTGGAACCACGATACTAATCACAACTCTGACGCGCGCGACTTACACAAGACATGGACTTGACCCAACGGCCTAGGTTTTTCGCAAACCTAAGCTCCGCCATATTTGTAACACCCCCAGAATACATCCGGAAACGTTACACGCCGTAGGCCCTTCTTACAAGGATCTACAAGGCTAAACTCTACTAGATTACAAAATGATTGACCGACCGGGTCAATCTAAATACAACGCATCGACAAGGTCGTTAAACAATTCACAAACAAATGAACTTTACATCTCAATGAAAAAAATAAACTTTAACACAGAAAAGAACGACAACTCAATTTAATAAATGAAAACTACACACATGCAAGGGTGAATACTAGAATGACAGAGAAATACCGACCAAAACAAAACAAAAGAAAAGACTCTAACTCTGGTGTGATTAGTATCATTGTCCTCCATCTCCTTCCACCTAATCCCGTGGATCGCTCCCGAGCTGCCAAAACTCGAGCGCATAACAGCACCCACCCCCGAAACTCGGGGTTAGCAACCGGAATTTTGCTAGTGCAAGTACATAACACACAAGATATACGAATAATAACAACACAAAACTCAACAAATGTGAATCCTTTACACGAACCACACATTCAAATGGTCAACACAGAATAGTATTACATACACAAGGTGAAAGATAATCACATTTTCATATTCTCCATACAGAACATAACACCAATAAAACTTTAAACGAGCCCAAGGAGTCAGAGAAATCCCTTTTTATAAAAGGAAAAGTATTTTGATAAGAAAGTTCGAAAACATTAATATTGACTCGGGCCATCTAGGGTTTTGAAATTCAAATGGAAATACTTTAGAAAATACTTCAAAAGCTCTCGGTCCTTGACCCAACATGTGGAAAACAATTTGCAAGAAAACTATCACAACGTTACTCGGGTTCTCGACCCAAATGATAAAACACTATCACAAGTGAATCATTACAACATCTCACGGGTTCTCGGCCCAATCCAAATAATATCATCACGAGATCAAATCCCAACATCTCACGGGTCCTCGACCCAATGCAGTAATAATCAGCAGAGTACAATCAAAAGCACGACCTCTCATTCGACAAATCCGCTCAAGACCCCGATTAATTAACCCTCGGAGATCTCGTCAAATATCCTTGGTTAATTAACCCCGATACCAACATTTAAAACAAATTGGAACGAACTCCAGAAACACAATCCGCGGTCTACATCAAGACCAACATTAAAAGCAAGTTGCAAAGATTTTAAATTTCGAAAATCATTTGATAACGGGGTCTTAGATATCACTCAAATATCCGTTACCAATAAGCCTGCCAGGCGCCTCCCTTGCACACCTGTGTACCGGCGTTCACTCCACTATATTGGCCGCCCATTGCACATGTCACCGCGCCGGCGTTCACTCCCACAGGAGCCGCCCTTGCTCGCGCATTAAGTAACACCGGTGTTCACCAATCATATGGAGCCGCTCATTGCAGCGTACAACAGGCCGGAGTGCACGCCCCGCCCTCAGAGGTACCCGGATATGACGTCTCTCATAACAAGTATTCACATTATTACAAATACCAAGCACACAGTCAACTGTTGCAACAATTATCAAATCAGTTCATCAATCCACATAATTTATTCGCCAGTACGCAACTACGCAAAATAAACAATAACTCACACGTTATTCATCAAGACTTAGCACATTAGGCCTTCAACACTATCAATTAATACTACATAATTATCCACACATATCTATATATATATATATAAATACAGATATTCATAACATGATTCATACACTTCAGCAACAATGATTTCACGTAATTATAATTCGTATATCAAGGTACTTGCCTTGGTAATCTCTCGCGAATACTCCGGAAATACAATTTATTGGAACAATCCAGAACTACAACGAAAACGACGATCGGAGAGGCTCAACACTGGATTATCGTAGGAAATTCGTCCTTATTATCCTATCATAAAATAAACAACCAATCACACAAGGAAAAGCATAAAAAGATGGCCGAACCCTAACTGTTCTCTTCGTAACCTACGTTACACACATACGTAACGTACGTTACGTCTGCACATTAGCGCACGTAAGCTACAAGGATTAGCGCACGCTAAGCATGCATTGGACAGTTCTTCTCAGTTCAGACGACAGCCTTGCCTGAGGGTATAACGTACGTAATGCATAGAGCTTAACGTACATTATATTCACACATATCTCACTCATGTGAATCAGAATAACCTTATGGTGTTGATGTCTACGAATTCCCGGTTAATCCTCCCATCAAGACTCACTCCAAATATTGATTATAGATCCTCAAAGGTAGTTCGGAAAATCTGAGGTTGTTACCAACATTAAGTCTATGATCATAACGGAAACACCATACAATATGGTTTATTGATCTCAGAATTTACCTTACTTGATTATCATAACAAGAGTCGGACTATAACGTTCTTAACTCGGGTAACTAAAGCATGAACATTCCAACTTCCAAAAACATGGTGTTCGGATAAAAAAAATCATCTATGGAGCTTAATAATCCCGGTGGTATGTTCATAACATCCTTAAGAACACGAATTCAAGGTTGAGGTAGCATTAACATACCTTAATATGAAAGAAACGTAGAGACAAGAGGTAGCATCTAACTTCGATTGCTTGAATGTCAATCCAAGATGTTTCGTAACTTAAATGATCGAGTCTGTGTGTTCTATATGTGTTTTAGAGGGCTGGAGACCCTCTAGAAATGGAGGAAAACGAATTACAAGTGAAAGGGACGAAGAGAAATGAAATGGGGTGTTGTCCATATATATAATATCTTGAGATTTACGTACGTTAGCCTTAGCCATTTACGTACGTAATCGACTTAGCGCACGCTACCCTTCGATCTTAGCGTACGCTATCGTTCACTGATAGCCATCGTCTCGCTCGTACTAGCTTACGTACGTTACTCCCTATGCATTACGTACGTAAGCTACACATATTAGCGTACGCTAGTTACAAACCTTAGCGTACGTTAACACCCGTTGACCCTAAAACTGTCCAGGTTCATCCGCGGGAATCTTTCCGAGCCCCACCACCAGCCGTCCATGTGCTAGCCAGCCTGTTCAATAATTGACCTCCTTACGTACGCTACGTCTAGTTCGTAGCGTACGCTATTTCGATTCAGAACGTACGTTACGCTTACCTGTTAGCGTGCGTTACGATGTAGTTGCATGTGAAGGATTAAAGGTTGATATTATCATGCATGAGGATACGAATACGGGAACGGTCGTACTTCGATTATTGATAGCACCAATTCAGGTAATACAGGGTTCAAATAAAGATGAAAATACCCAACAATTTATCCGGATATTACAACTACTGCATATATCTTGAACAGATATCCTTCCAAATCTATTCCTAAAACTTCACATGATATGTGGGAGGGTAGGAAACCAAGTCTTAATCACATTAGGATTTGGGGATGTCCCGCCTATATCAAGAAGACTAAGGTGGAAAAGTTGGAAGCAAGGTTCCCAAAGGGACGTTTCATTGGATTCCCATCAGGGATGATGGGTTATCTATTCTACATGCCCGAAGATCAAAATATCGTTGTTGCTTTGCAAGCACACTTCCTCAAAGATGAGTTCATTCAGGAAGGCAGAGTAGGTAGAAGTATTTCTTTGGAAGAATACAATGAAACTCCTCAAGAGACACCTGTGTAAGAAATTGGAACCGAACCTTCTAAAACACAAGTACAACCACCTCATAGGTCTAGTAGGGTGTCTCATTTACCTGATAGGTATGGCCTTGTGCACTTGGAGTAGATGGGTTTCCATGAGGTTCCAAGTGATAGTCAAGAGACCGACCCAACGACCTATGACCAAGCGATGGTGGATGTAGACTCCGTGAAATGGCATGAAGCTATGGAAGGCGAGATAGACTCGATGCATGTCAATCAGGTCTGGACTCTAGCAGACCATCACAAGGGCATAGTGCCTATTGGGAACAAGTGGATCTACAAAAGAAAGACTGATGGTGATGGCAAGGTTGACGCCTATAACACTACAAAAAAAACAGTTTTTACCGACGCCAAAATGGCGTTGGTAAAACAGAAAATGGCGTTGGTAAAAAAATTACCGACGCCATTACCGACGACAACCCGCCGTTGGAAAAACGCTCGACGGTAATTTTTTACCGACGCCATTTTCCGACGCCGCCATTTACCGACGCCATTTTTGGCGTCGTTAAATTAAAAAAAAATTAAAAAGTCGTCGACTCAAAGTGGCTCGGGCGGGTTAGGTCCGGCTCAAAGTGAGGGCTCGGTCCAGGTCGGGGGCGGGGGGGGTCGGGTGCGGGTCCGGGCGGATCAGGTTCGGGCTCCATTCAATTTCAAATGGTTGAGAAGGATTTTGGTTTATAAACCACCAAAAACATTGATGTTTTTTCGATGTGGGATTGTGTTAAAAAATTACCGACGCCGAAATGGCGTCGGTAATGGCGTAAACGGCGTCGGTAAATTAAAAAAAAAAAAAATTAGCAACGCCAAAATGGCGTCGGTAAATGGTGTCGGTAAACGGCGTCGTTAATAGTAAAAAAATAAGTCTGCGAACTTGCCGTCGGCGCAGAATCGGTAAATCGGGCGTCGGTAAATGGCGTCGGTAAATTATAAGTTTAACAACGGTGGTACGGGCGTCGGTAAATGGCGTCGGTAAATTATAAGTTTAACAACGGCGGTACGGGCATCGGTAAATGGCGTCGGTAAATTATAAGTTTAACAACGGCGGTGCTGGCGTCGGTAAATGGCGTCGGTAAAAACTGTTTTTTTTGTAGTGTAAGGCCAGGCTTGTGGCAAAGGGTTATACCCAAAAGGAAGAGATCGATTATCACGATACCTTCTCGCTTGTAGCTATGATCAAGTCTATTTGCATGATGCTTGCTATAACTGCCTACCATGATTATGAGATATGGCAACTGGATGTAAAGACGGCTTTCCTAAATGGATTCCTCGAGGAGGAAATCTATATGCAAGCAGCCTAAAGGCTTTGTGTCCGAAGTCGATATTCAGAAAGTTTGCAAGATTCAGCGTTCCATTTATGGACTGGAGCAAGTTTCACGTAGTTGGAACCTTCGTTTTGACGAGGCAGTCAAAGAGTTTGACTTCGTGCAAGATGAAGAGGAACCTTGTGTATATAAGAGGGTTAGTGGGAGCAAGATCGCATTCTTAGTACTATATGTAGATGACATTCTACTAATAGGAAATGATGTGGGAATGCCCAGTTCTGTGAAAGTTTGGCTTTCGAGTAATTTCTCCATGACAGACTTGGGATAAGCTACCTATATTCTTGGCATTCAGCTATACCAGGATAGAGCGAAGAGAATGATAGGTTTTTCTCAAGCCCTCTATATAGATAAAATATTAAAGCAATTTAAGATGGATGATTCTAAAAGAGGGTTCCTTCCGATGAAATATAAAATAAAACTCTCCTCGAAGATGTGTCCTCAAAGTGACGAACAACGAAAGGAAATGGTAATATACCATATGCTTCAGCCGTAGGTAGCTTAATGTATGCTATGTTGTGTATGAGACCTGACATTGCACATGTTGTGAGCATGGTGAGTAGGTTTCAGGCAAACTCAGGTAGGGAACATTGGACTGCCGTAAAGAATGTTCTCAAGTACTTGAGAAGGACTAGAGATGTGGTTCTTATGTATGGCGGTGGAGAATTGGATGTGGTGGGATTCACTAATTCGGACTTCCAAGGACAGAAGGACGATTCGATGTCTACTTCTGGCTACATATTTACCCTTGATGGAGGAGCAGTATCTTGGCATAGCGTCCAGCAAAGCGCGACTGCTGATTCTACCTGTCAGGGTGAGTAACAAGCAGCCTCGGAGGCTTCCAAGGAAGGGTTCTGGATTAAGAAGTTTATGGGAGAACTTTAAGTGATACCATGTGCTGAGCTGCCTGTTCCGCTGTATGTTGTATCGAGATTTATTCAACTCGACAGGCGATCGACTACAAGGCCGAGCGACCGAGTCCACACCAATCAAACTATGGCTAACTCGCCTAATCGAAGATACCAGACCACCATCAAGTGCCTAGCGATCGACTCCCAAGGCGATCACCCATTGGCATTTGGCGATCGACTCTAGTGCCCGGATAAGGACAACCGACCTAGGCCCCGAACAGAGACGATCGTCCGTCAAAGTCTACGAAGACTGGATCTCAAAACAGCACCCATGTGCAGATCCGAGACAAGATCCGCATTTCACGGATCATTGACCACCAACAGCTGTCTCTGACAAGGACGGCTTTACCTACCGACAAGCCCGCCGAAAGGCACGAGGTGGGACCGCCCGTGACAGCGACTCAGACGCGTGCAGGCTTCTCATTGGACCGCGCGACTGACTGCCAGCAACTCCCGCGGACTTTAAGGGGACAAGCCCATGTGCTAAAAGACGATCGCCCGCTTATTATAATACAGCAAAGGCAATCGCCCGGCATATCCAAGTCCTATAAATAGAGAAGCTCCTCCTACTGGAAAAGGGTTCCCAATTCGTTCACTTATATTCCGAATTCATTTACGGAAATACAAAAGAACATACATACCATCAAGCTCCCAGCTTTCTCTCCGGAATCTACCTCAGGATTTCTCTCTCAGAACCTCTCATCCAGAAGACGGTCGGCAGAGGCAAGAAGTCTACACAGTACAGATTCCAAGAGACATACAAATCCAGGAGCTTAAACATACAACTAATACACGCTGTGAGAGACTGTCGATCTCTCACCGCCGCCACAGTTCATCTCCGTTGTTACGAGAACTCACAGAGCATCATATCTGGTTCTTCCGGCAATCTACACACTCACTAGCTAATCTTGTGTTATTTACTTTTCCCATGGAAGTGTTCTCGCATTTGTTTGCTATGCACTCATCCAGCAATATCTATCTCTGGATAATATTTTGGGTAGCAACAATTGGCGCTAGAAGAAGGGGATCTAACCCTCATTTTTATTCCTACCATCTCGAAGAAGACTCACTGTTCTCCGGGACATATACCTGAAGAAACACTCACTGTTCTTCAGAGAAAGCTTTCAGAATCATGTCTTCCGCCTCCACATCGAAGAAATCCGTTGGCCGATCCACCGGATGCCTCCTTCCATCTCAGTCCGAGCCACAGCCGATGGCAGAGGATAGCCGCCGCGGTCCGAGACTCTCGATCCCGCCCCTGAAGGACGGCCCAAGCCTCTCGCTCGATCAGTTCCAAACCGCAGAACAGATCAAGGAGGCCATGGCCATCTTACAGGAGCGACGGAGTGCTCTCGATGCGCCGCCCGCTATCACCCCCTCGGCCATCCGCCGCATGACCAAACGAAAGTACAAGGCGTTACTAACCAAGAGGCGTTCGCCATCCGGGGCACCTCTGTTTTCGATCGTCTAGGCAGCGACCCATCTTGGCGACTGGGGCAGTCCGGCCCCAGCCACGAGACGACAGAGCTCGAGTCCGTCACCAGGAGTTCGGCGTATCCAACTCCTAGAAGGCAGGCTAGCCATCTGGCTCCCCCTCGCCCAAGAGCCGAGGTCGGCAGCAGCGGAGTCAGGAGATCGGCACACGATCGCCTCGGCTCCTGCTCCAAAAGCCGATTCACGAGCGACCAAGCTACAGCGATGGCCGCGATGCAATGCCATCTCGACGACATAAAGGTGCTCCTAGAATCTGGGGCCGGCGCTAAGAGCAAGATCGCCGGGCCGAGCGATCCGCTCGTGGTCCATGTCGAGCTCGCCCCCGTGCAGCACAAGATCGCTCCTCCGCAAACACCTTTGTACGAGGGGAGGTCAGACCCCGAAACACACTTGAGCAAGTTCAACATCAACATGACCGGGTGTGGGGCATCATACGCGACCCGGTGCCGAATGTTCCCTCTGACGCTGGACGACCTTGCCCACAAGTGGTATACCTCATTGCCGCCTCGATCCATCGGTTCCTTTAATCAACTGGCGAACGACTTCACAACATACTTTGCCACCAAGATCGCTAGGCCAGAAGGTCCCCATCGCATAATGCAGATCAGGCAGGGGGAAGAAGAGTCCGACTCGGACTACATCGACCAGTTAGATGAGATCATCCTCAACGGCGAGCCCATAAGCGATGAGATCGTCCTATACTCGGTCCTAGGAGGATTCCATGGTCTTTTGCCTATGTTCAGGCATCTTACGAAGGACCAACCCACGACCTATGCGATCTTTCGCGCTAAAGCCACAGACTTTCTGGCCAGGCAAAGGTTTCTTCTTAGCCTATGAGCAGCGAGATCGGCGCCCGAACGACGATCTCCAGTCTTCCAGCCCGATCGTCGGTATCAAGCAACATCATCAAGTCCGGAGGACTCGTTCGCCATCTACTGTTCATCATCTAACATGGTGGACTACGGCACGAGATCGCCTCCACCGCGCGACGTACACCGTCGAAGGTCGGCATTTAACATGACGATCTGAGGTGGAAGAGTGCAGCCATGGTCCTGGTGGTCGATGGAACCGACTGCTTAGTCCATGCAAGGTCCCTTTGGGCCAAGATCGCCCTCCATTCCCTTAAATACGAGGCCGGCATAGTCTGAGGGCCCTCCAAATCTAATCAGTGGACACGATCGCCCGCCCTCAAAGGTTCATCATCTAACATGGTGAACCCGGACAACGCGACGCGTCACTACCCCCGTCTCAACGTACACCGTCGAGGGTCGCCATCTTCATGGCGGGCCGAGGTGGAAGCAGAGCTAACAAGCCGCGGAAGTGGAGTTGATTAATCCAACGACGCCCCACGCAAGGACTCCTCCAGACCAAGACCGCACGCCCTTCATTTAAATACGAGGCGAGGTGCAGCCTAACGGAGGACCCTCACAATAAAATGAGTCACGAGATAGACAAAGTCGCTCGCGCACAAGACATGGTCATGGAGTCGGTCCATCGAACTCCGCCACTATGCACGATTCCTCAAGATGGACGACCATCCTCGAGGATTCGACAAAGTTGAAGACCGCTCACTCGACGAATTATTTTCATCCCCTTACTCTCACCAAGTGAACAAAAACAAGGGGGAAGAGTGCGGAGATATACATGATGATCGTCCCTATTCAACGACATACGAAGATCGGCATTATTCAGATGTTTGTGTAGCGATCAAATTTGTTGTAAAAGTTATATTTATGAGTTTATCAATTCATTTGGAACTACACTCGCAACGATCTCGCCTCGCACATTTGTACAAAGTCAAACAAAGACTCAAAAATAGCAATCATTCAAGTGATAAATTGGAGAATCAAACATTCATTTTATTGCTTGAAGTTTCATAAGTACATACAAGGTCGCCCGAAGGCCTAAGTACTACAAAAAGAAAGCTACAAAACTACGAGACAAAAAGCTAAAGCAAACAAGAGTGAAGAGCCTCAGGCCCCCGCCTGGCCTTCGCCTTCAACCGCCGGATCGACCTGCGGCCCTTCCCCAGTTTCCGAAGCGGCCTCCCCGTCCTCCGGAGCATCAGGATGAATGAGGTTCGCCGGAGTCGGATACTAGCTCAAATCCACGCCAAGCTCCGAGAGATCCAAAATCGGCAAGGAGAAAGCAGAATGGAGAGGATGCTCCAGCGCATACGCCTTGAAATTCTCAGCAAGAGGGCCGACCTCCAGCCCTCCCTTCTTAGCAGCTCGGATCGAGTCAGCGAACGCCATATAATAGGCAAACTCGCTGACAAACTCCAAGTTAAGGAAGGGATTGGCCTTGGTCGCCTCTACCTCCACTTTCAGCTCCGCCATCGCATGTTGCGATCCTTGGAGCTCGGCCTCCCTCGCAGCTACCTTCTCCCTCGACTCCGCCAGCTCGCTAGTCAGCCGAGTGACGGTCACCTTCAGTCGATCGGCCTCCGTCTCAGCGGCCTTCTGCGAGCGTATGACATTTGTCATTCGGTCCCAGAATAGGTCAACCGTCAACCGAGACATCTCGGCATCCTTCCTCGCCAGCTCAAGCTCTTGGATCGCCCGCTTAGCTGCCTCCAAAGAGTCCTTCTCCATTGCCACAATCTTGTCGGTGAACTCGGCGTTCTCTTTCCGAGCCGCCTCGAGATCCACCTGCAGGCGAATAGTGGAAGGACGTCCCTCAAACTCCTGTGCAGCCTGGGCAGCTATGGTCGCCGTCTGGAGAGAAAGGGCGAGAAAAGCCTGCATTGTACTCCCAGATCACTGACGAGCGATCGCATCTAGATCGGTCGTCCAGGCCTTCGGTAGAGCAGAAACGGCCCAGTTGACGTATTGCGGGATGTCACAGGACTGGCGAGGAGATCAACTCGCTAAGAAATCCAACACCATCAGCGGGAAAGATAGATCTGTACGACGGATCCTGCATCAAAACAAAAAAATTAGCACATCTCCCACCCAAATGACAAGTTTCAACTCAGCAAGCAAAGTCTAGCTCTTGGCTCTCTCAGGATCGCGACTGAAGTATGGCTTCCCGTGAGGGGTCTCAGCTTCGGCGATCGCCATCACCCGTAGGAAAGCCGCGGAGGGAGCTGGCTCATTCTCCGGAGGAACAATGGTGATCGGAGGCGTGGCGATCGGCACCTCACTGGCAGGGGCAGAAACTGGAGTTTCTACCGACCTCTGCCGTTTGCGATTTATCCGAAGCCCCTCCTCCCGGACTTCCTCCTCGGCCACGATCGGCTCCACGCGAGGCTACGCCTCCGGGATGATAGGTAACGCCACAGGAGGAGCCCGCGATGACTTCGTCTGGCGGAGACGACCCAAAACACCAGGGTTCGACATCGCAATCTCCGATGGGGGCTCCACAAAGCGAGGAAAACGAACCTCTAGAAATGAGAACAATCAAGCCACAGTTAGTCATACTCCTCCAAAAGGACGATCGCCCAACAAATGGAGATCGTAGAAATTCGTACCTGAGACCGAGAGATGTCTCGGAAAACAGAGCAGGCGAGCGGACAACCAACGGCTCTCCTTATTGATCCGGCTAGCATTCAGGTCGTCATCCGACAAACTTCGTATCCACTCCCAGACGACCAGGAAATCAAAAGGCAACTCCTTGATCGCCGGAATGTGGAAACCTGCAAAAACAAATTAGAATTAGATCAGTTCAGAACATATCCGAACTAAGGGAGAGTCTAAACCCTTACCGGGATTTCTCTCCCGAAAACCAGTGGGAATCTCCAGCTCGCCAGTGGGATTGTCGCTCGCTGAGGCATTCCAGGCACCGACGACCCAGAACCACTTCGCCGGATCACCCCGTGCGTTGTTCGGGACTCCAAGGATCTCCCGACCGGATCGGCCTTGTATATGATAGCCTCCGACCGACCCTTTCTGAACCGTCAGCTTGAACAGGTGGTTCATCTCCGACGGCGAAGGAAGGCGGTACAGTCGGTGACCGCCGAACAAGGTGAGGGTACAAATTATCTAGAGCCAAGCATTTGGCGTCAGCTGGAGAGGCGCCACGTTCCAGGCAGCCAACAGATGGGAGACAGCGAACGACAAAGGAAATCGCAACCCTGCCTCCATGATCGCTTCATTCACAGCGACCATCCCCTGTGGAGGCTGATCGGCTCTCTCACTCTCGGCCGGCACAAAGAGATCCATGTCTGAAGGGATATGAAACCTCGTCCTCCAGACGGCCAGATCCTTCCTGGTCACCGAACTCCTAATTTGGCCAAGCGACCATGGAGATCGCTGAGCGGCCCGAAATAGCGACCGCTTGGGAGGTTGATAAGGGTGAGAGATCGAATACTCCCAGAAATCAAATCTTGGAGACAGACCGGCCAGCCCATCCATAATCTCAGCAAATGCCACATAAGCCCGGCCAAAGGCACTGTGCCGCTCCCAGTAGGCCCTGACCACAAGATCTCTCTCCATCTGCGAGCGCCTATGTTCGACGGCCGCCTCCTTAGCCACATCGGCCTCGTTGAATAGTGCCTCCACCTCCGCAGGGTCAATTCCGGCCCGAATAGCCTCAGCAGCCGTCTCCAGATGGAACTCAGCGGAGGATCCTCCCCGGACATCAGAAGTCCCAGCGGCGGAGGAAGTGCCCACTCCATGTGAAGAAGATGTTTCATACATTCTTGAATTCAAGATGAGGAAAAGAGGAGTTTGTACTTACCAAGGATGAAATCGACCGACGATCGGCAGTAAGGTCTTCAGAAAAATCTTCAGCAAGTCCTTCTTTCTCCATTAAATACGCGTAAGAATGGACACAGCCACCCTGCCCTTTTTATAGGAGATGGCAGGGACTTGTAAGCAATTAAGGAGAATCTCAGGGGTCGGATCTCAATCGTCGCAATTAATACTCCCTTGAAACCCGCGTATGCATCTTTTCAAGGACGCGTCTGTCGAGGAGTCATAAAATGACCGTCGGTCTACCCCAACAGGAACCCAACACGTGTCCCAGAGCCTATTCCGCATCCGCTGCCATTTCCCGCTCATTCCAGCGACCTACCAGCTCGTCCAAATTCAATCAATCATCTCAAAGATGATCGCCAGTTCAGTGAAACTCAGATTCGCTCGTCGAAGTTCAGCGATCGTTAGCAGAACCACCTCACCCCACGTTTCCAACATAGGAGCGAGCTGGGGGGCAATTGTTGTATCGAGATTTATTCACCTCGACAGGCGATCGACTATAAGGCCGAGCGACCGAGTCCACACCAATCAAACTATGGCTAACTCGCCTAATCGAAGATACCAGACCACCATCAAGTGCCTAGCGATCGACTCCCAAGGCGATCGCCCTTTGGAATTTGGCGATCGACTCTAGTGCCCGGCTAAGGACAACCGACCTACGCTCCGAACAGAGACGATCGACCGTCAAAGTCTACGAAGACTAGATCTCAAAACAGCACCCATGTGCAGATCCGAGACAAGATCTGCATTTCACGGATCATTGACGACCAACAGGTGTCTCTGACAAGGACGGCTTTACCTACCAACAAGCCCGCCGAAAGGCACGAGGTGGGACCGCCCGTGACAGCAACTCAGATGCATGCAGACTTCTCATTGGACAGCGCAACTGACTGCCAGCAACTCCCGCAGACTTTAAGGGGACAAGCCCATGTGCTAAAAGATGATCGCCCGCTTATTATAATACAGCAAAGGCGATCGCCCGTCATATCCAAGTCCTATAAATAGAGAACCTCCTCCTACGGGAAAAAGGTTCCTAATTCGTTCACTTATATTCCGAATTCATTTACGGAAATACAAAAGAACATACATACCATCAAGCTCCCAGCTTTCTCTCCGGAATCTACCTCAGGATTTCTCTCTCAGAACCTCTCATCCAGAAGACGGTCGGCAGAGGCAAGAAGTCTCCACAGTACAGATTCCAAGAGACATACAAATCCAGGAGCTTAAACATACAACTAATACACGCCGTGAGAGACTATCGATCTCTCACCGCCGCCACAGTTCATCTCCGTTGTTACGAGAACTCATAGAGCATCATATCTGGTTCTTCCGGCAATCTACACGCTCACTAGCTAAGATAACAAGAATCATTACACTCATTGTAATTGCATTCTTACATTAATACTTGTATCCCCGAATATTTGTATTAATAATATCTCGTGAGAGTATTCAAGCCCGGGACTAACAACCCCGGCAAATCTTGTGTTATTTACTTTTCCCACAGAAGTGTTCTCGCATTTGTTTGCTATCCACTCATCCAGGAATATCTATCTCCGGATAATATTTTGGGTAGCAACACTGTACTGCGACAATGATGGAGCTGTAGCGCAGGCCAAGGAGCTGAGGTTTCACAACAGTACCAAACACATTGAAAGGAAGTATCATCTCGTAAGAGAATTTGTTCGCAAGGGATACATTGTGTTGCATAGAGTAGACTCAGCCGACAACGTCTCTAATCCACTAACCAAGCCACTTCCTCAGATTAGCTTGGAGCGTCATCTGGAGAACATGGGTATTAGATACCATGGTGTGTGGCATTGAGTGCAAGTGGAAGATTGTTAGGAGTATGCCCTCGAATGCCACTCAGGGGATGTATGAGTGAGGGCATTATACTTGTTATTATGTAATTCATTATCATAAGGCAATTGTTTTTTTCTTTATTTACTGGTAGTTACTGGCATTCCTAACTCGTAAATATATATATAGAAACTAGTTCGTGTATTTGAAAGCAAAACATTACACTCTTTATTGGATAAGGGGAACAACAATGGAAAGGTTTATAGCTCAAATACTTAATCGTTCGCAATTCGATGAAACTTGACTGGACGTTAAGTTTATGTGAAGACTTGTATGACATGTTCTTTGACATCGAGAGTACCTGTCGAACACTAATGGTTAGTGGGAGCACACGTTATAGGTATGCTAATTGGATTAGTATACTCTAACCGACTCACCCTCGATTCGTCACACGGATTTCACTCCGGGACAGTCAATGACGCAATCGAAAGGTTGTGATAGGTATTTGTGAACCTTCGACTTGAGGATTTAGTAGGGATGTGCTTGTGACGTTAAGATTCTCATTAGAGTAGTTCGACCCTGTAAATCGGGAGGTGGGGGTCAACCTCGACGTGCGTCTTGATGGGCAAGTAGCAGGTCCTACTGAATACCAAGATAGAATTCTTTCTCCTGTTAGTGAACGGGTTACATATCCTATGCGGTTATTGGCAGATGAGATCATAAGTCTTTGACCAAAGCATTGGAGCTAGTTGTATTGGATACATGAGAGCTCGATGATCTCGATTTGCATTAACTCATGCATAGCGTCAAGTACAGATAGGGTTTGACTGACCGTGACCCTATAACTTGATCGAGATATTTGAAAGAAGGGTTTATACGTATACTGGTATTCACGACAGAATGGTTCTTAAATGGCCCTAATCATTCGTTTTCAGTTGGGGTACAGTGTAGGCCGCCAGGCTGTCTAGGTCGTGCTACTACTCTTTGGTTCCTCCCATTGCTGATTGAGACGGACCTACCGAGTCGCGCAATAGGATTGACGACGGAATGAATCGAGCTTATTCTTCCAGTATGAATATTAGATATTGGATATGTAATTTATTGGGACATTGGATGTCTAAATTGATTTATTGGATAAATTGATTTACGACCTAATAAATTAAATAAATTACTAGGTGATTAATTTAATTCATGATATAATTATTTCTTGGATAAATTAATTATGTTATTATGTATTTGATATGATTAATTAATTGGATTAATTAATTGATATAAATACATCAGAATGGAATCGGAGTTTATCTGTTTGGACTCACGGGAGTCCGAAACGAACCAAACTCGTCTAATTTCTTCATCATGGCTGCCCCCCCTTCGACCTACCTTTACCTTAGTCTTTGTTTCCATTTTAAATGGAAGACAAGGACTTTGTGGGGCAATCAATCATGTGATATGAGTTGTTTACATGTGGGTGGAAGTAGAATAAGAAGAGGAGACTTCAATCACTCTCATTACCCCATTGATTCATACGGTTCATGTAAGAGAGAGAGAGAGAGAGAGAGAGAGAGAAATAAAAAACTTCTCCAAGTCATCTTCTTCTTCTTCTTCATTTGTTCTTGATTGTTCTTGGAGAAAATCAAGAGATTCATTGAGAGTTTGTGAGACATACACTTAGAGTGTCATAATCACATAGAAAGCTTCCATCACTTGATTCTAGCCGTAACCTTAGAGGTTAATTGGATGATCGTCGTTCCATTTGTTTTTCCGGCGTGTGGCAAGTAGAGACGCGGTATTTTCGGTGTTGGATCATTCAAGAGCTTGGAGCGGATTGGATCGTAGGGAAATCAACTAAAGCTTGGGGAATAGCTCAAGAGAATGACACCATTTAAATCAACAGATTACAAGGGTGTATTTCTCGTATCTCTTGTGTTACGTTTAATATTCGTATATACGTAGCTCGATCGACCCTCATAGGGATTCAGATCGAATTAATTTTTATTTTACCATTTTCGATGGGCCTTCGATTTAGGCATCGAATCCTAACAATAGATTGTCATTCTAATAGTCCAACTTCATGGGTATTAGATACCTGATGTGGATCTCTTATTTATTCGAATGGCTAGGGACTAAAATAAGTAGAAGACCTGGCAAAAGGTGAAGTAGACCTATGTGTAGGAAATGGAGCAAGAGTTGCCACATTAACCGTAGAAACTTTTGTTTTATCTTTGCCATCGGGTCTTGTTATAGAACTTCATAATTGTTATTATGTTCCGGCAGTTGCAAATAATTTTAGTTTTAATGTTACACATTGAAGGTCATGAACTCATGATTAAAAGAGGTTAATGCTCTATTTATAATGAAGATATGTTCGTTGAACAAGCACAATTAGTAATAGTATATATGTGTTAAATATGGGTAAGATACTAAAAAGGCTAAACCAAACGATTTGAATCCAACTTACCGCCGACATTGTAGTCTAGGTTATAACACCCCAAGATATTCAGGATTATTAGAGCACCGTAAATCCTTGATATGAGGATTTACTAGGCTAAAAATTTAAAAACAACATTATTCAATACCAATCGTAAAATTTATTATTACATCACAAGTTTGAAAAGTACAAATCGAACAACACCCGAAAGTAAACCTCAAAAGACGAACAAAACGACACTCTACTCGAGTACTTTATTAAAACAAAACACAACTGACAAACCATCTCGGCCGTAACATCACCCTGCACCCTCGTCATCATGCAGCTCTAGTGGTTGTTTCCCCGTCCTCCTGGATCCTGAACATGAAACAAATGTTCACCCCGAAGGGGTTAGAACAACGATACTAGTAAAAGTACGATAATTATACAACAATGATTTATTCAGTGACCCCTGAATAACAACATCAATAATATCAACAATGATAACAACAAGTCTCTCCAACGAGAAATAATAACAATACATAACACACTATGGTATTCCAGCGATCCAGCGCACACATGGTGGAACTACCCGTCCAACGATCTAGCGCACACAGCATATATTCCCATGATGATCCCATCGGACCAACACATGGTGGACAAAACAATCACAACACATATGCATGACACATAACAATATAACCGACATCAACACGGATAACCACAATTAAAGTACTTGCCTTAGAAAGATAGCAAGAAATAAACACTTCAACGACTTCAACAAACTCGAAGGCCGCCTCTTCGATCAACCGTTCGCAAATCTTAAACCTTACACAAAAGGAAATAACGACAAACTCAGCTTACGTAACAAGACTATCACATGAACATGCTAAACATTCCAAAAAGTGACAGAACTAGTTATTATCATACGGCTCATTCCTGGTTAATATTAAAGCACACTATGTCGAAACGAAGGATCATAACGGGGGTAACACGTTGATGTATATGGATTTCAGGATATTCAAATCGTCACGAGCCACATTCCAATTCTGCCCATCAACTTCTAATACATGTTTCGGTTATCTAAACGAATTCATAACAATATAAGTACATTCAACCGAATTCTAAGTTAATCCCACTTATGATTCTCATTCTTCCGCAGGTAAATTCATCTAATCCAAGTCCTACGTTCACCACGATTGTTACAACATGATCCTATCGTTCCAACCATTCATGTGAAGATTATCAATTCAAACAACCTTTACAAACCCTGGATTATACTTAAAGAACAATCCATACGTTCATCATCTCAAATTCACCTAGTTTAGGTGATAACATACTCAATTCGTTCATCATATAATAATCGTGAAATCATCATCTACATCATTTAATCATGACGAAATCATCATCAAGGCAGGTTATAATCTTTGAAAATCACATCCTTATGATAGGTATAATTGAGGTTCAACTATTACCAATGGAAAGTCTACGATCATCCAATCCAATCTTCCTAAACTTGTTGTTTGATTCATAAAGTTCATAACAAACTCCATAATCTCAGTAGCATAATCATAGTATTCCTAAGAACAAGAATTTGAGGCTGGAAAACATCAACATACTTTAATATGGAGGAGAACGACTAAACACTTGGTGAAACTCAACACCGGGAGCTTGAACACCAATCCAAGAAGGTCTATGATGTTCTAAACCAAGCTTAGAGGCTGATACAAGGGATTTAAAGGGCTGTGGAACTCTCAAATATATAGAAAATCGGACAAGGAGTGTGAGTGAAATGAAAAGAGGTTGATGTCTATAAATAAAGTTTTAAACCTTACGTACGTTATCGACAAAACATTAGGTACGTTACTTATCTTACGTATGCTAGCAACAAATCCTTACGTATACTATCATCGGGTGGTAGCTCACTGTATCATTTTCTGTCCTCCATTACGTACGTTAACAATGCTCTTACGTACGTAAAGTGATCAACATAGTGTACGTTATGATACGTTATGATACACCTTTAACATACGCTATGCTCGTTGACTCGTTTTCTCAAACATTGTCCAGATTCTCCCGACAAATATCATTATCTCGATCCACTTCCCGATCACACCTTATCTGCCTTGACCGCCCATTACGTACGTTATGTATCAACCGTAATATACGTTACATGCAGCCAATTACATACGTTATGTATACCTATTAATGTATGTTAGTGTCATGCAGAAGCATGTATAAATCGACAACTCCATATGATATGATCAAGAATATCTGAATACAAATACGGAAAAATCACACTTTGATTATCAATACGACATAATAAAATACCACAGGGTTCAAATACAGATGAAAATACTCAACAATTATCCGGGTATTACATACTCTCCCTCTAAAAAGAAGTTTCGTCCCGAAACTTGAGATGAAAATAATTCCAAGTATCTCGACTTCACACTATCCTCCGTCTCCCATCTGGCTTCTTCGACTCTGTGTCGTGACCATTGAACTTTAACCAAGGAGATTGGTTTATTCCTCAATTGCTTGACTCGAATATCGAGTATCTTGATTGGCTTCTCCTCGAACGTGCCATCATTAGATATTTCGATCTCACCAAAATCGATGACATGACTTGGATCCGGTACATATTTTCGTAACTGAGATACGTGAAACACATTATGAACATGCAGCGATGGCAGCAAGGCCAACCTGGACGCCAACTGCCCAACTCTTTCAAGAATCTGGAATGGTCCAATATATCTTGGACTCAGCTTACCTTTCCTCCCAAAACAAAAAATTCCTCGGGTAGAAGAAACTTTCAGAAGTACATGATCCCCAATTCCAAACTCTAACGGGCGACGGCACACGTCTGCATAAGACTTGTGCCGACTCTGGGCAGTCAACATCCTTTCACGAACCAGAGCTACCTTCTCTTGAGTCTGTACTATCAACTCTGGTTCCATCCCAATTAAGTCAGACGAATCATCCCAACATAGGGGTGATCTGCATCTTATTCCGTACAATGCTTCGAAAGGTGCCATCTTGATAGAAGTATGCCAACTATTATTGTAGGTGAATTCAATCAATGGTAGATGAATTTCCCAATCAGTCGACCAATCTAAGGCACAAGGTCTCATCATGTCTTCTACTGTTTGAATAGTCCTCTCCAACTGTCCATCGGTTTGAAGATGATAAGCTGTGCTAAAGTTCAGCTCGGTTTCCAAGGCTCTATGAACCGCTTTCCAAAAATGTGACACGAAGCGACCATCCCGATCTGAAATAATGGTCTTCAGTGTTCCATGCAATCAGACTATATCCGCAATAAACACTCGTGCCAACTTCTCTGGTCCCCAAGTATCCTTAATGCCCAGAAAATGAGCTGACTTGGTTAGACGACCAACTATCACCCAAATCATATTTATCATTGTTCTGGTCTTCGGCATATTGGTGATAAAGTCCATCGATATATCTTCCCACTTTTATTCAGGAATCAGAACTGGCTTCAACATTCCGGCAGGTTGTTGATGTTCAGTGTTAACCCGCTGACAAGTTAAACAGTTCGAAACATAGTCTACCACATTGTTCTTCATGTTGCCCCACCAAAAATTTTACTTCAGATCTTTATACATCTTACTGGTGCACGGGTGAATAGAATAGGGCGTACCGTGAGCTTCCTTCATGATTGTCTTCTTCAATACATCATTATCGGGAACACAAAGTCGACTTTAGAATCACAGAACTCCATATTCATGAATTACAAATCGTGGGGCCTTTCCCTTGCCCACTTCCTTACATAACCGAATCATCAAGGGGTTATCCAATTGCTTAGATTTGTTTCATCGATCAACGGTGAAGTTAATTCCATCACACACAGTTGTCCTTGAACTCCTTGTAACCATACTTCAATTTCTTCACGGATCAATTCTTACTGTATGCTGGTCTGGGACGTGAGCGTCTCCAGCATTCGAATGGAAATGGGTTTGCGGCTCAGTGCATCAACCACTACGTTTGCTTTTCCTGGATGATAAATAATTTCCAGGTCATAATCTTTAATCAATTCCAGCCATCTCCTCTGTCGCATGTTTAACTCTTTCTAACTGGAGATGTATTTAAGACTCTTATGATCTGTGAAGATCTGACAGTGAGTCCCTTACAAATAGTGTCTCCATATCTTTAGGGAAAAAAAACAGCTGCCAATTCCAAATCATGAGTTTGATAGTTTACTTCATATGGCTTCAACTGCCGTGAAGCGTAGGCGAACATCTTCTCATTATGCATCAGTACACAACTAAGACCTTGATTTTAAGCGTCACTGTAAACTATGAATCCTTCAGTTCCTTGTGGTAGTGTTAGAACTGGAGCCTTCATCAATCTCTTCTTTAGTTCATCAAAACTGGCCTAACTCATCTCGTTCCATTCAAACTTTTAGGTTTTCTGCAGTAATTGAGTAACTTAACGGGTAATTTTGGAAAACCCTTCCACGATCCAATGCTAATACCCCACAAGTCCTAAGAAACTTCTGAATTCCTTCACGTTCTAAGGAAATTTCCATTCCAAAATTCCTCGACTTTCTGAGATTTACTCGGACCCCTTCCGCTGAGACTACATGACCAAAGAACATCACTTCCTTTAGCCAGAAATCACATTTAGACATTTTGGCATACAAATGTTCGCTCCTTAATAGGTTCAAAATGATCCGCAAATGCCGCTCATGCTCTTCCGGACTCTTGGAATAAACCAAAATATCATCGATAAACACAACTATGAATTTGTCCAAATACTCTATGAATACACAATTCATTAACTGCATAAACATAGCAGGCGCATTAGTGAAACCAAACGGCATCACTACAAACTCATAGTGCCCGTAGCGAGTTCAGGATGCTGACTTCGGAATATCGGATTCTTTAATCCTCAGCTGATGGTATCCCGATCTCAAATCGATCTTCGAAAATACTATCGCTCCTTGCAACTGTTCGAACAAATCATCAATCCGTAGCAACAGATACTTGTTCTTGATCGTCATTTTGTTTAGCTCCCGATAGTCAATGCACAATCGAAGCTATTCATCTTTATTTCAAACAAAAATAACGGGTGCACCCGAGGGTGAAACACTCGGCTAAATATAACCTTTGTCCAGTAATTCTTCTAGTTGCTTATTCAATTCATACATCTCGATAGGTGCCATACGATACGGTGCCTTAGAAATTGGCATAGCTCCCAATTCTAGATCGATGGTAAACTCTACATCTCGTCATGGAGGTAGTCCAGGTAATTCATCAGGGAACACGTCCGGAAATTCGTTCACAACAGGAATGGATGAAAGCTTTACTTTTCCTTCTTCTTTTTTCATTATATAACACCAATACCCGATACAGCCCTGCTTTAGTAGTTTGACGACTTTCATAGCTTTGATCATTTTCCCTAAGCTTCCTGGTCTCCATCCTTCGAACAATAATTCGGAACCATCTTCGGCTATCATCGAGATATTTATCTTCTGGTAGTTCATAATAGCTCCATAACGTCTAAGCCAATCATCTCCAAGAATCACATCGTCTCCTTGTATCTCTACTACAATCGAATTTGAGGGCCACTCTTTGCCTCCAATTGGCACAGCAAAATCTCTAGTTTCTAAATTCCCACAATTCTTTCCCCACTCGGTAAACACACAATATAAAGCTCACATTCATGAAAATAAGAAATCTTCAAACGATTAACACAAGACAATGATATAAACGAGTGTGTAGCCCCTGTATCGAACAAAACACTAACTGGTTGTGAAAGGATATGAACGCTACCTAATGCGACAACTGCATTTTGATCGTATTCCCTCCTCATCTCATAAAGGCATGGAGGAGCGCATCCAGCACTCGATGCTCCTCTTTGGTCGAACTATCCTCTGCCTCTTCCTCGACCAAAACTCTGGGGTGGCTGGACACTCTATTACGTCTGCGGGACACTCACCTATTTCAGGGCCGGCTGCGAAGTATGAGCTCCAAATAATTTAGTGCATTCTTGCAGAACATCGCTCGATGCACTTCCTGTTCGCATTTGTAACATGTCACCAGATAATGAAAACAGTCACGCCACAGGTGTCCTGGGAGACCACGATTAAAACATTTTTTTGCTGCATCAGTAAAGGCTAGTACAGATCTAGAGTGCCCTCCGCCTTTGGATGGTTGCGGAGGCTTCTTGAATGAGTGGAAAGATGATTGAGCCTTGCAGGACCCACTATTCTTATGTTCTATAAAATCACCAGAGACCTTTTACTTCTTGGAATCAGAAAACTTTTCCATAGATGCTTCATTCATTTCATATGCGAAAGCTTTGTCTTGGTACTGGTGGAGAGTGGTGCATTCAAATCCTGGCATGTACCTCTGTATCTCCGGCTTCATTCTCATGTCAAAATGAATCATTATTTCTGCATTAGTCCTGACCAGGTCTCGAACGAATGTCAGTTGTTGGTTAAATGTCTTAATCATTTGGGTTACAGACTCGTCCTTCGGTTGTGCGGAGAAAAACTCTCGAACTTGGCTTCCCTCAACGGACGAGGGCAGTATTGAGCTTCCATCATCAGTTTGAACTCTCCCCAATCAGCATCATGATCAATAGGTCGGATGGCTTTGCACCACTCGGACGCTTCTATTGTTAGAAAATATTGGGCGATAGGGGCTCTCTTGTCATCCGAACAGTTAATCCCTGCAAATACTTCCTCCATCTCTCTCAGCTAGTGATCCCATGTCGACGTCTCAGAAAAACCATCGAACTTCGGTAGGTGCATCTTCGCCAACTTTTGTAGCCATCTATCTCCTCGATTTCCCAAGATTGGGATGCCTTGCTGTCTCTCTCCCGACTGCAATCCTACCGCCACTTGCATTCTGTCCACAACTTGAGTAAATTGGGTCATTTGGTTGACCTGACGAAGGATGTCGGGGACAGCATGTTCGGCATTTGTTTCCATGGTTTGCTCTCGTTCATTGTTGACAAACTCTTGTTGTTCGCCCGAGTTGTAGCTAGCCTGATTTGATAGTGAACCAGGGACTGAGGGTGAAAATTCCCTCTCATAATTTCTACATCCGCGTCCACGTCCTCCTCTCAACATAATATAAGCATACATACTCAATATATAGGAAACAATATCATTCTAACGTTCAATTATCGAAAAGGACATAACATGTAAGGGACAAGATAGAGTTTAAGAGACTTACAACCACTGCTCACATAAAGATGTAGGCAGTACAGTGATGATATTCGGAGCCAGTTAACTCAAAAAGACACACCTGAACCCTAATTTAACCCAACGACCAAGATATCCATAACATTAGCAGCTCTGATACCATATTCTGTAACACCCCGAGATATTCAAGATTATTACAGCGTCATAAATCCTTGATATAAGGATTAATAGGCTAAGAATTTAAAAACAACATTATTTAGTACCAACCGTAAAATTTATTATTACATCACAAGTCTGAAAAGTACAAATCGGCACCTCAAAAGACGAACAAAATGACAGCGTACTCGAGTACTTTATTAAAACAAAACATAACTGACAAACCATCCCGGTCGTAACATCACTTTGCACCCTCGTCGTCATGCAGCTCTAGTGGTTGTTTCCCCGTCCTCCTGGATCCTGAACATGAAACAAATATTCACCCCAGAAGGGGTTAGCACAATGATTCTAGTATAAGTACGATAATTATACAACAATGGTTTATTCAGCGACCCCTGAATAATATCAATAATATCAACAATGATAACAACAAGTCTATCTAACGAGAAATAATAACAATGCATAACACAACGTGTCAATCTCGACATACTCGTGGTATTCCAACGATCCAGCGCACACAGCATAGACCCCATGATGATCCCGTCGGACCAACAAGTAGAAACAACACTTTTAATGACACTTGAAAAGTGTCATCAAAGGGTTTTTATGACACTTTTCGAGTGTCATTCCAAATGCCATTGAATCCCTAGTGATGGAAGAGTCCAACCTTCAATGACATTTATTAAGTGTAATAATTTTATTTTTCAATGACATTTATAAAGTGTCTTTGAACAATGTATTTCATGACATTTATTAGGTGTCATAAATTCATTTTTCAATGACATTTAATTAGTGTCATTTAAGGATTCATTTAAGGTGCCATACAAATACTTTAACGACATTTCTAAAGTGTCATGAAAATTATTTTAATGACATTCTTAATAGTGTCATCAAAGACTTTTCAATAATAGTTATTTAATGTCTTAGAAAGTGATGAATGTGCAACTAAAAAAAATTCAATGACATTTTAAAAATGTCATCACATATTTATACTAAAAAAAAACTCAATTTAATTATAATTTCACGCACTAATTAAAACCGTTTCAATAAACTCGACATCAAATCTAAAATATGTCCCATAACTCTAGCTAGCTTCAGTTAGCGGCGGCATATTTAGCAACACATGACAATAAAACCTGCATTTACTTCTATTATTAAGTACCACAAAACTGGTATGAAGCAACAAAACTAACAATATACATACCATCTAATAATGTACATAACATTTTTAAATGGGACACCAACAAAGCAGGCAGGCAGGCAGGCCCCAAAAACAGTTCAAAACAGCTAATGATGTACACAGCAGCAACTAATGGACACCAACAAAGCAGGCAGGTTTCTTTCCTGCCGGTAAAAAAAAAAGCAGGCAGGCCCCAAAAAAATAGGAAACAGTCTCTGTTCAATGTACATAACATTTTCAAAACAATCTATCAATAGCAGCAAAATTGAAAAGAAAGTAGCTAATAAAAACAAAGTAACCGTTCATATCCAAATATAACATAAATATAAAATTGTTAAGTGCTTTTGGTACGAGTAAGATACTTGATCGGCCAGGCAACATTACTTCCAAGTGATTCTTCCATGGACTCCATACCCCTGTGGGATCGATAGAACTCAGCATTTGAGTTTAGTACTGACATAACAGCCACTCTATAACAATCTGGTCCAAGCTTGTCGCCATGAATCCTTGTTTTGGGGTCAACTGCATCAATTTGTCCTCGAGCCACGACTTCACCAGTCCCTTCCCAATCCAGCAAGTCACATAGATCATTAACAATCAAGGGGCTTCCTTCTACTGACTACAAATTCAAATTCAAATATAAGATTATTTTCAAGGAAATTAGTAGTATTATTGGGTTGTACAAAAATTTTAGCTGCAATATATATAGATGAAAGACAGACCAGGTCCTCAATTTATACCTTAGAGCTGTGAGCCTGACCAATGCTAAAATTGGCCTTAGGATTTTCACCGATGAAAGACAGATCCACATTGATTTCACCAATTTGTGGTTCATCCTAAATCCAAAATAAGTCATACAATTGACAATTAAAAACTTAGGTACTAAGATCAGCAGCCATATCTTACTTGTAAATTTTTTTTAGTGCTTTTTTGGTTACTTCCACCACTGCTAGCAGCCCAACCGTTGGAAATCACAAACCGAGGAGTTGTCATGGCCTCGTTCACAGTAAGAGGAGGAGTAGTCTGTCGCCCATTGACATCTACATGGGGAGGGGAAGATTGTTGAGTCTTTAGAGAGAGGAAGCGGAGTGAAGGTGAGTCAAACAAAAGTAAATTATAAAATATGTATCTATTTTACTTGCAAGCATAAAGAGGGAAACATTCAAGTTCAAGATGTCAATAATGCAAATCAATATAATTCATCATCATAGCCCTCAACATAAATCCAAATCATATATTAATTATCATCCAAAATAAGTAAACCAATGCAGAAAAAAATAGGATGCAAGATATATCTACACTTACAAGGTTATAAACAGCAAGCTCAAGACGACTGTAATGCTCTTCCATTTTCTCAACTTTTTCTTCCAATTTTGCTTTCCATGATGCAAATTGTTGTTGAGCATCTATCTTTGACGTTGTCACACCTCCTCCAAAACCTCTTACATGCCCAGATCGCTCCTTACCCAAAACCTTGGCTAATGCATCATTATGTATAGAAACAGGCCCTTCGCTCGGTAGTTCAAGAGCAATTGCTGCTTGCACCTCAATCTGAACAATATTACAACCTCAAAGCAAAATTCAATAATACAAAAGCTTTTTTTATATAGTTTAGAGAATAAAACACTTACAACTTTGGCAGCACATGCGGGTTTTTAGCCTTTTTCTGCTCATGGCCCATTATCTATAGGTTTGACCTGGAAAGGGTTTGACCAGGGTGCTCATTTTCCTTCAACAGAAATAAATACAACTCTTAGTTTAGTTTTTTCAATTAACTGAATAGTATCAAAGAGGGCAAGCAAGATGCACAACATTCAGGACCAGACTCTACAACGAGGCCAACATAAACGCGACATTCGCGGCCTCATTGCAAGGCAGCTGTCCGACAACCGGGGGTGACAACAACCTGTCGCCACTCGACAGTAGTCCATCAGCATTTAACAACGACTATTTTATGGATTTGTTGAGCCTCAGAGGACTGCTACACTCTGATCAGCAACTATTCAGCGGTGGTTCCACCGATGCTCAAGTCAGAACGTACAGTGCCAATCCTGATACTTTTTCCAGCGACTTTGGTAGAGCCATGGCTAAGATGTCCAATCTTAGTCCCCTGATGGGATCAAATGGTCAGATCAGGACCAACTGTCGCATGACCAATTGATTTCAAATTATTATTATTATTATTATTATTATTATTCAGTTTTTTTTTGTTGGGGGGTCATCGAGTTTTTGTCTGTGCCTTTTATTTTGATTGTCTAATGCGAAAGAGCTGAGACAGAAGTCAATAAAACCGATATTTGGAGGGTCAAAAAAAAAACTGAATAGTATCAAAGAAAAAAAACTAAAAGTCCAACTTAAAATGATAATAGAGGTTGTGGTATTCAGTAGAAACAATAGAGGTCTAGCTAACAAAATGCACAACTATGAGGAGTTTTCAATAGAATATTTGTATATAATAAGTTGTCCACATACTTCTAGAAATATCAGTATATCACACTAACCCATTTGTTGGCTTTTCTTGCATAACCTTCCCTACTCATTGTGTGACATAAAAGATGTTTAGCCCTTATTTCCTTCATTTTATCACTTCTCTCCTGCGAATCAGTAGCCCGTACTGTAATACCCGGTTGTAATTCAGTCATTATCATTCAGTAATTTCATTCGGTGATTGTCACTCAGTGGATTTTCACTCAATTATAATCATTCATCAATCATGTTCATTCACCGTGTTCACCGTTCGGAAAAACTTCGAGTTGTGTATCGTTATTGTTCATTGTTTCAACTTTCCTCATTTGAGTTCGACTTTGTTAGATCACCATTAATTTTTGGTAACTCCAAAAATTCTAAATCTTTGCAATATTATAGAGCATCGAGTTATCTTTCCAATGGTTCAAACGGTGAGTCAATCGGAGTCCGGACGAGAGAGTTATGGTCGTTTTAGCTCAACCGCTCATTGGCCGATCCAAGCCGAACGAACTCGGCCGTGTCGTCCGACACGGCCCGTGCCGTACTCGTCCGGAAAGTGCCGGTGTTCGCCTCGAGGACCCGACCGTGTCGCTGCACGGCCGAGTCGAACCCTTCCGGATAAGCGAACCGATCGCCGAAGACGCCCGACCGTGTCGCCTCGGCACGGTCGAGTCATGCCGAGTCATTCGTCGGACGGGTCATGTCGGGAGGCCCTCGCGCGCGCGACCGTGTCAAGCGAGGACACGGTCGAGTCACTGTCGACCAGCTGTGGGCCATGCGACACGACCGTGCCGATCGGCACGGCCGTGTCCGGCAGACCAACTCCTTAAATTCGTTTTTTCACATTTCTTCCATTCCTTTCCCATTTTTTCACTTGCAACCGAGAGAGGAAGCTTGAGGGAAGGTTTTTCCTTCACAAATCATTTGGGTGTTTGATTTTCTTCATCTCCTTTCGATCGTGAAGCCGGATAATCAATCTAACGCGTATTCTTCGGATTAAAGCACTTGGATCATCAAGAGGTAATTCCTTCAACACTTTGGACTTCGATTTTGTGTTGAAATAGGATGTTTTGGACGTTATAATCATGATATATGAAGGGATATGTATATGATTATGAGTTTGTATAAGGATTCATTGGATTATTGAGGGATTATTCAAGAACACCTTGTAAATCGAGTTGGAATTGGGGATTTTCGACTAATTGTTGTTATAATCACATTTTTGGATATTCATAACGGATTATTGATCGTATTGGAGATGTTTTATTGGTTTGAAACACTTCTTGGGAGATTTGATATTGGTATATTGAAGTTTGATTGTAAACAATCGGAGTTTGGACGCAACGTGTTTGTTTCAATACCTCAATGGACTTAGTTTTATCGTATCGACGTTTTAAGTTCGTTATATTCGTGTTTAATTCGTATATTGATCGGATTGTCGGTAATTGTATTGCATTAAGGTTGTTCGTGCGACCGACACTTCATTTAGGACGTTGTTCGTGGACGGACATTCTTCATCGGTGTTGAGTAAGTTAATTCTTACTCGGTTAAAAGGATATTCATACCTTTTGTTGTTGATCATTCATAATCATAACTCATTCATCATTGTATTAATCATATTAAAACTTGTTATTGTCAATTAATCACTTGATCATAAGGAGCAGCGGTTCCAATCTTTTCGTTGAGCTATCATTCATTTCATTATTACCCTCATTTCGGTGAGTCATTCTTGACTTTGTCAGATTATTATTTATTCATTGATATTCATTACGGTCATTCTCGTTCATATGACCTTCTGGGTTCATATTGCGTGGCCGGGTGTGGCTGTGTGGAATTTTTAGTCGGGCACACGATGGTTATGTATTGGGTTCACCGATACATTAGACCGTGCACACGGGAAAGCGTTACACCGTGAGACTAATTAGGTACACGGACGGGTGTTGTACACTCGCACGAGAACATTACGGGCGTACTATGATACTCCTCTTCAGCGTAATTCATAACTAAGAATATTTCATAACTTGATTAATCATGATTGTGTATTTTCAACCCTTGAGGATTGTTGTTACGTATAATCGGCCCGTTTGGGGATTTTGTTTTTCAGTCTTGGCAAGGCAAAGGCACGGGAGAACATCCGACGTCGAGGAGTCAGTGATACTAGAAAGGGGCCCGATGCATTCGATCACTTATTGATCATTTATGTTTCCTTTATTTATTCCTGAGACATTCCGTTTGAATACTCGTTTCATTCGGTGTTGTGTATTTTATCGTCACATAAGATACACATGTATTCTATTTTATCCAGGTGTGTTGTATGAAACTCCTAATCGGAGTAATTGATGTTGTAATGTGGTTCGGTACTACATTTACCTGTGTAAATCATCCTTTTCATTCGCACGGTGGGTCCCGGTCGGGGTCCACGGCAACCGTAATATCCGCCTAGTTTGGGGTGTTACGAGTTGGTATCGGAGCGTGGTTTTGAATACTACCTTCCGAGTCATGTCTTATTTGAAATCATCGTCATCGGACTAGTATCATTGGACTTTCGCGTCACGTGTGACTGTGCAAATGCCGAGCCAATCGAATAGGAAGAAGCGTAAGATTTCTAACGCCATGGTATAATTTACGGCAATAGTCATTCATTCATCATTCATCAATTAACAATCCTCAAACATCATCATTCATTGTGATTAGGACAATCATGTTAACTCATTAATCACTTAATTCATTTCATTACTCGATTAATAATCGTGACGATCATGTTAACTCATTAATTACTCAATTCATTTCATTACTCAGTTGTCAATTTGGATGATCATATTATCAATCTTGTTAAGTTATTCAAGATAATCATTTCAAGAATTTCATCAGATAATCATGTAACTTCAGTAAATCATTCATATAATCATTAAGTTAGAGCATGTATACTCATTTTCATCATCTCATGACATAATCATAACGTGCTAATCATGCGGGTAATATAATCATTATGCGACCTTCCTACTTCAGTATGGAGAGAGCTTCAAGTTGATGCAAGGGGAGATGACGCGGTGCGGACAGAAATCCGAGAAATAATCACTCACTGCCGGGAAATCGTGCCCAGGACTCGGCTCGATCAGAAGATGTTCGGGTTGATCCACTCACTTTTATGCAGGCCATGATGACCCATGTGCAGTTGCTCAATCATCATTGCGCCACTCTGACCGGATTAATCGAGAGAACTCTCCCGTAAGAGCCAGCTGCTAAGGAAATTGCTGAGCGGCAACTCCGCATATGTCAACAGGAAATCAACGGCGTAATCAACCCAAAGGCGGTCGATCAACCTTCAAGAAGCCTCGTGTGAGCCCTATCGTTTACGGCGACCTTCTACGGCGCATAATCGTGCGGGATCTCATTCCCGGCGGCGATTCGGTCATCACTGTTTCAATTGTGGAACGGGTCATTTCAGCGAGTGTCTCAAACCGTCTATCACGTGCTATAATTGTGGGAATTCTAGGCATAAGGCCCGTTTTGCGAAAGGACTCCAAGGCGCTCGTGGCATCTCGAGCCCGAAGCAACGGCGTTTGAATCAGGCGCTTTGTCATCGTCGTTTAAGACAATGGAAGCAAATAGAGTTGGAGCTCGTATTTATCAGACGGGAGCGTCCGGTTCTGGGACCAGCAAGTCCCAGATTCATATGATGAGGAGGATCGACGATCCGGTGGTCCGAACGATTTCAGGTATACTAGTAATTTTATTTCAACTTGTGTGTACCTTTTGATGCTGGTACACCGCATTCATTCATTTTCGAATCATGCTTGAATAGACTTATTTCGGGATAGTCCTATTGCTTGTAGACATCATACCATCGGTCTACCTGACGATGGAAGAATTTTCGGAATCATACCGAATTAGCTTAATGAGCGCGATTGGTTGATGGATCTAATCGTGGTGAATTTATCTGAGGACGATGTAATTTCGGTACTAGTTGGTCTAACCGTCTTGATACTATCCTCAGTGTTTGTTAGCGTTTGGTCGCTATCTTTCCGTCGTTGGTTGTCGAATGTGTGCTTCAGGGAAGTAATTCCCGTTGTTCCAGTAGAATTTCTATTATGGCGGAAGCAGAGAAATTCCACAATCGAACTATTCAATCATTCTTTGTATCATTTTCATCGATTGGCCTTTCTAGGGCAATCGAGTTATTCAATCATTCATTGCATCATTTTCATCGATTGGCCTTTCTAAGGCAATCGAGTTATTCAATCATTCCTTGTATCATTTCCATCGATTGGCTTTTCTAAGACAATCGAGTCATTCAATCATTCATTGTATCATTTTCATCGATTGGCCTTTCTAAGGCAATCGAGTTATTCAATCATTCATTGTATTATTTTTATCGATTGGCCTTTCAAAGGCAATCGAGTTATTCAAACATTCATTATATCATCTTCATCGATTGACCTTTCTAAGGCAATCGAGTTGTTCAATCATTATTGGTATCTCTTTTTATCGATTGACCATTCTAGGGCAATCGAAATGTTCAATCATTCGTAGTATCATTGTCATCGGTTGACGATGTATTTCCAGAGTTATCTGGTTGCCTTCACATAGAGTAAGGGAATTCGGGAGTGAGTTGGAGCAGTCGTCCCCTTTATCGAAGGCACCGTATCGGATGGCCCCGACTAGAATGCATGAGTTGAAGATTCAACTTGAGGAGTAGTTCGAGAAAGGTCATCTCCGACAGTTGCGTCCCGTGAGGAGCACCGGTGTGATCTGTCAAGGAGAAGGATGGCTCGTCTCGTGTGTGTATTAATTACCAAGAGTTGAGCAGGCGATGATCAAGAGTAGTATCCTTTACTTCGTATTGATGATCTTTTAGATCAACTTCAGGGAGTTTGGTATTTTCCAAGATCGACTTAAGATCTGGATATCACCGATTCGGATTCGAGTCGGATATCGCGAGGACAGCGTTCGAACACGCTATGGTCATTATGAGTTTGTGGTTATGCCGTTCGGATTGACTAATGCACTGCGGTATTCATGGAGTTAATGAATCGGGTCTTCATCGACTTTTTGGATCGGTTTGTTGTTGTCTTCATCGATGACATTTTGATTTATTCTCGTGACCGGAGGAGCACGAGTTTCACCTTCATCAAGTGCTCGACGTGTTGAGACGAGAACAACTTTATGGGAAGTTTTCTAAATGTGAGTTACGGATGTCCGAAGTGACTTTTCTCGGACATGTAATTTCATCAGACGGAGTTCGTGTCGATCCTCAGAAGACGGAGGCTATTCGAGATTGGCTACCTCCGAAGAACGTTAAGGAAATCCGAAGTTTCCTCGGATTAGCGGGTTATTATCGGCGATTTGTAGAGGGATTTTCTCGAATCGCTCAACCCTTAACGAACCTTTTGCGGAAGGATAAGATATACATGTGGTCCGACGCGTGTCAACGGAGTTTTGAGGAACTCAAGAGCCGGTTAATGTCAGCACCTGTACTTTCCTTGCCACAGGGGACGGAAGGATTTGTGGTTTATAGTGATGCGTCCGGACAGGGTCTCGGATGTGTGCTCATGCAGAACGGGAAAGTTATTGCCTATGCTTCACGGCAATTGAGGCCTTACGAGGTTAATTATCCGACCCACGACCTGGAGCTAGCAGCCGTGGTGTTCGCTTTGAAAATTTGGCGTCATTACCTTTATGGCGTTACCTGTCAGATATTCACCGATCATAAGAGCTTAAAGTATATATTTACTCAGAAGGAGTTAAATATGCGTCAGAGACGGTGGTTGGAATTAATCAAAGATTATGATATCGAGATCCTCTATCACCCGGGCAAGGCGAACGTTGTCGCCGACGCCTTGAGTCGTAAGTCCGTTCAGGAGCAGATGCTTGCTCGTTTAACAGTTCAGAAGGAGCTTCAACAGGAATTCCTTAGACCCGAGATCGAGGTCTGGCTTCAGCAAGTTCAGGGACAGCTTTGTATGTTAGAGATTTCATCATCTCTGAGGATGCAATCAGGGAGAATCAGGGTTCAGACCCAGCATTGTTGCGCATTCGTGAAGATGTGGCTCAGGGGAAAGCCCCTGGATTCGTGGTCCACGAGGATGGACTTTTGAGGTTTAAGAACCGGTTGTGCGTACCGGCGATTGTCGAGTTGAAAAACTCTATTTTGAGAGGAGCTCATGCTACCCCTTATTCTGTTCATCCGGGGTCCAGCAAGATGTACAAGGACTTGAAACAAAATTACTGGTGGAGTAATATGAAGCGAGAAGTCGCAGAATTTGTTTCGAGATGCTTAACCTGTCAACAAGTCAAGATGGAACCTCAGCGACCGGCGAGTATGCTGATACCGCTCCCTATTCCAGAATGGAAGTGGGAAGACATTTCTATGGAATTCATCACGAATTGCCGACGAGTCATCGTGGCATAAATACGATCTGAGTGATCGCGGACCGCTTAACTAAATCAACTCATTTCCTTGAGATCAAGGATTTGTGGAGTCCCAAGAGACTGGCCCAGTTGTTCATCAAGGAGATAGTGAGACTGCACGGTACTCCTAAAAGTATTGTTTCCGATCGTGACGGACGGGTTGTGTCACATTTTTGGAAATCAGTTCATCGTGCTATGGGAACTCAGCTTAATCTCAGTACTGCCTTTCATCCTCAGTCCGACGGACAATCAGAGAACTATTCAGACATTAGAGGACATGTTGAGGGCATGCGTCCTCGATTGGAAGGACGATTGGGAAGCCCAACTACCGATGATCGAGTTCACGTATAATAATAGTTGGCATGCTTCCATTAAGATGGCAGCTTACGAGGCCTTGTACGGTCGTCTTTGTCGATCTCCTTTGTGTTAGGATGACTTGTTAGAATCAATCGGCACCGAGCCCGATATGCTTATAGCCGTCCGGGAGAAGGTAGCTTTGATCAAGGGTCGTATGTTGATTTCGAGTCGGCGTAAATCATATGCGATAACCGTAAATCGACCATTAGAGTTCGAGGCTGGTGACCATGTGTTGGTCAAGGTATCCCCGAGTCGTGGTATCTTCCGTTTTGGGAAGAGGGGAAAGTTGAGTCCGAGATTCATTGGACCGTTTGAGATTTTGGATCGGGTGGGCGAGTTAGCTTATCGATTGGCTTTACCTCCGGCGTTGAGCCGAATTCATAATGTGTTTCACGTCTCTCAGTTGCGGAAGTATGTTGCCGACCCGAGTCACATACTTCAGTTCGACGAAATCGAGATCGCGGATGATCATTCTTACGAGGAGCGTCCTGTACGAGTGTTAGAGCGGCGAATCAAACAGTTGAGGAACAAGACGATCCCTTTAGTCAAGATTCAGTGGTCTAGACACGGAGTCGAAGAGGCCACTGGGGAAACCGAGGAGAATATGCGGGAGAGTTATCCCGAGTTGTTTGACCCTTAGTTTCGGGGACGAAACTCTTTTTAAGGGGGGGAGTATGTAATACCCGGTTGTAATTCAGTCATTATCATTCAGTAATTTCATTCGGTGATTGTCACTCAGTGGATTTTCACTCAATTATAATCATTCATCAATCATGTTCATTCACCGTGTTCACCGTTCGGAAAAACTTCGAGTTGTGTATCGTTATTGTTCATTGTTTCAACTTTCCTCATTTGAGTTCGACTTTGTTAGATCACCATTAATTTTTGGTAACTCCAAAAATTCTAAATCTTTGCAATATTATAGAGCATCGAGTTAGCTTTCCAATGGTTCAAACGGTGAGTCAATCGGAGTCCGGACGAGAGAGTTATGGTCGTTTTAGCTCAACCGCTCATTGGCCGATCATCGCCGAACGAACTCGCCGTGTCGTCCGACACGGCCCGTGCCGTACTCGTCCGAAAGTGCCGGGTGTTCCGCCTCGAGACCCGGCCGTGTCGCCCGGCACGGCCGAGTCGAACCCTTCCGGATAAGCGTAACCGATCGCCAAAGACGCCCGACCGTGTCGCCCGGCACGGTCGAGTCATGCCGAAGTCATTGCCGGACGGTCATCGTCGGAGGCCCTCCGCGCGCGACCGTGTCAAGCGGGACACGGTCGAGTCACTGTCGGCCAACCGTCGGCCGGTGTGTGACACGACCGTGCCGACAAGACGGCCGTGTCCGGCAGCAAATAACTCCTTAAATTCGTTTTTTCAGATTTCTTCCATTCCTTTCCCATTTTTTCACTTGCAACCGAGAGAGGAAGCTTGAGGGAAGGTTTTTCCTTCACAAATCATTTGGGTGTTTGATTTTCTTCATCTCCTTTCGATCGTGAAGCCCGGATAATCAATCTAACGCGTATTCTTCGGATTAAAGCACTTGGATCATCAAGAGGTAATTCCTTCAACACTTTGGACTTCGATTTTGTGTTGAAATAGGATGTTTTTGAATTTATAATCATTATATATGAAGGGATATGTATATGATTATGATTTTGTATAAGGATTCATTGGATTATTGAGGGATTATTCAAGAACACCTTGTAAATCGAGTTGGAATTGGGGATTTTCGACTAATTGTTGTTATAATCACATTTTTGGATATTCATAACGGATTATTGATCGTATTGGAGATGTTTTATTGGTTTGAAACACTTCTTGGGAGATTTGATATTGGTATATTGAAGTTTGATTGTAAACATTCGGAGTTTGGACGCAACGTGTTTGTTTCAATACCTCAATGGACTTAGTTTTATCGTATCGACGTTTTAAGTTCGTTATATTCGTGTTTAATTCGTATATTGATCGGATTGTCGGTAATTGTATTGCATTAAGGTTGTTCGTGCGACCGACACTTCATTTAGGACGTTGTTCGTGGACGGACATTCTTCATCGGTGTTGAGTAAGTTAATTCTTACTCGGTTAAAAGGATATTCATACCTTTTGTTGTTGATCATTCATAATCATAACTCATTCATCATTGTATTAATCATATTAAAACTTGTTATTGTAAATTAATCACTTCAGTCATAAGGAACGACGGTTCCAATCTTTTCGTTGAGCTATCATTCATTTCATTATTACCCTCATTTCGGTGAGTCATTCTTGACTTTGTCAGATTATTATTTATTCATTGATATTCATTACGGTCATTCTCGTTCATATGACCTTCTGGGTTCATATTGCGTGGCCGGGTGTGGCTGTGTGGAATTTTTAGTCGGGCACACGATGGTTATGTATTGGGTTCACCGATACATTAGACCGTGCACACGGGAAAGCGTTACACCGTGAGACTAATTAGGTACACGGACGGGTGTTGTACACTCGCACAGAACATTACGGGCGTACTATGATACTCCTCTTCAGCGTAATTCATAACTAAGAATATTTCATAACTTCAGTTAATCATGATTGTGTATTTTCAACCCTTGAGGATTGTTGTTCTGTATAACTGACCCCGTTTGGGGATTTTGTTTTTCAGGTCTTGGCAAGGCAAAGGCACGGGGAGAACATGCTGACGTCGAGGAGTCCCAGTGATACTAGAAAGGGGCCCCAGTCTGTTCAGTCACTTATTCAGTCATTTATGTTTCCTTTATTTATTCCGCTGCAGACATTCCGTTTGAATACTCGTTTCATTCAGTGTTGTGTATTTTATCGTCACATAAGATACACATGTATTCTATTTTATCCTGGGTGTGTTGTATGAAACTCCTAATCGGAGTAATTGATGTTGTAATGTGGTTCGGTACTACATTTACCCTGTGTAAATCATCCTTTTTCATTCGCCTGGTGGGTCCCAGTCGGGGGTCCACGGCACTGTAATATCCGCCTAGTTTGGGGTGTTACACGTACACACCAATTATCAGTTACAAACATGAATCGACCTATAGTAATTCAATAATTTAAATTCTATAATAATTAAGTAGCTCAGAAACTCACTTTGATAGCTTCAGAACAACGATCATTAACAAATATTTCCCATTCTACCACAGATGTGTCGGTAGGTCTTAAAAGTTCAAGTAACCTTTTTGCATCTGCCTTGGTGCGTTTTGCTTCAATAATTTTTCTGATGTTCACCGAGAGAGTTGATTTCCAGCTTCTCCATAGTCGTCCCATTTGCATAAACACAGCTGGCCTATGGATAGGTTCTACAATAAATTTTAACTGCAATAATGACAAGGTAAAAATGTTATTATCCTCATCCATACTTGCACAGAACAAAATAAGGAACAATGAATGTTTAGAAATAAATTTTACCATCAAATAATCTCAGAGGTCATCCCTGGTTGGACCACACACTTTATGCCATGTTGTTGCATTGAGTGGAGCATGCTCCCTCACTATAACCCCAATAGTGGAGCAAAACCTTTCAGATATCTTCCCAACAGGTTGCCCTCTTTCATTCCACATAACTTGTTGTGGTCCTGCTTCTCCTGTTGGAGTGACCTGAAGGGTAGTTTTACCTCTCACAGGCTTATGAGAAGCAGGGATATTAGACTTGAGGCAGGACTTGAGAGGAACACCAGTATCAACACTACTTCCAGAAGTTGCTTGTTTCTTATTGGAATCGCCACGATTTGGTTCTTCAAATCCTAAGCACCTTTTCCTTGTTGACATATTCAAGCTGTTCCAACAACAAAGAAATGCCAATTCATATCCATATATATATATATATAGATAGATACATATAGCTAGTGTAAAGAAATAGAGTTTAAATAACATTACGACAATGTTAAATTAAATAATTCTAGGAAAAATGAATCGGAATAAGTAAAGACAAAACAACAAAAAGTAATAAAATATAATTATAGAAATGAGTTGAGCAACTGCAAATTACAAAAATGACTGGAATAGGTTCCCAACCACTTAACACAAAATCCATCATTAAATGACAAAAAAAGACCTTATATATAGTTGGTTCACACATTACATATTGTCTATCATGTTTCACCATCAAACTCATCGTCTATATTAAGTGCATCACAATCTTGATCACCAGTTGCAGCAGTAGAAAAATATTTGGATCAAATAGCTCAAGATCATTAAAACCCCTAAGTGGTGCCTTTAATACTGCATACCAGTTTGATTTATCTGTATCCCTAGAATAAAAAACCTGTTGGGCATGTGACGCTAATATAAATGGTTCTATTTTACTCAACCCTTCATGAAGATTCACTACAGTGAATCCATCAACTTTCTTCAGACCAGAAGCAACATTCGCCCAATCACAACGGAACAAAGCCAACTTGAACTTGTGGAAGTCCAATATTAGAATCTCTCGGATAACACCATAGTAATTTGACATTGTATCCACGTCTATATGCACACCATAATCTTGCGTACTAACATTGGCGTCAAAGGTATGGAATCGTTGTTTATTAATAATAAAACCAGAATAGGACATTGCACAACGCCTAGGTCCTTTTGCAAGGTATTTGAGTGTTTTATCAGGCTTCTTATTAATCATAACAGCTTCACGAACAATCTGAAAATATGTATTCTACAACAATCAACTGGTTGGCCAAAAGCTAAAGATATTAACCTCAGCTTGTAACCAATCGACAAACGTCTCTAGATGCCTTTTTTGAAGCCTTTTAGAATCATTTCTCAAAAATTCATCAGAGCCCCTTAGCTCTGCCTTATGCATCCTATAATATTAAGTTTGATTAAGTTTAAATTACTATATAGTTGTTTCAATTAACAAAAAAACAATAGTTAGATGTAACTTACTCAAAATAGGGTAAAACTTTTTCGCTATTCAAAAGCACACAGAGATGCATATCCTTGTGAATATCATCACTTAATTGTACAGATCGACCTTTTAGAAGTGTTGAACCGTCAACTAATTCATCATCATCAACATCATTCCTTTTTCGTTTATTACTAAGGGCATATGAATGTTTCATGTAACGACCATAGAACCTAACACACTCGTCCGCCAAGTAATTTTCAGCAATACTTCCTTCTGGACAAGCATGATTCTTCATATAGTCTTTTAAGACTTTCATGTATCTAAACATTAAAAATAAAATTAAATTTTACACAAGGACTAAGACATGTTAGAGGGATAAATAATAATCAAAAGAAAGGGTACCCCTCGAACGGGTACATCCACCTAAATTGGACTGGACCACATAATTTTGCTTCCCTTGCTAAGTGAATGCAGAGATGGACCATGATATGGAAAAAAGGAGGAAAATACATCTCTAACATATATAAAGTTTCAACGATTTCATCTTCCATATCTTCCAATATTTTTCTATCGAGTACTCTTTGACAAAGCTCATGAAAAAAAGAAGATAGACGAAATAAGGCTTTTCGAACACCTTTCGGTAACAAGCCTCTTATAGAAACAAAGAGAAGCTGCTGCATCAACACATGATGATCATGTGATTTCAGTCCATGAATTTTACATTCTCTGACCTTGATGCAGTTTGCTATATTGGAGCAATATCCATCAGGATATCTTTGCATCCACAACCTCCAAAGAAACAACTCTTTCTCATCTTTGGTAAATGTGCAGCGATCTGAAATATTAAGCATCTCCTCTCTTTTAGCTTCTGGGAATTCTTCCAACAGTGACATTAACTCTACATGTCTACGTTCTTTCAACTTAATTCTAGTTTTACCCTTCACCTTTGCATCTAATAGAATGTCTAACACTTTCTCGCACACATTTGTTTCGATATGCATTACATAAAGATTATGGCGCACCAGTCGACCCTATGAACAAGCAAATAGAAATCATTTAAATTCAAAAATCTTATGTGATAATATAACTTAGATTAAGAACTATGACAACAATAATACACTGACCTCCAAATATGGCAAGTCAAAAAATATAGATTTCTTTTTTAAAATCTTGGCAGGATCACCCTTTGCAAATTTTTTAAGTTTTCCATTCCTTTTGCCCCATTCATTTTTAAACCCAGCAAGTCGCAGAACTAACGCCTTCCCTGTAAACACTACAGGTCTCAATCGCTTCTCCTTTCTGCCATTGAACCATTTGGACATAGAGCGGTACTTATGCCTTGCATACAGCCACCGCCAATTATCCATGAAAATTGTTTTTTCTGCAGTCCCTAGGTAATCGGAGCTGGTTTCTGGACCACAAACAGAGCAAGAAAATTCTCCCTTGGTGGTTAACCCTGCAACATTTCCAAGTGTTGGATAATCATTGATGGTACATGTTAACATGCCTTTGCACTTGAATGTCTCCTTCTGATGTGCATCATACATATCAACCCCATTCCATAGCTTATGTAAGTCCTCAATGAGAGGCTCTAAATACACATCAATATCATTACCAGGTTGTGTGGGGCCTGGAATGAGTAGGCTTAGCATCAAATTTTCTCTAGACATACAAATATTAGGTGGAAGGTTATAGATGACTAGTATTACTGGCCATGTACTATGGTTTTCCTGAGAGAGCTGAATGGATTAAATCCATCAGTTGCAAGTCTAAACCTTAGATTTCTGGCATCAGATGCAAAATCAGGCCACTTCTGATCTATACTTGTCCAACTAATTGAGTCACATGGATGCCGCATTTTACCATCATTACTATGATGCTTCGAGTGCCAAGTTAGTTGTTGCACAATGTCTGGTGAAAGAAACATGCGTTGGAGTCTTGGAATGATAGGAAAGTAGCGCAACACTTTAGCAGCAACCCCAATAGTTATCTCATTAGTGTGTGGGTTAACTTTCCATCTAGATGCATCACATTTAGGACATCTGTCCTTGTCCTTATCGAGGTTCCGATACAAGACACAGTCATTTATGCATGCATCAATCTTTATATAACCTAAATCAAACTCTTTAAGTATCTTTTTAACTGTATAGTTATCTTCAGGTAGAGTATTATCATTTGGGAGCATATTCTTGAATTCTTTCAGGAATTCATCAAAGAAAGTAGTGCAAAGTCCAGCTGCAGCTTTTAGCTTGTACAAGATTAAGGTTGCTGAAAGTTTGGTGTATTTTGTACAACCAGGGTATAGAGGAACTTCAACCTCTTCTATCTTATGTTTGTAATCATCTTCTATGTTTTTTAAAGGTTCAGAGTCTTGTTCACTAAGTAAATGAAACCTAGCATCTCTATACATCTGGTTAAGTTCTAATATTTCAGAATCCTCTTCACTCAATGGTGGTGGTCCAACAACATCTAACGAGTAGGATAATGCTGCTCCCCTAGGCTCACCATGAGCTTTCCAAACTTTATAGAGCGGATCAAATCCGTAATGGCACAGATGAATAAATAAAGTATCATCATCCTGCGAGCCGCCAAAATTTCGACACACACAACAAGGACATAACACACCATCATTATTCCTAGCGTACTGCTTACTATTACTTATAAATTCCCTAAATTTTTTTCGGTACTCTCGACTACCTTTTGGCCAGTGTATCCATCTCTTATCCATCAAAAAGATATTATACCTAAAAATTACAGTAAACCAACACACATATTACAAAATTATTCACTAAGTAATAACAAACAGTTTGATGTCATTGAGGTACGTAGAACCTGTAATATCCGGAATTTCTACTACTGTTGTTTGATATTATTTTATCCGAGTTATGTTGTACAGCGTGGAATCTGTACAGTAGGGATAAAATGAATAAAGGACTGAGATGTCAGTATCGGTATAATTGTTGTATCTGGTCGACAGTTACATTTGAGGATATCGTGTATCAGGTTATTGTACTTTCGATATAGAGTATATCGTATAAGAATATTATTAGATTCAGTGTTTGTGTTCAGTGTGTCTCATGTTCGTTTTTGGTACGTCAAGATGTTGGACAGAAATTGCGGAAAGTGGCTAAGTGTTCATTAGCGCACGCCATCGGTGCAGTAGCGCACGCCACGAAGTATCGATAGCGACGCTAAGAGGTTCGATTACGTACGCTAAGGAGGACCCCGAACGACGTAACGACTTCCGGGTTAGTTCCTAAGGTGACCGGCTGTAGGCCTGTGTTGATTTTTATATTCAGTTAGCGCACGCTAACGTATGTTGGTTAGCGCACGCTAACATCAGATCGCCAATAATGGAATCTTAGCTTTCGGCGGGTGGACCCGGCCACTTGCGACGCGTGTCCAGATAAGGTCAGCGGGTGTTTGTCATGTAGGACTAGCGCACGCTAAACCGTATGGTTAGCGCACGCTAATTCCAGATCGGTCAAAGGAATCCCGATAATCGTGGATGCTTTCGGCATGTGGGGGCACGAGTGGTAGGTGTGTACTGTAGCAAGTCAACTTCGGATAGCGCACGCTAAGGTAAATGACTTGCGTACGCTAAGCAGGATGTTTTACGTACGTTAATGCATGGGCATTACGTACGTAAGCTAGTTTACGAAGCGAGGCAGTAGCCTCTGGGCTTCGATAGCGCACGCTAACAAAGTCAGTTAGCGCACACTAAGGCGATAGCGCACGCTAAACATGAGATAGCGCACGCTAATAATGAATTTTATAAAAGGGGACAGAAGGGTGCTGAGAAGCATTTCGTCATTTTCTTCTTTCAGTCGAGAGAGAGAGAGTTCGGATATATTTGTGGTTCCCAAACAATGTATAATGATAATCTTTAACAAAATTAGATTGAGAGCTTGGATTCAAGCCTTGTTCTTCAAGTTGTTCATGATTCTTTGGATGGAGTTCTAGTGTTCTTCTTTTTGGTTCGTCTAAACCAGGTAATCTTCATATTCCTTTGTTAATGGTTCATTTTCTTGAATGATTTCATGCAAGGAGCATGTTGGATAATCATATGATGATGTTATATGAGATTCAATGGAATTTTGATAAGAGTTTCGGATATTAGTTAAGATTCTTCATACCATAAGGATGTTGATTCATTTAACCCAATCTAAGAAGGATTTCTGAATCTTGGTAATTATATTGGTCGATTTAGATGAGATGAATCATGATACTAGGTTGAATTCCAGATTTAGCATGATACGATCCTTGTTATCGAGTCGGTTTGATTGTTGATGTTGTTATTGATATATGGACATTGACATGATCATTGTGATAATTATGGGGTCGTATATCTTCAAGAGATATGGAGATTTATGTCTCCCTTCATTCGGATTCGTAGTCGCAAGATGTGAGTCGATGTTTGGAATGCATGCCACTGTACAGCATTAGCGCACGCTAAGCTTACTGGCTAGCGCACGCTAACGGGACAACTTAGCGCACGCTACGTTATGCGTTTAACGTGCGCTAAGTAGGCAGACAGTGCAGTATTTTTGTGTTTTGATTATGAATTCGTGATGGTTTGACTTGGTTGGTTCTGACTGTGTTTATTCGAGGTTGTGTTGAACCGTTGAGTTCGATTGGTTAGTTTTGTCGGTTGTTGATTGTTATCGGATATGTGTTATTTGATTTCTTCGATAGGTTGAGATTATTGATCGGTGATTATAACCGGATATTGCGGTCGTGTTCGAGTATGTCCATTGTATTGCTTTTGATCGGGGCTGAGGAACTCGTAGACAAAGGCAATGTGTTCGGCAGTAGCTTCATGGTATCGGTATCGAGGCAAGTTATTACTTGCTCAGTTATAATATTTAATGAATGGTTTCAGTTTCATTTCGTTTATAATGCATATAGCGATGATTATTATTGTGAACTCTGAGTATTCGGATCGCATATCGTTCTTTCGATTCTGGGAGATAAATCATAATGTATATGATTTATCTCAGTTATTGGTATGTTCGAGTATCAAGGTTACAGTATGGTAAAGACGAGGATATGAGTATCTATAGTTTATTTTACGTTTGGATCGCCGAGCATTGAGGATAATCGTCGGTGATGATTGGACATCGAGGTTGCTCCCGAAGGACTCGGGGCAAGTATTCCATATTGATTACGGTTTAATGTTATTTATTTTGGTCTCTTACATTTTCTTTCATGTTGTTGAACATGGAGTCGTCCTAGTAAATTGTCATATTGTCGTGCATGTTATGTTGTTCATGTTGATGAACGTGTTGATTTGCATATGTGTATGCATATTGTGTTGTTCATGTTGTGTAAATAATCCGATGAGATTATGAGGATCTATGCTGAGGGCGCTGGATCGAATGTCCACCATGCGTTGGTTCGATGGGATCATCATGGGATCTATGCTGAGGTCGCTGGATCGTTGGACAGGTAATCCACCATGTGTTGGTCCGACGGGATCATCATGGGGATCTATGCTGAGGGCGCTGGATCGTTGGATTACCCAATATTGTGTTATTGTTGTGCATATGTATATTGTTGGTTATCCACCTCGTGTTGATCTTGTAGGATCATCTTGGGATCTATGCTGAGGGCGCTGGATCATGGGATTTCCATTAAGTATACATATTTATTGTTTTTGAGCATATTGACGTTGTCATATGAGTATGTATTTGTATGTCTTATGTTAGGACCTTGTCCGTATTGCATTGTTCTGATCTCGGATTAGACTGATATGATTATCGTGGCACATCATATCTCGAGGTATGTTCCATATTTTCTCTGGTCTTGTCTTTGGTGGACAATCGGTTATCGTCTTGGGATTTGATGATATTATTCGATTGATCGTATTGGTCAGAAATGGTAGATTTCCGTATCGTGAGTTGGTTATGATAGTTTGAGGATCTTGAGTATTGTTTGAGGTACAATACAGATATTATGTTCGAGTTTATTGGTTAATCGAGTACAGGATGTGAAATGTGATAATGGTTATTCTGATGAGAATTACTTGAGTAAGTAAAGTTATGGCGGCAAGATTACGTTGGTCGTATTCTTATGTTGTATTCTCATTGGTATGTGATTATTAATGTGATGTGACGGTTATCATTGTTGGATATTATGGCTTACCCCGTCGTGGGATTTCTTTTTAGGTTCTTGGAGTATCAAGCTTGTAGCGGTCGTGAAGAGATGAGCTTCCCGGAGGATACTGGCTAGGACATATTTTGTGCATTGAGTTTCTTGATTGGTTCTTGTATTCCGCCGCTAGAGTATCTTTATGGTTGGTCTTTTTCCGCTGCGTGAGTGTTTTGAATTGCTCTTTTGGTATCTGGTAACTGAGGTTACTTTGGAAATCATTTTCTAAACTTTGAGTGTCGGCCGTTTGGCCTTGCGATTTCAAATGAGTTTTTACGACGGTTTCTGATAAATGGATTTTATAAACCTTTGTGCATTTTTAAAGATAGTACCGTTGTTGGCCTCTTGGGCATTTGTAAATATTTTGCGAAAATTCTTTTAGCCTTGTGGGTTCCATCTCGGGGCCCACGGCGCTGTAATATTTCCAGTTAAATCTGGGGGTGTTACAGAACCTATGTATTCAGTTGGATGTCACATTACACAATTACTAAGTATATAGTAGATTACTGGAATACAACACCTCTAAATGAGACAGGTTTAATCCGACAAACCTTAATGAACAAATATCAAATTTCTATTCAAGAAAAACTGATGTTTTGAAGGGCTAAGGCATAGCCGTAAGTATGTGTAAGCCTCAATGCGTTGTAGCGTAAGTTTTTCATGCAAATAAAAGTGATATTGAAGAATATAATACATAATTAAAATAATCTTAAAATTAAAATACAACAAATACTAAGACTAAAAAACTACCACTACTACTACAAATAATAAATATTCATTAAATAATATGGTAATTTTTATTTCCAGGATGTAGTTATTCCTAGGCGGATGTTATATGAGTTTGTTCAGTGCATTGTTACACCTACTTAGACCCAGTCTCTATTCAGAGATTTTGTGGGGCCATGTCAGATTTCCAGCTGATAAACTCGGTCATATAACATTGCCCAGCCACGTGTCCCGCGAAAAATTGAGGCTTTATACACCTATGTGAAGACAAAGTAATTGTTTAAAATTGAAGCTTATATACACCTAAGTTAATAGAATCTTTTAATCATATATTGTTTAATATAATATTGTTATGCAGATTATATATATATATATATATATATTTATATTTATTGAGGCTTGCGCCTTGGTACGCCTCAAGCCTTACGCCTCGCCTCATTTTTACAAAATGCCTCAAACCCGCCTCACACCTTTTAAAACATTGACAACAATTATCATCTCAAACAAGCAAACAACAGAATAGTTCACAAGCCCAACAATAAATTACCGTATCCAGACTTCTTTAACACACAACCTCATAAGCATAGAAATGTGCATTTAGGCAACAATAATACATATTTAGACAACAATAACAGTTCAACGATACCTTACAATAAAATCAGAACATATAAAATCCTTAGAGCAGAGCATATATATATAAACTTTAAAGTATCTGACTCATGAAAACAGAAACACACTCTATGAGTTGGAAATGTGAGTATACATACTCTATGAGTTGGAACTGTGAGTATACATACCTTCTTCACCACGTCAAAGCAGCAGCTAATTTGTCAATGCAACGAGCGCATGCGTCACAGAATTAAATTAAAATCAAAATTATAAAACTAAATATAATAGAAATCAATTAAAAGAAATTAATTAAAAACTTAATTTAGGTTATGGTTCTTACCAATTGAGGGAGATTTAGACCTTCTCTACACAAAAATCAGGAACTAACCGTTATGAGCAACATGAAACACAATCAAACAAATAAAAGTAAAACTGAAAATTAAACTTAAACTAGTGACAATTGAACTTAAATAACAACATGAAACACAATCAATCATCAGATGCTCGTGTTCTAAAAGATGCACCACGTAGAAACTGTTAGGAATACTTGTTAGATTTTGATGATGTCATAAATATAAAATCAAATGTTTATTACTTGGCAAAATGTAAGGAAGAACCAAATGAGTATCTTCCGTAGGCCAAAATATGTTAGGTATAAAACTTGGCAAAATGTAAAGAAGAACCAAATGAGTATCTTCTGTAGGCCAAAAATTTGTTAGGCTGAAAAACGACTAAGTACTGAGTACAGCTAAGTCCATCAGAGAGGAACAGCCGAGTCCAGTCAGAGTATCTCTGGTCAACAAAATTTATCAGAGAAGTTTGACCAGATCGCAATGAGGTACCTCGTGGAAGTCACGACCGGATAAGTCACAAACCGTGAATGTAGAGAGGACTGTCTGCAGAGATGTTAGCCGCATATCACCTACTCAAGGCGACCAAGTACTCCAAGTCCACGTCAGCATGCGTTGAAAAGTCAAGTATTACGGAAAGCTCACATGCAACGTGAAGAGACAAATTGGAGTGATTCCCGCAAGAGATATGATTTAAATAAATCATCCAGACCCACCTTGAAGACTTTAATCATTTTATATTCAAAAGATTCGGCGCTCACATGCAGAAGTCTTCACAACGGTCGGAAGATAAAATTAAATAATGGGAATCCAGCCTTGCAACATTCAGAAAGATTAAACAATGAAGTCTACCTCCAACGGATGGATTTGTTCAAAAGATTTGCAACGGCTACAAGGAAAAAGCTCAGAGATCTGACCTATATATGTCAAGAGATTTGAAACTGAGCAACAACCGGTGCGAACATACATTCAAGCGATCAAAGCAATCAAGCAATCTAAAGAAATCAATAGCATCGTGAAAAGAGCAGCTCTAAAAGTTCATACTTAAGGAAGCTCTTAAGTTGGAGAAGACAAAAACTCTTGTCTATAATCTTGAGTACGGGGTACTTCACTGGTTGAAGTAAGAGACTGTAAAGGCATCCGAGGATCGAGGATCAAGTGGTGCAAGACAGTCAAGTGTGTACAACGGCACGGATTTCCACTGGTTGGAAGCTGTTGTAGTGTGGTTTGAATCACTGTAATATTTATCACTGGATGAAAATTATAGTGAATTCATCTCCAACTGGTTTGGAGAAAAGTGGATTAGTAGAGGATTACCCCACCTCTGAGACCACTATAATTGCCTGCGTTATTTACTGATTTACTGCATCATACTTTAACTGCTGCATACATTGTTAAGTGTTTCATTAAGTTGATTTCTATCCGCCATCAGCTGACTTCCGCACATATCCAAGAACAAACGACTCCAAGTCATTTGTTTAACTATCAGCTGAAGAAACTCACTCTTCGTGAAAAAGAGTTCAAGAGTTTCAATAAGTCTATTCACCCCCCCTAGACTTGTTCCTGGACGACTTGTGACCTACAAGTGGTATCAGAGAGGTTGGTTCATTTATTTCACGAACCAGATCTATATCAGAGATATATATCTTTACTCTCACTTTATAATGGAACACATGCACTCTAGACTCCCTGTGTTTTCAGTTGACGAGTATGATCTGTGGAAGATAAGGATGCAGGCACACGTATCTTCAATTCATGACGACATGTGGTGCATCATTGAAGACGGTCCATTCATATTTGAAAACGACAACACAGCAGAGGAGATCGCAGCTGGGAGGCCAGAAAAGATTCCTAAGAAGAGGACGGAGCTGACTCCCGAAGAAAGAAAGCTGGCCAATCTTGATAACCGGGCCAGAGATGTGTATCAAACTCTTGACAAATCCACCATGGTCAAGATCAAGAACTGTAAGAATGCCAAAGAAATCTGGGACACCTTAGCTCTAATGTGTGAAGGAACGGAGCTGATGAAGGAAAACAAGCTGTCAATTGCTATCCAAAAATTTGACAACTTTAAAATGAAGAATGGTGAATCCATAGATCAAGTGGACACAAGGTTCACTGAAATTATTAATGAGATCAACTCCCTGGGCAAAACCTATGGCAACAGGGAAATGGCACTAAAGGTCCTCAGATCTCTCAACCCCGAATGGAGCATGAAGGCCGTAGCCATGAGAGAGTCCAAGGACCTGAATAAGATAAAGATTCAGGAGTTGTTCTCTGATCTGAAGGCTTATGAGTTCGAGCTTCCAAGTTCATCCTCAATCGAGCTGCAGAGAAGGGAATCGCATTTGCGGCGAGTCCCCGCCAAGAGCCTATCGATGTGAAACCTCCAAATCCACTAGATTTTGAGGAAGAAATGGCTTTCATAATGCAAAGGTTCAGCAATTTCAGAAAGAACTACTCCAAGTACAAGAAAAATTACAAGGAGAATCCAAGAAGGAACCAGAAGGCTGGAAACTGGAAAGTAGAATGCTACAACTGTCACAAAATAGGACACATCCAAATGGATTGTCCCGAGCTCAAGAAGGACGAAACCAAGAAGGAGGTGGGCAGAAAGGAAGATAGAAGAAAGGCCCTCATCGGAGAAGACCAGGAGCATGTCGAATCAAGCAGCGGTTTCTTTTCTGATGAAGACGAGGAGTATGATTGCCTGATGGCAAACCTAGCTGATGAAGAGGTAACTTCTAAACCCACCGGTTCAAATAATAGCTCATCCATGTCACAAGATATGGATCTACATGAATCGGTAAATCAGTTATTTAAAGATTTTGAAACACTCAAATATGCACACCAAGCTGTATCAGCAGAGAAGACTCAGCTGCAAGATGAAAATAGGCAGCTGAAAAATGATTTCGAAAAACTTAGCCTAGATCTGAATAAGGTTGAGACAACTACAGCTGACTTTAAAAACCAGGCAAATGTTAATACAGCTGAGATAGATCGGCTAACCATTTTACTTAAAGAAAAATCAGCTGCACTTGCTCATGCCAAAGCTGAGTTTACTAAGCTGGCTCAGATAAATAAAACTCAGGCGCAGGAAATAACCTCACTGAAGGCGTCTTCAACTTTGGGAGAATTGTGTACTTATAAAAGGTCACTATATACCAAATCAGGTCTTGGATATGATTCTCACACTCCCTCTAGTTCTGAAACCAAGTTTATCAAGGGAGAAACAATAGTCTCGACTGCTGAGCCTGTATATAAATCGATATTCAAAAACAGGCAACAGCCAAGTCAAACGTCTAGGCTGCAGTCAGGTTACACTGCATGACCCACCTAGACAGCGACTAGGCAAAGGCCTGTGCAAAAGCAAAGAAATTGCATAACACGCCCACTATTACCAACAACTCCCCAAAAATAGATTTCATAATGGGAGGGGCAGATGGAAACCTCAAGGTTATCCTAATTACCAAAATGAACAAGTGTGGAGACCACAAAGATTTAATAAATCGTCTCAGCCTAGATTTAGATATGGCCCACACTATCAAAATTTTGAGGAATATCCGGTATACAATCCAACCAGGAGATTCAGACCTCGACCACAGATACATTATAAGGGTTATAATAATAGTAATAACAATTTCTATAATCCCAGGAGAAATCAATTCTCCAGGAAACCAACTAACCCCAAAGGACCCACACAAATTTGGGTACCTAAATCTCTGCTTGTTTAATTGCAGAAAAGGTGGAAGGACTACAACCACATCTCCTCAAGCTCAAATTTTGGAGGTGAAGAATAATTTGTAGACTCTGGATGCTCGAGGCATATGATCGGGAACAAGAAGATGCTGACCAAATACATCAAAGAAATAGGTCCCGATGTAACCTTTGGAGATAGCTCTAGAGGACAGACAAAAGGCTTTGGAGAGCTGCACCGAGGGAACATTGTGATATCCAAAGTCCATTATGTCAAAGGGCTCAAGTACAACCTCCTGAGCATAAGCCAGTTCTGTGACGAGAAGAATTTAGTAGTCTTCACCATCTTGAAGTGTATGGTGATAGACATCTTATCTGGAGAAATAAAGCTACAAGGTTTCAGAAGAAGAGATGTCTATATGATTTATTGGAACACAGGAACACCTAACTCCTGTTTTCTATCCAAGACAGTAGCTGAGAATGGATGGTTGTGGCACAAAAGACTATGTCACCTAAACTTCAAAGCCATCAACAAGATTAGCTCTCAGAAGCTGGTCAGAGGTCTCCCAAATGAAGCATTCAAGAAGGAAGCACTCTGTGATGCATGTCAGAAGGGAAAGCAGACCAAGGCATCGTTCAAGCCAGTTCGGCCTACAACGCTCACATCAAGGATCTTAGATCTACTCCACATGGATTTATTTGGTCCTATCAAGCCAAGGACCTTGAGCGGCCGAAAGCATGCACTTGTAATAGTAGATGATTATTCAAGGTACACTTGGATCATTTTCCTATACAAGAAAAGTGAAACCCTGACCAAGTTACTCGAGCCGAGAAGGATCCAGAATGAGAAATCCCTCTCCATAATCAAGATCAGATCAGATAGAGGAGGAGAGTTTCTCAACAAGGAGATAACTGATTACAGCGATCAGAATGGGATCCAACATGAGCTCTCTGCAGCCAGGACGCCCCAGCAGAATGGTGTTGCTGAAAGAAGGAACAGAACCCTGAAAGAAGCAGCAAGGTCCATGATTGCAGAAGCAGATCTACCCAAAAGGTTCTGGGTTGAAGCTGTTAACACAGCCTGTCACACCCAGAACAGGAATATGATAGTAGGGAGACATGGCAAAACTCCCTATGAGGTTTGGAATAATAGAACTCCTATTGTTGCTTACTTTCATGTATTTGGTTGTAAGTGTTTCATCCACAACAACGGTAAAACACAGCTAAATGCCTTTGATGCTAAAACTGATGACGGTCTCTTTATGGGATATTCCCAAAGAAGCAAGGCATATAGAGTTTTTAATAAAAGAACCTTAGTTGTGGAAGAAACACCCCATGTTGTTTTTGATGAATCTACCGTTGAGTACAGGAAACAAGTTGAGCGAATTGAGAACAAGCTCAAGTCAGCAACCCTTGAAGAAGTCATTATACATGACACTGGAATGGTGGACTCACCTGCAGACCAGCCTGATGACCCAACTGCAGCTGATGAAGACCCAACTGCAGATCAGACAGGATCACCAAACCTATCTGATCATGTTGCTGCTGAAGAAGACCCAGCCGTAGCTGACAAAGACTCATCTGCAGATCAGTACCAAGCTGCAGATGACAAGGCGGTAGCTGATCCAGTTGCAGACCAGAACCCAGCTGATGCAGATAACCACCAGGGCAATCCAACAGGGGGAACAAACCCAGAAGAGGACGATATCCCCAAATGGCTCAAGGATCACCCAATTCAGCAAATTATCGGAAAGTTGACTGATGGAGTTAAGACGAGACACCAACCCTACCAAATGGGAATGGCGATGTTCTCATGTTTTATGTCGCAAATTGAACCCAAGACTACAGAACAAGCCTTGGAAGATTATTCATGGATTAATGCCATGCAAGAGGAATTGGAGCAGATGGAAAGAAACAAAGTTTGGGAACTAACAGACAGACCTGATCACAAGAAAGTTATTGGCACCAAATAGGTGTATAAAAACAAGAGTGATGAAGACGGAGCTGTTGTTAGGAATAAAGCCAGACTTGTAGCAAAAGGTTATGCACAGTGTGAGGAAATAGATTTTGATGAAACCTATGCACCTGTTGCAAGATTAGAGGCCATCAGACTATTCCTCGCATATGCTGCATTCAAGGACTTTGAAGTCTACCAGATGGATGTAAAGAGTGCGTTTCTGAACGGAATCCTAGAATAAGAAGTCTATGTAGAGCAACCCCCAGGTTTTGTCAAATGAGACAAAGTCTATAAGCTGTTGAAAGCTCTGTATGGACTCAAGCAAGCACCGAGAGCATGGTATGAAACACTGTCTGTGTTTCTTGAGAAAAATGGTTTTTGCAAAGGGAAAGTGGACAAGACCCTATTCAGAGTAGAGCACGAAGTCCACATATTAATAGTCCAGATTTATGTGGATGACATCATATTCGGGTCAACCAATCCAGAGCTATGCGAAAAATTCTCCAACCTCATGCAAGGAGAATTTGAGATGAGTATGATGGGAAAGCTTAACTTCTTTATCAAATTACAAGTTAAGCTGATGGAAAAAGGAATTTTCATCAACCAAGCAAAGTATACCAGAGATCTTATCAAGAGATATGGAATGGAATCAGCCAAACCCGCAAGAATTCCAATGAGCACAAATACTCACCTGGCTGCAGACGAGGCAGGCATATCAGTGGACTCAACCCACTACAGAGGACTCATTGGATCTCTTCTGTACCTCACTGCAAGCAGGCCAGACATATCATATGCAGTTGGAGTTTGTGCAAGATTCCAGTCCAAGCCGAAGCAATCACACCTAGATGCAGCCAAAAGAATAATTAAGTACCTAAAGTCTACAATTAATGTTGGACTATGGTATCCCAAGGATGACAACTTCGAGCTATCAGGATACTCAGATGCGGATTTCGCAGGATGCAAAATCAACAGGAAGAGCACTAGTGGAACGTGTCAATTCCTAGGAACCAGATCGATATCTGGTTTAGCAAGAAGCGGGTTTCTAACTCTATCTCCACTACAGAGTCGAATACCTAGTCAGCAGTAGTCACAGTACGTATTCTATGGATCAGACAACAGTTAAGGGACTATAATATCATTGCCAACGAAGTCCCAATCTGGTGTGACAACAATAGTGCTATTGCAATAACCAACAATCCGGTTTTGCACTCAAGGACGAAATACATTGATGTTAAGCACCATTTCATTAGAGACCATGTGCTTAACAAAAGAGTTAGAGTTGAAAGAGTCAGCACAGACTACCAAATAGCTGACATCTTCACTAAACCCTTGCCAGAAGAAAGATTCTGAGCCGAGCAGACCTTGGATTACTAGATTGGGAATCTAGTAATCGAAGCAAGTTAAAGGAAGGACGGACCCTAATCGGCCTTAGCCGATGCAAAGTAGAAGACGAAGGCCGAGACCAAGCAACTTAGCTGCTCGTAATACCAAAGCAGAAGTCAACTCACCTGTTGCAGAGTGGTCAACAGTCAACAAATCAGACCAGCTAAGTTTTCTAAACTGACCTCTGAATATTTAATTATTATCTGCCACATTTATAATGTTAATCTTGGCTAACGAATGGCATTTAAATACACATTTTCATAAACCAAGTGGCAATTTTAATACACGCGTCAATCGCCTATTAAATCAACCTCTACGATGGCCAATCAGAATCAACCGTCGAATTTTAAATTGGGCCACCAATTCAAATTTGAAATTCAAAAGAATATCAAAAGGCGTACCACCGTTCAAATATATAATAAACTAATACAAACGTCTTTTCATCTTCTTTATAAGGAAAGAAGACCTTTCACTTTACTCTTTACGCTACGTAAAACCCTAGATATTTCAGAGCAAAAATATACACTAAAATCCTCTATTTGCAGAAATGGCATCTTTCGAAGGAGTGAATTTGAAGGCGGTGAAAGACCAGATCATTTTCTCGATGGTTGTCGACTTTGAAGGTTTACTGGAAGCCAATCTGGAGGACTACGACATGATCAATCTGATTCGGGCAATGAAGCTTAATGGGATCTACCCATTTCTCGACATCAACCCGCAGCATCTGTTCAAAGAGGATGTCGTCGAGTTCTATCGCAAAGCTTATCTGATTCAAGACGGGATTCATAGCACAGTAGGCGGAGTACCAGTCAGCATACATCGAGAGACGATTCATTCTGTCTTCGGGATGAAGCACCGTGGTTTAGCGGTCGAAGCTCTCAAGCAATCCGCCGCCGAAACCTGGAAAAAGATTAAGGTGGAAAATATCCCAGAAAAACTGAAATTCACAGCCAAAAGGAATGAACTAAAGAGGATTTACCGTGTTGCGTTGGACATTACCAACAAGATAATAATGGGGATGGCGGGCAGTTATGATCAACTGTCGTCGTCGAAGTTTATGGTGCTGGGTGCGTTGATTCAGGAAGAAGAAGTCGATTGGGCAGACTACATCTTCAGGCAACTCGTGCGAGAGGTGAACAAGGTCGAGTGGCTTGACGATGAGAAAAGATTCAAGACAAAGCTGGCGTTTGGAACGCATCTCAGTTGGTTTTTGGAGAAGACCGGAGTGGCAAAGGGAAACACTGACCCCTTCCACCCCAATAAAAGGCTTGGTCATATGGACCATGAGAAGGTGAAGAAAGTCGGAGGCACTGGGAAAGCAGCTCAGTTGTTGAAGGAGTTGCCGGACTCAAGGTCATATCCAATATACCATTCATCAGGGGAGTCGGACAGACCTGCAGCTGATATCGCAACTGCAGTCGAGTCCGACACCGAGTCCGACGATACACCCATTGCAGTCAGATTCAAGAGACGGGGACCAGCCCCTGAAGGACCCTCTACTCTGCAGTCATCACCGGAACCCTCTCCTAAGAGGCCAAGGAAACTGCAGTTTGGCGAGGGAGAGCAGTCTGAACACCTTGCCAGCCCCTCAGTTCGCTCACCAATTCATCCGGAAGACCTGCCTCCACCAGACACCATTGAAACTCGGATTGTACCTGTTCTCACCCCCCCAGTCTACATATCCGAAGAATAAGAAGTAGGTCTCATAATCTCTATTCCTGAAGCTGATTATACTTTTAACCTGTTAGAAAATAATACTTTCAACCTTTCAATTGAACAACTCCAGCTTGTTAAGCCACAAGCAGTAAAACACTCTTTTGTACACATTTTTGAAGAGTGGAAAATTTTCAAGACTATGAATTTTACAAATCTTCAAACATACATTGCAACTAGTGGTTGGGAATATCCCCAAGCCACAGAGGAGGTTCTGATTGAATTTTGCAAAGAATTAGACTTAGTATTAATCCTCCAGGATAAATGGTTCATGTCCTATTTTAAAACAAACATGGACCACTTTATCCATTCTATCATGCTTTGCATTTTTGATGGTTCTTTTGGAGAGGAGGAGGAGGAAGTTGAAAAATAGATTAGGATTGAAGAAGTAGATGGATATAATGAAATTATTGATTTGGTGGTTGAAGAAGAAGAAGAAGAGAGAAAAACAGAAGAAAATATTCCAGTTGAAAAACAGCCAGAAGAAATTGAGAAGACAGAAGAATTGGCTGATGAAGGAGATGAAGAAGAAGGAGAAGAGGTAGGACAAGAAAAAGTTGAAGAAGAAAAGGAGGATGAGGATGATGAAGGAGAAAAGAAGGAGAAGGATGATGATAAGAATGATGATGATAACAATGGTGATGATGATAATGATGATGGAGGAGATGCAGGAGCAGAAAAAGAAAATGAAAAAGAAAAAGATGAGGAAGAAGGAAAAGAAAACTCTGAAGCAAAGGACGAAGAAGAGAAAGAGGAAGAGAGAGAAGAAGACAAGGAGCCAGAACCAGAGCCGGAACCAGAGCCTATTCACGAAGCTGCAGATAGGCCTGTGGTACCTGCCGTACAGACACGGCTAGACGCAGAGTGGTCAAGACTCCAGTCGTGATCCCGGAGAAAATCCCCTCTGACCTACCAGCTGCAGACACGAGCCTGCAGTCTAGCGGTTCCTTTGCAGAAGGATCAGGAGAGCACTCTCCATCAGCTCAGATATCCCCTACCATGACTGAGCTGATCAGGCAAATCGTCAAAGATACTATTGGAGAGCTGCTATCATCTCAGGTCACTCCTGACCTTCAATCAATAAATGCCAAGATAGACACCCTTCTACAGAGAGAGATTCCTCAGCCCCCTCCCCCTACCAACAATGTAATGCCATTTGGCATGTCCGATTGATGAGCAAAATGGAACAAAGAATTAACTACCCTTGTTGATCTTTGGCAAAAAGGGGGAAGAGAGAGTTCAGGGGGAAGAGAGAGAAATAAGAAGCAAGAAGAAGCAAGATGTCCTTCAAATTGAAGGACCCTCAAGTCTGAAGAGAAAGGAAGTTGTGGATCCAGATGACCAGGCTGACCAGCCTGAAGGAAAGAGAAGGAGGACTAGAGGAGGCTTTGGGCCTACTCTAGAATGGGAAGGGAAGGAGCTGTGGTATGTTGAGGACTTTATTCCATTTGAAGCTCTTGAGATGTGGGGATCTGCAAAGAAGAGGTTCATCAAAGACTATTACATCTGGGAACTACTCCAGGATGATAAACTCTCCCCACAAGAAATTTTCATAAACTTCATGGAAGAAATACATCCGAAGCTTTAGGCTATTCTGAAGAAGCACGCTAAAGATCAAAATGCTTATCCTATGATTCCCTCATTCAGAGCAGAGGAAGCACCGACCCGTCTGGACGGTGAACTTAATGAGTTAGCGCTTCAAAGAGAAATCAAGCAATTGTGTCTTGAGAATGCATTCACATCCCAAAGAAGAACAAGACTTCGCAGCACTTGTTGTGAAGAGGAAATATGGTCTTGCTCCAGTCAAGATAAGACCAATTGGAGCTAAACCATTCAAGCCTGCCAAACAGCCTATTCGCAGAGGCAGAGGAAGAGGCAGATAGCTTTATTTTCTTTGTACTTGTAATTTTCTGTACCTGTAAAAACTTTCTTATTTCAATCATAAACAATTCAGAAAATTTTATAACAGTCTGTTGAATGACAATTTCCAGTTGTCTCAATATTAGACTGATTTTAGTTTGTGTCTTGCACTTAAGTGCAGACTTGGTCATTTGATTACTTGTTTAAAAGTTTTGCCATCATCAAAATAGGGGGAATTTGTTAGGAATACTTGTTAGATTTTGATGATGTCATAAATATAAAATCAAATGTTTATTACTTGGCAAAATATAAGGAAGAACCAAATGAGTATCTTCCGTAGGCCAAAATATGTTAGGTATAAAACTTGGCAAAATGTAAAGAAGAACCAAATGAGTATCTTCTGTAGGCCAAAAATTTGTTAGGTGAAAACGACTAAGCACCGAGTACTGCTAAGTCCATCAGAGAGGAACAAATGAGTCCAAATGAGTAGCTCGTCAACAAAATTTATCGAGAAGTTTGACTGATCGCAATGAGGTACCTCGTGGAAGTCACCCGACTGCATAAGTCACAAACCGTGAACAGCCGAGAGGACCTGTCTGCAGAGATGTTAGCTGCATATCATCCTACTCGAAGGCAGCCAAGTACTCCAAGTCCACGTCAGCATGCGTTGAAAAGTCAAGTATTACGGAAAGCTCACATGCAACGTGAAGAGACAAATTGGAGTGATTCCCGCAAGAGATATGATTTAAATAAATCATCCAGACCCACCTTGAAGACTTTAATCATTTTATATTCAAAAGATTCGGCGCTCACATGCAGAAGTCTTCACAACGGTCGGAAGATAAAATTAAATAATGGGAATCCAGCCTTGCAACGTTCAGAAAGATTAAATAATGAAGTCTCCCTCCAACGGACAGATTTGTTCAAAAGATTTGCAACGGCTACAAGGAAAAATCTCAGAGATCTGACCTATATATGTCCAGAGATTTGAAACTGAGCAACTACCGGTGCGAACATACATTCAAGCGATCAAAGCAATCAAGCAATCTAAAGCAATCAATAGCATCGTGAAAAGAGCAGCTCTAAAAGTTCATACTTAAGGAAGCTCTTAAGTTGGAGAAGACAAAAACTCTTGTCTATAATCTTGAGTACGGGGTACTTCACTGGTTGAAGTAAGAGACTGTAAAGGCATCCGAGGATCGAGGATCAAGTGGTGCAAGGCAGTCAAGTGTGTACAACGGCACGGATTTCCACTGGTTGGAAGCTGTTGTAGTGTGGTTTGAATCACTGTAATATTTATCACTGGTTGAAAATTATAGTGAATTCATCTCCAACTGGTTTGGAGAAAAGTGGATTAGTAGAGGATTACCCCACCTCTGAGACCACTATAATTGCATGCGTTATTTACTGTTTTACTGCATCATACTTTAACTGCTTCATACATTGTTAAGTGTTTCATTAAGTTGATTTCTATTCGTCATCAGCTGACTTCCGCACATATCCAAGAACAAACGACTCCAAGTCATTTGTTTAACTATCAGCTGAAGAAACTCACTCTTCGTGAAAAAGAGTTCAAGAGTTTCAACAAGTCTATTCACCCCCCACCCCCCTCTAGACTTGTTCCTGGACGACTTGTGACCTACAGAAACAATCAACCTTATGTTCCGAGTGGTAATTTATATTACTAGCTTAAGTTATTGAAAAATAAGTAAAGTAAACTTTTGATTTATGTTTACATGTCTCATCGTAATACTGTCTAGTGGAAGCTGAATATATATACTAATGAAAATCAAACACAATTGATCAAATGAAAATGAAAACTGAAACGAAAATGAAATTTATATACTTTGATAAAAAATGAAACAGTTGGAATTCAAATTTGCATAACTCAAGTTGGTTTACGGTTACTGAACCCTTATGTAAGAAATTAAAAATCAAACTCATAAATAGACACACCAACATAATGAAAGTACCAAAACCCAAACTGAAACAATCAAACACAATAAACAATGAAACATGAAACACAATCAATCAAATGAAAATGAAAACGAAACTGAAATTTTAATAATTAGATTAAAAAAGAAACAATTGGAATTCAAATTTTACATAAACCAAATTGATTCAAGGTTCCAGGTTATACCTGGATATAAACCAATACCTTACTCACCCCAAAACCCAACGGCTTGTAACATCCGAATTGCAGTCACCAACCATATGAAACAAAGCAATAAATTAGAAATCAAACCTTAAATATAGAACCTATGATGAAAGTACCAAATGAAATTTAGGGTTGAGATGTTCTTACCAACAAAGAAGAGATCTGGGGTGGCGAGGTCGTCCAAAATAAGCTGCGGTATCGTCGAAGCTAGGAGTGGCTGGAGCTGGAACTGTTCTTGAAGGTGAAATCGTTTCTTAATTGATAAAAACATCCTGATTGTTAACTTTTGTGAATCGCGCAGGATTTTTTGAGGGAAAAAATGGCGCTTCATTTTGGTGAAAATTTTGGCCAAAGTTTAGCGGCGGAGGAGGCAGAGAGAAAGTAGCTAGGGTTTGCGGAGAGTGAGTGAAGTTAAAACATTCTGCACGCTGCTGCTTTGGTTTTCTACTCGAGCGGTGGAGAGTATACTAAAGGAGATTTATTTATTTATTTTTGAGATATTATTAAATAATTCTTATATATTAGTTTCATGTTTATTAAATGAAAATTTCAGATTTATTTTTCTATATTATTAAATAATTTATTTCCAATTTATTTATCTTTCAAAATTAGTAATGAATTATTTGAGATTTACTTTTAACAATTGTATACTAGTTAAATTAATTTATTATTTGAGATTTACTTTATTTAGACGGGTACAGGTCTATAGATCATAATTGATTGAATCCGGACATAGTTAATCGGTCTGGTTGATCGTCTATCGAGTTTATTTTCATTGAATTTTAATTTATTTGGAACTTAAATTTCGTTAACCGAATGAGTTACTGCATATATTCAATTACATCAATCAAAAGTCATATTATTTTGGGATGTATGACACCTTATAAGTGTCATTGAAGATTTTTGCATGTCGTTCTCTATGATGCTAAACGAATGTCATGGTACGTGAAATAGATGACATTTGGAAAATGTCATAAAATATTTTACATGACATTTTTGAATATGTCATGAAAATATATCTTCAACGACATTTACCATTTTTTTCTATGACACTTTAAAAATGTCATAAAGTTCATGACATTTAAAAAGTGTTATTGAATATTATTATTTACAATGGAATTTGTAAAATATCATTTTTTAAGAGAACGTTTCGGATCCATGACGTTTGGGTCCGAAAATATCATTGAAATATTTTTTAATGACATTTTTTGCCAAATGCCATGAAAATAGTGTCATTAAAAGTGTTGTTTCTACTAGTGACACATGGTGGAAGTACCCATCCAACGATCCAGCGCACACAGCATAGATTCCCACGATGATCCCATCGGACCAACACATGGTGGACAAAGCAATCACAACACATCTGTATGACACATAACAATATAACTGACATCAACACGGATAAACATAATTAAAGTACTTACCTTAAAAATATGGCAAGAAATAAACACTTCAACGACTTCAACAAACTCGAAGGCCGCCCCTTCGATCAATCGTTCACAAAGCTCGAACCTTACACAAAAGGAAATAAATCAACTTACGTAACAAGACTATCACACGAACATACTAAACGTTCCAAAACTGACCGAACTAGTTATCATCATACGGCTGATTCCCGGTTAATTACTTAAAGCACACTACGTCGAATGAATGCCATGCTACATGCTAAACGAAGGATCATAACGGGGATAACACGTTGATATATACGGATTTCATCATATTCAAATCGTCACGAACCACATTCCAGTTCTACCCATCAACTTCTAATACATGTATCGGTTATCTAAACAAATTCATAACAACGTAAGTACGTTCAAAGGAATTCTAAGTTAATCCCACTTATGATTCTCGTTCTTCTGCAGGTAAATTCATTTAATCCAAGTCCTAGGTTCACCACGTCTGTTACAACATGATCATATCGTTCTAACCATTCATGTGAAGATTATCAATCCAAACAACCTTTACAAACCCCGGATCATACTTAAAGAACAATCCCTACGTTTATCATCTCAAATTCACCTAGTGTAAGTGATAACATACTCAATTCGTTCATCATATAATAATCGGGAAATCATCATCTCCATCATGTAATCATCACAAAATCATCATCCAGACAAGTTATAATCTTTGAAAATCACATCCTTATGATAGGTATAATTGAGGTTCAACTATTACCAATGGAAAGTCTACGATTATCCAATCCAATCTTCCTAAACTTGTTGTTTGATTCATAAAGTTCATAAAAAAGTCCATAATATCAGTATCATAATCATACTATTCCTAAGAACAAGAATTTGAGGTTGGAAAACATTAACATACCTTTATATGGAGGAGAATGACGAAACACTTGGTGAAACTCAATACTGGGAGCTTGAACACCAATCCAAGAAGGTCTATGATCTTCTAAACCAAGCTCAGAGGCTGATACAAGGGATTTAAAGGGTTGGGAAACTCTCAAACTTGCAGAAAATTGGACAAGGAGTGGGGGTGAAATAAAAAGAGGTTAATGTCTATAAATAGAGTTTTAAACTTTACGTACGTTATCCACAAGACATTACATATATTATCTGTCTTACGTACGCTAGCAACCAATCCTTACATATGCTACCATCGGGCGGTAGCTCACTGTCTCAATTCATGTCCTCCATTACATACGTTAACAATGCTCTTACATACGTAATGTGATCCATGTAGCATACGTTATGATACACCTTTAATATATACGCTCGTTGACTCGCTTTTTCTCAAAAGTTGTCCAGATTCTCCCCACAAATATCCTTATCTGGATTCACATCCCGATCACACCTTATCTGCCTTGACCGCCCATTACGTACGTTATATATCAACCATAACGTACGTTACATGCAGCCCATTATGTACGTTATATACACCTATTAACGTACGTTAGTGTCATGCAGAAGCATGTATAAATTGACAACTCCACATGATATCAAGAATATCTGAATACAAATATGGAATAATCACACTTAGATTATCAATATGACATCATCAAACACCACAAGGTTCAATTAAAGATGAAACTACTCATCAATTATCTGGGTATTACATAGGTCACATTAATATAAAATGTATAGAGAAGTTCCCCCGAGAGGGTATTCTCGATTTATTTGATTTAGAGCCATATGGGACATGCAAATCATACTTAACGCAAAAGATAACAAAATCACCATTCACTAGAATGGGTGAAAGACCAAGTGCTCTATTGGGTCTCATTAACACAGATGTTTGTGGCCCAATGAGTTCAAACGAAAGAGTGGACTCAACTCCTTCATCATATGGATATTCTATTTAATGAGACATAATTCCGAGTCTTTTTAGAAATATAAGGAATTTCGAAATGAAGTAGAGAGAATCAACTTGGCAAGAAGATTTAAGTACTTCGATTGGATCATGGTGGCGAATATGAGCCAAAAGTTTGATGACCATCTGAAGAGTTGTGAAATTCTATCCCCGCTCACTCCTATCAATTGAAAGGTCTATTTGAAAGGAGAAATCAAACCTTATTGGATACAGTTCGATCCGCGATGAGTCTAATTGATCTTCCGATCTCCTTATGGGGGCATGCTCTCTGAACTTATGCAATTAAATTGAATCCGGCACCATCCAAAGTAGTAAAAAGATACCATATGAGATATGAATAAGAAAGGTTCCTAAGTTGTCTTTTCTAAAATTTAGGGATGTGAAGCATACGTGAAATTTTTTGTTTCTCACAAACTTGCTCCCAAATCAGATACATGTCTCTTTATAGGTTACCTAAAAGACACAAAGGGGTACTACTTCTATCACCTTTCTAAGAACAAAGTGTTTGTTGCTCGAGAAGTTGACTTTCTGAAAAAGGAATACCTTTCCAAACAGACAAGTGAGAGTAGAGTTCGTCTCGAAAAAATTCGAGAAAGCAACTAATCGAAATAAAACTCCTCATCTTCCTTTTTCTAAAACACCTGATTCATATGAAGTAGTTTAGGAGAATCCAAAACCAGCTTCAAAGGCTGCTCCAGGTGTTGCTCAACCCCTTCATAGGTCTCAGAGATATTGAGTTCATCCCAAAATATACTGCAATATCAATCTAACTGAAAGCTATCAAGTCATGCTTTTGGAAAGCAATGAGTCTAGCATCTATAAATAAGTTGAGATGAGTGTTGATTCCAATAAATAGCAAGAGGCCATGACATCTGAAATGGACTCCATGTATGAAAATCAAGTATGAGTCTTGGTCGACTTAAGAGATGGGGTAAAATCCATAGGAAACAAGTAGGTATTTAAGATAAAAATCAACATGGATAGAAAACCTAAAGTTTTAAAGCTAGATTACCAGCAAAAGGTTTTAAGCAAATTCACGTGGTGGATTATGATGAAGCCTTCTCTCCAGTCACCATGCTTAAGTATATAAGAATTCTCCTAGTTATTTTATATCATTGTGATTATGAGATTTGGCAAATGAATGTCAAAACAATCTTCCTGAATGAGATTTTGGAAGAGGATGTGTATATGATACAATCAACAGTTTTGAAGATCCAGAACATGTTGGAAGATGTGCATGCTTCAAAGAGTTTTTTCTTAAATTAAATCATACATTCCAAAAAACTTTTTTTCCTTTAATTTTTCTATGAGTTTATGATTTATTTAAATTTAGTCTATACTCCAGTTAATATCATGTATCTCTTTTTTCTAGATTAGTCATTCCTTCGAAATAGATACTTTGTCATATCAATATTTATGAACTGAAATTAAAAATATGAGGCATATCAATTATTAAGACGTACAAATAAACTTTTCGTATTTTTTCCAAATTAAGTCATTCCTTCCAAATAAATATTTTTCATATCAGTTTTATGAATTGAAAATAAACTTTTATATGGGGTATGTAATTATTAAAACTTACCTCTAAAACTTTCATATATTTTTTTTTTAAAATTAATCATTCATTTCAAATTAATATTTCATATATATATATGAAGTTACTATTCAATTAACCTAATTCCTCGCACCGTAAAATAGAGGGATTGAGCGGTTTAAAATAGTAAATTCAACTCAGTTACAGTAAATCATGGGGGAGTGCGTTTTTATTTTCCATCGCCCCGTATGAATTTGTCTAACCCCGCATCATATAAGATAAACACATAGGAAAATATGTCAATATTATACTCACCCATCTCCGTCCCAACCCATCACCCTCATGAAACGACAGTGCAGTGCGATTTTTAATTAGGATAATGACTCGTCCATACCCAAACTCTTTTAATGTTTTTGTTAATGAAAATTATTTTATATCAAGAAGTCCTTTTGAGAACAAATTCTCTTTGAAGTTTCAATAGATAATAGTTGCGCTGATGATTTATTTTGATTGACGGAGATAAGCATATTTCATTGACTGTGTAGCATAATACGTAAAGTGACGAATAAATAATGATATCTTAAGTGTTAACCTATCTCAATTTATAAAAAAAAATAAAGAGAGAGAGAAAAAAGAAATGCTCCATTTATTTGTTTGTTTCGTTTAACCTAACTCACCAATTTGTGTAGCAAAATCAATTCAAAATTTCAACCAAATTATCAATATATTGATAATTCATCTTGTCAACCAACTTAGTTACGTCTAGTGATATTTTCATTAATATTTCAACATTTGCTAAGAGAAATTAAAACTCAAGCAATCTAATTTCACCATAATTATACATATAGAATAGATTAGTGTAAAATTCATGGGCTCGTCCACTAGATGATGATCGTACTCCTTTTTAATCAAAACATCATGAAATATTCAATAATAAAATTATTTTTAATATTGTCTGTACTAATTTACATGATATATCTTAATAATGAAATACAAAGTATTATATATATATAAAGAATTATATTATTTTAAAAATATATTAAAAAATACTGCATACACAAAATTTACATTTTATTAGAGATTCACAAAAAATTTCGGTGTACTTTTTATTTTTTTATTCTTAATTATATCACTATGTAAATTTGATCACTACTAAATATTAGTTTTAGAATATATAATTTGACATTTGCTACATTGTAATTCCGACTCTTATCATCCGTTATCATCCGTCCCACATGATAAGATTATTAGTCTTATGACATTCTGACAACTTTTTTTGTGGTAGGATCACATAAACTATCCTAGTTTCTGGAGATTTAGGATCTCTTTGAAGGGAAGCATATTTCATTGTGATTGTGGGCCTAAAGGAAATACTGTTTTTGAGTACAATATACTCTACATCCTCATGGTATTACATTAGAAAAAGATGTACTACTACTACTGTTAGGGGTGGACTCGGTTCCATTCGGTTCGGTTTTGGTGAAAAATCGAGAATCGAATCAAATATTCGATTTCATTTTGGTTCGGTTATTTTTGATGTTCGGTTTGATTACGTTCGCTTTTATAAATATTCGGTTCGGTTTCGATTTGGTTTGATGTTTTTTCGGTTCTTCACAATATAAATTCAAACATTATATGCAATAGAATAAGTTATATATAACAACAAGCCAACAAGAGTTATATATCTGTTCAAGATAAAAGCTAGAGTTGCATAGCAATTTACAAATATCTCAAAACATATAACAATCGTAAATCACAGTAGATCATTCTCTCAACCTAAATTAATTGAATCACAAATTACATGAGCATATTATTGGTCCTCATTGGACCCATGAGGGTCTTACAAAAGGAAAACGAATTATACTAAAATTCGAAACACACCAAAATCACAAAAACAAGGTCATTTTAGTATGTTGAAATTTGACTTCGGTCCATTTTGGTCCGGTTCAGTTCCTCCCGACCCCGAACCAAGAACCAAACCAAATTAGTTCGGTTCGGTTCTGTTTTTTTTGTTTTTTGGTTTGATCTTCTTCGATTTCGATTTTTCGATTCTTTTTTCGGGTTTTTTTGGTTTGGTCTTCGATTTTCGATTCTGAAAAGCCACTCCTAACTACTACTGCTTATATGGGAAGTACAAGCATTGAAATATATCCGACATTTTCTTTTTCCTATTTTCCTAATTTCCTTTCCTTGTTCGTTAATTAATTAAAAAACAAACTGCTTATTCACGGAAGCAAAAATGGGGGACCCAAAAAACTGCAACAGAACCGTGATTAATAAATTAATAAACTAGTACCAGAAATAATATTAATTAATAAAAAATATCTATACTTCTATTAAAAGAGAGTCGTGACACATGTCACTCTCTCAGTTTTTTAATTTTTTATTTTAAAATATAGTTTATATATAGAGATGTATCCTTAAATTTCTTAAAAAAAAATCTAGATATCTATTGTGGGAGTTTTATTCCACAACTTACACTCATCTACCAATAAAAAAAATCCTTCGTTTATTTTTTTAGCTTAAAATTTTAAATGTTTATAATTTTTAAATCAGGTTTATTTTTAATAAAAATATATCAAATTAATTTTTATTTCACAATTTTCAACTAGATATCCATATGAATATAATAAATTTGATGGATTTACAATAATGACCGATTGCACAAAAAAATTATATTATAAAAACTATGAATATTTATTTTCAGTAAAATTAATTGATGCAAAACAAAAATATATTAACTCATTTATTGTTTACATAAAAAATAAATTATGATATTTATTTAATTATAATAACTAAAAATAATAAAACATACACCGCACACACACACATATATTAAGACTTAATCACATATTACTTTCGTCTCTAAAATTTGTTCCTACTTTTTTTCAGTATGTCCAGGAAATTTGTTCATGTAATGGACACTAATTGACTTAACACTCCGCTAATGTGGTACTCTTTCTTAAATTATATTACACCCCATAATACACTCACGCTAATATGATATTCATGTCGAAGGTCATTCAAAAATAAATTTAGAGATCGAGAAATTATTTTCTAATAAGAGAATATCTTATGCGGTGCATCGCACCGGAGAACATCTAGTTAATCAAATAGGACAAATTTAACATTGAGTTCCTTATGGTAGAATTGATAAAAAGTATTATTTAATTAATATCATTAATTTATTTAGTATTAAATTATCAAGATTTCACTTTATTCAACGTTTACTCCATTTAGTTTTTTCAAAAATATACTCTTCATTCTCATATGGATCTACATTAGAAAAAAGATGTATCACCTAATATCTTCCGACAATTTTCCTTCATTTTTACTAATCTTTTTTCTATGATTTATGCAAGGCATAAATAATAAACAATTTGCTTAATGATCTTCTGCTAGCAATTTTCAGTTATCTTTTAGTTTAAAATTTCTTGATTGAAGACCATTAGTTCTTGAATATGTGATTTCTTTTCCTACCACCCCAAAATGTGTCTATGAAAAATCGTAGGAAACAAATGAAAGTTGGGTGCCAAACTCACCACCAACAATCCACTTTTTCGGGATCTAAATACCGTGTATACTTTTATTTAAACTAGCGAAAGCTAGGGAAAGAGGGCGGCGCGACCTGGGTCCCGTTAAGTTTATTAAGAATGATTTGGGCCAAGTTTTAGTGAACGATGTGGCTATTAAGGAGAGGTGGAATAGGTATTTTTTTGAACTTTTCAATGAGGCTAGGGGTAGTGACTCGGTGGTGCAAGGAGTTAGTCTATCTTCTGCCCGTTCGTTTAGTTCCTGTGATAGCATCAGCAAGGAGGAAGTAAAGGGTTCTCTTATGAAAATGGGTAGAGCTAAGGTGGTAGGCCCGGATCAGATCCCTATTGAAGTTTGGCTTTGTTCGGGGGAAGTCAGAGTTCAGTGGCTAGCAGAGCTGTTCAACATCCTCCTCAGAGGTTCTAAGATGCTGACGAAGTGGAGGCATTGTAATACCCGAGACTTCTGATATGTAATTGAACCTTGTGATATTGTAATTGTTGACTTTTGATCTGATTATTATTCTCCGTATTTCATGATCTGGTGTTGTTAAGCGCATGATTTCATGAATGTGATCTAAATTGTGATTCTGCGCATGTAGCACACGCTATCGACTATATGTAGCGTACGCTAATTTGGATCCGTAGCGCACGCTATGTATAAACCTTAGCGCGCGCTACACGTAGTCAGCATGATTGAGACAGGGCGGTAGGTGAGATCGGCTGCGGATCTCGGTCGGATTATGTCGGGATGAACCTGGACGGCTTTCGGAAAAAAGCCAAGTCAACGCGGTAGCGCACGCTACCCATATGAGGATTGCGCATGCTAAATGCTGAGTACAGTGAAGTCAGTAAGCCGTTAGCGCACGCTATGAATATGGACTAGCGCGCGCTAATAACCACTTTCTATAAATAGGACAACATCCTTTTTTGTATTTTCGGTCTTTTCACTTCCCACATCCGAATCCTTGGACTTAGAGAATTACTCTCTTCATCCTAAACCCTTCATATCAGCATCCTAGCTCGAGTTGAAGATTGTAGATCATTGGAGATTGTTGTTCAAGCTCTCGGTGTTGGATTTCTTCTAGTTCCTTCGTGTTCTTCGCTACTTTGAGGTAGGTGATTCTTCACCAATATTAGTAGTATTCTGAAGGATGTTTTGGTCATGATATTGGGATTATCTAGTCAGTTAAATTCGTAAGTAGTCGAACATCATGTGTTAGTAGGATATTTCCGATGTTTCGGTACTTCTTCATCGTATAAACCATTGAACCTTTTAGTGTTTGAACTCCTAAGCATATTCATGTATCTTCAAAACCGATTATGACCAGTATATGGAGATTGCCAAGTTCTTATGTCTTTACATAAAGGAATCATACGTTTTGGGACATGAAATGGATTGGACTTAGGATATTTCTTGAAGATCAAAGATGAATTATGGTGTTGTGATGATTATACGTATCCTTGTATCTCATAGTCATTTAATACGTAAAGATCTTTCACAAACCGTATGAGCATGATATGCACGGAGATGGCATGTATTAACACTGAAGATTTCATGAGTTTCATCACCTTTAGCTCAAGTTTTCTGCCCAGTAGTAAACTGCCATGCATAGTTAGCGCACGCTAAGATAGGCATATTAACGTGCGCTATCGGGAATGAATAACGTGCGCTACGTTTGGTACGTAACATACGTTATGTCATCAGGCAGGACAGTCGGCTGATCAGAGAGGACTGTCAGTACACAGCTAGCGTACGCTAGACTTGATTATTTGCGTACGTTAACGGGCAGGCTTAGCGCACGTTACGTAGAGTACGTAGCGCACACTAAGTAGTTCAGACAGAATTCATTTTTAGAGCTTGCGGCCGTAAATCGGATTGTTAGACTTTCGTACGACTTGAGAGGAATTCTTTATTATTTCTTAGGTCCGAGCCTTGCATAGGGGACGATTGAGGGGCGGTGGCATACAGACGCGTGTCATTTGTTGGAGTATTTCATTCTTGCCATTTTCGAGGCAAGTATCATATGTTGAGTTTGATTTATATTGGAACTTTGATCATGCGTATGGTTTTGTTCATGTTGTCGAATATGAGACTTATTTCTTTAATTTCTCGTGGGATTCGTTGTTAATTGTTCGTATTGTTGAACATATTGAAATGCATATATGTATGCATAATTGATTGGTTTATGGTATAAATGATCCGAGGGGGTCATGAGGATCTATGGTGAGGGCGCTGGATCGAATGTCCACCATGCGTTGGTCCGACGGGATCACCATGGGGATCTATGCTGAGGGCGCTGGATCGCTGGACGGGTTTTCCGCCATGCGTTGGTCCGACGGGATCATCATGGGGATCTATATCAAGGGCGCTGGATCGCTGGATTACCCTGTATTGTGTTGATGGAATCGTGAGGATTCACATCGTTGGATTCCGATGACGGAAGTTCGTTTTGGATGATTTATGATGCACTGATGATTTATGTATTATGATACTTGTACTAGTATTGTTTTGCTAACCATTTCGTCGGTGGACATTGTTTTGATGTTCAGGTAGCCGAGGAGCGGGGAGGCAACCACAGTACCGACATGACGATGAAATGGCTCAGTGATGTGGTTGATGTTTATTGTTATTGTGATTTGTCTTCTTGGTTCACTTTAGTACTCGAGTACACGTGTTTTTAATAATGTCATTTTCGATATGGTTGTATAAGTTAACTCTTTGGATCAGTTGAACCAGCTCTGTATTTTGAACTTCAGTTGTAAGGTTGAATTATAATTGCATTTCTTTTATTTAGCCTTGTAAATCCTTACTTAAAGGGTTTACGGCGCTGTAATTATTCCGAATATCTCGGGGTGTTACAGAATATGGTATCGGAGCTAAGATTCATGGATATATTGGCAGTCGGGTTAGTTGGGTCTGTTTACGTTATTTGATTATTGGTCGTTTGTAACATCAATGCTGAGCCAACATCGTCGTGTGGACCGTGGTTGTAAGTCTCCTAATCTCAAATACTACCGTTTTATTTAATTCATGTTTTGTGAACATTGATGGACTTTCTTTTAGAAAGTTTGCCCTGGATATTGAGTATTTGTGTTTACAGTATGTTGAGAGGAGGTCGTGGACGCGGACGTGGTCGTGGACGCGGACGTGGAAATATGAGACAGGAGGATTCGGCATCTACCTTGGAGATATCTGTTAGTCGAACCGATTCCCATTCTAGAGGACAGCAGGGATCAACAAATAATAATGTAGACCCTAATGTGCCGGGAGTGCTTCAGCAGGTGGTTGCTCAGATAAACCAGTTTGCTCAAGTTGTTGATCGCATGCAGACGGCAATGGGACAGCAGCATAACGTGGATAATCGGGGAGACAAATGGCTTACGGAGGTGGTCAAATTGCACCCTCCGAAATTTGACGGTTCTGCTGAGACGCTTTCGTGGGATCACTGGCTGAAGGAGTTAGAGAAGATTTTTGCAGGGATTAACTGTCCCAACGACAGAAAGGTTCCGGTCGCTCAGTATCTTCTGACGGGGGAGGCTTTCGACTGGTGGGAGGCCATTCGACCTGCGGAGCAGAATGTTGACTGGACGGAGTTCAAATTAATGATGGAAGCGCATTATTGTCCTCGCCCAGTTAGAGAGGCCCGAGTCCGGGAATTTTTCCCACCACAAAATTCAGAAGCATGCTTAAGACTTTTAATCACCAGTTAACTTATGTGCGCCACTTGGTCAGGACCGAGGCAGAGAGGATTTTTCATTTTGACATGCGAATGAAGCCGGAAATTCAGCAGTATATGTCCGGATTTGAATGAACCACCTTGCGACAGTATCGGGACAAAGTACTGGCCTATGATATGAAAGAGGCGGCAGTAGAAAAGTCAACAGAAGCAAAGAAATAGAAGGTGTCTGGCAACTTCACGGAGAATAAGAGTAGTGGGCCTCGCAGGGTCCAGTCCTCTTTTCATTCATCCAGGAGGCCTCCGCATCCTTCTCGAGGTGGAAAGAAGTTCCGGGCAGCACCAACCATTTAGACGCAGGGAAGAAATGTTATAACTGTGGCAAAGCGGGGCATGTTCGACGTGACTGTTTCGCGCCTGCTGTGACCTATTTCGAGTGTGGACAGGAAGGGCATCGTGCAACATTTTGTGGAAATGCGACTCGATCTTTTGGTACTCGCACTCCTGTACCGGTTCCGAAGGACACTAGTGTAAACCAGACGCAGCAAAGCGGTTTCCAGCAGCAGAATGTTGGGAAAAGAGAGGCATCCAGCGCTGGGTCCGCTCCTCCGCGTATTTACGAGATGAAGAAGTCAGACGATCAGAACACAGTTGTTGCATCAGGTACGATTCAGATCCTTTTTCAACCAGTTAGTGTCTTATTCGATTCAGGAGCTACGCATTATTTTATATCTTTGAACTGTGTTAATCGTTTGAAAATCTCGTGCTTGTATGATTGTGAACCTTATGTTGTGGGATTACCGAGCGGAGAGAAAATTGTGGGAACCCTAGAAGTTAGAGATTTTCCAGTGTCTATAGGAGGGAGAGATTGGCCATCAAATCTTATTGTAGTTGACATACATGGTGACGACTTAATTCTCGGAGACGATTGGCTCAACCGTTATGGAGCTATTCTGAATTACCGAAAGAGAGTCATTTCTATCATTGCTGATGACGGATCTGAACACTTATTCCGAGGATGGAGACCGGGAAGCTCGGGAAAATTGATCAAAGCAATGAAAGCCGTGAAATTACTGAAGCAGAGATGTCATGGACTTTGGTGCTATGCCATGAGGAAAGAGGAAGGAGTAGAGCTCTCATCTATTCCAGTTGTGAATGAATTCTCAGATGTATTTCCTGACGAACTACCTGGGTTACCTCCATGGAGAGAAGTGGAGTTCACTATCGAATTAGAGCCTGGAGCCGCTCCTATTTCCAGAGCACTATACCGCATGGCGCCAACCGAGATGTATGAACTAAAGAAGCAACTAGAGAAATTATTACAGAAGGGTTATATTCAACCTAGCGTTTCTCCTTGGGGAGCGCCCGTTCTCTTTCTCCGGAAGAAAGACGGATCCCTCCGATTATGTATTGATTACAGGGAGCTCAACAAAGTGACAATCAAGAATAAGTATCCTATACCTCGGATCTACGACTTGTTTGATCAATTGCAAGGGGCAAGGGTATTCTCAAAGATTGACTTGCGATCAGGATACCATCAGTTGAGAATTAAGAAATCAGATATACCAAAGTCTGCTTTCAGATCCCGGTACGGGCATTATGAATTTGTAGTGATGCCATTTGGACTTACCAATGCTCCTGTGGTATTCATGCAATTGATGAATCGGGTATTCTTAGAATACTTGGATAAATTTGTGGTCGTCTTCATCGATGACATCTTGATATATTCGAAAGACACAGAGGAGCATGCTGAGCATTTGCGTGTGGTTTTGAGCATCTTGAGGAAGGAACAGATGTATGCAAACCTTTCCAAATGCGAGTTCTGGCTTAGGGAAGTAACTTTTCTTGGGCACGTGATATCAGCTGGCGGAGTTCAGGTGGACCCGAAGAAAGTCGAAGCAATCTTGGAATGGGAAGCTCCTAATAACGTGAAAGAAGTCCGGAGTTTCTTGGGACTTGCTGGATATTATCGCCGTTTTGTAGAGAGATTTTCCAAAATTGCTCGTCCACTCACTCAGCTATTACAAAAAGCTCAAAAGTTCACATGGGATGAGAAATGCCAGGCTGGTTTTGACGAACTTAAGAGGAGACTGACGACAGCACCTATATTAGCGTTACCAGATGGAACTGATGGATTCATGGTATACAGCGACGCTTCAAATCAGGGTCTGGGATGTGTGTTGATGCAAAAGGATAAGGTGATTGCCTATGCTTCTCGGCAGTTGAGACCGTACGAGGTTAATTACCCGACTCATGATCTGGAGCTAGCAGCTGTGGTCTTTGCCTTGAAAATTTGGCGACATTATTTGTACAACACTCATTGCCAAATCTTTACAGATCATAAGAGCCTTAAGTACATTTTCAGTCAGAAAGAATTAAACATGAGGCAGATAAGGTGGCTGGAATTGATCAAGGATTACGACTTGGAAATTCTCTATCATCCGGGTAAAGCAAACGTAGTAACCTGTTTCTCTTCGAGTGTTGGAAGTAATTACATCCCAAACCAGCATTCAACGGGAACTGATCCGCGAAGGGATTGAAGTATGGGCACCAGGAATCCAAGGGCAACTATATGTGATGGAACTGACTTCATCACTAGTCGAGGAAATCAAATCTAAACAGTTGAACGATTCTCTGATCCTTCGGTTATGTGACGAAGTAAAGAAAGGAAAGGCCCCAGGATTCGTGATACAAGATGATGGGGTCCTGAGATTTCAAAGTCGACTTTGCGTTCCCGATGATGATGATTTGAGACGGAAAATTTTGAAGGAAGCTCACAGCGCTCCCTATTCTATTCACCCAGGCAGTAGTAAGATGTATAAGGATATAAAACAAAACTTCTGGTGGGGAATATGAAGAAGGACGTAGCATAATACGTTTCAAAGTGTTTGACTTGTCATTAGGTTAATATTGAACATCAGCGACCTGCCGGAATGTTAAAGCCGCTTCCGATCCCTGAGTGGAAGTGGGAGGATATCTCGATGGATTTCATCACCAGTATGCCAAGGACCAAGACGTGAATGAACATGATTTGGGTTGTAGTTGATCGACTAACCAAGTCAGCTCATTTCCTAGGAATTAAAGATACTTGGGGACCCGAGAGATTGGCGCGAGTATTTATTGCAGAGATAGTCAAATTACATGGGACGCCGAAGACCATTATTTCAGATCGAGATGGTCGTTTCGTGTCGCACTTCTGGAAGGCAGTTCACAGGGCTTTGGGGACCGAACTAAACTTTAGCACGACTTATCATCCTCAGACGGACGGTCAGTCCGAAAGGACTATACAAATAGTAGAAGACATGCTTAGAGCTTGTGCTTTGGATTGGTCAACTGATTGGGAAGTTCATTTGCCGCTGATTGAATTCACCTACAATAATAGTTGGCATGCTTCTATTAAGATGGCACCATTTGAAGCTTTGTACGTGAGAAGATGCCGATGTAACACCCCCAATCCACTCAGGGATATTACACGCCGTAGACCCTTTCCTCAAGGATCTACCAGGCTGGTAACGACATTTAACATCTCAACAATGCCTTCGAGGCTACAATGACTCAGTAGATCGATTTGGTCTTTCCACAAATACATACAACTCAAATACAACTCATGCCCACGCAGGGGACAAAATACAACTACACCCGTACAACAGGAACAATACAGCAGCGGAAAATAAAGTACAACTGAACCAACACACGATGTACGGTTCCTCATGTGATTAGTATCGATCATCTTTCATCATCCTTCGTGCTGACCCTGTGTTATGCTCCAAAACCTGAATGCAAAAACAGACATCCACCCCCCGATTACTCGGGGGTTAGCAAAACTCCACTGTTTTGCTAGTGCAAATACAGAGTGCAAATACGAGCCATACAATTCACATTCCACGAATAACAATAACCGAGGATCCTCAAAGATCCAAACGAAACGAAAAGTACTTCCCGAGGCAAGGGTTTGAGAAAACATCTCAAAAACGAAATATCATAAATCAATGGGAATAATTTATAAAACGGTTTAGAATGCCATCGAGAGTTTTAATAGAAAACAATTTAGGATTATCAAATCCTACTTTTCAAAATCCAAAAGACAAAGGGGTCACCGCCCCAAAAGTTTACTATCTGAAAAATGACATTAACCAACCGTTGGGATTTTAGCCCCAAATCCGTAAAACGACTTTTACAAAACCATTGGGATTTTAGCCCCAAATCTCATCAACTCACAGTACACAAGAACGACCACGAGGTTCGTCTCCCAACATCAAAATCCACAAATAAAGGATTTAAAACATAAACCACAAAATACTCTAGAGCCATCCTAGCCAAGTAGGCCAAACGAACAATTTACCTCTTACACACTTAGTCAATGCATGCAATCATGAAAACCGTTCAAAAGCACTCATTTCCGGAAATGCCAATATCGAATCACATTTGTAAAAATGCACCACAATTAACCGCGGACCCACGGCTCGTGGATCCTGCCGAGACCCCGTCGGATCTAACCCACAGTGGTTAAAAGCAAGCTCGCGGTCCACAGCTTCGTGGAGCCCTACCGAGACCCCGTCGGATCTAACCCGTAGTGAGCATACACACACACACGTTACTCATGCAATACTAACATGCTAAGAATGTAAGTTCATTAAGAATACTCACTAGAGATGGCCATTAACTCGACACCATTACCAAACTCTTCAAAATACAATAACAAGTTTAAATACGGAATACACGATTCCATAACTTTAAACAAGAGGAGTATCCTCATAAAATCCTTCAACGTTCAAAATAATCGAATCATAATCAATTCTCAAAACACCATTCACAAAACACACGTGTTTTGAAAGAAAGCCTTTAACGAGGCCAAACCGAAATCTTTTGAAACTTCATTTCAAACAACCAAACAAACACATTAAGACGACCACCGATCATCATATACATAAAACGAGAAAAGTATGGGCAAGGTACTTGCCTCGAAATCGCACGCAAGTATTCCGACGAACACGGCTCAACCGGAAAGCTTCGAAACGCCCGATGCTAACGAAAAGGAAGACGACAACGAACGGAAGGGTTCAACACGGTTTCTTCACAAGAAACTCGACCCTAACAACAATATAATCAATAAATCATCGATCATACGATGAGGAATAATCGAAGAACGCCCGAAAACCCCTCTAAGACATTTTACCGGACACCTTCAAGGCGTCGGTCAAGAACTCGACTCAAACAACGAATCGATACGATCCAACCATGGAATAATAAAGGAAATGATATAATACATCTAAATAATCATCAATCCATCAAAATCCTAAGTTAAATCGGATTAATCGGACGAAAACAACAAAAACCCCCAAATTCCCCAAAACTAGATTTCTAGGAAATCTGACCTGATTCGCTCGATCAAAGGATGTTATAGGACGAATGATTGATGATATGAACCTCCAAACTTCATGTATATGTTGTTAAACAACATGGCTACAATCTTGGAACACGCCCAATTCCAAGAGAAGTGGAAGAAGGAGAAAAATGGCGAAAAAGCATCTTTGGGCTTTAAATAGCTCGACAGACTCGACCGTGTCCGCCCGACACGGCCGTGGCGCGCATTGGCGGCGAGGACTCGACCGTGTCCCGCTAGACACGGTCGCGGCGCGGAGGGGCCTTCCGACGCTGACCGTCCGACGGCGACTAAGACGACTCGGCCGTGTCCCGGAACACGGCCGGGCGTGTCAGCGATCGTCTCGTGCCAATCCGGAAGAGTTCGGCACGGGCCGTGTCGGACGACGGCCGGGCCCCGAGACGAAACTTCCGGCTTATCCGGACGAAAGCACGGCACGGCCGTGTCGGACGACACGGCCGAGTTCGGCCGCGATGATCGCCAATAACGAGCGGGTGAGCTAAAACGACCATAACTCTCTCGTCCGGACTCCGATTGACTCACCGCTCGAACCATTGGAAAGCTAACTCGATGCTCTATAATATTGCAAAGATTCAGAATTTTTGGAGTTACCAAAAATTAATGGTGACTTTACAAAGTCGAACTCCCACGTGAAAAGTCGATTAAGGACACTAACTCAATAAAACGACACCGAAACGAACTCGGATGACAAAAAGTACGGAATTAATCATTCTCGAAATGACGAAAGGTCATGAGCGAGTCGTCAAAACGAACTTCCTCCGAAAAGAAAATTACCGAAATTGAAATTGCGGATATTACATTCTACCCTCCTTAAAAGAAGTTTCGTCCGAAACTTAAAACAAGTAGGAGAAGCAATATTCCGCCAGAAAACTCAATGAGATACGCAAGAAACGCGTAATTAATGCCAACGGTGAAACGTTACATACAACGCAACGGAACATACGGCGTGAAAACACGCTCCACGGCGACCAACACAACGTCATCGTTAGGATAAAAAAAAAACAACAAAAGACAAGCGTCATCAAACGGATAATATAGCCAAGACAATTAAACGACAATAAAAAAACACAACGAACGAAAATCAATATGATTGACCAACCCAACGGTGCATCAATCAAATCGCGAGACAACCGCATAACAAACACGGAATCCCACCGCCTAAGGGATGGAAGATCGAAACGAAACTTATTTCCCGAATCAAGGGAATTACGAAGGAGTCCGAATGCTCAATAATCACGAAACGAGAACAAAAACCGAACAAACAAACGATCGAGACAACAAAAATCGAACAATCATGTCCGAAACACGAAGGATAATAAAATTCAAACAACAACTCCAAGGTTCACATCTCGACTCGAGACAATATATGATCCGGTGAAAACAACAGGATGTGCATTCACATAAGAACCACAGGAAAGGGAATAGCAATTGAAAAGTCACAACGACGAACGAGTTATTCAAACGATACCACACTCGCTCGATAAACAAAAACAAGGGGCGGAAAATCTCGAAATGTCAACAAACATAAATGAGTCGACAGAGTCGAAAACATAAGAGTTCCAAATCCGATCCACTTCGAATAAAAGAACTAGTAGAACCAAATGATGTTACTTAGAACAAGGTTCACAAGAATCGAACCGAACTCGAAAAGTAACATCGATAACCAGATCGACCCACAACAAGGTCGTAGCTCGTTCGGACGATGAAACCGAATTACGATCAAGTTCGTAAAGTGCCAACGAACATGAGCGAATCGATAGATCGTAGAAAGAGAAAATACGAAGTCAAAATAGTACGGGCATTACCTCCGACCTCGTCCACGAAATTCACAAAAACGGAGCAAGGTAACAAGACATTAAACAATCGACACATAACGGAACCATCACCGATGCACACGGTCATACCAAACCAAGCTCTAACAGCTCGCACATGTGCGACAACGCCGGAATCACTACGAGGCGATAATATTCAACACCAACATCCCGCCTCTCACAGGGGCTAACACAACAAATGTGTGGAAAACGACTCAACACTCACACCGCCAATTCGGTCATACTCGGGAGCAAACATCAAAATGACAACGCGAACATCATACATATATACCCAGCCCTCAAACGGGAATGGATAGGTTTTAAAAACGAAAACCTCATTTTGAAAATAATTTGAAGAATACCGATTGATCTTGAGTATCACCTTTCAAAAAATACAAACGTGAAACATCGTTATCGAGACATTCGAGAACCATTTCGCATTTGATAAAAATGAGGACATTTTCTCTTAGTGAAAACTTTCAAAATATTCGACCCTCGGGTCTAAATAAAAGTGTTGAAAATATCTCAAATATTTTGGTCCTCGAGGTAGAAAAATTTTTGAAATACATTGTGGCACCTAGGATGTACCACAAGAAAATAAGTCATTTGAAAAGTATGTCTCGAAGTTTATTTTTCTAAGATACTCAAGGTTTTCAAAAATCCAATAGGCCAGAATGCCCAAAACTCACACATACCGACGTTCACTAAAACAACTCCTAGCACACGCATCAAAACGTTTAAAATCAAGACAATACATGTCTTTAAACGAAAATAAACGATAAAATACCACATTCAGAACAAAACCACTGATAAAATACCCTCCCGCACTGGCTAGTGAACAAGTCGAACGCGTATAAGCACAAAGCTTCCACAATAGAACTTGTAAAACGTGCGGATCGATTCATCAGCCACGGACAAAAACAACAATAAAAAGACATCAAAAGTGACGACACTCCTCGTATAAATCAAATACGAGAGTCGACTAAATACATATCGTGAAATCAAAATTCACATAAGAATTCCACCACTTAACAAATAATCATAAAAATAGCTCGTGTCACACGAGGCACAACACAAAAAAGGGAGACTTACTTCCACAGGTCGCACGAAGATGATGATCGCCCCACGATACTAATCACGACCAACAAACTCAAACGACGCGTCGCGACACGACTCAGTCAGATAAAATCCGACGAAACAAGACTCAAACAACACGACTTGACCCGATAGCCTAGGTTTCCTCAACCTAAGCTCTGATACCATTTATGTAACACCCCCAATCCACTTAGGGATATTACACGCCGTAGACCCTTTCCTCAAGGATCTACCAGGCTGGTAACGACATTTAACATCTCAACAATGCCTTCGAGGCTACAATGACTCAGTAGACCGATTTGGTCTTTCCACAAATACATACAACTCAAATACAACTCATGCCCACGCAGGGGACAAAATACAACTACACCCGCATAACGGAACAATACAAAGAAATGAAAATAAAGTACAACCGAACCAACACACGATGTACGGTTCCTCATGTGATTAGTATCGATCATCTTTCATCATCCTTCGTGGCCGACTCGTGTTATGCTCCAAAACCCGAATGCAAAACAGACATCCACCCCGATTACTCGGGGTTAGCAAAACTCCACCGTTTTGCTAGTGCAAATACAGAGTGCAAATACGAGCCATACAATTCACATTCCACGAATAACAATAACCGAGGATCCTCAAAGATCCAAACGAAACGAAAAGTACTTCCCGAGGCAAGGGTTTGAGAAAACATCTCAAAACGAAATATCATAAATCAATGGGAATAATTTATAAAACGGTTTAGAATGCCATCGAGAGTTTTAATAGAAAACAATTTAGGATTATCAAATCCTACTTTTCAAAATCCAAAGACAAAGGGGTCACCGCCCCAAAAGTTTACTATCCGAAAAATGACATTAACCAACCGTTGGGATTTTAGCCCCAAATCCGTAAAACGACTTTTACAAAACCATTGGGATTTTAGCCCCAAATCTCATCAACTCACAAGACACAAGAACGACCACGAGGTTCGTCTCCCAACATCAAAATCCACAAATAAAGGATTTAAAACATAAACCACAAAATACTCTAGAGCCATCCTAGCCAAGTAGGCCAAACGAACAATTTACCTCTTACACACTTAGTCAATGCATGCAATCATGAAAACCGATAAAAAGCACTCATTTAATTAAATCCCAATATCGAATCACATTTGTAAAAATGCACCACAATTAACCGCGGACCCACAGCTTCGTGGATCCCTGCCGAGACCCCGTCGGATCTAACCCACAGTGGTTAAAAGCAAGCTCGCGGTCCACAGCTTCGTGGAGCCCTACCGAGACCCCGTCGGATCTAACCCGTAGTGAGCATACACACACACACGTTACTCATGCAATACTAACATGCTAAGAATGTAAGTTCATTAAGAATACTCACTAGAGATGGCCATTAACTCGACACCATTACCAAACTCTTCAAAATACAATAACAAGCTTAAATACGGAATACACGATTCCATAACTTTAAACAAGAGGAGTATCCTCATAAAATCCTTCAACGTTCAAAATAATCGAATCATAATCAATTCTCAAAACACCATTCACAAAACACACGCGTTTTGAAAGAAAGCCTTTAATGAGGCCAAACCGAAATCTTTTGAAACTTCATTTCAAACAACCAAACAAACACATTAAGACGACCACCGATCATCATATACATAAAACGAGAAAAGTATGGGCACGGTACTTGCCTCGAAATCGGCACGCAAGTATTCCGACGAACACGGCTCAACCGGAAAGCTTCGAAACGCCCGATGCTAACGAAAAGGAAGACGACAACGAACGGAAGGGTTCAACACGGTTTCTTCACAAGAAACTCGACCCTAACAACAATATAATCAATAAATCATCGATCATACGATGAGGAATAATCAAGAACGCCCGAAAACCCTCTAAGACATTTCTGGACACCTTCAAGGCGTCGGTCAAGAACTCGACTCAAACAACGAATCGATACGATCCAACCATGGAATAATAAAGGAAATGATATAATACATCTAAATAATCATCAATCCATCAAAATCCTAAGTTAAATCGGATTAATCGGACGAAAACAACAAAAACCCCCAAATTCCCCAAAACTAGATTTCTAGGAAATCGACTGATTCGCTCGATCAAAGGATGTTATAGACGGATGATTGATGATATGAACCTCCAAACTTCATGTATATGTTGTTAAACAACATGGCTACAATCTTGGAACACGCCAAATTGCCAAGAGAAGTGGAAGAAGGAGAAAAAATGGCGAAAAAGCATCACTGGGCTTTAAATAGCTCGAGACTCGACCGTGTCCGCGACACGGTCGTGGCGCGCATTGGCCGGCGAGGACTCGACCGTGTCCCGCTAGACACGGTCGCGGCGCGAGGGGCCTTCCGATGACCCGTCCGACGGCTGACTTCGGCACGACTCGACCGTGTCCTCGAACACGGCCGGGCGTGTCGGCGATCGTCTCGTGCCAATCCGGAAGAGTTCGGCACGGGCCGTGTCGGACGACACGGTCGGGCCCTGAGACAGAAACTTCCGGCTTATCCGACGAAAGCACGGCACGGGCCGTGTCGGACGACACGGCCGAGTTCGGCCGGCAGTGATCGGCCAATAACGAGCGGGTGAGCTAAAACGACCATAACTCTCTCGTCCGGACTCCGATTGACTCACCGTTCGAACCATTGGAAAGCTAACTCGATGCTCTATAATATTGCAAAGATTCAGAATTTTTGGAGTTACCAAAAATTAATGGTGACTTTACAAAGTCGAACTCCCACGTGAAAAAGTCGATTAAGGACACGGAACTCAATAAAACGACACCGAAACGAACTCGGATGACAAAAAGTACGGAATTAATCATTCTCGAAATGACGAAAGGTCATGAGCGAGTCGTCAAAACGAACTTCCTCCGAAAAAAGAAAATTACCGAAATTCGAAATTGCGGATATTACAGCCGATCACCCCTGTGCTGGGATGATTCTTCGGATTTGATCGGGACAGAACCGGAATTGATAGTTCAGACTCACGAGAAGATAGCTTTGATTCGAGAAAGACTGTTGACTGCCCAGAGTCGACAGAAATCTTACGCAGACGTACGTCTTCGCCCTCTAGAGTTCGACATTGGGGACCACGTACTATTGAAGGTGTCTCCTACACGAGGTATTTTCCGTTTTGGGAGGAAAGGTAAGCTAAGTCCGAGATATATCGGGCCATTTGAGATCCTCGAGAGAGTTGGGAATTTAGCCTACAGGTTGGCCTTACCGCCATCGCTGAGTCACGTTCACAGTGTGTTTCACGTATCCCAATTGCGGAAGTATGTACCAGACCCCAGTCACGTCATTGATTTCGACGAGATCGAGATAGCGAATGACGGCACCTTCAAAGAGAGACCAATCAAGATACTTGAGAGTCGGATCAAACAATTGAGGAATAAACCAATACACTTGGTTAAAGTACAATGGTCATGACACGGAGTTGAAGAGGCCACTTGGGAAACGGAGGACAGTATGAAGACTAGATATCCAGAGTTGTTTTCATCTTAAGTTTCGGGACGAAACTTCTTTTTAGGGAGGAAGGATGTAATATCCGAGACTTCTGATATGTAATTGAACCTTGTGATATTGTAATTGTTGCCTTTTGATCTGATTATTATTCTCCGTATTTCATGATCCGGTATTGTTAAGCGCATGATTTCATGAATGTGATCTAAATTGTGATTCTCCGCATGTAGCGCACGCTATCGACTATATGTAGCGTACGCTAATTTGGATCCGCAGCGCACGCTATGTATGAACCTTAGCGCGCGCTACACGTAGTCAGCATGATTGAGACAGGGCGGTAGGTGAGATCGGCTGCGGATCTCGGTCGGATTATGTCGGGATGAACCTGGATGGCTTTCGGGAAAAAGCCAAGTCAATGCGGTAGCGCACGCTACCCATATGAGGATAGCGCACGCTAAATGCTGAGTACAGTGAAGTCAGCAAGCCGTTAGCGCACGCTATGAATATGGACTAGCGCGCGCTAATAACCACTTTCTATAAATAAGACAACATCCTTTTTCGTATTTTCAGTCTTTTCACTTCCCACATCCGAATCCTTGGACTTAGAGAATTACTCTCTTCATCCTAAACCCTTCATATCAGCATCCTAGCTCGAGTCGAAGATTGTAGATCATTGGAGATTGTTGTTCAAGCTCTCGGTGTTGGATTTCTTCTAGTTCCTTCGTGTTCTTCGCTACTTTGAGGTAGGTGATTCTTCACCAATATTAGTAGTATTCTAAAGGATGTTTTGGTCATGATATTGGGATTATCTAGTCAGTTAAATTCGTAAGTAGTCGAACATCATGTGTTAGTAGGAAATTTTCGATGTTTTGGTACTTCTTCATCGTATAAACCATTGAACCTTTTAGTGTTTGAACTCCTAAGCATATTCATGTATCTTCAAAACCGATTATGACCAGTATATGGAGATTACCAAGTTCTTATGTCTTTACATAAAGGAATCATACATTTTGGGACATGAAATGGATTGGACTTAGGATATTTCTTGAAGATCAATGATGAATTATGATGTTGTGATGATTATACGTATCCTTGTATCTCATAGTCATTTAATACGTAAAGATCTTTCACAAACCGTATGAGCATGATATACACGGAGATGGCATGTATTAACACTTAAGATTTCATGAGTTTCATCACCTTTAGCTCAAGTTTTCTGCCCAGTAGTAAACTGCCATGCATAGTTAGCGCACGCTAAGATAGGCATATTAACGTGCGCTATCGGGAATGAATAACGTGCGCTACATTTGGTACGTAACGTACGTTATGTCATCCGGTAGGACAGTCGGCTGATCAGAGAGGATTGTCAGTACACAGCTAGCGTACGCTAGACTTGATTATTTGCGTACGTTAACGGGCAGGCTTAGTGCACATTACGTAGAGTACGTAGCGCACGCTAAGTAGTTCAGGCAGAATTCATTTTTAGAGCTTGCGGCCATAAACCGGATTGTTAGACATTCGCACGACTTGAGAGGAATTCTTTATTATTTCTTAGGTCCGAGCCTTGCATAGGGGACGATCGAGGGGTGGTGGCATACGGACGCGTGTCATTTGTTGGAGTATTTCATTCTTGCCATTTTCGAGGCAAGTATCATATGTTGAGTTTGATTTATATTGGAACTTTGATCATGCGTATGGTTTTGTTCATGTTGTCGAATATGAGACTTATTTCTTTAATTTCTCATGGGATTCGTTGTTAATTGTTCGTATTGTTGAACATATTGAAATGCATATATGTATGCATAATTGATTGGTTTATTGTATAAATGATCCGAGGGGGTCATGAGGATCTATGCTGGGGGCGCTGGATCGAATGTCCACCATGCGTTGGTCCGACGGGATCATCATGGGGATCTATCCGAGGCGCCGGATCGCTGACGGGTTTCCACCATGCATTGGTCCGACGGGATCATCATGGGGATCTATACCAAGGAGCCGGATCATTGATTACCTGTATTGTGTTGATGGAATCGTGAGGATTCACATCATCGGATTCCGGCGATAAGTCCATTTTGCATGATTTATGATGCACTGATGATTTATGTATTATGATACTTATACTAGCATTGTTTTGCTAACCCCTTCGGGGGTGGATATTGTTTTGATGTTCAGGTAGCCGAGGAGCGGGGAGGCAACCACAGTGCCGACATGACGATGAAATGGCTCAGTGATGTGGTTGATGTTTATTGTTATTGTGATTTGTCTTCTTGGTTCACTTTAGTACTCGAGTACGCGTGTTTTTAATAATGTCATTTTCGATATGGTTGTATAAGTTAACTCTTTCGATCAGTTGAACCAGCTCTGTATTTTGAACTTCAGTTGTAAGGTTGAATTATAATTGCATTTCTTTTATTTAGCCTTGTAAATCCTTACTTAAAGGGTTTACGGCACTGTAACTATTCCGAATATCTCGGGGTGTTACACGCATAGTATTGTCGTGCCGTTTTTCAAGAACAAAGGCGATGCTCAGAGTTATAGTAACTATAGGGGTATTAAACTCCTCAGTCATACTATGAAATTTTGGGAAAGAGTGGTGGAATGCAGGGTTAGAAGAGAAGTTGAGATCTCAGGGAACCAATTTGGCTTCATGCCGGAAAGGTCCACGACTGAGGCCATTCATCTCGTCAGACGCCTTATGGAGAAGTTTAGAGAGCGGCGCAAGGACCTCCATATGGTGTTCATAGATCTAGAGAAAGCTTATGATAGCATTCCGCGCGATGTTATTTGGAGGAGCCTAGTAGAGAGGAGGGTGTAGTTGCCGTTCGTTAGGGCGATCCAAGACATGTATTCCCAAGCTAGGACGTGCGTTAGGACCCCAGCTGGTGACACCCAGTATTTTCTGGTTGAGATAGGGCTACACCAGGGGTCGGCGCTAAGCCCTCTTCTCTTCGCTCTGATCCTTGACGTCATTGCGCAGGGGATACAAGATGGCGTCCCGTGGTGCATGCTTTTTGCTGACGACATTGTGTTAGTGGCAGAGTCGAGGAGGGAGGTGAACTCGAAGTTGGAGCTATGGAGGTCTAAGTTAGAATCCCAGGGCTTGCGTGTGAGCCGGTCTAAGACAGAGTATCTCTGGTGTAACTTTAGCGGTGAGGCCAACGAGGAAGATGTAGAGGTAATGATTGCGGATCAGATCGTTTCCGGTACGGATAAGTTCAAGTATTTGGGTTCGATCATTCTGAAGGAAGGTGAGTGTGAAGATGATATCACTCATCGCATCAAGGCGGGGTGGCTAAGGTGGAGAGCAGCGACAGGGGTCCTGTGCGAAAAGAAAGTCCCTCTAAAGTTGAAGGGTAAATTTTATAGAGCGGCAATCCGACCTGCAATGTTGTATGGCTCTGAATGTTGGGCGATAAAGAAGTCGCTTGAGAGCAAGTTGGAAGCGTCTGAAATGAGAATGTTACGCTGGTCGTGTGGTCGCACAATGTTAGATAGAATCTCGAACGGGGTCTTCAGGAACGCGCTAGTAGTGGCGCCCATTTCAGCAAAAGTTAGGGAAGGGAGATTGAGATGGTTTGGCCATGTCCGCAGGAGGGAGGCATCTGCTCTGGTGAGGAGGGTCGAGAGTTTAGTAGTTGTTGGGGAGAGGAGGAGAGGCAGACCGAGGAGGACGTGGGAGGAGCAGCTGAGATTAGATTTGAAGGCCTTAAACCTTTCCGAGACTATGACTGTTGATAGGTGCACTTGGAGGCGCCAGATCAGAGTTGTGGATTCTTTAGTTGGGAGTGGTGCTGTAGTTGAGAGCCTCAGGGTTGGGTTGTCTCGGTTAGCTTTGACCTAGAGCATTTCATTTGTACATTTATTGTTTATTTTATCCTATTGCCTTTTGCGTGTGGTGTATTTTTGACAGAGAGCTGTGCGCGGAGTCAACCTCTCTTCTGTTTGAGCAGCGTTCATCGGGAGTGATGTAGCCAAATTCCTCTTAGGTAAGTCCCATGTGGATTAAGCCATGGGCTCAGGTATGGTATTGAGTTTTTTCGTATCATATGCTTCCCTTTGTATTTTTCACTCAATATGTTGTTGTGCACTAAGCTGAGGGTCTTCACAGAAACAGTCTCCCTACCCTAATAAATAGGGGCATGGTCTGCGTACATCTTACCCTCCCCAGGCCCTGCTCTGAGCGGAATATACTGGGTATGTTTGGTTTGGTTTTTTAAGTAATATTTATTTATTTAATTAAAATACAAAAAAAAAGAGATTCTGTATTTAGATTCAAACCAATTATTAAACACTTTTGTACAATTATCTAATTGATGGGATTAGAACTAACTATGCGATTTAATTTTTTTTTGATAACTAGGTGATCCCAGCTTAGGCGAACTAATCCTAGTCCCTCAATGAACCCACTCCTAACCCATTGAGAGAAGTAAATCGCGAGTTGCTCGATCAATTCCAGGGTTCCCAATGCCTTTTTTGTACACTTCTGCACACAAGGAGAAGCCCTTAACTGATTAACAGCGCCTCAGGTTCCCAGCACAGTTCTCAGGAGAACAGTCACTGATTGGTCAGCACCTCCGGGTTCCAAGCAAGGAAATACTCCCAAACTGCCGCTTGACGCGAGATTAAACATTGATTAGCGGTCGCTCGAACTAGCCCCGGGAAGCTAGAGGATCATAAAGAGAAAAACTTCCTCTTTCACCTCCTTGGTCGCTCGAACTAGCGATTTAAAATATTTTAAAACAGTATTGTTGTTATTATTATAAAATCTTATTAAAAAATAATATATTTTGAAGAAGCAATTAATGTTAAGTTAATTAAGGATATATTTGTAAATTGTTATTAATTTTAAAAAAAAATAACGGTGTAGATTAATTTATTTAACAAATCAATGATATTATCTCGACTTAATATTAGGTCAATTTTTAGAAAAACCCCTAAAACAAAGAATAGGTCACTAAAAGGCGAAAGCTTGTCTCTTTGAAGTGCTGTAATATCGAATCTAAAATCATGATGTTCCAGTATTAGCACTTTGTATAGGAAACTACTGTAGATTTTTGTTTTCTTAGTAGCTTTCAATTAGTGGACATCGAAAAAAGAATGGACATATTTAGCCGTTTAATTACAAATTATAATTAAATATCAATATTTGATAATTTAAAAGGTCATACAATTACGATAAATATTTTAAAATGTTCTCGCATCTTATATATTTTTTAAAATGACAAATTGATGCTCAGCTCTCATTTATCCTCCATGCGACCTAGGTCGAGACATGTTGGATTTTGCTTCTTTTTTTAGAGCGAGTGTTATTATCCTTGATCTAACTCGCAGAATTACAATTATAGATAGACTTCACGTGTATCATATTTTTTTGTTTCTTTATAGTATCTTCTTAATATTCTCGTGTGCAGCATCTTTAAATTGTGCTCCTATCTAGCCTCTCCTTATGGTTCTTCTGTGAAACTTCTTCTTATGGTTCTCCTGTCTCCCCTATAGTATTTTCTAATGACTCTCTCATTACCAACTTCTTGTTGGTCTCCTCTGTAAATGACACTTGTCCCCGGTTCCAGTTCTGGCAAAATAATGAGGACTGTCCTCACTGTACCAACACGAGTCTTTTCTAGCGCTCTTTGTCCTCACTCGCGCGCACCCTGAGAAACTTCCCCATCTCCATTTACTTCCACTGCGCCAACATCTCAGTTCTGGCTATATAGACACCTTTGGTTCCATCCCCGTTTACTTCCACTGCACCAGTATCTCAGTTCCGTCTATGCATACACCTTTACTTCCATCCCCGTTTACCTCCATTGCACCAGCATCTCCGTTCCGGCTATATGAACACCTTCACTGTACGCCAAGCCTCTTAGTTCCACCACTCCTGACAACCTTTGCTGCAGCATAAAAGGGAATTCGAACTCGTGATCGATTCCGATACCAGTTGTTGGTCCCCTCTGGAAGTGACACTTGTCCCCGATTCCAGCTCTGGCGGAATGATGAGTACTGTCCTCACTGTACCAACACGGGTCTTTTCTAGCGCGCTTTGTCCTTACTCACGCGCACCCTGAGAAACTTCCCAAGGGTCACCCATCCAATAACTACTCCAAGCCAATCACGCTTAACTTTAGAGTTTCTATGAGATGGATACCAGAAAAGAAGATGCATCTTGTTGGTATGAGTAGTCCAAATCAATTCATATAACCACTTCCTAGTAGACATCTCATGGGTCGAATCGCAGGCCGCGGCGCACGTCTTAAGTCCATGCAGGTAGGATGCTGGGCTGTAGCCACACACTTCTTATGATTCTGTTTGTAACCTTTACTATGTTTTAGCATCTTCTTAAGGTTCTCCTATTTAACTTCTTCATATAGTTGCCCCGTTGACATCTTCTTATTGTTCTCCCATTTGACCTATTTCTTGTGGCTCTGTAGTGTAGCTTTTTATATTAGTTCTTCCGTTTATGATTCTCCTGTTTACAACTTCTTAAAGTTCTCTCATGTAGCACTTCTTAGGGTTCTTTCATTTAACATTTTTTTATGATTTTTCCATATAGCATCTTTTCATAGTTCTCTCGTTTAATCTATTCTACAGGTTATCTCGTGTAGAATTTTCTTACAGTTCTCCTCTATAGCCTCTTCTTCTATGTTAAAATTTATTCCTAAACTAATATTTATTGCTAACCTTATTCTATACATTTAAAAAGTATTCCATACATAAAACTTAATGACAATAGTGCAAATGTTACATGAGTAATGTAAAATAAAAAGAATATCTCTCTTAGGATATCTAAAAATAACTAAAAGAGATACCAAACTTTACAAAGTGACTTGTAATCCTACAAAATATAGTTAGAGAATTGTTGCAAAGCATACACAAAGTAGAGACTAATACATTTAATATTCAGTCTCTTACTTGATAATTGTGATCTCTTACTTGATAATTGTGTAATAAGTGAGATGACCTAATGTTTCCTAGCATAAGCCAAAGTCTCGTTGTATTTGGTCTACACTCAAACTCTCATGCATGAGTTATAAGCTATATTAGCATTATCATTGTGGGTCCGAGGTGATGCTAGACATCAATTGTTAATGTGTTGTTGGGTCTATGGATTTTGATAGTGATATTTTTTCTTAAAATAATTTATTTGATGATACTTATTCAATTATTCATGTCTTCATTATAATATTAGGGTCACATATCAATAAATGACCAATAATTTTTAACTACTAATAAATTTCACGTCTGTTTTAATAATTTATAGTACATATTTTATTAATCAAAGAGAAACTCAAACATATTATTTTTCCACCATTCATAGAGATAGTATCTGAATTAAAGATGTTAGGATAAACAATCATGTACCTTATTTTGATAAGTGCCAACATACAACAAATACCACACTGCCATCATACAGCAAGTTATCTAGACAACATACAGCAACCTATCTCAAGAATATTTGCCATCATACAGCGAAGGACTCGATATACCGCTAAGTATGGAAGCTGTCCTGAATCTTCATACAGCGCCTGCCATACAGCATGGGAGATAGCCCACAACGTTGAAGTCTACGGCTAACAGCAATAAAACGTACTATGCTGGACACATCATACAGGCTGAAAGTGTTAGGATAATAAACACTTATCAATAGAACTGAAGACCGTTGAGAAGGAATCTACTTTATACGCTAAAGTCAGAACGCCATTTGGAAGAATTATTTAAATACTGACTGGATGAAGTATTTAAATACCAATCGACAAGAATCTTCAGATAAGGAGCAAAACCCGGATCTTGTTCTTGAAAGTCAATCAACCAATCAGAATGGATCTCAGCTCACCAACACAGCCAACGAAAATATTTATAATGGATCTATTCCAAGGTTTATAAATAGTCCATGCAAGAGGACATTGCAAAAACCAATGAACGCAATACGAATTAGAAACTAAGATCGAACGATTGTATATTCATTAGCGTCAAATCAAATCTTACAAGAGTAAGTATATTTATTCAAGTATCTATCTATATCTGAAGAGAAGAAATATACTCAGTCACCAAGAACAACACATCATCAGCTCAAGATCATCGTGTTCAAGCTGTTGTGTTGGACGAATAGGATGAAGCTTAAAATCTGTGTGAGAAGAAGCAAGTCAAGAGACGCCATCAACCAGTCTGTGTGAACGTTTGAAAGCGACAGTCTTTGTATCAATCTGTGTGAACGATATAAGGATAGGTTTGATTATAGTTACGTAGTTGTGTACGTAGTGATTATAATAAATGTTTTCACTTATGTGTGGAGGACCAGTGGACGTAGAGGGGTTTACCTCGAACCACTTTAAATACGGTCTTATTTACCTTCTGCCTCTATTGTTTTCATTACTGTGATTATTTATAAGTATACATTGCATACCCTGTACGCACCAAGCTACCAGGAGAAAACCTAGTTGCTGTATTTATAACAACTAACTTAAAACGAACTTCTGCTATGCACTCTTATTTAAAAAACGTACAGCTTGTTGTACTAACACTTTTTCGAGCTGTATTCTGTATACTTAGTGGCCAACAAGTGGTATCGGAGCGCTGATTCTAAAAAGCATCAGTCATAGTTTTAACCGAATCAGATCCTAAAATCACACATTCTTTTGAAAACAGACTTATCTTTCTTATTCTTTCTCATGGATACATCACTGATAGATAAGGTACCTATGTTTTTTTATTAACGAGTTTGATGATTAGAAAATTAGGATGGAAGCACATCTTGCATCCATGCACAAATAGATGATTTTTATCATCCAAGATGGCCCCATCAAGATAATGAAGGTAAATCCCACCGCAAGGATTGAAGGACAAGCTCATGCCGAGATGCTCGAGAAAGAGAGCGAACAGTGGACAACTGATGACCGGAAGCACGCCAACCTCGAAAACGTAGCGAAGAATGTGCTATTTGTGACTATCGACAAAGGCACATTCTCAAAGGTAAAGAGCTGCAAGACAACCAAGAAAATCTGGGATAAACTCAAGATGTTCTGTGAGGGAACTAAGCTTTCAAAAGAAAATAAGATTTCAAAACTCACTCAGCAATTTGAATCTTTCAAAATAAAATCATCTGAAACTCTCGAAGAACTTGACCTCAGATTCACTGGCATTGTCGGTTAACTTGAAGCATTGGGTAATGTGTATACCCAAAAGGAGAAAAATTTGAAAATATTTAGATCACTCCCTGCTCGATGGGACATAAAAACCACAACTATGCGTGTGTCATGTAATCTCAATGACATATCTACTTTTGACCTCTTCTCTGACCTAAAATCTTTCAAGTATGACATTGACAGGAGAAAGAAGGCCGAAGAGTCACCTGCTAGGACTACAACATTAGCCACTGTATCCAACAGGAGACACAGCATGCCCAGCACATCCAAATATGCCTACAAGAACGCTGACAGTGACGATGATATCCTGTCAGAAGATGAAATGGCCCTGCTCATGCACAAATTCAGGCCCAAGCCTTTTCACAAGGTAAGTTCTGAATATTCCCCATACGGTGAATCTAATTTATGTTATAATTATAGGAAACCGGGACATTATGCGAATAAGTGTCCGCATCCTAAAGTCCAAAAGTTGCCGGAAGCCGAGCAACAAGAAAAAGACGAACGAAGGATTGCTTGGAAGAACAAGCTCAAGACCCTGATCGGCGAATCAGAAGCCTCGCTCGCTCAAACCAAGACGGAGGAATGTCTTCAGGCAGTTACTGACAGTGATTTGTCTGATGATGAGCTCGAGGATAAAGCATACATGTGTTTTATGGTTAAAGATACTGAAGACGATGAAGATAGCGATGATGAGGACATCAAAGAAAAGGACATTTGGTACTTCGACAGTGGATGTTCTCGGCACATGACAGGAGATAGAAGAAAGCTGTCAGATTATGTAGAAGGTCGCGGTCCAAAAGTGCGCTTCAGTGATAAATCCAAAGGAAGAACAAGAGGGAAGGGAACCCTTCTTGTAGGAAAATTCAAAGTCACCGATGTAGCTTATGTGGAAGGCTTACAGTATAATCTACTTAGTATTAGCCAGTTCTCTGACAAACAATTCTCGGTGAAATTCTATATAGATCACTGTAGAGTCAAGAACATTCTGACCAAAGAAGTTGTGCTCACAGGAAGAAGATCAGGTAATATGTATATTGCTGACTGGATGCCTACGAGCTCCACAATTCCTTATTTTGTTGCCAAAGGCACTGCAAATCTAAGCTGGCTATGGCACAAGAGGATGTTGCATGTCAGCTTCAAGACGATCAACAAGCTCGCTAGACAGAGAATGGTTAGAGGTTTGCCCGATGTGTCATTCCAAAAAGACAGCGTTTGCGGACCCTCTCAGAAAGGCAAACAAATCAAGACCACCCTGAAAAGCAAATCCTACCTATCCACTCACAAAGTTCTATAAATGCTACACATGGATCTCTACGGTCCTGTAGACTCGGTAAGTTTGGGAGGTAAGAAATACTATCTCGTTGTTGATGATGATTATTCCAGGTATGCTTGGACAATCTTCCTGAGCAATAAGAAAGAAACCACATCAAAGCTGCCCAAGCATCTGAGAAAGCTTCAGAATGAGAAAGGGTTGAGTATCGTGTCCATTCATTCTGAAAGAGGTACTGAATTCACTAACCGCTTTATAGAGCAATACTGTTCGGACAATGAGATATAACATGAATACTCAGCTGCCCGCACACCTCAACAAAATGGTGTTGCCGAGAGTAAAAACAGGACGCTCAAGGAAGCAACAAGGACCATGAGAGACTCAAACGGCGCACACACTCTAGAGATATGAATGAAGGCGTAGCACCCGAATCAAAAAGCACACTGACACGATAAGAATGGATGTGAACGGTACCTGTCGCCACAGTGGCCGCTGGATCATAGGCCCTCCTCATCTCATAGACATGCGGATGGGCGGAGCCGACACTGGAAGCTCCCCCTCTAGCGGGCTGACCCCGACCTCTCCCTCGGCTAGCACTCGGTGCAGGCTGCAGATCAAATGAGCCCTGGTTCACACTCAGCTCCCTAGGCGCTGGAAAAGAAGTCTGGGCACCGAGAATCTGTCCTACCCACTCATAATAGAAAGCCTTGTGGCCCGACTGACCACAAGTATGACAAGTCAATTGCGGACGAAGACACTTCCGGTTCTTATGGCCCAACTTGCCATAGTTAAAGCATATGATATCACGAATGGAGGTTCTAGCAGCACCTCGAAAACTCCCCAGAGAAACGAGCTGAACCGCCTGCAGGAATATTTGCAGACTGAGATTTCTGTTGAACTCCACTCTTGTGACCCGAAAAATTTCCAACGGATTTCTGCTTCTTGCTTTCACGAGCCGCCTCACTGGCTGTCACAGACATATCATAGTCAAGGGCTCTACTCTGATAATCCTTGATAGTGGTGCAGACGAGCCCAGACATGTAGTCCCGAATCAACAGTTTCATCCATTTGAAAAAATGAAATAATTTGTCGCTCTCCTGTATAACTTGGGCCTTCACGAAGCCCAACTCCCAGTTAAAATAGGCAATAGCTTGAGAAACAGGGATACCCCGAGGTTGAGCGTCATAAAATGCATGGACTCGAGCCTGTCTGACCGGCCATGGGCAATATTCGGTCTCCATCAGGTCCCTGAATTCCGTCCGTGACGCAACGTGGTCCTTAGGCTCAACAGCCTCCCACCAATCAGTAGCGTCCCCAGTGAGAAAGTACTAGGCAATAGGGACCTTGCGGTCCTCGGGACAGTTGGTGGCAACGAAGACTTTAGATATCTCCTTGATCCACCCCTTCCAGCCGATCGGGTCTGAAGCTCCCGAAAACTGGGGAGGATGCATCTTGATGACATCCTGTAGCCAACGATCTACTCCGCCCAGAGTAGCGTGAGCCGGATTCGGGTTCAGAACCACCTGAGCTATCGCAGCCATTTGGTTCACCATTTGTTGCATCACCGCTGCAACACCAATACCAATGCTATCCTGAGTAGTAGCATGGCTATGACGGTCACCAGTACTGCTGGCTCCCGAAGAATGCGACGTGGCCGCCTCACCGACTGCCCCACGTCCCCGGCTGCGTCCACGGCCACGGCCATGGTCTCTTCCAGCATCTATACTGGTGTTAAAAGGTAGCGAAAGCAACTCGATGATAAGTAAGAGAGGAAAAACATCCACAGTTCAAGAAATGGAAATATGGTACGAGAAAACAAGGAATCGAGTAAGGAAAACTTACGAGCACTAGAAGTACCGTGATGCTGGAAGCTGTGTGACGATGTGCAAAACAAAACACAACTAGACCCAAGTAACCGACAAGCCTAGGTATCCATAAACCTAGTTCTCCGATACCATTTTCTGTAACACCCCCGAGATATTTGAGATGTATTACAGTGTCGTGGACCCTTACATGGGACCCACCAGGATAGACAAGAATTACCCCAATCCAACACTGCCTCAATCTTCTGTGGATCCACACGGACCCCTTCGACTGAAATCACGTGACCCAAAAACATCACTTCCTTCATCCAGAACTCACATTTCGAGAACTTCGCATGGAGTCGCTCGGTCCTCAAAATGTCTAATACCATATGCAGATGATGGGCATGCTCGTCCTTGCTCCTTGAATAAATAAGGATATCGTCAATGAAGACGACGACACATTTATCCAAATACTCGATAAAGACCTTGCTCATCAACTGCATGAAAACTGCCGGTGCGTTAGTTAACCCAAAGGGCATAACCACAAACTCATAATGTCCGTATCTCGTCCAAAAAGTTATTTTCGGAATATCGGACTCTTTCACCCGAAGCTGATAGTACCCCGATCTCAAGTCGATCTTCGAGAATACCGCAGCTCCCTGCAACTGATCGAACAAGTCATCAATCCTCGGCAAAGTATACCTGTTCTTAATGGTTAGCTTGTTTAGATCGCGATAGTCGATACATAAGCGCAGTGAACCTTTCTTCTTCCGCACGAACAGAACTGGTGCATCCCAAGGTGAAGAACTCGGTCGAATATATCCCGACTCAAGAAGCTCACTCAACTGCTTCTTCAACTCATCCATCTCTGAAGGTGCCATGCAATACGGCGCCTTCGAAATCGGAACTGCACCCGGCACTAACTCTATAGCGAACTCGACCTCATGGTCCGGTGGAAACCCTAATAACTCGTCAGAAAAGACATCAGGGAACTCACTGACGACTGGGATCTATGAAAACTCGACTCCACTATCCTGTGCCTCCAAGGCGTAACACCAATAACTAGTACACCCCTTTCGCATGAGTCTCATCACCTTTAAAACGTTAATTATGAACTTCTGGTTTCTCTTTCGGCCCACGAAAGAGTGCTCAGTGTCGTCCTTGGCTAACACGGTGATGATTCTCGTGCGGTAGTTCATGATTGCATCATGCCGCTCGAGCCAATCATCCCCGAGAATCAAATCCTCACCCTCAATACCCACAACAATAAGATTAGAGAGACAAGCCCTCTCACAAATAAACACGAAACAGTCTCGAACCTCTCTATCACCAACGATTCTATCACCGCTAGGGAGTTTAATGACGAAAGGCTCGCAAGGCGACAAACAGTCGAGACTCAAAAGGTGCACACAGTCTAGAGTGATGAATGAATACGTAGCATCCGAATCAAAAAGCACACTGACAGGATGAGAATGGATGTGAACGGTACCTGTCGCCACAGTGGCCGCTGGATCTTCGGTCGTCCTCATCTCATAGACACGCGGATGGGCAGAGCCGACACTATAAGCTCCCCCTCTAGTGGGCTGACCCCGACCTCTCCTTTGGATAGCACTCGATAGAGGTTGCAGAGTAAACGAGCCCTGGTTCACACTCGGCTCCCTAGGCGCTGGAAAAGAAGTCTGGGCACCGAGAATCTATCCTACCCACTCACAATAGAAAGCCTTGTGGCCCGACTGACCACAAGTATGACAAGTCAAATGCGGACGAAGACACTCCCGGTTATTATGGCCCGACTTGCCACAGTTAAAGCATATGATATCACGAACGGAGGTTCTGGCAGCACCTCGAAAACTCCTAGAGAAACGAGCCAAACCGCCCGCAGGAATATTTGTAGACTGAGATTTCTGTTGACCTCCACTCTTGTGACTCGAAAAATTTCCAACGGATTTCTGCTTCTTGCTTTCACAAGCCGCCTCACTGGATATCACAGACATATCATAGGAAAGAGCTCTACTCTGATAATCCTTCAAAGTGGTGCAGACCAGCCCAGACATGTAGTCCCAAATCGACAGTTTCATCCATATGGAAAAATGAAAAATTTTGTCGCTCTCCTCTATAACTTGGGCCTTCACGAAGCCCCAACTCCCGGTTGAAATCGGCAATAGCTTGAGAAACAGGGATATTCCGAGGTTGAGCGTCATAAAAGGCATGGACTCGAGCCTATCTGACCGGCCACGGGCAATATTTGGTCTCCATCAGGTCCCTCAATTCCGTCCACGAAGCAACATGGTCCTTAGGCTCAACAACCTCCCACCAATCAGTAGCGTCCCCAGTGAGAAAGTACTAGGCAATAGGGACCTTGCGGTCCTCGGGACAGTTAGTGGCAACAAAGACTTTAGATATCTCCTTTTGCTAGTGTTAAAAGGTAGCAAAATCAACTCGATTATAAGTAATAGAGGAAAAACATCCACAGTTCAAGAAATGGAAATATGGTATGAAAAAACTAGGAATCAAGTAAGGAAAACTTACGAGCACTGGAAGTATTGTGATGCTGGCAGCGGTGTGATGATGTTCAAAACAAAACACAACTAGACCCAAGTAACCGACAAGCCTAGGTATCCATAAACCTAGTTCTTCGATACCATTTTCTGTAACACCCACGAGATATTCGAGATGTATTACAGTGTCGTGGACCCCTACATGGGACCCACCAGGCTAGACAAGAATTACCATTCGAATAACCGCCTCAGTTAGTGAAGAACCATACATTACCAATACGAACATTAATAACACGCCCAGTACAACCAGCGAAATGAACATCTACCGACAAATAGAGTAGCTTCCGATTATACAAACCACAATCCAAAAGAAAATTCCTAAGTACTCGCGAGTACAATCTATAAGTTTATAAAATTGACAACAACCAAATCGAAAAGGACAATGGAAATAAAAGGACTCAAACGCAGATGTCAACGACCCTGACCAGCATCCTCGTACTATCCCAGCACCCGCTCGTCCAGCTGAACATAACCTGAAATCCATGACAAGAATTTTCCCAAAATGGGTCCCCAAAGGGGTTAGCAATTACGCTCGTACAAGTAATCAAGGCAAACAATTCGCTTACACATTTCATAGTACATGCATCAATTCAATTTCAAAACCAAAACCAGACATGGCTTTTCCGGAAAACAAACAGTCAACAACAATTTGCCTAGGACCGGGGCTATACCACTGGTCCCACTCGAGGCCTATAAGGACCCTCCCGATCTGGCCATATCATAAAACAACTCACGTACAGGCATTGCCTAAGATCGGGGCTATACCACTGATCCCACTCGAGGCCTCTAAGGACCCTCTCGAGGTGGCTACCGAATCAAACTTGTGAATCCTGGGCTATACCATTGGATTCCCTCGAGGCCCCGTCGGACCCTCCCGAGGTGAGCAAAGCACACACTAATACATCACCATTTCATGTTAAGCATAAAGGTTTCCGAAAATACCTGCCTTGAGTAATTGACGACGACATGAACGAAAGGAAATCAAACACGACTGCTAGGAACCGACGATACCGAACCTAAAGATTCAAATAATACCATCATAACCATTTCTAAATGAATATGGAAATGGATTGCACCCGAAAACCCGCCTACGATTCATGTATAATCGTACAAAACAACAACGAGGGCATATCGCAATCAAACCCTCTCGATTACACAATTACCATGAAATATACCATGAATTCGTAGGGAAAACAAAAATACCAACTAGATTAATCATATACAACACGGATTAATCAACAATACGAACGAATCGGACAAAAACTCAAAACCACCCAAATTTCCCAAAAATAGGGTTCTAGGAGATTACCTTGGATTAGGATGAAGAACTCAAGTAGAAGTCGTTAATCTACACCAAGAACTCGAGATGGATGATCTCTCTAAAATCAAAGACACCCAAATCGCCCAAACCGTGAGGAAGAAGAAGAAAGGAGAGGAAATGAAATCCTCTCCAAAACCTGCAGAGATATAACCCTGCTGACCCGCGTGCCGCGGCGCAGGCTGAGTGTGCCGCGGTCCGTGGCTGAAATGTGCGAGCAGGTTTTTTGGCCACGCCGCGGCATGGAGCGTCGTGGGCTGCATGGCGCAGTACATCCGGCCTAGACTCAAGCCTTGCACGGGCTGTGCCGTGGCGCACACTCCCCTGTGCCGCGGCACACACCGCTTGAGCCTAAAAATGATGAAAAATGACCCACGAGCATGATACACTCGATCGACGCATAGTCCCAACTATTTATAGGCCTGAACGGACTATCACAAACCCTTGTATGGTGACTTCACGCCAAACACGATCGGTCCCAACATAACGGTAACATGAAAAGGTCCGGAAAGAGAATAAACACAATGGAAACCCAAAACTTTGGAATATTACGGAATAACCCAACACGATCCTCAATCGAAACACCAATACAAGTTCACAACATCCGTGATAACATGAAATGGATTTGCGGGAACCCCAAAGCAGCGGTTCCGAACAATGATTACGAGAATTGAATCCAAAGGCGACAAAAGAGACATCCAATGCGGAAATGAGTAAAACAAGTCCGAAACAAGCTCGGATGATGAAAGGTCTAGAATTAAATTTTCTCAAAATACTCATACGGTTACAAGCGAGTCACTAGAGACGAAAAATACACCAAAAATAAAAATACTAGAAAAAAAATGCGGATATTACATTTAGTAGGGATGTGCTTGTGACGTTAAGATTTTCATTAGAGTAGTTCGACCCTATAAATCGGAAGGGGGGGTCAACCTCGACGTGCATCTTGACGGGAAAGTAGCAGGTCCTACTGAATACCAAGATAAAATTCTTTCTCCTGTTAGTGAACGGGTTACATATCCTATGCGGTTATTGGCAGATGAGATCATAAGTCTTTGGCCAAAGCATTTGGAGCTAGTTGTATTGGATACACGAGAGCTCGATGATCTCGATTTGCATTAAGTCATGCATAACATCAAGTACATAAAGGGTTCGACTAACCGTGACCCTATAACTTGATCGGGATAATTGAAAGAAGGGTTTATATGTATACTGGTATTCACGACAAAATGGTTCTTGAATAATCCCAATCATTCGTTCTCAGTTTGGGGTACGGTGTAGGCCACCAGTCTGGCTAGGTGGTGCTACTACTCTTTGGTTCCTCCCATTGCTGACTGATACGGACCTACCGAGTCGCGCAATAGGATTGACGACAGAATGAATCGAGATAATTCTCTCTTTATAAATATTAGATATTGGATATGTAATTTATTGGGACATTGGATGTCTAAATTAATTTATTAGATAAATTTACGGCCTAATGAATTAAATAAATTACTGGGTGACTAATTTAATTCATGAATATAATTATTTCTTGGAGAAATTAATTATGTTATTATGTATTTGATATGATTAATTAATTAGATTAGTTAATTGATATAATTATATCGGAACGGAATTAGAGTTTATCTGTTTGGACTCATGGGAGCCTGAAACGAATCGAACTCGTCCGATTCCTTCTAGATGGCCACCCCATCACCGACTCCCTCACTTGGCCATGGTCTTCACTTTGTAGGGTAGTAGACTTGTGACCAATCAAGGGGATAAATATCAACCCTTGGTGATATTGTCTAAAGTAGGAGATTTTTGGGGATTTGAATAAGGATATAATGAAGACTTCTCCTCACTCTTGAAGGCGATTCCATCCGTGAGTTTTAGCAAGAGAGAGAGAAAGGAGTTTCTCAAAGTATTCTTTATCTTCTTCATAGTTTTTCTTGGAGAAATATTGTGAGGACTAAAAGAGAGATAGTGAGTTATACACTTAGTGTGTTATAATAACAACTGAAAGTTTCATCATCCTAGCTCTAGCCGTATCCTTGGAGGATAGCAAGGTGATCGTCATTCCGTTCGTTTCTCTGGCGCGTGGCAAGTAGAGACGCGGTACTTTCGGCGTTGGATCATCCAAGAGCTTGGAATGGATTGGATTCGTGGAGAACAACTAATGCTTGGGGAATAGCTCAAGAGAAGGACACCATTTAAATCAACGGACTACAAGGGTATGCTTCTCTTATCTCTTGTGTTTCGTATTATATTCATATATACGTAGCTCGATCGATCCCCGTAGGGATTCGGATCGAATTAATTTTCGTTTTACCGCTTCCACTGGGCCTTCCAGTTTAGGCACCGAATCCCAACAGTGGTATCGGAGTAAGGTATTGCGATCGTTTATACGATATTTAGCATTTGGAATGCTTGATTGGATGGTGAATGATTTGGAATGCTTGATTGGATGGTGAATCATTTATAGTCTTAATCGTGGTGTATGTTTTTCCGTTCATTGTAGTTATATTTTTTGTGAGTTTATATCTAAATATAAATCTTTAATTTCATGGAAATATGATTTATATTGAAGATATGAATATTGAAAAATATAGATATTGGATATCCGGTCGAAAATCGAGTCCCGAATTGCCGTAGGATGGCCCGAGAGTGGACCGAATGAAGGGGGCCGCGGCCCAGGGCTCAAGGGGCCGCGGCCCAGGGCTGTTGCAGCCCTTGCAATGTTTCTGGACTGGGGGCCGCAGCCCAGAGCTGCTGGGCAGCCCTGCTTGCTGCCTGATGTGTTTCGGGCGTGGTCCAGCCTATTTCGGACCCGTTTCGGGCTCGTTTTCTTCGTGTATTCCTGAAAATTGATTTCACACATTTTAAATTGGATTTAATATGATTAAAATGATATATGGTATTTCATTTTATAAGGGAAAATTGATTCATTGGAATACTTGTGATTGGCCAAATACTTTGAATGTTTTCATATTACCGGTTGTGTGAATTGATTGGATCGATTCTATTTATTGTTTATATGTTGATTGGATCAATGTATCTCTATGCAATCCGTTTATATAGTATTTATTATATGAATGCTTTTGAATGGGGTTGTGGTTCATGGACTTAGTTTTGAATCGTTCGGTTTTATTCGATTGGTTTGTAAAGGCCGTTTTGAGCCTATTTATTTTACTACAAATTTTTGTATCTAGGATGCAATTTTTCAATGTAAAATTTATATGTAATGATGAAGACCGGAGGATGATCCTTTCGAGAATACGAAGATTCAAGACCGAAGACTTGTAATTAGATTACAGAGTTTTTGATTCTAGGAACAGTCCATGAACCACATGTTGGTAGCAACTAGGTTGTGAATGTTTATTCATATGGTAGGAATGCACAAACGCGCTTAAATAAATTTATGTGCAAAGTGTAACATTAATCGCGAAAATTCTCCCACGACAAATTATTAAGTTTATAAGGTTTCAAGGTTTTCCTTCCCTCCATCAAGCTCTCGGAAAATTGAAATTCAAACCGGATGTAGTATGCTTCCGAGTTATCGGGGTAGTCGTTCGGATAAGATGGATAAATTACCAGGAACGCATTGGATGTCTTCGGTTGGAGTAAATTTTATCCCTAGAAACCTGATAGGTTGCCAGATAAGATTCAATTATGAAACTGATTTGCGTCGATGGTGTAAACTTAACTTGTTCACGAACCATAGAAACCGTATAGGTGGGTTAACTTTAGGGGAGTGAAGAAGGGGAAAAAGATAATCGAATCATCCATTAGATGGGTTGGTATTGGACACAACTTTATGAAAATTAATAGACTAGAAACTTGTTCGGTTGCCCTCTATTAAGATTTATAAAGAACTCGATTGCCACTATGAAGTAGAGCGAATGATATCTCTGGATTTCACATGGGAGTGTGTTATTCCGATAAAAATAGTGGGAGCTGGGTAACAAGAATATAAAAGACCTTAATTCTATACTCAGAACATAACTAAACTAGTCACTAATTAATCTATCGTACTTAATGCATACATAAGTTTCAATATGACTAAGAACCCACTCGCAATTCTACTCGAAAAGAACACCTTGAATGGACCTAACTTTGTGGATTGGCTCCGCAATCTGATGATAGTCCTCAGTATAGAGGCATTGGGATACGTCTTGGAGACGGACATTCCAGCGCCTCCGGTGCGGACAAGAGCCAATCAGGAAGAGATTGAAAACCACGAAAAGTGGGTTAAGGATGACGTGAAAGTCCGTGCTTATATGCTGGCTTCCATGTATAATGATCTTTAGAGAGCTCATGAGAAAATGACTTCTGATAGGCATATTCTATCTCACTTAACTGAGCTTTATGGTGAGCACAGTCGAACGGCTAGATATGAGATATCCAAGCAATTGTTCGGTGCTAGGATGAAGGAAGGTGAGAAGGTTGGGGACCATGTCCTCAAAATGATATCTATGTTCGAGAGATTGGAGGCTCTTGATTTAAAATGGATACTTCTCTTCAAACTGACCTTATCCTACAGTCTCTCACTGATTCCTTCTCACAATTTTTTATGAACTTCAAATGCAATGAGATTGCATGTAACTTAGCTAGGCTAATAAACAAACTAATGACCTCTCAGTCTCAGATGAAGACTCCGCGGATGAAGGAGTCTGCCCTTCTAATTTCTTCTGGACCTCTGAGATCTAAGAATAAGAAGAAAAAGACCAAGAAGCAGACGGGACCACAAGTCAAGGACCTTAAGGGTAAGGGCAAGGCCCCGATGGTTCCAAAGAGCAAGAAGAAAAATGTTGCATGTCTCAAGTGCAGTGAGCTGGACCACTGGGCTAGAGACTGTCCAATTCTTCATGGCGCTTCAGGTACAGAACTTTTAGTTTTGGAAATAAATTGTTCTGCTACGGTATTTTCTACTTCTTGGATACTGGATTCTAGTGCTAGTTCTCATATTTGCACTGTGAATCAGGATCTGGAACAAAGTAGGAAGATTGGAGCTGGGGAAGTGATGGTTACTATCGGAAGCGGGCATAGTGTCAAAGCAACTGACATAGGATCACTTCTTTTGGGTTTAGAATCCGGTTTTGTTCTAACTTTAGAATATGTACATGTTTTGCCTAAGGGGCATAAAAACAATGTATCCGTTCCAGTCATGGATCAGAAAGGCTTTTCATTTTTCATTAGTGATGGTTCCAGTAAAATTTATTTTAGAAATAAACTCGTGGGCACTGCTACATTGTTATATGGACTGTATCATCTAAACCTTAGTAACAAAGTTATTGTGGATACTATGACTAGGAAGCGTGGTAGGGATGAAACTAATCAAGTTTTGAAATGTCATCTTAGACTTGGTCATGTTGGTCAGACCAAGGTTTACAAAATATAAAAGGATGGACTTATGGGTCCATTGGGATCATATCCCTTTCGTACTTGTGAATCTCGCCTTAAAGGCAAAATGACTAAGTCCCCCTTCACAGGGACTTTTGAAAGAGCTGCTGATAAACTAGGATTAATCCATACCAACGTATGTGGTGCTTCGGAAGCAGCACGCAATGGATATCAGTATTTCATTACGTTTACAGATGATCATACTAGGTATGGTTATGTATACTTAATGAAACATAAATCTGAGGCCTTTGAGAAATTCCAGGAATTTAAGGCCCTAGTCGAGAAACAAACTGGAAATCATATCAAAGCACTTCGGTCGGACCGAGGTGGCGAGTATATGAGTACAGAGTTTGACAAGTTCCTTAAGGAACAAGGAATAGTATCACAACTAACACCTCCATGTACTCCTCAGTTAAATGGTATGTCATAAAGAAGGAACCGGACCTTGTTGAACATCGTATGTTCCATGCTGGGCTATACTGACTTACTTATTTACCTATGGGCGTATGTACTCCTAATATATTTTGAACAGATGTCCTTCCAAATCCGTTCCTAAAACTCCACATGAGATGTGGGAGGGCAGGAAACCAAGACATAATTACATTAGGATTTGGAGATGTCCCACACATGTCAAGAAGACTAAGGTGGAAAAGTTGGAAGCAAGGTCCGCGAAGGGACGTTTCATTAGATTCCCATTTGGGACGATGGGTTATCTATTCTACATGCCCGAAGATCTAAAGATCATTGTTGCTTTGCAAGCACACTTCCTGGAAGATGAATTCATTCAGGAAGGCGGAGCAGGTAGAAGTATTTTTGTAGAAGAATACAATGAAACTCCTCAGGAGAGACGTGTGCAATAAATTGGAACCGAACCTTCTGAAACACAAGAACAACCACCTTGTAGGTATAGTAGAGTGTCTCATTTACCTGAGAGGTATGGCCTTGTACACTTGGAGGAGATGGGTATCCATGAGGTTCCAAGTGATATCCAAGAGACCGACCTAACGACCTATATAGATAAAATAGGCTCCCACACCTGTCGCGGATCCCATTCCTACAGTAGACCCACGAACTGTACAGATCCCCTCCCCCTCTGATATCATTAAGGAAACCCTCCTTCAAGTGCAAATTGAGCAAGCATTTGAACGGTTTGTCCAGTGGAAGTCATACAGGGTCGCACCTTATGACGTTCTGTACAACTGGCAGGAGTGGAAAGAGGAAGAACCCTTTGCTCTGGAAGTCTCGGACACTAAGGACATCCACATCCTAATTCAATGGGATAACAACTTTTGTCGAGAGCTGATTTCCAACTATTATCTGGCAAAAGAACAGGCCCGATTGAAGGGGAAGACCAAACCGGAAGACACTGTTTCCAATAGCCCAGCATCTGACCCCGACTCAGACGACGATGACGATGCCTTTCAGGCAGGTCTGAGAATGAGTTGTGAGGAGGCTCGAGAACAGGAATTTTCCAGAATGCAGGACCAACAGGGTTAGGGGACATCTGACAGGCATCAGTCCCCCACCCATCAACAAAAAGCTGCTGGCAAATAGGAGGAATCAGTCCCTCCTGTCACTAATCAACCGACAGTGTTTGAACAGGCACCCGAGCCTATCGTCGCCACTAAATAAGAAGCCCGCGACATCCCACACGAGGAATCAGTCCCTCTGCCGGAGCATGCAGATGCTGAGATACAACAGGAGGAATCAGTCCCTCCTGTACCCATGTCTACAGAAACACAACCGGAATAGGTGGAATCTATCCCCCTTGTCGCCGAGACTGAACAAGCTGAACAACCAACAACTATGCCCGCACCTAATGTCCCTGCATCACCTCCATCTATGGAATCCGATGACAGTTTTCTATCCAAGGATAGACCACAATGGCCCCATAATCATGAGGTCATGCGCCAGCTCAATGGAGCTGAAGAAGAAGAACTAGCGCTCACCATCTTTCCGCATACAAAAGCAAAGATCGAGCAATTGCACGCAATCGGTCACCAAACAGTGTTTCTACAAGATGTTGTAGACTCCCTGTACAATGTTGGGAAACGGCTTCATTGGCAGCATGAGACTGCCATCGATGAGATGACTGGCCTAAAGCGAGAGATTACGAAGGTTGAAGAAGCTTTTTGCATTCTGCCGAGTGCATTAAAGCAAGCTCTCTCACAACTTCAAAAAGGTCAGGAACAAATTCTCAAAGAATAACAGGCAAAGCTCAACATTTGCGAAATAAGACTGTTGCCGCCCTATATGAGACTGGCTCCAGGCTCACAGGACATGACCAAAAGATCGATGACATGTTTGTGCTGCTCAGTTCCCTGGTGGCCAAAATCTCAATCATAGAGACCAAATAGGACAACGCAATGAAACTCCTGGAATGCATTAATGCCAAGGTATCCTATCTTGATGAAGCCAAAAACAGGGAAGAGTCCAGAGAGGCTGATAGGCAATGGAGGATAGAGAGAGAGAATTTGATGCTGCCTTAGATGACAATGTCACTGAGGGTAACTGGTTCTCGCCCAGAGTTCCACGACCCCAATTTTCCGTGGAAGAATAACATGCAGAAGCCATCGGAGATTCATCTGCCCGCCAACCGTCAGCCTACAACTGATGAAGTGAAGCAATGGAGGAAGAATGAACTGATGAGGTACTTCGTCAAGCTCATCAGGGAGTACACCATCTTCAGCAAATGCAAGACATTGGCGGAGGCTGTGGACGAATTTGCAAAGATAGTGGAAAGAGGACTGCTCCCATTGTAAATTTCAGTCAAATCAAGGCATCGGAAGGGAGATCGGATTACTCACCCTGAAGACTGGATAATTGCCTTCGACCAATCGGCTGAAGGAAGAGCGATCTATCTAGATTGAGGAAAGGATTCATTAGAGCACTGGTGGAGAGGAACTGAAAATGATCCTGATAAGAGGCCTTGGACACACGCTCATTACAGGAGCTAGCATGGAGGATCCTTTTTGCATTGAATTTAGCAGCATAAAATCTCTGTATCTTTATTCCTTCTATCATTGTAATCTTTGACTGATATCTATAAACTCTATCTTTGTTTTGGAAGATTACAGCTCGTAATCTAGGTTTACTGTTTGATTATGCATTTAAATTCAATTTCTATTGCCCCAAACAACAAGTATGAAACTTGTCTAGTATTAAGATATAAGAACTTGTCTGCGAACGGTTCATAGGTTAAGTTGTATGCAACATATATCACACTGTAAGATTGTGCCTGCGCGCCAATCATAAGTTTAAGTTCATCCCTGTAGATGTTTTACCTAATGCTTAGAACTTGCGTGCGAGCAGTTCATATTTTTTTAAGTGCTAAAGACCAGATCATTCGACAGAAGATCAAGAAGTCAGCCTCTCTGGATCAAGATGGTATCGATAATGAGGGAAATTGTTTCGGCATAAAGAGGTTTTGGCATCATCAATAAAGAGGTTTTGGCATTATCAAAAAGGGGGAAATTATTGGGATAAACAATCTTGTACCTTGTTTTGATAAGTGCCAACATACAGCAAATAACGCACTGCCATCATACATCAAGTTATCTAGTCAACATACAGCAAGCTATCTCAATAATATTTGCCATCATACAGCGAAGGACTCAATATACCGCTAAGTATGGAAGTTGTCCTGAATCTTCATACAGCGCCTGCCATACAGCATGAGAGATAGCCTACAGCGTTGAAGTCTACAGCTAAAAGCAATAAGATGTACTATGCTGGACACAACATACAAGCTAAAAGTGTTAGGATAATAAACACTTATCCAACAGAACTGAAGACCGTTGAGAATGAATCTACCTTATCGCTAAAGTCAGAATGCCATTTGGAAGAAGTTTTTAAATACTGACTGGATAAAGTATTTAAATACCAACCGACAAGGTCTTCAGACAAGGAGCAAAATCCGAATCTTGTTCTTGAAAGTCAATCAACCAATCAGAATGGATCTCAGCTCACCAACCCAGACAATGTACATATTTATAACGGATCTATTCCATGGTTATAAATAGTCCATGCAAGAGGACATTGCAAAAACCAACAAACGCAATACAAATTACAAACTAAGATCGAACGACTGGATATTCATTATCGTCAAATCAAAGCTTACAAGAGCAAGTATATTTCTTCAAGTATCTATCTATATCTCAAGAGAAGAAATATACTTAGTCACCAAGAACAGCACATCATCAGCTCAAGATGATCGTGTTCAAGATGCTGTTCTAAATCTGTTACTTTACCATTTTACCTTTGAGTCAAACTTAGCCCCGTGTGGACTAAGAAAGTTATTCTAACCTATGTGGGACGAATAGGACGAAGCTTCAAATCTGGGTGAGAAGAAGCAAGTCAAGAGACGCCATCAACCAATTTGTGTGAACGGTTGTGTCGACAGTCTTTGTATCAATCTGTGTGATCGATACAAGGATAGGTTTGATTATAGTCATGTAGTTGTGTACGTAGTGATTATAATAAACGTTTTCACTCATGTGTGGAGGACCAGTGGACGTAGAGTGGTTTACCTCGAACAACTTTAAATACTGTGTTATTTACCTTCTGCCTCTATTGTTTTCATTACTGTGATTATTTATAAGTATACATTGTATAACCTGTACGCACCAAGCTACCAGGAGAAAACCTAGTTGCTGGATTTATAGCAACTCACTTAAAATGAACTTCCCCTACGCACTCTTATTTGAAAAACGTACAGCTTGTTGTACTAACACTTTTCCAAGTTGTATTCTGTATACTTAGTGGCCAACAAAAGAGGTAAACATAATTATAATTATAAGTATCCAGATGCAATCGTATGTAGGCCTTTCAACTGTCACGTCGGGAACGCTTGATTTAAGTATATTTTGCAGTTACCAATTATAACGTGTTTATTTAAGATGACATTAATTATCTATAAGTAAAAGTAGTACTTTTACTAATTATATGTCAAATATGTAATTTCAAAGTTTTGATAAATAATATTATATATAAATATATAGATTATATGAAATCTATTGAGAATAAAATTAATATGACTATGTATGGAAATTATTTATAAACTATAAAACTCAAATTGAAAATAAAAGAATTTAGCTAATTATATTTTTTATAATTAGATAAATTGTTGCACTGTATTAAGAATTAAATTAATTATGTTTAAATAAATTGTAAAACCCAAAATTTCTGAACACGTAAAATACCCAAAATAACCTCAAATCTCGAACTTTGAATAGACATTTAATTATTTAAAACATTTCGTTCCGATTTTATCCAAAGTATTTAACTCGTTAATAATTGAACGAATAAATGTTATACAAATATAAAACTTATACTAAACCGAAATTTTACACAATTAAAATCTTGTACACGTATGTTAAGTCCTAGCCGAATATATTGTAATGTGACACATATGTATGGAGACCCATATAGAGTCCAAATTCGTGATTTCGTAAAAGGTGGCAAGTCCGCCAATTACCTCTCAATCAATCCCACAAAATCGGCAACTTCCATTTTAAAGTGTCCCCTACTCGTTTTGTTTAAGACCGAATCAATCACACCTATTTCACTCACTTAACAAAATTGCAAAAAGTCTCAAAACCCTAAAAAGCTTCTAACGCAAACCGGCGACTGGGAATTCTTTTTTTTTTCCTATTTTGTTCCATTCTGTTTCGAAACCAAAGTGGTGCACAGGCGAGTATTCGATTGTGGATTCCTCTTGGCGATTTGGCGTGGTGAATTCGTTCGAAGAAAAGTGGTTCTGATTCAATTTTTGTCTTGGTGTTGTCTGATTTTTGGCCCTTGTCATCTGAGCCCATTCGGTATGTTTTTCTTGTGGTTTCGATTCACTCTTTTGAGCTCTTATTCGTGTATAAACAAGCCCTAAAAACCTAATACTAATCGGGTAAAAGATAAACAAAGAAAAGGAAGTTTCAATCCTTTTTTATTTGGTTTTATTTTGATTTGTATCGAGCCTCTTGCTTGACGTTTTGACACCATTTGATACCTCATGTAATATATATTTAATCATAAGAAAACATGGCTAAAATATCAAGAATAAAGCTTTACGAAAATAGAACCAATCGGCTTAATATATGTGTTATCGCATGTCTTTAATTTTTGTGAACTTTGATTCGATTTTCGTGACCAAATATAACGTGGTTATGGATGAATGTTTTGTGTTTTATTTAAGTCATAAAGAGTTCTAATCACCTGTAAAATATGAGCCTTTGAATTGTCATATAATTGGATTTAAGAGGATTGAATGAATTAGGGTTTAAATGATTTCTGAAATTTGGACAGCATGTATGCCTGAATTTGTAAACGTGAGATCTCATGATATATGATGGTTTAAATCTGTTTCTTTGCATGAAAATTTAGTTTTATGTCTTAATTAAGTATTCCAATTGGTTTGGAAGGATTTGAGTTTGATTTGGTCGTATTTTTGAATTTTGTGTGATGATATGTCAAAACTGTATTTGCAGAATGTTATTTCAGTAATGATTTATGATTTTTCATTTTTCAACCGTAGCATATTAAAGTCTAAAAATTGACAGGCATCATATTTGATATATTAGTTAATTACTGGAATTTTTGTGGATCTTTATTAGGTGTCTAAGTTAGGTTTTTAATTAGAAACTTTTGAGGTGTTTCTACAGATCCAAATCTGGGCATGTTTGCATAAAACGATTTTCGAAAAGGGTTACACTTTATCATAAAATCTAAAAAAATTCAAGTAGACTCCTAAAAAATTACAGCTTCTGTGAAAATTTTGGTGAATTTTCATTTTGAATTCTGATATGGTATTAAAATTTATTAAGTAGACCTAATGGCATCTTCATACACATCATCTCAATCCCTCAAGAAGAGAGATTCAATCATTGATGGGTGAATCTTTGCCAAAAAAGTTGTCACCGAAAGAGTTCAGACTGAAAATGATGACATCAGTGCCATGGAGCTTGTTGTCGCCAGGATCAAGCAACAAGGCCTCTACCGCATTGGGAGTCAACACGCTGAGCTTTACGATGAAAGGATTGTTGAAGAGTCCTATCTCCACACTTCTGTCAGATTCTTCTCTCTGAAAAGGGGAGGAGAAGTTGCTGACATTTCTGCTACCGTTTGCGGTGTTAAGATATGTATCAACTGTGATCTTCTGGAAAATCTTTTCAGACTGCCTAATAATGGTATGAAAATGGAAGAACTTGAGACCTTTGGGTCACAATATCTTCTTACTGCTTATTGGGGATTCTTGACCGGTGATGGTTCGGACAAGGCTGTCCATCTATCGTGCCACAAAAAGAGATTTTGCTTGCTATTTGTCTACTTGCATGATTTCTGCTGCCGTGTCATGGAGAACAGGATAGACGCCTTTGAAATGTAAATGAACGTGCGCTTCAAAATGATGGTCACCATCATGTCTGGTGAGAAAGTTAACTGATGCCAATTTGTGTTCAAGAGATTACAGGAAGAGGCCTCCAAGCCTACGACTCAGAAAAAGTCATTTGGCCTCATCCTGAACAACATTCTGACTATGTGTCATGTTCCTCAATCGCGTAGTGCGAAGAAGATTGGCCCCAGGAAATACATCGATGGAAGTAAGTCCGCTGCTTGCAACCAAGATAGGCTGATTGCAAATAGACCTTTTGGAAGAAACATGCCCGTATCTGCCGATCCACGGGATGTCACTCAGAAGTCCGGGAGTGAGGAGAAATCCAAGAAGAGAAAAAGATCATCTCACAGCAAAACTCTTCTTGTTTTCGAGAACCGAAAATGAAGCTAAGGAAGATTTCCAAAGCTAAGGGTGCAGAGATTACAACGATCTCTGTGGATGCCCCATCATCGGTGTGGATGCCCCATCATCGGTGCAACCCGCTGTATCACACCCCCAGGGCGCAACCCCTGCAGATGAAGTTATTACTGCACACGTTGCAGATGCTGAGCCATTGGCGGCTCTGACGGACTATGAATTACATGCCAAATTGGAAGAAACGGGCGAATCGGCTGCCCACTCGGATCCGAGAGTCGCGTCTCCTGTACGGGAACCCACACCCCTATAGGATCTATCTCCCATCAGGGTAGCAACCCCTTTTCAGGATCCATCTCTAAAATAGGCTCCCACACCTATCGCGGATCCCATTCCTACAGTAGACCCACGTACTGTACGGGTCCCCTCCCCCTCTGCTATCATTAAGGAAACCCTCCTTCAAGTGCAAATTGAGCAAGCATTTGAACGGTTTGTCCAGTGGAAGTCATACAGTGTCGCACCTTATGACATTCTATACAACTGGCAGGAGTGGAAAGAGGAAGAAGCCTTTGCTCTGGAAGTCTCGGACACTAAGGACATCCACATCCTAATTCAATAGGATAACAACTTTTGTCGAGAGCTGATTTCCAACTATTATCTGGCAAAAGAACAGGCCCGATTGAAGGGGAAGACCAAATCCGAAGACATTGTTTCCAACAGCCCAGCATCTGACCCCGACTCAGACGACGATGACGATGCCTTTCAGGCAGGTCTCAGAATGAGTCGCGAGGAGGCTCGAGAATAGGAATTTTCCAGAATGCAGGACCAACAGGGTCAGGGGACATCTGACAAGCATCAGTCCCCCACCCATCAACAAAAACCTACTGGCAAATGGGAGGAATCAATCCCTCTTGTCACTAATCAACCGACAATATTTGAACAGGCACCCGAGCCTGTCGTTGCCGCTAAAGAAGAAGCCCGCGCTATCCCACACGAGGAATCAGTCCCTCTACCGGAGCAGGCGGATGCTGAGATACAGCAGGAGGAATTAGTCCCTCCTGTACCCATGTCTACAAAAACATAAACGGAACAGGTGGAATCTATCCCCCATGTCGCCGAGACTGAACAAGCTGAACAACCAACAGCTATGCCCGCACCTGATGCCCCTGCATCACCTCCATCTATGGAATCCGATGATAGTTTTCTAACCAAGGATAGACCACAACGGCTGCATAATCATGTGGTCATGCGCCAGCTCAATGGAGCTGAAGAAGAAGAACTAGCGCTCCCCATCTTTTCGCGTACAAAAGCAAAGATCGAGCAATTGCATGCAATTGGTCGCTAAAGAGTGTTTCTACAGGATGCTGTAGACGCCCTCTACAATGTTGGCAAATGGATTCCTTGGCTGCATGAGACTGCCATCGATGAGATGACTGTCCTGAAGCGAGAGATTACGAAGGTTGAAGAAGCTTTTTGCATTCTGCTGAGTGCATTAAAGCAAGCTCTCTCACAACTTCAAAAAAGGTCAAGAACAGATTCTCAAAGAAGAACAGGCAAAGCTCTGCATTTGCGAAAGCAAGACTATTGCCGCCCTATAGGAGACTGGCTCCAGGCTCACAGGACATGACCAAAAGATCAATGACATGTCTGTGTTGCTTAGTTCCCTGGTGGCCAAAATCTCAATCATAGAGACCAAATATGTAACACCCCCAAAACCATCCGGGATATTACAGCGCCGTAGGTCCCGCGCCGGAACCCACCAGGCTAATAACCATTTACAAAACTATTTCAAAAACGTTTAAAAACGCCAAAAGGCCGATGACGGTAATATTTTGCAAATACTCAAATAATTTCAAAAACATAATTATGAAATACCGTCATGGAATACCATTTGAAAATACAAGGCGAAATGCCAAATCTCGACAGTTCAAAGTGTACGTTAAGCCGCCACTTAAACGTACCGAAAAATAATTGGGAAAAAGCATTTGACGAAAATAACCCAAGTTCGCAAAGTGCCAAAAGGGCCATTTAAAAATACACACACGCAGCGGATAAAGATACCGAAAAGCTATTTTGAAATATACACATGCAGCGGATAAAAACACAGTTTAAAATACACATTTGCAGCGGAAATAAATAACCAGAAAAGAATACTCAATTCTCCGAAAACAAGCCACATCCAGTATCACATCGGGAAGCTCATCCCTTCACGACCGCTACTAGCTCGATCTCCGAGTACCTAAAAATAAAGCCCACGACGGGGTCAGCCACAATACTCAATAATGATACCGATCACATCATCATAAATAATTACATACCAATGTAATAATACTGTAAGAATACTACCAACGTAATCTTACCGTTATAACCTTACCAATCCATAATAATCCAATCCTTACCATAATCCACATTTCGCATCCTCGAATGACGAAATGAACTTAACAACAATTATCTGTATTGAATTTCAAAAATACCAACAATCCTCAAAACATCATCATAACTCATAATCATGAAATAATTCATCCGTGCCAAATCCTGTCCATCGGATTACACAATCAAAACTCAACCTGGATAAACCAACAGTACACAACATATCTGTAGATCAACTACCATATGATAATGATAACAAATCCCGAACATCGACGTATAGTCCGAATGCTTATACGATCAATAACCAGATCAACCGATAAATCAACTGAGAATATCATCGACATGATAACTCCAATACGACCAATAAAGGATCACGATAACTGAGAATACCATCAACATGATAACTCTGACACGATCAACAAAGGATCAACAATAATCGAGAATACCATCAACAAGGTAAACTCCAAATGATCAACAAAAGACCAATAATAACTGAGAATACCATCAACAAGGTAAACTCCAAATGATCAACAAAGGACCAACCATAACCGAAAATACCACCAACAAGGTAAACTCCAAATGATCAACAATATTTGATCTCAAGAAATAACTCCGACTGTCGAACATACCCCTCGGGCGTATGAACAACGATCCTGGCTATCGAACATACCCAACCATAAATGGAGGATGAACGACCAAACAATATGGCTCAAAGATGGAAGTCATAGTACGCCCGATCCGGAAATGTGTCCGTGCACAAGCCACCCCGGGTATTGATCACATACACGTGTGGTCTTGTACCTAATTAGCCTCACGAACTACGTCTCGTGTGCACGGTTCAATGTGGAAATATCAACACATAACCATCATGTGCCCGGCTAAAAATCCTACACATAACCAATCGGCACGCAGATATGACTCCAGATATGTCACGATGCAACATGACAACGAAACTCAAAGAAACACATATCCAATAAGGATCAAAAGACTCACCGAAGTGAACAATAATAGACCGACAATGAAAAGTCGACATGACTAATCAATATCCAAAACATCAATCCTGGGATCATCATCCCCAAATGAATGACCAACACGATATACGATCTCAATACAACAGTCCTGGGATCAACATCCCTCAATGAATAACCGATATGAAACTCATTACACGAAACCTCAACATATACAACAACTCAACATACTAATTATCCACATGACTGAACAAATACTTAGATTACCTCAAAGTCGAGGACCATATCCATCAACATCCCCCAATGAGACGATCAACACAACCATTAATACCAACCATAGTCCTGGGATCAACATCCCTCAACGAACAACCAAGATTTAATCTCAATATACGAAGCCTCAACATACAACATATACAACAACTCAACGTAATAATTATCTCATAACTGAACAATACATAAATTACCTCAAAGCCGACGACAATATCCTTTCCACGAACAACATCCCTGAACGAATACACCTGTTATACAAATAATCTCAAATAAGGTACCATCCATTCAATACCAATAAACCTTTATCCCGATAGTTATGTCATCACGATAACTATCCTCGATATCCGATATTCTATATCTTTGACCAAAGATAACTCATGTATTCCCTGAACACAATTAAATCATATACCTTATGATTTAATACAACCAGAGCACGATATACAAACCATTATCCCGACAACTTACATTTCTAACAACATTGCTATACGAATTATAAATGAAATGAAAACGAAACCATTCATCAAATATTATAAACTGAACAAGTATAAACTTGCCTCGATACCGATACCACGAAGCCGTTACCAAAATCCATTGCCTTTGTCTACGAGCTCCTTAGCCCCGACCAAAAGCAATCTACGAACTCTTTAACTTCAACCGCAACACAATGGTCATAATCCACGATCAAAACATCACAACCTATTGCAATAACCGATTAACACATATTCGATAAAAATCAATAACCGTCATACCCAACCAACAAACTAAACGGTTCAACGAAACCTCGATCATATACATAATACCAAATAATCCAACTCAACAAATACGAACCCATATCCACGATACAAGCCGTAACTCGATGATCACAAATAACAATCAATAACCGATCAACAACGGTTCTACAATATCCCGATTAAACACATATCCAAACAACCCGAACCAATCAAACACGAATTCAAAACCACAATACGATTCCAAAATCCGAAGATCATATCAATAATCAATTTAAACCAACAAGGGTCTAACATTACCGATTCCAAATTCAATCTTAAATACGGATGTTGTGTCAAGAATTAACACCTTCCGACCGGCGATCGACTAGGAGGTCGGGCGACCGAGTCACTGCCGATCGGCCAAGGCAGATCAGCCGATCGGCGATCAGGCGACCGAGCCTTAACCCAGCGGACATGCTAGACTGGCCAACCGAAGGCTCCAGGACAAGTCCTGGTATCGAGCGATCAACCTCAGATACGATCGCCTCTCGATACTCGGCGACCGACCCTGGCGATCTACTAATGGACGATCCCCTCTCGGTACTCGGCGACCGACTCCTGGCGATCGACTAACGGACGACCATCTCTCGGCGACCGACTCCTGGCGATCTACTAATGGACGATCATCATTCGGTACTCGGCAACCGACCGACCGGACGACCATCCCTCGGCACCTGCCGACCTCCCTTGGTGACCGACCAATACCGACCTCGGGAACTGGCCGATGACGACCTCGGATGATCAGCTAGAGACGACCGCCTTATGTCGATCTCCACCGATGGTCATCCAGTCGGCGAAGGCCGAACCTTGAAACTGGCACCACGTGCAAGGACCGAGACAAGATCCGCGAATCTCGGGCCATTGACCATAGCTTGGCAGAATCTCTCCACCAGCCGACAAGCCGCCGAAAGATGTCACTAGGGCCGCATGTTGGTAGCTCGGACGCTGCGCTTCTTATTGACCGCCACCGGGCGCCATGCATCGCTTTGGACTTTAGCCCGACAGCCAGCATCTTCCTTGGACTTTAGCCCGACAGCCCAGGAGATCGGCACATTATTATATTGGCCGGCAGGCGATCGGCACCTTATTATAATGACCGAAAGGCGATCGCCCGCCTAAGGACAGGACCCGGCTGTCCCTATATAAGCAAGGCACCCTGCACTTGGACACTTCTTGAACTCTCTTCGGATTTCACACTATACAGAAGCAAACATCAAGCACTTGGCTAATCTCCAACTCTTGGCAACAGCTATCATTCGGTCTTACTTCTCTACTTATCTCATCCAGCAGATTATCGGCGGGGACGAAGAACACCAAGCTTCGCTCAAGAGCCGGATTAACAGAGTCTTTTTACACTCATTGTATTTAGATTTCTCTCATTAATACTTGTATCCACGAATATTTGTATTAATAACATCTCGCGAGAGCATTCAAGCCCGGGCCTAACAAACCCGGCAAATCTTGTATTATTTATCTTCTCTCGGAAGTGCTCCCGCAATTGTTGTTTGTTGTCCGTCATCCAGCAGTATTAATCTTCGGATAAATATTTTGGGCAACAACAATTGGCGCTAGAAGGAGGGGATCCAACCCTCGATTTTTTATACCTACCATCCCGAAGAACACTCACTGTTCTCGGGGCAGAAACTTGAACTGACACTTACTGCACTAAAAAGAAATCCTTCAGAAATCATGTCTTAGCCTCCGTCGAAGAAAGCCGCCGACTGGCCAAACCCCTGTTCCGTCCCGGTCCCGAGCCGATGGTGGAAGGTAGCCGCCGCGGCCAGAGGCGCCCGACCCCGTCCCGGGATGGCGGCCCGAGCCTCTCGCTCGATCCGTTCCGAACCAATGAACAGATCGAAGAGGCCATAGCCGTCCTTCAGGAGCGACGGAGTGCTCTCGACGCGCCTCTGCCGCCGCCTCGGCCTCCCGCCGAAGTCGGCGGAAGCTCAAGGCGCTCGCCGAGCGATCGCCAGGAGGCTCTCGCCCGCAAGAAGAGGCGCTCGGCACTGGGCACGTCTGTCTTCGATCGCACGGGCGGTGACCCGACACGCGGCCGGCGGCGTCCGGCCCGGCCTACGAGACGATGGAGTTTGTGTCCGTCACGGGAGCTCGGCCTACCCGGCTCCCACAAGGCAATCCAGCCCGCTGGCTCCGCCGCCAAATTCCCGAGGTCGGCAGCAGTGGAGTCCGGAGGTCGGTGCACGATCGCCTCGGCCCCCGCTCCCAAAGCCGATCCGCAAGCAGCCGAGCCGCGGCGATTGCCGCAGTGCAACGTCAGATCGACGACGTGAAGACGCTCCTGCAATCCGGGTCAGGCGCCCTGAAGACGATCGCCGCGCCGAGCGAGCCGCTCGCGATCGACATCGAGCTCGCCCGGCAAAGACAAGATCGCTCCTCCTCAGACACCCGTGTACCAGGGGCGATCGGACCCCCAAACACACCTGCACAAGTTCAACATCTACATGACCGGGTGTGGGGCATCAGACGCGACCCGGTGCCGAATGTTTCCTCTGACGCTGGACGACCTCGCTGTAATATCCGGTCGAAAGTCATGTCATTTCAAACCTTTCATATTCTTCGGATCGTGATTGTTGAGCGAACCCTTGTAATCATTGCTTGGAACCACCGTTTTGGGGTTCCCGTATTTTTATTTCGTGTTATTGTTGTCCAGACATTGAATCATATTGCTTTTATTCTCTTTCCGGGTCATTTTCCATCATTTTAGGACCGGAAGGGGGTGTGAGCCGCGGCACAAGGAGTGTGCGCGGCACACACATTTCCTATTTTTGGCCGAAAGTGTACCCAGCCGCGGCACACATGATCTCGAGCCGCGGCACACTGCTGAGCCAATGCCGCGCACACCTATCCGAGCCGCGGCACACCGGTGTTGCATCCCGGCCCAAAACCCACATGCCGGTGCCGCACACTGAGTGAGCCGCGGCACACTACCGAAACACAGGAACAATTTTTAGGCCTGTGCCGCGGCACACATATGCTGAGCCGCGGCACACAATGCGGTCAACTGCATAATTCGGCTTTTTAAGCGAGATTTCAGCCATTCTTTCCCCATTTCTTCTTCCATCGCGAGAGAGAGAGAGAGTTGAGGGAAGAATTCTCTTCATAGCTATCACTTGTGTGTTGAAGATTTACCACTTTCAATCGGTTGGGAAGCCCGGATAGTCGATCTATCGCGTATTCCTTGGATCATAGAGCTTGGATATTCAAGAGGTAATTCCTTCGACACCTTGACTTCTCGATTTCGTGTGGGTTTTGACGTTTTGGATGATAAAATCATGGTGTATGATGTGATATATGCGTGATTATGGACATGCTTGAGTATTCATCGGATTATTGAAAGATTAATTCAAGAACACTTTGAATTTTATGTTGGATTTTGGGGGTTTTCGTAGATTCGTCCGTTTTGTCCGATTGAAGCTTGAGAACCTTGAGATTTTGATATATATCTATACCATATGAGTGTTTTCTTCCGATTTTACGGGTTGGATTGTGCCGTTTTCGGACTTGTGGGAGTTTGGGCGATTTCTCAACCTTTAGTTATCCACCCGTATATTTTCTGGAATCGTAGACGAGTTTCGGGAGTCTCTTCGTATAATTTGAGTATGGATAATTAATTGTAATATTCCTTGCGAATCGTTTAGGTGCCGGAAGCGCGTTCTCGGACCTACCGAACTCATACCTTTCCTCTGTTCGTTTTCTCGATGTCTCAGAGGCAAGTATACATTTATGATTGTACGTTCTCGACTTTGAAAGTATGAAATATTGATGATATGATTATTTCTAGCCACTCCGGGACGGGCCTATGGTCCTCTGAGGGTTTCGTAGCCTCTGGTGCGATTCCATGGTTGATATGAACGAACCGTTTCTACGGCATTCATATGAAATAATATTGGCATGTAATGAACGAACCGTTTTGACGGCATTCCTACATGTAACGGCGTATGATATGAACGAACCGTTTTTACGGCATTCACATACGTCTTGAGATTTTAGTTATTCCGGAATACTAGTCTTAAATTGATGAATTGACGGATATTGATGAATTGACGGATTACATTACTTTATTGTCGAGAAGTATTATGTTTCATATTGTTATACTTGCACTAGCTATTCGACGGCTAACCCCTTTATGGGGGAAATACGTTTCATGTATTTCAGTTCCAGGAGAGCGGACGGCGGTGTATCGGGTCGGCATAAAGATGGTGGACAAGTGTGATAATGTGTCTTTCTTCCATTATGGTTGGAGTTAGGTTCGGTGTTGTTGTCTTGGATTGTCTTTTGAATACTCGAGTATCGTTTTCCTTTTCCCTTGACGTTCCTACTGTGTTGCGAAGTATTGAATGTTTTTGTGATGTCCGTTAATACATTGTTTATGTTTAGAATACCTTTGTATCGTTTTCATTCCTTTGTGTGTAGACCTTATCGGTCAAAATTTATGGTTACGCATATGTATAGCCTTGTGGGTCCCACGGCGGGGCTTACGGCGCTGTAATATCCCTGAATAACTCGGGGGTGTTACAGAATATGGTATCAGAGCTTAGGTCTATGGATACCTAGGCTGTCGGTCTTTTGGGTCGATCGAGTCGTTAATTGTCCACAGTATCACTACTCTTCCATCATCACAGTGCGACCGGTACTTGTAAGACCTCTCACTCTTCTGGTGTTTCCTTATTCGTTTTGCTTCCTTTTATCGGTATTCTTGAGAATCGGACACTTTGTTGATGCGTGATTGAATTGTGCTTACGTGACTTGTGTGTTCTTCAGTATGTCAGCTGGTAGGGGCCGTGGCCGTGGTCGTGGCCGTGGGCGAGGAAGAGGTCGTGGCGCGGCCGTTTCCATCAGTTCAGTTGCGGGGTCGACCAACCCCAGTTTGTCGAACTCGGTGCATCCCGACACCGAGAGTCAGCATGACCAGTCAAATGGTCAGGGGAACAACGCAAACGTTGGAGTGGCGAATGCACTTCAACAATTGGCTACTCAGATGACTATTTTGGCCCAAACTGTTCAACTGAATAACCCGAACCCAAACACGGATGCCCTGCTTCAGAACGTAATCCGTATGCACCCTCCACGCTTTGGTGCCTGCACTGCTAGCCGGGAGGATTGGCTAGCGAGTTGAGAAGATTTTCGAGGCGCTTGATTGCCGGGGTGAGGAAAGTACCGATGGCTCAGTATTTCCTCACTAAGGAGGCCGCTACTTGGTGGAAGGTCATCAAGCCACAGGATCGTATTGCCTCATGGGATGAATTTAAGGAGCTCTTGGAGGCCGAGTTTTGTCCTTGCCGCACGAGAGAGCCGAATCCGAGCCTTCTTCGAGGCTAAACCACAAGATATTCCCGTTTCGCAGCAATCGTGGAGTATAACCAACAATTAATCCATGTGAAGGATCAAGTGCATGTAGCGTGATAAGATCCGTTATTTCGATATGCGGATGAATTTGGACTTACGACGGTACATGGCGGATTTGCTTGTACCACATCGAAGAGTATCGTGACGAGCTTTAGCCCATGATATGTTGAGCCACGACAAAGATACCGTTGAAGAACCAAGAAGCGAGAAAGTCGGGGAAATTTTTCGGCTCTAAGGGTGGCAACTTCGAAGTCACAGCATTTACTAACCGCTTTGCCGGATACTGCCACGTTCTAATAAAGGGAAGAGGAGTTACCGTCCCACTTCGGGTACCTCAAATCGCGCGGTGACTTGCTATAATTGTGGCCGTTCAGGCCACATTAATTTGGAATGCCACTTTCCACCGTTGAAGTGTCACACGTGCGGACAGATGGGACATAGAGCGACATATTGTTCCGAGCCGAATCAGACTTTGGACACTCGGGTTTCCGCCCCAGCTGGTCAACCTCAGCAGAATTTTGGCAGGGGCCGGGGACGGGGTCAGAACGCTGGAGGGGGGAACTCTAGCGTCGGTTCGGTGCAACCACGGGTTTATGAGATGCGTCGAACAGACGAACCCGATGCGGCGGTGGCTTCAGGTACCATCCATATTCTATCCTATCCAGTCCGTGTACTTTTTGATTCGGGTGCTACACATTCTTTTATTTCTTTGGAGTGTGTACGCCGTTTGAATATAACTTGTTTAACTGCTTGCGATCCCTTTATCGTGAGATCGCTAGCGGGATAGGATTGTGGGGAATCGGGAGATTAGAGAATTTCCGGTGGTTATATCCGGTATGGAATGGTTATCAAATTTAATTGTAGTTGACATGGAAGGCGAGGACGTAATCCTCGGCGAGGATCGCTTAATAATCACCAGCGATTATGAATTACCGTACCAAAGTTATCACTATGATGACTAAGGACGGATCCGAGTACTCATTTTGGGACGTAAGTTGGGCCAATCCAAGTTACTTATCGGTTCCATGAAGGCCGTAAAACTTTTGAATAAAGGTTATACGGGCTATTGGTGTTATGCATTGAAAGCGGAAGGAATTGAAATCGATTTCTCTTCAATTCCGGTTGTTAACGAGTATCCCGATGTTTTAGGACGATCTTCCGGGATTACCGCCAGATCGAGAGATAGATTTTTCCGTGGATTTGGAGCCGGATGCGGCCCCGATTTCTAAAGCACCTTATCGGATGGCACCTTCCGAGATGCAGGAATTGAAGACTCAGTTGGGAGAACTTTTGGAAAAAGGGTACATCAGACCGAGCGCTTCGCCTTGGGGCGCGCCCGTTCTTTTCGTCAGGAAGAAGGATGGTTCACTACGTTTGTGCATTGACTACCGTGAGCTGAATAAAGTAACCATCAAGAATAAATATCCTTTGCCTCGTATAGACGATCTATTTGATCAATTGCAAGGAGCTGCGGTTTTCTCGAAGATTGATTTAAGATCCGGGTATTATCAACTCAGAGTGAGGGAATCCGACGTTCCAAAGACGGCGTTCCGGACGAGATATGGGCATTATGAATTTGTAGTTATGCCTTTTGGGTTGACGAATGCGCCGGCAGTATTCATGCAGTTGATGAATAAAATATTCATCGAGTATCTCGACAGGTGTGTAGTCGTCTTTATTGACGACATCTTGGTCTATTCTCGGGATAAGGAGGAACATGCCCGACACTTGCGTTTGGTCTTAGACATTTTGAGAACCGAGCACCTCTATGCAAAATTCTCGAAATGTGAGTTTTGGTTGGAAGAAGTTATGTTTCTCGGCCATGTGATTTCGGCCGAAGGGGTTCGTGTAGACCCGCAGAAGATCGAGGCAGTGCTAAATTGGGCACCGCCTAAAAATGTTAAAGAGGTTCGTAGCTTTTTGGGCCTTGCTGGGTATTACCGTCGGTTTGTCGAGGGGTTCTCGAAACTCGCTCGACCGCTTACGAAATTACTCCAGAAGACCGAAAAGTTTGTTTGGACGGATGAGAGACAAAGAAAGCTTGACGAATCGAAGAGACGATTGACTTCAGCGCCGATTTTAACTTTACCGCATGGTAGCGAAGGCTTTGCGGTTCTGATGACGCTTCGGTCAAGGCACGGCCGTGTGCTTATGCAAAGATGATAAGACGATAGCTTTTGCGTCTCCTCAATTAAAGCCTTATGAGGTAAATTATCCTACTCACGATTTAGAATTGGCCGCAATTGTCTTCGCACTCAAGATTTGGCGGCATTATTTGTATGGTTCAATGCCGGACTTATACCGATCACAAGAGCACGAAATATATTTTCAGCCGTAAGGAGCTGAATATGAGGCAGAGGCGTTGGCTAGAGTTGATAAAGGATTATGATCTGGAAATTCTTTACCACCCGGAAAGCCAATGTTGCGGATGCTTTGAGCCGCAAATCGGCATCTCTTCAAATGCTTGAGGTTCTTACGTCTCGGACGAAGATTCGTCAGATTTAATTGAACAAGGGATCGAAGTGTGGCTTCGGCGAGTACAGGGGATTGTGTACTCGAAATTACTTCGTCCTTGGTTGACGATATCAAAGGGAAACAGTGGAGTGACCCAATGATTTCTCAACCGAAGGAAGATGTGATTAAAGGAAAAGCTCTGGCTTTATGGTGCACGAGGATAGTATTTTGAGATTTCAGGCGTGCTTTGCGTTCCGAATGATTTGGAATTGAGACAGAGGATTCTCCGAGAAGCTCATGCTACGCCTTACTCAATCCACCCCGGGACGAGTAAGATGTACAAAGATTTGAAGCGAAATTTTTGGTGGAATAACATGAAGAAGGATGTTACGGAGTTCGTATTACGGTGCTTGACGTGTCAACAAGTCAAGATCGAACATCAACGACCGGAGGGGTTGTTGAAACCACTCCCCCTTCCCGAGTGGAAGTGGGAAGATATCTCAATGGATTTTATCACGGGCATGCCGAGAACTCGGGCTGGAATGAATATGATTTGGGTAATTGTCGATCGATTGACCAAGTCTGCACACTTCATGGGTATTAAGGATACTTGGGGACTGGATAGATTGGCTCGAACCTTTATCGCTGAGATCGTGAGGTTACACGGTACCCCCAAGACCATTGTTTCTGATCGAGACGGCCGTTTCGTATCGCATTTTTGGCAGGCCGTTCATCAGGCTCTGGGTACTGAGTTGAGATTGAGCACCTCCTTTCATCCTCAGTCGGACGGTCAGACAGAGAGGACGATTCAGACGTTGGAGGATATGTTGCGGGCTTGTGCCTTAGACTGGAGTAACGATTGGGAACTTCACTTGCCGTTGATCGAGTTTGCTTACAATAATAGTTGGCATGCGTCGATCAAAATGGCACCCTTCGAGGCACTCTATGGTAGGCGATGTAGGTCGCCATTATGTTGGGACGAGGCTTCTGAGCTAGTTGGGACGGAACCAGATATGTTGTTGGAGACCAAGGAAAAGATTTCTATCATCCGAGACCGACATCGACCGCCCGCAGTCGTCGAAAATCCTACGCCGATACTCGCGTCGACCCTTGGAGTTTGAAGTGGGGATCATGTCTTGCTCAAAGTATCACCGACTGCAGGAGTTTTCCGCTTCGGTAAAAAGGGAAAACTCACCCAAGGTATATCGGACCTTTTGAGATTTTGGACGAGTTGGAGACTTAGCTTATCGCTTGGCATTACCTCCAGCCTTTGAGTCACGTCCATAGTGTTTTTCATGTGTCCGATTGAGGAAGTACGCACGGATCCGAGCCACATTATCGACTACAGTGAGATTAATGTAGCCGAGGATATTACCTTTCCGTAGAGACCCGTGAAGATCCTTGAGCGTCGCGAGAAACAGCTTCGGCATAAGACCATTCCACTGGTTAAAGTACAATGGTCGAGGCATGGGGTCGAAGAGGCGACTTGGGAGACGGAAGAGAAGATGCGGGTGGAATACCCCGAACTATTTATTTCTTAAGTTTCGGGACGAAACTTCTTTTTAGAGGGGGAGAATGTAATATCCGGTCGAAAGTCATGTCGTTTCAAACCTTTCATATTCTTCGGATCGTGATTGTTGAGCGAACCCTTGTAATCATTGCTTGGAACCACCGTTTTGGGGTTCCCGTATTTTTATTTCGTGTTATTGTTGTCCAGACATTGAATCATATTGCTTTTATTCTCTTTCCGGGTCATTTTCCATCATTTTAGGACCGGAAGGGGGTGTGAGCCGCGGCACAAGGAGTGTGCGCCGCGGCACACACATTTCCTATTTTTGCCGAGCAAAGTCAGACTAAAGGCCGCGGCACACATGAGCCGAGCCGCGGCACACTGCCGAGCCAATGCCGCGGCACACCTATGCCGAGCCGCGGCACACCGGTGTTGCATCCCCACCAAAACCCGCTCAGTACCGGTGCCGCGGCACACCTGAGCTGAGCCGCGGCACACTACCGAATCCTGGGAACAATTTTTAGGCCTGTGCCGCGGCACACATATGCTGAGCCGCGGCACACAATGCGGTCAACTGCATAATTCGGCTTTTTAAGCGAGATTTCAGCCATTCTTTCCCCATTTCTTCTTCCATCGCGAGAGAGAGAGTTGAGGGAAGAATTCTCTTCATAGCTATCACTTGTGTGTTGAAGATTTACCACTTTCAATTGGTTGGGAAGCCCGGATAGTCGATCTATCGCGTATTCCTTGGATCATAGAGCTTGGATATTCAAGAGGTAATTCCTTCGACACCTTGACTTCTCGATTTCGTGTGGGTTTTGACGTTTTGGATGATAAAATCATGGTGTATGATGTGATATATGCGTGATTAAGGACATGCTTGAGTATTCATCGGATTATTGAAAGATTAATTCAAGAACACTTTGAATTTTATGTTGGATTTTGGGGGTTTTCGTAGATTCGTCCGTTTTGTCCGATTGAAGCTTGAGAACCTTGAGATTTTGATATATATCTATACCATATGAGTGTTTTCTTCCGATTTTACGGGTTGGATTGTGCCGTTTTCGGACTTGTGGGAGTTTGGGCGATTTCTCAACCTTTAGTTATCCACCCATATATTTTCTGGAATCGTAGACGAGTTTCGGGAGTCTCTTCGTATAATTTGAGTATGGATAATTAATTGTAATATTCCTTGCGAATCGTTTAGGTGCCGGAAGCGCGTTCTCGGACCTACCGAACTCATACCTTTCCTCCGTTCGATTTCTCGATGTCTCAGAGGCAAGTATACATTTATGATTGTACGTTCTCGACTTTGAAAGTATGAAATATTGATGATATGATTATTTCTAGACACTCACGGGGCAGCCTATGGTCCTCTCGAGGGTTTCGTAGCCTGCAGTGCGATTCCATGGTTGATATGAACGAACCGTTTCTACGGCATTCATATGAAATAATGTTGGCATGTAATGAACGAACCGTTTTGACGGCATTCCTACATGTAACGACGTATGATATGAACGAACCGTTTTTACGGCATTCACATACGTCTTGAGATTTTAGTTATTCCGGAATACTAGTCTTAAATTGATGAATTGACGGATATTGATGAATTGACGGATTACATTACTTTATTGTCGAGAAGTATTATGTTTCATATTGTTATACTTGCACTAGCTATTCGACGGCTAACCCCTTTATGGGGGAAATACGTTTCATGTATTTCAGGTTCCAGGAGAGCGGACGGGCAGGTATCGGGTCGGCATAAAGATGGTGGACAAGTGTGATAATGTGTCTTTCTTCCAGTTATGGTTGGAGTTCCGGTTCAGTGTTGTTGTACTGGATTGTCTTTTGAATACTCGAGTATCGTTTTCCTTTTCCCTTGACGTTCCGGCCTGTGTTGCCGAAGTATTGAATTGTATTGTGATGTCCGTGAATACATTGGTTATGTTTCGAATACCTTTGTATCGTTTTCATTCCTTTGTGTGTAGACCTTATCGGTCAAAATTTATGGTTACGCATATGTATAGCCTTGTGGGTCCCACGGCGGGGCTTACGGCGCTGTAATATCCCTGAATAACTCGGGGGTGTTACACTCGCCCACCGGTGGTACACCTCATTGCCACCTCGGTCCATTGGCTCCTTTAACGAGCTGGCGCACGTCTTCACAGAGTACTTCGCCACCAGGGCCGCTCGGCCAGAAGGTCCCCATCGCATGTGGCGGATCAGGCAAGGGGAAGAGGAGTCCGACTCGGACTACATCGACCGGGTAGACGTGATCATCCTCAACGGCGAGCCCGTAAGCGATGAGACCGCCCTCTACACGGTCCTAGGAGGTTTTCAGGGCTTCTCGCCTATGTTCAGGCATCTTACGAAGACCCTACCGACGACCTACGCAGCCTTCCGGGCTAGAGCCGCAGATTTCCTGTCGAGGCAAAGGCTTCTTCTTGGCCTAGGAGTAGAGCGATCGGCACCCGCGCGACGACCTCCAATCTCCCAGCCCGATCGCTACTACCCAGCAGAGCCGGAGGACTCGATCCCCGCCTACAGTCCATTCTAAATGAGGGACTAGCCGCCGCCCGATCGCCAATATCGACCTACGAATAAAGCGATCGGCGCCGAGCGACGATCGCCAGTTTTCCGGCCAGATCGCAACATCATCAGCAACCCGGTGGACACGACCGCCATCTACAGTCCAGCGTATAACATGACGGACTAAGGCATAAGATCGCCTCCACCGCGCATCATAAAGCCATGGTCACAGCGATCGATGGAACATTGCCCGGCCATGCAAGGTCCCTTTCGGCCGAGATCGCCCGCCCTTTGTTTAAATACGAGGCCGGCGTAGTCTGAGGGCTCTCCAAACATTAATCAGTGGACACATGCCACAACCCCGTCTCAACGTACACCGTCGAGGTCGGCCATCTCCATGGCTGGCCGAGGTGGAAGCAGAGCTAACAAGCCGCGGGCGTGGAGTTGATTCATCCGACGCTGCCCCGTGCAAGGACTCCTCTAGACCAAGACCGCACGCCCTTCGTTTAAATACGAGGTGAGGCGCAGCCTAACAGAGGACCCTCATAATAAAGTGAGTCACGAGACACTCAATGTCTTCGCGCACCAAGACACGGTCATGGAGTCGGTCCATCGATCTCCGCGACTGTGCACGATTCCTCAAACAAGCGAAACCACCAAGTTTCCATGGGGGATCGGCCAATGTTGTTTTTGCAGGTATAAGACCGAAAGATAGCTAAGCCAATCGACTATGATAGCCCAAGTCCAAGTCCTAAATCAGCTCAGGTCGCCCGTCCTCATCCAGACACGATCACCAGCAAGAACCACCTCGCCCCATGTCTTCAACATAGGAGCAAGCTGGGGGGCAATTGTTGTGTCAAGAATTAACACCTTCCGACCGGCGATCGACTAGGAGGTCGGGCGACCGAGTCACTGCCGATCGGCCAAGGCAGATCAGCCGATCGGCGATCAGGCGACCGAGCCTTAACCCAGCGGACATGCTAGACTGGCCAACCGAAGGCCCCAGGACAAGTCCCGGTATCGAGCGATCAACCTCAGATACGATCGCCTCTCGATACTCGGCGACCGACCTTGGCGATCTACTAATGGACGATCCCCTCTCGGTACTCGGCGACCGACTCCTGGCGATCGACTAACGGACGACCATCTCTCGGCGACCGACTCCTGGCGATCTACTAATGGACGATCATCATTCGGTACTCGGCAACCGACCGACCGGACGACCATCCCTCGGCACCTGCCGACCTCCCTTGGTGACCGACCAATACCGACCTCGGGAACTGGCCGATGACGACCTCGGATGATCAGCTAGAGACGACCGCCTTATGTCGATCTCCACCGATGGTCATCCAGTCGGCGAAGGCCGAACCTTGAAACTGGCACCACGTGCAAGGACCGAGACAAGATCCGCGAATCTCGGGCCATTGACCACAGCCTGGCAGAATCTCTCCACCAGCCGACAAGCCGCCGAAAGATGTCAGTAGGGCCGCATGTTGACTGGCTCCGGACGCATGCTGGCTCCTTATTGGGCCGCCCAGTTGGCGCCAGCCACTGCTTTGGACTTTAGCCCAACAGCCAGCATCTTCCTTGGACTTTAGCCCGACATCCCAGGAGATCGGCACATTATTATATTGGCCAGCAGGCGATCGGCACCTTATTATAATGACCGAAAGGCGATCGCCCGCCTAAGGACAGGACCCGGCTGTCCCTATATAAGCAAGGCACCCTGCACTTGGACACTTCTTGAACTCCCTTCGGATTTCACACTATACAGAAGCAAACATCAAGCACTTGGCTAATCTCCAACTCTTGGCAACAGCTATCATTCGGTCTTACTTCTCCCGGCCTATCTCATCCAGCAGATTATCGGCGGGGACGAAGAACACCAAGCTTCGCTCAAGAGCCGAATTAACAGAGTCTTTTTACACTCATTGTATTTAGATTTCTCTCATTAATACTTGTATCCACGAATATTTGTATTAATAACATCTCGCGAGAGCATTCAAGCCCGGGCCTAACAAACCCGGCAAATCTTGTATTATTTATCTTCTCTCGGAAGTGCTCCCGCAATTGTTGTTTGTTGTCCGTCATCCAGCAGTATTAATCTTCGGATAAATATTTTGGGCAACAACAACGGATACAAGTTTCCTCCTTGTAAATTCATAATATAAACCAATTACCGGTTATCATTATCAATCCGGACGATCCGATTAATTCAACATCATAAATAACCATATTCCAAAGGTTTCAAATAATTCCATTATCCGAATTGAACACTTATTCAATAAGTATGAATTTCCAAATTCAAACATGGATAATAATTCTCATCAAACTCGAAATCATATTCGTATTCCTATACGAATATTGTACCAAATACATAACTTAGTTCTAAATGTGAATATTCCATATTCATATCCAAAACACCAACACTTCTTAAATATGTTCAACAATTCATATAATCCAAGAGTTCCTTAAGAACACAACTAATTCCGAAATCATATTCAAAATCTCCAATACGACATAATCCGATGTGTTCTAACATCTAAACAATCATTATTCACAATTCAAGATGTATATAATCATGTTCTTAAACATATACACTTCTTATAACATCATGAATCGCAACAAACCACCAAGAACATCGAGAATACTACGATTCCATAATCATAACAACATAATCGAATCATTTGATCACCAATTCATTATCTTCCTTTAACAAAATTCCCATAATTACCAAGAATCATCACAACAATATCATTTCCATCACCATTCATACGAAAACGTGTAGAATTTTCCAAGTTCTACTCATTGAGACATTTCATCGAACACTTTGAAGACATAGTCCAATTCAATCGATTATTCAAAGGAATACTCGAATTCTTTCCACAAAACTTCAAGAACAATGAATAATCTCAAGAATACAACAAGATTCCATCAATAATCTGAGTTAAAACGAATCAAATCCGCCAAGACATCAAGAAACTTCAAAAATATCCAAAACCAAGTGTTTAGGTGTTCTTACCTTCGATCCGGGTGGAAGATGATGTTAATCCATAATTCCAACTTCCAAAACATGTTGTTATAAGTTGCTCATACTCAAATCCATCGATCTATGGTGAAAAATCTCGGAAGGAACGAAGAAAAGTGGAAAATGCTGGATATGACTCGGTTCAGGCCTTAAATAGCCGGACACTACCGGACGCTTACGTACGTAACCGGCCGGGCCCTTACGTACGTAACCGGCCATGGCCGAAGTCTCTGCCCAGAAATGCCGGCATCGTTACGTACGTAACCGGCCGAGGCTTACGTACGTAACGGTCCCTTACGGCCGTGGCAGTCGGTACCTTACGACGTTATCGGCCGATCCTAGCCTCCGGTAGTCCTTTGCCGCGATCGGCCATCCATGCGAGTCACTTCCGACCATGCTCGGCCACTACAGGTCCTCTCGGCCACGACTCGGCCAGCCGCCCCGTAACGTACGTAATGTAATATCCGCAATTTTCGATTTTCGGTAAATTTCTTTTTCGGCGTAATTCCGTTTTGACGACTCGCTCATGACCGTTTCGTTATTCCGAGAATGATTAATTATGAACTTTTTGTCATCCGAGCTCGTTTCGGTGTCGTTTTGTTGAGTTCCGTGCTTTTTAGCGGTTTTTCCGCACTTGAGTTCGATTCTTGCGAATCTCGTCCGAAACTGTTGTTTCGACTTTCTCGTAAGTTCATTTAATGTTATTATTCATGTTGCGAGCTTTGGCTTGGTGTTTCGATCACGTATCGTGATTTTCGGGCGTTTTGGGCCATTTTTGTAATTTCCCAAAGTTTGGGGTAATTACTTTCCGTTGTCGAATTTCGAGCCTTCGGGTGGTCGGAATCGTGTGTTCTCTTAGTGATCGGATTTGTTTTTGCGAGTACTTCGTAACCGTATCTTCGATTCGTACTCAGGTTCGGGTTTCGGGGTCGTTCGGGCCGTCGGAGTTGGTCCCGGCCGAGTCATGGCCGGGCATCTTTGGGGCCGAGCCACCGCCGAGTAACGTGCGGTAGTGATCGGCGATTACGCACGTAAGGCCGATTACGTAAGTAAGGCCACGGCCGGTAACACGCAACGCTTCCGGCATTTCAGGCGTGTGTTCGCCATGGCCGGTTACGTCGTAAGCGTGGCGATTACGTCGTAACGGCCGTGATCGGCTTATTTAAGGCTGGCGGCGTTTTCTTGACCATTTCACTCGGTTTTTCCTTCTCTTCCGCGGCTGGAGGTGTTGGAATCATGGAAGGATGTTGTTATACAATTAATCCACGAAGTTTTGAGTTTCATATCATCATTCATCCATCCTATAACATCCTCCGATCTACCGAATCAGGTCAAATTTCCTAGAAATCTAGTTTTGGGGAATTTGGGTATTTTGGTTGTTTTCGTCCTATTAATCCGATTTAACTTAGGATTATGATGGATTGATGATTATTTAGATGTTTTATATCATTTCCCTTGTTATTCCATGGTTGGATCGTATCGATTCGTTGTTTTGGTCGAGTTCTTGATCGACGCCTTGAAGGTGTCCGATAAAATGTCATAGAGGGGTTTTCGGGCATTCTACGATTATTCTTCTTCGTATGATCGATGATTTATTGATTATATGTTGTTAGGGTCGAATTCTTGTGAAGAACTCGAGTCGGAACCCTTCCGTTTGTTGTCTTCTTCGGGGTCCGAGCTTCCCGGTCGAACCGTGTTCTTCGGAGCGTTTGGTAGCGGTTATTAAGGCAAGTATCTTATTATACGACTTGTATCTTGTGAATAGTAATTACGTATGATATGTATGACGATTTTGCTTGCCTCCGTAAATATGTTCCGTTTGAGTTGGTTGTGTTTTCCGAAATTTGAAGGCTTTGTGATAATAGTGATATATTGGTATACGTGTTAGGCGTTGTGCCATTTGTGTAGGATTGCGATGTACATATGAGATGGTTGTACACGTGTTTGTTCAATGCATTGTGTACCGAATGTGTGTTATGTTGGTTAAGAGTCGTTGTGATGATCATGATGTTTGTGTTGTTTTGGTTTACATACTTGATTGTACTTTTCGGTGTAATGTGGAATGGCTTGACATTTAATGATTATGAATTGTGTCGTGTCGAAGTGTGTGTGTTCCAGGTAGGGTCTGACGAGGCCTCTGGAGTTCGGTACATGATGTGTACGAACAAGGTGTGTGATCCAGGTAGGGTCTGACGAGGCCTCTGGAGTCCGGTACATGACGTGTACGGACAAGGTGTATGATCCAGGTAGGGTCTGACGAGGCCTCTGGAGTTCGGTACATGATGTGTACGAACAGTGTGTGGCCGGGTAGGGTCCGTTGAGGCCTCCGGAGTTCGGTACATGATGTGTACGAACAGTGTGTGTGGCCGGGTAGGGTCCGTTGAGGCCTCCGGAGTTCGGTACATGATGTGTACGAACAGTGTGTGTGGCCCGGGTAAGGTCCGTTGAGGCCTCCGGAGTTCGGTACATGATGTGTACGAACAATGATCGTAGCTTGATGATTGTTCGGGTAACATTTTAAATATGGATCTCGGACTCATAATGATATATTATTTAGTATGCTTTGAAACGAGAATCGGGCTAAGGCCCTAATGTTTACGAAAAGGTTTTGTAAATTGGGACTCGAGGTCCAAAAGAATTTCGCTTTAAAAATCCCCGAGATGATGTGTTCCTTTTCAAATATCTCTTACTTGAGTTCGAAATTCTAAAACTTCTTGGGAACATTTTGATAATTGATTTCCGTATTAAATTCGTAGTTGCTTTTTGCTTGTTACATTTCGTATGGTTTGATACTTGCACTAGTAAAACGGTGGAGTTTTACTAACCCCGAGTATTCGGGGGTGGATGTCTGTTTTGCGTCCGGTACATGCAGTTCAGGGGAGCATCACAGGATTGGCACAAGAGGATGACGAGTGCGATACTAATCATGAGTCGAGAGTTGTTTGATTTTTGTTGTGTTGTCGAGTTGATTTGATCTTAGATGTATTGTATTTCGACCCCTGCGTGGGTAATGTTGTTAGTCAGTCCTGTTGATAGAGTTGTGTGACCTCATCGGTCTGTGTGTTTATGTGTAAGTGACCTTAACGGTCTGTATTATTATATTGTTTGACCCTGGCCGGGCAAGCATTTGGTTGTTTATGGACGTTTAGCGTGGTAGATCCTTGCGGAAAGGGTTTACGGCGTGTAATATTCCCTGAGCGGATTGGGGGTGTTACACGTAACACTTATTCCGTTGCGTACGTAATACGTACGTTGACTTGCTACAGTATAATACTCGTATTACGTACGTAATACACCCTGTATAACGTACGTAACTCCATCCGTTGACTCACCTGTCCACATCTGCGCCGAAAGCTGCCGACCACGGGCCCCACTGTCCGATTCCTCTTGTTACGTACGTTATGTACACTATATAACGTACGTAAGCTAACACATTTTACGTACGTAAGCTCCAAGGCTTAACGTACGTAATGGCTTTTATACTTAGCCAAAAATCCAATCGTTCTGTCCGACGTCTCGACGTACGAAATACAAACATACGGCATACTGAATACACATACTGAATCCAAAAATATTCTCATACGGTATACCTGATATCCGAATCAGTTCAACCTCATACAACATATCCTGAATATATCTGTCAATCAAAAATGATAATCACACCAGTATAACTGTCTCGGTTCTTAATTTATTTTATCCATACTGTATAGATACCAAACTATACAGTATATCTCAGATAAAATAACGCGAAAAATTTATACTAAAAATCCGGGTATTACATACTACCCCCCTTAAAATAAGTTTCGTCCTCGAAACTTGCAACCAGTCATCAACAACAGATAAATCCAAAATTTTCCAACTCATCACAAAAACAATCAATCGTCGCCACAAGCGAAATAACCAAACCAATATACTTACAGGTGCGTGAAGCCGATGATTTCCCGTGATACTAGCACACGACTCCCACATAAAGTCTCAAAACAATACCAACACACGCCAATATCACACATAGCAGTTTGAAAAGAATCTCAAAAATTTTGGAAACTCCAAAAATCGATTTGACTCAAAAGTCAGAAAAACTCATTTTCAAAAATCACGCTACTACCATACCGGTAAAGCCACATAACACACATGCCTGGGTTTCACAAAACCCAAGCTCCGATACCATCTTCTGTAACACCCCCAAAACCATCCGGGACATTACAGCGCCGTAGGTCCCGCGCCGGAACCCACCAGACTAATAACCATTTACAAAACCATTTCAAAAACGTTTAAAAACGCCAAAAGGCCGATGACGGTAATATTTTGCAAATACTCAAATAATTTCAAAAACATAATTCTGAAATACCGTCATGGAATACCATTTGAAAATACAAGGCGAAATGCCAAATCTCGACAGTTCAAAGTGTACGTTAAGCCGCCACTTAAACGTACCGAAAAATAATTGGGAAAAAGCATTTGACGAAAATAACCCAAGTTCGCAAAGTGCCAAAAGGGCCATTTAAAAATACACACACGCAGCGGATAAAGATACCGAAAAGCTATTTTGAAATATACACATGCAGCGGATAAAAACACAGTTTAAAATACACATTTGCAGCGGAAATAAATAACCGGAAAAGAATACTCAATTCTCCGAAAACAAGCCACATCCAGTATCACATCGGGAAGCTCATCCCTTCACGACCGCTACTAGCTCGATCTCCGAGTACCTAAAAATAAAGCCCACGACAGGGTCAGCCACAATACTCAATAATGATACCGATCACATCATCATAAATAATTACATACCAATGTAATAATACTGTAAGAATACTACCAACTTAATCTTACCGTTATAACCTTACCAATCCATAATAATCCAATCCTTACCATAATCCACATTTCGCATCCTCGAATGACGAAATGAACTTAACAACAATTATCTGTATTGAATTTCAAAAATACCAACAATCCTCAAAACATCATCATAACTCATAATCATGAAATAATTCATCCGTGCCAAATCCTATCCATCGGATTACACAATCAAAACTCAACCTGGATAAACCAACAGTACACAACATATCTGTAGATCAACTACCATATGATAATGATAACAAATCCCGAACATCGACGTATAGTCCGAATGCTTATACGATCAATAACCAGATCAACCGATAAATCAACTGAGAATATCATCGACATGATAACTCCAATACGACCAATAAAGGATCACGATAACTGAGAATACCATCAACATGATAACTCCGACACGATCAATAAAGGATCAACAATAACCGAGAATACCATCAACAAGGTAAACTCCAAATGATCAACAAAAGACCAATAATAACTGAGAATACCATCAACAAGGTAAACTCCAAATGATCAACAAAGGACCAACCATAACCGAGAATACCACCAACAAGGTAAACTCCAAATGATCAACAATATTTGATCTCAAGAAATAACTCCGACTGTCGAACATACCCCTCGGGCGTATGAACAACCGATCCTGGCCATCGAACATACCCAACCATAAATGGAGGATGAACGACCAAACAATATGGCTCAAAGATGGAAGTCATAGTACGCCCGATCCGGAAATGTGTCCGTGCACAAGCCACCCCGGGTATTGATCACATACACGTGTGGTCTTGTACCTAATTAGCCTCACGAACTACGTCTCGTGTGCACGGTTCAATGTGGAAATATCAACACATAACCATCATGTGCCCGGCTAAAAATCCTACACATAACCAATCGGCACGCAGATATGACTCCAGATATGTCACGATGCAACATGACAACGAAACTCAAAGAAACACATATCCAATAAGGATCAAAAGACTCACCGAAGTGAACAACAATAGACCGACAATGAAAAGTCGACATGACTAATCAATATCCAAAACATCAATCCTGGGATCATCATCCCCAAATGAATGACCAACACGATATACGATCTCAATACAACAGTCCTGGTATCAACATCCCTCAATGAATAACCGATATGAAACTCATTACACGAAACCTCAACATATACAACAACTCAACATACTAATTATCCACATGACTGAACAAATACTTAGATTACCTCAAAGTCGAGGACCATATCCATCAACATCCCCCAATGAGACGATCAACACAACCATTAATACCAACCATAGTCCTGGGATCAACATCCCTCAACGAACAACCAGTACGAATCTCAATATACGAAGCCTCAACATACAACATATACAACAACTCAACGTAATAATTATCTGATAACTGAACAATACATAAATTACCTCAAAGCCGATGACAATATCCTTTCCATGAACAACATCCCTGAACGAATACACAGTTATACAAATAATCTCAAATAAGGTACCATCCATTCAATACCAATAAACCTTTATCCCGATAGTTATGTCATCACGATAACTATCCTCGATATCCGATATTCTATATCTTTGACCAAAGATAACTCATGTATTCCCTGAACACAATTAAATCATATACCTTATGATTTAATACAACCAGAGCACGATATACAAACCATTATCCCGACAACTTACATTTCTAACAACATTGCTATACGAATTATAAATGAAATGAAAACGAAACCATTCATCAAATATTATAAACTGAACAAGTATAAACTTGCCTCGATACCGATACCACGAAGCCGTTACCAAAATCCATTGCCTTTGTCTACGAGCTCCTTAGCCCCGACCAAAAGCAATCTACGAACTCTTTAACTTCAACCGCAACACAATGGTCATAATCCACGATCAAAACATCACAACCTATTGCAATAACCGATTAACACACATTCGATAAAAATCAATAACCGTCATACCCAACCAACAAACTCAACGGTTCAACGAAACCTCGATCATATACATAATACCAAATAATCCAACTCAACAAATACGAACCCATATCCATGATACAAGCCGTAACTCGATGATCACAAATAACAATCAATAACCGATCAACAACGGTTCTACAATATCCCGATTAAACACATATCCAAACAACCCGAACCAATCAAACACGAATTCAAAACCACAATACGATTCCAAAATCCGAAGATCATATCAATAATCAATTTAAACCAACAAGGGTCTAACATTACCGATTCCAAATTCAATCTTAAATATGGATACAAGTTTCCTCCTTGTAAATTCATAATATAAACCAATTACCGGTTATCATTATCAATCCGGACGATCCGATTAATTCAACATCATAAATAACCATATTCCAAAGGTTTCAAATAATTCCGTTATCCGAATTGAACACTTATTCAATAAGTATGAATTTCCAAATTCAAACATGGATAATAATTCTCATCAAACTCGAAATCATATTCGTATTCCTATACGAATATTGTACCAAATACATAACTTAGTTCTAAATGTGAATATTCCATATTCATATCCAAAACACCAACACTTCTTAAATATGTTCAACAATTCATATAATCCAAGAGTTCCTTAAGAACACAACTAATTCCGAAATCATATTCAAAATCTCCAATACGACATAATCCGATGTGTTCTAACATCTAAACAATCCTTATTCACAATTCAAGGTGTATATAATCATGTTCTTAAACATATACACTTCTTATAACATCATGAATCGCAACAAACCACCAAGAACATCGAGAATACTACGATTCCATAATCATAACAACATAATCGAATCATTTGATCACCAATTCATTATCTTCCTTTAACAAAATTCCCATAATTACCAAGAATCATCACAACAATATCATTTCCATCACCATTCATACGAAAACGTGTAGAATTTTCCAAGTTCTACTCATTGAGACATTTCATCGAACACTTTGAAGGCATAGTCCAATTCAATCGATTATTCAAAGGAATACTCGAATTCTTTCCACAAAACTTCACGAACAACGAATAATCTCAAGAATACAACAAGATTCCATCAATAATCTAAGTTAAAACGAACCAAATCGGCCAAGACATCAAGAAACTTCAAAAATATCCAAAACCAAGTGTTTAGGTGTTCTTACCTTCGATCCGGGTGGAAGATGATGTTAATCCATGATTCCAACTTCCAAAACATGTTGTTATAAGTTGCTCATACTCAAATCCATCGATCTATGGTGAAAAATCTCGGAAGGAACGAAGAAAAGTGGAAAATGCCGGATATGACTCGGTTCATGCCTTAAATAGCCGGACACTGCCGGACGCTTACGTACGTAACCGGCCGGGACCTTACGTACGTAACCGGCCATGGCCGAAGTCTCTGCCCAGAAATGCCGGCATCGTTACGTACGTAACCGGCCGAGGCTTACGTACGTAACGGTTCCTTACGGCCGTAACCGGTCGGTACCTTACATACGTTATCGGCCAGTCCTAGCCTCCAGCGAGTCACTGCCGACCGCGATCGGCCATCCATGCGAGTCACTACCGACCATGCTCGGCCACTACAGGTCCTCTCGGCCACGACTCGGCCAGCCGCCCCGTAACGTACGTAACACTTATTCCGTTGCGTACGTAATACGTACGTTGACTTGCTACAGTATAATACTCGTATTACGTACGTAATACACCCTGTATAACGTACGTAACTCCATCCGTTGACTCACCTGTCCACATCTGCGCCGAAAGCTACCGACCACGGGCCCCACTGTCCGATTCCTCTTGTTACGTACGTTATTTACACTATATAACGTACGTAAGCTAACACATTTTACGTACGTAAGCTCCAAGGCTTAACGTACGTAATGGATTTTATACTTAGCCAAAAATCCAACTGTTCCTGTCCGACGTCTCGACGTACGAAATACAAACATACGGCATACTGAATACACATACTGAATCCAAAAATATTCTCATACGGTATACCTGATATCCGAATCAGTTCAACCTCATACAACATATCCTGAATATATCTGTCAATCAAAAATGATAATCACACCAGTATAACTGTCTCGGTTCTTAATTTATTTTATCCATACTGTATAGATACCAAACTATACAGTATATCTCAGATAAAATAACGCGAAAAATTTATACTAAAAATCCGGGTATTACAAAATAGGACAACGCAATGAAACTCCTGGAATGCATTGATGCCAAGGTATCCTATCTTGATGAAGCCAAAAATGGGGAAGTGTCCAGAGAGTCTGCTAGGCAATGGAGGATAGAGAGAGAGAGAGAGAGAGAGAGAGAGAATTTGATGCTGCTTGAGAAGACAATGTCACTGCTGCAATCAACCGTTTGGCCACATCTGCACAAAGTTACAGGGTAACTGGTTCTCGCCCAGAGTTCAACGACCCCAACTTTCCGTGGAAGAATAATGTGCAGAAGCCATCAGATATTCATCTGCCCGACAATCGTCAGCCTACAACTGTGTTGTGTCAAGAATTTACACCTTCCGACCGGCGATCGCCTCGGAAGTCGGGCGACCGAGTCACTACCGAGCGGCCAAGGCAGAACTGCCGATCAGCGACCAGGCGGCCGAGCCTTTACCTAGCGGATAAGCTAAATCGGCCAACCGAAGGTCCCAGGACAAGTCCCGGTGCCGAGCGATCGACCTCAGATACGATCGTCACTCGGCACTCGGCGACTGACTCCTGGCGACCGACAAGCGGACGACCATCCATCGGCACCTGCCGACCGACCCTTGGTGACCGACCATTGCCGACCCTCATCCACTGGCCGATGGCGACCTCTGATGATCAGCTAGAGACGACCGCCTCATGTCGATCAGCACCGATGGCCATCCAGTCGGCAAAGGCCGAACCTCAAGACTGGCACCACGTGCAAGGGCCGAGACAAGATCTGCGAATCACGGGTCATTGACCACAGCCTGGCAGAATCCCTCCACCAGCCGACAAGCCGCCGAAAGCTGTCAGTAGGGCCGCATGTGACTTTGATTCCGCCGAAAGTTGTCAGTAGGGCCGCATGTGGCTGGCTCCGGACGCGTGCTGGCTCCTCATTGGACCACCCAGCTGGCGCCAGCCTCTTCCTTGGACTTTTGCCCGACAGCCCGGGTGATCGCCCCATTATAATATTGGCCGGCAGACGATCGGCACATTATTATAATGGCCGGAAGGCGATCGCCCGCCAGAGGACAAGACCCGGCTGCCACTATAAATACAAGGCATCCTGCACTTGTCCAAGGGACCGGACTTTTACCACATAAAAGGCTCCAGAACTTGAACTCTCTGGCATTCTGACATTACACACACAATACAGAAGCAAAATACATAACACTTGGCTATCTCCAACTCTTGGCAACAGCTATCATTCGGTCTTACTTCTCCCGGCCTCTCTCATCGAGAAGACGATCAAAAGGGACGAAGGACACCGAGCTTCGCTCAAGAGCCGGATTAACAGAGTCTTTTTACACTCATTGTATTTAGATTTCTCTCATTAACACTTGTATCCCCGAATATTCGTATTAATATCATCTCGCGAGAGCATTCAAGCCCGGGCCTAACAAACCCGGCAAATCTTGTATTTTTCATCTTCTCTCGGAAGTGCTCCTGCAATTGTTGTTTCTTGTCCGTCTTCCAGCAGTATTAATCTTCGGATAAATATTTTGGGCAACAACAAACTGATGAAGTGAAGCAATGGAGGAAGAATGAACTGATGAGGTACTTCGTCAAGCTCATCAGGGAGTCCACCATCTTGAGCAAATGCAAGACATTGGCGGAGGCTGCAGACGAATTTGCAAAGATAGTGGAAAGAGGACTGCTCCCATTGTAAATTTCAATCAAATCAAGGCATTGGAAGGGAGATCAGATTACTCACCCTGAAGACTGGATAATTGCCTTCGACCAATCGGCTGAAGGAAGAGCGATCTATCTAGATCGAGGCAAGGATTCATTAGAGCACTGGTGGAGAGGAACTGAAAATGATCCTGATAAGAGGCCTTGGAGACACGCTCATTACAGGAGCTAGCATGGAGGATTCTTTTAGCATTGAATTTACCAGCATAAGATCTCTGTATCTTTATTCTATCTATCATTGTAATCTTTGACTGATATCTATAAATTTTATCTTTGTTTTGGAATATTACAGCTCGTAATCTAGGTTTACTGTTTGATTACGCATTTAAATTCAATTTCTATTGCCCCAAATAACAAGTATGAAACTTGTCTAGTATTAAGATGTAAGAACTTGTCTGCGAACAGTTCATAGGTTAAGTTGTATGCAACATAGATCACACTGTAAGATTGTCCCTGCGCACCAATCATAAGTTTTAGTTCATCCCTATAGATGTTTTACCTAATGCTTAGAACTTGCCTGCGAGCAGTTCATATTTTTTTAAGTGCTGAAGACCAGATCATTCGACAGAAGATCAAGAAGTTAGCCTCTCTGGATCAAAATGGTATCGATAAAGTGGGAAATTATTTCGGCATAAAGAGGTTTTGGCATCATCAATAAAGAGGTTTTGGCATTATAAAAAAGGGGGAAATTGTTGGGATAAATAATCTTGTACCTTGTTTTGATACGTGCCAACATACAACAAATAATGCACTGCCATCATACAACAAGTTATCTAGTCAACATACAGCAAGCTATCTCAATAATATTGGCCATAATACAGCGAAGGACTCGATATACCGCTAAGTATGGAAGCTGTCCTGAATCTTCATACAGCGCCTGCCATATAGCATGGGAGATAGCCTACAGTGTTGAAGTCTATAGCTAACAGCAATAAGACGTACTATGCTGGACACAACATACAAGCTAAAAGTGTTAGGATAATAAACACTTATCCAATAGAACTGAAGACCGTTGAGAATGAATCTACCTTATACGCTAAAGTCACAACGCCATTTGGAAGAAGTATTTAAATACTGACTCGATAAAGTATTTAAATACCAACCGACAAGATCTTCAGACAAGGAGCAAAATCCGAATCTTGTTCTTGAAAGTCAATCAACCAATCAGAATGGATCTCAACTCACCAACCCAAACAATGTACATATTTATAACGGATCTATTCCAAGGTTATAAATAGTCCATGCAAGAGGACATTGCAAAAACCAACAAACACAATACAAATTACAAGCTAAGATCGAACGACTGGATATTTATTATCATCAAATCAAAGCTTACATGAGCAAGTATATTTCTTCAAGTATCTATCTATATCTGAAGAGAAGAAATATACTCAGTTACCAAGAACAGCACATCATCAGCTCAAGATGATCGTGTTCAAGATGCTGTTCTAAATCTGTTACTTTACCATTTTACCTTTGAGTAAAACTTAGCCCTGTGTGGACTAAGAAAGTTATTCTAACCTATGTGGGATGAATAGGACGAAGCTTAAAATCTGTGTGAGAAGAAGCAAGTCAAGAGACGCCATCAACCAATTTGTGTGAACGGTTGAAAGCGACAGTCTTTGTATCAATCTGTGTGAACGATACAAGGATAGGTTTGATTATAGTCACGTAGTTATGTACATAGTGATTATAATAAATGTTTTCACTTCTGTGTGGAGGACCAGTGGACGTAGAGTGATTTACCTCGAACCACTTTAAATACTGTGTTATTTACCTTCTGCCTCTATTGTTTTCATTACTGTGATTATTTATAAGTATACATTGTATAACCTGTACGCACCAAGCTACCAGGAGAAAACCTAGTTGCTGCATTTATAGCAACTCACTTAAAACGAACTTCCCCTATGCACTCTTATTTGAAAAACGTACAGCTTGTTGTACCAATACTTTTCCAAGTTGTATTCTGTATACTTAGTGGCCAACAAAAGAGGTAAACATAATTATAATTATAAGTGTCCAGATGAAATCGTAAGTAGGCCTTTCAACCGTCAGGTCAGGAACACTTGATTTAGGTATATTTGGCAAGTACCAATTATAACGTGATTATTAATTTATTTAAGATGATATTAATTGTCTATAAGTAAAAGTAGTACTTTTACTAATTATATGTCAAATATGTAATTTCAAAGTTTTGATAAATAATATTATATATAAATAGATAGATTATATGAAATCTATTGAGAATAAAATGACTATGTATGGGAATTAGTTATAAACTATAAAACTCAAATTGAAAATAAAAGAATTTAGCTAATTATATTTTTTATAATTAGATAAATTGTTGCACTCTATTAAGAATTAAATTAATTATGTTTAAATAAATTGTAAAACCCAAAATTTCTGAACAAGTAAAATACCCAAAATAACCTCTAATCTCGAACTTTGAATAGACGTTTAATTATTTAAAACATTTCATTCCGATTTTATCCTAAGTATTTAGCTCGTTAATAATTGAACGAATAAACGTTATATGAATATAAAACTTATGCTAAACCGAAATTTTACACAATTAAAATCTTGTACATGTATATTAAGTCCTAGCCGAATATATTGTAATGTGACACATATGTATGGAGACCCATATAGATTCCAAATTCGTGATTTCGTAAAAGGTGGCAAGTCCTCCAATTACCTCTCAATCAATCCCACAAAATCGACAACTTCCATTTTAAAAAGTACCCTGCTCGTTTTGTTTAAGACCGAATCAATTACACCTATTTCACACACTTAACAAAATTGCAAAAACTCTCAAAACCCTAAAAAGCTTCTAACGCAAATCGGCGACTGGGAATTCTTTATTTTTCCTCTTTTGTTCCATTCTGTTTAGAAACCATTGTAGTGCAAAGGAGAGTATTCGATTGTGGTTTCCTCTTGGCGATTTGGCGTGGTGAATTCGTTCGAAGAAAAGTGGTTCTGATTCGGTTTTTGTCTTGGTGTTGTATGATTTTTGGCCCTCGTTATCTCAGCCCATTTGGTATGTTTTTCTTGTGGTTTCGATTCATTCTTTTGATCTCTTATTCGTGTATAAACAAGCCCTAAAAACCTAATACTAATCGGGTAAAAGATAAACAAAGAAACGGAAGTTTTAAGACTTTTTGATTCGATTTTATATTGATGTGTGCTGAGCCTATTGCTTAATATTTTGACATCATTTGATACCTCATATAATCTGTATTTAATCATAAGAAAACATGGCTAAAATATCAAGAATAAAGCTTTACGAAAATAGAACCAATCGGCCTGATATATGTGTTATCGCATGTCTTTAATTTTTGTGAACTTTGATTCGATTTTTCTGACCAAATATAACGTGGTTATGGCTGAATATTTTGTGTTTTATGTAAGTCATAAAGAGGTCTAATCACCTGTAAAATATGAGCCTTTGAATTGTCATGTAATTGGATTTAAGAGGATTGAATGAATTAGGGTTTAAATGATTTCTGAAATTTGGACAGCATGTATGCCTGAATTTGTAAACGTGAGATCTCATGATATATGATGGTTTAAATATGTTTCTTTGCATGAAAACTTAGTTTTATGTCTTAATTAAGTATTACAATTGGTTTGGAAGGATTTGAGTTTTATTTGTCGTATTTTTGAATTTTGTGTGATGATATGTCAAAACTGTGTTTGCGAATGTTATTTCAGTCATGATTTATGATTTTTCATTTTTCAACCGTATCATATTAGAGGCTAAAAATTGACAGGAATCATATATGATATATTAGTTAATTACTGGAATTTTTGTGGATATTTATGAGGTTTCTAATTTAGGTTGTTAATTAGAAACTTTTGAGGTGTTTCTGGAGATCCAAATCTGGGCATGTTTGCATAAAATGATTTTTGAAAAGGGTTACACTTAATCATAAAATCTGAAAAAATTCAAGTAGACTCCTAAAAAATTATAGCTTCTGTGAGAATTTTGGTGTATTTTCATTTTGATTTCTGATATGGTATTAAAATTCGTTAAGTGGACCTAATTTTATTGTAAAATCAGTCATTTGAAGAACATGTATGTAATATATCATTTAAGTTTCATTAATAAGTATAAACCCCTAAAATGCACTTAAATATTTATTATAATATAATTGATCATATGTTAACATAATTCTAATAACGAGATCCTAATCACATTAATAAATGGTGTTAAGTAATTAAGAATCCGTTATGATATTAAATGAGCTAATAAGTATAAAATGAACCTAATTCGTGTAGATTCGCTGAAGAAGGAGTGACTTCCTATTCTTATGTTATGACATGGTTTCGTTAGCAGTTTAAGGTGTAATATCCGCAATTTCGAATTTCGGTAATTTTCTTTTTTCGGCGGAAGTTCGTTTTGACAACTCATTCCTGACCGTTTCGTCATTCCGAGAATGATTAATTCTGCACTTCTTGTCATCCGAGTTCGTTTCGGTGTCGTTTTGTTGAGTTCCGTGTCCTTAATCGACTTTTTCACGTGGGAGTTCGACTTTGTAAAGTCACCATTAATTCTTGGAAACTCCAAAAATTCTGAATCTTTGCAATATTATAGAGAATCAAGTTAGCTTTCCAATGGTTCAAACGGTGAGTCAATCGGAGTCCAGACGAAGGAGTTATGGTCGAAATAGCAAAGACTGCACGGTGTGCCTTTTTGGTGTTGAAGGGGGCTGTACCGTGTGCCGCGGCACACTCAGGCTGTGCCGCGGCACTAAGCTGATTCCTGGGCGTTTTTGGTGGCCCTGGGCCACGGCACACTTGTCCTGTGCCGCGGCACACGGGCTTTTTCTGCATTTTTTAGCAGATTTGCGAGGAGAAAAACTTCATTTTTTCTCCTCTCTTCTTCCTCCTAATCTTAGGCGATTGTGGGCGATTCTTGGGCGATTTGAGTGCTCCAAAACTTGTACAGATCATTTACCTCAAGTCTTGTTGTAGATTTTCGACCTCTACTTGAATCCTTCATCCAAATCAAGGTATATTTCTTGATTATCCTTCAAGTTGACTTTTTGGAGAAATTGTTCTTGATTTCGTTTCTAATCCGATTTTGATACATCGATTGGTGTAGTATGATGTTATTAATCATGTTCTATGGGTTGTATATCCATATATCAAGTTTGTTTAACTCGATCGACGATTCGAGTGTTCTTGGGAATTATTGAACATTTAGTGTTCGATTAAATGTCCCAATGAGTTTCCCTTCGATAGTTTGTTGGGATTTCCGTTGTTTTGGCCTTGATTCTCGTCGTAACCATGTGTTATTGTTACTTCCGGAGGTTTATAGGTGTCTGAGGATTCCAATGTTGAATTCCGTTTGGTGATTGATGATTCGTGTGGTGTTATTCTCGTAATACTCGTGGTGCTATCGCGTTCTTGATATTGTTCGGGGGTTCGGGGCTATTCGACCGCGTCCTATCCGTCGTCTAGTTGCGATTGTGATATCGAGGCAAGTACCTTGCCCATACTTTTCTTATTTTATGGATATGATGATCGGTGATCGTCTTGTTGTGTTTGTTTGGTTATCTGAAATGAAGTTTCAAAAGATTTCGGTTTGGCCTCGTTAAAGGCTTGCTTTCAAAACGCGTGTGTTTTGTGAACAATGTGTTTTGGGAACTGATTATGATTTGATTACGTTGAACGTTGAAGTCTTTGATGATGATACTCCTATTGTTTAAAGTTATGGAATTGTGTATTCCGTATTTAATCTTGTTATGGTGTTTTGAAGAGTTTGATAACGGCGTCGAGTAAGTGGCCATCTCTAGTGAGTATTCTTAATGAACTTACATTCTTAGCATATTAGTATTGCATGAGTAACGTGTGTGTGTGTATGCTCACTACGGGTTAGATCCGACGGGGTCTCGGTAGGGGTCCACGGAGGTGTGGATCGACGAGCTTTGCTTTTAACCACTACGGGTTAGATCCGACGGGGTCTCGGTAGGGGTCCACGGAGGTGTGGATCGACGGTTAATTGTGGTGAATTTTACAAATGTGATTTAATATTGGCATTTCCGGAAATGAGTGCTTTTTGAACGGTTTTCATGATTGCATGCATCGACTAAGTGTGTAAGAGGTAAGTTGTTCGTTTGGCTTACTTGGCTAGGATGGCACAAGAGTATTTTGTTGTTTGTTTTAAATCCTTTATTTGTGGATTTTGATGTTGGGAGACGAACCTTGTTGTCGTTCTCGTGTACTGTGAGTTGATGAGATTTGGGGCTAAAATCCCAATGGTTTTGTAAAAGTCATTTTATGGATTTGGGGCTAAAATCCCAACGGGTTGGTAAATATCATTTTTCGGAAAGTAAAGATTTGGGGCGGTGACCCCTTTTGTCTTGTGGATTTTGAAAAGTAGGATTTGATAATCCTAAATGGTTTTCTATTAAAACTCTCGATGGCATTCTAAACCGTCTTATAAATTATTTCCATTGATTTATGGTATTTCGATTTTTAAAGGTTTTCTCAAACCCTTGCCTCGAGAAGTACTTTTCGTTTCGTTTGGATCTTTGAGGATTCCTGGTTATTATTATTCGTGGAATGTGAATTGTATGGCTCGTATTTTTCACTTTGTATGTGCACTAGCAAAACAGTGGAGTTTTGCTAACCCCCGAGTATTCGGGGGGTGGATGTCAATTTTTGCATTCAGGTTTTGGAGCATAACACAGGGTCGGCACGAAGGATGATGAAAGATGAACGATACTAATCACACGAGGATCCGTTGATGTCGTATTGGTCTAGTTGTATTTTCTTTTCCGCTGCAGTATCTTTTCCCCGTTGTACGGGAGTTTATTGTATTTTGACCCCTGCGTGGGTATATGTTGTAATTGAGTTGTATATTTTTATTGAAAGACCAAATCGGTCTACTGAGTCATTTAGCCTTGAAGGCATTGTCGAGATGTTAAATGTTGTTACCAGCCTGGTAGATCTTCGAGGAGAGGGTCTACGGCGTGTAATATCCCTGAGTGGATTTGGGGTGTTACATAAATGGTATCGGATCTTAGTTTCAGGAAACCTAGGCTGACGGGTCAAGTCGTGTTGTTTGAGTCTTGTTTCGTCGGATTTTATCTGACTGAGTCGTGTCGCGACGCGTCGTTTGAGTTGTTGGTCGTGGTTAGTATCGTGGGGCGATCATCATCTTCGTGCGACCTGTGAATGTAAGTCTCCCTTCTTTGTGTTGTGCCTCGTGTGAAACGAGCTATTTTTATGATTATTTGTTAAGTGATGGAATCCTTATGTGGATTTTGATTTCACGATATGTATTTAATCGACTCTCGTATTTGATTTATACGAGGAGTGTCGTCGCTTGTGATGTCTTTTTTTTATTGTTGTTTTTGTCCGTTGCTGATGATTTTCGAATCGATTTGCACGTTTTACAAGTTCTCTTGTGGAAGCTTTGTGCTTATACACGTTCGACTTGCTCACTAGCCAGTGCGGTAGGGTCTTTAGAGGCCTCGAATGGGGCCAGTGGTTTTGTTCTGAATGTGGTTATTTGACTCTAATATTTTATTCTTATGAGGAGTAGTGTTCTTTGGATTGTGCATGTTGAATCGTATTTCTTTTATCCATTGCGTGAGTTCTTTTGTAATGACTTTCGGTATTTTACCGACCGAGTTTTATTTCGATAACCGATTCCCTTAACCGAGTTTTGGCATTATGGCCTTGATCGCTTTAGCGAAATTCTTGTGACGGTATTTAGTATTTTGTAAATGGCTTTCGTGAGTTTTGAAATATTACCGTCATCACCTTTTTGGCATTTTTGTAAATGGTTTTTAGCACAGGGTTCCTTGGGACCCACAGCGCTATGATGTTCCGTGTGACTACGAAATTTTTGGGCATTCTAGCCTTTTTGGCATCGTCCTTTTTGGCATTGAATTATTTTCGAAAACTTGAGTATCTTAGAAATAAATTTCGAGACATATTTTTTTCAAATGAGTTATTTTCTTGTGGTACATCCAGGTGCCACAATATATTTCAAAATTTTTCTGCCTCGAGGACCAAAATGTTTTGAGATATTTTCAATGTTTTAGAAACACTTTTATCTAGACCCGAGGGTCGAATATTCTGAAAGTTTTCACTAAGAGAAAGTGTCCTCATTTTTATCAAATGTGAAACGGTTCTCCAAAGTCTCGATAACGATGTTTCACGTTTGTACTTTTTGAAAGGTGATACTCAAGACAAGATCAATCGGTGTTCTTCTAAATTATTTTCAAAATGAGGTTTTCGTTTTTAAAACTTATCCATTCCCGTTTGAGGGCTGGGTATATATGTATGATGTTCACGTTGTCATTTTGATGTTTGCTCCCGAGTATGACCGATTTGGCGGTGTGAGCGTTGAGTCATTTTCCACACATTTGTTGTGTTAGCCCCTTGTGAGAGGAGGGATGTTGGTGTTGAATATTGTCGCCTCGTGGTGATTTCTGCATTGTCGCGCATGTGCGAGCTGTTAGAGCTTGGGTTGGTATGGCCGTGTGCATCGGTGATCGTTCTGTTATGTGTCGGTTGTTTAATGTCTTGTTACCTTGCTCCTGTTTTTGTGAATTTCGTGGACGAGGTCGGAGGTAATGCCCGTACTATTTTGACTTCTGTATTTTCTCTTTCTCCAGTCTATCGATTCGCTCATGTTCGTTGACACTTTATGAACTTGTTCTGTATTTCGGTTTCATCGTTCGAACGAGCTGTGATCTTGTTGTGGGTCGATCTGGTTATTGATGTGACTTTTTTCGAGTTCGGTTCGATTCTTGTGAACCTTGTTCGGGAGTAACATCATTTGGTTCTACTAGTCCTTTTATTCGAAGGGATCGGATTTTGAACTTCTGTATATTCTACTTTGTCGACTCATTTATGTTCGTTGACATTTCTGAGCTTGTCCTGCCCCTTGTTTTTGTTTATCGAACGAGTGTGGCATCATTTGAATAACTCGTTTGTCGTTGTGACTTTTCAATTTCTATTCCCTTTCATGTGGATCTTATGTGAATGCATACGTTGTTGTTTTCACCGGATCATATATTGTCTCGAGTCGAGACGTGAACCTTGGAGTTGTTGTTTGAATTTTATTGTTCTTCGTGATTCGAACATGATTGTTCGCTTTTTGGTTGTCTCGACCGTTGTGGTTCGGTCGTTTGTTTGTTCGGTTTTTGTCCTCGTTTCGTGATCGTTGAGCATTCAGGCTCATTCCTAATTCCCTTAAGTTTGGGAAATTAGTCTCGTTTTCGATCTTCCAACCCTTGGGCGGTGGAATTCCGTATTAGTTCAGCGATTGGCTCGCGTTTCGATTGACGTACCGTTGGGTTGGCCAATCATACTGACTTTCGTTCGTTGTGTTTTGTGATTGTCGGATAATTGACTTGGCTGTATTATCTGTTTGATGACGCTTGTCATTTGTTGGTTTTATTGTATCCCTAACGGCGACGTTGTGTTGGTCGTCGTGGAGCGTGTTTTCACGCCGTATGTCTCTTTGCATTTCTTGCAGCGTTTCGCCGTTGGGCGCGAGTTTTCTATTTTTGTGTATCTCGTCGAGTTTTCATGGCGGTTATATTGCTCCCCCCTACTTGTTTTAAGTTTCGGGACGAAACTTCTTTTAAGGAGGGTAGAATGTAATATCCGCAATTTCGAATTTCGGTAATTTTCTTTTTTCGGCGGAAGTTCGTTTTGACAACTCACTCCTGACCGTTTCGTCATTCCGAGAATGATTAATTCTACACTTTTTGTCATCCGAGTTCGTTTTAGTGTCGTTTTGTTGAGTTCCGTGTCCTTAATCGACTTTTTCACGTGGGAGTTCAACTTTGTAAAGTCACCATTAATTCTTGGAAACTCCAAAAATTCTGAATCTTTGCAACATTATAGATAATCAAGTTAGCTTTCCAATGGTTCAAACGGTGAGTCAATCGGAGTCCAGACGAAGGAGTTATGTTCGAAATAGCGAAGACTGCACGGTGTGCCTTTTTGGTGTTGAAGGGGGTTGTACCGTGTGCCGCGGCACACTCAGGCTGTGCCGCGGCACTAAGCTGATTCCTGGGCGTTTTTAGTGGCCCTGGGCCGCGGCACACTTGTCCTGTGCCGCGGCACACGGGCTTTTTCTGCGTTTTTTAGCAGATTTGCGAGGAGAAAAACTTCATTTTTTTCTCCTCTCTTCTTCCTCCTTCATCTTAGGCGATTGTGGGCGATTCTTGGGAGATTTGAGTGCTCCAAAACTTGTTGAGATCATCTACCTCAAGTCTTGTTGTAGATTTTCGACCTCTACTTGAATCCTTCATCTAAATCAAGGTATATTTCTTGATTATCCTTCAAGTTGACTTTTTGGAGAAATTGTTCTTGATTTCGTTTCTAATCCGATTTTGATACATCGATTGGTGTAGTATGATATTATTAATCATGTTCTATTGGTTGTATATCCATATATCAAGTTTGTTTAACTCGATCGACGATTCGAGTGTTCTTGGGAATTATTGAACATTTAGTGTTCGATTAAATGTCCCAATGAGTTTCCCTTCGATAGTTTGTTGGGATTTCCGTTGTTTTGGCCTTGATTCTCGTCGTAACCATGTGTTATTGTTACTTCCGGAGGTTTATAGGTGTCCGAGGATTCCGATGTTGAATTCCGTTTGGTGATTGATGATTCGTGTGGTGTTATTCTCGTAATACTCGTGGTGCTATCGCGTTCTTGATATTGTTCGGGGGTTCGGGGCTATTCGACCGCGTCCTATCCGTCGTCTCGTTGCGATTGTGATATCGAGGCAAGTACCTTGCCCATACTTTTCTTATTTTATGGATATGATGATCGGTGATCGTCTTGTTGTGTTTGTTTGGTAATTTCAAATGAAGTTTCAAAAGATTTCGGTTTGGCCTCGTTAAAGGCTTGCTTTCAAAACGCGTGTGTTTTGTGAACAATGTGTTTTGGGAATTGATTATGATTTGATTACGTTGAACATTGAAGTCTTTGATGATGATACTCCTATTGTTTAAAGTTATGGAATTGTGTATTCCGTATTTAATCTTGTTATGGTGTTTTGAAGAGTTTGATAACGGCGTCGAGTAAGTGGCCATCTCTAGTGAGTATTCTTAATGAACTTACATTCTTAGCATATTAGTATTGCATGAGTAACGTGTGTGTGTGTATGCTCACTACGGGTTAGATCCGACGGGGTCTCGGTAGGGGTCCACGGAGGTGTGGATCGACAAGCTTTGCTTTTAACCACTACGGGTTAGATCCGACGGGGTCTCGGTAGGGGTCCACGGAGGTGTGGATCGACGGTTCATTGTGGTGAATTTTACAAATGTGATTTGATATTGGCATTTCCGGAAATGAGTGCTTTTTGAACGGTTTTCATGATTGCATGCATCGACTAAGTGTGTAAGAGGTAAGTTGTTCGTTTGGCTTACTTGGCTATGATGGCACAAGAGTATTTTGTAGTTTGTTTTAAATCCTTTATTTGTGGATTTTGATGTTGGGAGACGAACCTTGTTGTCGTTCTCGTGTACTGTGAGTTGATGAGATTTGGGGCTAAAATCCCAATGGTTTTGTAAAAGTCATTTTATGGATTTGGGGCTAAAATCCCAACGGGTTGGTAAATGTCATTTTTCGGAAAGTAAAGATTTGGGGCGGTGACCCCTTTTGTCTTGTGGATTTTGAAAAGTAGGATTTGATAATCCTAAATGGTTTTCTATTAAAACTCTCGATGGCATTCTAAACCGTCTTATAAATTATTTCCATTGATTTATGGTATTTCGATTTTTAAAGGTTTTCTCAAACCCTTGCCTCGAGAAGTACTTTTCGTTTCGTTTGGATCTTTGAGGATTCCTGGTTATTGTTATTCGTGGAATGTGAATTGTATGGCTCGTATTTTGCACTTTGTATTTGCACTAGCAAAACAGTGGAGTTTTGCTAACCCCCGAGTATTCGGGGGGTGGATGTCTATTTTTGCATTCAGGTTTTGGAGCATAACATAGGGTCGGCACGAAGGATGATGAAAGATGAACGATACTAATCACACGAGGATCCGTTGATGTCGTATTGGTCTAGTTGTATTTTCTTTTCCGCTGCAGTATCTTTTCCCCGTTGTATGGGAGTTTATTGTATTTTGACCCCTGCGTGGGTATATGTTGTAATTGAGTTGCATATTTTTATTGAAAGACCAAATCGGTCTACTGAGTCATTTAGCCTTGAAGGCATTGTCGAGATGTTAAATGTTGTTACCAGCCTGGTACATCTTCGAGGAGAGGGTCTACGGCGTGTAATATCCCTGAGTGGATTGGGGGTGTTACATAAGGTATGGATATTCTTGATACACCCTTCTCTCTACCATTGTTATCGGTTGTTTCGTTTGTTTGATTATTCGTACGGATATTCTTGATACCCCCTTCTCTCTACCATTGTTATCGGTTGTTTTGTTTATTTGATTATTCGTACGGATATTCTTGATACCCCCTTCTCTCTACCATTGTTATCGGTTGTTTCGTTTGTTTGATTATTCGTACGGATATTCTTGATACCCCCTTCTCTCTACCAATGTTATCGGTTTTTTCGTTTGTCTGATTATTCGTATGGATATTCTACCCTTTCTCAGTAAGGGTTCTGATTCTATGTACTATTGTTATTGTTTGTTTCGTATCGGTATGGATATTCTTGATACCCCCTTCTCTCTACCATTGTTATCGGTGTTTTCGTTTGTTTGATTATTCGTACGGATATTCTACCCTTTCTCAGTAAGGGTTATGATTCTATGTACTATTGTTATTGTTGTTTCGTATCGGTACAGATATTCTGACCTTATCTCTTAAGATTTCTCATGATTCGTTCACATCTATTTGATATTAGCTTTGATTATGATATCTTGATCTGATCCTTCTTAGTATGGCTTTCTTTGACTTATGCTCTATTTGAACCTTTGCTATGCACTCTTAGATTTGTGAACATTTGGCATTTGAACTTTGATATCAACCTTTGCTTTGAACCTTTGATATGAATCTTTGACATTTGGACTTTGATTATGACTTCTTGATGACTTAGACTTTGACTTTGATATGATATAATATTTGAACCCTTCAGTTTGATACCCGAGCCAAGTTCGTTTCCTAGCTATGAAGGTAACATGGCCGTGTCATTGATGCACCAATGGCATGACTCTAGTGTGGTTGAGTGATGTTCCACACCGTCCCATTTTGATATGATATGTGCACTTTATATTTGTTATGGCCAATATGATTTGTTCGGGGGCGTATGGATGCATCCTAGGTTCGATTTGTATTTGATGGATATGATATGATATGATATGATATGTTCGGTGACTGATGCATGGGTGCAATCCATGTCTTTCACATGTTCGGGAGTTAGCTACTCCATGGTTACTATGGTATTTGATTTGACTTATGTTCGGGCTAGTGGTAGATTACTGACCTATCTTTATTTTTGATATCCTTTTGTTTATACCTTATGCTTTGCCTAATGCACCATATTATTCTTTGTTCCTTATCTTTTGTTGCATTTATATATATCTATTTAGTGAGCTTTTTAAGCTCAGCCGCATTTTTTTCCTGCGGCAGGTTTTAGGTTGGAAGTTGGGTTGAGTGAAGAGTGCATAGGAGCTCTTAGTGGACTACCCTGAGGATCAGAAGCCCATTTGCATCTCGATTAGACTTGGATTTGATTTACTTTGGGATTTGTATTACATATTGTATAGAGTTAGCATTTCTTTTGTTCTCTTAGAATACCTTTGTAATTATTATGTTTAGAAGTCTTCCGCTTGCGTTGTATGTCCTGATTTGGCACCATAATGTGATACTTCTACCCTTGTCGGGTTGGGGTGTTACATAAATTAAGTTGAAAAATATAAAATAATAATTAGATTAGTCTAAATATTTAGAGGAAAATAATTAAAACTATTAAATTTTGGTTGATAAAAAATATCTTTGATGAATATTTGTGGTGAAAGTTAATTTGTTACCTAATGTGGAGGATTTATTATAGGAAATTCATAAACGCCACTAAATATAAATCAAAATTAGTAAAACATAACAAAAAAAGGTTTAGTATCATGGACATCTTGGGGGCTCGGTGAATATGGTGAAGGTCGTGAAATTCATACTTTCGTTCCGGGATATCCTTCACTTATTGGTGTCTTGCCTAATACTGGTTGTAGGAGAATACATAGATGGAAGGTTCTAGATCCTTCAAGAGTTAGTAGGATCCTATTAAATGTCTTACCTTATCTAGGAATCTTATGTATGGAATGACTCTCATTGTAATGCCTATATAAAGGCCCCCTCTATCAGTGTTATGATAACAATTGATTGACTCGTATTTATAGCTTTTTACTTTCTCCTGAAATATGTTATCAGCACGTAGCTCGAGAAAATTTACAAATTCCAAAAAAAAATCGGCCCTTAACCCTAGCCGACCACCGCCCAACACTGCCAGACCACCGCCGAACACTGCTGGACCACCACTGAACCACCACCGATCACTGCCGGAGCCCTGCCGGACCTCATATCTACTCAAACCGACCACCATCGATCATCGTCGATCACTGTTGGTCCCCTCCGAACCTCAGAGCTACTCGGATGGACCACCACCGATCACGGCCGAACACTGCCGGACGACCTCCGATCACCTCCGATCACTGCTGGACCCATCCGAACCTCAGATCTACTTAGATCGAACACCACCGATCACCGCCGACCCCTACTAGATCTCATCCGGTGCCTGCCGATCCAGCCTAGCCGCGATGGTTGTAACACCCTCAGAGCCATCCAGGAATATTACAGCGTCGTGGGCCCCGAAACGGAACCCACAAGGCTAAAAGACAGTTTTACAAACATTTCAAATACGCCTAAGCGGCGATGACGGTAATATCTTTTAAAATATTCAAAGACTTTATAAAATCCATTTATCAATACCGTCGTAAAATCTCATCGGAAAGTACAAGGCCAAAACGCCAAAACTCAACAGTTTTAAAAGTATACGTTAAGCCACCACACGTATCGACAAAATAGTTTAGAAAATATCTTCCAAAATAAAGCCAAATTCGCAAAATACTAGCAACCCATTTTAAAACACACTCGCAGTGGATATAACAAATAACTAAAAATACTTTTGCAGCGGAAAAATGACTAGTGAAAGTACTCGACTCATAAACACACGCCATAGCCAGTATCCTCCGAGAAGCTCATCTCTTCACGACCGTTACAAGCTCGATTTCCCAAGAACCTAAAAATAAAGTCCACGACGGAGTCATCCATAATACTCAACAATAATAACGATCACCTCACATCAATAATTACATACCAATGAAAGTATAATATAAGAATACGACCAATGTAATCTTACCGTCATAACCTCACCAATTCGTGATAATCCTCATCAAAATAACCCTTACCATATTACACATCTCGCATTCTCGATTAAACAATAAACTCATACACGACATCTATACTATACCTCAAACAATACCAAAGATTCTCAAAACATCATCATAACTCACCAATACAGAAATATACCAACTCTGGCCAATTCAATCTATCGGATAACATCATCAAATATCAACACGATAATCGATTGTTCATCCAAAGATAAGAACCAAGAAGGAAATACAGAACACACATCAAGATATGCAATGCCACGACGAATCATGTCAGTTTAATCCGAGATCAGATCAAAACAACATACGGACATGGTCCTACAAAAGACTTACAAATGTGTACTCACATGACAACATCAATATGCGCACAACAATAACAACAACGTATACTTATGGTTATCCAACGATCCAGCGCGCACAGCATAGATACCCACAATGATCCTATTAGATCAACACGTAGTGGACAACCAAAAATATACACATGCACAACTACACATGGTAATCCAACAATCCAGCGCACATAGCATAGATGCTCCCAATGATCCCATCTAACCAACACGTGGTGCAAAACCCATCCAACGATCCAGCACACACAACATAGATACCCAAGATGACCCCGTCGGACCAAGACGAGGTGGACATACAACAACAATGCACAAATGCATGTTAACAATAATACACAAATGCACAACAACAACCATACACGAATGTATCACAACATGATCGACACAAAATGACAAAAATAATTAGAGTATTTTCCCTGAGTCCTTCGAGAGCAATCTTGATGTCAAGAACCATCACCGACGATTAACCTCAATGTTCGACGATCCAAAATACCATGGACTATAGATAACTCATATCCTCATCTTTACCATAATGTATCCTCGAATCTAGGTATACCAATAACAAATGTAAATCATATACATTATGATTTAATTCCCAAAATCTGAAAACAACGTACAATCCCAAATCTCCCGAGTTCATAATTATAATTCTTGTTATACGAATTATAAATGAATGAAACTGAAACCATTCATTTAATATTATAAATTGAGCAAGTAATAACTTACCTCGATACCGATACGATGATTGTTAAGAGTATGCCCTCGAATGCCACTCAGAGGATGTTAGAGCGAGGGCGTTGTACTTGTTGTTATGTAAATCATTATAAAAAGACAATTGTATGTTTATTTATTTATTGGTAGTCACTGGTATTCCTGACTCATATATATATATATATATATATATATATATATATATATATATATATATATATATCCACTCCTTATTGGATAAGGGGATCGGCACTGGAAAGGTTTATAGCTCAAACATTTAATTGTTCGCAAGTCGATGAAACTTGACTGGGCGTTAAGTTTATGTGAAGACTTGTATGACTTGTTATTTGACTTGTAGAGTGCCTCTCGAACGCTAATGGTTAGTGGGAGCAAATGTTATATGTATGCTAATGAGATTAGTATACTCAAACCGACTCACCCTCGATTCATCACACGGATTTCACTCTGGGACAGTCAATGATGGAATCGAAAGGTTGTGATAGGCATTCGTGAACCTTCGACTTGAGGATTTAGTAGGGATGTGCTTGTGATGTTAAGATTTTCATTAGAGTAGTTCGACCCATAAAACCAAAAGGTGGGGGTCAACCTCGACGTGCATATTGACGGGCAAGTAGCAGGTTCTACTAAATACCAAGATATGATTCTTTCTCCTGTTAGTGAACAGGTATATGTCATATGTGGTTATTGGCAGATGAGATCATAAGGCTTTGGCCAAAGCATTGGAGCTATTTGTATTAGATACACGAGAGCTCAGTGCTCTCAATTTGCATCAACTCATGCATAACATCAAGTACAGATAGGGTTTGACTGACCGTGACCCTATAAATTGATCGGGACATTTGAAAGAAGGGTTTATAAGTATACTGGTATTCACGACAGAAAGATTTTGGAATGATCCTAATCATTCGTTCTTAGTTAGGTTATAGTGTAGGTCGCGGGACTGGCTAGGTGGCTGTAATACCACTAGTATTACATGCTATTTCACGTTGAACGATCATTTTTATTTCATCTATTTAATAAATAAATGTACTCCGTCATGATAAACGTATTTTGGATGATATGTTCGTACTGTATTAACATGAATAAAGCTTGTCTGCGCCTGTTATTCTTGTATTGTGATTGTATGATGATTGATGATTTGTCGGTGACATACCTCGATGTCGTTGGGAAATTATCGGTGCGATGATGGTGGCCAACATCTTGTTCCCCGAGATTACTCGAGGAGATTGAGAGGGAGTCGCGTTATAAGGAATCAATGTGATAATAACTTAGTAAACAAACTGAACCTTACGTACGTTAAAAACTATGTATTACGTACGCTAAGTATGTGACATTATATACGCTAAAGGTTATGCCTTACGTACGTAACGCGGTCTTCGGTCTTCGGATAGGGAATCTTCGTCGGATGGTGCATTGTCAGACCAACTTTCGTCGCGATAACGATAGGCAAGTCAATGGGTGTTACATATGTTAGCCGACTTTCGTTACGTATGTAACGATGTGTGTAAATTAGTCCAGTAAGTTCTGAGTTTTTCCTTACGTACGTTAAGCTCTCCATGATAACGTACGTAACATGGCTTATGTACGTAAAGCTTCAGGCCTAACGTGCATAAAGCCATTCTGAATTTATATAAGGACACCCTCCCTTTCATTTCTTCTGACCCAAAACTCACTCTTTGCTCTTCATACTATCCTCCACCCTCTCTAAGTCGGTTCTTAGCCTGCCTAATAAAGTGTTATCCTGTTGGAGTGAGTTGATCAAGCTCCAGAGGAGGTTTTGAAGGTGCTACCCTTTCATTCTTCATCGTCCTTCGTCGTTCTTCATCCTCTTTTGTCAATTGAGGTAAGTTTATCAAATTTTGAACTCATTTCAGTGTTGTTATATGAGCTATATTAAATTTTGGATGCTTTGGATAGTTTAGAACTTTCGAGAATGATCGGAACGGTGAAAACTATCACAATTATTAATCGATGCCTATCTTGTTAAGTAATTAGAATGAGTGATGGTAGTACTCGTAATTGAATGGGAACTCATAACCGAATTATTAATCACCAAAACCTTAGAATCATCTTGTTGTAGATTTTAATTATAACCCGATTACCATATCGTAAAAACGTTAATAATCCCTTGATGAACTAACTAACGACTATCAAATCGGATAAGTAATCAAACATGTTAAGTTCGGGGAATTAGTGCTTAATCGTTCCATTCTAGTAATTTAAACTAAAATTAGTGATGTAATTACGATGGCCTTGAGCCATAATCACGACGTAGAGATGTTGTATTAGAACATTAATCAACGAGATGATAAATTGTAAAATGGCGAACCGAGGAAACTAGTAATATGCATTATGGTCACAAATAGAGAATTCCGATTTTGGCAACATGAACAATCAAGTCTAGAATCCTTACGGGATGGGGAGAATTGTCATTAATCATCATTATTACTACAAGATGTTAATCGACGAACATGTAATAGGTTGGGCTTTTGGGTGTGGTCGTTCGAGCTGTTGTGTTATCAAGGAAGTAATTCTCGTCGGATTTGAGGCAAGTAAATCTTTCTCGGACCTTACGTATTAATATTTCAGAATATTACATGTGTTACTGGTAAGGTGCTCGTCTTATCTATCTCGTCCAGAGTATTCCTGTGTAGATACTTCCGTGACCCTTGGCTGCGGCCTTGGGAGTTTATATGTTGATATATCTTGCGGAACTGTGTCGAGGGATAAAACCTGAATGGTACCCACGTCCGGGGTATTCCTGTGTAGATACTTCCGTGACACTTGGTTGCGACCTTGGGAGTTTATGTGCTGATAAAAAGAATGACGTTGAATTGAATATTCGGTGATAACCTTGTTTCTGAATTCATCTGATTCTATCATTGAAATTTGCTCGAAACGACTGACCTGGGTTGACTGAAACGATACATCGTGTCACGCTAATTTGTTGAATATGTGCAGGACATTCCCGAAGGTTCCGGTCAGGCCTGAGCAGTGTTGAGAAGAAGATTTGTTATTTCTTAAACTAAATTTGAATAATCCACGTTGTGTAATAACCGTATGAACGGACATTGTTACCTTTTATATTTCGGTTGTATGAACGCTTTTGTTGGAAAAACAAAGACCCTGTATCGAAACAGCCGGGATATCCGATCCCTGTATCGAATGATATTTGATAAAGAGGTTTTGACATATATGCCAATCCGAATACAGTAAAGGAAACTGTATCGAAGCTTTGAGGCTTTATCCTGTATCGAAGACTCGCCTCGAAACGGACATATAGTAAAGCTCTTGATCTGACAAGAAGTCTTGTAAAAGGCCAAGTATGGAAAGCGTCTCGAAACTCAAAATACGCTTATCTTCCATACTGACTCTCACAACAGACAAGGAAGGAATATCCAAGTCAAGTCTGTTGAATAAAGAAGTATTTAAATACTCAAGGATAAAGTATTTAAATACGCGATCTTCGAATCTTCAGAATCCCGCGAAATCCGGATCGTGTCATAATCCCGTTGGAACGAAATCTCATTCAAACGGATACATCTCAATGGATATATGCTTCAGAGACTATATATATCTTATGAAGGCATTGAAGATCAGTCATCAGTCACCTAACACTCAAGCTATCAAAAGATATCATCAGAGCAAAACATATCTCATAAGCTTACTGCAATTAAGATCTAAAGAGATATATAGTGCTCATCATCCTGAACAACACTTCATCAGCTGAAAGCTCTTAAAGTCAAAGTTGTTGTTCACCATCTGTTCTATACGTTGAACAAACTCAAGATCAGCCCTGTGTGGACTGAACAATCTGTGCTTCTCCGGAACTGTGTGTGAAGGATTTGCATTGAAGAAGACGAAGCTTCAGAACTGTGTGTGAAGAAGCAAGTCAAAGCATTAGCTCAAAACTAATCTGTGTGAACGGTTTAAGCTAAGATCTCTATATCAATCTGTGTGAACGATATATTGATTGTGTGTGTTGTTATAATTACGTAGTTGTGTACGTAGTAATTATAATAAACTTTTTACTCCTGTTTGGAGGACCAGTGGACGTAGAGGGGTTTACCTCGAACCACTTTAATTACTGTGTTATTTACCTTCAGCTTTTACTGTTTTAAATTACTGTGATATATTAAGTATACACTGTACACCTAGTTGCTGTATCCACAGAAACCTACTGTATCCAAGACTTCCGCTACGCACTCAGATTTAAAATCCATACAGTTTGTTGTTTAAACTATTTTCCAAACTGTATCCAGTATACTTAGTGGCCCACAAGTGGTATCGGAGCGGTTGATTCTAAAAAGAATCAGTCGTATTCTTAACCGAATCAGATTCAAATCACTTATTTTCAAAACAGTCTCTTTCATTCCTATATTATCAGTATGGATACTTCTATGATTAACAAAGTCCCTATGTTCTCTATTAACGAATTTGATGACTGCAGAATTAGGATGGAGGCTCATCTTGCAGCAATGCACGAAGAGATCATTTTTGTTATACAGGAAGGTCCTATCAAGATCATGAAGGTAAATCCGGCCGCAAGGATTGAGGGCCAAGCCCATGCTGAAATGCTCGAGAAGGAACGCGAGCAATGGACAACAGATGAAAGGAAGCGAGCTAATCTCGACAATGTGGCTATGAACGCGTTATTTGTCACTCTTGACAAAGGCACGTTCTCAAAGGTAAAGAGCTGCAAAACAGCCAAAGAAATCTGGGATAAACTCAAGTTGATTTGTGAGGCCAGGCTCTCAAAAGAAAACAAGATTTCAAAACTAACTCAAGAATTTGAATCTTTTGAAATGAAACCAACGGAAACACTTGAGGAACTTGACCTCGATTCACCGGTATTGTTGGTGAACTTGAAGCGTTGGGCAAAATTTACACCCAAAAGGAGAAGAACTTAAAAATTTTCAGATCTCTCGGCCCGATGGGACATTAAGACCACGGCTATGCGTGTATCCTGTAATCTTAATGAAATATCTACTTTTGATCTCTTCTCGACCTCAAAGCTTTTGAGTATGATATTGTGAGCAGAGAAAGTCAAGAATCTCCTTCAAAGGTCACGGCTCTCATTCTTTGTATCGAACCGTCGACACAGCATGCCTAGCTCGTCAAGCCCGATCCACAAGAATGCCGATGGCAATGACGACATCACATCCCCAAGATGAAATGGCGCTTCTCATGCATAAATTCAAAAGTTCATCAAACGATCTGGAAAGACTCCATACAGCCCAAACATCCACAAGGTAAGTAGAAACATCATCCGGTGATGCTAACTTTGTCTATAAGCTGAGAAACCAGGCCATTATGCAAATAAATGTCCTCATCCCAAAGTCCAAAGATTGCCTGAGGCCGAGCAACAAGAGAGAGATGAAAGAAGACGTGCTTGGAAAGACAAGCTCAAGGCCCTGATTGGAGAATCAGAAGCCTCCCCCACACCATCCAAATCAACGGAATGTCTTCAGGTGGTCACTGAAAGTGATTCATCTGACGATGAGTTTGATGATAAAGCATATATGTGCTTTATGGCCAAAGATGTTCCAGAAGGTGAAGACAGCGACGATGAGGTAAGTTCAACCTCAGCTATTCCGTCAAATGCATCTCATACTTTCGAAAATATGATGAATGAATTTAAAACCATTCAAAAGGCCCATGAGACTCTAAAAACTGAGAATATACAGCTTCAATTAACAAATTTAGAGCTGAAAGATGAAAATGACTTGCTGAAAATAAATTATGAAAATATGTCTCTTGATTGTGAAACCAGCAAGGTCGATTTTGAAAAACTCATGGAGAGCAATCATCAACTTGCTCATGAACTAAATGAGGTTAAAACCCACAATGAGAGCAAGACAAATGATTTGGTTCTACTACAAACCAAAATCACAACTCTCGAAAAGCGAGAAACTGAACTTGAGACCATTCTGAAGTCGTTTGAAAAATCGTCCAAAAGAATGGAAGAAATTCTGAGCACTGGGCAACATGTTCATGATAAAAGTGGCTTAGGATACAGCTCATGTTCAAACAAAGGGAAAACTAGTACAGTGTTCGTCAAGAGTGTGGAACACATTCCAGAATCGGAAGATACCCCTAGTCCCGTGAAGGAACCTGCTGTACCGAGAAAACCGAAGGCTGCAATTCCGCCCCCGCAATCCTATACCAGACAGCGGAATCATAAGCCATTCCAACCTGTGAGACGCACTCAACAGCATGCTCCCAGAGCATATCAACATCGTCAACAGCCGTTCAGAAGGAAGGCTGTATCCAACCACCAAAGGCCCGCACGGCAGTACTATCAGTACAGCTCACCGAGGTATTGGATACAGGAGCCCCGTTATCCCTCAAGACAGCAGATGCTAGTTCAGTATCAACAACAGCATTGGGAATCCAACTGGAGACCCAGAAGACAAGCTGTTAGGCCTAAGAAAATGGCTCCACCTCCTAGACGGCACTCGTATTGGAATAATAATAATAACCCTGAATTTTACATGCATAATAATTATCATGATTATAACGACTACGGATATGCCCCCCGTAGATATCGCAACACTGTACCAAGTATGTCCTACAGTAAACCAATTGCTGCCAGGAAAACTTGGGTACCTAAAGGAACTAACATACATGGACCCAAAAATCAAAGGGGACCTAAATCTACCTAATTTCTTTGTTACAGGACATTCTAGAGGAGGATACCTGGTACTTTGATAGTGGATGCTCTCATCACATGACCGGAGATAGAAGCAAGCTATCTGATTTTGTAAAAGGTCGCGGTCCAAAAGTTCGCTTCAGTGATAAGTCTAAAGGAAGAACAAGAGGGAAAGGAAACCTACTTGTCGGGAAATTCAAGGTCACCGATGTTGCATATGTTGAAGGCTTACAGTATAATCTACTTAGTATTAGCCGATTACGTGATAAACAGTTCTCGGTGAAGTTCTATATAGATCGCAGTAGAGTCAAGAACACCCAAACCAAGGAAGTTGTGCTTACAGGAAGCAGATCGGGTAATATGTATATTCTTGATCGAAGCCTATGAGCTCCTCAATTCCATGTTTTGTTGCCAAAGGCACTGCAGATATTAGCTGGTTATGGCACAAGAGGATGTCTCACGTCAACTTCAAGACGATCAACAAGCTCTCAAGACAGGGAATGGTTAGAGGTTTTCCAAATGTGTCATTCAAGAAGGACAGCGTCTGCGGACCATGTCAGAAAGGCAAGCAAATCAAGTCAACCCTGAAAAGCAAATCCTACCTTTCAACCCAAAGAGTGTTGGAAATGCTACACATGGATCTCTACGGTCCTGTAGACCCAGTAAGTTTGGGAGGTAATAAATACTACATGGTTGTTGTTGATGATTATTCTAGGTATGCTTGGACGATCTTTCTTAGCAAGAAGAAGGAAACAACTTCAAGGATGCCCGAGCTCCTGAGAAAGTTGCAAAATGAAAAAGCATAGAGTATCGTGTGCATTCGTTCCGACAGAGGTACTAAATTTACTAACCGCTTTATAGAGCAATACTGTTCGGAGAATGGAATACAGCACGAATACTCAGCTGCCCGTACACCTCAACAAAATGGTGTTGCCGAGCGAAAGAATAGGACGTTGAAAGAAGCAACAAGGACAATGATTGCCGCAAGCAAATTGCCACAACGTTTCTGGGGTGAAGTAACCAATACAGCGTGCTACACTCAAAACCGCTGTATCGTCAACAAGCACCACAACAAAACAGCATATGAGGTATGGAATAACAAAACTCCGTTAGTTTCGTATTTCCACATTTTTGGATGCAGGTGTTATGTATTGAACAATGGGAAGGACCAACTTAGAACCTTTGATGAAAAATCAGATGAAGGAATATTCGTAGGATACTCCTCCGTCAGCAAAGCTGTCAGAATCTTCAATAAAAGGAAGCTGACGATCGAGGAATCAGTTCATGTAGTGTTCGACGAACCACACCATGACCCTACAGGAGTAGATGATATCACTCAGAACATTCACCATCTATCTATCTTGGATCCACCAACACCCATAGAACCTGTCGTTGATTTAGAAATCAACCCCGCAGCTGTAAGAATCGATGTGGATGAAGCCGACGCTGTACAAGCTGAAGCTGTATCCACAGAAACTTTCGATACAGTACGGGATCCTGAATTAGAACCCGACCGAAGATGGTTGAGAGATCACCCGCAAGAGCTGATCATTGGAAACATTAATGCCGGTGTTTCTACTCGTAGGAGAATACAGAGTACACAAGGAAATGTACTTTGTGCACAAGAAGAATCTAATGCTGAAGTTTCACAGTTTCCTAAATGGAAATCTCAATCCGAACTTAGGAGACTCAATATGTGCACTATCGCTGTATTCTTAGCCCAGTCCGAACCTGTTTCGACCATAGACGCTCTTAAAAATTCTCATTGGATAACATCTATGGAAGAAGAGCTTAACGGTTTCGAAAGAAACAATGTATGGTATCTTGTACCCAGACCAACACACCAATCGGTTATAGGAACCAAATGGGTATTTCGAAACAAAAAGGATCGAAATGGACTTATCATAAGGAACAAATCCAGACTAGTAGCACAAGGCTATAGTCAGGAAGAAGGAATCGACTATGATGAAACCTTCGCCCCTGTAGCGAGACTAGGAGCCATTAGGATATTTTTAGCCTTTGCCGCCCATAAGAGTTTTATCGTATACCAAATGGACGTCAAAAGTGCTTTCCTGAATGGAGATCTTGCAGAAGAAGTTTATGTTGAACAACCACCAGGGTTTGCCAATACAGACGGTATCGATCTAGTTTACAGGCTAAGGAAAGCGCTGTATGGACTTAAACAAGCCCCTAGAGCACGGTACGAAACCCCGTCCAAAGATATCTAACCAACAACGGATTTGAGAAAGGTCTTGGACAAAACCTTGTTCAAGATACAGGAAGGTGATGACCTTCTAATGGTACAAATCTATGTGGATGATATTATTTTTGGTTCAACTAACCTTGCTCTATGTCAAAGGTTCTCTCATCTCATGCAAAGTAAATTTGAAATGAGTATGATGGGGGAACTTAGTTATTTCCTAGGTTTGCATGTAAAGCAGTTGCCTACAGGTATATTCATCAACCAAGAGAAATACAGCAAGGAGCTTCTCAACAAATTTGGAATGAACAATTCCAAATCCTCGCCAACCCCCATGAGCACTTCCGTGCAAATTAGTGCTGATGAAGCCGGAAAGCCGTTTGACCAATCACTCTACAGGAAGCTCATTGGTTCGCTCCTGTACCTAACGGCTAGCAGGCCCGATATCCAGTTTGCTGTTGGAGTGTGAGCGAGATACCAAGTTGCACCTAAGGAATCACACTTCAATACAGCTAAACGAATCCTGAAGTACATTAAAGGAACAATCGATGCAGGACTATGGTATCCTAAGGAAGGCGGATTCGATTTAGTTGGATACAGCGACTCGGATCTCGGAGGCTGCAAGCTAGATAGGAAGAGTACAAGTGGAACTTGTCACTTTCTCGGACCTAGACTCGTTTCTTGGTTCAGTAAGAAGCAATTGGCTAACTCTCTTTCCACGGCTGAATCAGAGTACTATGCTGCTGTATGCAGATCCTTTGGATGCAGCAACAACTGTCAGACTATGGAATCGATGCTAGAGAGACTCCAATCATGTGTGATAGCACGAGTGCAATTGCAATCACGCACAATCCTGTTCTGCACTCGCGCACTAAGCATATCAACATGAAGCATCATTTTATAAGGAATCACGTCGAGAACAAGGATGTTCGCCTGGAAAAGGTTCATACAGACGTTCAGCTAGCCGACATCTTCACCAAGCCACTCGACACAACAAGATTCGACATGCTCAGACAAGAATTGGGAATGCTACAGCCAGACTCCCTGTAAGTAATTTACTGTTTTTACTCAACAATTGAGGGGGAATGCTGTAAGACCCAAGAATACAGTATCCAACATTAATTATTTGTACACTCAGAATCGTCAATACAGCACTGTAGCGAGCGAAGACATATGAATCCTACAGCTGGCGTGTGCAATAATTAAGGGGGAATACTGTAGGACCCATGAATACAGCATTAATCCAGATATTGCTGTATGGAATTTAAAACCTATAAGCACCTTTTTGAGGGGGAACACTGTATCGACGCGGAAACAGCACATGCTATAGGATATTGATTCAGTATATAATATAATATTATTTCCTTTCAAAATAATTTTTGTCTACGTGCCCTGTTTTTATGTCAAACGTCATGTTCATTAAATGCCTTACACGACATTTGGACAACTGAATCTCAAAAGCCGCGATGTCTTTAAATTGTTTATTATTTTTAAACCGCCGTTTTAGGCATTTAGGGTATCAACCTATGTCAGAAGTGGGACCCGCTCAATTTTTAAACATTTTAATGGATTAGCGTACCAGTTACACTCAGTTCATCTTAACCGTTGATTTCAAAACCGGTTCCCATCCCTTAAAATCTGACCATTCGTACTCTGCAAAACCCTATTTCGCCTTGACTATAAAAGGTAGACCGCCATTAGAGACTCTTTATGCTTTCTGCAAATTCAAGAGTTCTCAAGCAAAAATAGCCTACATAATTTTCTGCATTTTACTGCATATTTCGATTATTTTCTTGCACCTTTTTCCTAAAAAATCATCAATGGCTGGACAATCTTCTTCTCCTGCTCTGAAGAAATCTGCTAACATCATTGATGGCCGGATCTTCTCCAAACCTGTCATCATTGAGCGTATCCTCTAAGAAACCAACGACGCAGAACCCATGGAATATATCATAACTCGTCTTCAACAACAAGGCCTCTATCGCCTTGGAAGCAAGACTGCTGACAAATTCGACACCCATCTGGTTGAGGAATTCTACCTCAACGCCGCCGTACGTTTTCTGTCATTGGCCCAAGGAGGTCATGTTGCTGACATCACTGCTTCAGTCCAGGGAGTTGAGATCTGTATCGATCACGATCTGCTCCAGAGCATCTACAGGCTACCCGCTGATGGCCTGACCATGGATCAACTTGAGACATTCGGGTCTCAAGAGGTCATTACTAAATTTTATGGACTGTTCACAGGGTCCAAAGTTGTTGACATGGTGACGACTACTTGTCACAAGAAAAACTTTCTTCTTCCTTATGTGTATCTTCATGATTTTTGCTCCAGGATTATTGAGAATCGAACCGGTGCGTTCGAGATGTGTACCAACTTGAGGTTCAAGATGATGGTGGCTATTCTGACCTGTGAAAACGTCAATTGGTGCCAAATAATCCTGAAACGCCTACAAGAGGAGGTGTGCAAACCTTCCACCCAGAAGAAATCCTTTGGTCTAATGTTGAACTTTATCATAACGAAGTGCGGAATGACGCAATCTGCCGATGCGAAGAAGAATAGCTCGAGGATATACTTAGGAGGCGTCAAGCCTACTGCGTATAACCAGAGCACCTTGTCTTGCAACCACCCAAGAACCAGACACATGCCAATTTCTGATAATCCAAGCAATGAATCCTTGAAGTTCCAAGAAGTGGAATCTTCAAAGAAGCGAAAGAGATCTCACAGCAAGAAACACTCTGCTGGTGAGAAGCCCAAGAAGAGACTCAGGAGGCTTTCGAAAACCAAATCTGCCAAGCCGTCCAAGGAAGTCTCCCCCGTGGCTCAACCCACTGACGAAGAACCCCAGGGCCCAACCCCTGTGGAAGAGGTGTCTCCTACTATATCGACAGTAGATCCCGAGCCTTTGGCGGCTAGGACGGATATTGAGACATCTGCCAACGATCAAGACTTTAGCGAGTCGGCTGCCCATTTGGAGCCAAAAGCTACTTCTCCTCTGCGGGATCCCACACCCGTACAGGATCCTTCTTCCTTCAGGGCACCATCCCCTGTAAGGAGTCCCTCTTCCGTACAGGATCTCATACTGACAGAATCCTCGATCTGCGTCTCAGCACGTTGTACGAAGTCCCTCCCCGACTCGATCATTAATCGGACCCTTCTTTCGGTTCAAATTGAACACGCCTACGAAAGATTTTTGCAATGGAAAGGCTACAGGCTAGCTCAAATGCGATACCTTTGTACAACTGGAGCGATTGGAGCCACGAATAGAGATTCGTCTCAGAAGTGACGGACTCAACAGAAATTAAGGCGCTGCTTCGATGGGACAACCCCTCCTGCAAGGATCTAATTGAAAGCCATCTTCTGCACAAATCTGACGCTCGGAGGAAAGGAAAGAAAAAGTCAGAGGATTCTCCCACCAATCCAAAAGACGACGAAGATCATGACTCAGACGACGACGACGATGCTTTACAAGCAGGTCTGAGGATGAGTCGTGAAGAGGCTGAAGCTCGAGACGACTCTCCACCCAGAGACGACGAAGGGCCTTCTACCCAGACCAATCCCCCTTCGCCACAGCATGAGAACATTCCCGACGAAGAGGAATCAGTACCTCCAGTCGAGGAAGCAGAAGAAATTTTAGAACAGGCACCTGAGCCTGCTGCGACCGAAGAAGCTATTCCTGAAAGACAACAGGAGGATTCAGTCCCTCCTGTATCCATGTATGCTGAAGAATCTTCGCAACAGGAAGCTTCTCAACCCCCTGTCGCCGAACCACAGGAAGCTGCTCCCGCCCCTTCAACCGTGGAATCCGAGGACGGTATCGAACCTGAGGATGTCCAACTTACTTCACGCCTATCCGTGAATGTAAGAAGGTTGAACAGCTCTGCAGACCTTGACCAACCAGATTCTCCGATTTCTGCCGCACGGAAAGAGCGCCTGCGTGCACTTGGCCTTCAAACTGTATTCATCCAGGATGCAGTAAATGCTCTATCTTACGTTGAAAAAGCATTAAATTGGATGCATACTTCTGCCGTCGAAGAAATGACCACTCTTCAACATGAAGTATCTCGTGTTGTCGACGCATTCATTCTTTTGCCAGAAGTTTTCAAACAAGCTTTGAAAATCATGGAAGATAAGCAGGAGCAACTGCTGAAGGAAGAAGCAACAAAAACGAGGATAGCTGAGGCCAAGACCGCTTGTGCTATGATTGAAAACTTGACTCTCAGCAAGCGCCACGACAAATGCATTAAGGAAATGTCGCAGACTCTTTCCTCCCTTGTAGAGAGAATGACTAGCATCGAGACAAAACAGGACGCTGCTCTAGAAATCCTAGAAAGTCTTGATGAAGCCAAAAAGGGGGAAGAGGCACGAGAAACTGCAAGGAGAATCAGAATGCAACAAGAAAGGGAATTTGAGGCTGCTCAAAACAGTATCACTGCTGAGTTGAACAAACTAGCACCTCCCTCCCAAAGTTTTAAGATTTCAGGCTCCCGACTGGAATTTCATGATCCCAATGTCCCTTGGCAAACTCTTATTCAGAGACCTTCTGAAATTCGTCTGCCGACCAACCGCAATCCTACTGCCGACGAAGTGAAGCACTGGAGGAAGAACGAACTGATGAGATACTTTGTCAAACTCATCAGGGAATCCGCCATCTTCAAGAACTATAAAACGTTAGCGGAGGCCGCAGACAAATTTACGAAGATGCTAGAAGACGGGAAACTCCCTCTCCAAATCGAGATGAAATCTAAACACAGAAGAGGAGATCGGATCACCCATCCAGAAGACTGGATACTTGCCTTTGATCGATCCTATGAAGGAAGATCTATATACCAGGATCGAGGCAATGATTCTCCTCAGAACTGGTGGCGTGGTACCGAGAATGAACAAGGAAAAAAGCCATGGAGGCATGCGGACTATAGATAAGGAGCTGAAATCTATGTATATTATTTTTGTTTTGTAATTTCTATTCGAAACAGCAAACTCTGTACTCAATTCATTTTGAATATCAATAAAAACGTTTGTTTGTCTTGAAAGATTACAACTCGTAATCTACTATGTTGATGTATGATTACTTAAATTGTTTGATAACTATCTCAAGTTAGATAAACTTGATTGAAAATTAAGCTGTACGAACTAGTCTACGAACAGTTCATAAGTTCAGTTGTAAGCTTAGAATACATTGTAAGATTGTGCCTGCGCGCCAATCATAAGCTTAAGTTGTAATAAATCCTTAAACTGTATCGAACTTGCCTGCGAGCAGTTCATCATTTAGACTAAGTCAGACCCTTGACAATAGACCAAGAAATCTGCCAGAAGACATCAAAGAAGATCACATCATGAAGAAGGTTTTGGCATCATCAAGAAGACTTGAAAAATTAAGAAAGCAAGTCTTGGCAAATTGTCAAAAAGGGGGAAATTGTTGGGAAAACAAAGACCCTGTATCGAAACAGCCGGGATATCCGATCCCTATATCGAATGATATTTGATAAAGAGGTTTTGACATATATGCCAATCCGAATACAGTAAAGGAAACTGTATCGAAGCTTTGAGGCTTTATCCTGTATCGAAGACCCGCCTCGAAACAGCATATAGTAAAGCTCTTCAGTACAGCAAGAAGTCTTGTAAAAAGACCAAGTATGGAAACTGTCTCGAAACTCAAAATACAGTTATCTTCCATACAGCTCACAACAGGACAAAGAAGGAATATCCAGAAGTCAAGTCCTGTTGAATAAAGAAGTATTTAAATACTCAAGGATAAAGTATTTAAATACTGCCAGTCTTCAGATCTTCAGAATCCCGCGAAATCCGGATCGTGTCATAATCCCGTTGGAACGAAATCTCATTCAAACGGATACATCTCAACGGATATATGCTTCAGAGACTATATATATCTTATGAAGGCATTGAAGATCATTCATCAGTCACCTAACACTCAAGCTATCAAAAGTTATCATCAGAGCAAAACATATCTCCAAAGCTTACTGCAATTAAGATCTAAAGAGATATATAGTGCTCATCATCCTGAACAACACTTCATCAGCTGAAAGCTCTTAAAGTCAAAGTTGTTGTTCACCATCTGTTCTATACGTTGAACAAACTCAAGATCAGCCCTGTGTGGACTGAACAATCTGTGCTTCTCCGGAACTGTGTGTGAAGGATTTGCATTGAAGAAGACGAAGCTTCAGAACTGTGTGTGAAGAAGCAAGTCAAAGCATTAGCTCAAAACTAATATGTGTGAACGGTTTAAGCTAAGATCTCTATATCAATCTGTGTGAATGATATATTGATTGTGTGTGTTGTTATAATTACGTAGTTGTGTGCGTAGTAATTATAATAAACTTTTTACTCCTGTGTGGAGGACCAGTGGACGTAGAGGGGTTTACCTCGAACCACTTTAATTACTGTGTTATTTACCTTCAGCTTTTACTGTTTTAAATTACTGTGATATATTAAGTATACACTATACACCTAGTTGCTGTATCCACAGCAACCTACTGTATCCAAGACTTCCGCTACGCACTCAGATTTAAAATCCATACAGTTTGTTGTTTAAACTATTTTCCAAACTGTATCCAGTATACTTAGTGGCCAACAACTTTCATTTGAACAATTCCCCAAACAACTTGTTGAATAAATTGTTTTTAAAATCCTCTTTTAAAACTCGCCTTGTGGGTCCCACATGGGATTCACGAAACTGTGGCGTCTGGCTTAATTTGGGGCGTTACAGAAAATGGTATCAGAGACGAAAACTCATGTGGAGAGTGTATCAAGATTTTTTTTTGAAAACGTCTTGCCTTCAAAAGTCCAACACTCCTGGCGACCGTAGCTCATCGAGAAATGTCGAGGTAAAATACACGTAAACTCGTGAGAATCAGGTATAATGTTTGAATTCAGTAAAACCTCAGAGACTGTTGTACTAAACTAAACTTTTAGATCGAGCAATCATCACTAATGGCACGTCGTGGATATAGAAAGAACGTAAACGCTGCACAGGGTTCCGCTATGAATCAACAGGAAGACAGGAATACCGGTGAAACTAACCCAGCCGGGAATCAGCCACCACCCGTTAATCAGAATGAACAGGAGGTAGAAAATCAGAATAACGGGGGATTTGATCTGGCCTTTGTCCAGACCCTTGCCCAGGCCATTGCTATGGGAATCGCTCAGGTCAACCGGGCAGAACGTGTACCGGTCATTGACATGGAAGAGAATGGTGGGAAGGACCGTTGGCTGGGAGAATTGCTGAAGGCCAGACCGCTATTATTCGATGGATCAGGGGATAAGCACGTGGATGATTAGATCTCCAAGATGGAGACTGCCTTCGAGGTGATCAGTTGCCCAGGGAACCGAAAGGTACCACTCGGAATCAACTAGCTCCGCGACACCGCAGCCCGATGGTGGAGGACCTATAAGCTGGAGGACAGAGTAGTCGGATGGACCGAGTTTTCCAAACTATTGAGAGACGAGTACTGCCCCCGATCAGCACAGACTTTTCGAGCGCGGAGTTTCTTCAGTGCAGGAACTCAGGACTTACCAGTACCCGAAATCATTCGATCTTACAGGACCGAACTAAGCTATGTCGCACAGATGGTCCCATCGGAAGATCAACGAATTTGCCACCTTGCTCAATGGTTGCCGGAAGATGTTCAACGCTACGTGGCCGGGTTTCACTGCACCACTCTGAGGGCATATGAGGACGTGGTCACAGCATACGCCGGTACGGTTGTCAGTTCGGATATCGAGCCTAACCAGAAGAAGTAAAAGACATCTAATCAGTATGGGAGCTCTAGCAGAATGAACTCGGGAATTGGGTTCTCCTCTAAATCAGCAGCTTCGTCCCAACAGAAAGGATCATCTGACGGGCCCTCTCGCCAGAGCTGTTTCAATTGTGGCATAGCGGGGCATACCATGAGTCAGTGTCGTAAGGCGTCTAAAAAGTGTTTTTCATGCGGAAAGGGGGGAACATGTCTCGATACTGTTAACGGATCAAACCTGCACAAATTTCAGCTCCTCAGAGTCAACAAGGCTCGGTTCAGACATCTAGAGCATCCTCCATGTCCGACTATCGATCCCCACCTTGCCAAACTCCTCCATATGGTGCTGGAAGAGGACGTGGCCGCAGGGGAGGCACTGCACCCTCCTCGGGGACACTGCCATCCCGCGTGTTCGAACTAAGGGCTACTGATAACCAGACTGCACCTGCTATCTCAGGTACACTCTTATTAATTCCGAGTCTGTTCATGTACTGTTTGATACTGGAGCGACCCATTCGTTCATATCCGTGGAATGTGTTAACCGTTTGAATCTTCCTTATGTACCTTGTGAATGTTTTACTATTAAGCTACCTGAGGGTAGCAGGGTGGGGGGTAATTTGGTAGTTCGAAACTGCCTGATCTGTGTCGATAGTCAGGGCTGGACAGCAAATCTCATGGTTTTTCCACTTCAGAATGAAGACATTATTTTGGGTATGGACTGGATGACAATGCACAGGACGGTATTAGACACCTATCACCTGGCAGTTTCCATTACAACTCCCGACGGTGTTACTTACATAATCAGAGGCCGAGAACAGTTTAGTACTAAGGGGTCCCTCAGTCTCCTTACAGCAGGAGTATCTTGTGACGAACGGGAAACATATTATTTGTGTTATATTCTTCAGGAGGACACATCACAATTGTCAGTTGCTAATATTTCCATGGTAATCGAATTTCCGGATGTTTTTCCCGATGAATTACTAGGATTGGTCGATCTTTCGATTGAACTTGATCCAGGGACTACACCTATCTCCAAGGAACCATACAGGATGGCACCAGCTGAGATGAAGGAATTACAGTTACAACTCGAGGAATTTCTAAGGAAGGGGCTCGTTCGTCCGAGCACTTCGCCATAGGGTGCGCCGGTCATTTTTGTAAAAAAGAAGGACAACTCCCTACGCTTGTGTATCGATTCCACAGAACTAAATAAAGTCACTATTAAGAACCGTTACCCACTTCCAAGGATTGATGATTTACTGGATCAACTACAGGGAGCGACTGTGTTTTCAAAGATTGATTTACGTTCTGGATATCACCAATTGAGAATTCGAGAGGAGGATATTCCAAAGACCGCATTTCGATCGAGGTACGGACACTACGAGTACATGGTGGTGTCGTTTGGATTGACTAATGGACTAGTCGTTTTTATTGAATTGATGAACAAGGTTCTGATAGAATTTCTCGACAGGTGTGTGGTAGTCTTTATCGATGACATTTTGATCTATTCCCGGAGCCGATAGGAGCATGAGGAACACTTGAGGCAGGTGTTGAGTGTTTTGAGGCAACACCAACTTTATGCCAAACTTTCTAAATGCGAGTTCTGGATGCCGGAGGTGACCTTTTTGGGACATATGATTTCGGCAGAAGGCGTTAAGGTAGATCCCCAGAAGATCGAGACAGTCATGAGTTGGGAACCACCAAGAAATGTCAAGGAAGTGAGGAGTTTTCTGGGATTGGCAGGATATTATTGATAGTTTGTCGAAGCTTTTTCTAGTATTGCTCGGTCGATGACGAATCTACTAAGGAAAAGTACCAAGTTTGTTTGGACAACGGATTCTCAGGAGAGCTTCGACGAAATGAAGAGGAAGCTGACTACTGCGCCCGTACTGGTACTACCGCAGGGCACATAAGGATTCGTAATATACACCGATGCATCTATGCATGGACTTGGATGTGTATTCATGCAAAATGATAGAGTTATTGCATACGCCTCTCGACAACTTAAACCGTACGAGGTGAACTATCCGACGCACGACTTGGAGCTGGCTGCAGTGGTCCACGCCCTTAAAATTTGGAGACACTACCTTTATGGGGTTACCTATAAAATTTTTACGGACCACAAGAGTTTAAAATACATTTTCACCCAGAGTGAGCTAAACATGAGACAGAGGCGTTGGCTGGAGCTGATCAAAGATTACGATGTGGAGATTTTATATGACCCTGGAAAGGCCAACATCGTGTCAGATGCACTGAGTCGGAAAACTGCACAGGAGATGACACTATCCGGTTTAACGGTACAGTCGGAATTGCAGCAAGATCTAAGGAGGAATGGCATTGAAGTATGGATACAACACCGCCAGGGACAGTTGTGCTCAATTAACATTCATTCATCCTTGCTGGACGAGATACGCCTGGCACAGATGGAAGACCCGGAACTTCATGCGATCGGCACAAGAGCCAAAGGGGGATTTATTTCAAACTACAGGATCCAAGGGAGCTTGGTAAGGTTTAAGAGCAGAATTTGTATTCCACCGAATGACGAGCTTAAACAAACTATACTCAAGGAAGCTCATTCTACTCCTTATTCGGTGCATCCCGGGGCGAGCAATATGTATAAGGATTTGCGGAAGAGCTTCTGGTGGAAGAACATGAAACAGGAGGTAGCGAGGTTCATTGCTCAATGTATGACATGTCAACAGGTGAAGATTGAACACCGCGGGCCGGCCGGAATCATGCAGCCCTTACCCATTCTGGAATGGAAATGGGAGAGCATATCAATAGATTTTGTCACCAAGTTACCAGTGACGGTGGGAGGAAAAGACACTATATGGGTGATTGTAGACCGACTGACGAAGTCGGCACATTTCATTCCAATTCAGGAGACCACCGGGACAGAGCAGATGGCCACCATCTTTATCCGAGAAATCGTAAGGCTACATGGCGTTCCCTCGGGAATTATATCAGATGGAGATACTAGATACATGTTCCGTTTCTGTAAGGCTGTCCATAAGGCTATGGGTACTCATTTACATTTAAGCACGGCCTATCACCCTCAAACAGATGGACAGACAGAATGTACTATACAAACCCTGGAGGATATATTAAGAGCGTGTGTACTCGATTGGGGTAAGGATTGGGCCAGACACCTCTGCTTGGCGGATTTTTCATACAACAACAGCTGGCATGCAAGCATAGGCATGGCACCCTTCGAGGCCTTGTACGGTAGGAGGTGCAAGTCTCCTCTGTGTTGGGATGATGCGTCCGATGTCATCGCTACCGAGTTGAATCTGATCCAGGAATCTATTAAGAAGATTTCCATCGTTCAAAAACACATGTTGGCAGCTCAGAGCTGCCAAAAGTCATATGCTACGGACCGCCAGCGACCGTTGGAATTTATGGTCGGGGACCATGTTTGGGTCAAAGTATCGCCGATGCGGGGTGTTCGATGCTTCGGCCAGAAGGGCAAATTGAGCCCGAGATTTACTGGCCAGTTCAAAATACTGGACCGAGTTGGTAAACTAGCTTATCGACTCGCACTTTCATCTTCATTAGACGGAGTGCATAACGTCTTCCACGTTTCCCAGCTAAGGAAGTATGTGTACGACCCAAGCCACAAGATTAATTTTGAGGAGGTGGAGACTTCTAATGATGCTACCTCTAGAGAAGTCCCAATCGCGATTTTGGATCGACGCATAAAGACACTAAGGAATAAGGCCATACCTCTTGTAAAAGTTCAATGGTCGCACCATGGCATAGAAGAAGCGACTTGGGAGACCGAGTCGAGCATGAGGGAAAATTATCCCGAGTTATTTTATTAGTTTCAGGACGAAACTATTTTTAAGGGGATTGGTATGTAATACCACCAGTATTACATGCTATTTCACGATGAGAGATCATTTCTATTTCATCTATTTAATAAATAAATGTACTCCGTCACGATAAATGTATTTTGGATGATACGTTCGTACTATATTAACATGAATAAAGCTTGTCCGCGCCTGTTATTCTTGTATTGAGATTGTATGATGATTGATGATTTGTAAGTGACATACCTCGATTTCATTGGGCAATTATCGGTGCGAATATGATGGTGGCCAACGTCTTGTTCCCCGAGAGATTACTCGATGAGATTGAGAGGGAGTCGCGTTATAAGGAATCAATGTGATAATAACTTAGTAAACAAACTGAACCTTACGTACGTTAAAAACTATGTATTACGTATGCTAAGTATGTGACATTACGTATGCTAAAGGTTATGCCTTACGTACGTAACGCGGTCTTCGGTCTTCGGATAGGGAATCTTCGTCGGATGGTGCATTGTCAGACCAACTTTCGGTGTGATAACGACAGGCAAGTCAACAGTTGTTACGTACGTTAGCCGACTTTCGTTACGTACGTAACGATGTGTGTAAATTAGTCCAGTAAGTTCTGAGTTTTTCCTTACGTACGTTAAGCTCTCCATGATAACGTACATAACATGGCTTACGTATGTAAAGCTTCAGGCCTAACGTGCGTAAAGCCATTCCGAATTTATATAAGGACACCCTCCTTTTCATTTCTTTCGACCCAAAAACTCACTCTTTGCTCTTCATACTATCCTCCACCCTCTCTAAGTCGGTTCTTAGCCTCCCTAATCAAGTGTTATCCTGTTGGAGTGAGTTGATCAAGCTCCGGAGGAGGTGTTGAAGATGCTACCCTTTCGTTCTTCATCGTCCTTCGTCGTTATTCATCCTCTTTTGTCAATTGAGGTAAGTTTATCGAATCTTGAACTCATTTCAGTGTTGTTATACGAGCTATACTAAATTTCGGATGCTTTGGGTAGTTTAGAACTTTCGACAATGATCGGAACGGTGAAAACTATCACAATTATTAATCGATGCCTATCTTGCTAAGTAATTAGAATGAGTGATGGTAGTACTCGTAATTGAATGGGAACTCATAACCGAATTGTTAATCACCAACACCTTAGAATCATCTTGTTGTAGATTTCAATCATAATTCGATTACCATATCGTAAAAACGTTAATAATCCCTTGATGAACTAACTAACGATTATCAAATCGGATAAGTAATCAAACATGTTAAGTTCGGGGAATTAGTGCTTAATCGTTCCATTCTAGTAATTTATACTAAAATTAGTGATGTAATTATGATGGCCTTGAGCCATAGTCACGACGTAGAGATGTTGTATTAGAACATTAATAAATGAGATGGTAAATTGTAAAATGGCGAACTGAGGAAACTAGTAATATGCATTATGGTCACAAATAGAAAATTCCGATTTTGGCAGCATGAACAATCAAGTTTAGGATCCTTACGGGACGGGGAGAATTGTTAGTAATCATCATTATTACTACAAGATGTTAATCGACTAACATGTAATAGGTTGGGCTTTTGGGTGTGGTCGTTCGAGCTGTTGTGTTATCAAGGAAGTAACTCTCGTCGGATTTGAGGCAAGTAAATCTTGCTCGGACCTTACGTATTAATATTTCAGAATATTGCATGTGTTACTGTCTATGGTAAGGTGCTCGTCTTATCTATCTCGTCCGGAGTATTCCTGTGTAGATACTTCCGTGACCCTTGGCTGCGGCCTTGGCAGTTTATATGTTGATATATCTTGCGGAACTGTGTTGAGGGATAAAACCTGCATGGTACCCACGTCCGGAGTATTCCTGTGTAGATACTTCCGTGACCCTTGGTTGCGACCTTGGGAGTTTATATGCTGATAAAAGGAATGACGTTGAATTGAATATTCGGTGATAACCTTGTTTCTGAATTCATCTGATTCTATCATTGAAATTTGTTCGAAATGTCTGACCTGGGTTGACAGACACGATACGTCGTGTCAGGCAAATTTGTTGAATATGTGCAGGACATTCCCGAAGGTTCCGTTCAGGCCTGAGCAGTGTTGGGAAGAAGACTTGTTCTTTCTTAAACTAAATTTGAATAATCCACGTTGTGACGGACCTATCGAGTTACGCATTAGGATAGACGACAGAATAAATCGAGCTTATTCTCTCTTTATGAATATTAAATATTGGATATCTAATTTATTGGACATTGGATGTCTAATTAATTATGAACATTGGATGTATAAGTTAATTTATTGGATAAAATTACTGGATGATTAATTTAATTCATAAATATAATTATTTCTTGGAGAAATTAATTATATTATTTTGTATTTGATATAATTAATTAATCGAATTAATTAATTGATTTAAATATCTCGAGATGGAAAGGAGTTTATCTGATTGGACAAACGAGAGTCCAAAACGAACCAAACTCTCCTAATTCCTTCTATAGGCCGCCCCACTTCCCCCTTCCTCACAAAACAAGACTTTTGATGAGGGGAGTTGGCATGTGATGAATGAATTTAATATCAATAGGGGAAGAAAGTAGGTGATTGTGAGACAATAAAAACAAGACTTCTCATCCCTCATTCGAAGATAACTCACGGCCAGAACACAAGAGAGGAGAGAGAGAAAAGTTTTCTTGTCTTGTTCATTGTCTTCTTCACTTCATCACCTTCTTATAGAAGATTGAGAGAGATTAAATTGATAACTATACTTTGAGTATATACATCAATTTCTATAGCTTCACCATCCTATTCTAGCCGTATCCTTGGAGGATAATAGGGTGGGTGTTATTCCGGGCGACTTTCGGCGCGTGGCTAGTAGAGGCACGGTGTTTCGGTGCTCGGGATTTCTAAAGCTGGAGGAATTATATTCATGGCGGAGATCACCAAAAGCTTGCGAATCGGATTTATGGAGGTGATCACAAACTACAACCATTTAATCAAAGGACTACAAGGATCTGATTTTGTATCTCCCTCTTGTTTAGTTTTATATATTCGTACATAGATTGATCGATCCTCTTAAGGGATTCAGATCGAATTTGATTCGTGTATTGCTTCAGTGGCGCATTATTTTTAGGCACAAAATCCCAACAGTGGTATCAGAGCAAGGTTCTGCGATCGTAGTACGATATATAGCATTTGGAATGCTTGATTGTATGGTTAATGATTTGGAATCATTTATTATTGTAATTGTAGCATATGTTCGGTTTTTCATTGTAGTTATATTTTACACAAATTTATATTTAAATATAAATCTTTATTTTCTTGGAAATATGATTTATATTGAAGATATGAAAGTCGAAAAAAATTGATATTGGATATCCGGTCGGAAATCGAGGTCCGGATTGTCGTTGGGCAGCCCCCGAAACAGGTCTGCCGAGCAGTCAGGGCTGTCGGATCGCGATCCGGGCTTGTTGGATCGCGGTCCAGTATGTTTCTCGGCCCTGCCTTGCGGTCCTGCATGTTTGGACCGCGATCCGGGCCTGTTCCGGACTCGTTTTCTCCGTGTATTCCAGAAAATTAATCTCCCACTTTTAAATTAAATTTAATAGGATTAAAATGATATATAGTTTTTCATTTTATAAGGGAAAATTAATTAATTGTAATACTCTTGATTGTCCGAATTATTTTGAACGAATTTATATTACCGATTGTGTGAATTGATTGGATCAATTCTATTTAATTGCTAATTTTATATATTGGTTGGATTAATATATTTATTAATTCCATTTAATTAGTATTTATTGGATGAATGCTTTTGAATGGGGATGTGGTTCATGGACCTAGTTTTGGATCGTTTATTTTGTTTGATTGGGGTTTAAACGCCATTTTGAGCCTATTTATTTCACTAGAAAAATTTGTATATGATGCAATTTTTCAAATGTAAAATTTATATGCAATGACGAAGACCAGAGGAAGGTACGTTCGAGAAGACGAAGATTCAAGACCAAAGACATGTAATTAGATTATGATGTTTTTGTTCTAGCAACGGTCCATGAACTGCATGTTGGTAGCAACTAGGTTGTGGATATTTTATTCATATGGTATGAATGCTACAAACGCGCTTAAATTAATTAATGTGCAAAGTGTAACATTAATCGCTAAAATTCTCCCACGACAAAATATTAAGTTTAAAAAGTTTCAAGGTTTTCCGTCCCTCCATCGAGCTTTCAAAAAATTAAAATCCAAACTGGATGTGCTATGCTTTCGAGTTATCGGGGTAGTCTTTCGGGGAGGATAGATAAATTCTGAGAGTGCATTGGATGCGTTCGGTTGGAGCGAAATTTATCCCTAGAAACCTATTCGGTTACCGGATAAGATTCAATTACGAAACTGATCAGTGTCGATGGTGTAAACTTAACTTGTTCACGAACCATAGAAACTGTATAGGTTGAGGGGAGTGAACAAGGGGAAAAAGAAGATCGAATCATCCATTAGATGGGTTGGTGTTGGAAACCATTTTATAAAGATTAATACACCAGAAGCCTGTTCGGTTGCCCTCTATTAAAATTTATAAAGAACTCGATCACCACTATGAAATAAAGATGAATACTTTCGGATTTCACAGGATAGTATGTTATTCCGATAAAATAGTGGGAGCTGGGTTAAAAAAATATGAAAGTCCTTAATTTTAAACTCAAACCATAATTGAAAGAGTCCATAATCAATCCATTGTACTTTATGCAGACATAAAACTCTCAATAATGACAATGAAGCCACTCACTATACTACTCGGAAAGAACACCTTAATTGGGTCTAACTTTGTGTCTTGGCTCCGCAACCTGATGAAAGTTCTCAGTATGGAGGTGCTGGGATACGTCTTGGAGGCGGACATTCTGGTAGCTCCTGTGCGGACCAGAGCCATTCAAGAAGATGCTGAAAACCACGAAAAGTGGGTTAAGGATGACATTAGAGTCCGTGGCTATATGATGACCTCTATGTCTAAATGAGCTTCAGATAGCTCATGAGAAAATGACTTCAGCTAGGGATATCTTATCTCACTTAACCGAGCTTTATGGTGAGCACAGTCGAACTGCTAGGTATGAGATATCTAAAGAGCTTTTCGGTGCCAGGATAAAAGAAGGTGAGAAATTCCGCGACCATGTCCTCATAATGATCTCTATGATTGAGAGATTGGAGGCTCTTGATTTTAGGATGCATGCTTCTCTACAAACCGACCTTATCCTGCAATCTCTTCCTGATTCCTTCTCATAGTTTGTTATGAACTTCAACTGCAATGAGATTGCATGCAATTTAGCATGGTTGATGAACAAACTAGTAACCGCTCAGTCTCAGATGAAGACTCCACGGGAGAAGGAGTCTGCCTTTGTAATTTCTTCTGGATCTCGGAGGTCCAAGAATAAGAAGAAAAAGACTAAGAAGCAGATGGGCCTACAAAACAAGGACTTTAAAGGTAAGGGCAAGGCCCCAATGGTTCCCAAAAGCAAGAAGGTGAAGAAGGACGCATGTCTGAAATGCCATGAGCTAGGCCACAGGGCAAGAGATTGTCCGACTCTTCATGGCACTTTAGGTACAGAACTTTTAGTTTTGGAAAGTAATTATTCTGCTACCATATTTTCTACTTCTGGGATACTGGATTCAGGTGCTAGTTCTCACATTTGTACCTTGAATCAAGATCTGGAACGAAGTTGAAAGCTTGGACCTAGGGAAGTGATGATTACTGTCGGAAGCGGGCATAGTGTCACATCAATTGATATAGGATCACTTCTTTTGGATTTGGAATCCGGCTTTGTTTTAACTTTAGATGCTGTATAAATATTGCCCAAGGGGCATAAGATCATTGTATCCATTCCAGCCGTGGATCGAAAAGGCATTTTATTTTTCATTGGTGATGGTTCCTGGAAAATTTATTTTTCAAAATAAACTAGTAGGCACTACCATATTGTTAAATGGATTGTATCATCTAAACCTAAATAGCAAATTAGTTGTGAATACTATGACTCGGAAGCGTGGTAGGGATGAAACTAACCATGTTTTGAAATGGCATCTTAGACTTGGTCATGTTGGTCAGACCAAGGTTTACAAAATGGAAAAGGATGGACTTATGGGTCCATTGGGATTGAATCCCTTTCCAACTCGTGAATCTTGCCTTAAAGGCAAATGACTAAGTCCCCATTCACAAGGACTTTTGAAAGAGCCGCTAATAAACTTGTATTAGTCCATACCGACTTGTGTGGTGCTATAGAAGCAACACATGATGGATATCAGTATTTCATTACGTTTACGGATGATCATACTAGGTATAATTATGTATACTTTAATGAAACATAAATCCGAGGCCTTTGAGAAATTCCGAGAATTTAAGGCCCTAGTCGAAAAACAAACTAGTAATCATATCAAGGCACTTAGTGTTGGAGTATTATATTCCATATAATCATAAATTAGTTTTGATGATGAGTTGACGATCAACCAAAACAAAAAAAAAGAATCAATAGAACGAATAAGGAGTCGATGTCACCTAATCAGACCAGATGGTAAAAGTCACCTGATGATTTAGCGCACGCTACGGACAAAGATTAACGCACGCTAAAAAAGTCACCTGACGTCTCACTTGAAGTGTCACCTGATGGATAACATATGCAATAGTAAAAACAAGGCACGCTAAATGACCGAGTTAGCGCATGCTATAGATGAAGGCTAATGTATGCCAATGAAGGAATATATCCATTGTAAATAATTTCAACGCAGAGATCACGCGGTCAGTCAATGAATCTGAAAAGCAAAGTTTGAACAGACAGTGCACGCTATTAAGAATACTTAGCGCACGCTAAGTTTGAATTATGACTATTGGAAATAAGACTTTCGAGCATTAGATCGTTGTAAAACGAAGACCAGATAGCACACGCTTAGAGTGAAAGTTAGCGCACGCTAACGAGAGAGGCAGAAGCTACTGGACTAAAGAAAAGAGGAGTTAACATATGTAACCATGCAGATTAACGTACGTAAGAAGATTTAGAGCATGTTAAAGAAAAGAAATAGCGCATGCTAATAAAGACATGCAGTAACGGCTAGTTGAGAGAACTTGCTAATAAATACCATGTCATTTGGTATCATTAAAAACAACAACTAAAAGCAAATCACATATTTACCAACTATCATTGTATACATTATTATTGTTGTATTTGTGCTTAATTGATAAGTGTTTGAGTGTTCATACACAAAAACATACACAAGAGGAAAGATACGGATTGTAGATTGATTCGGTGTTATTAGGATCATTGATCCAGCATTATTAGAATCATATCTAAATCCAAGAAAGGTTTGTCTAGTACCAATAGAAAGCTAGATAGGTTGCTTCCTTGTCCGATAGAAAAGTGAAACGGTTTATCTTGGACCGACATAAAGACAAGAGTGTAACGGTTTATCTCAAACCGATAAAAAGACGAGATTGTAACGGTATCTCTCGGACGGATAGAAGACGAGGCACAGAGGTTGATCTTAAGCCTAAAGAAAAAGATACGGAGAGAGGACGTAGGCACATTTAGACAAACCTCTATAAATCTTGTGTCATTTACTTTCCGTAAGTTAATTACGCTTCCGCAATGCAAAAGAGTTTGGAAACTCTACTCCGCAATATTATCCACCATTCAAGGTGGGGTGACATTCACCAACAATTGGTATCGGAGTGGTTTGTCTTGAAAGTTGCTTAACATCCGAGGAGAAGAAGATCCTATGGCGTTTCAAATTGCACTGGTCGAAGGTCTTGCCTTAAACCGACATCCATTCTTTGATGGATCGAATTTTATGACTTGGAAGAAGAAGATGTCGATATTCATCCAAGCTTATGATATCGAGCTTTGGAAAGTTATTTGCCTAGGTCCGAAAAATCCTACAAAACCAGACGACTCTCTAAAATGCTTCGAAGATTATGATGATGTGGATTAGAAAAATGACCACTATAATTGCAAAGCAACGCAATTATTATATTGTGCTTTAAATCCAGAAGAACACAACCGGATATCCTCGTATGAAAGTGCCAAAGAAATTTGGAAAATGTTAGAGGTAACACATGAAGGAATGAAACAAGTCAAAGAGACAAAAATAAATGTGCTCCTCCATGAATAAGAGCTATTTCTGATGAAGAGTGAAGAGTCCATTACAAATATGGTCGACCGATTTTCGGTCATCACTAATAGACTGGTTTGTTTCGGAAAACCGTTGACAAGTAGTGAAAAAGTAAAGAATATCTTAAGACCACAACCTGTTGAATGGGACGGGACGGTTACGGTGATTATGGAATCGAAAGATTTAAATAATCTTGATTTTAGTGCCCTCGTTGGTTCACTAATAAACTACGAGATAGTTGTTAAATCTCGAAACGCTAAGCCGAAGCCGAAATAAAAGTCAATAGCTTTGAAAGCTAAGATGTCAAAGAAAGAAGAAATCCTGGTGGACGAAGATGAGAATTGGCATATTATGCCAAAAGTATAAATAAGTACCAAAACTTATTGAACTGGCGAAAAAAAGACATCAACTCGAGCGAGTCAAAGAAGTCCGACAATGACCGTCGAAACTATGGTAAACCAGGCCATTTTGCTAAAAACTGTCGAGCCTCAAATCCTAAGAAGGAAGTTCTCATAGCTACATGGAGTGACGAAGAGAATTACGATGAATATACTCAAAATAACCTCGCACTCATGGCAAAAAGTTCATTCGACGAAAGCGACGTCGAAATCCAGGTTCGTACCTCGTCTCACGACGAATTATTTGAAGCATTCGAACTTTTACATACCGATTTTTCAAAATGCTTTAATTGACAATAATCCCTGAAATCGAAAAATAAATTATTGAAAATAGAAATTTGCAAAATAAATGAAAAAAAGAAATTTATTGAAACTAATCATTCTAAATGTCTTGAAAATAAAAATAAATTAAAGGATGATCTTTTGAAAGTTCAAAATGAACTTAAGATTTTAATGAACGAATTTTCTTGCGGAAATGATAAATTTGAACAAATGATTTTCGTTCAAAAATATTCATTAAATAAATAGGGGTTAGGATTCAAACCGAATAATAAAAGTGAATCCTTAAATTATAAAATACCCCGATGTAATAAATGTTTAAAACTTGGGCATCATATTTCGACTTGCAAAAGCCCACGACGGACGATAAAAATTAAAAAAGTATGGATTCCTAAAGGAACCACAATACCGAATATCATTTATGTTTCAAAAGAAAAACCAACTCTCGGTTGGTTCCCCAAAAATCAAAATTAATATATTTCCATCAATTGGTATTTTGATAATGTTTTTTTAATAATTATTTAACTCAGAGGGAGTTATTATTTTTAAAATGGGGAGATGCATTTTTCAGGGGGAGTTTTACCCGTTAATGGTCTTATTTAATGCATAATTTTTTTTATTATGCACTTTTGATTATGACAAAATGGGGGAGATAGTATGATAAAGGGGGAGAATGTCGATAAAAACGATACGAGAAGAAGAATACGAGTCATGGAAGAATGACGAGAAAAATAAAAATAATATCTCGATCATGAAAGGGGGACAAAATTCGAAAGAAAAGAAAGATGGGAAGATGAAAACTAACAAAATGGACAAAGCCGAAAACTTTGATCTGTAATTATTTTTATTTTTGCAGGTATAAAATCCCATCGAAGGTTGTTGTTTTGTCATTATCAAAAATGGGGAGATTGTTGGAGTATTATATTCCATATATTCATAAATTGGTTTTGATGATGAGTTGATGATCAAAACAACAAAAGAATCAATAGAACGAAGAAGGAGTCGAAGTCACCAGATCATACTGGATGGGAAAAGTCACCTGATCAGACCAGATGAAAAAGTCACCTGATCATACCAGATGGGAAAATTCACCTGATCATACCAGACAGGAAAAGCTAACTGATCAGATCAGACCAGATGGGAAAAGTCACCTGATGATTTAGCGCACGCTACAGGCAAATATTAACGCTCGCTAAAAAAGTCGCCTGATGAATAACATACGCAACACAGTGAAAATAACGCATGCTTAATGACTGAGTTGGTGCACAATACAGATGAAGGCTAATGCACGCTAACGAAGGAATATATCCATTGTAAAGAATTTCAATGCGGAGATCACGCGGTCAGTCAACGTATATGAAAAGCAAGTTTGAACAGATAGTGCACACTATTAAGAATGCTTAGCGCACGCTAAGTTTGAATTATGACCGTTGGAAAGAATACTTTCGAGCATCAGACTGTTGTAAAACAAAGACCAGATAGCGCACGCTAAGAGTGAAAGTTAGCGCATGCTCACGAAAGAGGCATAAGCTACTGGACTAAAGAAAAGAGCAGTTAACGTACATAACCATGCAGATTAATGTACATAAGAAGGTTTAGCGCATGCTAAAGAAAAGAAATAGCGCACGCTAATAAAGACATGTAGTAACGGCTAGTTGAGAGAACTTGCCTATAAATACCAAGTCATTTGGTATCATTAAAAACCACTACAAGCAAATCACATATTGACAAGATATCATTGTATACATTATTGTTGTTGTATTTGGGCTTAATTGATAAGTGTTTGAGTGTTCATACACGAAAACATACATGAGAGGAAAGATACGGATTGTAGATTGATTCGGTGTTATTAGGAACATTGATCCGGCATTATTAGAATCATATCTAAATCTGAGAAAGGTTTGTCTAGTACCAATAGAAAGTTGGATAGGTTGCTTCCTTGTTCGATAGAAAAGGAAAACGGTTTATCTTGGACCGACATAAAGACAACAGTGTAACAGTTTATCTCGAACCTATAGAAGACGATATTGTAATGGTATCCCTGGGACCGATAGAATATGAGGCGCAGAGGTTGATCTTAAGCTTAAAGAAAAGATACAGAGAGAGGACGTAGGCACGTTTTTGGCCAAACCTATTTAAATATTATGTCATTTACTTTCTTCCAGTAAATTACGTTTCCGCAACACAAAAGAGTTTAAAAACTCTACTCCGCAATATTATCCACCATTCTAAGTGGGGTGCCAATTCGCCAACAATTAGGTCGGACAGAGGTGGCGAATATAGGAGTACAGAGTTTGACGAGTTCCTAAAGGAGCATGGAATATTATTACAACTAACACCTCCAGAAACTCCCCACTTAAATGGTGTGTCAGAAAGAAGGAACCGAACCTTGTTGGACATGGTTTGTTCCATGCTTAACCGACTTGCAAATTTACCTGGTGGGGTATGCGCTCCTGACTGCGGCTTATATATTGAACAGATGTCCTTCCAAGTCCATACCTAAAACTCCACATGAGATGTGGGAGGGCAAGAAACCAAGTCTTAATTATATTAGGATTTGGGTATGTCACGCCTATGTCAAGAAGACTAAGTTGGAAGCTAGTTCCTTCAAGGGATGTTTTATTTTATTCCCATCTGTGATGATGGGTTATCTATTCTACATGCTCGAAGATCGAAAAATCATTATTGCTTTGCAAGCACACTTCCTGGAAGATGAGGTCATTCAGGAAGGTGGATCTGGTAGAAGTATTTCTTTGAAAGAATACAATGAAACTCCTCAGGAGACACCTGTACAAGAAGTTGGAACGGAACTTCTGAAACACAAGTACAACCACCTTGTAGGTCTAGTAGGGTGTCTCAATTACCTGAGAGGAATGGTTTTATTCACTTGAAGGAATTGGGTCTCCATGAGGTTCCAGGTGATAACCATGAGACCGACCCGCAACCTATGACCTAGCAATGGTAGTTGTAGATTTCGTGAAATGGAATGTAGTAGGCTTCACGTAGTTGTTACCTACATTTTGACGAGGCAGTTAATAGAGTTTGGCTTCGTGCAAAATGAAGAGGAACCTTGCGTATACAAGAGGGTTATTGGGAGCAAGATCGCATTCTTAGTACTATATGTAGATGATATTCTACTAATAGAAAACGATGTGGGAATGCTCAGTTCTGTGAAAGCTTGGCTTTCAAGTAGGTTCTCCATGACAGACTTGTGAGAAAAAACCTATATTCTTCGGATTCGAATCTACTGGGATAGAGAGAAGAGAATGATAGGTCTTTCCCAAGCCCTCTATATAGAAAAGATCTTAAAGCGATTTAAGATGGATGATTCAAAAAGAGGGTTCCTACCGACGTGATATGGAATAAAAATCACCTTGAAGATGTGTCCTCAAAGTGAGGAACAACGAAAGGAAATAGGTAATATACCATATGATTCGGACATGGGTAGCCTTATGTATGCCATGTTGTGTACGAGACCTGTCACATTGTCATTCACCTTTTTCTGTCCTCAAACCCAGGTAGGGAACATTGTACCACCGTAAAGAATGTTCTCAAGTACTTTAGAAGGACTAGAGATCTGGTTCTTATGTATGGTGGTGGAGAACTGAATGTGATGGGCTTCATGGATTCAGACTTTCTAGGACAGAAAATGACTCTATGTCTACTTCTGGGTACAATTTACTCTTAATGGAGGATCAGTATCTTGGCATAGTGTCAAGCATAGTGCGACTGCTGATTCCACCTATTAGGCTGAGTATAAAGTGGTCTCGGAGGCCTCCAAAGGAAGGGTTTTGGATTAAGAAGTTACTGGGTGAACTTCAAGTGACACCATGTGCTGCGCTGCTTGTTTTTTTTTTTAAGCGATAAACGATGGAGCTGTAGCAGAGGACTAAAAGCCAATATTTGAGAGAAAGTATCATCTCGTGAGAGAATTTGTTTGCAAAGGATACATTGTGCTGCATAGAGTAGACTTAGTAGACAACGTCACTGACCCACTGACCAAGCTACTTTCTCAGATAAGCTTGGAGCGTCATCTGGAGAACATGGGTATTAGATACCATAGTGTGTGGCACTGAGTGCAAGTGAGAGATTGTTAGGAGTATGCCCTCGAATGCCTCTCAGAGGATGTTAGAGTGAGGGCATTATACTTGTTGTTATGTAAATCATTACAAAAAGGCAATTGTATGTTTCTTTATTTACTGGTAGTCACTGGCATTCCTGACTCGTAAATATATATATATAGAAACTAGTCTGTGTATTTGAGAACAAAACATTCCGCTCCTTATTGGATAAGGGGATCGGCACTAGAAAGGTTTATAGTTCAAATACTTAATCATTCGCAAGTCGATGAAACTTGACTGGGTGTTAAGTTTATGTGAAGACTTGTAGGACGTGTTCTTTAACTTGGAGAGTTCTTGTCGAAAGCTAATGGTTAGTGGGACCATACGTTATAGGTATGCTAATGAGATTAGTATACTCGAACCGACTCACCCTTGATTCATCACATGGATTTCACTTCGGGACAGTAAATGATGGAATCAAAAGGTTGTGATGGGTATTCGTGAACCTCTGACTTGAGGATTTAGTAGGGATGTGCTTGTGATGTTAAGATTTTCATTAGAGTAGTTCGACCAAAAAAACCGAAAGGTGGTGGTCAACCTCGACATGCATCTTGACGGGCAAGTAGCAGGTTCTACTAAATACTAAGATAGGATTCTTTCTCCTGTTAGTGAACAGGTATATGTCCTATGCGGTTTTTGGCAGATGAGATCATAAGTCTTTGGCCAAAGCATTGGAGCTAGTTGTATTAGATACACGAGATCTCAATGATCTCAATTTGCATTAACTCATGCATTGCGTCAAGTACAGATAGCGTTTGACTGACCGTGACCCTATAACTTGATCGGGACATTTTAAAGAAGTGTTTATACATATACTGGTATTCACGACAGGAAGGTTTTGGAATGATCCCAATCATTCGTTCTCAGTTAAGTTACAGTGTAGGCTGCGGGACTGGCTAGGTGGTGCTATCACTCTTTGGTTCCTCCCATTGCTAACTGAGATGGACCTACCGAGTCGCGCATTAGGATAGACGACAGAATAAATCGAACTTATTCTCTCTTTATGAACATTAGATATTGGATATCTAATTTTTTGGACATTGGATGTCTAATTAATTATGGACATTACTACACCAAAATGGCCGATTTGTCATTGCCAAAAGCAGTAACAAATGGATTTTGTCACTGCTATTGAAGGTGACATTTTCAGGGTGACAAATCCCTTAGTCACTGCTACCGAAGGTGACAAAATTGTATTGTCACCGCTAATGTTACACCTTGAAAAGGATACATTATAAACAGTAGTCACTGTATTTGTCACTGTCATGAGAGGTGACAACTGTTTTAATTTGTCACTGGCCATGAAGGTGACAAATATCTTTATTTGTTACCTCATATTGTCACCTCTATTAACAATGACAATATCTAACTTTGTCACCGCTGTTGAAGGTGACAAATGTTCCGTGACTTCTAATTTTGTCACCTCCTTTAGCAGTAATAAATCTGACATAATTTAACTACAATAATATAATTTTTCTAAATATTTTTTCTTTAATTTTTTTGATACCTGTACAATTATTAACTAATCAACTATAAATAACACAAATTCCAATATCACCACACCCACATCATTTTAATATCACAGAATGCACTAATTAAATTCATCATTTGTTCAAATTCATAAACAACACGCAAGTGTTCAAATTCTCAAGTTACACACATAGTGTTCAATTTCATAAAAAATACTTAACAAAAGTAAGACTTAACGCTCAAATCATTTTAGCAACCATATAGGCCATACCACCCAACTACCCTCAGTTTCCTTGATATTTGTGGCACACCCTTGACTATGTAGATACAAACTTTGTCCCTCTTCTCCTGGAACGACGTCAATTACTAGAACTTTACGTTCAAAGTCCACCAATGCATGACCATGCATAATCGTTCCCGTAGTTGCCGTTGAAACAATTACTCCAGTTACAATCATTCCCGTAGTTGCCGTTGAAACAATTACTCCAGTTGCCGTTGAAACAATTACTCAATAATTTCAACCTGCAAGAAACCACTCGAAAACATATCATTAGAGATATTGACACATATTTGCTGAAACATGAGGAGCGAGTTCAATTGCTCATAATTTTTTTCAGTACTACAAACCAAAGGGATCCAACTATGACCTTACTATCAGTAATATCAAAGGTCAATCGAGATTCTCAGCCCGTCATGTGCAAGCTGGACCGGTATTCCTTCTCTAGAAACAAAATGAAAACAGGTATAGTTGCATTGTATGCTCATCCATGTCGACTTGTAAACTATCAAAAATACATTTTAGTAAAACAATCTGACTAGCACAAAGTAAACAGCAAAATACCTTTCAGACTAGTCCTTGAGAAACTCATTGTATTTGTTGTGATCAAAATCATGGGCCATTCCAATAAGCAAAGCTCTCTATGGGCATATCCTCTTAACAGCATCAAGAGTCTGGAGATGAAAAATTCAACAATTTAACACCAAGTCGAGCAATTGCCATAGCATCACACTCCAAGGGAAACAAAAAGGTGAACCTGAGGGAAGCAGAAGTGAGTATTGTGAGATCCTTTCTGCAAAAAAAAAAGGCCAATAAGCAACATGGAATTACAACAATAAATCATGAAGAAATGAGATGAAATTCCAAAAATCCTCATCATCATAACTTTTCCTATGAAAAATATTATGAGACGACGTTCAGTTGAGATAATTACTATAGTTATCTCCCATTAGCAGGATCAAATAAAATCAACATGTACATCGTGGAGCATGATAAATTGAAGTTAGGAAGTCATCTCATTGACAAAAAACTACGAATCCTATGAAATCAAACAAGAAAGCAAGAGCCGAACATGTACTAAGAGTTGATTTTGACTATGATGGTACGGACACATAGGATGATGCAAGATGATGTTATGCATTGATTACAAGAACTGTCCCTGAAGTTTGTCAAATGAGCAACAACTGTAACCATAATAACAAAATCAAACAAACGAGGCAGAAAAAGGCTTCTAAAATATGCTGAGTTACTAGTGGGTGTAAACATGAAGTAACGATCTTTTAAGTATACAAGATTGATGTGTATTGTACTAACCTTGTACAGTGTGTCCAAGATAAGGAGATCTATCTGTTGACCACCATCTTTCGAAATACCTACAAAGAAGCAGAGGTTTGTTTTTAATAAAAGCTCCAATGTGTGTAGCTACATAGAAAAGTAGAAATGCTACTTCTCTAATTCTCCTTTTCCAGTCTGTAGGTTCACCCAAGATCCTTTTTGGTAATTTATAGCTGTAGTAACAGTTATAAAACATAAAAAACAAATACGGAGAGAATAACATTGCTTATGGTATTCTGTGGCTGGAAGAAACCGTGAAATGTCTGATATATATGCAACTTTATATCTTTAACCTAATAGAAAACCTAAGCATACATAATCTTCACCATGCATCACCTAGTAAGAACATAAGAAAAAGAATAATATCAGAAAGGCATAAGGTATTGTTTCTAGGACATAGAAAATGAGATGAGCACAAGATAATACTAATGGGTAGAGGAGCAAACTGCAGTCCAGATGTCACAAACGGCTTTGTGCAATCATTTTCTATAATTTTCCAGTCAAGTTGGGCAACACGTCTAACTTCTTGGCCAGGCTTGAGTTTTTTCTGAACCAAGTAAGGGAATTTCACTGCAATGCTATTGAAAATGTATTAACAATCTATAACACATGACATCAATTTGCAACTGCAAACAACCACCATCTCAAGGTCTAAATGGACCATTATTAGTAACTAACATCAATTGCGGTTGCCAGCAATTACTCCTGGACTTTCGAATGTGTCAGGAAATTGGTGGTGGATTACTAAACAGATTCATAACTTTTCAAAATTAACCGTACTTATATATTGTCAAGGCTTCCTTGAAATGGTGCAAAAAGAAATATAGCTAACTGTATAACGTATTTAAAGGCAATCAATCTCATTTGTTGGCCTACTAATCCTTTTGAAGCATAAGAATAATAAATCAGTAGTATTACTCCATTTATGCTCAAAACTAAGATTACCATCAACCTCCTATTTCTTTCACTTACTTTATAAGAAGCGGGTGAACATGAAAGTTTCTTTTCAAGTTTTGTAAGCTTATAACCATCTCATCAATGAGTACACTCAAAAGATTTTTCCACATCAATCTTTCGTTGAACCACAAACTACTTAACCTAATATATTTGCTAATAATATGGTGCAGCTAAAAGAAACATGTGAACCGGACAATACGAAAGTAAAACCAACAACAATAAGACCATCATCTGAAACGGTCTGGACACTTTGTACAATAGAAGCAAATAGCTGGTATGAAATAGAATTATATTAAAAAGATAATGTGAAGTACATTTTAACTAAGACATATGATTCCCTAAGTCTCCCAAACAAATTAAACTTCAATATTGTAAATCCATTTAATAACCAAAGTTTAGATCCACAAAGCCAGGAAACACAAATAATCCAACAATCCAAAATTCAGAGGGCTAAACAAAATTATAAACCCTAATTTTGTCTCAGGAAAAATGTGTTAATTACTCCACTTTCGAATTGGAACGGTTAATTACTCCACTTTCGAATTGGAACGGTTCATAAAAAACAGAGAGAAAGATACCAGTTGGATTGACGAACAGTGCGATGACTTCTCGGAAGAGATGCTTTACTCTCCGATTCGATGGCCGGACGGAGACAAAGGAGCACTTCCGTCGCGAGAAGGAGAGTGGGGAGAGTGGCTAACTTCCGTCGCGAGAAGGAGAGTGGCTAACTTCCGTCGCGAGAAGGAGAGTGGGGAGAGTGGCTAACTTCCGTCGCGAGAAAGAGAGTGGGGGAGGAATAGAGCGCGGTAGGTTGGGGGAGGAAGAGGGTGAAGTCGCGAAGAGAGAACAGGATATTTTGCTTTTGATTTTTAATAGCTGGCATGCCTTTGACCGTGATAAAATTTTCTTTAAACTTGTCATGAACTTGTCACGGTTAACAGCCGTGACAAAATTTTTTTTGAATTTGTCACGGTTAAAAGCTGTGACAAACATTTTAATTGTCACTTTTTATCATTTGTCACCGTCTATAGCCGTGACAATATTTGTCGCGGTCATTAGCGGTGACAAATAGCGCAGATAAAAAGGTGACAAATCGGCCATTTTGGATATATGTCTATATTAATTTATTGGATAAAATTACTGGATGATTAATTTAATTCATAAATATAATTATTTATTGGAGAAATTAATTATGTTATTTTGTATTTGATACAATTAATTAATTATAAATATATCGAGATAGAAAGGAGTTTATCTGATTGGACACACGAGAGTCCGAAACAAACCAAACTCTCTTAATCCCTTTTAGAGGCCGCCCCACTTCCCCCTTCCTGACATGATTCCCTTTTGTCTGGATTCCTTTCAATTATGAGAGGGAAACCAAGACTATTAATGAGGGGAGTTGGCATGTGATGAATGAATTTAATATCAAGAGGGGAAGAAAGTAGGTGATTGTAAGACAATAAAAACAAGACTTCTCATCCCTCATTTGAAGATAACTCATGGCTAAAACACAAGAGAGAAGAGAGAGAAAAGTTTTCTTATCTTCTTCATTGTCTTATTCACTTCATCACCTTCTTAGAGAAGTGTGCGAGAGATTCAATTGATAACTATACTTTGAGTGTATACATCAATTTCTATAGCTTCACCATCCTATTCTAGCCGTATCCTTGGAGGATAATAGGGTGGGAGTTATTCAGGTCGACTTCCGTCTCGTGGCTAGTAGAGGCACTGTGTTTCGGTGCTCTAGATTTCTAAAGCTTGACGAATCAGGTTCATCGCGGATATAACCAAAAGCTTGGCGAATCGGATTTGTGGAGGAGATGACAAACTACAACCATTTAATCAAAGGACTACAAGGGTACGGTTTCGTATCTCCCTCTTGTTTAGTTTTATATATTCGTATATACATAGCTTGATCGATCCTCTTAAGGGATTCAGATCGAATTTGATTCGTATATTGCTTCCGCTGCGCCTTCATTTTAGGTACCGAATCCCACCAATGATAATGAAGCCATTACCAATTTCCTTGCCCTCGTCTACAAGCTCCTCGGACTTGACCAAAGTAATTCACGAACATCCTCGAACTCGACCGCAACATATTATTCTAATCAACAATCAATCCTCACAAACTATTGTAATAATTGATAAACAACAAGTTCGATAACAATCAACAATTGATATAACCAATCAATAAACTCAATGGTTCCACAATATCTTGATTAAACACTTATCCGGATAACTCAATCAATCAATCACGAATCCATAACCATGATACGATCCCACAATCCGATAAACATATCAACAATTAATCCAATACGTTGGAACATCTAAATCATCATGTCACCATCTTCCTCAACAAGCTTCAAGTAACACCAAGAATCACAAAAACACTTACATATTCGTCATCATACAAAGTAAACAACGACAACAACATCAAGAATCCAAAATGAAGAAAGGGATTACATCAACATACCCCATCACCACAATCCAAAACCACCACAATCATATCAATACCCATATATCAATAACAGCATCAACATGATTTGGAAATCCATCTTACAAGCACGTTTGAACGAATCATCATTCTTACAACATGAAGAATCTTAGCCAACATCTTCAATCTCTTGTCACAATTCCATTTAATCACATATAACATCATCATAAATAATGGGATAAACCAACATGCCTCCTAACATGTAAACATCCTTCTAAAACGAACTACTATCAAATGGATACGAATATTACCTTGTATTGACATACTATGGTGAAGAACAATCGAACTCCCTCCAAGAATCATTAACAACTTTAAGAACAAAGCTCTAATCTATGGTCTCAAGATTAACATTGTTAAAGGTGGTCATTTCTACAAACATTCGAGTGTTTGGAACCTCAAAACCTCGCCCATGAACTCTCTCTATCGGATGAAGGGAAGAAATGGCCGAAATGAATAATAATACTGAACTGCACATATATATACTGCACATTACTAGTGTGCGCTAACGATTATCTTTAGCGTGTGCTATCATGGTCCATAGACTACTGCCTTGCTTCACGCAATGGTTTACGTACACAAAGCTCAAGTCATAGCGTCGTAATATCGACGTTGACTTGCTACAGTAATATACTCATTAGCGTGTGCAGTTCTCCAACAATAGCGCGTGCTAATCCCCGTTGACTCGATAATATGGACCTACTCCGAAGATGCCTTGGTCTAGAGGCCGAAAGCAAACGACAAAGCTGGGATTCCCTTGGACTGATCTGATATTAGCATGCGTTAAGCCCTATGCTTAGCGTGCGCTAATATTACATAGTAAACATCCATTGACCTTATCGCGACATGCACCAAAAGTAGCCGGGTCCACACGTAGATTCCCTCTGGTTTGTTTTGCACTAGCATGTGTTAACCTTATGCATTAGCATGCGCTAAATGCCGATCACTCAGGTCGGGACCTACCTGTCGGACACAGTCTGGTCCTGTCCAATATTAATGTATGTTTACGATCCTTCTTAGTGTACGTAAGCTCTGCACATTAGCGTGCGCTAAGTCCTCATACTAGCGTATGTTAGTCAGGCTAAACATAGCCCATTCCAATTGTTTCTGTTCGTCGTCTCGACATACTAGATACGTATACATGACATACTGAATACATATACTCGTTCCAGTAATATTCTCATATGATATATTAGATATCAAAAGTACGATAACCTGATACACGATATCTTCACATGCAATTGTCGACCAAGTACGACAATTATACCAATACAACTATCTAAGTCCTTCAATTATTTTATCCATACTGTACACATTCCACACTGTACAAATTTACTCGGATAAAATAACATTAAACAACCACAGTAGGAATTCAGGATATTAAATTCTACCCAACTTAAAATAAGTTTCGTCCTTGAAGCTTGCAATCCGGTCACAATCAAAAGTTCAACCACAATATACAGAATCATCACGAAACCGATCAATCATCATCATTAAAAAATAACGAAAGCAGTATACTTACAAATGAGTGGAGTCGATGATCTCATGCGATACTAGCAAATGACCCCATTTCAACGCCTCAATACGCTTACAATCACAATTTTACAAATTTCAACAAAATACATCGTTATAAATTATGGAATAATCCATCCGTGTCGAAGCCTGTCTGCCTGATCGCACAATCAAGTCCCAATCCCGATAAACACCAATAATACACGATACATCTGTGAAACAACTGCCCAAAACATTGGCAACAAATCCCTAAAAATCGACACAAAGTCCGAACGCTCATACGATCAATAACAATGATCAACCAATAAACTAACCGAGAATATCATCGACATGATAAGCTCCAATACGACCAACCAAAGGTCAAAACACAACCTAGAATATCATCAACATGATAAACTACAATACTACCAATGAAGGATCAACAATAACCAAGAATACCCTCACATGGTATGCTCCAACACGATCAACACAAAACCACATGGACAGATATACGAAAGAATAAAATTCTCAAAATGTTACACAAATCACATACAGTGGATCTCAAAGAAACACGCCCAACTGTTGAACATACCCCTCGGCGTATGAACAACCAGTTGCAAACCAACGAACATACCCAATCATACATTGAGTATGAACGACTAATCAATATGGCTCAAAAGTCGAAAATCACTATAGTAAAATCACAATTGTTATGCGTATCTTTCAATGTATTTCTTCCGTCATCTATTGACCTGATTATCGCAATTGTTATGCGGAACCGCCGTTTTGGGGTTGCCGTGGATCCATTCTATGTTATTATGCATTTTGAGATGCTCCGTTTGATGTTTCGTTTATATTCCGGTGTTTTGGGCCCTTTATATTCCGTATCTAGCGCACGTTAACTTTTCTAGATAGCGCACGCTAGAGGTCCCTTAGTAGCGCACGCTACGTCTGCTTCGTAGCGCGCGCTAGCGAGCTAACCCTGGGAGTGGTAGTGCTGATTCTAGCCCTCTGGACTGGCGGATTAGCGTACGCTACGTAGTCTAGCGCACGCTAATGTCGGGGGCTAGCGCACGCTAAGATGGCCGGTAGCGTGTGCTAGCATGACTGTCCAGTATTGGATAGTTTGCTACTGGACTCGATCAAGTGCCCAGGTAGCGCACGCTATGGTCGATAGCGCGTGCTACTGATACACTTTAGCGCACGCTAACTTCTGAGTGTTAGCGCGCGCTAAGCCGTGTGGCTATATATACCCAGGAGTTGACTTTGGACGGATCTAATTCTCATCTCACCTCATTCCTCCACACTTTGGCGATTTTCGGTGATTTCTTGACGATTTCTTCCTCCAATCCTCTCAACCATCATCTTCCTTGAGTTATTGATGTATTATAACAACATCAACATGAATCTTTCATCCTAATCTAAGGTAAATATTCTTAGAACCCTACTTTTGAGTAAATTGGGGGTTTTCGGGTTTTTCTTCGATTCGTTCCATACGGTTGATTAATTCATGTTGAATATGATTAATCTTGCTAGTATTCTTGTTTTCCTTACGGATTCATCGTATATTTTGTGGTTGTTGTGTATTCGAGAGGGTTCGGTTGTGATCCGCCCTCGTTGTTATTTCTATATGAATATACATGAATCGTAGGCGAGTTTTCAGGTGTATTCCATTTCCGTATTCGTCTAGAGTTGGTTGTGATTGTGTTCTTCGTATCGCTAGGTTCGTGATTATCAGCTCCTAACGTTCGTTGGTGTTTTCCTTCCGTTCGTTGCGTCGTCTATTATTCAAGGAAAGTATATTTGGAAACCTTTATGCTTAACGTGAAATGGTAATGTATATTGTGTCCGTAACACCCCAAACTAGGCGGATATTACAGTGCCGTGGACCCCCGACTGGGACCCACCAGGCGAGTGAAAATGAATGAAATACACAGGGTAAATGTAGTATCGAACCACATTACATCATTAATTACTATGATGAGGAGTTTCATATGACACACAGAAGATAATACAGAATACATGTATATTTTATATGGAGATAAAACATACGACACTGAATAAAATGAGTATTCAAACGGAAATCTGCAGCGGAAATAAAATAAAGAAAACACGAGTGAATGAAAAGGACTGGGGCCCCCTACTAGTATCATTGGGACTCCTCGCCGTCAACGTTCTCTTCCCGTGCCTTAGCCTTGCCATGACCTGAAAAACAAAATCCCCCAACGGGGTCAGTTACACAGAACAACAATCCTCAAGAGTTGAACAAACACAATCATATATGCTGTATAAACCACAAGTTTGATCAAAAATCTCAAACCGTCGAACACATACGATCAAAAGTGAATCGGTCAGATTATAACCCAAATCCTGTTGAAAACATACGCAATCAAACATGTTGTATGAATCAACTAACTATACGGCTCAAAGGGTGGCACCACACTACGCCCGGGATGGAAATGTGTCCGTGCACAAGCCACCATCGAGTATCGATCGAATACACATGTGGTCTTGCACCTAATCAGTCTAACGAAGTGATCTTCTCGTGTGCACAGTCTAATGTGAGGCCAACAACCAACACACGACTTAATATGTGCCCGACATGAAAATCCTACACATACCAACCGGCACGCCAGTATGACCCGGAATGCCACGAGATAACAAAAGTGACATCGAAATAAATAATGACTCACTGAGATGAAATGACAGTGAAATGAATGATAGTTAAATGAAATGATTGGAACCGTCGTTCCTTGTGACTGAAGTGATTAGTTGACAATTACAAGTCTCAATATGGTTAATACATTATGAATGAACTATAATTATGAATGAACAACAACGAAAGGAATGAATATCCTTTTAACCGAGTAAGAATTAACTTACTCAACGCCGATGAAGAGTGTCCTTCCACGAACAACGTCCTAAATGAGATGTCGGTCACTCGAACAACCTTGAATAACACAATTACAAATAATCCGGTTCAACACACGAATCAAACACGAGTATAACTAACTCAAAACGTCGATACGACTAAACCAAGTTCATTGGGGCATTATATCGAACACGTTGTGGCCAATCTTCGATTGTTTACAACCAAACCTCATTAATACCAATATCAAATCCCCAAAAAGTGTTTCAAACCAACAAAACATCTTCAATACGATCAGTAATCCAATATGAATATCCAAAATCGTGATTTCAAACAACAATTAATCGAAAACCCCCAAATCCAACTCAATATTCAAAGTGTTCTTGAATAACCTTTCAATAATCCGATGAATATTCATACATACTCATAATCATATGTATATCTCTTCATACAACATGATTATAATGTCCAAAACATCATATCTCAACACAAATCGAAATCCAAGAGGTTTGAGAATATTACCTTTGAAGATCCAAACACTTTGATTCCATGAACACGCATTAGATCGACGATCCAAGCTTCACAACCGAATGAAAATGATGAAAAATCGAGTATTCAAGTGATTGATGATGAAAATTTCTCCCACAAACCCTCTCTCTCGGAAGTAGGATGAAGAAATGAATTTTTTTTCTCAAAAAACGAAATTATAGTGCGACCTGCACTGTGTGCCGCGGCCCGGCCGAGTGTGCCGTGGCACAGGGCCAAAATCTGCCCCCAGTGCTCGGCAGTGTGCCGCGGCCCGGCCGAGTGTGCCGTGGCCCCCGGTACAGGCGGGTCGGCCAAAACTGCAACATGTGTGTGTCTTAGCTATTTCGACCATAACTCCCTCGTCCGGACTCCGATTGACTCAACGTTTGAATCATTGGAAAGATAACTTGATTCTCTATAATACTGAAAAGATTCAGAATTTTTGGAGTTTCCAAAAATTAATGGTGATTTTACAAAGTCGAACTCATACGTGGAAAAGTCGCTTAAGAACACGGAACTCAACAGAACGACACCGAGACGAACTCAGATGAGAAAAAGTGTAGAATTAATCATTCTCGGAATGACGAAACAGTAACAACAGAGTCACTAAGATGGACTTCCGCCAAAAAAATAAAATTACCAGAAATCCAAATTGCAGATATTACATACTACTCTCCTTAAAAGAAGTTTCGTCCCGAAACATAAAACAAGTAGGGAGAAGCAATATCCCGATAGAAAAACTCAACGAGATACACAAGAACCGCAAATGTACCCAACAATAGCATGATTCGAACAAGAAGGAAATTTGAAATGGCATGAACTCCAATATCAACATCGATTAATGAAGTAATTATAACGATCAAGATAATATTCTCATCTCGATTCTCAAGCAAGGTTGAAACAATGATCGATATCAATACACGACTCAACATTAGTCCGAACGGTGAACACAAATGAATTAACATGAATGATGAATGATTATTAATGAGTGAAAAATTACGTAGTGACAATTACTGAATGATAATGACTGAATTACAACCGGGTATTACATACCTCCCCCCTTAAAAAGAGTTTCGTCCTCGAAACTAAGGGTCAAAGAACTCGGGATAACTCTCCCGCATACTATCCTCGGTTTCCCAAGTAGCCTCTTCGACTCCGTGTCTAGACCACTGAACTTTAACCAAAGGAATCGCCTTATTCCTCAACTATTTGATTCGCCGCTTTAACACTCGTATGGGATGCTCCTCATACGAAAGATCATCCGCGATCTCGATTTTGTCGAACTGAAGTATGTGACTCGGGTCAGCAACATACTTCCGTAGCTGAGAGACATGAAACACATTATGAATTCGGCTCAATGCCGGAGGTAAGGCCAATCGATAAGCTAGCTCGCCTACTCGATCCAAAATCTCAAACGGTCCAATGAATCTCGGACTCAACTTTTCCCGCTTCCCGAAACCGAAGATACCTCGACTCGGGGATACCTTGACCAACACGTGGTCACCTGTCTCGAACTCTAATGGTCGGCGACGATTATCTGCATAAGATTTCTGTCGACTCTGAGCGGTCAACAAACGACTCCTGATCAAAGATACCTTATCATAGGCAGCTATAAGAATATCGGGCTCGGTGCCGATTGATTCTGATAAGTCATCCCAACACAAAGGAGTTCGACAATGATGACCGTACAAGGCATCGTAAGGTGCCATCTTAATCGAAGCATGCCAACTATTATTGTATGTGAACTCGATCAACGGTATTTGGGCTTCCCAATCATCTTTCCAATCGAGAACACATGCCCTCAACATGTCCTCCAAGTCTGAATAGTCCTCTCTGATTGTCCATCGGACTGAGGATGAAAAGCTGTACTGATATTAAGCTGAGTTCCCATAGCACGATGAACTAATTTCCAAAAATGAGACATGAATCGTCCGTCACGATCGGAAACGATACTTTTAGGAGTACCGTGCAATCTCACTATCTCTTTGATAAACAACTGGGCAAGTCTCTCGGGACCCCACGTATCCTAAATCTCAAGGAAATGAGCTGATTTATCTAGGTGATCCGCAATTACCCAGATTGTATTCATGCCACGATGACTCATCGGCAAACTCGTGATGAAGTCCATTGAAATATCTTCCCACTTCCATTCTGGAATAGGGAGAGGTTTCAGCATACCTGCCGGTCGCTGATGTTTTATCTTGACTTGCTGACAGGTCAAACATCTCGAAACAAATTCCGCGACTTCCCGCTTCATATTACTCCACCAGTAATTTTGTTTCAAGTCTTTATACATCTTGCTAGACCCCGGATGAACGGAATAAGGGGTAGCATGAGCTTCTCTCAAAATCGAGTTTTTCAACTCATCATTCGCCGGTACGCACAACCGATTCTTAAAACGCAAAAGCCCATCCTCGTGGACCACAAACCCGGGGGCTTCCCCTGAGTCACATCCTCTCGAATGCATAACAAAAATGGGTCTCAACCCTGATTCTCCCTGATCGCCTCCTCAAGTGGCGATGAAATCTCCAACGTACAAAGTTGCCTTTGTACTCGCTGTACCAGACCTTGATCTCGGGTCTCATAAATTCCTGTTGAAGTTCCTTCTGAACTGTTAATCGAGCAAGCATCTGCTCCTGAACGGACTTACAACTCAAGGCGTCGGCGACAACGTTTGCCTTGCACGGGTGGTAACGTATCTCGATATCATAATCTTTGATCAGTTCCAACCACCGTCTCTGCCGCATATTTAACTCCTTCTGAGTAAATATATACTTTAAACTCTTATGATCGGTGAATATCTGACAGGTAACGCCATAAAGATAATGACGCCAAATCTTCAATGCGAACACCACGGCTGCTAGCTCCAGGTCGTGGGTCGTATAATTAACCAGCTAATCCGAGGAAACTTCGGATTTCCTTAACATTCTTCGGAGGTTGCCAATCTTGGATAGCCTCCGTCTTCTGAGGGTCGACACGAACTCCGTCTGATGAAATTACATGCCCGAGAAACGTCACTTCGGACATCCAGAACTCACATTTGGGAAACTTCCCAAAAGGTTGCTCTCGTCTCAACACGTCGAGTACCTAATGAAGGTGAAACTCGTGCTCCTCCCGGTCACGAGAATAAATTAAAATGTCATCAATAAAGACAACCACGAACTGATCCAAAAAGTCGATGAAGACCAGATTCATTAACTCCATGAATACCACAGGTGTATTAGTGCATTAATTAACTCCACGAACTCATAATGGCCATAGCGTGTTTGAAACACCGCCCTCGCGATATCCGACTCTCGAATGCCCAACTGGTGATATCCAGATCTTAAGTCGATCTTGGAAAATACTGAAGGTCCCTGAAGTTGATCTAAGAGATCATCAATACGGGGTAGAGGATACTTATTCTTGATCGTCACCCTATTCAACTCCCGATAATTAATACACACACGAAACGAAACATCCTTCTTCTTGACAAACAACACTGGTGCTCCCCACGGGGACGCACTCGGTCGGAGATAACCCTTCTCGGTCAAATCCTCTAATTGATTCTTCAATTCCTGCATTTCGGTCGGAGCCATTCGGTACGGTGCCTTCGATAATGGGGACGTACCAGGCTCCAACTCTATCGTGAATTCCATATCCCTCGGTGGAGGTAAAACAGGTAGCTCGTATGGGAGTACATCGTCAAATGATAACAGTGATACTAAGAATGGTTGAACACCTCGATTGCCTTAGAACGGCCAATCGATGACAATGATATAAGGAATGATGGAACATCTCGATTGCCATAGAACGGTCAATCGAGGATAATGATATAATGAATGATTGAACAACTCTGGTTGAGTAATTTTACTGCTTTCATCATATTAATGATTCTTCCGGAACAACGGGGATCACCTCCCTGAAATACACACTTGACTCCAACAACAGAAATGATAGTGACCGTACGCTTAGGAATATTGAGGATGGTATCATGACGATCCATCCCACTAATACCCAATATTACAACATCCTTAGGTAAATCCACCACGATTAGGTCCACCAACCACTCGCGATCATTAAGCTTAATTCGGTTAGTTCTAAACCTCATGATTTTCGAAAATTCTTCTACCGCCAGGTAGACCAATGTTATAAGGCCCACAATTAATAGGACTATCCAAGTTAAGTCTATTCAAACATGATTCGGAAATGAATGAATGCGGTGCACCAGTATCAAAAAGGGTACATACAGGTTGAGCTAAAATTACGAGTATACCTGAGATCGTTCGTCGGTCCTCTTCATCTTGTGAATCTGGGACTTGCCGGACCCCGAACCGGACGCTCCCGTCTGATAAATATGAGCTCCGCTTTTATTCGCTTCCGTCGTCTTAAACGATGCTGACAAAGCAGTCTGATTCTGAGTCTCTAAATGCTTCGGGGCCTGAGATGCTACCGGAGTCGGCTTGGAGTCCCTTCGGCAAAAACGGGCCTTATGCCCAACATTTCCACAATTATGGCACGTGATAGACGGTTTCAGACACTTAGTGCTGTAATGACCCGACGCTCCACAGTTGAAACAGGTGATGGCTGATCTGGCCGCTCGGGGATGAGATCCCGCAGGATTAGGCGCCGTAGGAGGTCGCTCAAAAATGTTAGGACCTGCACGAGGCTTTTTGAAGGTAGACTGACCGCCTTCAGACTGATTACGCTTCGTTGATTTCCTGCTGACAAATGAAGGTTGTTGCTCAGCAATTTCCTTAGCAGCAGGCTCACACGGGAGACTTCTCTCGATTAAATCGGCCAGAGTGGCGCAATGATGATTGAGCAATTGCATATGGGTCATCATGACCTGCATAAAAGTGAGTGGATCAACCCGAACATCTTCCGATCGAGCTTAGTCCTGGGTACGACTTCCAGGCAGTGAGTGATTATTTCCCGGATTTCGGCCCGCACCGCGGCCTCTCCCCGTGCATCCCCTGACAGCTCTCTCCATTCTGAAGTAGGAAGGTCGCATGATAATCATAGATCTTGTATGAGTACCGTATTATGATTTACGTCATGAAATGATGAAAATGAGCATACGCGCTCTAACACATTGATTACATGAATGATTAACTGAGGTGACATGATTATTTGATGATATTCTTGAAATGATTATCTTGAACAAGTTAACAAGATTAATGATATGATCCTCAAGATCAACAACTGAGTGATTAAATGAATTGAGTGATTAATGAGTTAACATGATCAACATGATTAAAATGAAAATGATAAATGAAGAAATCTTACTGTTCTTTGGTCTGAATGGCTCGGCTCTTGCACAGGTCACACGTGATGTGAAAGTCCAATGATACTAGTCTGATGAACGATGATTTCAAATGAGACATGATTCGGAAGGTAGTATTCAAAACCACGCTCCGATACCAACTCTGTGACACCTCAAACTAGGCGGATATTACAGTGCCGTGGACCCCCGACTGGGACCCACCAGGCGAGTGAAAATGAATGAAATACACAGGGTAAATGTAGTACCGAACCACATTACATCATTAATTACTCCGATGAGGAGTTTCATACAACACACCCAAGATAATACAGAATACATGTATATTTTATATGGAGATAAAACATACGACACTGAATAAAATGAGTATTCAAACGGAAGTCTGCAGCGGAAATAAAATAAAGAAAACACGAGTGAATGAAAAGGACTGGGGCCCCCTACTAGTATCACTGGGACTCCTCGCCGTCAACGTTCTCTTTCCTTAGCCTTAGCCTTGCCATGACCTGAAAAATAAAATCCCCCAATGGGGTCAGTTACACAGAACAACAATCCTCAAGAGTTAAACAAACACAATCATATATGCTGTATAAACCACAAGTTCGATCAAAAATCTCAAACCGTCGAACACATAAGATCAAAAGTGAATCGGTCAGATTATAACCCAAATCCTGTTGAAAACATACGCAATCAAACATGCTGTATGAATCAACTAACGGTACGGCTCAAAGGGTGGCGCCACACTACGCCCGGAATGGAAATGTGTCCGTGAACAAGCCACCATCGAGTATCAATCGAATACACATGTGGTCTTATACCTAATCAGCCTCACGAAGTGATCTTCTCGTGTGCACAGTCCAATGTGAGGTCAACAACCAACACATGACTTAATATGTGTCCGACATGAAAATCCTACACATACCAACCGGCACGCCAGTATGACCCGGAATGCCACGAGATAACAAAAGTGACATCGAAATCAATAATGACTCACCGAGATGAAATGACAGTGAAATGAATGATAGCTCAATGAAATGATTGGAACCGTCGTTCCTTGTGACTGAAGTGATTAATTAACAATTACAAGTCTCAATACAGTTAACACATTATGAATGAAATATAATTATGAATGAACAACAACGAAAGGAATGAATATCCTTTTAACCGAGTAAGATTTAACTTACTCAACGCCGATGAAGAATGTCCTTCCACGAACAACATCCTAAATGAGATTTTGGTCGATCGAACAACCTTGAATAACATAATTACCAATAATCCAGTTCAACACACGAATCAAACACGAGTATAACTAACTCAAAACGTCGATACGACTAAACCAAGTTCATTGGGGCATTATATCAAACACGTTGTGGCCAATCTTCGATTGTTTACAACCAAACCTCAATAATACCAATATCAAATCCCCAAGAAGTGTTTCAAACCAACAAAACATATTCAATACGATCAATAATCCAATATGAATATCCAAATTTGTGATTTCAAACAACAATTAATCGAAAACCCCCAAATCCAACTCAATATTCAAAGTGTTCTTGAATAACCTTTCAATAATCCGATGAATATTAATACATACTCATAATCATATGTATATTTATTCATACAACATGATGATAATGTCCAAAACATCATATCTCAACACAAATAGAAATCCAAGAGGTTTGAGAATATTACCTTTGAAGATCCAAACACTTTGATTCGATGAACACGCGTTAGATCGACGATCCGAGCTTCACAACCGAATGAAAATGATGAAAAATCGAGTATTCAAGTGATTGATGATGAAAATTTCTCCCACAAACCCTCTCTCTCGGAAGTAGGATTAAGAAATGAATTTTTCTTCTCAAAAAACGAAATTATAGTGCAGCCTGCACTGTGTGCCGCGGCCCGGCCGAGTGTGCCGCGGCATAGGGCCAAAATCTGCCCCCAGTGCTCGGCAGTGTGCCGCATCCCGGCCGAGTTTGCCGCGGCAGTGACTCGGCAGTGTGCCGTGGCCCTGCCGGCAGGAGCCGCGGCGCCCGGCACAGGCGGGTCGTCCAAAACTGCAACATGTATGTGTCTTAGCTATTTCAACCATAACTCCCTCGTCCGGACTCTGATTGACTCACTGTTTCAACCATTGGAAAGCTAACTTGATGGTATCTAATATTGAGAAGATTCAGAATTTTTGGAGTTTCCAAAAATTAATGGTGATTTTACAAAGTCGAGCTCATACGTGGAAAAGTCGCTTAACAACACGGAACTCAACAAAACGGCACCGAGACGAACTCGGATGACAAAAAGTGTAGAATTAATCATTCTCAGAATGACGAAACGGTAACAGTAGAGTCACTAAGATGGAATTTCGCCAAAAAATAAAATTACCGGAAATCCAAATTGCGGATATTACAGTGTGTGCTTTACTCACCTCGGGAGGGTCCGACGGGGCCTCGAGGGAATCTATGGCTTCGTCCTGGATTCATGAGTTTGTTTCGCTAGCCAGATCAGGAGGGTCCTTAGAGGCCTCGAGTGGGATTCGTGGCTTTGTCCCGGTCCTAGGTGACGTGCGTGCTTGATTTGTTTTATGAATGTGGCCAGCTCGGGAGGGTCCTTAGAGGCCTCGAGTGGGATTCGTGGCTTCGTCCCGGTCCGAGGCAAATTGTTTGACTGTTTTTTTCCGGAAAAGACATGTCTAGTTTTGGCTTTTGAAATGACTTGGTGCATGTACTATGAAATGTGTAAGCGATTGGTTTGCCTTGATTACTTGTACTAGCGTAATTGCTAACCCCTTTGGGGACCCGTTTTAGGGAAATTCTTGTTATGGATTTCAGGTTATGATCATCCAGACGAGCGAGCACTGGGAAAATACGAGGATGCTGGCCAGGGTCGTTGACATGTGCATTGAGTCCTTTTATTTCCGTTGATTCCCTTCGATAGGGTTGTTGTCTACTTTTGAAACTTATAGATTGTACTCGCGAGTACTTAGGCTTTTATCTTTGGATTATGTTTTGTATTCATGGAAGTTATTTATGGTTGCCATTGTTGATTATTCCGCCAGTTGTACCGGGCGTGTTATTTAATTTATAACAGGATAATGTGTGTTTCTACTGTGGTAAGTAGTGTCTAGCCTGGTGGGTCCCATATAGGGGTCCACGGCATTGTAATACACCTCGAATATCTCGGGGGTGTTACAGAAAATGGTATCGGAGCACTAGGTTTATGGATACCTAGGCTTGTCGGTTATTTGGGTCTAGTTGTGTTTTGTTTCGCACATTGTCACACCACTGCTGGCATATCAGTACTTCCAGTGTTCATAACTTTTCCTTCGATTCTTTACTTTCTCGTACCGTATTTCCGTTTCTTGAACTGTGGTTATTCTCCCTCTTTTACTTATCATCGAGTTACCACCTCTTATCACTAGCATGGATGCTGGAAGGGGCCGTGGATGCGGTCGGGGACGTGGGGCGGCCGGTGGGGCGACCACGTCGCATTCTTCGGGAGACGGAAGTACCGGTGACCGTCACAGTCATGCTTCTTCTCAGGAGCGCGCCGACCTTGGTATTGTGGCTGTAATGCAGAAAATGGTAAACCAAATGGCGGCGATAGCTCAGGTGGTTCAGAACCCGGATCCGGCCCATTCTAATCGGGGCGGAGCAGACCGTTGGCTCCAGAATGTCATCAAGATGCATCCTCCTCAGTTTTCGGGAGCATCAGACCCGATCAGCTGGGAGGGGTGGATCAATGAGATATCCAAGGTCTTCGTTGCCACCAACTGTCCCGAGGACCGTAAGGTCCCTATTGCCCAATACTTTCTCACTGGGACGCTACGGATTGGTGGGAGGCCATTAGGCCCAAAGATCATGTTGCTTCGTGGGCCGAATTTTAGGAATTGATGGAGACTGAATATTGCCCGTGGCCGGTTAGACAGGCTCGAGTCCATGCTTTCTATGATGCTCAACCACGGGATATTCCCGTGTCTCAAGCTATTGCCGATTTCAACAAGGAGTTGGGCTATGTAAAGACCCAAGTTGTTGAGGAAAGCGACCAAATTTTCCATTTTTCCAGGAGGATGAAACTGTCAATTCGGGACCACATGTCGGTGACGGCCAGTGCGGCGGTCCGAGAGAGTAAGAAGCAGAAATCCGCTGGGAATTTCTCGGGTTACAAGGGTCGAAGTCAGCAGAAATCTCAGTTTGCAAATATTTCTGGGGGTGGTTCGACCCGTTTTTTTGGGGGCTATCGAGGTACTGCCAGTGCCTCCGTCCGGGACCCTAGATGCTTTAACTGTGGCAAGCCAGGCCATATGAACCGGGAGTGTCCTTGCCCGCCTTTGACTTGTCATACTTGTGGTCAGTCGGGCCACAAGGCTTCTTTTTGTGAACAGCTCAGACAGTTTCGCGGCGCCCGTTCTTCTCACCCAGCACCTATGGAGCCGAGTGTGAACCAGGGCTCATTTGCTCCGCAGCCTCCGCTGAGTGCTGGTCGAGGTAGAGGTCGGGGTCATCCCGCTAGAGGAGGAGCTTCCAGTATCGGCTCTGCCTAGCCGCGTATTTATGAGATGAGGAGGGCTGATGATCCTGCGGCCACTGTGGCGACAGGTACCGTTCATATCCATTCCCATCCAGTCAGTGTGCTTTTTGATTCGGGTGATACGCATTCATTCATTTCTCTAGAGTGTGTACGCCGTTTGAGTCTCGACTGCTTATCACCTTGCGAGCCTTTCATCGTTAAACTTCCTAGCGGTGATAGAAATGTCGGTGATCGAGAGGTCCGGGACTGTTCTGTGTTTATTTGTGAGAGGGCTTGGCTCTCTAATCTTATTGTTATGGGTATCGAGGGTGAAGATTTGATCGTCGGGGATGATTGGCTCGAGCGGTATGGCGCGATCATGAACTACCGCACGAGAATCATCACTATGTTAGCCTAGGACGGCACCAAGCACTCCTTCACGGGGCGAAAGAGGGGAAACCAGAAGTTCGTTATTAATGCCTTGAAGGCGATGAGGCTCCTGCGAAAGGGGTGTACTGGTTATTGGTGCTATGCCTTGAAGGCGGAGGATGGTGGAGTCAAGCTTTCGTCGATTCCAGTCGTTCGTGAGTTTCCTGATGTATTTCCTGACGAGTTACTGGGTTTGCCACCGGATCGTGAGGACGAGTTTGCTATAGAGTTAGAGCCGGGCGCGGCTCCGATTTCGAAGGTGCCATATCGCATGGCACCTTCAGAGATGGCCGAGTTGAAGAAGCAGTTGAGTGAGCTTCTTGAGTCAGGGTATGTTCGACCGAGCGCCTCGCCTTGGGGTGCACCGGTCCTGTTTGTGCGAAAGAAGGATGGTTCACTGCGTTTGTGTATCGACTATCGCGAACTAAACAAGGTGACCATCAAGAACAAGTATCCTTTGCCGAGGATTGATGACTTGTTCGATCAGTTTCAAGGAGCTGCGGTGTTCTCGAAGATTGATTTGAGATCGGAATACTATCAACTCCGGGTGAGGGAGTCCGATGTACCGAAAACAGCTTTTCGGATGAGATACGGACATTATGAGTTTGTAGTTATGCCTTTCGGGTTAACTAATGCGCCGACAGTGTTCATGCAGTTAATGAACAAAGTCTTTATTGAGTATTTGGATAAGTGTGTTGTCATCTTCATTGACGATATTCTTATTTATTTGAGGAACGAGGAAGAGCATGCCTATCATTTGCGGGTAGTGATAGACGTTTTGAGGACCGAGCAACTCTATGCGAAGTTCTCGAAATGTAAATTCTCGCTGAAGGAAGTGATGTTTTTAGGTCACGTGATTTCAGCCGAGGGGGTTCGTGTGGATCCGCAGAAGATTGAGGCAGTGTTGGATTGGGCACCGCCCAAGAATGTGAAGGAGATCCGTAGTTTCTTGGGTTTGGCCAGCTACTACCGTAGGTTCGTCGAGGGTTTCTCGAAACTGGCTCGGCCGCTTACACAGTTACTACAGAAATCCGAGAAGTTTGTCTAGAATGACGAGAGACAGTCGAGTTTCGAGGAGCTGAAGAGGCGTTTGACTTCAGCCCCAATTTTAGCGTTGCCGTGTGGCAACAAGGGTTTTGCTGTTTACAGTGATGCTTCGGGTCAGGGTCTTGGGTGCGTATTGATGCAGCACGGCAAGACCATTGCATATGCATCAAGACAGTTGAGGTCGTATGAGCTTAACTACCCCACTCATGATTTGGAGTTAGCGGTAGTTGTTTTTGCGCTCAAGATTTGGCGTCACTATCTTTTCGGCTCTGCATGTCAGATTTTTACCGATCATAAAAGTCAGAAATACATATTTACTCAGCGGGAGTTGAATATGAGGCAGAAGAGGTGGGTAGAGTTGATTAAGGATTATGACCTCGAAATCCTTTATCATCCGAGGAAGCCGAACGTCGTGGCCGACGCCTTGAGTCGAAAACCGGTTGCGTTACGAATGCTTGAGATCCTTACGTCTCAGTATGAGCTTCGACGAGTTTTGATCGAGTTAGATGTTGAGGTTTTGTTGCCTGGAGCTGTCGGGCATCTTTGTGCATTAGAGATTTCGTCGTCTTTGATCGATGAAATTAAGCTGAAGCATTTGGAGGATCCGATGATCTCTCAAATCCGAGAGAACGTTCTTAAAGGAAAGTCTCCTGGGTTTGTGATTTACGAGGATGGTGTTTTGAGATTAGAGAGTCGGCTTTGCATACCGAGCGACTCAGAGTTGAGACAGAGTATTTTGCGTGAGGCCCATGCTACACCTTACTCCGTTCATCCTGGTTCGAGTAAGATGTACAAGGACCTGAGAAGGAATTTCTGGTGGAATGATATGAAGGAGGAAGTCGCGCAGTTTGTAGCGAAATGTTTGACTTGTCAGCAGGTCAAAATCGAGCATCAGCGACCGGCCGGGTTATTGTAGTCACTTCCTATTACGAAATGGAAATGGGAAGATATATCGATGTATTTCATTACGAGTTTACCGAGGTCGAGGTCGGGCATGAATATGATATGGGTGATTGTTGATTGTCTGACCAAGTCGGCATATTTTCTGGGCATCAAGAACACTTGGGGCCCAGAGAAGTTGGCTCATGTGTTTATCACACAGATTGTGAGCCTTCACGGTACTCAGAAGTCTATTGTTTCAGATCGTGATGGCCGTTTTGTATCGCACTTTTGGGAAGCGGTGCATAAGTCGTTGGGTACTCGTTTGCGTTTGAGTACCTCTTTTCATCCCTAGTCAGATGGACAGTCGGAACGCACTATCCACACATTTGAGGATATGTTGCGTGCTTGTGCTATCGATTGGAGCAATGACTGGGAGGAGCATTTGCCATTGATCGAATTCACATACAACAATAGTTGGCATGCGTCGATTCGGATGGCACCGTATGAGGCACTTTATGGGCGGCATTGTCGATCACCGATTTGTTGGAATGAGGCGTCCGATTTGGTCGGGACCGAGCCGGATATCGTTTTAGAAACGAGGCGGAAGATAGAAGTAATTTGGGAATGGATGTTGACTGCCCAGAGTCGACAGAAGTCATATGCCGATGTCTGTCGTAGACCTTTAGAATTCGAGGTGGGAGACCACATTTTGATAAAGGTGTCGCCGACGAGAGGAGTTTTCCATTTCGGGAAAAAGGGGAAGTTGAGTCCGAGATTTATTGGACCCTTCGAGATTCTCGAGCGAGTCGGTGGGTTAGCATACCGTTTGGCATTACCCCCGGCCCTGAGTCATGTTCATAGCGTTTTTCATGTTTCCCAGCTGAGGAAATACGTCCGGGATCCTAGTCACGTCATCGATTATGGTGAGATTGATGTCGCCGAGGATATTACTTTTGAGGAGCGTCCTTTGAAGATTTTGGAGCATCGTGACAAGCGACTGAGACATAAGACCATCCCTTTGGTCAAGGTGCAGTGGTCGAGACATGGTGTCGAAGAGGCAACTTGGGAAACCGAGGATAGCATGCGTGCTAGGTACCCTGAGTTTTTTGTTTCTTAAGTTTCGGGACGAAACTTATTTTTAGAGGGGTAGAATGTAATATCTGCATTTTTCTTTTCCCGGTATTTTCATTTTTCAGTGTAATTCTCATTTGTAGCGACCGCGTGGACGCTAACTTCTGAGTGCTAGCGCGCGCTAAGCTGTGTGGCTATATATACCCAGGAGTTGACTTTGGACGGATCTAATTCTTATCTCACCTCCTTCCTCCGCGGCTTTGGCGATTTTGGGCGATTTCTTGACGATTTCTTCCTCCAATCCTCTTAACCATCATCTTCCTTGAGTTATTGGTGTATTATAACAACATCAATACGAATCTTTCATCCTAATCCAAGGTAAATATTCTTAGAACCCTACTTTTGAGTAAATTTGGGGTTTTCGGGTTTTTCTTCGATTCGTTCCATACAGTTGATTAATTCATGTTGAATATGATTAATCTTGCTAGTATTCTTATTTTCCTTATGGATTCATCGTATATTACGTGGTTGTTGCGTATTCGAGAGGGTTCGGTTTTGATCCGCCCTCGTTGTTATTTCTATACGAATATACATGAATCATAGGTGAGTTTTCGGGTGTATTCCATTTCCGTATTCGTCTAGAGTTGGTTGTGATTGTGTTCTTCGTATCGTTAGGTTCGTGATTATCGGCTCCTAACGTTCGTCAGTGTTTTCCCTCCGTTCGTTGCATCGTCTATTATTCAAGGCAAGTATTTTTGGAAACCTTTATGCTTAACGTGAAATGGTAATATATATTGTGTGTGCTTTACTCACCTCGGGAGGGTCCGACGGGGCCTCGAGGGAATCTATGGCTTCGTCCTGGATTCATGAGTTTGTTTCGCTAGCCAGCTCGGGAGGGTCCTTAGAGGCCTCGAGTGGGATTCGTGGCTTCGTCCCGGTCCTAGGTGACGTGTGTGCTTGATTTGTTTTATGACTGTGGCCAGCTCGGGAGGGTCCTTAGAGGCCTCGAGTGGGATTCGTGGCTTCGTCCCGGTCCTAGGAAAATTGTTTGACTGTTTGTTTCCGGAAAAGACATGTCTGGTTTTGGCTTTTGAAATGACTTGGTGCATGTACTATGAAATGTGTAAGCGATTGATTTGCCTTGATTACTTGTACTAGCATAATTGCTAACCCCTTTGGGGACCCGTTTTGGGGAAATTCTTATTATAGATTTCAAGTTATGATCATCCAGACGAGCGAGCATTGGGACAATACGAGGATGCTGGCCAGGGTCGTTGACATGTGCATTGAGTCCTTTTATTTCCGTTGATTCCCTTCGATAGGGTTGTTGTCTACTTTTGAAACTTATAGATTGTACTCGGGAGTACTTAGGCGTTTCTCTTCCTGATTATGTTTTGTATTCGTGGAAGTTATTTATGGTTGCCATTGTTGATTATTCCGCCGGTTGTACCGGGCGTGTTATTTAATTTATAATGGGATAATGTGTGTTTCTACTGTGGTAAGTAGTGTCTAGCCTGGTGGGTCCCATATAGGGGTCCACGGCACTGTAATACACCTCGAATATCTCGGGGGTGTTACACATCCATAGACTTCTTAACGAATGAGTTATTGCTGTTTTAGTGAATAAAGGTCAAGCTGCACGGAAATTATTTCCAGCGATTGTGCTAAACTTTGATCCTAACTAACTTGGTCGAATTTCCCCACACTGAAAGTTAATGAGTTTTCGCTATGTCTTACATCACAAGACTAATAGAGTTTCATGTCTTATTGTAGATGTCTCGTGGTGAAATTGAGTGCCTTGCTGATAGTGGAACCACCCACACTATTCTTCGGAATAGACAATTATTTAAGGATATTGTGCCATATATATCCTCAGTGATAACAATGACTGGTTCTCCTAAGTAATTCAAGGGAGGGGGCCTGCTCATTTATTGCTACCTAATGGTATGCATATTAATGTCACAACTGCTCTCTATACCCAAAGAGCAAACCGAATCTTGCTAAGTTTTAGGGACATCCATGCCAACAGTTACCACCTTGATACACATTATGAGAATGGGATAGAATTTTTGTGTGTTACTCTGGAAGAATGCGAAATACGCCACATTCTCGAGCAACTTATGAGTCTAAGTAGTGGTTTATACCAAACTATGATAAGGGTTATTGAATCCTACGCTATGAGTCATGAACTTTGTGATTACGAAGCATACTAACTATGGCATGACCGACTCGGTCACCCTGGACGCGATATGATGATTCACATTTTGAAAAACTCACACGATCATCCATTTTTCAAGTGCAGAAAATGATTGGAAGCACCACTCGGCATCGGCATTGATGTGAGTGAATCTGATACCGTATCACCGGGATTGAAGATCGCACACCCTGATGAGGTTGATGGTGCATCTTCCGTAAATCCCGAGGCTTCCGTGGCAATTTACAATGCCCATAAATCATTTTGTAAAGCCTGTTCACTAGCAAAGTTGATACCTTCTCCATCCTTTGCTAAAGACTCAACACAAAATATTCGCTTCTTAGAAAGGTTTCAAGGGGACATTGTGGACCTATTCAACCAGAGTGCGGACCATTCAGATACTTTATGGTTCTGGTTGATGAATCGACGCGATGGTCACACATCGCTCTGCTATCTACAAGAAACGATGCATTCACTAAACTCCTAGCACAAATCATCAAGTTACGGGCTAACCACCCTGACTTTCCAATCTCATCGTTAAGATTGGACAACACTGGTGAGTTTATGTCAAAGTCCTTTGACGACTATTGCATGTCGATTGGGATTGAAGTTGAACATCCCGTCCCCCGTGTTCATTTGCAGAATGGCCTTGCTGAGGATATAATTAAGCGGTTATAGCTTATCGCCCGAGCATTGGTATTGCACACCAGCTTGCCGATTTCTGTCTGGGGTTATGTAATTTTGCATGCAGCTATACTTATTCACTTTCGACGCACTACCAATCAACCGTTTAGTGCGTACCAGTTGGTAACTGAATATGAGCCTGATATTTCACACTTCCACATTTTTGGTTGTGCCAGTATATGTGCCAATTACGCCTCCACAGCGTACTAAAATGGGTCCGCAAGGATGATTAGGTATATACGTTGGCTATGAATCGCCTAAAATCATTCGCTATTTGGAACCTTTGTTAGGATATCTGTTTACTGCAAGATTTGTAGACTGTCACTTTGATTAGACAAACTTCCCGTCGTTAGGGGGAGAGAGGAATCGAACGATTCCAGTTGAACGCCAGGAAATTGTCTGATGTGCTCCCTATTTACCTCATCAAGATCCCCACATGGCTCAATCCGAGCTGTAATTGCAACGTATTCTCAGTCTTCAAAAAGTTGCAGATTCAATGCCTGACAGCTTTACTGATACTGCGAAAGTGAAAAGATCTACCATTCCCGCTGTGAATGTTTCTTCAAGGTTATAAGTCCCAGTAATAAGGCAAGGTTCAGCCTCCCAAAGGAATGATGCCCCGGGCATTGACCTTAGTGGTGGGACGGCTGCTTCGGCTGCTCTTATCCCTGCTCGAAAGAGGGGGATGCCAGTGGGTAAAAAGGATACCGAACCTCGAAAGAGAATAGAAATGGAGGCAGAAAATCCTCTCATTATCGACACAATGACTCCGTCACATGAGATTATCTCTGACTACGGATATGTCCTCGAATCAACAATGGAAAAATCAATGGATGCCTCGAAAAGTTTGTTGATGCTAGAGAATAAAGAAATCTCAATGCAATGTACGAGTGAATATGTACTATTGGATAGGTCGTCCGCGCTAGTTGATGATGCTTTTACCTACTCCGTCACTCAAGAAATTATTGAACACGATGATGCTGAGCCATGCTCGGTTGCTGAATGTCAACGACGATCTGATTGGCCAAAATGTTAAGATGCAATGCAAGTTGAACTAGACTCAATGGCTAAACGTGAGGTATTTGGCTGTATCGAGCCAGTACCCGGCATTAAACCAGTTGGACATAAGTGGGTCTTTGTTCATAAACGCAATGATAAGAATGAGGTCATGCATTACAAAGCGAGACTAATTCCCAAAGCTTTTCGCAGCACCCTCGCATTAATTACGAGGAGACGTATTCTCCCGTTATGGACATCATCACCTTTCGCTACTTAGTCAGTTTGGTACAGTCCGAAAGACTGATTATGCATCTTATGTATGTGGTTACAACATATCTTTATGGGGATCTAGATATGTATATTTATATGAAAGTCCCCGAATGGATTTCACTGTATGAGTTGAAACAATCCGGAAGGATGTGGTACAACCGCCTACGAGAATACTTGATTTTGTGTCTATGCATTTTGTGAAAAGAATAGATACATAATTTGTAATTGTATCCATCTATGTAGATGGAATGAATGTTATCGGTACCATAGATGAAGTCAGTGAAACGGCCTGCTACCTTAAATCCAAATTCGAGATGAAAGACCTAGGGAGGACTCTATTCTGCTTGGGCTTAGAGCTAGAAAATCTAGATGATGGTATACTCATTCATCAATCTCCCTATGTCCAGAAGATACTCAGGTGATTTAGTATGGACAAGGCACATCCTCTTGCTACCCCCATGGTTGGTCGAAGTCTGGAAATGAACAAGGATCTGTTTCGTCCTAAAAAGGAGGATGAAGAGATCATTGGAGCAGAAACACCGTACCTTAGCATAATCGGTGTGTTGTTGTATATCGCTCAATGTACTCGCCCAGACATCGCATTCTCTATAAATCTGTTAGCGCAATTTATCTCTGATCCCATGATAAGGTATTAGAATGGAGTAAAACATATACTTCGATACTTGAAAGGCTCTAGTGATCTTGGATTGTTCTTTCCCTATGTAAGAGAGAGCGATATTCCAAAAGGAATTGTTGAGGTTAAGACGATGCATACCGACCGTCGATCTTCCTCTGATATTGCAGCTAAGCATGGCAGCTTGACTACCAGAAGTGCTAATGCAAGCAAGCTTACCCCCTATGCAAAGAATCCTAACAATATGTTAGTTGGATTTACTGATGCCGGTTATCTCTCTGACCCGCATACAGGATGTTCCCAAACTGGTTATGAATTCACCATTGGGAATACGGTGATATCTTGGCGATCTACCAAGCAGACCCTGGTTGCTACTTCCTCGAACCGTGCAGAGATAATTTCATTGCACAAATCCGTAAGGGAGTACATTTGGCTTCGGAAAGTCATAGACCATATACGAGGAACTTGTGGATTATAGTCCACTATAGCAACCCCTACTTGCATCTTTGAGGACAATGTGGCATGCATTCATCAGATGAAGTTAGGTTTCATTAAGGGTGACAATACCAAACATATCGCGCCAAAGTTCTTCTACAATCAGTAACAACAGAAATTGCTAAATATCGAAGTGAAACAAGTGAGTTCCGATGAGAATATCGCAGAATTGTTCACTAAGTCCCTGCCAAAATCTATATTTGAGATACATGTGAGAAGCATCGGTAGGTGTCGATTATTCGAGCTCAACTAATGATAGCTCGTTGGAATGAGTAGTTATGTATACTTCAGGGGGGGTATACTTCACATGATTCTGGCATATGTAGTTGGTGCGTTGTGCTCTTTTTCCTCACCAAGTCTTTATTTTTCCCACGGGGTTTTGTTTGACTTGGAAAAGTTTTTTACCGAGGCAACATCTTATGAACCATGATAGTATTAGTGCTCGACACAAGCGGAGTCTTTTGGGATATTCTTCCCTTATTGGTGTCTTGCCTAATACTGGTTGTAAGAGGATACATAGATAGATGATTCTAGATCCTTCTAGAGATACTAGGATCCTATTAGATGTCTTATCTAAGAATCCTATGTATGGAAAGACTCTCATTGTAACGCCTATATAAAGGCCTCATCTATCAGTGTTATGAGTAATATTGATTGACTCGTATTTACAGCTTTTTACTCTCTCCTGAAACAACTTTTATTTTAATATATATTATTAAATTAAAATAAATAAATATAATCTAAAATGGATTTGCTGAGGATCCAACATATCTGGAAAGTTTCTTTTAATATATATTATAAGTAGATATATATAAATAGGTAGATAGTTGGATAAACAAATAGATAATTATAAGTATAGAAACTAAAGAATATATATATATATATATATATATGTGTGTGTGTGTGTGTGTGTGTGTGTGTGTGTGTGTTTGTGTGTTTGTGTGTACATAGTTAAATGCCGATGTGGACAATATTGAGAGGATCCAGCAAACATGGTGAAAGTTGTGAAATTCATATTTTTATTTTAACATAAAATATAGATACTTCATTTACTCGTATAATCTAAGAAAATCATAATGTTAATTAGAACAAACCTAATTTTTTTATTTTTATAATTTCACAAGTGATTTATACAAAAAAAAAATCATTATTATTGGATATGTTAATTAAGCATGTTACTTGGTGTTGAGTATTTGTCATATACTTCATTCATTCACTTTCACAACACTTGACTATTTCACATTATTCATATATTAACTTTCAATCATGAAATTTTTACTAGAATAAAATCAAATACTGGCATGTAAGATGTTTGATTTGTCTCGATGTATATTTGAAAATATTATTTTTTGTACTTCTTAATTTATACTTAAAGATATTGGTGATCAAAATTACACAATTAACTACATGTACTCTCTCTATATTGCAGCTATTAAGTAGTGAACGCACGTAGTATATATACAGGATTCTCTACTTGGAGCTTAATTGAAAGATATCTACAACAAGCAAATAGAAAGATTTAAAACTGCGTAATATTTCAGTAGAAAATCTCCTCCCAAACACCCTCCAAGTGATCACGAGATCACCAACATGAAGTTTGGAACAAAAGTTGTTGGACGCAGTATATAATATAAATAGCTCGGAGGGTTGAATAAGCTGTATCCTTTTTCAAAGTTTGTTTGTGTAGCGAAAGTCTAAGATTAAGTTGCTGTAAATACAGCAAATGAATGGTCTCCTCTTATCTTGGTGCATAAAAGTATTTTAAGATGAGTATACTAAAATCACACAGGTAAGGAGAAAATAGTAAAGACACAATGTTTAAAGTGGTTCGTGGTAAACCCCTCCGTTGGGATTCGATGCCTAAAACGAAGGCGCAACGAAAGCAATAAACGAATCTAATTCGATCCGACTCCCATAAAATGACCGATCAATCTACGTATATACGAATAAAATGAAACAAAGAAAGATTTGAAATCATACCCTCGTAGTCCGTTGATTAAATGGTGTACTCCACGTATGTGATTCCCCAAACTTTAGGTGATCTTCCCACGAATCCAATTCGTCAAGCTCTTAGATGATCTAACGCCAAAAACACCGCGTCTCTACGTGCTACGCGCTGGAAAGATGACCGGAACAACTTCACCCCGTTGTTCTCTAAGAACACGGCTAGAACAAAGTGATAGGAGCTTGCTAATATAATCTATAACACTCTAAGTGTATAGATATATTTTCTCTCTTATTTATCTCTCAATTTTTCTCTAAGAAAATATGAAGATGATAATGGTGTAAGAATGATGAAGATGATGAAGACAACTCAAAGTCACTTCCTCTCTCTTGGTTTGAATGAACCGTATGTTTCAAGGCCTCAAAGGAATCAAGAGTTGTCTCCTCTTTTACTCTTCAACTTCCTTTATTATAACGTCACCTACACCATATTATAATGAGATATCAAATCTCTCATTATCATTGGGCTTCCACCAATTTAGGTGGAGACAAAGACCAAGAGTAAAATGGGAGTTGGTGGGCGGCCATATAGAAGAACCGGATGAGTTCGATTCGTTTCGAACTCCCGCGAGTCTAATCAGATAAACTCCATTCCGTTCCGATGTATTTATATTAATTAATTATTCCAATTAATTAACCATATCAAATACTAAATAATATAACTAATTTCTCCAAGAAATAATTATATTCATGAATTAAATTAATCAACCAGTAATTTATTTAATTCATTAGGCCGTAAATTAATTTGTCCAATAAATTAATTTAGACATCCAATGTCCCAAAATTAATTAGACATCCAATGTATAATAAATTAGATATCCAATATCTAATATATATATATTAGGTTTACCCACCGTGCGATGCACGGTGGTGCCCATTTTAGGGCTGAGTTCAGCTCGGTTGCGGTGAGGATGGTGTGTATTGAAGTTTGTCTATGTTTCCTGCAAAAGTGTACCCTGGTGCAAGAGGTCGGTGAGTCGTGTTGTGTATTGAACGTGCCTGCAAAAGAATATGCTCAAATAATATTTTTTAGGCGTACGTCGAAGCGCATCTGACAAATTGTAAATCAAGTCTGAAATAGACGTCATATGTATTCATTTGTGGCATTGTAAGGATATTCCGCACCCTTGAAAATTTCAACACGAAGAACATCCGCAATCATCTCCTCAGTTGCCTAATCAAATTCAAGCAATTACATATCAATGAAATAAATGGAGTCACCAATTTCTAGTTCCAAACCAAAACAGAATAATATGATCACCAAGGCGATACCATATTACCAGGTTTCTACATTTTCTTAACAAAGTAAGCAATTACATATCATGATAAAATAGAGTAAACAATTCCAAGAAATAAATAAATTCACCGGGTCAACATGAGGCCATGTTGGATAATACAAGGGAACTGCCGACATTCTCATGACCGCCATCAACTGCACCCTTGAAAATTTCAACACGAAGAACATCCGCAATCATCTCCTCAGTTGCCAAATCAAATTTAAGCAATTACAGATCAATGAAATAAATGGAGTCACCAATTTCTAGTTCCAAACCAAAACAGAATAATATGATCACCAAGACGATACCATATTACCATGTTTCTACATTTTCTTAACAAAGGAGGTTAAACAATTCCAAGAAATAAATGAATTCACCGGGTCAACATGAGGAGAGGTCATTGCAACATGATCATTACATGCAATGTTGTTACTAAGAGCAAGTACTTTCTCTTAAACTCGCTTAAAAACAACCAACTCTGGGAAATTGTTCATCAAGTATATGACTTCTACAATAATCATGATGAGGAATAATTCCGAATATTTCCTTTTTTTTTAAAGTTCATATATGAATAAGAAAATGATTATAAAAGTTTAGAAAATTACCTTCAGTGGTAGTAGTGAGAGGCACCAACAACCATTCTTATTTCCTCGGAGAAAAAAATAAAAAAGAAAAGGCAAACGCATTTCATTATATTGCGATCACGAGTCCCTAAAATGACAACATAACAACCTAACCAGTAGTTAGGCGTCCCATAAATCTATTACCACCAATTAAAGTTTTCACCAGCAGAATATTATCACCTAACCTCGCGTGTAACCTCTTGCTAAGAAACCATAAATTCAGTATTATGTATCTTGGACCCTTTTTTCGGATCCAAGAAAAATAATGGAGAAAAGAAGAAAATAAATAAATAATGCATGGAAATGAGGTAAATATACTCATAAAAGATGTAAGAATTAGGTGCATGTAATATGTATTCCTCAACTTGGAAAAGTTACCCACTCCATAGTCATTGCAATGCAGGTCTGTAGAAAGAAAACAAAAAAACATTGAGAGAGAGAGAGAGATGAATAGGTGAAAATATTATCGATGCGCGATAACTGTACATTAACTTTCATAAAGAGAGGCAGAAGTTGTAACGCCCCCAAGATATTCGAGGTGTATTACAGCGCCGTGGACCCCTACATGGGACCCACCAGGCTAACACAACAAAAAACACCGCTCGACTAACCGTCTCGGTTAGCAAGGAAACAATTGTCAACCACAAGACATAAAACAACACGCCCGGTACAACCGGCATAATAAACATCAACCGACAAATACACTAACTCCAACGAAGACAAATCACAACCCGAAAGGAAAAAGCCTAAGTACTCGCGAGTACAATCTATAAGCTTACAATTTGGAAAACATCCACATCAAAAGAGACAGTAAGAAATAACAAGACTCGATTGCACATGTCAACAACCTTGGCCGACATCCTCGTACCATCCAGTAGCCGCTCAAATGCATTGAACATAACCTGAAATCCATAACAAGAATTTCCCCGACAACGGGTCCCCAGAGGGGTTAGCAATTACGCTAGTACAAGTATTCAAGGCAAACCAATCGCTTACACATTCCATAGTACATGCACCAATATCATTTCGAAAACCAAAACAAGACATGTCTTTTCCCGGAAAATAAACAGTCAAACAATTTGCCTTGAGAACAGGGCGGCAGCATACATTCTCACTCGAGGCCTCATAGGGACCCTACCGAGTTGGCTACAATTACAGAAAAACAAAACCACGCACACGCTATGCCGTGAGAACAGGGCGGCAGCATACATTCTCACTCGAGGCCTTGCAAGGACCCTAACGAGTTGGCTAGCGGTACGAAACTCGTGAAATCCAGGGCGGCAGCATAGATTTCCCTCCTTGACCCGTCGTCAACACAAGGTGAGTAAATTACACACAATATACATTACCATTTCATGTTAAGCTTAAAGGTTTCCAAAAATACTTGCCTTGAATTATTGACGACGCAACGAACGGAAAGGAAAGTCACCGACGAACGCTAGGAACCAATGAAACCGAACCTAACGATTCGAAGAATACAATCACAACCATTTCTAAATGAATACGGAATTGGAATACACCCGAAAACCCGCCTACGATTCATGTATATTCGTATATAAACAACAATGAGGGCGGACCACAACCAAACCCTCTCGATTCCGTAAAAATCACGAAATATACCATGAATCCGTAGGGAAACTAAGAATACTAACAAGATTAATCATATTCATCAAGAATCCACCAACAAAACGGGACTAATCGGAAGAAAAACCCAAAACCCCCAAATTAATCGAAAATAGGTTTCTAGAGATGTTACCTTCGGAGATTCAAGTACTAAGATCCGTAGAACACGCGTTGGATTGGTTGTCCGGGCTTCACGATCAAAAGGAGATGAAGAAAATCAACACTCAAATGATTTGTGAAGGAAGAACTCTCCCTCAAGCTCTCTCTCTCGGTTGCAGGTGAAGAAAAGGGGAAAAATGAGCTGAAATGCCGAGAAAACGAATTTATAGGGCGGACAGACTCGAGTGTCCGACATGACACGGTCGTGGCGCTGATCGGCAGCGAGGACTCGACCGTGTCTGCATGACACGGTCGCGGCGCGAAGGGGACCTACCGATAGTGACCCGTCCGCGGCGCTCGGCAATGACTCGGCCGTGTCACGGAACACGGTCGGGCGTGTCAGCGATCGTCTCGAGCATATCCGGAAGAGTTCGGCACGGGCCGTGTCGGGCGACACGGTCGGGTCTGAGACGAAACTTCCGGCTTATCCGGACGAGTAATGCACGGGCCGTGTCGGAGGACACGGCCGAGTTCGACCGTGATGATCGCCAATAACGAGCGGGTGAGCTAAAGCGACCATAACTCTCTCGTCAGGACTCGATTGACTCACCGCTCGAACCATTGGAAAGCTAACTCGATGCTCTATAATATTACAAAGATTCAGAATTTTTGGAGTTACCAAAAATTAATGGTGATCTAACAAAGTAGAACTCATACTTAGAAAAGTCGTTTAGTAATCCCGAATTCAACAAAACGACACCGAAACCCGAACACGAATACGAACCGAAGATACGGTTACGAAGTACTCACAAAGACGAAACCAAGAGCTTGTAGGACACACGATTCCGACCACCCGAAGGCTCGAAATTCGACAACGGAAGGTAATTACCCCAAACTTTGGGAAATTACGAAAATGGCCCAAATGCCCGAAAATCACCATACGACAACGAATAATCAAATGAAGCTCACAACACGTATAACGACGTTAAATGAACTTACGAAAAACCCCAAACAGCAGGTTTGAACGAGATTCGCAAGAACCGAACTCAAGCGCGGAAAAGTCGCTAAAAGCACGGAACTCAACAAAGCGACCGAAACGAACTCGGATGACAAAAAGTGCGAAATTAAATATTCTCCGAATGACGAAACGGTCAAAAGCGAGTCGTCAAAAGCGGACTTCGGCCGAAAAAGAAATTTACCGAAAATCGAAAATTTGCGGATATTACATTCTACCCTCCTTAAAGAAGTTTCGTCCGAAACTTAAAACAAGTAGGGGAAGAAATATTCCGCGGAAAAACTCAACAAGATACACAAGAATGCGTAACTAACGCCCAACGGCGAAATGTTACAATCAACGCAAAGGAATATACGGCGTGAAAACACGCTCCACGGCGACCAACACAATGTCGCCGTTAGGATACAATAAAACCAACAAATGACAAGCGTCATCAAGCGGATAATATAGCCAATTCAATTATCCGACAATCACAAAACACAACGAACGAAAGTCGGTATGATTGACCAACTCAACGGTACATCAATCGAAGCGAGCCAATCACGAACTAATCTCGAATTCCACCGTCCAGGGTTGGAAGATCGAAAGCGAGACTAATTTCCCAAACTTAAGGGAATTAGGAAGGAGCCCGAATGCTCAACGATCACAAAACGAGAACAAAAGCGAACAAGCAAACGATCGAGACAACAAAATCGAACAATCATGTCCGAAACACGAAGGATAATAAAACTCAAACAACAACTCCCGGGATGATCGGTGAGAACTACAAGGAATGCATTCCCATAAGATCCACAGGATAGGGAATAGCGATTGAAAAGTCACGGCGACAAACGAGTTATTCCAAAATAATACCACACTCGTTCGATCAACAAAAGCAAGGGATAGGGAAAGTTGAAATGTCAACGAACATAAGCGAGTCGACAGAGTCGAAAATACGAAGTTCCAAATCCGATCCACTTGAATAAAAGAACTAGTAGAACCAAAGATGTTACTTCGAACAAGGTTCACAAGAATCGAACCGAACTCGGAAAAGTCAGCGATAACGATCGACACAAAACAAGATCACAGCTCGTTCGAAAGATGAACCCGAAATACAAAACAAGTAAAGACAGTATCAACGAACACGAGCGAATCTATAGACTGGAGAAAGAGAAAAAACCCAAGTCAAAATAGTATGGGTAGTATCCCGACCTCATCCACGAAATTCACAAAAACAGAGCAAGGTAACGAGACATTAAGCAACCGACACATAACGGGCGATCACCGATGCACACGGTCATACTAAACCAAGCTCTAACAGCTCGCACATGCGCGACAACGTAGAAATCTCTAGGAGGCGGCAATTTTCGTCACTAACATAGCTCCTGTCACAACAAATGCGTTGCAACGCCTCGGCGTTCATGCCACCAATCGATCATACTCGGGAGCAAACATCATAACGACAACGCGAACATCATACATATATACCCATCCCTCAAACGGGAATGGATAGGTTTTAAAACGAAAACCTCATTTTGAAAATAATTTAGAAGAACACCGGTTGATCTTGAGTATCACCTTTCAAAAAGTACAAACGTGAAACATCGTTATCGAGACTTTGGAGAACCATTTCGCATTTGATAAAAATGAGGACACTTTCTCTTAGTGAAAACTTTCAGAATATTCGACCCTCGGGTCTAATTAAAAGTGTTTCTAAAACATTGAAAATATCTCAAAGCATTTTGGTCCTCGAGGTAGAAGAATTTTGAAACGTGTTGTGGCACCTTGTATGTACTACGAGAAAATAATTCATTTTAAAAGTACGTCTCAAATTTATTTTCTAAGATACTCAAGGTTTTTCAGTATACAATAGCCAAAATGCCCTAATACACACTTGTCAATATTCACTTAAACACATCATAGCACACTCATTAAATCGTTCACAATCAAAACAGTGATATACAATCCCTAGGATATGCTTAACAACATCGTTAAAACAACGATCGGTTTATCAAAACCGGATGGAAAACGACATCAAGAACAAAACTCCAAAAAGTCAACTCTAGGGATTCAAGAAAAATTGCCTGGATTCGGCGAAGAACAATGGATTAGATAATATTAAAAATCATCTAGGATACTCCAAAACACCTATGGATGGGAGAAAAAAAAAAAAAATCAGCCCCCAATGCGAAACCTAGTCGCTACGTCTCAATCTCATGGAGGAAGAAGAAAAATGAAGAAAAAATGCAACTTCTAGACTGGTGTCCGGTATTTATACTGGACACAATTAGCGTGCGCTAATCATTAAGGTTAGCGTGCGCTATCACGGCACCAAACAAAACTCCTGACCAAAAATACACTGTTAGCGTGCGCTAACAATTCACAGAGACAACAACAGAACATATCATAAAAATTACATACCGTAAACCCTTCTCACAAGGATTTACCAGGCTAAGCATGATTTCCCATCTCATTTCGAAAATGCTAAAAAGACCAATGACGGAGATATTTTCCAAAACTCAAAAACTCATTTGTCAAACCATCATGAAATATTCAAGGCCAAAATGCCAAAACTTGATTCAAGGAATCGGTTTTACGAAATAAAACTCAGTTTGCAAAATACCGAAAGCCGTTTGAAAGAACTCACGCAGCGGATAAAATACGGTACGAAAATACATCAGTAGTGACGACACTCCTCGTATAAACTAAATACGAGAGTCTAATAAACACATATCGTGAAATCAAAATCCATAGAAGGATTCCATCATTCAATCGACTAATCATACAAATAACTCGTGTCACACGAGGCACAACACAAGGAAGGGAGTATTACATCCATAGGTCGCACGTAAGTGACGACCGCCCTTTGATACTAATCACGACTAATGATCTCAAACGACGCGTCGCGATGCGACCAAGTCAGACAAAATCCGACGAGACAAAACTCAACCAACACAACTTGGCTCGGCGGCTAGGTTTTCCAGGCTAATCTGATTTTAAAATCGTATACTCTAGTTATTCGAAAATAAAACCGATAAGTTAAAAAAATCGTTTTCAAGACCCTTTTAAACACGACAAGGGCTTAACAGTGGTAGCATTTTATAAAATGTCCTAAACACTTTTATACACGACCTTTAAATACCGACACAAGGTTTTATTTGAAAATACAAGGCTGGCTCGCCCAAATTCATGTCACTTTTCAAAAACCCACAATACGATCAAGTCTAAGAAATTTTCAAGCATGCACGCCGCATGTATTATTATTAATAGAAACACATTGGTTGTAAATAATAATAATTAGCCAAGTACCAACAATTCCCGGACACACTCATATACGACATTCAAAAATCACCAGTTCAAAAAGCGCAACTCGGAAATACTAATTCCAAGCATATGTCAAACTTATCTCTTCAAGTTTAACAGCATAACTGATGAACACCGATTCGAACACATGTCGAAACCATCTATGTGAGTTTCTAAGCAAACTCTGCCATCGACACCTTTCCCGGAACATATCAATGTTCAAAACATTCACATCATACTGCACCCCTCGGTGTCCAAACCATCAGTACGTTTGGCTCAACATACATTTAGTATATCGCAATTACCAAACACAGATTCCATCACACAGCAAAAGACTAGAGAGTCAAGCCCTCTAACAATATACCACGGAGCAAAACTCGGATCTTTCGATCACCAACGATCCCACCAATGCTAAGAAGTTTAGCGATGGAAGGCTCGCAAAGCGACAAACGGTCAAGCCCAGAACGACGCACATACTCCAGAGAGATAAAGAACTGCGCAATACTAGAATCAAAAGTGCACGAACCGGATGGATCGAAAAACAACTCGACGATAAGTACGAGAGAGACAATCACAGTTCAAGAAGTGGAAATACAATACGAGAAAACAAGAGGATCGAGTAAGGAAAACTTACAAGCGCTGGATGTCTTGAGATGTCGGCGGTGTGACAATGTGCAAAACAAAACACAACTAGACCCAAATAACCAACAAGCCTAGGTATCCATAAACCTAGAGCTCCGATACCATTTTCCGTAACGCCCCAAGATATTCGAGGTGTATTACAGCGCCGTGACCCCTACATGGGACCCACCAGCTAACACAACAAAAACACCGTCGACTAACCGTCTCGGTTAGCAAGGAAACAATTGTCAACCACAAGACATAAAACAACACGCCTGTACAACCGGCATAATAAACATCAACCGACAAATACACTAACTCCAACGAAGACAAATCACAACCCGAAAGGAAAAAGCCTAAGTACTCGCGAGTACAATCTATAAGCTTACAATTTGGAAAACATCCACATCAAAAGAGACAGTAAGAAATAACAAGACTCGATTGCACATGTCAACAACCTTGGCCGACATCCTCGTACCATCCCAGCGCCCGCTCGTCTGGCTGAACATAACCTGAAATCCATAACAAGAATTTCCCCGACAACGGGTCCCCAGAGGGGTTAGAAATTACGCTAGTACAAGTATTCAAGGCAAACCAATCGCTTACACATTCCATAGTACATGCACCAATATCATTTCGAAAACCAAAACAAGACATGTCTTTTCCCGGAAAATAAACAGTCAAACAATTTGCCTTGAGAACAGGGCGGCAGCATACATTCTCACTCGAGGCCTCATAGGGACCCTACCGAGTTGGCTACAATTACAGAAAAACAAAACCACGCACACGCTATGCCGTGAGAACAGGGCGGCAGCATACATTCTCACTCGAGGCCTTGCAAGGACCCTAACGAGTTGGCTAGCGGTACGAAACTCGTGAAATCCAGGGCGGCAGCATAGATTTCCCTCCTTGACCCCGTCGGGCCAACACAAGGTGAGTAAATTACACACAATATACATTACCATTTCATGTTAAGCTTAAAGGTTTCCAAAAATACTTGCCTTGAATTATTGACGACGCAACGAACGGAAAGGAAAGTCACCGACGAACGCTAGGAACCAATGAAACCGAACCTAACGATTCGAAGAATACAATCACAACCATTTCTAAATGAATACGGAATTGGAATACACCCGAAAACCCGCCTACGATTCATGTATATTCGTATATAAACAACAACGAGGGCGGACCACAACCAAACCCTCTCGATTCCGTAAAAATCACGAAATATACCATGAATCCGTAGGGAAACTAAGAATACTAACAAGATTAATCATATTCATCAAGAATCCACCAACAAAACGGGACTAATCGGAAGAAAAACCCAAAACCCCCAAATTAATCGAAAATAGGTTTCTAGAGATGCTACCTTCGGAGATTCAAGTACTAAGATCCGTAGAACACGCGTTGGATTGGTTGTCCGGGCTTCACGATCAAAAGGAGATGAAGAAAATCAACACTCAAATGATTTGTGAAGGAAGAACTCTCCCTCAAGCTCTCTCTCTCGGTTGCAGGTGAAGAAAAGGGGAAAAATGAGTGAAATGCCGAGAAAACGAATTTATAGGGCGGACAGACTCGACCGTGTCCGACATGACACGGTCGTGGCGCTGATCGGCAGCGAGGACTCGACCGTGTCTGCATGACACGGTCGCGTCGCGAAGGGGACCTACCGATAGTGAGACGTCCGCGGCGCTCGGCAATGACTCGACCGTGTCACGAACACGGGCGTGCGCGGCGATCGTCTCGAGCTTATCCGGAAGAGTTCGGCACGGCCGTGTCGGGCGGCACGGTCGGGTCTGAGACGAAACTTCCGGCTTATCCGGACGAGTACGGCACGGGCCGTGTCGGACGACACGGCCGAAGTTCGGCCGGCATGATCGCCAATAACGAGCGGGTGAGCTAAAGCGACCATAACTCTCTCGTCCGACTCCGATTGACTCACCGTTCGAACCATTGGAAAGCTAACTCGATGCTCTATAATATTACAAAGATTCAGAATTTTTGGAGTTACCAAAAATTAGTGGTGATCTAACAAAGTAGAACTCATACTTAGAAAAGTCGTTTAGTAATCCTGAATTCAACAAAAGCGACACGAAACCCGAACACGAATACGAACCGAAGATACGGTTACGAAGTACTCACAAAGACGAAACCAAGAGCTTGTAGGACACACGATTCCGACCACCCGAAGGCTCGAAATTCGACAACGGAAGGTAATTACCCCAAACTTTGGGAAATTACGAAAATGGCCCAAATGCCCGAAAATCACCATACGACAACGAATAATCAAACTGAAGCTCACAACACGTATAACGACGTTAAATGAACTTACGAAAAACCCCAAACGACAGTTTCGAACGAGATTCGCAAGAACCGAACTCAAGCGCGGAAAAGTCGCTAAAAAGCACGGAACTCAACAAAGCGACCAAAGCGAACTCGGATGACAAAAAGTGCAGAATTAAATATTCTCCGAATGACGAAACGGTCAAAAGCGAGTCGTCAAAACGGACTTCGGCCGAAAAAAGAAATTTACCGAAAATCGAAAATTTGCGGATATTACAGAAGTAAGATTTATAGGTTTCATAGGCCAGGTCAAATATTTTTGTACACACAAAATAGTAATGAAATCTTATGCGACCCTAATAAGTTTCCTAAAGAAGACAAGCAATTTTTTAATAATAAAGAATAGAAAAACCTGTGGATCTTTCAGATGATTTAGTGGTGTATAATTTGATATGTTTTTCTTGCATGTCAATTGTTGCCTGAAAAGATTCAGGCTACGGATGGCACGCTGCAGTTTTGCTTTTTTTTTTTCTTGCTAGCATGTGTGCCCTTCTGGTAGCCTGAAAGGAATCCTATTTTTAAACATATATGCACAAACTTATGAGGTATGTGGGAAATGTAGAAGCATCCAGGTAAAACTTTTGAAATATCATTCATCGTGATGCAAATTGACCTTATAGGTATCCTTTCCATTCATTGTTACATGAGATTTAAGTGTTTCTTGATCACCATTTGATGCATCAGTATCATCCTCCTCTATCTTCCTGAAATCGAGCAGAAATGAGAGACCTGAAGTAATCATAATCCTGACACATTCCAATAAAAATTGTAATTTCTTTAACAACAGGATTAGAGACAACACAGAAAACAGCAAGAGAGTAATGAGTACGTCAGTGATGGATGCAAACATGCACAGCAGATTACATTTCCTGTATTTTCGCCATACCACACCTTTCCCCTGTGAAGCTCCCATAGGGTGATAAGTGCTCTCTTTGCATCCTCTTGCTACAAAAACAAAAGGAACTTACAAAATCAGCAACATAGAAACTGGCATCCAGAAAGAAAATGGATCAACACACACCTGTAGCATCCGAAACAAGACATTTTGAAGCGCACGGTTCTTAATCTCATTCTTATGCCTCACATTCATTCGCTTTATGCTATGGATGACATGATTGTTCAAAACCCAGTTGATAATAAGGTTCGACAGGAAACAAATAAATAAGGTCGATACCTTTCTGTTCATAAGAAGAATTAGAGGCTGCACAACATTCAATCTGAGACCATGAAGCAATCATAATCCTGACACATTCCAATAAAAATCGTAATTTCTTAAACAACAAGATTAGAGACAACATAGAAAGCAGCAAAAGAGTAATGAGTACGTCGGTGATGGATGCAAACATGCTCAGCAGGTTGCATTCCCTGTATTTTCGTCAAACTACACCTTCCTCCTGAAGGAAAAATACAAAAAAAAACAGAGAGAAAGATAAAAAAGACCGAAGGCAAAGACGGGTCTCTCTTGACAAAAATCGTATTTATCAAAACAAAGATCCAAAAGCATGAGAGAATTCGACCTAGAAAAATCATAGGATGAGTTCAGAAATGAACATCTCCAACCTTGGTGCATTGCAAAAATAATGTTCCTTTGCATTAATGTTGCATCAAGAAAACGACTTTCATCTACTAATCAGTGATCCTCTTAATTGCATAATTCTCTTTTTAGGCAAAATCCAAAATTTAAGATTTTTATTACGCGCTACCGTACACACCCAGGAATATGCAGATAACCAGTCCATCTGTGTATCAATAAAATAAAATTAAAATCAATAATCCACCTTGTGTGGCACACTAAATTACGTATCTATGAAGTATATACACGGACAGTGCAAAAAGATGATTTCTATATGCGCAAGAATAATTTGTAGAAGTATTCGTGCATCATATCGAGAGAATTACAGAAATATTACAACCTAATCAAAGCATTCCTTCAATAGGAAATACAGATGAAGTAGACAAAATCGGGGAGAACCTTATATGTCACGGTGAAAATTTCTAGGTGTTAACTGCAGGATAAACGAGTATGCATGCCCAATGTTCGCAAAGAGCAGCAAAAAAAACCAACCTGCAAGAAGAGAAACAAACTCAATAAAAAAAAAGGCCTCTAAAAGACGAGCAAAGCAATAAGGACAAATAGTGCCACATAACACACACACACACGTGCGTGGGTAGCTAAAAAACACACTACATATAATTATAAACAAATAAGCACAAATGCCGCAGAAAATAAAACACATATGACACACGCAGAAGAACACACATACAAAGGCGCAAAAAGCACACATACTAAACACAGGACAACACATAAATCACCTATCATACATCGGTCACCCCCCATACATAAAATCCAGAGATGAACGTAGACGAAGATTGACTACGAACCATTCTACCTTACGAGCTGAAATCGCAAAAAAAAAAAAAAACTGCTGATTGTGCAAAGCGGAGACATATACAGGAACGCGTCATTCATTAGTAAAGCATTTGCAATAGTATAAAATTTGTGGAAGTCGAGCAGCCCAAATGGAGATATAGATATAAATATTACAGAATTTTATCCAACTTGAAAGTGGAAATATTCTGGGTGAAGAGATAACAATGAACAACAAATAATCTTTGTCAAGTAATCTGATTTTTTGGATTTTTAGTAAAGTAATGTTAATAATTGAACAGTAATAAAAAAACAAACCGCGGAGAAATAAAAGAAAAGGAGAAAGCTGAAACCAACAAACCTTGAAATTATAAGCTACAATTTATGTACAGGAAACCTGTTAACGATTTACTGAAAATACAAACAGTGGGGAGCAAGTAAATACAAACATAGAGATAGAGTAAATAAAAAAAAAACTTTAAACTGAAAACGTAAAAAGGAGAAACAATTCCACTTACGAACGAGAAACCAGACAGATTGCGGACCTGCCAAAAATTTTTTTTAAGGAAAATCATTGACAAGCTAACCTCTAAAAGTTCTAAAGAGGATCTCTAACAACAGGAAACAAGGCGTCCGATTTATTTAAAACAATATTTAGGGAAAAAATTCTTTTAAATTACCAAACATAGATGATTTGTCTGAATGTAAAAATTTCATCTAATTTAGGCAGATTATGGAGCCAGAATGACTATAAAGCAGAACCAATATTTGTATAAAGAAACAAAATAGCTGGAAAATAAAAGGAAATTAATAATATCACCGAAAGTAAAAAGAAAATGAAGACTGATGAATATGTGAATGATCATTGATAGAGGTAGGTAAAAAACTTTTTAGAGGTTAAAAACAAGTGAGCTAGAGACATTGGCTCTGACTCGATCCTGCAATTACTCCTTTATATTTTTTTTTTCTGTTGAAACCCACGAGCTATTTTTTTATGGTTGCCGCTATATATAAAACGATCAAAATCTGATACTACTGCAGCAGTCATGCCTTTTTGGTTAGAGTATGCATCTTCATGATGATATGTTGATCTGTTGTTCGGTATCTGAACCTTTTGAAACAAAAAGATATAGATTAGAACATGTTAAATTAAATGTTGTTATGTGAAATGTAGTTCCATTGCATTACCTTGTACAATTGAGGAAATTTCTCTGCCATGTGCTATCAGCCCCATTTTTCCAGACTCGTTCTTTTCAAAACTAGCAAAAGGTTCTCTCCAAGTCTTATGTTCCGTCCAGATGTTGTCGAGTAGGATTTTCGGAGTAAATAATGTTCATATTATGTTGGCTAGAAAATGATGACAACAAATTTGTATTCGGATTTAATGGTGAGAAGAATATGAGAAATACCATGCATGTGACTTGTTTTTTTGGTTTTCAGTCGGCCGCCAGAGACATTGGTTGTACCTTGCACCTGAATTTTGGGAACGATTCTTTTCAGACTCTATTTCTCAGATAAAATTTGACTCAAGACTGTTGTTGATAGAAGGGTAATCGATTGGCAAAATATAATGTACCTCTTAGAGGTTTAGTTAAGCAGAATCAGATTTGCGCATGACATTCCTATCTGTTGTGTCTTCAAAAAATATTCCGAAGCACAACGTAACTAAAACCTTGGGAACAGGAGGCAGATATTAACTTGTGAGCTCGTGTGAATATGGCTGGTAGAAATCTGATTTTTTGTACGAGCGAAGCTGCTCTGAAGCGCGACACCTGCAAATTTCAATTATGTAACACAAAACAAATCTAATCCGAATGTTTCCATCTCACTGAAGCCTAAAATTTCAATCTTGTGATATTTTAACAAGAAATCGTAATGGAACACAAGAACGTTAGGTAAAGATAATTTTCAAAAATATTAGGTCAAAAAAAACATCAAAATTACTTATATAAAGAGATTAGATAAACGCACATTGTCAACTGAGAAACCTGAAAAAATGAAAACATGTCGAGGCCAAAACAGCACGAGGTAAAATCCTGGCCAAACCGCAAAGACTTACAAAAGGACAAAGAAGTTACGCAAAGAAACTCTTTCTCACAAGAGGAGGATTTTTGGGTTTCAAAGCCAAACATCTAATTAACAAAGGTAGAAAAGAATATGACCTCTATATCACCTTATATCAACGTCAAGAAATTTGCAAACAAAAGAACACTGGAAAACAGAACTAAGAATACTGTTTTTTGAGGAAAAAAATTAAATGTCATAAGGAGCATAATTAGAATCACAAATGAGAAAGAAAAAGAGAGAAGTTCAATCCACTGAAACTGCATAAACAAAATAGTTTCAAAACCAAGCAACCTTATCAAGATAATGTATGAATCAGAATCTCAATACAAGCATGTCCGGTGTCATGATTGGAAACCTTGTAAAACGAAAACCCGAGGTGGGTCTTTCGGAATTTTTAGAGTAACTATTCATCTGTAAAATTCCGAGATCTCAATGGCAGTCATAAGTAAAACCTCTTGTATAAACGCACACAAACAAACACTTAAAAACACACAAACATAAACACATATACAGACACTCTCAGAACTAAACACACAATTTCTGCAGACACTTGCAAACACTATATATATAACACTTTATGCACAAACTCACACTTTACAGTAGAGTGTACATATATATATATATATATATATATATATATATATATATATATATATATATATATATATACAACACACCATTCACACACCCACACGCAGCACACACACACACACACATAACACCACACACAAAACACATACAGACACGCAGCACCACACATACACAAACGGTATGACAAATACACAACCATACACAGTCTGTTCTTAAAAACCCAGTGCACACAAACACACGCACAACACACATATAAACACATACATACACATACACACACACACACACACTTAGCACTACACACACATCAGCACTTATACGACGCACAAAACCTCACTGAAACTCAAAATACAAGTTAGAAACACGTTCCGTGTAACAATAGACTCGCAACAATGTAAAGTTTGTAAAATTCTTATAGAGATAAACCAGCATGGACAACCTGAAGACAAACAGTGTTTTTATCCAGTTCCGACGATTTTAGCACCGGTTTGTAAATCTGAACATAGATTTGTGTCCTATTCATTGAGATAAACAAATTGATATATAGAGTGTGAAATCATATCAAAGATTTTTTCTTCAACATTTGAACCGACACTATCGTTTCTCTATCCCTCTCTCTTGAAGAAAAGGGAATGGAAATAATGATAAAATTGAAGAGGATGACTATTAACAGATGGGCAGAATATTTTGTAACACACCATGTTAATCAATGCTATTACAATTAGTTTTTTTGGCCAAAATATTTTGTAACACACCATGCGCACACACATACATACATACACCAGCACACAGACACACCAGCACATAGACACACACGCATCACACAAGCACACATACACACACGAACTTCGCATTACACGTGCACCAGTACATATACATCATCATCGTCCTTTTCAAATAGTTTTTTGAAGTATTTATTCTAGAAAAATACAATCCTAAGATTGATAGAGATGACAAAAACCAATACAACTATTGGAATTTTTCTTTCAATATTCGAAAGACATGTTTGGAAATTCTCCGTTTGATTAGTTTCGGATTTATACTTTTATTTCAAATTAGGTAAATCATCTATACAAAGAGGAAGATCACAGGCGTAAAATCTGTGAAACCAACCAATCAACATAGACTGATTACAGTTGTCTGTAATTTTAATAGATTGGAAACATATAATAAAATTTTAATAGTGACAACTTCCTAATCAGCAAGAGAAAAACTAACAACACATAATGAAACCTCAGATAGAGGCCCAATAGCAAGTTGGTGTCCACAATTGGTGGAATCTTGACTGATTGTGGATGGAACTCAACAACTGAAAAATATATAACAAAATTTCAATAGTGACAGCCTTGTAATATCCGCAATTTTCGATTTCCGGTAAATTTCTTTTTCGGCCGGAGTCCGTTTTGACGACTCGCTTATGACCGTTTCGTCATTTCGAGAATGATTAATTCTGCACTTTTTGTCATCCAAGTTCGTTTCGGTATCGTTTTGTTGAGTTCCGAGCTTTTTAGCGACTTTTCCGCACTTGAGTTCGATTCCTGCGAATCTCGTCCGAAACTGCTGTTTCGAGTTTCTCGTAATTTCATTTAATGTTATTATTCATGTTGCGAGCTTTGGTTTGGTGTTTCGATCGCGTGTCGTGATTTTCGGACGTTTTGGGCCATTTTCGTAATTTCCCAAAGTTTTGGGTAATTACTTCCGTTGTCGAATTCCGAGCCTTCGGGTGGTCGGAATCGTGTGTTCTCTTAGTGATCGGATTCGTCTTTGCGAGTACTTCGTAACCGTATCTTCGATTCATACTCAGGTTCGGGTTTCGGGGTCGTTCGGGCCGTCGGAATTGGTCCCGGCCGAGTCATGGCCGGGCATGCTCGGGCAGGCGATCTGGCGAGTAACGTGCGTTAGTGCTCGGCCGTTACGTGCGTAAGGGCGATTACGTACGTAAGGCCACGGCGTGCGTATGTATGGCCGGCAATTTTGGGCGATGACTCGGTTACGTCGTAACCCTTGGCGATTACGTCGTAACCGGCCGCGATCGGCTCATTTAAGGCCTGCGGACGTTATTTTTCACCCATTCTCTCACTCTTTCTCTTCTCTTCCGCGGATGGAGGCGTGGGAATCTTGGAGCAATGTTGTTATACATTTAATCCATGAAGATTTGAGGCTCATATCATCAATCATCCCTCCTATAACATCCTCCGATCTACCGAATCAGGTCAGATTTTCTAGAAATCTAATTTTGGGGATTTTGGGTATTTTGGTTGTTTTCGTCCGATTAATCCGATTTAACTTGGTATTATGATAGATTGATGATTATTAAGATGTATTACATCTTTTCCCTTGTTATTCCATGGTTGGATCGTATCGATTCGTTGTTTTAAATCGAGTTCTTGATCGACGCCTTGAAGGTGTCCGATAAAATGTAATAGAGGATTTATCTGGCGTTATACAATAATTCTTCCTAGTAATATCGATGATTTATTGATTATATGTTGTTAGGGTCGAATTCTTGTGGAGAACTCGAGTCGAGAACCCTTCCGTTAAATCGTTTTCTTCAAGCTTCTCGATCGTGGGTGTATTCTTTTCCTTCGCGAGGAATCGTAGGTGTTCGAGGTATCCGGCGAGACGTGATTGTAGGAGTGTCCGGTATCGATTATCGAGGCAAGTATCTTGTCCATACATTACGTGTTTTGTGGATATTATGATTGTTAATCGTCGATATGTGCTAAATAAATATTAATAACCATTTTCCAAAGAAATCAGAATATTTACCATCATGCTTTTTGTAAAGTGACCCGTGTGTGTCGGGAAGTAATGTGCTTAGTTGAATTTGCGAGCTAGTGTCGAGTATAGAATCACCTTACTTTCTTGTGATGTCATTGCGTATGATTATGTCGTTGGTAAATGTAAAGTGTAATTCTTTTGTGAAATTATGTGCTTGGAGTCACGTGTTTATGGATGAATATGTGAGTTTGTGTGATATTAGTTGTGTCGTTCGGTGCTGTTGAAATCTTGTGCTTCCTTGTGAATCGCATCATTACTTGGTCGTGAGTATATGTTGGATGAACTGGCCATTCTAGTAAGGTACCTCGACTATATATACTGTGATTGACCTTCGAGGCTTGTGGTTTGCAACTGTGATTTTGGAACGTGTGTGTGTGTTTTTCTTCCACCGGAGTGTCCGACGGGATGTCCGGGGTCGATACTAAGGGGTACGGCCACGGAAGTGGACTTGGGTGCGTGTGTGGATGAACTTCCACCGGAGTGTCCGACGGGATGTCCGGGGTCGATACTAAAGTACGGCCGCGGAAGTGGTTTCCCACCGGAGTGTCCGACGGGATGTCCGGGGTCGATACTAAGGGTACGGCCGCGGGTTACCGATTGTGGTTTTCATCATGATGATGACGTTTATTTTTTCGTTAATTTTGATATTTTCAGTAGTATAACAATGCTTTGTGCTTGGGGTCGAGAGACATTATATATCGAGTCTTGGTGCTTGGCTAGAATGGCATAGGAATAATGTGTTATGTGTAATGTGTCCTTGTAAGTGAATTGAAGTGGATGATCGGGTCGTAGACCCTGTGTTTTGTGACCGGAATGGTTGGGTCGTGGACCCCGTGTTTTGTTAAATGGACTTGTATTTTGAAAAATGAACTTTGGGGTTTGTGACCACTAAATGGCTTTCGAGGAATTAAGAACATTTTTCAATTTTTGATGTTTTCAAAACTCCTGAGATTTGGAAATGTTTTCAAAATGCTTACTTGCTTCGTTTCTGCTTTCAAGACTTGAACTATTTTTAACTAAATATATCTCGAGAAGTCTTTCATTATATTCTCGGAATGTGTTGTGTATGGCTCGTATTTGCACTTTATACTTGCACTAGCAAAACAGTGGAGTTTTGCTAACCCACGAGTAATCGGGGGGTGGATATCTGTATTGTGTCCAGGTACATGCAGGTTTTCGGGAGCAAGACACAGGATCGGCACGAGGGATGATGAAAGACGAATGATACTAATCACACGAAGGCCAGTTTTGGGTTCAGTTAGTCGGAGTCCATTGTATTGTCTTTTCCGCTGTCTTATTTTTCGTTGTTGCAAGTATTTTAACCTTGTGTGGGTATGAGTCTGGATGAGTTTATGTATTTTGATTTGTAAGTCAGTGACAAAAGACCAAATCGGTCTATTGGTCCGTTATTTTGATTCGTCGGTATGTAATGTAATGTGTTGTTTTGATGTCTAGCCTGGTGGATCCTCACGGAGAGGGTCTGCGGCGTGTAATATTCCCGGTTTAATCTGGGGGGTGTTGCATTTATGGTATCAGAGCTTAGGTTGAGGAAACCTAGGCTGTCGGGTCGAGTTATGTGTTGTTGAGTCTTGTATTGTCAGATTTTGTCTGACTGAGTCGTGTCGCGACGCGTCGTCTGGGATGTCGGCCGTGATTAGTATCAAGGTGCAGCCATCATCTTCGTGCGATCTGTGGATGTAAGTCTCTCTACTACATGTTGTACCACGAGCTATACGAGCCTGTATGATTCTGTGTTATGTAGTAGTATTTGAAGGTGTATCGTGAGTAAGTGACATATATTTGTTAATTCCCGTTTTGTGCTAGAATGAAGAATGATATGGCCAAATGTATCCTTGTATGAACTGTTTTGCTTGCAAGAGCAACAACCTTGGAATTTTTAGTTTCGAAGGCTCTAGGGAGCCACGTAAATTTTAAAATGTTCTCGAGGGAGGAAAAAAAAATTTTGATTTTTGTATGATGACCTCAAGGTCGAAAATTTTTAGACTTCAAACTACCGATATTTCATTCTCATCTCATACTATAAGTTTTCAAAACTCAAGTTTTTAACTCAAATGAGGTCTTCAAAATATACTCAAGACGTGACTCTCGTTTGTAACTTTTCGGTTTCATGAATGTTGGTCAGAAGATGCGTATTGATGATGCTCGTTGTTGAGCAGTGGTGCCAGTTTTATGATTAAAATAGTGACGTGAATGTTGAGTCCATCGGTATGTATGTGTTGAGATAGTCCTCTTTATTGAGAAGTAAAATTTTTGTTTTTGTAGGATGATTTTCTTTTGATGGTTGCTTGTGAGATGTTATAATTATGTGAATCGATGACATTTAGACTCGTATGTTGTTGCTTATTTGTAACCTTCGAGTCTAGTATTACCTCATATATGTTTGCAATCGTGTTGGTGATTAGAGCAGTTAGCACAGGCTTAATTCGAGCCTAACGCGCGCTAACGTGGCGTGTTTAGCGCACGTTAATCTTTGTTGTAACGCGCACTAATCAACCTGGGCAGAGGCTATGGAACCGCATTATAGCCGTCAGGTCTAACTTTTGCGGCCAATCACCTGTAGTTGTATTCTCTACGTGGTGTCTAGTGATAACAACTGTTGTGCGTGAATGTGTGTTAAGACTTTTCGTATTGCTAGGTGATATTTGATTGTATTTGATGAATTGATAAATTATGTCTGCTGTGTGTGTTCAAAAATTTCCTGGAAACTTCACAAAGTTTTGACGGATCGATTAATCGGCGGCTCCGTGTATACTTCGAAAAATTATTTGGAATTGGCAAGCCGGCCTTGGATTCTCAAATAAAACCTCGACGGTATTTGAAAGAGTTGTTTTAAAGTACATGTAGACATTTTGTAAAATATTACCGTCGTTGATGTTTGTGAAGTGTTGGGAGAATTTTCGAAAATGATTTTTAACGTATTGTTGTATTTTCAAATAATTCGAGTAAATGATTTTCAAAAATCTTTCACACCATAAAAATATTTTATTTCAAAAACCAATGCGATTTTTATTTTCAAAAATATATAGTGAAAGATGAAAAATCTCACCCGATGTAAAATTCAAACTCGGATTTGGAAATGTTAGAGTATGTAAGAATGATTTGATGATCTTGCATGGTTAACTTGTTAGTTGTTAACGGTGATGATGATACGTAGGGGCATGTTGACTTCAAATGATTTCAAATGAGATGGTTTAAGTATGTTGTTTACAAGTTTTGACGAAACAACCCGAGGTACCAAAAGTACTTTTAAAGTTTATTTTAAATACCATACAAATCCAAGGATTTTCAAAAGATTTCCTTTAAAATGATACCTCGTGGATTTTCTTTTCGAGTTGTTATTGATTACCTTATGTGTTATGTCGTGCTGGGTTGGTACTTTAGTATATTATTTTTGCGAAGTTGCGCCATCGTATCGAGTGAGAATCCGCTTAGTATGTCTAGGGACAGAGGATACGGTCGTGACCGCGGTATAGATTGTCGTGGAGATCAGATATGGGACCAAGAGGATATGGTCGGGAAGGTTGCTATTCCAGCACTTCGTTCTCGTTGTTTAGGTTTCGGGACGAAACCTCTTTTAAAGGAGATATGATGTAATACCCGCATTTTTTCTTTCTTTCTCTTGTTTCGTCCAACCGTATCGACTGACCGTGTTCGTTGATGCTTCGACACAGTGTTGTTTCTCACCTTTGTCATTCGAGCGAGTTCTGATATTGTCTCAAATTGACCTATATATTGTTGTGACCTTTCCAAGTTCGGAAAATTAGTCTCGTTTTCGATCTTCCAACCCTTGGGCGGTGGAATTCTGTATTTGTTCAGCGATTGGCTCGCGTTTTGATTGATGTACCGTTGGGTTGGTCAATCGTATTGATTTTCGTCCGTTGTGTTTTGTGATTGTTCGGATAATTGACTTGATTGTATTATCCATTTGATGACGCTTGTCACTTGTTGGTTTTGTTATATCCCTAACGGCGACGTTGTGTTGGTCGTCGTGGAGCGTGTTTTCACGTCGTATATTCCTTTGTGTTGCTTGTAACGTTTCGCCGATGGGCGTAAGTTACGCGTTTCCTTGCGTATCTCGTTGAGTTTTCCTGGCGGGATATTGCTTCTCCCTACTTGTTTTAAGTTTCGTGACGAAACTTCTTTTAAGGAGGGTAGAATGTAATATCCGCAATTTTCGATTTCCGGTAAATTTCTTTTTAGGCAGGAGTCCGTTTTGACGACTCGCTCATGACAATTTCGTAATTTCGAGAATGATTAATTCTGCACTTTTTGTCATCCGTGTTCGTTTCGGTATCGTTTTGTTGAGTTAGAGCTTTTTAGCGACTTTTCCGCACTTGAGTTCGATTCTGCGAATCTCGTCCGAGCTGTTGTTTGAGTTTCTCGTAATTTCATTTAATGTTATTATTCATGTTGCGAGCTTTGGTTTGGTGTTTCGATCGCGTGTCGTGATTTTCGGATGTTTTGGGCCATTTTCGTAATTTCCCAAAGTTTTGGGTAATTACTTAGTTGTCGAATTCGAGCCTTGGGTGGTCGGAATCGTGTGTTCTCTTAGTGCTCGGATTCGTTTTGCGAGTACCGTAACCGTATCTTGATTCGTACTCGAGTTCGGGTTTCGGTCGTTCGGGCCGTCGGAATTGGTCGGCGAGTCATGGCCGGGCATGCTCGGGCGAGCGATCTGGCGAGTAACGTGCGTTAGTGCTCGGCCGTTACGTGCGTAGGGCGATTACGTCGTAAGGCCAGCGGTGCGTACGTGGCGGCGGCGATTTTAGGCGATGACTCGGTTACGTCGTAACCCTTGGCGGTTACGTACGTAACCCGGCCGATCGGCCTATTTAAGGCTGCGGACGTTATTTTCACACATTCTCTCACTCTTTCGCTTCTCTTCCGCGGATGGAGGCGTGGGAATCTTGGAGCAATGTTGTTAGACATTTAATCCATGAAGATTTGAGGCTCATATCAACTATCATCACTCCTATAACATCCTCCGATCTACCGAATCGTCGATTTTCTAGAAATCTAATTTTGGGGATTTTGGGTATTTTGGTTGTTTTCGTCCGATTAATCCGATTTAACTTGGTATTATGATAGATTGATGATTATTAAGATGTATTACATCTTTTCCCTTGTTATTCCATGGTTGGATCGTATCGATTCGTTGTTTTCGTCGAGTTCTTGATCGACGCCTTGAAGGTGTCCGATAAAATGTCATAGAGGGGTTTTCGGGCGTTCTACGATTATTCTTCCTCGTATGATCGATGATTTATTGATTATATGTTGTTAGGGTCGAATTCTTGTGGAGAACTCGAGTCGGAACCCTTCCGTTCGTCGTTTTCTTCAAGCTTCTCGATCGTGGGTGTATTCTTTTCCTTCGCCGAGGAATCGTAGGTGTTCGAGGTATCCCGACTGAGCCGTGATTGTAGGAGTGTCCGGTATCGATTATCGAGGCAAGTATCTTGTCCATACATTACGTGTTTTGTGGATATTATGATTGTTAATCGTCGATATGTGCTAAATAAATATTAATAACCATTTTCCAAAGAAATCGGAATATTTACCATCATGCTTTTTGTAAAGTGACCCGTGTGTGTCGGGAAGTAATGTGCTTAGTTGAATATGCGAGCTAGTGTCGAGTATAGAATCACCTTACTTTCTTGTGATGTCATTGCGTATGATTATGTCGTTGGTAAATGTAAAGTGTAATTCTTTTGTGAAATTATGTGCTTGGAGTCACGTGTTTATGGATGAATATGTGAGTTTGTGTGATATTAGTTGTGTCGTTCGGTGCTGTTGAAATCTTGTGCTTCCTTGTGAATCGCATCATTACTTGGTCGTGAGTATATGTTGGATGAACTGGCCATTCTAGTAAGGTACCTCGTCTATATATACTGTGATTGACCTTCGAGGCTTGTGGTTTGCAACTGTGATTTTGGAACGTGTGTGTGTGTTGTTCCTTCCACCCGGAGTGTCCGACGGGATGTCTGGGGGTCGATACTAAGGGGTACGGCCACGGAAGTGGACTTGGGTGCGTGTGTGGATGAACTTCCACCCGGAGTGTCCGACGGGATGTCTGGGGGTCGATACTAAGGGGTACGGCCGCGGAAGTGGTTTCCCACCCGGAGTGTCCGACGGGATGTATGGGGGTCGATACTAAGGGGTACGGCCACGGGTTACCAGTTGTGGTTTTCATCTTGAGGATGACGTTGATGTTTTCGTTAATTGTGATATTGTCCGGAGTATCACAATGCTTTGTGCTTGGGGTCGAGAGACATTATATATCGAGTCTTGGTGCTTGGCTAGAATGGCATAGGAATAATGTGTTATGTGTAATGTGTCCTTGTAAGTGAATTGAAGTGGATGATCGGGTCGTAGACCCTGTGTTTTGTGACCGGAATGGTTGGGTCGTGGACCCCGTGTTTTGTTAAATGGACTTGTATTTTGAAAAATGAACTTTGGGGCTGTGACCCTAAATGGCTTTCGAGGAATTAAGAACATTTTTCAATTTTTGATGTTTTCAAAACTCCTGAGATTTGGAAATGTTTTCAAAATGCTTACTTGCTTCGTTTATGCTTTCAAGACTTGAACTATTTTTAACTAAATATATCTCGGGAAGTCTTTCGTTATATTCTCGGAATGTGTTGTGTATGGCTCGTATTTGCACTTTATACTTGCACTAGCAAAACAGTGGAGTTTGCTAACCCCAGTAATCGGGGTGGATATCTGTATTGTGTCCAGGTACATGCAGGTTTTCTGGAGCAAGACACAGGATCTGCACGAGGGATGATGAAAGACGAATGATACTAATCACCAGAAGGCCATTTTTGGTTTCATTTAGTCGGAGTACATTGTATTGTCTTTTCCGCTGTCTTATTTTTCGTTGTTGCAAGTATTTTACCCTTGTGTGGGTATGAGTCTGGATGAGTTTATGTATTTTGATTTGTAAGTCAGTGACAAAAGACCAAATCGGTCTATTGGTCCGTTATTTTGATTCGTCGGTATGTAATGTAATGTGTTGTTTTGATGTCTAGCCTGGTGGATCCTCACGGAGAGGGTCTGCGGCGTGTAATATTCCCGGTTTAATCTGGGGGGTGTTACAGCCTCATAATAAACGATACAAGAGAAAAATCAACAATACATTAATAAATGTCGTCAAGAAGGTTAGCGTCAGAGCACACATAATCAACACATACAGCAGCACACATACAAACACAAACACAAATCAACACATATACGACATGCAAACCATGGCTGAAACTCAAAAATAAATGTTGGGGACATATTCCTCGTAATAATAGCCCCGTCAGTAGCATACACACAAACACATACACACACCAGCACATATACGGCACAACACATGTCTCAAGGGCCAGGACATCAGGGTAACATCTATAAAAAAAATTTGAAATCTAAATTTAGACATCATGTCAAATTGCTAACGTCTATAACCAGATATTTTAAATATAGATTTAGACATGCTATGAAATTAATTAATTCAAATCAGAAGACCAAATAGGGCGCCTCCTTATGTAGGAATATAAAAAGGACCAACACATGAATGCGAGAAAATAGGAAAAAAATAAAAGCCTAATCTCAAAAGTCAGAGGAAAGCACAAACAAAATCTGAATGTTAAGAAAAAATACCTATCCAGTGGAGACAGCCTAGCAAAATTGGGAGACGATGCGAACGATTGACGCCTTTCAGATGGACACCGAGAAGCTCGAGTCCGTGTATTTCACTGCATTTTTAGTGGTGCAGTTTCTTCAGAAAAAAAAAGTTATACCATTCATCGTAATCACGAAACATAATAAAGGGAAGACAGTAAGGTAGCCTCAAATAGCCCATCCCGTAAGAAAGCCAAAAATAACATATATAGATAAAGAGTACCTATTTAGAAAGCAAATCGCAGCAGATTCCTAGAGCGTGGAATAAAAAAATAAAATGTCCAATTTAGCGAAGGCAAAAAACACCTGCACACGGAGGAAAAATATTAGAACCAAAGTAAACCAAAAAAAAAAGCAACCCTAAAAACAGCATATGTACGAAAAAAGAGCTAGAGAAGAAAGAGGAGCCCAAGAAAGAAGAATCTAAGAAAGAATAGGAGCCCAAGAACGAGGCGGTGAAAGAAGAAGCTAAGAAAGACAAGTCAAAAAGGGAAGAAGCTAAAAAAGGTGAAGAACCAAAAAAGGAGGAGGAGAAAAAAGTCGATCATGAAATGGTACTCGGCACTGCATTGGCTTATCGGCCTTACAGGCCGTATTATCATCCGCCCCCACCTATGAAAAGAACTCTAATGCCTGTGTTATATGCTAAATTTGCAAGAGTAATATTTATATGACTTGGATTATTTTCTCGTTTTGTGCGAATAAAGTCTTGGTCCATTTTTTTCCTAGCTAAGTTAAGTCTTTTTTCATCTCCAATATTGTACAAGAGAGGCAAGTTACCTTAGTTGAAAGCTTTGCTGGAAAAGGTGTAATTTCCCTTGTAAAGACAAAAGGGTTTTGAGTGGCAACCAAATGAGTTGATGTATCTTATATATTTATAAGATGGAATGAAATTGCATTGATATCATCATGTCAAATTGCTAACGTCTATAACCAGATATTTTAAATCTAGATTTAGACATCCTATGCAATTGACGAATTCAAATCAGAAGACCAAATCGGTCGCCTCCTTATGTAGGAATATAAAAAGACCAACACAGGAATGCAAGAAAATATGGAGAAAATAAAAGCCTAATCTCAAAAGTCAGAGGAAAGCACAAACAAAATCTTAATGTTAAGAAAAAATACCTATCCAGTGGAGACAGCCTAGCAAAATTGGGAGACGATAATATTCGAAGTGTTTTTTTTAACCATGCCTGAATCTTGATTAACCCGACATATGTATGTCTAATAATGACAGGCCTGATCCTATTCTAAATAAATAAATAAACCCCCGTATCGTATGCACAAGAAGTGGTATTCAGATCACAACCTATCACTTATCTAAAATTATATATGTATATAATACATACAACACTCATTTACAACACTCTTTTAAACACATCTATGCTATACCCTTCAGGGAAGTGACCTGGAGGGCTTCTCAGCAAGACGATCAGCACACACCCATATATACGACCCCTCTTGCATCTAACCGCTACACAGCTACAATTCAGAGAAAGCTAAAGAGCCGCACAAAATTGTTAGCCGTGCTAGAAATTGACCCAAGAAAATAGAGTTCAATTTCAAATGCAGAAAAAAAAGGCGGCAAAATTGACGAACCATCTAGGAGTCGAACAATATGATACGCACATATAACTTCACATTCTCCAGCTGAAATCGTGGTCTTTCCTCTTCTGTCGTTTTTACCTTTCGTTCGGGGTTATGATGAAAAGCCTACATTAGAGGGAAAACAATATTATCGAAAAGGACAGAATAAGAAACAACAAGGACCAACTGTATTTTGCTGTACCTTGAGAGAAGATGCTAGCCAGCACAAGTCTTTCTTATTCCCATTACCACCTTTCACACTGGTTCCACTCGATAAAACGTAACTGGGAAAAAGAAACGTACATGTCTTTAGAGTAGAATGAATACAAAACTTGCTGATAAAAGGCTGGTTTAGTACTGTGTTGGATAAGATCTCATAAAAATAAATGCTGCATGACCAAAGGGTTCCTGACAAAGGTCTAAGTAAATTTTTGACGGGAAAGAATCGAAAACCATTATCAAGCCCACCCAAAATGTTCGGCTAACTCAAATCAATGGATTCCAAATCTATCCGCAATTTAATTTAGTTCAGTTTATTTATGCACACATAAAATGCATAAAACTTCGTCTCCACAAAATGTTCGGCTAACTGTGTTTTAGTACATCGTAAAACCTTGTCTTTGATACCCAACACAAAATGCGCACACAGACTAAAAACTTGTTAATTCTATATTTTTCAATTGTTCACTAAATTTATACAATTAATTGGAACTATAATCTTCATACCACCGACCCCAACATAGTTAGATTTATGGTGCAGCAGACGATTGACGATTCACTAAATAACAATTGAAAAATAAATAATCAAAACTTATAATGGATTCGAAATCTTCAAAAATCTACGTTACACCCAGACAACGAATATCAAATGAATGGAATTCAAATCCAAAGTATTTGAAATCCATGGATCTTGAGATCTTTTGAATCTCGAATCCATTAACACATACACGGCCAATAAAAAACATGGTAATATGTTGATGTACTAATGAATAATAGCCAAACTTTAGCAATCACCAAGACCTTAGAGTAGAAGATACTGCTATCACACGAACGACGGGATTCTTATCTAGGACCAGGCACGACGAAAACCAGAACCATCACCTTAGCAGCATCCAAATACGCCTAATCTGATAATCGCGGCGCATTTTATTTTTTATTTCCAGTATTGCAATATGCAGCCGAACAAGGATTCTGACATGAATACTCTGTATCTCTTTGAAAATGAATAACAACAATTACATGTATCACCTGGTCGCCATTTCTTTGAGGCCATATAATCTCGAAGCCCCTCCAGAACATAAATCCTACTCCCATCGTTGAGCCAATATCGATAGTGAAATTCCCATTCATTACATTCTATATCTTCTATTTTGATTCACAAGCCATGCACACCAGAAATATCAGGAGAAAATGCATGTTTTCAAAAAAAAAAGAGACATAAAAATAAATGGTTAACCACAAAAGACACCTCGAAGTTTAGCCATTGAAAAATAAAACTACTATCTTTTAAAAGTCCAAATAGACCTCCTGACGATTGTTTTTATTTTACAAAATTCACCCTCAAGAGGCATATTGGTCAAGTAAATGCAAACCTTGATTGTGTGTCTATAATACTTTAAGTGAATATTTATATCTGTGGAACATAACTGGATTTTCAATAATCAGGTTGAACCTGAAGGGTGGCTCTCGTATTTCGCCAGAAGAAAAAAAGATGCAATTGTTGAACTGCTAAACAATTTCAGATGAGCAACGAAGACAATTGCATCTTTTTGGTATGATAAGGCATGCTAATTTCAGATGAGCAACGAAGACAAAAAAATTGCTCAATCCTGATTTTCTGAACAGGCCCAAATCGTCCAGGCCAAAGAAAATATACCACAAAAAAAGAAGAGAAAAAGAAATTCACCGAAAGCACAAGTAAACACAAACCTTGATTGTGTGTTTGTAATATTCTAAGTGAATATTTATATTTGTGGAACATAACTGGATTTTCAATAATCAGGTTGAACCTCAAGGGTGGCTCTCGTAATTCGCCAGAAGAAAAAAAGATGCAATTGTTGAACTGCTAAACAATTTCAGATGAGCAACGAAGACAAATGCATCTTTTTGGTATGATAAGGCGTGCTAATTTCAGATGAGCAACGAAGACAAAAAAATTCCTCAATCCTGATTTTCTGAAAAGGCCCAAATCGGCGAGGCCAAAGAAAATATACCACAAAAAAAGAAGAGAAAAAGAAATTCACCGAAAGCACAAAACAACTTGAAGAGGAAGCCGAAGGAAGAAGAAGAACAGAGAAAAAGCTAAAAAAAAAAAGAAGCAACAGAGACCCTAAATAGGAAAATCAGAAAATGTACCTGTAATATCCGCAATTTTCGATTTTCGGTAAATTTCTTTTTTTCGGCGGAAGTCCGTTTTGACGACTCTCTCATGACCGTTTCGTCATTCTGAGAATGATTAATTCTGCACTTTTTGTCATCCGAGTTCGTTTCGGTGTCGTTTTGTTGAGTTCCGTGCTTTTTAGCGGTTTTTCCGCACTTGAGTTCGATTCTTGCGAATCTCGTCAAAGCTGTTGTTTCGACTTTCTCGTAAGTTCATTTAATGTTATTATTCATGTTGCGAGCTTTGGCTTGGTGTTTCGATCACGTATCGTGATTTTCGGGCGTTTTGGGCCATTTTCGTAATTTCCCAAAGTTTGGGGTAATTACTTTCCGTTGTCGAGTTTCGAGCCTTCGGGTAGTCGGAATCGTATGTTCTATTAGTGCTCGGATTCGTCTTTCGAGTACTTCGTAACCGTATCTTGATTCGTACTCGGAGTTCGGGTTTTGGGATCGTTCGGGCCGTCGGAGTTGGTCCCGGCCGAGTCATGGCCGGGCATGATCGGGCAGGCCGACCTCGGCGAGTAACGTCGGTAATGATCGGCCATTACGTCGTAAGGCGGTTACGTCGTAAGGCCCTGGCGATGCGTGCGTAACGTTCGGCATTTTCCAGCGAGAGTTCGCCATGGCGATTACGTCGTAAGCCATGGCGATTCGTCGTAACGTGCGGCGATCGGCTATAAAAAAGGCTCCGGCGTTTTCTTGACATTTTCTCACTTCTCTTCTTCCATTCCGCTGGAGATGGTGTAATCATGGAGAGATGTTGTTGGACAATCAATCCATGAAGTTTTGGAGTTCATATCATCAATCATCAATCCTATAACATCCTACGATCTAAGACCAATCGATTTCCTAGAAATCTAGTTTTGGGGAATTTGGGTATTTTGGTTGTTTTCGTCCGATTAATCCGATTTAACTTAGGATTATGATGGATTGATGATTATTTAGATGTATTATATCATTTACCTTGTTATTCCATGGTTGGATCGTATCGATTCGTTAGTTGGGTCGAGTTCTTGACCGACGCCTTGAAGGTGTCCGGTAAAATGTTATAGAGGGGTTTTCGGGCGTTCTACGATTATTCCTCATCGTATGATCATTGATTTATCAATTATATGATGTTAGGGTCGAGTTTCTTACGAAGAAACCGAGTTGAACCCTTCCGTTCGTTGTCGTCTTCCTTTTCGATAGCATCGGGCGTTTCGATGCTTTCGGTTGAGCCGTGTTCGTCGGAATACTTGCGTACCGATTTTGAGGCAAGTATCTTGCCCATACATTTCATATTTCTTAGGCATAATTATTGATAAATGATTTTATGCGAAATCCAATGTTTAATGAACGTTAAAAAGGATCGGTATGTTCTCGATAAATATTGTCTTTCAACGATAATTCGTATACTTCGTGAATGGATATGTTCTCGGAATATTTGTGTTAGTTTCGTACGTTGAGAGACGTTATGATCGCATTGACCATAATTGTTTGCCGAGGATTGTGCATTGAATTGTATATTTGTTCGGTGGGTATTCGACATGATGTGATGTTAGTCGTTACTCCTTTGAAAGGAGGTTGTGATGCTTAGTGTTGCTTGTCTTGATAATCGGTTATTGTTGTGTGCTTATTGTATGTGATGTGCCTCGGGTAGGATTGTTGATTCTCAGGGATCCATACTTGTTAGTATGGGTCGGGCGAAACCGTAGGGTTATCCAATACGGGTATGTCTTGCGGGGACTCGAGGTTCGGGGCTTGCTAGCCCGATGCCGAGATAACTTGTGTGGTTATCATCGGGTATGTCTTGCGGGGACTCCGAGGTTCGTGGCTTGTTAGCACGATGCCGGGATAACTTATGGTTGTGGTTTGATTATGTAAGTATATGTGCTTTTAGTCACGTGATCATGATTACGGTGACATGTGATTTGATATAGTTTCCTGTGGGTTATTCACTCGGGTTTGTTCTACGGGAGCATCCGAGGTCCGTGGCTTGCTAGCACGGGACGCGAATAACTGTGGAAACAGGTTGTTATGGTACGATCGGGTCGTGGACCCCACTTGTTGATATCAAAATTATGTATTGGGAAAATGACTTTTGGTGTGTCCCTAAATGTTTTGAAAGGCACGAGGATTTTTAAATCCCAATGTATTCAAAACTCCCGAGGTCGTAAAATATTTTTCACAAGATGTTTATCGGGTTTACCCCATCTTTCGATTTAATCGTTTAATTAAGTGAATCACCTCGGGAAGTATGTTTATGATTATCATGTTTCGTGGAGTATGATATGTATGGCTCGTTTTCGTATTTTATACTTGCACTAGCAAAACAGTGGAGTTTTGCTAACCCCCGAGTATTCGGGGGGTGGATGTCTATTTTTGCATTCAGGTTTTGGAGCATAACACAGGGTCGGCACGAAGGATGATGAAAGATGAACGATACTAATCACACGAGGATCCGTTGATGTCGTATTGGTCTAGTTGTATTTTCTTTTCATTGCGGTATCTTTTCCCGTTATGCGGGAGTTTATTGTATTTTGACCCCTGCGTGGGTATGTGTTTGTAATCGAGTTGTATATTTTATTGAAAGACCAAATCGGTCTACTGAGTCATTTTAGCCTTGAAGGCATTGTCGAGATGTGAAATGTTGTTACCAGCCTGGTAGATCCTCGAGGAGAGGGTCTACGGCGTGTAATATCCCTGAGTGGATTGGGGGTGTTACATAAATGGTATCGGAGCTTAGGTTGTGGAAACCTAGGCTGTTGGGTCAGTGGTGTCTATTGAGTTTTTGTCTCGTCGGATTTTATCTGATTGAGTCGTGTCGCGACGCGTCGTCTGAGTTTGTTGGTCGTGATTAGTATCGTGGGCGATCATCATCTTCGTGCGACCTGTGAATGTAAGTCTCCCTTCTTTGTGTTGTGCCTCGTGTGACACGAGCTATTTTTATGATTATTTGTTAAGTGACGGAATCCTCTTATGGATTTTGATTTCGTGATGCGTGATTATTTGACTCCCATTTTTTTTCGTTCATATGAGGAGTAGTGTTGCTGTCTTGTGCATGTTTGACTTTATTTCTTTTATCCGATGTGTGAGTTCTTTTGTAATGGCTTTCGGTATTTTACCGAATGAGTTTTATTTGGAAAACGATTCCCTTAACCGAGTTTTTGGCATTATGGCCTTGATCGTTTTGGCAAAATTCTTATGACGGTATTTATTATTTTCTAAATGGCTTCGTGAGTTTTGAAATATTACCGTCATCGGCCTTTGGCGTTTTTGTAAATGATTTTTAGCTCTTTGGTTCGGCGCAGGACACACGGCGCTATAATGTTCCGTGTAAGTACTTAAACTTTTTGGGCATTCTAGCCCATTGAATTATTTTTAAAACCTTGAGTATCTTAGAAAACTAAAATTCGAGACGTACTTTTAAAACGAATTATTTTCTTGCGGTGTTTTCAAGATGTTTTCTAATGCCGCAATACATTTCAAAAATTTTCCGGTTGAGGACCAAAAATATTTTGAGATATTTTCAAATGCGATTGCTTAGACCCAAGGGTCGAATATTTTGAAAGTTTTTCACTAAAAGAAAGGTGTCCTCATTTTTGTTCAAACGCAAGATGATTTTCAAAGTCTCGATAATGGTGTTTGTACAACTTTTTGAAAATGTGATACTCAAGATCAATTGGTGTTTTCCAAATTGTTTTTCAAAATGTGGTTTCATTTTCTTTAAAACCTATCAATTCCGTTTGCGATGCAGGAATGTATGTATGATGTTCGCATTGTCGTTATGATGTTAGCTTCCGAATATGATCGAATTGGTGGCATGAACGTTGAGGCGTTGCCACGTATTTGTAGTACTAGCCCTCTGTGAGAGGTGTGGTAGTATTTACTAATTGTCGCCTCGTGGTGATTTGCCTGTTGTCGCACGAGTGTGAGTTGTTAAAGCTTGGATTTTTGTGCGTTTATGCACATGGGTGATTGTTTCATGAGGTTTGTAATTATGTGTTGGTTATTGTTCGGGCCGTTAAGGTCTCCGAACGATACCATCGTCGCTGTAGTGTTTGTGTGCGTATTACTTTACAAAGGTAATCGTTGTATATGATATGTGTTATGATTCTTTGTTGTGCTGAGTTGGCATCTCTGCTATGTTGTTTTGCGACGTTATGCCCCATTGTATCTAGCATTTGTATTTTCGGTATGCCGAGCCGAGGCGTTTCAACCGTGATGTGCCGGGGCATGCACGTGTAAAATTGTCCTTCTCGTCGATAACACATTTCAAGTGTGGACTCGAGGGACACCGAATTCAGTTTTGCGAATTGGCTACCGAGACTTTCGGAGTTCGCGCTTCAGCACAAGTATCAGAATCGGATTTGAGAGGCCTTCGAAGGATGTTTCTATCGGTTGCTTGTTGTGTTGTCACATTGATTTCGTTGTTGTGAGTTTCGGGGACGACACTTCTTTTAGAAGAGGTCGAATATAATACCCGTATTATTTTTGGCTCCTGCATTTTCTCTTTCTCAATTCTATCGACTCGCTCGTGTTCGTTGACACTTGTATTTCGGTTTCATCGTTCGAACGAGCTGTGATCTTGTTTTGGGTCGATCTGGTTATCATTGTGACTTTTCCGAGTCGGTACGATACTTGTGAACCTAGTTCGGATGTAACATCTTTTGGTTATTCTTGTTCTTTTATTAGAAGTGGATCAGATTTTGAACTTCTTTATTTTCGACTGTCGACTCGTTTATGTTCGTTAACATTTTACGAGCTTGCCCTATCCCTTTCTTTTATTGATCGAACGAGTGTGGTGTTTTGAAATTACTCGTTTGTCGTTGTGACTTTTCAATTGCTATTCCCTTTCCTATGGATCTTATGCGAATCACATCTTGTTGCTTTTACCGGATCATATATTGTCTCGAGCGAGACGTGAACTCGAGAGTTGTTGTTTGAATTTTATTGTTCTTCGTGATTCGAACATGATTGTTCGATTTTTGTTGTCTCAACCGTTGTGGTTCGATCGTTTGATTGTTCGGTTTTTGTTGATCTCGTTTCGTGATTGTTGAGCATTCAGACTCCTTCCTAATTTCTTTATATTCGGGAAATTTGTCTCTATTTCTATATTAAAAACCTTGGGCGGTGGAATTAGTATTTCTTCGATTGGCTCGCGTTTTGGTTGATGTACCGTTGGGGTGGTCAATCGTATTGATTTTCGTTCGTTGTGTTTTGTGATTGTTCGGATAATTGACTTGATTGTATTATCCATTTGATGACGCTTGTCACTTGTTGGTTCTATTATATCCCTAACGGCGACGTTGTGTTGGTCGTCGTGGAGCGTGTTTTCACACCGTATATTCCGTTGCGTTGTTTGTAACGTTTCGCTTTCGCATTAGTTACGCGTTTCTTGCGTATCTCATTGAGTTTTCTTGGCGGGATATTGCTTCTCCTATTTGTTTTAAGTTTCGGACGAAACTTCTTTTAAGGAGGGTAGAATGTAATATCCGCAATTTTCGATTTTCGGTAAATTTCTTTTTTCGGCGGAAGTCCGTTTGACGACTCTCTCATGACCGCTTTCGTCATTCCGAGAATGATTAATTCTGCACTTTTTGTCATCCGAGTTCGTTTCGGTGTCGTTTTGTTGAGTTCCGTGCTTTTTAGCGGTTTTTCCGCACTTGAGTTCGATTCTTGCGAATCTCGTCAAATCGTTGTTTCGACTTTCTCGTAAGTTCATTTAATGTTATTATTCATGTTGCGAGCTTTGGCTTGGTGTTTCGATCACGTATCGTGATTTTCGGGCGTTTGGGCCATTTTCGTAATTTCCCAAAGTTTGGGGTAATTACTTTCCGTTGTCGAGTTTCGAGCCTTCGGGTAGTTGGAATCGTATGTTCTATTAGTGCTCGGATTCGTCTTTTCGAGTACTTCGTAACCGTATCTTGATTCGTACTCGAGTTCGGGTTTCGGGTCGTTCGGGCCGTCGGAGTTGGTCCCGCCGAGTCATGGCCGGCATGATCGGGCCAGCGCCCGCCGAGTAACGGCGGTAATGATCGGCCATTACGCACGTAAGGCCGATTACGCACGTAAGGCCTCGGCCGTAACGCACGTAACGCCCGGCATTTTCTAGCAGAGAGTTCGCCATGGCCGATTACGCACGTAAGCCATGGCGATTACGTACGTAACCCTACGGCCGATCGGCTATAAAAGGCACGGCGCGTTTTTCTTGACATTTTCTCACTTCTCTTCTTCCATTCCGCGGTGGAGATGGTGTAATCATGGAGAGATGTTGTTGGACAATCAATCCATGAAGTTTTGGAGTTCATATCATCAATCATCAATCCTATAACATCCTACGATCTAGAATCGGTCGATTTCCTAGAAATCTAGTTTTGGGGAATTTGGGTATTTTGGTTGTTTTCGTCCGATTAATCCGATTTAACTTAGGATTATGATGGATTGATGATTATTTAGATGTATTATATCATTTACCTTGTTACTCCATGGTTGGATCGTATCGATTCGTTAGTTGGGTCGAGTTCTTGACCGACGCCTTGAAGGTGTCCGGTAAAATGTTATAGAGGGGTTTTCGGGCGTTCTACGATTATTCCTCATCGTATGATCATTGATTTATTAATTATATGATGTTAGGGTCGAGTTTCTTACGAAGAAACCGAGTTGAACCCTTCCGTTCGTTGTCGTCTTCCTTTTCGATAGCATCGGGCGTTTCGAAGCTTTCGGTTGAGCCGTGTTCGTCGGAATACTTGCGTGCGATTTTGAGGCAAGTATCTTGCCCATACATTTCATATTTCTTAGGCATAATTATTGATAAATGATTTTATGCGAAATCCAATGTTTAATGAACGTTAAAAAGGATCGGTATGTTCTCGATAAATATTGTCTTTCAACGATAATTCGTATACTTCGTGAATGGATATGTTCTCGGAATATTTGTGTTAGTTTAAGACGTTGAGAGACGTTATGATCGCATTGACCATAATTGTTTGCCGAGGATTGTGCATTGAATTGTATATTTGTTCGGTGGGTATTCGACATGATGTGATGTTAGTCGTTACTCCTTTGAAAGGAGGTTGTGATGCTTAGTGTTGCTTGTCTTGATAATCGGTTATTGTTGTGTGCTTATTGTATGTGATGTGCCTCCGGGTAGGATTGTTGAATCTCTGGGATCCATACTTGCTAGTATGGGTCGGGCGAAACCGTAGGGTTATCCAATACGGGTATGTCTTGCGGGACTCCGAGGTTCGGGGCTTGCTAGCCCGATGCCGAGATAACTTGTGTGGTTATCATCGGGTATGTCTTGCGGGGACTCAGGTTCGTGGCTTGTTAGCACGATCGGGATAACTTATGGTTGTGGTTTGATTATGTAAGTATATGTGCTTTTAGTCACGTGATCATGATTACGGTGACATGTGATTTGATATAGTTTCCTGTGGGTTATTCACTCGGGTTTGTTCTACGGGAGCATCCGAGGTCCGTGGCTTGCTAGCACGGGATGCGAATAACTGTGGAAACGAGTTGTTATGGTACGATCGGGTCGTGGACCCCACTTGTTGTTATCGAATTTATGTTTTGGGAAAATGACTTTTGGGTGTGTCCCTAAATGTTTTCGAAAGGCACGAGGATTTTAAATCCCAATGTATTCAAAACTCCCGAGGTCGTAAAATATTTTTCACAAGATGTTTATCGGGTTTACCCCATCTTTCGATTTAATCGTTTAATTAAGTGAATCACCTCGGGAAGTATGTTTATGATTATCATGTTTCGTGGAGTATGATATGTATGGCTCGTTTTCGTATTTTATACTTGCACTAGCAAAACAGTGGAGTTTTGCTAACCCCCGAGTATTCGGGGGGTGGATGTCTATTTTTGCATTCAGGTTTTGGAGCATAACACAGGGTCGGCACGAAGGATGATGAAAGATGAACGATACTAATCACACGAGGATCCGTTGATGTCGTATTAGTCTAGTTGTATTTTCTTTTCCGCTGCAGTATCTTTTCCCCGTTGTACGGGAGTTTATTGTATTTTGACCCCTGCGTGGGTATGTGTTTGTAATCGAGTTGTATATTTTATTGAAAGACCAAATCGGTCTACTGAGTCATTTTAGCCTTGAAGGCATTGTCGAGATATGAAATGTTGTTACCAGCCTGGTAGATCCTCGAGGAGAGGGTCTACGGCGTGTAATATCCCTGAGTGGATTGGGGGTGTTACAGTACCTGTCATTGAAGATCTACAAGCATGAGAGAATAAGAGAGCGTCCAGATAGGGTCCCGACCTCCAGAAGGAAAGAAAAAAAAACTTGAGCGAGATTTGCACAACGAATGAGAGAAGAGAGGAAGAGAAGGAAATTTGAAACAAACGGAGAACACCAACCAACAGCAAAACCCATGCCCAAAAAGAACCCTAAATCCAAAAAAGAAATGTACCTTTACGAAGGCAGGAGCGACCGAAGAATAAAGAAAGAAATGAAGAATGAAGGGAAGACAATGCAAAAGAAGACGAATGAAGAAGGTGATGTCAATCGGAATGGCGAGGCAGAGAGGTTACGCCGCAAGGAGGTGAAGAAGACACCTGAAGCAGGAGGCGGACGACAGTTATAGACTCTTATTACTATCTGTAAATATATATATATATATATATAAAATTATAAAGAGAGAATAAATTCGATTCATTCCGCCGTCAATCCTATTGCACAACTCGATAGGTTCGTCTCAGTTAGCAATGGGAGGAACCAAAGAGTAGTAGCACCACTTAGCCAACCTGGCGGCCTACACTGTACCCTAACTGAGAACGAATGATGGGGATCATTCCAAAACTTTTCTGTCGTGAATACAAGTATACAAATAAACCCTTCTTTCAAATGTCCCGATCAAGTTATAGGGTCACGGTCAGCCAAACCCTATCTGTACTTGACACTATGCATGAGTTGATGCAAATCGAGAACATTGAGCTCTCGTGTACCCAATACAACTAGCTCCAATTCTTTGGCCAAAGACTTATGATCTCATCTGCCAACAACCGCATAGGACATATAACCCGTTCACTAACGGGAGAAAGAATTCTATCTTGGTATTTAGTAGGACCTGCTACTTGCCCGTCAAGACGCACGTTGAGGATGACCCCCACCTCCCGATTTTCTGGATCGAACTACTCTAATGAAAATATTAAAGTCACGTCACAAGCACATCTCTACTAAATCCTCAAGTCGAAGGTTCACGAATACCTATCACAACCTTTTGATTCCGTCATTGACAGTCCCGGAGTGAAATCCGTGTGATGAATCAAGGGTGAGTCGATTTGAGTATACTAATCTAATTAGCATACCTATAACGTGTGATCCCACTAACCATTAGTGTTCTACGGGAACTCTCCAAGTCAAAGAACACGTCATACCAGTCTTCACATAAACTTAACGCCCAGTCAAGTTTCATCGACTTGCGACCGATTAAGTATTTGAGCCATAAACCTTTCCAGCGCCAATCCCCTTATCCAATAAGGAGTGGAATGTTTTGCTCTCAAATACACGAACTAGTTTCTATGTATATATTTACGAGTCAGGAATACCAGTTACTACCAGTAAATAAAGAAATATACAATTGCCTTCTGATAATGTTTTTCATAATAACAAGTACAATGACCTCACTCAACATCCTCTGAGTGGCATTCGAGGGCATACTCCTAACAATCTCCCACTTGCACTCAATGCCACACACTTTGGTATCGAATACCCATGTTCTCCAGATGACGCTCCAAGCTTATCTGAGAAAGTGGCTTAGTCAGTGGATCAGAAACGTTGTCGGCTAAGTCTACTCTATGCAGCACAATGTATCCCTTGCGAACAAATTCTCTCACGAGATGATACTTCATCTCAATGTTTTTGGTACTATTGTGAACCTCGGCCCCTAGGCCTGTGCTACCGCTCCATTGTTATCGTATAAAAACAAAAACAGGTAGTGCAAGACATGGTGTCACATGAAGTTTACCCAGTAACTTCTTAACCCTTCCTTTGGAGGCCTCCGAGGCCACTTTATACTCAGCCTAACAGGTGGAATCAGCAGTCGCGCTATGCTTGGCACTATGCCAAGATACTGGTCCTCCATTAAGAGTAAAATGTAGCCAGAAGTAGACATAGAGTCGTCTTTTTGTCCTTGAAAGTCTGAATCAGTGAATCCCATCACATTCAGTTCTCCTCCGCCATATATAAGATCCAGATCTCTAGTCATTCTTAAGTACTTGAGAACGTTCTTTACAGCGGTCCAATGTTCCCTACCTAAGTTTGCCTGAAACCTACTAACCACGCTCACAGCGTGCGCAATGTCAGGTCTCGTACACAACATTGCATACATAAGGCTACCCACGGCTGAAGCATATGGTATATTACACATTTACTTTCGTTGTTCCTCACTATGAGGACACATCTCCAAAAGTGAGTTTTATTCCATGTCGCATCGGTAGGAACCCTCTTTTAGAATAATCCGTTTTAAATCGCTTTAAGATTTTATCTACATAGAGGGCTTGGGAAAGACCTACGATTCTCTTTTCTCGATCCCAGTAGAGTCGAATCCCAAGAACATAGGTTTCTTCTCCCAAGTCTTTCTTGGAGAACCTACTCGAAAGCCAAGCTTTCACAGAACTGAGCTTTCCCACATTGTTTCCTGTTAGTAGAATGTTATCTACATATAGTACTAAGAATGCGATCTTGCTCCCACTAACCCTTTTGTATACACAAGGTTCCTCTTCATTTTGCATGAATTCAAACTCCTTGATTGCCTCGTCAAAATGAAGATCCCAACTAGTGAAGACTGCTACAGTCCATTTCACGGAGTCTACATCCACCATTGCTAGGTCATAGGTCGCGGGTCGGTCTCTTGGTTATCACCTGGAACCTCATGGAGACCCAGTTCCTCCAAGTGCATAAAACCATACCTCTCAGGTAATTAAGACACCTTACTAGACATACGATGTGGCTGTACTTGTGTTTCAGAAGGTTCGGTTCCAACTTCTTGTACATGTGTCTCCTGAGGAGTTTCATTGTATTCTTCCAAATAAATACTTCTACCTGACCCACCTTTCTGAATTGAACTCATCTTCGAGAAAGTGTGCTTTCAAAGCAACAATGATATTTCGATATTCAGGCATGTAGAATAGATAAACCATCGTCCCAGATGGGAATCCAATGAAATGTACCTTCACGGACCTAGCTTCCAATTTCTCCACCTTAGTCTTCTTGACATAGGCGGGACATCCCCAAATCCTAATGTGATTAAGACTTGGTTTCGTGCCCTCCCACATCTCATGTGGAGTTTTAGGAACGGACTTAGAAGGACATCTGTTCAAGACATAAGCAACAGTCAGGAGTGCATACCCCCACAGGTAAATTGGTAAGTCAGTATAGATAAGCATGGAACGGACCATGTTCAACAAGGTTCGGTTCCGTCTTTCTGACACAACATTTAACTAAGGAGTTCATGGAGGTGTAAGTTGTGATACTATTCCATGCTCCTTTTAGGAACTCATCAAACTCTGTACTCATATACTCGCCACCTTGGTCTGACCGAAGTGTTTTGATATGATTACCAGTTTGTTTTTCGACTAGGGCCTTAAATTCCTGGAATTTCTCAAAGGCTTCGGATTTATGTTTCATCAAGTATACATAACCATACATAGTATGATCATCTGTTAATGTAATGAAATACTGATATCCGTCACGTGCTGCTTCCAAATCACTACATACATCGGTATGGACTAATCCAAGTTTATCAGTGGCTCTTTCAAAAGTCCTTGTGAAGGGGGAGTTGGTCATTTTACCTTTAAGGCAAGATTCACAAGTTGGAAAGGGATCTGATCCCAATGGACCCATAAGTCCATCCTTTTCCATTTTGTAAACCTTGGTCTGACCAGCATGACCAAGTCTAAGATGCCATTTCAAAACATGATTAGTTTTATCACTACCACGCTTCCTAGTCATAGTATTCACAACGACTTTGTTACTAAGGTTTAGATGATACAGTCCATTTAACAATGTAGCAATGCCTACTAGTTTATTTCAAAAATAAATTTTGCAGGAACCATCACTAATGAAAAATAAAAATCCTTTCCGATCTATGACCGGAATGGATACAATATTTTTTATGCCCCTTGGGCAAAACAAGTACATCATATAATGTTAAAATAAAGCCGGATTCCAAATCAAAAAGAAGTGATCCTATGTCAGTTGCTTCGACACTATGCCTGCTTCCGACAATAATCATCACTTCCCCAGCTCCAAGCTTCCTACTTTATTCCAGTTCCTGATTCACGGTACAAATGTGAGAACTAGCACCTGAATCCAGTATCCAAGAAGTAGAAAATACAGTAGAAGAACAATTTGTTTCCAAAACTAAAAGTTCTGTACCTGAAGTGCCATGAAGAATCGGACAGCCTCTAGCCTAGTGGCCCAGCTCACCGCATTTGAGACATGCGTCCTTCTTCTTATTGCTCTTGGGAAACATTGGGGCCTTGCCCTTACCTTTAAGGTCCTTGATTAGTGCTCCCATATGCTTCTTGGTCTTTTTCTTCATGTTCTTGGACCTCCGAGGTCCAGAAGAAATCACAAGGGCAGACTCCTTCACCCGTGGAGTCTTCATCTGACACTGAGCGGTTAACAGTTTGTTCATCAACCCTGCTAAATTGAAAGCAATCTCATTGCAGTTGAAATTCATAACAAACTATGAGAAGGAATCAGGAAGAGACTGTAGGATAAGGTCGGTCTGAAGAGAAGTATCCATCTTAAAATCCAGAACTTCCAATCTCTCGATCATAGAGATCATTTTGAGGACGTGGTCCCCAACCTTCTCACCTTCCTTGATCCTAGCATCGAAAGCTCTTTATATATCTCATATCTAGCAGTTCGAATGTGCTCACCATAAAGCTCGGTTAACTGAGATAAAATATGCCTAGCAGAAGTCATTTTCTCATGAGCTCTCTGAAGCTCATTAGACATAGAAGCCACCATATAAGCACAGACTTTATGTCATCCTTAACCCACATTTCGTGGTTTTCAATTTCTTCCTGATTGGATTTAGTCCGCACCGGAGGCGCTGGAATGTCCATCTACAAGACATATCCCAGTGCCTCTATACTGAGGACTATCATCAGATTGCGGAGCCAGTCCCCAAAGTTAGGGCGAATTAAGGTGTTCTTTTAGAGTAGTATCTCCAGTGGGTTCATTGTCATATTTAGAGTTGATGTTTGTCTACATTAAGTACGACAGATTTATTAGTGACTTGTTCAATTATGATATGAGTATATAATTAAGGTCTTTTCTATTCTTTTAACCCATCTCCCACTATTTTTATCGGAATAATACACTCTCATGTGAAATTCGGAATTATTTGTTCGTTTTACTTCATAGTGGTGATCGAGTTCTTTATAAATTTTAATAGAGGGCAACTAAAGAGGTTTCTAGTCTATCTTCATAAAGTGGTGTCCAACACCAACCCATCTAATGGATGATTCGATCTTCTTTTTCCCCTTGTTCACTCCCCTCAACCTACATGGTTTCTATAGTTCATGAACAAGTTAAGTTTACACCAACGACCCAAATACGTTTCACAATTGAATCTTATCCGGCAACCGAACAGGTTTCTAGGGATAAAATTTGCTCCAACCGAAGGCATCCAATGCGCTATTGGTAATTTATCGATCCTCCCTGAACGACTACCCCGATAACTCAGAAGCATAGTACATCCAGTTTGGATTTCAATTTTCCGAAAGCTCGATGGAGGGAAGGAAAACCTTGAAACTTTTTAAACTTAATAATTTGTCGTGGGAGAATTTTCGCGATTATTGTACACTTTGCACATTAATTCATATAAGCGCATTTGTAGCATTCATACCCTATGAATAAACATTCACAACCTAGTTGCTACCAACATGTAGTTCATGGACCGTTCCTAGAACAAAAATGTCGTAATCTAATTAAATGTCTTCGGTCTTGAATCTTCGTCTTCTCGAATGGATCTTCCTCCGGTCTTTGTCATTACATATAAATTTTACATTGAAAAATTGCATCCTAGATACAAATATTTCTAGTAAAATAAATAGGCTCAAAACGCCCTTTACAACCCAATCGAATAAAACCGAACGATTCAGAACTGGGTCCATGAACTACATCCCCATTCAAGATTAATACAACAATCACATTAAAATAATTCCATTCACAATTAATCTAAATATTGATCCAATCAATATAAATTTATTCATCCAAACGAATTAATCCAATTAATTCAAACAACCGTTAATTTTAACTTGTTTCGGACAAGAAAATATTTCATTAAATTAATTCTCCTAAGAATAAAATTACATAATGATATCTTAGTCAAATTAAATCCAATTTAATTTGTGGGAAATTATTTACCGAACGAAATATAAAAAACAGAGTCGAAAAACATGGCCGGGCCAAGCACGAGGCATTGCCAAAGAAAGCGCCCAAAGAAGCCGCGGCCAGACTGCCTGGATCGTGAGCCACTGCCTGGAAGCAGCCGGCAGGCTGCCGAGCAGGGCCGGACCATAGGGTCAGATCGCGATCCGCTGCCTGGGACCACAAGGCAGCGGCCAGGTCCAAGCGGTCGGGTTCGTTTATGTTTTCGGCTCGTTTTTTCGCCTCGATTCCAAAAATAATATTTTTATAATCTTCATATTACATTTTAAATCAGTTTTTCAAAAGAAAAATAGATTTATATTGTAACATAAAATCATGAAAAATTAATTTTTAGATGAACAATAGAAAATCAACGTTAAAACGATTATGAATCCAAATCATAAGAACATCCAATCAAGCATTCCAAATGCTAAATATCGTATATACGATTGCAAGACCTCGCTCTGATACTACTGTTGGGATTCGGTGCCTAAAACGAAGGCGCAGTGGAAGCAATAGACGAATCTAATTCGATCTGAATCCCATAAGAGGATCGATCAAGCTACGTATATACGAATAAAAAATGAAACAAAGGAAGATTCGAAATCATACCCTCGTAGTCCGTTGATGCGATTCCCTAAGATTTAGGTGATCTTCCCACGAATCTAATTCGTCAAGCTCTTGGATGATCTAATGCCGAAAACACTGCGTCTCTACTAGCTACGCACCGAAAAGATGACCGGAACAACTTCACCTCGTTGTTCGCTAAGAACACGGCTAGAACAAAGTGATAGGAGCTTGCTAATATAATCTATAACACTCTAAGTGTGTATATATATTTTCTCTCTTATTTATCTCTCAATTTTTCTCTAAGAAAATATGAAGATGATAATGGTGGAAGAATGATGAAGATGATTCAAGGCCTCAAAGGAATCAAGAGTTGTCTCCTCTTTTATTCTTCAACTTCCTTTATTATAAAGTCACCTACACCATATTTTAATGAGATATCAAATCTCTCATAGTCATCGGTCTTCCACCTATTTAGGTGGAGACAAAGACCAAGAGTAAAATGGGAGTAGGTGGGCGGCCATCTAGAAAAATCGGATGAGTTTGGGTCATTTTGGACTCCCGTGAGTCCAATCAGATAAACTCCATTCCATTCTGATGTATTTTTATTAATTAATTAATCATATCAATTACTAAATAATATAATTTATTTCTCCAAGAAATAATTATATTCATGAATTAAATTAATAACCCAGTAATTTATTTAATTCATTAGGCCGTAAATTAATTTCTCCAATAAATTAATATAGAGATCCAATGTCCCAAAATTAATTAGACATCCAATGTCTAATAAATTAGATATCTAATATCTAATATATATATATATATATATATATATATATATATATATAAAGAGAGAATAAACTCGATTCATTCCGTCGTCAATCCTATTGCGCGACTCCGTAGGTCCGTCTCAGTTAACAATGTGAGGAACCAAAGAGTAGTTGCACCACCTAACCAGCCTGGCGGCCTACACTGTACCCTAACTGAGAACAAATGATGGGGATCATTCCAAAACCTTTCTCTGTGAATCCAAGTATACGTATAAACCCTTCTTTCAAATATCCCGATCAAGTTATAGGGTCACGGTCAGTTAAACCCTATCTGTACTTGACGTTATGCATGAGTTAATGCAAATCGAGATTATTGAGCTCGTGTATCCAATACAACTAGATCCAATGCTTTGGGCAAATACTTATGATATCATCTACCAATAACCGCATAGGACATATAACCTGTTCACTAACAGGAGAAAGAATCCTATCTTGGTACTTAGTAGGACCTGCTACTTGCTCGTCAAGATGCACGTCGAGGTTGACCCCCACCTTCCAGTTTTCTGGATTGAACTACTCTAATGAAAATCTTAACATCACAAACACATCCCTATTAAATCCTCAAGTCGAAGGTTCACGAATACCTATCACAACCTTTCGATTCAGTCATTGATAGTCCCAGAGTGAAATCCGTGTGACGAATCGAGTGTGAGCCGGTTTGATTATACTAATATAATTAGCATACCTATAACGTGTGCTCCCACTAACCATTAGTGTACGACAGGCACTCTCCAATTCAAAGAACACGTCATACAAGTCTTCACATAAACTTAACGCCCAAACAAGTTTTATCGCCTTGCGAACGATTAAGTATTTGAGCCATAAAACTTTCCAATGCCAATCCCCTTATCTAATAAAGAGTGGAATGTTTTTCTCTCAAATAATTGGACTAGTTTCTATATATATTTACTTGTCAATAATACCAGTGACTACCTGTAAATAAAGAAATATAAAATTGCCTTCTGATAATATTTTTCATAATAACAAGTACAATTCCCTCACTCAACATCCTCTGAGTGGCATTCGATGGCATATTCCTAACACCCTCTACGTCCACTGGTCCTACACGCTGGAGTAAATAGTTTATTAAAGTCACGACTTACACAACTATATAATTTTAACTACACTCATCGCTGTATCATTCACACATATTAGCTTGGACTTCTTCAACTTGCTTCTTCTCACACAGATTAAAGCTTTGGCCTTAACACTATTCATCCCACACAGGTTAGAAATAGCTTTGCTTAGTCCACACAAGGATAAGTAACTGAATAGAAAGATTGTGTTATCACAAGTTCGAATAGCAGCTGTAGACATGATGAGCTTTTGCTGTAGATATGTTGTTTGTGTTGAGGACTGGTATATTTCTTCACTTTAGATTCGATGTATGCTTGAAGAAATATAATGCTCTTGTAAGCTTGATATTCAGATTGTTGTTCGTGTGTAAATCATCAGGTGTTCAAGTGTTCAATGTCCTCTTGCTTGGGACAATATATAATTGGAAATAGATCCATTACAAATGTAGCCGTTGGCCGGTTGGTGATATTGAGACATCTACGATTGGTGGCTTTAGAATATTTTGAACTAAAGTCGATTTGCATTTAATGCTTCAAACATTCTCTTTGACTTGCATTAAACACTATTCTTTATGTATTCTCTTTAGCCATATAAATGTTGTTCTATCAGTATTGAATGCTACTTTAACCGTGAATATTTTATGAATAAGGAATGTTTGTTTCACAATGGTTTAAAGTTTCTTCAGTTCTATTGGTTTTATGTTTTACCTTTCCTAGGTAAAACACTTACGATATTGTTTGCTGTAGCCAACGTCTCATCTTGCTGTATCTTCAAGGCTAAGCTGTAGGATTTGACTCTTGGCTCACTGTATGATCTTGTGCTGTATGGACAGGCTCTACGGACAGGCTATTTGTAGTATTTATCATTGTTTCTAAAAATGTTCATACTTAGCTGATATACTGACCGATGATGTATGTAGCATTTATCAAAACACTAGGAGAATTTTTCCCAATAATTTCCCCCTTTTTGATAATGCCAAAACTTGTAACACATGAGGCTATCTTCAAGCCTTTGTCGAATGATCTGATCTTCGAGACATAGACTAAAAATTTGAACTGCTCACATGCAAGTTCTAAAATTATAAATCCGACAGGACTAAGTGTTTTATAACTTATATTATGATTGGCTCGCAGGCACGATCTTACAGGAAGTAATTCTATTTGAATACAACTTAATCTATGAATTGTTCGCAGATAAGTTCTTACAGCTTGAGACTTATCAAGGTATTTTACTTAGTAAAAATTTCAATATAAATCATAATCAAAGTAGTAACAATAGATCATGAGATGTAATCTTTTTGAGGTCAAATGTATTTTTAGAATTGGATTACAGTGCTGTTTGGAAAAAGTTACATCAGAGAGCATACATGGTAAATATTAGTACAATTACCATAATTATCCCCTTTAGTCTGATGCTTCCAAGACTTCAGAGAGGCATCATGCTCGGTTCCTTTCCACCACTTTACTAGAGCATCTCTGCCTCGATCCTTGTAGATGTTTCTTCCTTCCTGGGAGACATCAAAGAAGCCTACTTATAATGTAGGCATCGAACAGGTAGAGCCCTTAAACCTTGAAACTGACTCCCCTCGCACCAAATCCAGAATGGATCAACTGCAATGCATCAATATCCAAAACCGTCTTCCTGCAGGATGCTGTTAAATCACTATATAACGTCGGGAAGGAAATCGACAGGATGCGAGATACGGCCCAGGATGAGCTTACTCTTTTGGAAAGAGCGATGTAGGACGTCGAAGAAGCCTTAAGGCTTTTGCTCAATGCAATCTACAGGGCTATACATTAGCTCCAACTGTACTAGGCAAATTCTCAAGCAGGAGCATAAGAAGATGCAAGTTGCTGAAGCTAAAACATTTTCCTCCATAGAGTAAGTCGAGTCTATACTTGCCCACAATCAGAAGATTGACGACCTAACTACAGCAGTCGCAAGTCTTGTGGACCAATGAAAGATACTCAAAACAAGCAAACTAACTCAATGGATATTCTCCGGAATATTCATGGTGTAACACCCCCAAGTTATTCGGGGCATATTACAGCGCCGTGAGCCCCGCCGTGGGACCCACAAGGCTAAACATACGCGGAACTATAAATTTTGACCGAGAGGGTCTAAACACAATGAAATGCAGAATAATACAAAGGGTATTCAAACCATAACCAATGTATCCAAATACATCACAACACAAAATAATACTTCGGCAACACAGGCCGGAACATTAAGGAAACTGAAAAGTAATACTCGAGTATTCAATATCCATTCCTGTACAACAACACTGAATGGAGGAACACGGAATACAACCGGACATAAGACACAGTATCACGCTTTCCCATCATCTTCATGCCGACCCGATACCTGCCTGTCCGCTCTCCTGGAAACTAAAATACACAAAAAGCATTTCCCCCAGAAAGGGGTTAGCCGTCGAATAGCTAGTGCAAGTATATCGAATATGAAATATAATACTCCTCAACAATAAAGTAAAAGTAACCATCAATTCATCATTTCAAGACTAGTATTCTGGAATAACTAAATCTCATAGCATCACCTCAATACATACATGATCAACCGTGGAACCGCACCAGAGGCTACGGAACCCTCAGAGGTCCCGTCGGTCCGTCCCAGAGTGGTTAACTCATATGATCTGTGGAATCGCACCAGAGGCTACGAAACCCTTAGAGGATCCGTCGGCCCGTTCGAGAGTGGATATAAACAAACATTCCATTCATATATCTTACTTTCAAAGTCGAGAACGTACAATCATAAATATATACTTGCCTTTGAGACATCGAGAAATCGAATGGAAAAGAGTATGAGTTCGGTATGTCGAGGAACGCACTTCCGGTACCTAAACGATTCGTAAGGGATATGATAATCAATAATCCATACTCATAACTCATGAAGAAACTCCCAAAACCCATCTACGGTTCACGAAACAAGGGTAAACAACTAGAGGTTCGAAAATCACCCAAACCCTCACAAGTCCGAACACGGCACAAACCAATCCGTAAAATCATAGGAAAAGCATGTATACGGGATAGATACATCATAATCTCAAGATTCTCAAGCTTCAAAATGGATAAATTGGACGAATCTAAGAAAATCCCCAAAATTCCCAAATATTAGGGTTCTAAGGACTTTTACCTTGATTTGGAAGATGGAATGGATTATATGTTGTGAAATCCTTGTTCTCCAACCAAAGATGTTGATATGTGAAGAAGGATCGCCTCCGAACTCTCCAAATCGCTGAAACCCGCTGCTCCCGATCGGAAAAGTGAGAAGGATGAGAAAAATGACGAAATGGAAGTCAATTGTCCAATATATACTCGCCTAGTCTAGCGCAGGCTACGCCTCAAATATTAGCGTGCGCTAGCGGGGTCACCTGGTAGTCCAGTGGCTTCTGTCGGCCCCATTAGCGTGCGTTAAGTATACCATTGTGTGCGATAATCGCCTTCCTTTAGCATGCGCTAGCCGAAAAATAACGTGCGCTACCTGAAAAATGGTGTCCAGAAATTGGAGTCCAGATAAAAAATACTAGCCCGGCAATCTGTTGGAAAACCACCTACTGTCCTCTGCCCTGCTCGCGTCTTAGCGTGCGCTGCCGTGACAACTTAGCATACGCTACGCAGCACTTCTAGCATGCACTAGCCGAAGCATAGCGTACGTTACCTGATAGTCCAGACAGCCTGACAACCTCACTGCCTCTGCCGACCCAGCCCATTAACGTGCGCTACGGACGTATTAGCGTGCGTTACTGACCACGAATAGCATGCGCTAGCTAACTCCTAGCGTGCACTAATTGCTAGTCTAGAGAGCAGGATGAGTTACTGGTTCTGTCCTGTATGGTCCCTTAGCGCATGTTACGGCTCAGAGCTAGCGTGCGCTACTCAAGAATAATTAGCGTGCGGTAGCCTAGGCCTAGCGTGCGCTATTACTCTGACCCAGAACACTTCCGTAAGGTCTAACCAGCCCGGTCATGATCCAAATAAGGTGCGAAACTCTATAATAATATCGACAACATCACAAAGAGTTTACATAGTGACAAAATAGGAAGAACGACACGGTTAAACAGTCGATAAAAAGTATGCGTATTACTTTGTCCCCCTCTAAAAAGAAGTTACGTCCCGAAACATAAGAAATAAAAAGTTCGCGGTACTCCGATCACATCTTATCTTCCATCTCCCAAGTCGCCTCCTTGACTCTATGTCTCGACCATTGCACTTTAACCAACGGAATGGTCTTATGCCGAAGTTGTTTCTCACGACTCTCAAGGATCTTGACGGGTCTCACTGAAAAGGTAATATCCTGAACTACGTCTATCTCACTATAGTCGATAACATGACTTGGATCCGGCACGTACTTTCTCAACTGAGATACATGAAAAACACTATGGACATGACTCAAAGCTGGAGGCAACGCCAAGCGATAAGCTAAGTCTCCAACCTTGTCCAAAATCTCGAAAGGTCCTATATACCTCGGACTAAGTTTCCCCTTTTTCCCGAAGCGGAAAACCCCCCTGGTCGGCGACACCTTGAGTAGGATATGATCCCCCACTTCAAACTCCAAGGGTCGACGACGAGTATCAGCATAAGATTTTTGACGGCTCTGGCAGTCAGCAACCAGTCTCGTATGATAGAAATCTTTTCCTTAGTCTCCATCAACATATCCGGCTCCATTCCGATTAGCTCCGAAGCCTCGTCCCAACATAATGGCGACCTACATCGCTTACCATAAAGTGCCTCGAATGGTGCCATTTTGATCGATGCATGCCAACTATTATTGTAGGCGAACTCGATCAACGGCAAATGAAGCTCCTAATCATTACTCTAGTCTAGGGCACAAGCCCGCAACATGTCCTCCAATGTCTGAATCATCCTCTCCGTATGACCGTCTGACTGAGGATGAAAGGACGTGCTCAATCTCAACTCAGTACCCAAAGCCTGATGAACGGCCTGCAAAAAATGCGATACGAAACGACCGTCTCGATCAGAAACAATGGTCTTGGGGGCACCGTGCAATCTTACGATTTCAGCTATAAAAGTTCGAGCCAATCTCTCCGGTCCCCAAGTATCCTTAATACCCAAGAAGTGTGTAGACTTGGTCAACCGATCGACGATTACCCAAATCATATTCATTCCGGCTCTAGTTCTCGGCATGCCAGTGATAAAAGCCATAGAGATATCTTCCCACTTCCACTCGGGAATAGGAAGCGGCTTCAACAACCCCGCCGGTCGTTGATGTTCGATCTTGACTTGCTGACACGTCAAGCACCCTAGCCCAAATTCCGTGACATCCTTCTTCATGTTATTCCACAAAAAATTTCGTTTCAAGTCTTTGTACATCTTACTCGTTCCGGGGTGGATTGAGTAAGGTAGAGCATGAGCTTCTCGGAGAATTCTCTGCCTCAACTCTAGATCATTCGGAACATAAAGTCTGCCCTGAAATCTCAGAATACTATCCTCATGAACCATAAAGCCAGTGGCTTTTCCTTTAATTACACCTTCCTTCAGTCGAGAGGTCATCGGGTCACTCCACTGTTTCCCTTTGATGTTGTCAACCAAGGACGAAGTAATTTCTAGAGTACACAACTGTCCTTGTACTCGTTGAAGCCAAACTTCTATCCCTTTCTCAATTAAATCCTGATGAATCTTCGTCTGAGACGTAAGAACCTCGATCATTTGAAGCGATGCCGATTTGCGGCTAAAAGCACCCGCGACAACATTGGCTTTTCCTGGGTGGTAAAGTATTTCCAAATCATAATCCTTTAATAACTCTAACAAACGTCTCTGTCTCATGTTCAACTCTGTCTGACTGAAAATATACTTCAGGCTCTTGTGATTAGTATATATCCGACACGGAGAACCATACAAATAATGTCGCCAAATCTTGAGCGAAGACAATTGCGGTCAACTCCAAATCGTGAGTGGGATAGTTCATCTCATATGGCTTTAGTTGTCATGACGCAAGGGCTATCGTCTTATCATGCTGCATACGCACACAGCCAATACCTTGACCCGAAGCGTCACTATAAACCACAAATCCTTCACTACCATGTGGTAAAGCTAGAATCGGCGCTGAAGTCAAACGTCTCTTCAGCTCATCGAAGCTCTGTTGTCTCTCCTTGGTCCAAACAAACTTTTCTGTCTTCTGGAGTAACTTCGTATGCGGCCGAGCGAGTTTCAAGAACCCCTCGACAAACCGACGGTAATACCCAGCAAGGCCCAAAAAGCTACGAACCTCCTTAACATTTTTAGGCGGTGCCCAATCTAGCACTGCCTCAATCTTCTGCGGGTCTACACGAACCCCTTCGGCGGAGATCACGTGGCCGAGAAACATAACTTCTTCCAACCAGAACTCACATTTCGATAATTTTGCATAGAGATGCTCGGTTCTCAAAATATCTAGTACCAAAAGCAAGTGCCGGGCATGTTCCTCTTGATCTCGAGAATAGGTCAAAATGTCATCAATAAAGACGACTACACACCTGTCTAGGTACTCGATGAATATCTTGTTCATTAACTGCATGAATATTGTTGGTGCATTAGTCAAACCAAAAGGCATAACTACAAATTTATAGTGCCCATATCTTGTCCGAAATGCAGTCTTCGGAACGTCGGACTCTCTCACCCTGAGTTTATAGTACCCTGATCTCAACTCAATTTTCGAGAAAACTGCAGCCCCCTGCAACTGATCAAATAAATCGTCTATACGAGGCAAAAGATACTTGTTCTTGATGGTCACGTTGTTCAGCTCACAGTAGTCGATGCAGAAACATAGTGAACCATCCTTCTTTCTTACAAATAGAACAGGTGCGCCCCAAGGCGAAGTGCTCGGTCTGATGCACCATCTCTCCAGAAGTTCTCCCAACTGATTCTTTAATTCTTGCATCTCGGAAGGTGCCATCCGATAAGGTGCCTTAGAAATCGGAGCCGCATCAGGCTCTAAGTACACAGAAAATTTTATCTCCCGATCTGGCGGTAATTCGGGGAGGTCATCCAGAAAAACATCGAGATACTCATTAACAACCGGAATCGAAGAGAATTCGACTTCGTTCCCTTCCACCTTCAAAGCATAACACCAATAGCCCGTGCAACCTTTATTCAAAAGTTTTACGGTCTTCATGGCACTGATAAGCAACTTAGATCGGACCGTCTTACGTCCCAAAAATGAGTACTCAGATCCGTCTTTGGTCATCATGGTGATAACCTTAGTACGGTAAATCATAATCGCTTGGTGACTATCAAGCCAATACTCGCTAACTACAATCAAATTCGATAACCAATCCATACCAGATATAATCACTGAAAAATCTTTAATCTCCCGGTTCCCCACAATTCTATCTCCGCTACGTAGTTTCACAATGAAGGGATCGCAAGCAGTCATACAAGTTATATTCAAATGGCGTACACACTCCAAGGAAATGAAAGAATGGGTAGCACACGTATCAAAAAGTACACGAACTGGATGAGATAAAATATGAATGGTACATGAGGCCACCACCGTGTCGAGTTCATCTGTTCGACGCATCTCATAGACTCGTAGTTGTACCGAACCGACGCTAGAGTTTCCCCCTCTAGTGTTCTGACCCCGTCCCAGGCCCCTGCCATAATTCTGCTGAGATTGACCAAAAGATTGCCGCTGATTTACGCCTTGGTCAAGTGGCGCTGGGGCAGAAGCCCGAGTGTACAGATTCTTATTTGGTTCGGAATAATAAGCTGCTATATGTCCCATTTGTCTGCAAGTGTGACATTTCAAAGGTGGGAAATTGAATTCCAAATTAACGTGGCCTAGACGACCACAAATATAGCAAGTCACCATGTGAGTTGTGGTGCCCGGTGCAGAACGAAAACCCCTCTTTCCTTAGTAGAACGTGACGACTGTCCAGCAGAACGGTTAGTCGTCTGTGACCTCTAGAAGTTTCCACTCTTAGAGCCATAAAAATTTCCCGCGATCTTCTGCTTCTTCGGTTCTTCAGTGGTATTGTTGTCGGGGCTTAACATGTCACGGACTAAAGCTCTGTCCTGATATTCCTTCAACGTGGTGCAAGAAAATCCGGCCATGTACCGCCGTAAGTCTATATTCATCCGCATATCTAAGTAGCGGATCTTATCACGCTCGTTCCGCACTTGATCCTTTACGTGGATCAATTGTTGGTTGTACTCCATGATTGCCTGCAAAACGGGAATGTTCTGCGGCTTAGCCTCGAAAAAGGCTCGAATTCGGCCTTCTCGCACTGGCCAAGGACAAAACTCGGCCTCCAATAGCTCTTTAAACTCTTCCCACGTAGCAACACGATCCTGTGGCTTGATGACTTTCCACCACGTAGCGGCCTCTTTGGTGAGGAAATACTGAGCAATCGGTACTTTCCTCGCTTCGGGACAATCAACTGCTTCAAAAAATTTCTCCAACTCCACTAGCCAATCCTTCCAACCTAACAGGTCTGTGGCACCGCCAAACTATGGAGGATGAATACGGATCACATTTTGCAGTAAGGCATCCGTCGTTGGGTTCGGATTGTTCAACTAAACGGCTTGGGCCAAAATGGTCATCTGGTTGGCCAATTGTTGAAGTACGTTCGCAACTCCAACATCCGCACTATTCCCCTGGCCAGTCTACTGGTCGTGCTGACTTTTGGTGTCAGGATGCATCGAGTTAGATAGGTTGGGGTTGGTCGATCCCGCAACGGAACTAAGGGAAATGGCCGCGCCACGTCCTCGGCCATGTCCACTGTAACACCCCGAGATATTCGGAATAATTACAGCGCCGTAAACCCTTTAAGTAAGGATTTACAAGGCTAATTAAAAAGAAAGTAAATTTAAGACATCAATACTGCGAAAATTCAAGTTTATGAAAACGTACAACTGGTTCAACGGGTAATTAATACAACCATATCGAATTAATATCAATAAGACACGCGTACTCGAGTACATGAACCAAACCAAGAAAACAAATCTCCAATAACAATAAACATCACTGAACCCCTTCGTCGTCACGTCGGTCCTGTGGCTGTTTCCCTGCTCCTCGGCTACCTGAACATCAAAACAAATGTCCACCCCCGAAGGGGTTAGCAAAACGATGGTAGTACAAGTATCATATTAAACAATTTGAATATGCATCAACAATACAGAACCAGATACACCACACGGACTTCCGCTACCGGAATCCGACAATGCGAATCTACAAGATTCCATTACACAGCATGGGTATTCCAATGATCCAGCGCCTCAAAGATAGATCCCAAGATGATCCCGTCGGACCAACACGAGGTGGAAATAACCCGCCCAATGATCCAGCCTCGGCTAGATCCCAAGATGATCCGTCGGATCAACACGAGGTGGACATCCGATCCAAAGACTCCTCAAAGATAGATCGTACAACGTATACAAACACAACTCATGCATACACATATGCCAAATCATTATGTTCATCAACATGAACATATAAACACTATATGACGAATATCATGAAAAATCAACGAAATAAATATCATGTTCAGCAACATGAATAATCATACGCATGTTCCAAAAATACCGATATTAACATATCACGATACTTGCCTCGAAGATGGCAAGAACGATACACTTCAATGCTCTCGACGCACTCGAAGTCCGCCTCCTCCGATCAACGTAACAAGCTCGAACCTTAACAAAAGGAACGATATACCAATCATCTTAAGTCGAACGATGGCCTAACAATTCGGTCTACGGCCGAAAAGCTCAAAATAAACAATGCTCGATCGCTTAGCGCGCGCTTACGTACTTCACGTAACGCGGCGCTTAAGACGGATCGTTAGCGACGCTATCGTATAAGACTAGCATGCGCTAGCCACGGTCGCAGCGACTCGGCTGGTCTCATAACGTACGCTACGACGCTTTCGGCGTTAACTGACCCCGATAGCGCACGTTAACTCACACGTGTTAGCGTGCGCTAATATTGCATGGCAGAATACTGCAAGCCGAAACTGGGTTGAATGGTGAAGAACTCATGAATCCTACCGTGATAATACAAGTTATCCTCGGGCATATCATGCTAATAAGGTTTGTGGAAGATTTGATGATTATGAAATACCAATATACGGATAGTCATCTTAATATCATAATCCATTACGATCTTCAAGAAGTAATCTAAGTTCCGATCGTCTTACGTTTCAAAACACATGACTCCAACGTGCACAACTCAGCAACTGGGTAATATCCGATTACTTGATCATAAATCGATTTAAACATGCTTAGGAGTCCTTATAATAAGATGGTTCAAAGGTTCATTCGATATATAGTGCCGATACGTCAAAAGTATCCTTCTAACATGCGATGACCGATAAAAACGAAATACTTGCTATCCAAACATGATTCAAACTTCCTTAGGAACCTTACTAATCATTGGTGAAGAATCACCTACCTCAAAGTAGTGAAGAACACGGATGAAAATGAAGCAATCCAACACCGAAGGCTTGAACACCAATCTCCAATGATATAAGATCTTCAATCTCGAACTAGGTGGTTGATACGAAGTGTTTAGGACGAATGGAGTTATGTTTCAAGTGCAAGAGTTCGGGATATGGGGGAAGAAAGAACTGAAATCACGAATAGGATGCTGTCCTATTTATAATAAATGGCTATTAGCGCGCGCTATACACTGTTCGTAGCGTGCGCTAACGGCTCACAGTCTAAACTCTACTCGGCACTTAGCGTGCGCTACGCATATACCTGTAGCGTGCGCTAAGGCGTTGACTCGGCTTTTCCCGAAAGCCGTCCAGATACATCCGACACGATCCGACAGGGGTCCCCCGGCCAGATCTCACCTACCGCATGTCTCAATCAATCTGACCACGCATAGCGTGCGCTAATTACACTTTGTAGCGTGCGTTATGAAACCATGCTAGCGTACGCTACCCTTAGCCTGTAGCGTGCGCTACATGCACAAAATTTCAACCTTATAAATCACATACACGAAATTATATGCCCGACGACATCGGATTATGAAATACGGAGAATAGTATTTAGACAAAAGTACAATCATTACAATATCACAAGTTCCAATTACATAACAGAAATCTCGGGTATTACATCCTTCCTCCCTAAAAAGAAGTTTCGTCCCGAAACTTAGGATGAAAACAACTCCGAATATTTAGCCTTCATACCGTCCTCCGTTTCCCAAGTGGCCTCTTCGACTCCATGTCATGACCATTGTACTTTAACCAAATGTATTGGTTTATTCCTCAATTGTTTGATCCGGCTCTCAAGTATCTTGATTGGTCTCTCTTCGAAGGTGCCATCATTAGCTATCTCGATCTCGTCGAAATCAATGACGTGACTGGGGTCCGATATATACTTCCGCAATTGGGATACGTGAAACACATTGTGAACGTGACTCAGTGATGGCGGTAAAGCCAACCTGTACGCTAAATCCCCAACTCTCTCTAGGATCTCAAATGGCCCGATATACCTTGGACTAAGCTTGCCTCTTCTCCCAAAACGGAAAATCCCTCGTGTAGGAGACACCTTCAATAGTACGTGGTCCCCAGCGTCGAACTCTAGAGGGCGACGACGTACATCTTCATAAGACTTCTGTCGACTCTGGGCAGTCAACAGTCTCTCTCGAATCACAGCTATCTTCTCTTGAGTCTGAATAATCAATTCCGGTTCCGTCCCGATCAAATCCGCAGAATCATCCCAACACAGGGGTGATCGGCATATCCTCCCGTACAAAGCTTCAAATGGTGCCATTCTAATAGAAGCATGCCAACTATTATTGTAAGTGAATTCGATCAAGGGCAAGTGAACTTCCCAATTAGTTGACCAATCCAACGCACAAGCTCTAAGCATGTCTTCTACAGTTTGAATAGTCCTTTCGGACTGACCGTCTGTTTGGGGATGATAAGCTGTACTAAAGTTGAGCTCAGTCCCCAAAGCCTTGTGAACTGCTTTCCAGAAGTGCGACACGAAACGACCATCTCGATCCGAAATAATGGTCTTCGGCGTCCCATGCAATCTGACTATCTCCGCAACAAATACTCGTGCCAATCTCTCGGGTCCCCATGTATCTTTGATTCCTAGGAAATGAGCCGACTTGGTTAGTCGATCAACAACGACCCAAATCATGTTCATTCCTGCTCTAGTCCTTGGCATACTGGTGATGAAATCCATCGAGATGTCCTCCCACTTCCATTCAGGGATCGGAAGCGGCTTTAACATCCGGCAGTCGCCGATGCTCAATCTTGACCTGCCGACAAGTCAAACACTTCAAACGTGCTACGATACGTCCTTCTTCATATTCCCCACCGGAAGTTTTGTTTTAGATCCTTATACATCTTCTGCCGCCCGGGTGAATAGAATAGGGCGCGTTATGAGCTTCTTTCAGAATAGTCCGTCTCAAATCATCATCATCGGGAACGCAAAGTCGACTTTGAAATCTCAGAACTCCATCATCTTGTATCACGAATCCTGGGGCTTTTCCTTTCTTTACTTCATCACATAATCGAAGGATCAGAGAATCGTCCAACTGCTTGGACTTGATCTTCTCGAGTAGTGATGAAGTCAGTTCCATCACATAAAGTTGCCCTTGGATTCTTGGTGCCCATACTTCAATCCCCTCGCGGATCAGTTCTCGTTGAATACTGGTTTGGGACGTGAGAGCTTCCAACACTTGAAGAGAAACAGGTTTACGGCTCAAAGCATCGGCTACTACATTTGCTTTCCCCGGATGATAGAGAATCTTCAAGTCGTAATCCTTGATCAATTCCAGCCACCTTCTCTGCCTCATGTTTAATTCCTTCTGACTGAAAATGTATTTGAGGCTCTTATGATCCGTAAAGATCCGACAATGAGTGCCGTACAAATAATGTCTCCAAATTTTCAAAGCAAAGACCACAGCTGCTAACTCCAGATCATGAGTCGGGTAATTTACTTCAGATCGGTTTCAACTGCCGAGAAGCATAGGCAATCACTTTATCCTTCTGCATCAACACACAACCCAAACTCCCGATTTGAAGCGTCATTGTATACCATAAATCCGTCGGTTCCTTCTCGCGGCGCTAATATAGGTCTTGTCGTCGGCCTCTTCTTAAGTTCGTCAAAACTAGCCCGACACTCCTCATTCCACATGAACTTTCGAGTTTTCAGAATAGTGAGTGAGCGGACGAGCAATTTTGGAAAATCCTCTACAAAGCGGCGATAATATCCAGCAAGTCCTAAGAAGCTTCGGACTTCTTTCACGTTTTTAGGGGCTTCCCATTCCAAGATTGCTTCGACTTTCTTCGGGTCCACCTGAACTCCGTCGGATGATATCACGTGCCCAAGGAAGGTTACTTCCTTAAGCCAGAATTCGCATTTAGAAAGCTTAGCATACAGCTGTTCCTTTCTCAAGATGCTCAAAACCACACGTAAATGTTCAGCATGTTCCTCTGCGTCCCTCGAATATATCAAGATGTCGTCAATGAAGACGACCACAAATTTATCCAAGTACTCCAAGAATACCCGATTCATCAATTGCATGAATACCGCAGGAGCATTGGTAAGTCCAAATGGCATCACTACAAATTCATAATGCCCGTACCGGGATCTGAAAGCAGATTTCGGTATATCCGATCCCTTAATTCTCAACTGATGGTATCCTGATCGCAAGTCAATCTTCGAGAATACCCTTGCCCCTTGCAGTTGATCAAACAAGTCGTCGATCCGAGGTATAGGATACTTATTCTTGATCGTCATCTTGTTGAGTTCCCTGTAATCAATACATAGTCGGAGGGATCCGTCTTTCTTCCGGACAAAGAGAACGGGCGCTCCCCAAGGGGAAACGCTCGGTTGAATATAACCCTTCTGCAACAATTCCTCCAGTTGTTTCTTGAGTTCATACATCTCGGTCGGCGCCATTCGGTATGGTGCCCTGGAAATAGGGGTTGCTCCAGGCTCTAATTCGATGGTGAATTCCACTTCTCTTTGTGGAGGTAACCCTGGTAGCTCGTCAGGAAATACATCTGAGAACTCATTCACAACTGAAATAGACGAGAGCTCTACTCCTTCCTCTTTCCTCATGGCATAACACCAAAGTCCATGACATCCTTGTTTCAGTAATTTCACGGCTTTCATTGCCTTGATCAATTTTCCCGAGCTTCCCGGTCTCCATCCTCGGAATAAGTGTTCAGATCCGTCATCAGCAATGATGGAAATGACTCTCTCTCGGTAATTCAAATGACTCCATAACGGTTGAGCCAATCATCTCCGAGAATTAAATCGTCACCGCATATGTCAACTACAATGAGATTCGATGGCCAATATCTTCCCTCTATAGATACTGGGAAATCCCTAGCTTCTAGTGTTCCCACAATTTTCTCTCCGCTCGGTAATCCCACAACATAAGGTTCACAATTATACAAGCACGAGATGTTCAAACGATTAACACAGTTCAAAGATATAAAAGAATGTGTGGCTCCGGAATCGAATAAAACACTAACTGGTTGCAAAAGGATCTGAATCGTACCTGATGCAACAGCAGTGTTCTGATCGTCAAATCTCCTCATTTCTTACAGGCGCGGAGGAACGGACCCAGCACTGGATGTCTCTCTCTTCCCAACGTTCTGCTGCTGAAATCCACTCTGCTGTGTCTGGTTCACACTTATCTCCTTAGGAACTGGTGCTGGAGTGCGGGTACCAAAAGATCTAGTAGCGGCTCCACAGAAGGCCGCACGGTGCCCTTCTTGCCCACAATCGTAACAAGTCACAGAAGATGCGGGGCAATCACGTCAAACATGCCCTGCTCGACCACAATTGTAGCATTTCTTTGATGCGTCAAATCTGGCGATCTGTCAGAACTTCTTTCCGCCTCTAGAAGGATGTGGAGGTTTCTAGCCGAATAAAGGAAGACGGCCCTTGCGGGCCCCACCACTCTTGTTTTACGCAAAGTGCCGGTCACCTTACGCTTCTTTGCCTCTCGATTTCTCCACCGCCGCCTCTTTCATGTCGTAGGCCAGCGCTTTGTCTTGGTACTGTCGCAACGTAGTACACTCGAATCCAGACATGTACTGCTGAATCTCCGGCTTCATCCGCATATCAAAATGAAAAATCTTTTCTGCCTCCGTTCTGACCAAGTGTCGCACACAAGTCAGCTGATGATTAAGAGTTTTAATTACATCTGTCACAGATGCCTCCGAACTCTGTGGTGAGAAAAACTCTCGGATCTTGGCCTCTCTAACTGGACGAGGACAATACTGTGCTTCCATCATTTGTTTGAATTCCGTCCAATCCGCATTATGATCCTCGGGTCGAACAGCTTCCCACCAATCAAAGGCCTCCCCAGTCAGAAAATACTGGGCAATGGGAACCTTCCGGTCCTCGGGACAGTTAAGACCCGCGAATATCTTCTCCAACTCCTTGAGCCAGTGATCCCAAGTAAGTGCCTCAGCAAATCCGTCAAATTTTGGCGGGTGCAATTTAACCACTTCGGCAAGCCATCTGTCTCCCCGGTTATCCTCGTGGTGCTGCTGTCCCATCGCCGTCTGCATGCGATCAACGACCTGAGCGAACTGGTTTATCTGCGCCACCACCTGTTGAAGCACTCTGGCATGTTAGGATTTGCGTCATCATTCGCCGATCCTTGCCGCCCTCCGAATGGGAATCGGTTCGACTAGCCGATATTTCTGGGGTAGTTGCGGAATCCTCATGTCTCATGTTACCACGTCCGCGTCCACGACCGCGTCCGCGTCCACGTCCTCCTCTCAACATACTGTAAACGCAATTTCTCAATATCCAGAACAAAATTTTTGAAATAAAGTCCGTCAATACTCACAAAACAGTAATTAAGTAAAATGGTAGTATAAGAGATTAAGAGACTTACAACCACGGTCCACATGACGACTTCGGCTGAACAGTGATGTTACAAACGACCCGTAAATCAAATAACGTAAACAGACCCAACTAAAACCCGACTGCCAAGATATCCATGAATCTTAGCTCCGATACCATATTTTGTAACACCCCGAGATATTCGGAATAATTACAGCGCCGTAAACCCTTTAAGTAAGGATTTACAAGGCTAATTAAAAAGAAAGTAAATTTAAGACATCAATACTGCGAAAATTCAAGTTTATGAAAACGTACAACTGGTTCAACGGGTAATTAATACAACCATATCGAATTAATATCAATAAGACACGCGTACTCGAGTACAGGAACCAAACCAAGAAAACAAATCTCCAATAACAATAAACATCACTGAACCCCTTCGTCGTCACGTCGGTCCTGTGGCTGTTTCCCTGCTCCTCGGCTACCTGAACATCAAAACAAATGTCCACCCCCGAAGGGGTTAGCAAAACGATGCTAGTACAAGTATCATATTAAACAATTTGAATATGCATCAACAATACAGAACTAGATACACCACACGGACTTCCGCTACCGGAATCCGACAATGCGAATCTACAAGATTCCATTACACAGCATGGGTATTCCAATGATCCAGCGCCCTCAGCATAGATCCCAAGATGATCCCGTCGGACCAACATGAGGTGGAAATAACCCGTCCAATGATCCAGCGCCCTCAGCCTAGATCCCAAGATGATCCCGTCGGATCAACACGAGGTGGACATCCAATCCAGCGCCCTCAGCATAGATCGTACAACGTATACAAACACAACTCATGCATACACATATGCCAAATCATTATGTTCATCAACATGAACATATAAACACTATATGACGAATATCATGAAAAATCAACGAAATAAATATCATGTTCAGCAACATGAATAATCATACGCATGTTCCAAAAATACCGATATTAACATATCACGATACTTGCCTCGAAGATGGCAAGAACGATACACTTCAATGCTCTCGACGCACTCGAAGGCCGCCTCCTCCGATCAACGTAGCAAGCTCGAACCTTAACAAAAGGAATGATATACAAATCATCTCAAGTCGAACGATGGCCTAACAATTCGGTCTACGGCCGAAAAGCTCAAAATAAACAATGCTCGGGTGCTTAGCGCGCGCTCGTACTCGTAACGTGTGCTAAGACGGCTGTTAGCGACGCTAACGTATAAGACTAGCGTCGCTAGCCACGGTCGAGCGATCGACTGGTGGTCTCATAACGTACGCTACGACGTTTGGCGTTAATCGACCCGATAGCGCACGTTAACTCACACGTCTTAGCGTGCGCAAATATTGAATGGCAGAATACTCCAAGCAGAATCTGGTTCGAATGGTGAAGAACTCATGAATCCTACCGTGATAATACAAGTTATCCTCGGGCATATCATGCTAATAAGGTTTGTGGAAGATTTGATGATTATGAAATACCAATATACGGATAGTCATCTTAATATCATAATCCATTACGATCTTCAAGAAGTAATCTAAGTTCCGATCGTCTTACGTTTCAAAACACATGATTCCAACGTGCACAACTCAGCAACTGGGTAATATCCGATTACTTGATCATAAATCGATTTAAACATGCTTAGGAGTCCTTATAATAAGATGGTTCAAAGGTTCATTCGATATATAGTACCGATACGTCAAAAGTATCCTTCTAACATGCGATGACCGATAAAAACGAAATACTTGCTATCCAAACATGATTCAAACTTCCTTAGGAACCTTACTAATCATTGGTGAAGAATCACCTACCTCAAAGTAGTGAAGAACACGGATGAAAATGAAGCAATCCAACACCGAAGGCTTGAACACCAATCTCCAATGATATAAGATCTTCAATCTCGAACTAGGTGGTTGATACGAAGTGTTTAGGACGAATGGAGTTATGTTTCAAGTGCAAGAGTTCGGGTTATGGGGAAGAAAGAATCGAAATCACGAATGAGATCTTGTCTATTTATAATAAATGGCTATTAGCGCGCGCTATACCTGTTCGTAGCGTGCGCTAACGGCTCACAGTCTAAACTGTACTCGGCACTTAGCGTGCGCTACGCATATACCTGTAGCGTGCGCTAAGGCGTTGACTCGGCTTTTCCCGAAAGCCGTCCAGATACATCCGACACGATCCGACAGGGGTCCCCCGGCCAGATCTCACCTACCGCATGTCTCAATCAATCTGACCACGCATAGCGTGCGCTAATTACACTTTGTAGCGTGCGCTATGAAACCATGCTAGCGTACGCTACCCTTAGCCTGTAGCGTGCGCTACATGCACAAAATTTCAACCTTATAAATCACATACACGAAATTATATGCCCGACGACATCGGATTATGAAATACGGAGAATAGTATTCAGACAAAAGTACAATCATTACAATATCACAAGTTCCAATTACATAACAGAAATCTCGGGTATTACATCCACGGCCACGACTACGGCCTCTTCCCCTACCAATTGACATACTCAAGAACACACAAGTCACATAAGTACAATTCAATCCCACGTCATCGAAGTGACCGATTCTCAAGAACAAAAAATAGAACAAAACGATTAAGGAAACACCAGAAGAGTAAGAGGTCTTATGAGTACCAGTCGCACTGTGATGATGGCAAAGTAGTGATACTGTAGACAAACGACGACTCGATCGACCCAAAAGACCGACAGTCTAGGTATCCATAGACCTAAGCTCCGATACCATATTCTGTAACACCCCCAAGTTATTCAGGGCATATTATAGCGCCGTAAGCCCCGCCATGGGACCCACAAGGCTAAAAATACGCGGAACTATAAATTTTGACCGAGAGGGTCTAAACACAATGAAATGAAGAATAATACAAAGGGTATTCAAACCATAACCAATGTATCCAAATACATCACAACACAAAACAATACTTCGGCAACATAGGCCGGAACATCAAGGAAACTGAAAAGCAATACTCGAGTATTCAATATCCATTCCAGTACAACAACACTGAATGGAGGAACAGGGAATACAACCGGAGATAAGACACAGTATCACGCTTGCCCATTATCTTCATGCTGACCCGATACCTGCCTGTCCGCTCTCCTGGAACCTGAAATACATAAAAAGTATTTCCCCTATAAAGGGGTTATTCGTCGAATAGCTAGTGCAAGTATATCGAATATGAAATACAATACTCCTCGACAATAAAGTAAAAGTAACCGTCAATTCATCATTTCAAGATTAGTATTCCGGAATAACTAAATCTCATATCATCATATCAATACATACATGATCAACCGTGGAACCGCACCAGAGGCTACGGAACCCTCAGAGGACCCGTCGGTCCGTCCCAGAGTCGTTAACTCATATGATCTGTGGAATCGCACCAGAGGCTACGAAACCCTCAGAGGACCCGTCGGCCCATCCCAGAGTGGATATAAACAAACATGCCATTTATATATCTTACTTTCAAAGTCGAGAACGTACAATCCCAAATATATATTTGCCTTTGAGATATCGAGAAATCGAACGGAAAAGAGTGAGTTCGGTAGGTCCAAGAACGCACTTATGGTACCTAAACGATTCGTAAGGGATATGATAATCAATAATCTGTACTCATAACTCACGAAGAAACTCCCAAAACCCATCTACGATTTACGAAAATACAAGGGTAAACAACTGAGGTTGGAAAATCACCCAAACCCTCACAAGTCCGAACACAGCACAAACTAATTCGTAAAATCATAGGAAAAGCATGTATACTGGATAGATACATCATAATATCAAGATTCTCAAGCTTCAAAATAAATAAATCGGACGAATCTAAGAAAACCCCCCAAATTCCCAAAAATTAGGGTTCTAAGGATTTTTACCTTGATTTGTAAGATGGAATGGATTAGATGTTGTGAAATCCTTGTTCTCCAACCACAGATGTTGATATCTGAAGAAGGATTGCCTCCAAACTCTCCAAATCACCGAAAACCACTGCTCCCGATCGGAAAAGTGAGAAGGATGAGAAAAATGACGAAATGGAAGTAAACTCTCCAATATATACTCGCCCAGTCTAGCGCACGCTACGCCTCATTACTAGCGTGCGCTAGCGGGGTCACCTGGTAGTCCAGTAGCTTCTGTCGGCCCCGTTAGCGTGCGTTAAGTATACCGTTGCATGCGCTAATTGCCTTCCTTTAGGGTGCGCTAGCCGAAAATAGCGTGCACTACCTGAAAAATGGTGTCCAGAAATTGGAGTCCAGAACCTACTGTCCTCTGCCCTGCTCGTGTCTTAGCGTGCGCTGCCGTGATAAATTAGCGTGCGCTAGCGAATCCTAGCATACGTTACCTGATAGTCCACACAGCCTGACAACCTCACTGCCTCTGCCGACCCAGCCGGTTAACATGCGTTACGGATGTATTAGCGCGTGCTACTGACCACGAATAGCGTGCGCTAGCTAACTCCTAGCGTGCGCTAATTGCTAGTACAGAAAGTAGGATGAGTTACTGGTTCTGTCCTGTCTGGTCCCTTAGCGCGCGTTACAGCTCAGAGGTAGCGTGCGCTACTCAAGAAGAATTAGCGTGCGTTAGCCTAGGCCTAGCGTGCGCTATTACTCTGACCCAGAACACTTCCGTAAGGTCTAACCAGCCCGGTCATGATCCAAACAAGGTGCGAAACTCTATAATAATATCGACAACATCACAAAGAGTTTACAGAGCGACAAAATGGGAAGAACGGCAAGGTCAAACAGTCGATAAAAAGTACGAGTATTGCACATGGTAATGTCATTGATCTTGATAATACCACAAATGGGGAACAGGCTCATGAAGGTAGAAGGATATGGAGGTTAGAGAGAGGGGGGAGATAAAAGCACTAGGAGATGATAGTTTTGCTACTGCCATCGGGAGACTGGATGTACCCGGGCCAGGTCAAGGAGCTATAGGATATAAGTTGACTGGTTCTCATCTTGAGTTCCAGGATCCTAAATTCCCATGGAAGAGCACAGTCCAGAAGCCTGTTCGGATTTCTCTTCCTACAGAGAGACAGCCGACAACAGGGGAACTGAAGGCATGGAGAAACAATAAACTATTGAGATATTTTTGTCTTCTCATCAGGGAGTCCACGTGCAATCAATTCAAGACATTGGATGCTGATGCGAAGGAATTCTCAAGGCTCATGTCAGAAGGAAAGCTTCAATTGCAACTGAAACTGAAGTTAAGACATCTAAAGGGTGAAAGGATAACTCGCCAGGAAGACTGGATTGTCGCCTACGATGTGACCCTAGAAGGAAGAAACATCTCCATGGATCGAGGCAGAGATTCCCTAGTTAACTGGTAAAGAGGAAACGATCATGATCCCTACAAGAAGTCTTCTAGAAAGAAACATTATGGAATATAATTCCTTTATGCTATATCTTTCAAGTCTTTATATTCCCCATGCAATATTTCAATTCCTGAAGCACTATAATCTAGTTTGTGTTATCAATAAAATTTTGATCTATCTAGAAATATTACAGCTTGTAATCTTCATTTACTATTTGATTGAGATATATATTGGAATATTTGCTACAAATTGCTAAATTCTAAAAGCTGTAAGAACTTGTCTGTGAATAGTTCATATATTAAGTTGTATCCAGTTACACTACTGTAAGTTTGTGCCTACGAGCCAATCATACCTTAAGTTGTAATATACTTTGTCTTGTCGGATTTAAAATTTTAGAACTTGCCTGCAATCAGCTCAAATTTTAGTCCATGTATCGAAGATTAGAACATCCACCAGAAGACTTAAAGACAGCCTTGTGTTTTTAAAACAAGTTTTGGTATTATCAAAAAGGAGGAAATTATTGAGGAAAATAATGCCCCAAGTGTTTTGATACATAGATTCTACAGATTGTCCCTACAGTGAACTTCAAACAGCTCCTAATGATGTATCCTTCAGCTAAATGGGGATTCCAAACGTACAACAAGAAAGAATGTTGGTTACAACAAAGAAACTGTAGGTATTTTACTTAGGGTAAGTAAAATACAATACAACAGGATTTCGACTTGCACCTTTAAACAATTGTGAGATAAGTCTTTCTTTATTCACAAAGTATTCGGTTTCAAATAAGCAATTAATGCTGACAGGATAGTATTTAATGTGTCCAAAAAGATTACAGACTGAAGAGCATTTGCTGCGGATCAAAAAGAATATCTAAAGCATTGAATACGGACATCTTTAATTCAAATATTCTGCAAGCCACCTATCTAATTTGTTTACATATCACCAATCGGCCAATGGCTACATTTATAATAGATCTACTTCCAAGGTTATAAATATCCTAAGCAAGAGGACATTGCTCATACGATTGACTTACTGATTGATCAAGAATCCAAAGCATTCATTCATGTAAGAGCAATCTATTTCTTCAAGCATACAATGTATATCCTCGAGTGAAGAAATACTAAGTTCTCAACTAAGAACAACACACTATAGCAAAGACTTGCAAAGCCTACAACTAATGTTCTAATTCACGTGATTCAAAACCTTAATGTTGACATCATTATCCGTGTGTGGACTAAGTTGAACTATTCCAACCTGTGTGGTAAAAAGAGAGTTCGAAGATAAAGCTTCAATCAGTGTGAGTGGAAGCAAGTCGAAGAAGCTTACAACCAATCTGTGTGAACGAATTAAGCTACAGTCAGCTGTATCAATTTATGTGAACGATACAGCAACCGATTTAGTTAAAATCATATAGTTGTGTATGCCTTGATTTTAATAAACTATTTACTCCTGTGTGGAGGACCTGTGGACGTAGAGAGGTTTACCCTGAACCACATTAAACTTTTTGGGAAATTGGCACCCCACTTAGAATGGTGGATAATATAGCGGAGTAGAGTTTTGAACTCTTTTGCATTGCGGAAGCGTAATTAACTTGCCGTAGATAAACAACATGAGATTTATTGAGGTTCGGCCAAACATGCCTACGTCCTCTCTTCGTATCTTTTTCCTTAGGCTTAAGCTCAACCTATACGCCTCGTCTTCTATCGGTCTGAGGGATACCATTACAATCTCGTCTTCTATTGGACAAGGAGGTAACCTATCTAGATTTCTATTGGTACTATACAAACCTCTCTTGGATTTAGATATGATTCTAATAATGCTGGATCAACGATCTTAATAACACCGAATCAATCTAAAATCCGTATCTTTCCTCTCCTGTATGCTTTCGTGTATGAACACTCAAACACTTATCAATTAAGCAAAAATACAACAATGATAGTGTATACAATGATATCTGATCAATATGTAATTTGCTTATAGTTGTTGTGCGCAATGATACCAAATGACTTGGTATTTATAGGCAAATAATATCGACTAGCTGTTAGCTCCTGTTACCTTCATTACGTGCACTATCCTTCATCTATAGCGTATGTTATATATGTTATGTACATTATCCTCCTTCTATTACGTATGTTAGGTTTCATACGAAATACTCCAGTAGCATTCTGGCTCTTCGATTACGTACGTTAGCTCTTCTCCATTACGTATGTTAACCGCTTGATGTTGTGTATGTTAAGCTAGGCTTTGTAGTGTACGTTAACTTTAGTTATATATCCGTTGCATGCCTTTTTGACCTTGACTTTCCACCGAATCTTCCAACGATTCAATATTTCAACTCAGATTCAAACTGCATTATGTATGTTAGTAACTCTGTGTTACATACGTTAAGCTTGTTTGAAAGTGTGCGTTAATCTTTGTCTGTAGCGTGCGCTAAATCATCAGGTGACATTCAGGTAAATCTTTAGGTGAGTTGCTATTATGTATGTTATGATGCATGCATAGCGTACGTTAACTTCGCCATAGAGCGTGCGATAGACTTGTACCTTAGCATGCCTTAGTTGCTTGTTTTCCCAGCCTGTGTGTCTTCGATTTCCTTGTTGTTTTGCTTCGATCTATTATTGTTTTCTTTGATCAATAACACATCAATAACTCATCATCAAAACCATTATATGAAAAAGAATATTCCAACAAAACTTATGTGTTATTACTTATTGTACTTACTGTTTTCTTACTGTCTCTTATTTATCTTATACATGTTCTGAAAACCGTGTAAGCACCAGGCTGCAAGATACTATCAAGTTGCTGTACTTACAACAACTTAGTTTAAGAGTTACGCTATACAAAAGAAAGAGTACAGCTTATTCAACCCCTCTTTGAAGCTGTAAGCAAAATATATAATGACCAGCAGCGATCAATCGCATAATCCGCTTTCAAGAATCGGGAATTTGGTGCTAAAAATGAACTTATGATCAAGGGGGCTATATAATAAGCCACTTTTCGTTCCTTAGTGTATCTTTACACAATCATAATTATGTACGAGGTGCCAACTTATCAGCATCCTAATTCAGCATATGTGCTCGAGAACCCCAACTCTCAACATGTCCTACAGTGTGCTTCTGCCCACTCCATGGTTCTTTGTATGTTTTTGGAACTGATTTCGATGGTATTAAGTTTAGAATATACATTGTTGTTTTCAAGGCATTCCCTAAAACATAATAGGTATGTCTGAGTAACTCATCATTGACCTAACCATTTCTAGAAGAGTTCGATTTCTTCGCTCAGAACACCATTTTGTTGTGGAGTTACATGCGCAGTGAGATGGGACGTAATCCCCCCATTTGCCAAGAAATCCAAAAACTCTATGCTAAGATATTCACCACCACAATCAGATTGTAGTGACTTGATGCTCTTTCTATGATGCTTCTTCATTTCAGCCTTGAAGTATTTGAACTTGTCAAATGCTTCAGACTTACGTCGCATCAAGTAGACATGTTTATATCTCAATAATCATCTATAAGCAGGATGCTGGATGTTCATTTGACCACATATATCAGTATGAATCAATTCTAACACATTCTCGGCACAATTTCCCTTGGTCTTCAAAACCTTTTTAGTCATTTTGCCTTCCAGACAAGATTCACATATTGAAATGACTCAAGCCGGAGATCATCAAATGGGTCATCATCTACAAACCTTTGAAGTCTTCTAAGGTTTACATTACTTGGTCGTAACTGTCACATATATGCTTGTTTATGTTTGAAGTTTATTTTCTCTTTGTAGGATTAGATAAAGAGTTAAGCGATTTATTTTTATATATGGGAGGTTTTGCACTATTAATGATATATAGTCCATCATACATTTGCAAATATATTCACCATTTCTTTTGCTAATTTTTCAGCATCAAAAAAAAAACTGAATAACCATCCCAACTTAATTTGGAAAGGAACATTAATTTCATTCTAAAATATGGTACCAATAATATATTATTAATAATTAAAATCTTATCACTACTCTTCAACAGCACGAATCCTACTGCTATAGTAATAAGCGTGGAATAATTACCCCAGTTAATAGTTATCTCGCCCACACTAATTCGTCTGGTTACCTGAAAACCATGCGATTCGAAATAAACATGATCATTGGAGACGTAATCTACTATCCACAAAGTGATAGAATAAGCTGCCAAACATTTTTGGACCACTAGTGAATGATACATACGTTTTTCAAGAACAGGGCTATCCACTTTAAAATGTCCATTCTGATCACACTTATAGCACTTATCCTTTGGCTTCTCGTTCGCCTCATGCTGAGGAACCTTGCTTTTTCATCTTGAGGGGCGCCACTTGCTTCTGGCCCACTTGCTTCTACTTATTCCCCTCCTTGGGTTTAGAAGTTGAAGCATCAACTTGCCGCAAGAACTTGACACCATTGTCTGAAGAGACCTTCAGCAGCTTGAAGCTCTATCAGCAATTCCGCTAAAGTATACTCCTTATGATTCATATCGTAGTTTAGGTGCAACTGCTCAGAGATTCTATGTGATCTACATATGATGATATCAAGCTGCGTTTCTACATTGATATTAACCCCTATGATATCAAGTTCATTTAAACGAAAAATCATGTTTACAACATGACCCCTTACCCTTGGTCCCTTCAGGTATCTGGATCGTCATTAGGACCCTCATAGTGTTTTGCCTGACCATCCGGTTTTGAGTCTCGAACGTCTCACTGATATTTTTCATCATCTCTGCACCGTGCATATACTCTGATGCTGATGCTGAAATCCATTTCTAAAGAAGCCAAGATGTAACATCAAGTCATCTTATCGGATTTCTTCCATTTGCAGCATTATTTCACCTTATTAGGTGTTGAATCTGCATCTGGTTCCAATGGGCATTCTTCGGTTAGAACAAATTTATGTTCTTCTGCAGTCAGGACAATATTGAGATTATATTTTTTAATCAGCAAAGCGAGTGTAACACCCCCAAGATACTCAGGGTATATTACAGCGCCATGGACCCCTACATAGGACCCACTAGGCTAAATAATTAACACTGCTCGTCTAACCATCTCGGTTGGTGAGAAAACACACATCACCACGACTAAATTTAAATAAGATGCCCGATACAATCGGTAAACCAAACATCACTGAAAATCACAATTACAACGTGTTGGAATATTTTATTCCAAATATTCATTATCGAGTTTTGATGATTAGTTGATAAATTAAGAAACACAATAAGGAAGCAAAATAAAACAACGAAGAAGTCAAAGACGCGCGGAATGGGAAAAGTTACCTGACCAGATTAGTCAAGAAATGCTAATTGATCAAATCGGAGAGCAAAGTTACCTGATCAGACGAGTCAGTGAAAGTTAACTGATCATATGAGTCAGAAAAGTCGACTCCAGATAACATGTTTAATGCACGCTATATGCATTGTATATCGCACGCTATCGAATGTGCTTAACATACATAACACAAAGTTGTTAACGTACATAATGAAGTATTTCATAATTCAAACAAGACACCCGTTGGAAGATTCTGGGTCAAAGTCAAGCATATAATGGACCATTTGACAAAAGCAGGCAATGGATATATTGATTGATTAACGCACGCTACGAGGAAGGAATAACGTATGCTATCAGATGAGTTTAACGTACATAATGAAGCATGACAACGTATGTAATGAAATAAACGAAGGCTACTAAACTAATCTGCATTGGTCTTAACCTATGTAACAATATGTTGTTAACGTACGTAACACACTTAATGCACGCTACAGAAGAAGCTTAACGTACGCTAAAGAGTCAAAAGAGGCTAATGGCTAGTTGGAGGAAAATGCCTATAAATACCAAACCATTTGGTATCAAACCACACAACTCTGAGGAAATCATCTATAATTGTGATATCATTGTAAATATTCTTGTTGTTGTAATTGAGCTTATATTGATAAGTGTTTGAGTTTTATACAAGAAAACATACACGAGAGGAAAAAGAAAGGATAAGATTGGATTCGGTGTTATTAGGATCAAGGATCCGACATTGTTAGAGGTTTGTCTAGTAGCCATAGAAAGCTATGTAGGTTGATTCCTTATCCGACAGAAAAGGATAACGGTTTAACTTGGACCGACTAAAAGACACGTGTGTGGTGTAATATCCGGAATTTCTATTACTATTGTTTAATGTTATCCGAGTTATGTTGTACAACGTGGAATCTGTACAGTATGGGTAAAATGATTGAAGGACCGAGACATCTGTATTTGTATAATTGTCGTACTTGGTCGACAATTGGATGTAATAAGTATATGTATTTAGTATGCCGTATGTTCGTATTCTGTATGTTGAGACGTTGGACAAGAATAGCTGAAAATGGCTAAGTGTAACATTATTAGCGCACGCTAATAATCATGAGTAGCGCACGCTATCGTGCAGGTTTAGCGCACGCTACGGATATAAGATAACGCACGCTAATGCAGTCAGATCGGAAGGAATGCACTGTGGACCGAGCCACTTTCGGCCTTGCGTTCGATAAGTCAACAGATGTTGTAATGTAGTGATAGCGCACGCTAATGCGTGTTGATTAGCGCACGCTAACTGTATATCGGACAAAAAGGAATCTTATCCTCGTCAGCACTTTCGGCGTGTGGACCTGTCTTCGAAAGCATACAGACAAACGAGTCAACTATGAGTAGCGCACGCTAAGGTAGGACACTTGCGTACGCTAAATAGAGGCAATTACGTATGCTATTGCATGGGCATTGCGTACGTAAATCACTTCATGCAGTAAGGCGATTTGCCTCACGGACTTCGATAGCGCACGCTAACAAAGGCGATTAGCGCACGTTAAGTGTGTAACGTCGTTAATCAAGATGTTAGCGACGTTAGTAATGTCTGATATATATATAAGTGCGATTGGCCATTATTCGTCATTTCCGTCCATTTCTTCATGTGAACCGATAGAGAGAGGTCTTAGAGAGAAGTTGAGGTTCCAAACACTTGAGTTGATCATTCCTAACAACATTTGAAGCTTGGAAGTGATTGAAAACGGATTCAACCTTGGGATTCAATGCATTCCTTCAAAGAGGTAATTACTCTCCACTTTGGGATTTCATTTTGGATTGTATATGATGTTCTTGAGTTGATGATCGTCATGTTTATGAGTTGATGAGTATGGTTATGAGATGGATTACTGAGTTATGTTTATAATATGGTTGATATGCAGATATTGATATGATTCGTGTGGTTTTGAACGGTGTTGTTTTTCTTCAAGAGATATGTTGGTTAATATCTCCCTTCATTTCGGGTTTTTAATGTTGTTGTTATTGTTTACTTCGTATGATGATGAACATGCAAGTGATTATGATTCTTGGTGTATATGATATGATTAAGAAGACTATATGTTGAAATGTTAGTGGAAATAAGATTTGGACACTTGTTTGGAAAGTAATGTGTATAAGGTTCGACTTTGGAAAATAACCACCGATTTTTGAAAACTCCACAAATTGTGAAACATAACAGTATAATAGAGCATCGAGTTAGCTTTCTAATGGTTCAAACGGTGAGTTAATCGGAGTCCGGATGAGTGAGTTATGCTCAAAATGGAAAAACTATCTGTGCGTATTCGGGAGCAGTAGCGCACGCTATTGATGAAGTTAGCGTACGCTAACATGCACAGGCGTATAAAAACGTAAAGCGATCGGAAATTTCATTTCCCAACCCATCCTACACGATCCCCTTTCGTCCCAAATCACCCAAACTCGGTTTTTAACCCCTAAACCTCAGCTTTTGAGTTGGTTTATCAAGTGATAACATCTAGGAAAGCTTGGAACAAGGATTATAACATCATTATTGATTCTTTCGCCGGTTTGAAGGTAATTGGCTTGAACTCTAATATTTTGGGATGTTTGAGATTCTTGATATATTTTGGTGGTTTAGTTCGTATCGATGGCTAGAATCATGTAATGTTGAAGGATATATATGTTTGTGATTATGTTCTTCGTGTTCTTGATGTGGTTGGTGTTTGTTGATTGATGATTCGAATATACCTTTGAATTCTGCCTTCAAGGTGTTTGATTGAAGTTTTGAAAGAGAAATTGATTGGAATATTTCGGTTAAATTTGTATACTCGCCTTATCGAATCGATATGTGGGCTTTGTGGAATCATGGGAATGAATGCGTAATTGTTTGAGTTAGATTGTTCGGACTTATGTTTAATCGAGATATTTTGGAATCGTTGGGTTTGTGGATTAGTTATATCGATTGTTGATTGTTATCGAATGTATGTTAAATCGATTATTGTAATAGGTTGAGAATATTGATCGATGTTTAGAACCATGCTTTGCGGTCGTATTCAGGAATGTTCGTAGATTGCTTTGATCAGGGCCGAGGGACATGTAGACGATGGCAAGGAATTGGTAACGGCTTCACTGGTATCGAGGCAAGTTATTACTTCCTCAGTTTATAATATTTAATGAATGGTTTCAGTTTCATTCGTTTATAATTCGTATAGCAATGTTTATAAATCGTAATCACATGAGAGTTGAATACATCATGGTATAGACAAAGGCGTGAATTATTTACCATCCGTGACATTTCGGATCGTCGAATATTCAGAATAATGGTTCGTGATGGTCTGGACATCGAGATTGCTCTCGAAGGACTCGGGGCAAGTACTCTAATTATTTTTATCATTTCATGTCGATCATGTTGTGATACATGCGTGTATCCTTGTTGTCATGCATTGTGTATCATTGTTATATGCATTTGTGCATTGTTGTTGTATGTCCACCTTGGGTTGGTCCGACGGGATCATCGGGGGATCTATGCTAGCGTGCGCTGGATCAACGGATGGGTTTTCCACCTCGGGTTGGTCTGATGGGATCATCGGGGGATCTAGGCAGTGAACGCTGGATCATCGGATTTCCATGGATTGTTGTTGTGCATATGTATATTATGGGTTTGCCATAAGTATACATTGTCGTTATTGTTGTGATCATATTGACGTTGTCATATGAGTATGCATTTGTAGGTCTTGTGTTAGGACCATGTTCGTATGTTATGTTGATCTGATCTCGGATTAGACTGACGTGATTGTCATGGTATTTCGAAATCTTGAGGTATGTTCCGTATTTCCTTGGTACTTGTCTTTGATGGACGATCGATTATCTTATTGGAATTGTCGATGTTATCCGATGGATTAAATTGGCCAGAGTTGGTATAATTTCCGTATCGCGAGTTATGATAATATTTTGAGAACCTTGAGTATTGTTGAGATACCGTACAGATATTTCGGTATTATTTTAATGTGTTGTTAAGGATACGAATCGTGGATTCTCGTAAAGTTACGACGGTAAGATTACATTGGTCGTATTCTTACTTAGTATTTCCATCGATATGTAATTATTGACGAGATGTGATGGTAATCATTGTTAGATATTATGGCTGACCCCGTCGTGGGCTTTCTTTTTAGGTTCTTGGATTATCAAGCTTGTAGCGGTCGTGGAGAGATGAACTTCCCGGAGGATATTGGCAAGGGCATGTATTTGTGTTTTGAGTTTCTGATCAGTTGTTGTATTCCGCTGCTAGAGTATTTTAATTATTTGTCTTTATCCGCTGCGTGAGTATTTTTAAATGACCTTTTTGGTATCCGGTAACTTAGGTTACTTTGGCAATCATTTTCTAAATCTATTCTGTTGGTACGTGTAAGTGATAGCTTAACGTATGTTTTTAAACTGTTGAGTTTTGGCATTTTGGGCCATGTGGTTTCAAATGAGTTTTTACGACGGTTTGATAATCTAGTTTTATAAATCTTCGAATGTTTTTAATAGATAATACCGTCGTTAGCCTCTTGGGCATTTGTAAATGTTTGAGAAAATTTCCTTCAGCCTTATGGGTTCCATCTCGGGGCCCACGACACTGTAATATTCCCGGTCGGATCTGGGGGTGTTACATGTGGAAGGTTATCTCGGACCTATAGAAGACGAGATTATAACGGTAATCCCTCGACCGATAGAAGAGAGGTGCAGAGGTTGATCTTTAGCCTATTGAAAAAGATAAAAATAAAGGACGTTGGCACATTTGGCTGAACCTCTATAAATCTTGTGTCATTTATCTTTCTGCACTTTATTTTTGCTTCTGCACAATAGCACATATACCCAATATACCAACAATTGGTATCGGAGCGGTACTCCTAGAAGCGGCTTAACATCCAAGGAGAGGAGATCCTATGGCGTTTCAATTTGCACCGGTCGAAGGTCTTGCCTTGAACCGACCACCATTCTTCAATGGATCAAATTATATGACTTGGAAGAAAAAGATGTTGATCTTCTCGTGCCTATGATATAGAAATCTGGAAGATCATTTGTCTTGGCCCGAAAGTTCCAATCAAATCCGACGGATCTCTCAAGAGTTTTGAAGAATATAATGACGAGGATTGGAAGAACGATCATCTAAATTATGAGGCCACTCAACTTTTATATTGTACCTTAAATCCAGAAGAGGTCAACCGTATTTCATCGTGTGATAGTGCTAAAAAAATATGGAAAATTCTTGGAATCACACACGAGGGAATAGCTCAAGTCAAGGATACGAAGATTAATATGCTTCTCCATGACTATAAGTTATTCATGATGAAGGGTGATGAGTCCATCACCAACATGCTCGACTAATTTTCGGTCATCACAAATGGACTTGCTTTTTCAGGAAACCGCTATCGTGTAGTGAGAAAGTCAAGAAAATCTTACAATCACTACCTAGCGAATGGGACGGCACCGTGACGGCGATCATGGAATCTAAAGATCTCAACACGCTCGACCTTAGCGCCCTTGTTGGTTCGCTAATTAATTATGAGATTGTTCTAAAATCACGAAGTGTCAAGCCGAAGCCGAAGGAAAGATCAATATCTATGAAAGCTAAGATGTCAAGAAAGGAAGAAATCCCGGTCGATGAAAGTGATGAAGAATCGGCATATTATGCCAAAAATATTAATAAGTTTCAAAACTTATTGAACCGGAGAAAGAAAGGACATCAAATCAGGCGAATCTAAGAAATTCGATAACAATTGTCGAATATGTGGAAAACCATGCCACTTTGCAAAGAATTGCCGAGCATCAACTTACAAGAAGGAAACATTAATCACAACATGGAGTGACGAAGATGATGGGGATGATTATAATCAAAATAATCTCGCACTCATGGCCAGAAGTTCATTCGACGAAAGCGACGTCGAAAGCCAAGTAAGTAATTCTTACGATGAATTGTTTGAAGCATTCAAATTATTACAAACTGATTTTCAAAATGCTTTATCAGAAATAAAATCCCTTCAATCGAAAAATAAAATTTTGGGAGACAAAATCTCTAAGTTTGAAAAAGGGAAAATTATTGAGACCGATGAATCAAAATGTCATGAAATAGAAAATAAATTAAAGAATGATCTTTCGAAAGTTCAAGACGTACTTAAAATTTTAACAAATAATTTTTCTTGCGGAAATGACAAGTTTGAACAATTACTTTTCATTCAAAAATTTACTTTAGACAAAGAGGGGTTATGATTCAAACCCCATAATAAAACTGAACCCTTAAATTTAAAAATACCCCGTTGCGACAAATGTTTAAAACTTGGGCATCACATTTCAAATTGCAAAAGCCCACGTCAGACGATAAAAATTAAAAATGTTTGGATTCCTAAAGGAACCACAATTCCGAATATCGTCTATGTTTCAAATGAAAAACCAACTATCGTTTGGGTCCACAAGAATCAAAATTAAATATTTCATCAATTGATATCTTTATCTTTGATATTTTCAGAATCCATATTTAACTCAGGGGGAGTTGTTATATTTTTAATGGGGAGATATATTTGTCAAGGGGAGTTTACCCATTTTTACATTTATGCATATCATGATTTTATCTTATAATCATTTATACACTTTTTGATGATAACAAAAAGGGGAAAAGAATCGTATTAAAGAAGAATGGTATAAGGGGAGAAAAATAAAAGAATGAAAGAGTCATGGAAGAATGACGAGAAAAAAAATGAAAATATATACCGGTCAATAAAAGACGAAGAAAGTCGAAAAAGATGAAAAAAAAAGTTGAAAAAATGAAAAGAAGTTGAAAAGGAGAAAAATGAAAGATGGGAGATGGAAACTAACGAAACGGACAAAGTCGAAAATTTTGATACGTATATATATATATATATATATAGAGATATATATATATATATATATATATATATATATATATATGTGTGTGTGTGTGTGTGTGTGTGTGTGTGTGTGTGTGTGTGTGTGTGTATATATATTATTTTTATATTTTGCAGGTTTATCCCATTCAAGAGTGTTGTTTTGTAATCATTAAAAAGGGGGAGATTGTTGGAATATTTTATTCCAAATATTCATTATCGAGTTTTTATGATTAGTTGTTAAACAAAGAAAAACAACAAGGAAGCAAAACAAAACAACGAAGAAGTCAAAGACGCTCGGAATGGGAAACGTTACATGACCAGTTCAGTCGAGGAACGCTAATTGATCAGATCAGAGAGCAAAGTTACCTGATCAGACGAGTCAGTGAAAGTTAACTGATCTGACGAGTCAGAAAAGTCGACTGCAGATAACATGCTTAGCGCACGCTATATGCATTGTATAGCGCACGCTATCGAAGGTGCTTAACGTACGTAACACAAAATTGTTAACGTACATAATGAAGTATTTCAGAATTCAAACAAGACACCCATTGGAAGATTCCAGATCAAAGTCAAGCATACAACGGATAATTTGACAAAAGAAGGCAATGGATATATTAGCTGATTAACGCACGCTAAGATGAATGAATAACGTACACTATCAGATGAGTTTAACGTATGTAATGAAGCATAACAACGCACGTAACGAAATAAACGAAGCCTACTAGACTAATCTACATTGAGCTTAACGTACGTAACAATATATTGTTAACGTACATAACACACTTAACGTACGCTACAGAAGAAGCGTAACGTACGCTAAAGAGTCAGAAGAGGCTAACGGCTAGTTGGAGGAAAATGCCTATAAATACCAAACCATTTGTTATCAAACCACACAACAACTCTAAGGAAATTATCTATACTTGTGATATCATTGTAAACATTCTTGTTGCTGTATTTGAGCTTATATTGATAAGTGTTTGAGTGTTATACACGAAAACATACACGAGAGGAAAAAGAAAGGATAAGATTGAATTCGGTGTTATTAGGGTCAAGGATCCGGCATTGTTAGAATCGCAATCTATATCTACGTGAGGTTTGTCTAGTACGCATAGAAAGCTAGATGGGTTGATTCCTTATCCGACAGAAAAGGAAAACTGTTTAACTTGGACCGACAGAAAGACAAGTGTGTGAAAGGTTTATCTCGGACCTATAGAAGACGAGATTGTAATGGTAATCCCTCGACCGATAGAAGAGAGGTGCAGAAGTTGATCTTTAGCCTATTGAAAAAGATAAGAAGAGAGAACGTAGGCACGTTTAGCTGAACCTCTATAAATCTTGTGTCATTTATCTTTCCGTACTTTATTTTCACTTCCGCACAATAGCACATATACCCAATATACCAACACAACGCAGTATCCATCTTCTAAATTAAAACGCCTAAGTACTCGCGAGTACTATCTATCAGTTCAGAAGTTTGAAAACAACATTCAAAATGGACAATTTAAAATAAAGGAACTTATTTGCACACGTCAAAAACCCTGGCCAGATCCTCGTACAACTCCAGCGCCCGCTCGACCGGCTGAACGCCACCTGAAATTCATAACACGAATTTCCCCAAAAACGGGTCCCCAAAGGGGTTATCAATTACGGTAGTACAAGTAGTCAAGGCAAACCATTCACTTACACATCTCATAGTACATGCATCAAATCGTTTCAAAATAAAATCAAGACATGTCTTTTCCCGAAAACAAATAGTCAATAATCACGAAAATCGCCTAGGACCGGGGCTAAACCACTGGTCCCATATGAGGCCTCTATGGACCCTCCCGGACTAGCCATAGTTAAAAAATCACGCCTAGGACCGGGTCTAAACCACTAATCCCATCCGAGGCCTGTATGGACCATCCCGGACTGGCTATCCAAACAAGCTCGTGAATCAGGAGCGAAATCACAGATTCCTCCGAGGCCCCATCAGACCCTCTCGGAGTGAGCAAAGCACACACATATACATTACCATTCCATGTTAAGCATAAGGGTTTCACAAGAATACTTGCCTTGAGAAATTGACGACGAGAAGAGCGGAACAATAAACCACCCTCGCTAGGAACCGACAACCCCAAACCTAATGATTCGAGAATACAATCACAACCAATTCTACACGAGTACAGAATACACCCGAAAACCCACCTACGATTCATGTAAATTCGTACAAAAACAACAACGAGGGTGGGTCGCAACCGAACCCTCTCGATTTCATAAATACCACGAAATTTACCATGAACTCGTAGGGAAAACATGAATACCACGAAGATTAATCACATACATCATGGATTAATTAACAACACAGAACGAATCTGACATAAATTCAAAAAAACCCCAATCTCCCAAAAAATAGGGTTATAATAGATTACCTCGGATCGGAGATGAAGAACAAGTGTTGGTGTTGTTAATATACACCAAGAACTCAAGAAAGATGATAGCTGAGATGATTAGGAGAAGAAATCACCTCATATCGCCTCTGGTTCGCGCAAGCCGCGGGGAATGAGATGAAGTTAGAAATATTACAATCTGAGGTCAACTCTCGGGTATATATAACTAGACGGTTTAGCGTGCGCTAACGACTTATGGTTAGCGTGCGCTAACCAGCCAACCCTGGTCCAAAGCCTTAAGTTCTGACCCATTAGCGTGCGCTACCCGATAATTAGCGTGTGCTATAAGCCTCCCTTTAGCACGCGCTATCGATCTATAGCCTGCGCTACTTGTTCGTCTCAAGAATCTAGAAACATTCCGCCTCAGCTGGAATACAGAATTAGCGCGCACTGCCACACACCTAGCGTGCGCTAAGTATCAACCATAGCTACGCTAATCCACAAACTTAGCGTGCGCTAAACTGCTCGTCCAGAAAGCATAAACAACCCATTACCACTGCTGTACTCGAATCATTAGCATGCGCTACTGGCGAAGTTAACGCGCGCTACTCAATGAAATTAGCGTGCGCTACACAGCGAAATTAGCGTGCGCTAACGAGTGCATACAGTAGTACAAACAACACTCAAATATGGAAAACTTATTCTTCTTCCCCCGATGAAAACAGCACGCATCCGACACTAAACAACGGTCTGAAGAAGAAACACATACGACGAGTTCGAGTCAGGACTAAAGCACTAAAAGAAACCACGATTCTGACTACACAAAGGTTTGGAAAACGACAGCGATAGTAATTTCCCCATAACTTTGGGAAATGACAAAACAGCCCAAAACATCCGAAATACATGATACACGATCGAAACACCAAACAAGAGCTCACAACATGCATAATAACATAAGATGGATTTATGGCAACCCCGAAACGGCAGTTTGGAACAATGATTACGAGAATCGAACCAAATAGCGACGGAAATGACATTAAACGCGGAATTGAGTAAAACAAGTCCGAAACAAGCTCGGATGACAAAAAGTCCAGTATTAAATATTCTCGAAATATCAATACGGTTACAATCGAGTCGCTAAAATGAAAAATACACCAAAATGAAAAATACCGGAAAAAGAAAAAAATGCGGATATTACATTCTCTCCCTCTAAAAACAAGTTTCGTCTCGAAACTTAAGAAACAAATAACTCGGGGTACCTAGCACGAATGCTATCCTCGGTTTCCCAAGTTGCCTCCTCGACACCATGTCTCGACCACTGCATCATGACCAATGGAATTGTCTTATGCCTCAGTCGCTTCTCACAGTGCTCCAAAATCTTCAAGGGACGCTCCTCGAAGGTAATATCCTCAGCGATATCGATCTCACCATAGTCGATGACATGACTAGGATCCGGAATATATATCCTCAGTTGGGAAACATGGAAAACGTCATGGACGTGACTCAAAGCCGGAGGCAACGCCAAATGATACGCCAACTGGCCGACCCTCTCTAGAATCTTCAACAACGCCATGGGCCCCGAAACGGAACCCACAAGGCTGAAAGAAATTTTTACAAATATTTTAAATACGCCTAAGGCCCTATTCTTTTGGACTTATTTTGATTTTGATTCGATTCGATTCGAGTCCATTCGATTCGATTCGATTGATTCGAGTCCATTCGATTCGATTCAGTTGATTCGATTCGATTCGATTACTCGGTTCTTATTATTATTATTATTATTATTATTAATCTTAATTATTATTATTGTTATTATTACTAATAATATTACTATTATCGTTGTTGTTGTTGTTAATTACTATTATTATTATTATTTACCATTATTATTATTATTTACCCTTAATATATATTTGATTCGATTCGATTGATTCGAGTCCATTCGATTCGATTCGATTCGATTCGTGATCCATTCGATTCGATTGATTGATTCATTCAGTCCAAAAGAACAGAGCTTAAGCGGCGATGACGGCAATATCTTTGAAATTATTCAAAGACTTTATAAAATCCATTTATCAATACCGTCATAAAATATCATTTGAAAGTACAAGACCAAAATGCCCAAACTCAACAGTTCCAAAAGTATACGTTAAGCGACCGCTTGCACGTATCGACGGAATAGTTTAGAAAACAATTTTCCAAAATAAACACAAGTTCGTAAATACTAGCAACCCATTTTAAATCACATTCGCAACAGATATATCATATAATTAAAAAGTACTTTTGCAGCGGTAAAATGACAACTAGTCGAATTACTCAATTCACAAACACACGCCATAGCCAGTATCCTCCGGGAAGCTCTTCTCTTCACGACCACTACAAGCTCGATATCCCAAAAACCTAAAAATAAAGCCCACGACGGGGTCAGTCATAATATCCAACAATGATAACGATCACATCACGTCAATAATTACATATCAATGAAAATACTAAGTAGGAATACTAACAAAGTAATCTTACTGTCATAACTTTACCAATTCGTGATAATTCTCATCATATTCCACATCTCCTATTCTCAATACCATAATGAATTGTACACAAACATCTGTACTGTATCCCGGACAATACCCAAGATTCTCAAACATCATCATAACTCACTGATACGAAATATATCAACTCTGTCTAACCTAATCCATCGGATAATATCGTGAAATCTCAACAACATAATCGGATTCCAATCAAAAGACAAGTATCAAGAAGAAAATACGGAACGTACCTCAAGATACACAATGCCACGACGAATCAGGTCAGCCTAATCCGAGATCAGATAAATACAACATACGAACATGGTCCTACAAAAGTCCTACAAATGCATACTCTCATGACAACATCAATATGCTCACATCAATAACAACAATGTATACTCATGGAAATCCAATGATCCATCTCACATAGCATAGATTCCCATGATGATCCTATTAGATCAACACGCGGTAGATGACCAACAATATACATATGCACAACAACAACACATGGTAATCCAACGATCCAGCGCACACAGCATAGATTCCCATGATGATCCCATCGGACCAACACATGGTGGAAGTACCCGTCCAACGATCCAGCACACACGATTATAGATTCCCATGATGATCCCATCGGATCAACACATGGTGGACATAAGACAACAATGCACAACTGTATGATAACAATAATACACAAATATATGACAACAACAATACATGAATGTATCACAACATGATCGACACAAGATAACAAAAATGATTAGAGCCCTTACCCGAGTCCTTCGAGAGCAATCTCGATGTCAAAACCATCACAAACAATTTCCTCAATATTCGACGATCCAAAAGTACCACGAACTGTAGATAACTCATATCCTCACATTTACCACAATGTATCCTCGATACCCAATTATACCAATAACGAATATAAATCATATACATTATGATTTAACTCCCAAAAATCGGAAAACAACATACAATCCAAATCTCCAGAGTTCACAATAATAATCATTGCTATATGCATTATAAACGAAATGAAACTGAAATCATTCATTACATATTATAAACTGAACAAGTAATAACTTGCCTCGATACCGATACGGCGATAGTGAAGCCGTTACCAATTTCCTTGCCGTCGTCTACAAGCTCCTCGGCCCCCGACCAAAGCTATTCACTAACATCCTCGAACTCGACTGCAACATGTTATTTTGATCATCGATCAATACTAACAACCTATTGCAATAATCAATTAACAACAATCCTATAACAATCAACAACCTACATAACCAACCAATCAAACTCAACGGTTCAATGATATCTTGATTAAACATAAATCTGAACAACCCAAATCAATCAATCACGAATCCATTACCACAATAAGATTCCATAATCTGATAATTATATCAACAATCCACCTAACCCGATAACAGGGATTATAACATACTCACTTACAAAACCAATTTCATATACAGATTAACAAGATTTCTCCTTGCTCATAATTGTAAACTCATAATTTCATGATACCGATATAATCACTAATCTGAATCATCCGACTAGTTCTATTATGAATAATCATATTCCAAGATTTACCATAATCTTTGCAATTCAATCTCATTATCATACTCGTATTGTTATACGGAAATCACATCATCAATCAACATAACTTAATTCTAGATATGAACATTCCATGTTCATATCCAAAAATGTCAATACTTCAACATATAGTCATCTTGCTATGCTATATTCACCAAGAAGTTCTTCAAGAACACCAAACAATCCATAATCATGATCATGATAAATAAAGCAACATAATCCAATATGTTCTAACATCAAAACCATCGTATAACTCATAATCCAAGACATATATATATATATATCGATATATCATCTTCTTCCTCAATACAAACTCCATGAAATACCAAGAATCATCAAATCATTTCCATATTTATCGTCATATGAACTAAACCACAACACAACATCAAGAATCCGAAAATGGAATGAGAGATCAACCAATATATCTCTTTACGATAAACAACACAATTGAGAACCACAAGAATCATATCAATATCCATATATCAACAACGACATCATCATAATCCGGTAATCCATCTCATAATCATACATATCAATTCGTACATGCGATGATTAACAACTCAGGAACACCAATATTCAATCCAAGATGAATTCCCAAAGTGAAGCGTAATTACCTTTTCGAAGAAATGGGTTGATTCTCAAGGTTGAATCCATTTCCAATTGATTCCAAGCTTAATATTATTAAGGATGATAAACTCCATAATTACTCAAGAGTTTGGAGCCTCAAAATATCCTCCAAGAACTCTCTCTCTCTCTCTCTCTCTCTCTCTCTCTCTCTCTCGATTGAATGGAAGAAATGGATGAAATGAAGAATAATGCCCAACTGCACATATATATACTGTACATTACTAGCGTGCACTACTCTTCACAACATAGCATGCATTACTTGCCATAGCGTGCGCTAACTGACTTTGTTAGCGTGCGCTATCGTAGTCCAGAGGCTACTGCCTTGCTTCGCACAATGATTTGCGTACGCAATGCCCATGCAATAACGTACGTAATATCGACGTTGACTTGCTACAGTAAAATACTCATTAGCGTACGCTATTATCCACAGGTAGCGTGCGCTACTCATAGTTGACTCGACAATCTGCACCTACTCCGAAGATGCCTATGTCCCACTTGCCGTAAGCACCCACGATTGCCGGGATTCCCTTTTTGACTGATCTGCAATTAGCATGCGCTAACCTTAGGCTTTAGCGTGCGCTACTATTCGCTTTTACCGTGCACTATGTCCTTTAATTTGCGTACGTTAATCAGGCTATACTTAGCCAATTATAATTGTTCCTATCGATCGTCTCGACATATGGGATACGTATAGATGACATACTGAATACATATACTCATTCCAATAATATTCTCATACAATACGCCTGACACAAAATATCTTCAAATGCAATTGTCGACCACGTACGACAATTATACCAGTACACATGTCTCAGTCCTTCAAGTATTTCATCCCTACTGTACAGATTCCACATTGTTCAGTATAATTCAAATAAAATAACATTAAACGACTATAGTAGAAATTCAGGATATTACATACTACACCACTTAAAATAAGTTTCGTCCTTGAAACTTGCAATCCGGTGACAAGCAAAAGTTCAACCACAATATCGAGAACTATCACGAAACCAATCAATCATCATCATTAACGAATGACCAAAACAGTATACTTACAAATGTGTGAAGGCGATGATCTCCTTCGATACTAGCGAATAACCCCATTTCAAAGCCTCAATACGCTTACAGTCACAATTTCATAAATTTCAACAAAATACAACATTATAACTCGATTATGGAATAATCCATCCATGTCAAAGCTTGTCTACCTGACCGCACAATCAAGTCCCAGTCCTGGTAAAAACCAATAATATACGATACATCGGTGAAATAACTGCCCAAAACAATGGCAACGAATCCCGAAACATCGATACAAAGTCCGAACGCTCATACGATCAATAACAATGATCAACTAATAAATTAACCGAGAATATAATCGATATGATAAACTCCAATACGACCAACCAAGTGTCAAAACACAACCGAGAATATTATCCACATGATAAACTCCAATACTACCAACAAAGATCAACAATAACCGAGAATACCATCATATGGTAACCTCCAACACAATCAACAAAGAACCATAGGGACATATATACGATAGAACAAAATTCTCAAAACGTTACACAAATCACATACAGTGGATCTCGAAGAAACACGCCCAACTGTTGAACATACCCCTAGGCATATGAACAACCAGTCACAAACCGAGGAACATACCCAATCATACATGGAGTGGGAACGACTAATCAATATCCAAAACAACCATCCTGGGGTCACCATCCCCAAATCTACACTTACTAAGAAATCCCTCAAAATACCACATGCGAAGAAAAATCAATTGACCCAAATGTCAAAAGTCACTATAGCAAAATCACGCTACTACCACACCAATGGAGCCACATAGCACATATGCTACGGTTTCACAAAACCGAAGTTCCAAAATCATATTTTGTACTGAATCTACAACACACGACATATTTCTCTTATCTGATCAACAAACCGGTCATCCCTGGATAACCAAACTATCATACTAAAGTTTGAATCTCTATTCATCGTACCATTGATGTGTTATCCATCTCATGAGTCTTACTCAGGACTTCACCATGACATGAATTATGCACTACATTTGTACATATACCAATCACATTTTCAAAATAGCTTGAAATCATATAATCTTGTCAATAAAAATCCATTTCCGAAAGTTCTTTCAAGAATTTCAAAACCCTAAAACCGTACATGTATATATTCGTGAGACTCAAATTAATTTTCGAAAAAGTTAAATCGGCTCGCTCATGTCAAGTTCTCGATGACAATTCCTTTCAAATACACACGATTAAATAAAATGAAATTATGCAAATGATTGACCACATCCATACTCCTGTATACCAATTCGGCTTGTCACCAATTCCACTGACATTCGGTCGGAAAATCACAAGATAGAATCCAAAATATTATTGGTCAAACTTTGTTAAAAATCATCTTTTCCACATATGACTCGCAACATCGATCATTATACCATTCTGCAACACTTCTATGCCATGATGAAATATGTTTTTAAAGACAATAATATTGTCTCTCGAAATAATTTAAGAAAATACATTTTCATAACAGGGAGCAAAATAGTTTATTCAAAATATATCATGTTGAAAAGTATCATTCTCAAATGTTCAAAAACAGTTTCGTGTATCTCAAAATGATCTAGCATGACTACATGTTCCTCTCAACGATCCACAACATTTCTCCTAAATACATAACCCCGTTTTCCAAGTTTAACCGACTATTGATTTTCCATAATCATAGCTTCTCAAGATCATAGGTTCCGTCCCAACTAATATATTCTGCTACCTCATACAGTAGCACATAATATTCTTCTGGACCTCAAAGCATATCAACTTATAAATGCAAATAACCTCAATGCAATTCAAAAATACAAATACTTACAGATCGTGAAGCCGATGATTCCCCGTGATACTGCCACATGTCCCAGCTCTAGAAAATAATCGATACATATATTTTTAAAACATATATTTCGCAAAATCAGTTGAACTCAAAATACGACACATCTCTTTCCATAGAATCACGTTAATGCCATTTGGATAAGTTTTAAAACAACCATAGTACCATACTACTAAACCACATAACACACAAGCCTCAGTGAACAACAAAAACCCAAACTCGAATGACGTGACAAAACACGACTCGACTCGACCTGATAGCCTAGGTTTTCAAAACCTAAGCTCTGATACCATATTCAGTAATACCCCTAGAGCCATCCGGTAATATTACAATGCTGTGGGCCCCGAAACGGAACCCACAAGGCTAAAAGAAATTCTTACGAACATTTTAAGTACGCCTAAGCGACGATGACGACAATATCTTTAAAAATATTCAAAGATATAAAATCCATTTATCAATATCGTCGTAAAATCTCATTTGAAAGTACAAGACAAAAACGCCAAAACTCAACAGTTCTGAAAGTATACGTTGAGCCACCACTTGCACGTATCGACAGAATAGTTTAGAAAACGATTTTCCAAAATAAACCCAAGTTCATAAAATACTAGCAACCCATTTTAAATCACACTCGCAGCGGATATATCATATAATTAAAAAGTACTTTTGCAGCGTAAAAATGACAACTAGTTGAATTACTCCATTCACAAACACACGCCATAGCAGGTATCCTCTGGGAAGCTCATCTCTTCACGACTGCTACAAGCTCGATATCCCAAGAACCTAAAAATAAAGCCCATGATGGGGTCATCCATAATATCCAACAATGATAACGATCACATCATGTCAATAATTACATATCAATGAAAATACTAAGTAAGAATACTATCAATGTAATCTTACTGTCATAACTTTACCAATTCGTGATAATTCTCATCATATTCCACATCTAGTATCTCAATACCATAATGAATCGTACACAAACATTTGTACTGTATCTCGAACAATACACAAGATTCTCAAACATCATCACTCACTGCTACGAAATATACCAACTTTGTCCAACCCAATCCATCGGATAATATCGTGAAATCTCAACAACATAATCGGTTTCCAATAAAAAGACAAGTACCAAGAAGAAAATACGGAACGTACCTCAAGATACGCAATGCCACGACGAATTAGGTCAGCCTAACCCGAAATCAGATCAATATAACATATGGACATTGTCCTGCAAAAGTCCTACAAATGCATATTCTGATGACAACATCAATATGCTCACATCAATAACAACAATGTATACTCATGGAAATCCAATTATCCAGCGCACACAACATAGATTCCCACAATGATCCTATTAGATCAACATGCGGTGGATAACCAACAATATACATTTGCACAACAACACATGGTAATCCAATGATCCAGTGCACACAGCATAAATTCCCATGATGATCCTGTCGTACCAACACATAGTGGAAGTACCAGTCCAACGATCCAGCGCACACTGTTATAGATTCACATGATGATCCCGTTAGACCAACACATGGTGGACATTCGACAACAATGCACAATTGCATGATAACAACAATATACAAATACATGACAACAATAGTACATGACTGTATCACAACATGATCGACACAAGATGAAAAAAATGATTAGAGCACTTGACCGAGTCCTTCGAGAGCAATCTCGATGTCAAAACCATCACAAACAATTTCCTCAATATTCGATGATCTAAAAGTACCACGAACTGTAGATAACTCATATCCTCGCATTTACCACAATGTATCCTCGATACCCAATTATACCAATAACGAATGTAAATAATATACATTATGATTTAACTCCCAAAAATCGGAAAACAACGTAAAATCCAAATCTCCAAAGTTCACGATAATAATCATTGTTATATGCATTATAAATTAAATGAAACCGAAACCTTTCATTAAATATTATAAACTGAACAAGTAATAACTTGCCTCGATACCGATACGACGATAGTGAAGCCGTTACCAATTTCCTTGCCGTCGTCTACAAGCTCATCGGCCCCCAACCAAAGCAATTCACTAACTACCTCGAACTCGACTGCAACATGTTATTTTGAACATCGATCAATCCTATAACAATCAACAACCGACATAACCAACCAATCAAACTCAACGGTTCAATGATATTTTGATTAAACATAAATCCGAACAACCCATATCAATCAATCACGAATCTATTACCACAATACGATTCCATAATCTGATAATTATATCAACAATCAACCTAACCCGATAATAGGGATTATAACATACTCACTTCCAAAACCAATCTCATATATGGATTAACAACATTCCTCCTTGCTCATAATTGTAAACTCGTAGTAAAATGATACCGATATAATCACTAATCTGAATAATCCAGATAGTTCAATATTATGAATAATCATATTCCAGGATTAACCATAATCTTTGCAATTCAATATCATTATCATACTCGTATTGTTATATGGAAATCACAGTATCAATCAACATAACTTAATTCTAGATATGAACATTCCATGTTCATATCCAAAAACATCAATATTTCAACATATCGTCATCTTGCTATGCTATATTCACCGAGAAGTTCTTCAAGAACACCAAATAATCCATAATCATGATCATAATCAATAAAACAACATAATTCAATATGTTCTAACATCTAAATCATCGTCTAACTCGCAATCCAAGACATATATATCGATATATCATCTTCTTCCTCAATACAAACTCCATGAAACACCAAGAATCATCATATCATTTCCATATTTATCATCATATGAACTAAACCACAACACAACATCAAGAATCCGAAAATGGAATGAGAGATCAACCAATATATCTCTTTACGATAAACAACACAATTCAAAACCACAAGAATCATATCAATATCAATATATCAACAACAACATCACCATAATCCGGTAATCCATCTCATAATCATACATATCAATTCGTACATGCGATGATCATCAACTCAGGAAAACCAATATTCAATCCAAGATGAAATCCCTATGTGAAGAGTAATTACCTTTTCGAAGAAATGGGTTGATTCTCCAGGTTGAATCCATTTCCAATCGATTCCAAGCTTAATATTATTAAATACGATCAACTCCGTAATTACTCAAGTGTTTGGAACCTCAAAATATCCTCCAAGAACTCTCTCTATCGGTTGAAAGGAAGAATTGGACGAAATGAAGAAGAATGCCCAACTGCACATATATATAATGTACATTACTAGCGTGCGCTACTCTTCACAACATAGAGTGCGTTACTTGCCATGCGCTAACTGACTTTGTTAGCGTGCGCTATCGTAGTCCAGAGGCTACTACCTTGCTTCGCACAATAATTTACGTACGCAATGCCCATGCAATAACGTACGTAATATCGACGTTGACTTGCTATAGTAAAATACTCATTAGCGTACGCTATTCTCCACAGGTAGCATGCGCTACTCATAGTTGACTCGACAATCTGCACCTACTCCGAAGATGCCTGTGTCCCACTTGCTGAAAGCACCCACGATTGCCGGGATTCCTTTTTTGACTAATCTGCAATTAGCGTACGCTACTATTTGCCTTTAGCATGTGCTAAGTCTGCACATTAGCGTGTTCTATATCCTTCCATTTGCGTACATTAATTAGACTATACTTCGCCAATTACAATTGTTCCTGTCCATCGTCTCGACATACGGGATACGTATACATGAAATACTGAATACATATACTCATTCCAATAATAATCTCATATAATATGCCTGACATATAATCAAAGGCAATTGTCGACCAAGTACGACAATTATACTAGTACACATGTCTCAGTCCTTCAAGTATTTCATCCCTACTGTACAGATTCCACACTGTGCAGTATAATTCAAATTAAATAACATTAAACGATTATAGTAGAAATACAGGATATTACACAATATATCCTCAAATGTCTGGATCACGAGCTCCGACTGCCTATCCGTATGAGGATGAAAAGAAGTTCTCAGACGCAACCGAGTACCCAATGCCTTATGTACCGCCTGACCAGCAATACAAAACGGCCATCACGATCCGAAACAATAGACCTTGGAGTACCATGAATGTAATATCCTCAACTTCTACTATAGTCGTTTAATGTTATTTTATTCGAATTATACTGCACAGTGTGGAATCTATACAGTAGAAATGAAATAATTGAAGGACTGAGACATATGTACTGGTATAATTGACGTACTTGGTCGACAATTGCATTTTAAGATATTGTGTGTCAGGCGTATTGTATGAGAATATTATTGGAATGAGTATATGTATTCAGGATGTCATGTATATGTATCTCGTATGTCGAGACGGCGGACAGGAATAATTGGAATTGGCTAAGTATAGCCTGATTAACGTACGCAAATTGAAGGACATAGCGCACACTAATGTGCAGGCTTAGCGCACGCTAAAGGCGCAGACTAGCGCATGCTAAAGCCTAAGGTTATCGCACGCTAATTGCAGATTAGTCAAAAAGGGAATCCCATCAATTATGGGTGCTTTCGACAAGTGGGACACAGGCATCTTCAAAGTAGGTGTAGATTGTCGAGTCAACTATGAGTAGCACACGCTACCTGTGGAATAGCATACGCTAATGAGTATTTTACTGTAGCAAGTCAACGTCGATATTACGTACGCTATGGCATGGGTTTTGCATACGTAAATCATTGTGCAAAGTAAGGCAGTAGCATCTCGACTATGATAGCGCATGCTAACAAAGTCAGTTCGCGCATTCTAGGGCAAGTAACGCATGATACCTTGTGAGAATAGCGCATGATAAAATTGTTGGATGGAAACTCAGCTTACTGCCAGACTGGTTTAGCGCACACTAAAGATAATCGTTAGCGCACGCTAATAACTTACAGTATAAATATGTGCAGTTGGGTATTATTATTCATTTCGGCCATTTCCTCCCTTCATCTGGTAGAGAGTGTTCTTAGAGGAGGTTTTGAGGTTCCAAACACTTGAGTATTTGTAGAGTTGATCATCCTTAACATTATTGAGCTTGGAAGTAATTGGAAATGGGATCAACCTTGAGAATCAACCCTTTTCTTCGAAGAGGTAATTAATATTCACTTTGGATTTCGCTTTGGATTGAATATTGATGTTCTTGATTTGATGATTATTAAATAAATGAGTTCATAAGTATGCTTATTAGATGGATTACCGAATTACGATGATGTTGTTGTTGATATATGGATATTGATATGATTTTTGTGGTTTTGAATTGTGTTGTTTATCTTCAAGAGATATTTTGGTTTTGGGTTTTGATATTGTTGTTGTTTAGTTCGTATTATGATAAATATGGAAATGATATGATGATTCTGTAACACCCCCAGAGCCGACCGGGAATATTACAGCGCCATGGGCCCCGAGATGGAACCCACAAGGCTGAAAGATATTTTCGCACACATTTACAAACGCCCAAGAGGCTAACCACGGTACTATCTTTTAAAAACATTCTAAGACTTTATTAAACTCGTATATCAAAACCGTCATAGAATCTCATTTGAATCCACAAGGCCCAAAATGCCAAAACTCAACAGTTTAAAAATATACGTTAAGCTATCGCTTACACGTACCGACAGAACAAATTTAGAAAACGATTTCCAAAGTAACCTAAGTTACCAGATACCAATAGGTCATTTTCAAAATACTCACGCAGCGGAAAAAGACAAACGATTAAAATACTCTAGCAGCGGAATACAAGAAAAGATCAGGAAACTCAATACACAAATACATGCCCTAGCCAGTATCCTCCGGGAAGCTCATCTCTTCACGACCGCTACAAGCTTGATAATCCAAGAACCTAAAAAGAAAGGCCACGACGGGGTCATCCATAATATCCAACAATGATAATCATCACATCATGTCAATAATTACATGTCAATGGAAATACTAAGTAAAAATACGACCAATGTAATCTTACCATCGTAACTTTACGAAAATCCACGATTCATATCCTTAACAACACAATAAGATAATACCGAAATAACTGTATGGTATCTCAACAATACCTAAGGTTCTCAAAACATTATCATAACTCGCAATACGGAAAGTATACCAACTCTGGCCAATTCAATCCATTGGATAACGTCGACATTTCTAATACGATAATCGATTGTCCATCAAAGACAAGTACCAGGAAAATATGGAACATACCTCAAGATACGAAACACCATTACAATCACGTCAGTCTTATCCGAGATCAGATCAACACAACATACGGACATGGTCCTAACACAAGACCTACAAATGCATACTCATATGAAAACGTCAATATGATCACAACAATAACGACAATGTATACTTATGGCAAACCCATAATATACATATGCACAACAACAACACATGGTAATCCAACGATCCAGCGCACACAGCTATAGATTCCCATTATGATCACGTCGGACCAACGCATGGTGGCATTACCTGTCCAGCGATACAGCGCACACAACTATAGATTCCCATGATGATCCTGTCGGACCAACGCATGGTGGACATATGACAACAATGCACAACTGCACAAGACAATAGTACACAATGCACGACAACAACAATACACCAATGGATGACAACAAAGATACACGAATATATCACAACATGATCGACACAAATGACAGAAATGATTAAAATACTTGCTCCGAGTCCTTCGAGAGCAATCTTGATATCTAAACCATCACCAACCATTATTCTGAATATTCACCGATCCAAAACATCTCGAATGGTAGATAATTCACATTTAAGTCAATACCATGATGTATCCTCGATAACAAGTATACCAACAAAAATTGTAAATCATATACATTATGATTTGAATTCCCAAAACTCGAATACAACCTATCCCAAATCTCCTGTGATTATGATTTATAAACATTGCTATACGAATTATAAACGAATGAAACTGAAACTATTCATTAAATATTATAAACTGAGCAAGTAATAACTTGCCTCGATACCGATACGACGATGATGAAGTCGTCACTAATCTCATTGTCTTCGTCTACTAGCTCCTCGGCCCTGACCAACGACATTCACGAACATACTCGAACACGACCGCAACATACGGTTATAAACACTGATCAATAATCTCAACCTATTACAATAATTGATAAACAACAAGTTCGACAACAATCAACAATCGATAAAACCAATTCACAAACCCAACGGCTCAACAATAGCTCGGTTAACCACAATTTTGATCAAACCAACTTAAACGATCACGAATTCATAACCAAAACAGAATATACTACCCTGCCTGATGACTTAGCGCACGTTAATTACTTAACGTAGCGTGCGCTAAGTTGCTTCCATTAGCGTGCGCTAGCCAGTAGGCTTAGCGTGCGCTAATGACATGCAGTTGCATGTATTTCGGATACTGATCAACATATGGCGATTATCAAGAACACTAAGTGATTCTGAACCATGTTCAAAGCTATCAAAACAACGAAATCCGATATCCTTTAACATATAGGTAATCATCCAACTCTTAATCCAATTCATATAATCACATATCATCTTCTTCCTCAAATATCAACATCATGAAACATTAAGAACGTAACAACACTTCCATAATCTATCATTACATAGAGTAATTATCAACAACAGCATCAACATTCGAAATTGAGGAGAAGAATTAACCAACTAATCTCAAGAAGAGAAATCAATACATTTCAAACCATACGAATCACATTAATATCATCATACTCCGGTAATCCATCTCATAATCATGCTTATCAACTTGTTTATGTAATAATCATCAACTCAACAACATCAACGTTCAATCCAAAACGAAATCTAAAGATGAAGAGTGATTACCTTTTTGAAGGAATGGATTGATTTGCAAGGTTGAATCCATTTCCAAGAATCGCCAATGATTTAAAGAACAAAGCCTTAATCCATGATTTCCATTTTTAATCTTGTTAAAGAGGATCATCACTCAGTGTTTAGGAACTCTAAATGTCCTCCCAAGGTTCTCTCTATCGGTTGCAAGAAGAGAATGGACGAAATGAGGAATGACAGCCAACTACTCATATATATACACTGTACATTATTAACGTACGCTAACCTCTTCATTTAACGTACGTTACCAGTTTAGCGTGCGCTAACATTCTTTGTTAGCGTGCGCTATCGAAGTTCAGAGGCTATTATTTTGTTTCATACAATGATTTACGTACGCAATGGCCATGCATTAGCGTACGTAAAGGCCTGTATTTAGCGTACGCAAACCTTCCACCGTAGCGTGCGCTACTCATAGTTGACTTGCTACAGTCCGCACCTACCCCCATGTCCCCACATGCCGAAAGTAACCTGACACAGCCAAGATTCCTTTGGTCTGTTCTGATTAGCACGCGCTATCAATATACCTTAGCGTGCGCTAATCCTTCACAACAAACATCCATTGACCTCATCGGCACATGCACCAAAAGTGGCCGGGTCCACACGTAGATTCCCTCTGAGCTGTTCTGCACTAGCGTACGCTAACCTATCAACGTAGCGTGCGCTAAACCTGCACGATAGCGTACGCTATGCATGAATATTAGCGTGCGCTAATAAGGCTATACTTAGCCATTTTCAGCTATTCTTGTCCAACGTCTCAACATACAGAATACGAACATACGGCATACCAAATATACATACTCCTTCTAATAATATTCTCATACGATACACAATATCCTCAACTGCAATTGTCGACCAAGTACAGTAATTATACCAATATAGATGTCTTAGTCCTTAATTATTTTATCCATACTGTACAGATTCCACGCTGTACAACATAACTCGAATCAAATAATATTAAACCACAGTAGTAGAAATTCCGGATATTACATACTACACCACTTAAAATAAGTTTCGTCGTCAAAACTTGCAAGCCGTTATAGAAAAACAAACAATTCGTTCAACCAAAATATTCCGAAACCATCATGACAACGATCGATCGTCATTATTACCGAATAACCAAAACAGTACACTTACAAATGCGCAAAGTCGACGATCTCCTGAGATACTATCAATCACAATTCCATGAGTCTCAACAAAATATATCCTCTTCGGATGAAATATTCTATTCGTGTCAAATCATGTCTGCCTGATTACACAATCAAGTCCCAATCTGCTAAAAACCAATAAGGCACGATACATCTGTGAAACAACAGCTCAACACAATGGCAACGAATCCCGAAACATCGACAGACAATCTGAACGCTCAGATGATCACCAGCAATAATTAACCAATAAATTAACCGAGAATATCATCGACATGATAAACTCTAATACGACCAATCCAAAGGTCAAGACACAACCAAGAATATCATCATCATAATAAACTCCAATATTACCAACGAATGATCAACGAAAATCGAGAATACCTTCACACGGTAAACTCCAACACGATCAACACAGAACCACAGAAACTGATATACGAACGAATAAGGTCCTCAAAATGACACACCAATTCCATACAGTGGATCTCAATAAACACACCTGACTATCAAACATACTCCTCGGCATACGAACAACCAATCATGACCCGACGAACATATCCAATCATACATGGAGTGGGAACGACCACTCAATATCCAAAATAACCAGCATGGGGTTACCATCCCCAAATCTACACTTGCAAAGAAATCATTCAAAAGTCACTATGGTAGAGTCGCGCGACTACCATACCAATGGAATCACATAGTACATATGTCCTGGTTTCATAAAATCCAAAGTTCCAAAATCATATCCTGTACCCGAATCTACAATATGCAGTATATTCCTCTTATCTGATCAATCAATGGATCATCCCTGGATAACCAAATAACCATACTAAAGTTCGGATCTCTTTTTGTCGTACCGTTAGAGTGTTATCTAGTTTGTGATTCTTACTCAGAACTTCACCATGATATGCACTATGCACTAAATGCGTATGTATATCAATTTCATTTTCAAAACTAGTTTGAAATCATATAGTCTTGTCAAGAAGACAAATTTTCGAAAGTTACTTTCAAAAATTTCAAAACTCAAAACATAAATTTTCGTAAGACCACGAAATCAATTTTCGAAAAATTAAATCGGCTCGCTGGTGCCAAGTTTTTAATAGCAGGTTTCCTTCGAATCTATATGATTTCGAAGTTTTAAAATGAAAACTATGCAAATGATTGACCACATTCATACGCCTGTATACCAGTTCGACTTGTTACCAAATCCACTGACATTCAATCAGAAAACCACACGATAGAGTTCCAAAACCTCAATATATAAACTCCGACTAAAAACTCCTTTTCCACATATGACTCGCAACATCGACCATTTTCCATTCTGGATCACCTTTATTATGCTATGACAATGCATTGAAACAAATCAACACAGCGAAAGACTTCCCGATAGGTTTCATTTGAACCAATAAATCAAAACCCCAAAAGGTAGTGATAAAGTAGATAAACGATTGATAAAGTGTTTTACAAATCTCGGGAGTTTTAAGGAAAACAGAAAAGACTTTTGAAACATTAGGGTCTCAGCCCGTATCTCGTTCCGCATTACAAGAAGTTTAAAAAGTAGGAAAACTCTTTTTTTTCAGACCCCAAGTCATGAGTTATAAAACTATTTCAAAAATCTATTGGGTCTCGGCCCAAAAATCATTTATGGTAAAACATTCGTGAAACATTCATTTTCAAAAGTATCATTCCCAAATGCTCAAACACAGTTCATACACAAAATGAACTAACATGACTACATATTCTCCTCAACAATCCACGACATTCTCTCAAATGCACAATTCCGTTCCAAAAATTAACTAACATATTGATTTCCAAAATCATAACTTCTCAAGATCATCAATCCTGTCCCAACTCTGTCACCTTATATTGTAATGCATAATATTCTGCTGAATCGCAAAGCATATCAACTTAGAACGACAATACATCTCGATGAAATTCAAAAATCCAAATACTTACAGATCGTGAAGTCGACGATTCCCCGTGATACTGGCACATGTCTTGACTCTAGAAAATACTCGACACAGATATTTTCAAAAAACACATTTTGCAAACTAAGTTCAACTCGAGAACACAACATGGCTCTATTCGGAGAAACATGTTAACGTCATTTGGAAAAGTTTACAACAACCCCAGTACTACATTGGTAAATCACATAACATACAAGCCCGAGTGAACAACAAAAACTCAGAGCTCAAACACTTGTCAACCGAGAACTCGAATTGTAAAACCCCAAACTAGGCGGATATTACAGTGTCGTGAATCCCCGACTAGGACCCACCAGGCAAATGAAAATGATGAATTAAATAATGTAATTGTAGTACTGAACCACATAATATTACCAAGTACTCCGATGAGGAGTTTAAGTACAACACACCAGGACAATACCGAATACTAGTATATTTTATATGAAGATAAAATACACCACCCTGAATAAATAAACATCTCAAACGGAATTTGCAGCGGAAAATACAAATGACGGAAATGATGAAATAGTGAAATGGTGAAAGAAACGGAATGACTGGGGCCCCCTACTAGTATCACTGGGACTCCTCGCCATCAACATGCTCTTCCCGTGCCTTTGCCTTGCCGTGACCTGAAAACAAAATCCCCCAACGGGGTCAGTTACACAGAACAACAATCCTCAAGGGTTGAAAATACACAATCATGATATAACTGAAGTTATGAAATATCCTTAGTTATGAATTACGCTGAAGAGGAGTATCATAGTACGCCCGTAATGTTCTGTGCAAGTGTACAAGACGAATGACCGGACACACCCGTCCTTGTACCTAATTAGTCTCACGGAGTTAAGCTTTACCGTGTGCACGGTCCAATGTATCGGTGAACCCAATACATGACCATCGTGTGCCCAACTAAAAATTCCACACAGCCACACCCGGCCACGCAATATGAACCCAGAAGGTCATATGAACGAGAATGACCACAATGAATATCAATGAATAATAATTCGACAAGGCCAAGAGGACTCACCGAGATGAAAATAATAGTGACGTGATTGATAACCCAATGAAATGATTTGGAACCGTCGTTCCTCGTGAATAAAATGATTATTAGACAATTACAAGTCTCAATATGATTAATACCATGATGAATGAGTTATGATTATGAATAATCAACAACAAAAGGAATGAGTATCCTTTTAACCGAGTAAGAATCAACTTACACGACAATGATGAAGAATGTCCGTCCACAAACAACGTCCTAAATGAAGTGTCGGTCGCTCGAACAACCTTGAATAACACAATTACCAATAATTCGATCATTACACGAATCAAATACGATCATAACCGACACAAACGTTGATACAACAATATCCAAACTCGAATATATCGAAACCAACTCCAAGATGAGTATTTCAAACCATCAAAACACTATCGATGACATCAATAATCCAATAGGAATCCACAATTCAAGATTACACAACATCAATCGGAAAATCCCCAAATTAACCGAAGTCAACCCCAAGGGTTCTTGAAATAAATTCCCAAAATAGCCATTAAATCCGTAGGAATACATTTATCCAAGGTAGATAATCCATATCTAATATATTCCAACAACAATCCAAGCTTACACGAAGAAATCGGAAGGAAAAACCCAAAAATCCGAAATTCTAGATCCAAGAGATTAATACCTTTGATTTGATGTTAAGAAGATGATGAAGTGATGATAATCCAACTCAAAGACTTGAATATGATGATAGGTGATAGCAGCTCGAAGAGAACACTCCAAATCGCCCGAAATCGCCCGAAGTCGCTCAAAAATGAAGAGAAGTGAGAAAATGACGAAACTCAGGCTAACTGTCCAATATATACTGCTCCAGATTAGCGCACGCTATGACCTGCTATTTAGCGTACGCTAACAAGTTGTACGACCATTCCAGTGAACTCTGGCTGACCCGTTAGCGTACGCTACAACTTGGTAGCGTGCACTAATTCCATCCCAGTAGCGTGCGTTAACTCCAATATGTTAGCGTGCACTAACGAATTATCTGATGCCCAGTACTGGAGTCCAGAACCTTCTGTCCTCTGATCTGATCTCGGTATCATGCGCTACAACCAACAATTAGCGTGCGCTACTACAACGTTTGCGTACGCTGAAAACCACTCATAGCGTGCGCTATGAATTAATCCAATGCAGTCCAGTAGCCACTGGACTCAACCTGATCCGTCCTTAGCACGCGCTACACCAAATATTAGTGTGCGCTACTACAACCCACTAGCGCGCGCTACTTACCACTCGTAGCGTGCGCTACTTATAACTCACCTGCAGTCCAGTACCTTCTGGACTGCAGCCAGGGTAACATTAGCATGTGCTAATGCTGAGTGGTAGCGTGCGCTACCTGTACTCAATTAGCGCGCGCTAAAAAGAGTACGTAGCGTACGCTACTTCTCACGCACAGCCCACAATGAAAATGACAATGATGATAAACATGGCACGAAACTCCAATTAGATTAGTGATGAACGATGATTGATACACGATACAATTACTCTGAACGATGAATACCATGATTGAATATGAGTGACAAATGATCATTAACAAGTGAAATTATTGAATTACAACCGGGTATTACATACAACCCCCCTTAAAAAAATAAAAAAAAAAAAAAAAAAAACCCTTAAAAGAGTTTCGTCCCCGAAACTAAGGGTCAAACAACTCGGGATAACTCTCTCGCATACTATCCTCGGTTTCCCAAGTAGCCTCTTCGACTCCGTATCTAGACCACTGAATTTTAACCAAAGGAATCATCTTATTCCTCAACTGTTTGATCCGCCGCTCTAAAACTCGTATAGGACGCTCCTCATATGAATGATCATCGGCGATCTCGATTTCGTCAAATTGAAGTATGTGACTCGGGTCGGCAACATACTTCCGCAACTGAGAGACGTGAAATACATTATGAATTCGGCTCAAAGCCGGAGGTAAAGACAATCGATAAGCTAACTCGCCTACTCGAACCAATATCTCAAACGGTCCAATGAATCTCGGACTCAACTTACCCCTCTTCCCAAAACGGAAGATACCACGACTCGGGGATACCTTGACCAACACGTGGTCACCTGACTCAAACTCTAATGGTCGACGACGGTTATCTGCATAAGATTTCTGTCGACTCTGAGCGGTCAACAAACGACTCCTGATCAAAGCTACCTTCTCACGGGTGGCTATAAGCATATCGGGCTCGGTGCCGATTGATTCTGATAGGTCATCCCAACACAAAGGAGATCGACAACGACGACCGTACAAGGCCTCGTAAGGTACCATCTTAATCGAAGCATGCCAACTATTATTATACGTGAATTCGATCAATGGTAGTTGGGCTTCCCAATCGTCTTTCCAATCGAGGACTCATGCCCTCAACATGTACTCTAATGTCTGAATAGTCCTCTCTGATTGTCCGTCGGACTGAGGATGAAAAGCGGTACTGAGATTAAGCTGGGTTCCCATAGCACGATGAACTGATTTCCAAAAATGCGACACAAACCGTCCGTCACGATCGGAAACGATACTTTTAGGAGTACCGTGCAGTCTCACTATCTCTTTGATGAATAACTGGGCAAGTCTCTCGGGACCCCAAGTATCCTTGATCTCAAGGAAATGAGCTGATTTAGTTAAGCGGTCCACGATCACCCAGATCGTATTCATGCCACGACGACTCGTCGGCAAACTCGTGATGAAATCCATAGAAATGTCTTCCCACTTCCATTCGGGAATAGGAAGACGTTTCAGCATACCCGCCGGTCGCTGATGTTCAATCTTAACTTGTTGACAGGTTAAGCATCTCGAAACAAATTCTGCGAATTCTCGCTTCATATTACTCCACCAGTAATTTTGTTTCAAATCCTTATACATCTTGCTAGACCTGGGATGAATAGAATAAGGGGTAGCATGAGCTTCTTTCAAAATCGAGTTTTTCAACTCGTCATTCCCCGGTACGCACAACCGATTCTTAAATCTCAAAAGTCCATCCTCGTGGACCACGAATCCAGGGGCTTTCCCCTGAGCCACATCCTCACGGATGTGCAACAATGATGGGTCCGAACCCTGATTCTCTCCGATTGCCTTCTCAAGTGACGATGAGATCTCCAACATACAAAGTTGTCCCTGAACTCGCTGAAGCCAGACCTCGATCTCAGGTCTAAGAAATTCCTTCTGAAGCTCCCTCTGAACTGTTAAACGGGCAAGCATCTGCTCCTGAACGGACTTACGACTCAAGGCGTCGGCGACAACGTTCCCCTTGCCCGGGTGGTAAAGGATCTCGATATCATAATCTTTGATTAATTCCAACCACCGTCTATGTCGCATATTTAACTCCTTCTGAGTAAATATATACTTTAAACTCTTATGATCGGTGAAAATCTGACAGGTGACGCCATAAAGGTAATAACGCCAGATTTTCAAAGCGAACACCACGGCTGCTAGCTCCCGGTCGTGGGTCAGATAATTAACCTCGTAAGGTCTCAATTGCCGTGAAGCATAGGCAATAACCTTTCCATTCTGCATGAGCACACATCCGAGACCCTGTCCGGACGCATCACTATAAACCACAAATCCTTCCGTCCCCTGCGGCAAGGAAAGTACAGGTGCTGACATTAACCGGCTCTTGAGTTCCTCAAAACTCCGTTGACACGCGTCGGACCACGTGTATTTCTTATCCTTTCACAAAAGGTTCGTCAAGGGTTGAGCGATTCTAGAAAATCCCTCCACAAATCGCCGATAATAACCCGCTAATCCGAGGAAACTTCGGATTTCCTTAACATTCTTCAGAGGTAGCCAATCTCGAATAGCCTCCGTCTTCTGAGGATCGACACGAACTCCGTCTGATGAAATTACGTGTCCGAGAAACGTCACTTCGGACATCCAGAACTCACATTTGGAAAACTTCCCATAAAGTTGTTCTCGTCTCAACACGTCGAGCACTTGATGAAGGTGAAACTCGTGTTCCTCCTGGTCACGAGAATAAATTAAAATGTCATCGATGAAGACAACAACAAACTGATCCAAAAAGTCGATGAAAACCCGATTCATTAACTCCATGAATACCGCAGGTGCATTAGTCAATCCAAACGGCATAACCACAAACTCATAATGACCATAGCGTGTTTGAAACGCCATCCTCCCGATATCCGACTCTCGAATCCGCAACTGATGATATCCAGATCTTAAGTCGATCTTGGAAAATACTGAAGCTCCCTGAAGTTGATCTAAGAGATCATCAATACGAGGTAAGGGATACTTATTCTTGATTGTCACCCTATTCAACTCCCGATAATCAATACACAAGCGAAAAGAACCATCCTTCTTCTTGACAAATAACACTGGTGCTCCCCACGGGGACGCACTCGGTCGAATATAACCCTTCTCGAACAACTCCTCAAGTTGGTTCTTTAATTCCTGCATTTCGGGCGGGGCCATCCGGTATGGTGCCTTCGATATCGGGGACGTACCAGGCTCCAACTCAATCGTGAATTCCACATCCCTCTGTGGAGGCAAACCAGGTAACTCGTCTGGAAAAACATCGGCATATTCCCTCACTACCGGAATATCCGTCAACATTACTGATGATTTCTCGATTTTGGTCATATAGCACCAATAACCAACACACCCCTGATTGAGTAATCTCACTGCTTTCATCAAATTAATGACCTTACCAGAATAGCCGGGATTTCCTCCCTGAAAAACACATTCAACCCCATCGTCTGAAATGATAGTGACCATACGCTTACGGACACTAATGATGGCATCATGATGATCCATCCAATCAATACCCAAGATGACGTCGTCTCTCGGTAAATCTACTACGATTAGGTCCGCTGGCCTTACACGACCATGAAACTGAATCGGACAATTCTGAATCTCATGATTACCGATAATTCGTCTACCATCAGGTAGACCAATGACATAAGGCTCACAACTAGTAGCACTACCCAGACGTAGTCTACTCAAACATGACTCAGAAATGAATGAATGCGATGCACCAGTATCAAAAAGGGTACACACAAGTTGAGATAGAATATCGAGTGTACCTGAGATCATTCGGGCCTCTGGATCATCGGTATTCTTCATCTCATTAATCTGGGGCTTGCTCGTCCCGGCACCGGACGCTCCTGTCTGCTGGCAATAGGCTCCACCTTTAGTCGCTCCTGTCGTTTTAAACGACACTGATTGAGTGGCCTGATTCTGAACGGCTAACTGCTTAGGGGCCATAGATGACGTCTGAGTAGGTTTGGAGTCCCTACGGCAAAAACGGGCCTTATGCCCAGCAATCCCACAATTATGACACGTGATAGTCTGCCTCGGACACTTGGTACTGAGATGACCAAGATCCCCACAGTTAAAACAGGTGATAGCCAAACTGGCTGCTCAAGACTGAGATTCCGCGGGTTTAGACGTCACAAGAGGTCGCTCAGAAAAACCATAGCCCGCACGAGGTTTCTTGAAGGTTGTCTGACCGCCTTCAGACTGATTACGATTCTTCGATTTCTTGCTAGCGGACGAAGGTTGCTGCTTAGCAATTTCCTTAGCAGTAAGCTCATAAGTGAGAGCTTTCTCAATGAATTCGGCCAACGTGGTGCAATTATGATTAAGCAACTGAAGTCTCATACGGGGTTTCAGCCTCTTGCTGAAATACTTGATTTTATCCGCCTCTGAATGAATGATGGATGAGGCGAAAGGGAGAAGTTCCTGAAATTTCTCGGCCATGGCGAGAACATCCTCGTCTGCTGAGGGGCCGGGTGTGACTAATTCTGACAGCTTGGACTCTCTGAGTGGGGCCGGATAATACCTCTCCATCATGAGAGTCTTGAACTGATCCCAAGTACATGATCCTTCGGTGGGCTTCAACGACAACCACCAAGAATGAGCGCTCTTACCCAGATAGTAAGCCGCAACTGAAACTTTGTGTCCTTCGGGACACTCTACCATCGCAAATAGCTTCTCTAAATGTTCGAGCCAATGAACAATATCCGCCGGCTCAGATGATCTCTCGAAGGTGGGTGGTCGCTGGCGAGAGATATCGCCAATGATACTGCTTACACCCCTCTCTTGCCTCTGAGGTGGCGGCGGAGGAGCCTGTTGATTTTGATTGACTAAGTTGTGCATCATCTCCATAAGTTATGCCATCTGCGTCATTTGGGCCATCATGCCCTGCATAAAAGCGAGCGGGTCAACCCGAACACCCTCTGACTGAGCTATGTCCCGGCTACGACTCCCTGATAGTGAATGATCGCGTCCAGGTGAATGAGTGGCAGCGTCGCTGCTCGATGAATTAGCATTATTCTTGGCATTCGCACGTGTGTTCACACGAGTTCTGGGGATTCGTCCCGCTCCACGGCCTCGTCCTCCACATCCTCTTCTTGCCCCCTCCATACTGAAGTAGGAAAGTCACATGATGATTATATTCCCCGCATGAATAACACGTTATGATTATGACATGTGACGATGAAAATGAGCATACACGCTCTAACACAGTGATTACATGAATGATTAACTGAGGTGACATGATTATCTGATGAAATTATTGAAATGATTATCTTTAACAAATTAACAAGATTAATGATATGATCTTCCAGATCCACAACCGAGTAATGAAATGAATTGAGTGATTAATGAGTTAACATGACCGTCCTGGTCAAAATGAAAATGATGATTGAGGATTGTTAACTGATGAATTATGAATGAATGATTATTGCCAGGAATTATACCATGGCATTAGAAATCTTACAGTTCTTGGTCTGATTGGCTCGGCATCTGCACAGGTCACACGTGACGCGAAAGTCCAATGATACTAGTCCGACGACGATGATTTCAAACGAGACATGACTTGGAGGGTAGTATTCAAAACCACGCTCTGATACCAACTCTGTAACACCCCAAACTAGGCGGATATTACAGTGCCGTGAATCCCCGACTGGGACCCACCAGGCAAATGAAAATGATGAATTAAATAATGTAATTGTAGTACCGAACGACATAAAATTACCAAGTACTCCGATGAGGAGTTTAAGTACAACACACCAGGACAATACCGAATACTATATTTTATAAGAAGATAAAATACACCACCCTGAATAAATAAACATCTCAAACGGAATTTGCAGCGGAAAATACAAATGACGGAAATGACTGAAATGACTGAAATGAACGGAATGACTGGGGCCCCCTACTAGTATCACTGGGACTCCTCGCCGTAAACATGCTCTTCCCGTGCCTTTGCCTTGCCGTGACCTGAAAACAAAATCCCCCAACGGGGTCAGTTACACAGAACAACAATCCTCAAGGTTTGAAAATACACAATCATGATATAACTGAAGTTATGAAATATCCTTAGTTATGAATTACGCTGAAGAGGAGTATCATAGTACGCCCGTAATGTTCTGTGCAAGTGTACAATACGAATGACCGGACACACCCATCCTTGTACCTAATTAGTCTCGCGGAGTTAAGCTTTACCGTGTGCACGGTCCAATGTATCGGTGAACCCAATACATGACCATCGTGTGCCCGACTAAAAATTCCACACAGCCACACCCGGCCACGCAATATGAACCCAGAAGGTCATATGGACGAGAATGACCACAATGAATATCAATGAATAATAATTCGACAAGGCCAATATGACTCACCGAGATGAAAATAATAGTGGCGTGATTGATAACCCAATGAAATGATTTGGAACCATCGTTCCTCGTGAATGAAATGATTATTCGACAATTATAAGTCTCAATATGAATAATACCATGATGAATGAGTTATGATTATGAATAATCAACAACAAAAGGAATGAGTATCCTTTTAACCGAGTAAGAATCAACTTACTCGACAACGATGAAGAATGTCCGTCCACGAACAACGTCTTAAATGAAGTGTCGGTCGCTCGAACAACCTTGAATAACACAATTACCAATAATTCGATCATTACACGAATCAAATACGATCATAACCGACTCAAACGTCGATACAACAATATCCAAACTCGAATATATCGAAACCAACTCCAAGATGAGTATTTCAAACCATCAAAACACTATCGATGACATCAATAATCCAATAGGAATCCACAATTCAAGATTACACAACATCAATCGGAAAATCCCCAAATTAACCGAAGTCAACCCCAAGGGTTCTTGAAATAAATTCCCAAAATAGCCATTAAATACGTAGGAATACATTTATCCAAGGTAGATAATCCATATCTAATATATTCCAACAACAATCCAAGCTTACACGAAGAAATCGGAAGGAAAAACCCAAAAATACAAAATTCTAGATCCAAGAGATTAATACCTTTGATTTGATGTTAAGGAGATGATGAAGTGATGATAATCCAACTCAAAGACTTGAATATGATGATAGGTGATAGCAGCTCGAAGAGAACACTCCAAATCGCCCGAAATTGCCCGAAGTCGCTCAAAAACGAAGAGAAGTGAGAAAATGACGAAACTCAGGCTAACTGTCCATTATATACTGCTCCAGATTAGCGCACGCTATGACCTGCTATTTAGCGTGCGCTAACGAGTTGTACAACCATTCCAGTGAACTCTGGCTGACCCGTTAGCGTGCGATAATTCCATCCCAGTAGCGTGCGTTAACTCCAATATGTTAGCGTGCGCTAACGAATTATCTGATGCCCAGTACTGGAGTCCAGAACCTTCTGTCCTCTGATCTGATCTCGGTAGCGTGCGTTACAACCAACAATTAGCGTGCGCTACTACAACGTTTGCGTACGCTGAAAACCACTCATAGCGTGCGCTATGAATTAATCCAATGCAGTCCAGTAGCCACTGGACTCAACCTGATCCGTCCTTAGCGCGCGCTACACCAAATATTAGCGTGTGCTACTACAACCCACTAGCGCGCGCTACTTACCACTCGTAGCGTGCGCTACTTATAACTCACCTGCAGTCCAGTACCTTCTGGACTGCAGCCAGGGTAACATTAGCGTGCGCTAATGCTGAGTGGTAGCGTGCGCTACTTGTACTCAATTAGCGCATGCTAAAAAGAGTACGTAGCGTGCGCTACTCCTCACGCACAACCCACAATGAAAATGACAATGATGATAAACACGGCACGAAACTCCAATTAGATTAGTGATGAACGACGATTGATACACGATACAATTACTCTGAACGATGAATACCATGATTGAATATGAGTGACAAATGATCATTAACGAGTGAAATTACTGAATTACAACCGGGTATTACACGAATGACACGACAAAAGTACGACCCAACTCGACCCGACTTCCTAGGTTTTCACAACCTAAGCTCCGATACCATATTCTGTAACACCCTCAGAGCCGACCGGGAATATTACAGTGTTGTGGGCCCCAAGATGGAACCCACAAGGATGAAGGATATTTTTGCAAACATTTACAAATGCCCAAGAGGCTAACAACGGTACTATCTTTTAAAAACATTCGAAGACTTTATAAAACTCATTTATCAAAACCGTCGTAGAATCTCATTTGAAACCACAAGGCCCAAAATGCCAAAACTCAACAGTTTAAAAACATATGTTAAGCTATCGCTTACACGTACTGACAGAACAAATTTTGAAAACGATTTCCAAAGTAACCTAAGTTACCAGATACCAATAGGTCATTTTAAAAATACTCACGCAACGGAAAAAGACAAACGATTAAAATACTCTAGCAGCGGAATACAAGAACTGATCAGGAAACTCAATATACAAATACATGCCCTAGCCAGTATCCTCCGAAAAGCTCATCTCTTCACGACCGCTACAAGCTTGATAATCCAAGAACCTAAGAAGAAAGCCCACGATGGGGTCAGCCATAATATCCAACAATGATAATCATCACGTCAATAATTACATGTTAGTGGAAATACTAAGTAAGAATACGACCAATGTAATCTTACCGTCGTAACTTTACGAAAATCCACGATTCGTATCCTTAACAACACAATAAGATAATACCGAAATATCTATATGGTATCTCAACAATACACAAGGTTCTCAAAACATTATCATAACTCGCGATACAGAAATTATACCAACTCTGGCCAATTCAATCCATCGGATAACGTCGATATTTCCAATACGATAATCGATTGTCCATCAAAGACAAGTACCAAGGAAATACGGAACATACCTCAAGATAGGAAACACCATTACAATCACGTTAGTCTTATCCGAGATCAGATCAACACAACATACGGATATGGTCCTAACACAAGACCTACAAATGCATACTCATATGACAACGTTAATATGATCACAACAATAACGACAATGTATACTTATGGCAAACCCATAATATACATATGCACAACAACAACACATGGTAATCCAACGATCCAGCGCACACAGCTATAGATTCCCATGATGATACTGTCGGACCAACGCATGGTGGCATTACCTGTCCAGCGATCCATCGCACACAGCTATAGATTCCCATGATGATCCCGTCGAACCAACGCATGGTGGATATATGACAACAATGCATGACTGCACAAGACAATAGTACACAATACACGACAACAACAATACACCAATGCATGACAACAAAGATACACGAATGTATCACAACATGATCGACTCAAATGACAGAAATGATTAAAATACTTTCTCCGAGTCCTTCGAGAGCAATCTCGATATCTAAACCATCACCAACCATTATTCTGAATATTCACCGATCCAAAACATCACAGACGGTAGATAATTCACGTTTTCGTCAATACCATGATGTATCCTCGATAACAAGTATACCAACGACAATTCTAAATCATATATATTATGATTTAAATTCCCAAAACTCAAATACAACCTATAATCCCAAATCTCCTGTGATTACGATTTATAAACATTGCTATACGAATTATAAATGAATGAAACTGAAACCATTCATTAAATATTATAAACTGAGCAAGTAATAACTTGCCTCGATACCGATATGACGATGATGAAGCCATCACTAATCTCATTGTCTTCGTCAACTAGCTCCTCGGCCCTGACCAACGCCATTCACGAACATACGCGAACACGACCGCGACATATGATTATAAACACCGATCAATAATCTCAACCTATTACAATAATCGATAAACAACAAGTTCGACAACAATCAACAATCGATAAAACTAATTCACAAACCCAACTGCTCAACAATAGCTCGGTTAACCACAAGTCTGATCAAACCAACTTAAACGATCACGAATTCATAACCGAAACAAAATATACTACCCTGCCTAATGACTTAGCGCACGTTAATTACTTAACGTAGCGTGCGCTAAGTTGCTTCCGTTAGCGTGCACTAGCTAGCAGGCTTAGCGTGCGCTAATGACATGCAGTTGCATGTATTTTAGATACTGATCAACATATGGCGATTATCAAGAACACTAAGTGATTCTGAACCATGTTCAAAGCTATCAAAAGAACGAAATCCGATATCCTTTAACATACAAACAATCATTCAACTTATAATCCAAGTCCTATATCCATATATCATCTTCCTCAATATCAACATCATGAAACATTAAGAATGTAACAACACTTCCATAATCTATCATTATAGAGAGTAATTATCAACAACAACATCAACATTCAAAATTGAGGAGAAGAATTAACCAACTAATCTCAAGAAGACGAATCAATACGATTCAAACCATACGAATCACATTAATATCATCATACTCCAATAATCCATCTCATAATCATGCTTATCAACTTGTTTATGTAATAATCATCAACTCAAGAACATCAACATTCAATCCAAAACGAAATCCAAATATTAAGAGTGATTACCTTTTTGAAGGAATGGATTGATTTCCAAGGTTGAATCCATTTCCAAGAATCACCAATAATTTAAAGAACAAAGATTTAATCCATGATTTCCATTTTTAATCTTGTTAAAGAGGATCATCCCTCAGTGTTTAGGAACTCCAAATGTCCTCCCAAGGTTCTCTCTATCGGTTGCATGAAGAGAATGGACGAAATGAGGAATGACAGCCAACTACTCATATATATACACTGTACATTATTAATGTACGCTAACCTCTTCATTTAACGAACATTACCAGTTTAGCATGCACTAACATCCTTTGTTAGCGTGCACTATCGAAGTCCAGAGGCTACTATTTTGCTTCATACAATGATTTACGTACGCAATGCCCATGCAATAGCGTACGTAAAGGCCTGTATTTAGCGTATGCAAACCTTCCACCGTAGCGTGCGCTACTCATAGTTGACTTGCTACAGTCCGCACCTACCCCCGTGTCCCCACATGCCGAAAGTAACGTGACACAGCCAAGATTCCTTTGGTCCGTTCTGATTAGCGTGCGCTATCAATATACCTTAGTGTGCGCTAATCCTTCACAACAAACATTCGTTGACCTCGTCGGCACATGCGCCGAAATTGGTTGGATCCACACGTAGATTCCCTCTGAGCTGTTCTGCACTAGCGTACGCTAACCTAAGAACGTAGCGTGCGCTAAACCTGCACAATAGCGTACGCTATGCATGAATATTAGTGTGCGCTAATAAGGCTATACTTAGCCATTTTCAGTTATTCTTGTCTAACGTCTCAACATACAGAATACGAACATACGGCATACCAAATATATATACACCTTCCAATAATATTCTCATACGATACACAATATCCTCAACTGCAATTGTCGACCAAGTACAGTAATTATACCAATACAGATGTCTTAGTCCTTCATTTATTTTATCCATACTGTACATATTCCACGCTGTACAACATAACTCGGATCAAATAATATTAAACCACAGTAGTAGAAATTCCGGATATTACAGATTCTTGGTGTTTCATGGAGTTTTTATTAAGGAAGAAGATGATATATGGATATATATGTCTTGGATGACGAGTTAGACGATGGTTTAGATGTTAGAACATATTGGATTATGTTGTTTTGTTGGTTATGATCATGGTTATAGATTATTTAGTCTTCTTGAAGAACTTCTTGGTGAATATAGCATAGCAAGAAGACCATATGTTGTAGTATTGATGTTTTTGGATATGAACATGGAATGTTCATATCTAGAATTAAGTTATGTTGATTGATGATCTGATTTCCGTATAATAATACGAGTATGATAATGAGATTGAATTGGAAAGATTATGGTTAATCTTGGAATATGGTTATTCACAATATTGAACTATTCGGATGATTAAGATTAGTGATTATATCTGTAATATTTGACTTCGAGTTTACAATTATGAGCAAGGAGGAATCTTGTTAATTCGTATATGAGATTGGTTTCGGAAGTGAGTATGTTATAATCCTTGTTATTGGGTTGGGTTGATTGTTGATATAATATCAGATTATGGAATCGTATTGTGGTAATGGATTCATGATTGATTGATTTGTGTTATTCAGATTTATGTTTAATCAAGATATCATTGAACCATTGAGTTTGATTGGTTGGTTATGTAGGTTGTTGTTTGTTATCGGATTGTTGTTAATTGATTATTGCAATAGGTTGTGAGTATTGATCGATGATTAGAATAACATGTTGCAGTCGAGTTCGAGGATGCTCGTGAATTACTCTAGTCGGAGTCGAGGAGCTGGTAGACGACAACAAGGAATTGGTATCGGCTTCACTATCATCGTATCGGTATCGAGGCAAGTTATTACTTGCTCAGTTTATAATATTTAATGAATGGTTTCAGTTTCATTCATTTATAATTCGAATAGCAATGATTATAATTGTGAACTCTGGAGATTTGGAATTGTACGTTGTTTTCTGATTTTTGGAAATTAAATCATAATGTATATGATTTACTTTTGTTATTGGTATACTTGGGTATCGAGGATAAATTGTTATCAAGACGAGGATATGAGTTATCTATAGTCAGTGATATTTTACATCATCGAATATTGAGGATAATTGTTGGTGATGGTTTTTGACATCTAGATTGCTCTCGAAGGACTCGGGGCAAGTACTCTAATCATTTTTGTCATTTTGTGTCGATCATGTTGTGATACATTCGTGTATTGTTGTTGTCGTGCATTTGTGTATTGTTGTTAACATGCATTTGTCCATTGTTGTCGTATGTCCACCTCGTGTTGATCTGATGGGATCATCTTGGGATTTATGCTAGCGTGCGCTGGATCAATGGATGGGTTTTTCCACCTCGTGTTGGTCCGACGGGATCATCTTGGGATCTATTCAGTGAACACTGGATCATCGAATTATCCATGTGTTGTTGTGCATATGTATATTGTTGGTTATCCACATCGTGTTGATCTAACAGGATCATCTTGGTATCTATGTTGTGTACGCTGGATCATCGGATTTCCATTGAGTATACGTTGTTGTTATTGCTGCGAGCATATTGACAGTGTCATATGAGTACGCATTTGTAGGTCTTGTGTTAGGACCATATCCGTATGTTGTTTGATCTGATCTCGGATTAGACTGACGTGAGTCATTGTGGCATTGCGTATCTTGAGGTATGTTCCGTATTTTCTTCTTGGTACTTGTCTGCTGATTGGCAATCGATTACCATGTTGAGATTTGATGATATTACAATATATTGGGTTGGACAGAGTTGGTATATTTCATTTATTGAGTTATGATGATGTTTGAGAATCTTTGGTATTGTCCGGGATACAGTACAGATGTTTGTGTACGATTCATTGTGGTATTGAGAATACGAGATGTGGAATATGATGAGAATTATCACGAATTGGTAAAGTTATGTCGGTAAAATTACATGGGTAGTATTCTTACTTAGTATTTTCATTGATATGTAATTAATGACGTGATGTGATCGTCATCATTGTTGGATATTATGGCTGACCCCATCGTGGGCTTTATGTTTAGGTTCTTGGGATATCGAACTTGTAGCGGTCCTGAAGAGATGAGCTTCCCGGAGGATACTGGCTATGGCGTGTGTTTGTGAATCAAGTACTTGACTAGTTGTCATTTTTCCGCTCCAAAAGTATTTTTAGTTATTCGTCATATCCGCTGCGAGTTTTTTTTTAAAATGGATTGATAGTATTTTACGAACTTGGGTTATTTTGGAAAATTGTTTTCTAAACTATTTTGTCGATACGTGCAAGCGGTAGCTTAACATATACTTTTGAAACTATTGAGTTTTGGCGTCTTGGTCTTGTACTTTCAAATGAGATTTTATGATGTTATTGATAAATGGATTTCATAGAGTCTTGGAATATTTTTAAGATATTACCATCATCGCTGCTTAGGCGTATTTGAAATGTTTGTAAAAATGTCTTTTAGCCTTGTGGGTTCCGTTTCAGGGCCCACAATGCTGTAATATTCCCGGATGGATCTGGGGGTATTATAGAATATAGTATCGGAGCTTTAGTTATGAAAACTTAGGTTGTCGGGTCGAGTCGAGTCATGTTTTATCACGTCATTCGAGTTGTCGGTTGACGAATATTAGAGCCCTGGGTTTTTGTTGTTCACTCGAGCTTGTGTGTTATATGGTTTACCAGTGTGGTACTGTGGTTGTTTTAAACTTATCCGAATTGTATTAACGTTATTTTTGGAAGGAGATGTGTCGTATTTTGGGTTGAACCAATTTTGCAAAATGTATGTTTCGAAAATATCTGTATCGAGTATTTTCTAGAATTGAGACATGTGCTAGTATCGCGGGGAATCGTCAGCTTCACGGTCTGTAAATATTTGAATTTTTGGATTGCATTGAAGTTATTTTAAGTTATAAGTTGATATTGTAACACCCCAAACTAGGCGGATATTACAGTGCCGTGAATCCCCGACTGGGACCCACCAGGCGAATGAAAATGATGAATTAAATAATATAATTGTAGTACCGAACCACATTATATTACCAAATACTCCGATGAGGAGTTTAAGTACAACACACCAGATAAAGATCGAATACTAGTATATTTTATATGAAGATAAAATACACAACACTGAATGAAACGGAGTATCCAAATGAAAGTCTGCAGCGGAAAATAAAGGACAATAACATGAATAACTGAAAGATCGGGGGCCCCTACTAGTATCACTGGGACTCCTCGCCGTCAACATGCTATTCCCGTGCTTTTGCCTTGCCATGACCTGAAAAACAAAATCCCTGGGCCGTCGATACGTAACAACAATCCTCAAGGGTTGAAAATACACAATCATGATTTAACTGAAGTTATGAAATATCCTGTCGAAACATACGAATCAAACATGCTATATGAATCAACTAAACAGTACGGCTCAAAGGAATGGCGCCACACTACGTCCGGGATGGAAATATGTCCGTGCACAAGCCACCAACGAGTATCGATCGAATACACGTGTGGTCTTGTACCTAATCAGTCTCACGAAGCCATCGACTCGTGTGCACAGTCCAATGTGAGGCCACCAACCAACACACGACTATAATGTGCCCGACATGAAAATCCTACACATACCAACCGGCACGCCAGTGCGACCCGGAATGCCACAATATAACCAAAAGTGACATCAAAATCAATAATGACTCACCGAGATGAAATGACAGCGAAATGAATGATAGCTCAATGAAATAATTGGAACCGTCGTCCCTCGTGAATGAAGTAATGAAATGACAATTACAAGTTTTGAAATGGTTAGTACCTTATGAATGAATTATGATTATGAATGAACAACAACGAAAGGAATGAATATCCTTTTAACTGAGTAAGAATTAACTTACTCAATACCGATGACAATTATCCTTCCACGAACAACGTCCTAATTGAGATATCGGTCGCTCGAACAACCTTAAATAACACAATAACAAACAATCCGTTCAACATACGTAACAAACATGAATATAACGAACTCAACACGTCGATACGACTAAACCAAGTCCATTGAGGCATTAAATCAAACACGTTGCGGCCAAACTCCGATTATTTACAATCAAACCTCAATATACCAATATCAAATCCCCCAAGAAGTGTTTCAAACCAAAAAACATCTTCAATACGATTAATAATCCAAAACGAATATCCAAAAACGTGATTATAACGACAATTAATCGAAAACCCCCAATTCCAACTCGATATTCAAAGTGTTCTTGAATAATCCTTCAATAATCCACTGAATCTTTATACAAACTCATAATCATATACATATCCCTTCATATAACATGATTATAACGTCCAAAACATCATATCTCAACACAAAATCGAAATCCAAGATGTTGAAGAAATTACCTCTTGAAGATCCAACCACTTCGATCCGATGAACACGAGTTAAATCGAGTATCCGAGCTTCCCAAATGAATGAGGATGATGAAAATCTAACACTCAAGTGATTGAGGATGGAAAAATCCCTCCCTCAAGTCTCTCTCTCGGAACAAAATGAAGAAAAGGATGAAAATGATGAAAAGTCCCCACCTATATAAAGCTGCCGAAGTTACGGTCAGAATCGGCCCTCATACGGCCGTAACATCCCAGGTCAACGGCCTTACGGCCGTAACCGGCCAACTCGTACAGCCGTAACTCGGCTTCGTCCAAAATCCTACCGACAGACTTACGGCCGTAACCGCTCCTGAGTTACGGGCGTAACTCGCCTTCATCAAAAACATCTGCCGGCATCCTTACGGCCGTACCCGCACACCTTACGGGTGTAACTCGGATGATACGGCCGTATCCGTCCAAACTTACGGGCGTAATCCCCCTTCGTCGAAAATGACCAGGCACCCTGCCTGCAGCGTACGGCCGTACTGCCCAACTTACGGCCTTATGCCGAAATCCTTATGGCCGTAAGTCCCGCTCGTCCGAAATGGCCTGAAAACAACGAACGTCTATTACGGCCGTATCCGACACTCCTTACGGCCGTAACTCGTTGCTGGACAAGATGAAATTCCGACAACTCCGATTTCTCGCTACGATCGATGAATGATTCGACATACCAAACTTTTGCGAACGCGAACAAGTCCAACACATGCCAAAAATGATACTTCCAGCAAAAGACTACCAATCACGATGATAATGATAATACTCCCGTTCCGACACTCAAATGGAGATGAAATGACGATCGGTAACTGATACACGGTTACAGCATGCCAAATGAACGCACATGAATGAATCATGACTAATGAACGATCATTAATGAGTGAAAATTACTGAGTGATAATTACCGACTGATAATTACTGAATGATAATGAATGAATTACAACCGGGTATTACATACTCCCCCCCTTAAAAGAGTTTCGTCCCCGAAACTAAGGGTCAAACAACTCGGGATAACTCTCCCGCATACTCTCCTCGATTTCCCAAGTAGCCTCTTCGACTCCGTGTCTAGACCACTGAATCTTGACCAAAGGAATCGTCTTGTTCCTCAACTGTTTGATTCGCCGCTCTAACACTCGTATAGGACGCTCCTCATACGAATGATCATCCGCGATCTCGATTTCGTCGAGCTGAAGTATGTGACTCGGGTCGGCAACATACTTCCGTAACTGAGAGACGTGAAACACATTATGAATTCGGCTCAACACCGGAGGTAAAGCCAATCGATAAGCTAACTCGCTTACTCGATTCAAAATCTCAAACGGTCCAATGAATCTCGAACTCAACTTCCCCCGTTTCCGAAACGGAAAATACCTCGACTCGGGGATACCTTGACCAAAATGGGGTCACCCGTCTCGAACTCTAGTGGTCGAAGACGATTATCTGCATATGATTTCTGTCGACTCTGAGCTATCAACAGACGACTCCTGATCAAAGCTACCTTCTCCCGGGCGGATATGAGTATATCGGGCTTGGTGCCGATTGACTCTGATGGGTCGTCCCAACACAAGGGAGATCGACAACGAAGACCGTACCAGGCCTCGTAAGGTGCTACCTTCATCGCAGCATGCCAACTATAACTATACGTGAACTCAATCAACAGTAATTGGGCTTCCCAATCGTCTACTAATCGAGGACGCATGCCCTCAACATGTCCTCCAATGTCTGAAAAGTCCTCTCTGATTGTCCGTCGGACTAAGGATGAAAAACGGTAATGAGATTAAGTTGAGTTCCCTTAGCACGATGAACTGATTTCCAAAATGAGACACGAATCGCCCGTCACGATCAGAAACGATACTCTTAGGAGTACCGTGCAATCTCACTATCTCTTTGATGAACAGCTGGGCAAGTCTCTCGGGACCCCACGTATCCTTAATCTCAAGGAAATGAGCTGACTTAGTTAAGCGGTCCACGATCACCCAGATCGTATTCATGCCCCGACGACTCATCGGCACTCTCGTGATGAAATCCATAGAAATGTCCTCCCACTTCCATTCTGGAACAGGGAGAGGTTTCAGCATAACCGCCAGTCGCTGACTCCAGACCTCGATCTCGGGTCTAAGGAATTCCTGCTTAAGCTCCTTCTGAACTGATAAACGAGCAAGCATCTCCTCCTGAACGGACTTATGACTCCAGGCGTCGGCGACAATGTCCGCCTTGCCTGGGTGGTAAAGGATCTCGATATCATAATCTTTGATTAGTTCCAACCACCGTCTTCGTCGCATATTTAACTTCTTCTGAGTAAATATATACTTCAACTCTTGTGATCAGTGAAGATCTGACAGGTGACGCCATAAAGGTAACGACGCCAAATTTCCAACGCGAAAACCACGGCTGCTAGCTCCAGGTCGTGGGTCGGATACTTAATCAGCTAATCCGAGGAAACCACGAATTTCCTTAACATCTTTCGGAGGTTACCAATCTCGGATAGCCTCAATCTTCTGAGGGTCGACACGAACTCTGGCAGATGAAATTACATGCCCGAGAAAAGTCACTTCGGACATCCAGAACTCACATTAAGAAAACTTTCCATAAAGTTGCTCGCGTCTTAACACGTCGAGAACCTGATGAAGACGTACCTCGTGTTCCTCTCGATCACGAGAATAAATCAAAATGTCATCGATGAAGACAATAACAAACTGAACCAAAAAGTCGATGCAAACCCGATTCATTAACTCCATGAATACCGCAGGTGCATTAGTTAGCCCGAACGGTATAACTACGAACTCATAATGACCATAGCGTGTACGAAACGCCGTCCTTGTGATACCCGACTCTTGAATTCGCAGCTGATGATATCCAGATCTTCAGTCGACCTAGGAAAATATTGAAGCTCCCTGAAGTTGATCTAAGAGATCATCAATACGGGGTAGAGGATACTAATCTTGATCATCACCCTGTTCAACTCCTGATAATTAATACACACACGAGACGAGCCACCCTTCTCCTTGACAGATCACACTGGTGCTCCTCACGGGGACGCACTCGGTCGGAGATAACCTTTCTCGAACTATTCCTCAAGTTGAATCTTCAACTCCTGCATTCTTGTCGGGGCCATCCGATACGGTGTCTTCGATAACGGGGACGTACCGGGCTCCAACTCACTCCTGAATTCCACTAATCTATGTGAAGGAAACCAGATAACTCGTCTGGAAGTACATCGTAAATAGATGACAATGATACCACGAATGATTGAACATTTCGATTGCCCTAGAATGGTCAATCGATAAAAAGTGATACAATGAATGATTGAACATCTCGACTGCCTTAGAAAGGCCAATCGATGAAAATGATACAATGAATGTTTGAATAACTCGATTGCCTTAGAAAGGCCAATCGATGGAAATGATACAATGAATGATTGAATGACTCGATTGTCTTAGAAAGGCCAATCGATGGAAATGATACAATGAATGATTGAATAACTCGATTGCCTTAGAAAGGCCAATCGATGAAAATGATACAATGAATGATTGAATAGCTCGATTGCCTTAGAAAGGTCAATCGATGAAAATGATACAATGAATGATTGAATAGATCGATTGCCTTAGAAAGGCCAATCGATGAAAATGATATAATGAATGATTGAATAACTCGATTGCCTTAGAAAGGCCAATCGATGAAAATGATACAATGAATGATTGAATAGCTCGATTGCCTTAGAAAGGCCAATCGATGAAAATGATACAATGAATGATTGAATAGCTCGATTGCCTTAGAAAGGCCAATCGATGAAAACGATACAATTAATGATTGAATAGCTCGATTGCCTTAGAAAGGCCAATCGATGAAAATGATACAGTGAATGATTGAATAGCTCGATTGCCTTAGAAAGGCCAATCGATGAAAATGATACAATGAATGATTGAATAGCTCGATTGCCTTAGAAAGGCCAATCGATGAAAATGATACAATGAATGATTGAATAGCTCGATTGCCTTAGAAAGGCCAATCGATGAAAATGATGCAATGAATGATTGAATAACTCGATTGCCTTAGAAAGGCCAATCGATGAAAATGATACAATGAATGATTGAACAATTCGATTGCGGAATTCCTCTGCTTCCGTCATAATAATAATTCTTCTGGAACAACGGGGATTACTTCCCTGAAGCACACATTCGACAACCAACGACGGAAATATAGCGACCAAACGCTAACAAACACTGAGGGTAGTATCAAGACGATCAAACCAACTAATACCGAAAATTACATCGTCCTAAGATAAATTCACCACGATTAGGTCCACCAACCAATCGCGGTCATTAAGCTTAATTCGGTATGATTTCCGAAAAATCTTCCATCGCCAGGTAGACCGATGGTATGAGGTCCACAAGCAATAGGACTATCCCAAAATAAGTCTATTCAAACATGATTCTAAAATGAATGAATGCGGTGCACCAGTATCCAAAAAGGTACACACAGGTTGAAATAAAATTACGAGTATACCTGAGGTCATTCGGGCCACCGGATCATCGATCCTCCTCATCACATGAATCTGGGACTTGCCGGCCCCCGAACCGGACGCTCCCGTCTGATAAATATGAGCCCCAACTCTATTTGCTTCCATTGTCTTAAATGACGTTGGCAAAGCAGTCTGATTCTGAAACACTGACTGCTTCGGGGCCTGAGATGCCGCCGGAGCCGACTTCGAGTCCTTTCGGTAAAAACGGGCCTTATGCCCAAAATTCCCGCAATTATGGCACGTGATAGACGGTTTCAGACACTTAGTGCTGTAATGACCCGGCGCTCCACAGTTGAAACAGATGATGGCCGAATTGGCCGCTCGGGATTGAGATCCCGCATGATTATGCACCGTAGGAGGTCGCTCAGAAACGATAGGACTCACACGAGGCTTCTTGAAGGTTGACTGACCGCCTTCGGATTGATTACGCTTCGTTGATTTCTTGCTAACATATGAAGGTTGTTGTTCAGCACTTTCCTTATCAGCTGGCTCATACGGGAGAGTTCTCTCGATTAATCCGGCCAGAGTGGCGCAATGATGATTGAGCAATTGCACATGGGTCATCATGGCCTGCATAAAAGTGAGTGGATCAACCCGAACATCTTCTGATCAAGTCGAGTCCTGGGCACGATTTCCCGACAGCGAGTGAGTATTTCCCGGGTTTCGGCCCGCACCGCGGCCTCTCCCCGTGCATCCCCTGACAGCTCTCCCCATACTGAAGTAGGAAGGTCGCATAATGATTATATTACCCGCATGATTATCACGTTATGATTATGTCATGAGATGATGAAAATGAGTATACATGCTCTAACTTAGTGATTATATGAATGATTTACTGAAGTGACATGATTATCTGATGAAATTCTTGAAATGATTATCTTGAATAACTTAACAAGATTAATAATATGATCATCCAGATCGACAACTGAGTAATGAAATGAATTGAGTAATTAATGAATTAATATGATCGTCCTGATCATTAACTGAGTAATGAAATGAATTAAGTGATTAATGAGTTAACATGATCGTCCTAATCACAATGAATGATGATGTTTGAGGATTGTTAATTGATGAATGATGAATGAATGACTATTGCCAGAAATTATACCATGGCGTTAGAAATCATACAGTTCTTTCGGTCTGATTGGCTCGGCATTTGCACAGGTCACACGTGACGCGAAAGTCCAATGATACTAGTCTGATGACGATGATTTCAAATGAGACATGACTCGGAAGGTAGTATTCAAAACCACGCTCCGATACCAACTCTGTAACACCCCAAACTAGGCGGATATTACAGTGCCGTGAATCCCCGACTGGGACCCACCAGGTGAATGAAAATGATGAATCAAATAATATAATTGTAGTACCGAACCACATTATATTACCAAATACTCCGATGAGGAGTTTAAGTACAACACACCAGGACAATACCGTATACTAGTATATTTTATATGAAGATAAAATACACAACACTGAATGAAACGGAGTATCCAAATGAAAGTCTGCAGCGGAAAATAAAGGACAATAACATGAATAACTGAAAGATCGGGGCCCCCTACTAGTATCACTGGGACTCCTCGCCGTCAACATGCTATTCCCGTGCTTTTTCCTTGCCATGACCTGAAAAACAAAATCCCCAGCCGAGGTCAGTTACACAGAACAACAATCCTCAAGGGTTGAAAATACACAATCATGATTTAACTGAAGTTATGAAATATCCTGTCGAAACATACGCAATCAAACATGCTATATAAATCAACTAAACAGTACGGCTCAAAGGAATGGCGCCACACTACGTCCGGGATGGAAATGTGTCCGTGCACAAGCCACCAACGAGTATCGATCGAATACACGTGTGGTCTTGTACCTAATCAGTCTCACGAAGCCATCGACTCGTGTGCACAGTCCAATGTGAGGCCACCAACCAACACACGACTATAATGTGCCCGACATGAAAATCCTACGCATACCAACCGGCACGCCAGTGCGACCCGGAATGCCACAATATAACCAAAAGTGACATCAAAATCAATAATGACTCACCGAGATGAAATGACAGCGAAATGAATGATAGCTCAATGAAATAATTGGAACCGTCGTCCCTCGTGAATGAAGTAATGAAATGACAATTACAAGTTTTGAAATGGTTAGTACCTTATGAATGAATTATGATTATGAATAAACAACAACGAAAGGAATGAATATCCTTTTAACTGAGTAAGAATTAACTTACTCAATACCGATGACAATTATCCTTCCACGAACAACGTCCTAATTGAGATATCGGTCGCTCGAACAACCTTGAATAACACAATAACCAACAATCCGTTCAACATACGTAACAAACATGAATATAACAAACTCAACACGTCGATACGACTAAACCAAGTCCATTGAGGCATTAAATCAAACACGTTGCGGCCAAACTCCGATTGTTTACAATCAAACCTCAATATACCAATATCAAATCCCCCAAGAAATGTTTCAAACCAACAAAACATCTTTAATACGATTAATAATCCAAAACGAATATCCAAAAACGTGATTATAACGACAATTAATCGAAAACCCCCAATTCCAACTTGATATTCAAAGTGTTCTTGAATAATCCTTCAATAATACACTGAATCTTTATACAAACTCATAATCATATACATATCCCTTCATATAACATGATTATAACGTCCAAAACATCATATCTCAACACAAAATCCAAATCCAAGATGTTGAAGAAATTACCTCTTGAAGATCCAACCACTTCGATCCGATGAACACGAGTTAAATCGAGTATCCGAGCTTCCCAAATGAATGAGGATGATGAAAATCTAAAACTCAAGTGATTGAGGATGGAAAAATCCTCCCTCAAGTCTCTCTCTCGGAACAAAATGAAGAAAAGGATGAAAATGATGAAAAAGTCCCGCCACCCTATATAAATCTGCCGGGTTACGTCCGTAACTCGGCCCTCATACGGCCGTAATATCCTGTGTCAACGGCCTTACGGCCAGAATCGCCAACTCGCACGGCCAGAACTCGCTTCGCCCAAAATCTCGCCGGACTTACGGCCAGAATCGCTCCGAGTTACGGGCGTAACTTCGCCGTCAAAAACATCTGCCGGCATCCTTACGGCCGCATTCCGCACACCTTACGGGCGTAACTTCGATGATACGGCCGTATCCGGCCAAACTTACGCGTAAGCCCTTCGTCGAAAATGACCAGGCACCTGCTGCCAGACGGCCGTATCCGGCCAAGCCTTACGGCCGTAGCTCTCGCCTTACGGCCGTATGCCGAAACCCTTACGGCCAGAACTCGCCCCGGCCAAAACGCCTCGGGCACCCTGCTCGACACGTACGGCTGTATCCCGCCAAGCCTTATGGCCGTACTGCCAAACTTACGGCCGTATGCCGAAATCCTTACGGCCGTAAGTCCCGCTCGTCCGAAATGGCCTGAAAACAACGAACGTCTATTACGGCCGTATCCGACACTCCTTACGGCCGTAACTCGTTGCTGGACAAGATGAAATTCCGACAACTCCGATTTCTCGCTACGATCGATGAATGATTCGACAAACCAAACTTTTGCGAACGCGAACTGTAACACCCCGAGATATTCGGAATAATTACAGCGCCGTAAACCCTTTAGGTAATGATTTACAAGGCTAATTTTAAAAGGAGTGTAAATATAATCCAATCGTACAACTGAAGTTCAAATACAGATTTAATTCAACCGATCAAATGAGTTAAGTTATACAACCATATCGAAAGGACATTATTAAAACAGACGTACTCGAGTACTAAATAGACCAAGAAGACAAATCACAATAACAATAACATCAACCACATCACTGAGCCATTTCATCGTCTCCGTTGTACGTGGTTGCTTCCCCGCTCCTCGGCTACCTGAACATCAAAACAATGTCCACCCCCGAAGGGGTTAGCAAAACAATGCTAGTACAAGTATCGTAATACATAAATCATCAATGCATCATAAAACATGCAAAACGGACTTCCGTCACCGGAATCCAACGATGCGAATACTCACGATTCCATCAACACAGTACAGGGTAATCCAGCGATCCAGCGCCCTTGTTATAGATCCCCATGATGATCCCGTCGGACCAACGCATGGTGGAAAACCCGTCCAGCGATCCAGCGCCCTCAGCATAGATCCCCATGATGATCCCGTCGGACCAACGCATGGTGGACATTCGATCCAGCGCCCTCAGCATAGATCCTCATGATCCCCTCGGATCATTTATACCATAAATCAATCAACTATGCATACATATATGCATTTCAATATATTCATCAATGTGAACAAATAACAACGAATACCACGAGAAATTTCAGAAATATATCTCATATTCAACAACATGAACAAAACCACAAGCATGATCAAAGTTTCAATATAAGCCGAACTCGACATATGATACTTGCCTCGAAAATGGCAAGAATGGAAATACTCCAACAAATGACACGCGTCCGTAAGCAACCGCCCCTCGATCGTCCCCTATGCAAGGCTCGGACCTAAGAAATAATAGAGAATTTCTCTCAAGTCGTACAAACGTCTAATAATCCGGTTTACGACCGCAAGCTCAAAAAAATGCATTCTGCCTGAACTACTTAGCGTGCGCTACGTACTATACGTAACGTGCGCTAAGTCCGCCCGTTAGCGTACGCTATCGTCTAAGCCTAGCGTACGCTAGCCATGGACTAACAGCTCTCTGATCAGCCGACTGACTCGGCTGATATCATAACGTACGTTACAAACCAAACGTAGCGTGCGTTAACTTATCCCCGATAGCGCACGTTAACTCTCGTATGTTAGCGTGCGCTAACCGTGCATGGCATATTACTATTGACAGAAAACTGGATTGAATGGTGATGATCTCATAAATTCTATGGTGATAATACAAGCCATCTTAGTGTATATCATGCTCATACGGTCTGAGAAAGATCTCTACGGATTAAACAACTACATGATACAAGGGTACGTATTATCATCAAAATTCATCTTGATCTCGAGAAAGTATCCTAAGTTCCCTTCGTCCTACATTCCAAAACGCATGATTCCAATATGTAAAACGTAACAACTTGGTAATATCCATCTACTGATCACAATTTGGTTTGAAGCTTCAGAATATGCTAGGAGTTCAAACACCAAGAGGTTCAATGGTTTATACAGTGAATAAGTATCGAAACATCGAAAATATCCTTCTAACACATGATGTTCGACTACTTAAGAATCTATCTAACAAGATAAACATGATCAAACGTCCTTCAGAAAACTACTATTATTGATGAAGAATCACCTACCTCAAGTAGTGAAGAACAAGGAGGAAATTCGAAGCAAATCCAACACTGAAGGCTTGAACACCAATCTTCAATGATCTACGATCTTCAATCACGAGCTAGAATGTTGCTAAGAAGTGTTTAGAACGTTGAGAGTAATATTCTAAGTACAAGAATTCAGGTGAGGGAGAATAAAGGACTGAAAATACGAAAAGGATGCTGTCCTATTTATAGGAAATGATTATTAGCGCGCGCTAGTCCCTGCTCGTAGCGTGTGCTAACGTCTTACTGACTTCACTATATTCAGCACTTAGCGTGCACTATTCACATGCCTGTAGCGTGCGCTAAGGCGTTGACTTGGCTTTTCCCGAAAGCGGTTCAGGTTCATGCCGACACAATCCGACCAAGATTCTCGGCCTGATCTCACCTACCACACGTCTCAATCAAATTGACCACGCTTAGCGTGCGCTAATGATCCTTTGTAGCGCGCGCTATGAATCCATGTTAGCGCACGCTACATATTGCCGATAGCGTGCGCTACATGCGCAGAGTTACAATTTTTAAGTCACATTCATGAAATCATACGCTCAACAACGCCGAATTATGTAATACGGAGAATAGTACTCAGACAAAAGTACAATCATTACAATATCACAAGTTCCAAATATGTAACAGAAATCTTGGGTATTACATCCTTCCTCCCTAAAAAGAAGTTTCGTCCCGAAACTTAAGATGAAAACAACTCCGGATATCTAGTCTTCATACTGTCCTCTGTTTCCCAAGTGGCCTCTTTGACTCCGTGTCATGACCATTGTACTTTAACCAAGTGTATTGGTTTATTCCTCAATAGTTTGATCCGACTCTCAAGTATCTTGATTGGTCTCTCTTCGAAGGTTCCATCATTAGCTATCTCGATCTCGTCGAAATCAATGACGTGACTGGGGTCCGGTACATACTTCCGCAGTTGGGATACGTGAAACACATTGTGAACGTGACTCAGCGATGGCGGTAAGGCCAACCTGTATGCTAAATCTCCAACTCTCTCGAGGATCTCAAATGGTCCGATATATCTCGGACTAAGCTTGCCTCTCCTCCCAAAACGGAAATCCCTCGTGTAGGAGACACCTTCAATAGTACATGATTCCCAACGTCAAACTCTAGAGGGCAACGACGTACGTCTGCATAAGACTTCTGTCGACTCTGGGCGGTCAACAGTCTTTCCCGAATCAAAGCTATCTTCTCTTGAGTCTGAACTATCAATTCCGGTTCTATCCCGATCAAGTCCGAAGAATCATCCCAGCACAGGGGTGATCGACATCTTCTTCCGTACAAAGCTTCAAATGGTGCCATCTTAATAGAAGCATGCCAACTATTATTATAGGTGAACTCGATCAAGGGCAAGTGAACTTCCCAATCAGTTGACCAATCTAATGCAGAAGCTCTAAGCATGTCTTCTACCGTTTGTATAGTCCTTTCGGACTGACCGTCCGTTTGGGGATGATAAGCCGTGCTAAAGTTGAGCTCAGTCCCCAAAGCCCTGTGAACTGCTTTCCAGAAGTGCGACACGAAACGACCATCTCGATCCGAAATAATGGTCTTCGGCGTCCCATGCAATCTGACTATCTCTGCAATAAATACTCGCGCCAAACTCTCGGGTCCCCATGTATCTTTAATTCCTAGGAAATGAGCCGATTTGGTTAGTCGATCAACTACAACCCAAATCATGTTCATTCCCATTCTAGTCTTTGGCATACTGGTGATGAAATCCATCGAGATGTCCTCCCACTTCCATTCAGGGATCGGAAGCGGCTTTAACATTCCGGCAGGTCGCTGATGTTCAATCTTAACCTGCTGACACGTCAAACACCTCGAAACATAATCTGCTACGTCCCTTTTCATATTCCCCCACCAGAAGTTTTGTTTTAAATCCTTATACATCTTACTACTACCTGGGTGAATAGAATAGGGCGCGCTATGAGCTTCCTTCAGAATAGTCCGTCTCAGATCATCATCATCGGGAATGCAATGTCGACTCTGAAATCTCAGAACTCCATCGTCTTGTATCACGAATCCTGGGGCTTTTCCCTTCTTTACTTCATCACATAATTGAAGGGTCAGAGAATCGTTCAACTGCTTAGATTTGATCTCCTCGACTAGTGATGAAGTCAGTTCCATCACATATAATTGCCCTTGGATTCCTGGTGTCCATACTTCAACCCCTTCACGGATCAGTTTTCGCTGAATGCTGGTTTGTGATGTAAGTGCTTCCAACACTCGAAGAGAAACAGGTTTACGGCTCAAAGCATCGGCTACTACGTTTGCTTTCCCCGGATGATAGAGAATCTCCAAGTCGTAATCCTTGATCAATTCCAGCCACCTTCTCTGCCTCATGTTTAATTCTTTCATGAAAATGTACTTGAGGCTCTTATGGTCTCAGAAAGATCCGCAACGAGTACCGTACAAATAATGTCGCCAAATTTTCAAGGCAAAGACCACAGCTGCTAGCTCCAGATCGTGAGTCGGGTAATTAACCTCATACGGTTTCAATTGCCGAGAAGCATAAGCAATCACCTTATCCTTTTGCATCAACACACAACCTAGACCCTGATTTGAAGTGTCGCTGTATACCATGAATCCATCAGTTCCCTCTGGTAGCGCTAATATAGGTGCTGTCGTCAGTCTCCTCTTAAGTTCGACAAAACCAGCCTGGCACTTCTCATTCCACGTGAACTTTTGAGTTTTCTACAACAGCTGAGTGATCGGACGAGCAATTTTGGAAACTCCCTCTACAAAGCGGCGATAATATCCAGCAAGTCCTAGGAAACTCCGGACTTCTTTCACGTTACTAGGAACTTCCCATTCCAAGATTTCTTCGACTTTTTTCGGGTCCACCTGAACCCCGTCGGCTGATATCACATGACCAAGGAAGGTTACTTCCCTAAGCCAGAACTCGCACTTGGAAAGCTTTGCATACAGCTGTTCCTTCCTCAAGGTGCTCAAAACCACACGCAAATGTTCAGCATGCTCCTCTGCGTCCTTCGAATATATCAAGATGTCATCAATGAAGGCGACCACAAATTTATCCAAGTATTCTAAGAATACCCAATTCATCAATTGCATGAACACCGCAGGAGCATTGGTAAGTACAAATGGCATTACTACAAATTCATAATGCCCGTACCGGGATCTGAAAGCAGACTTCGGTGCATCCGATTCCTTAATTCTCAACTGATGGTATCCTGATCGCAAGTCAATCTTCGAGAATACCCTTGCCCCTTGCAGTTGATCAAACAAGTCGTCGATCCGAGGTATAAGATACTTATTCTTGATCGTCATTTTGTTAAGCTCCCTGTAATCGATACACAGTCGGAGGGATCCGTCTTTCTTCCGGACAAAGAGAGCGGGCGCTCCCCAAGGAGAAACGCTAGGTTGAATATAACCCTTCTGTGACAATTCCTCCAGTTGCTTCTTGAGTTCATACATCTCGGTTGGTGCCATGCGGTATGGTGCTCTGGAAATAGGGGCTGCTCCAGGCTCTAATTCGATGGTGAATTCCACTTCCCTCTGCGGAGGTAGCCCAGGTAGTTCGTCAGGAAATACGTCGGAGAATTCATTCGCAACTGGAATCGATGAGAGCTCTATTCTTTCCTCTTTCCTCATGGCATAGCACCAAAGTCCATGACATCCCTGCTTCAGTAATTTCACGGCTTTCATTGCCTTGATCAATTTTACCGAGCTTCCTGCCTCCATCCTTGGAATAAGTGTTCAGATCCGTCATCAGCAATGATAGAAATAACTCTCTCCTGGTAATTCAGAATAGCTCCATAACGGTTGAGCCAATCGTCTCCGAGAATTAAATCGTCACCGTAGATGTCAACTACAATAAGATTCGATAGCCAATCTCTTCCTCCTATAGTCACTGGAAAATCCCTAGCTTCTAGGGTTCCCACAATTTTCTCTCCACTCGGTAATCCCACAACATAAGGTTCACAATTATACAAGCACGAGATTTTCAAACGATTAACACAGTTCAAAGATATAAAAGAATGCGTAGCTCCCGAATCAAACAAGACACTAACTGGTTGCAAAAGGATCTGAATCGTACCTGATGCAACAGTTGTGTTCTGATCATCCTTCTTCATCTCGTAAATACGTGGAGGAACAGACCCAGCGCTGGATGCCTCTCTTTTCCCAATATTCTGCTGTGGGAAACCGCTCTGCTGCGTCTGGTTTACACTAGTGTCCTTCGGAACCGGTACAGGAGTGCGAGTACCAAAAGATCGGGTCGCATTCCCATAAAATGTTGCGCGATGTCCTTCCTGTCCACACTCGAAACAGGTCACAGCAGGCGCGAAACAATCACGTCGAACATGTCCCGCTTTGCCACAGTTATAACACTTCTTCCATGCGTCTGAAACAGTTGGTGCTGCCCTAAACTTCCTTCCACCTCGAGAAGGATGCGGAGGTCTCCTGGATGAATGAAAGGAGGACTGACCCCTGCAAGGCCCGCTACTCTTATTCTCCGTGAAGTTGCCAGACACCTTCTGTTTCTTTGCTTCCGTCGATTTCTATACTGCTGCCTCCTTCATATCATAGGCCAACGCCTTGTCCTGATACTGTCGCAAGGTGGTACATTCAAATCCGGACATATATTGCTGAATTTCCGGCTTCATTCGCATGTCAAAATGGAAAATCCTTTCCGCCTCGGTCCTAACCAAGTGGCGCACATAAGTCAGCTGGTGATTAAAGGTCTTAATCACGTCCGTCACAGATGCTTCTAAATTTTGTGGTGAGAAAAACTCCCGAACTCGGGCTTCTCTAACTGGGCGAGGACAATACTGCGCTTCCATCATCAATTTGAATTCCGTCCAGTAAACATTGTGCTCCTCCGGTCGAATGGCCTCCCACCAGTCGAAAGCCTCCCCGTCGAAGATACCGCGACCGGAACCTTCCTATCGTTGGGACAGCTTAATCCCCGCAAAAATCTTTTCTAATTCCTTCACCTGATCCCAAGAAAGCGTCTCACAGAACTGGCCAAATTTCGGAGGATGCAATTTGATCACTTTAAGCCATTTATCTCCTCGATTATCCATGTTATGTCTTGTCCCATCGCCGTCTGCATGCGATCCACAACTTGAGCAAACCGGTTTATCCGGGCAACCACTGCCAAGCACTCGCACGTTAGGATCTGCATTATTATTTGTCGATCCCTGCTGTCCCCTGGAATGGGAATCCGTTCGACTAGCGGTTATCTCTGGGGTAGATACCGACTCTTCTTGTCTCGCATTTCCACGTCCGCGTCCGCGTCCAAGACCTCCTCTCAACATACTGTAAACATAAATACTCAATATCCAGGGCAAACTTTCTAAAAGTACATCCATCAATGTTCACAAAACATGAATAAAATAAAACGGTAGTATTTGAGATTTAGGAACTTACAACCACGGTCCACACGACGATGCTGGCTCAGCAGTGATGTTACGAACGACCAATAATCAAATAACGTAAATGCACTCCAACTAACCCGACTGCCAAGATATCCATGAATCTTAGCTCTGATACCATATTCTGTAACACCCCGAGATATTCGGAATAATTACAGCGTCGTAAACCCTTTAGGTAAGGATTTACAAGGCTAATTTTAAAAGGAGTGTAAATATAATCCAATCGTACAACTGAAGTTCAAATACAGATTTAATTCAACCGATCAAATGAGTTAACTTATACAACCCTATCGAAAGGACATTATTAAAATAGACGTACTCGAGTACTAAATAGACCAAGAAGACAAATCACAATAACAATAACATCAACCACATCACTGAGCCATTTCATCGTCCTTTCGGTACTGTGGTTGCTTCCCCGCTCCTCGACTAGCGGAACATCAAAACAATGTCCACCCCCGAAGGGGTTAGCAAAACAATGCTAGTACAAGTATTGTAATACATAAATCATCAATGCATCATAAAACATGCAAAACGGACTTCCGTCACCGGAATCCAACGATGCGAATCCTCACGATTCCATCAACACAGTACAGGGTAATCCAGCGATCCAGCGCCCTTGGTATAGATCCCCATGATGATCCCGTCGGACCAACGCATGGTGGAAAACCCGTCCAGCCGATCCGGGCCCTCAAAGATAGATACCCATGATGATCCCGTCGGACCAACGCATGGTGGACATTCGATCCAGCGCCCTCAGCATAGATCCTCATGATCCCCTCGGATCATTTATACCATAAATCAATCAACTATGCATACATATATGCATTTCAATATATTCATCAATACGAACAAATAACAACGAATACCACGAGAAATTTCAGAAATACATCTCATATTCAACAACATGAACAAAACCACAAGCATGATCAAAGTTTCAATATAAACCGAACTCGACATATGATACTTGCCTCGAAAATGGCAAGAATGGAAATACTCCAACAAATGACACGCGTCCGTAAGCAACCGCCCCTCGATCGTCCCCTATGCAAGGCTCGGACCTAAGAAATAATAGAGAATTTCTCTCAAGTCGTACGAACGTCTAATAATCCGGTTTACGACCGCAAGCTCAAAAAAATGCATTCTGCCTGAACTACTTAGCGCGCGCTACGTACTATACGTAACGTGCGCTAAGTCCGTCCATTAGCGTACGCTATCGTCTAAGCCTAGCGTACGCTAGCCATGGACTAACAGCTCTCTAATCAGCCGACTGACTCGGCTGATATAATAACGTACGTTACGTACCAAACGTAGCATGCGTTAACTTATCCCCAATAGCGCACGTTAACTCTCATATGTTAGCGTGCGCTAACCGTGCATGGCAGATTACTATTGACAGAAAATTGGATTGAATGGTGATGATCTCATAAATTCTATGGTGATAATACAAGCCATCTTAGTGTATATCATGCTCATACGGTCTGAGAAAGATCTCTACGGATTAAACAACTACATGATACAAGGGTACGTATTATCATCAAAATTCATCTTGATCTCGAGAAAGTATCCTAAGTTCCCTTCGTCCTACGTTCCAAAACGCATGATTCCAATATGTAAAACGTAACAACTAGGTAATATCCATCTACTGATCACAATTTGGTTTGAAGCTTCAGAATATGCTAGGAGTTCAAACACCAAGAGGTTCAATGGTTTATACGGTGAATAAGTATCGAAACATCGAAAATATCCTTCTAACACATGATGTTCGACTACTTAAGAATCTAACTAACAATATAAACATGATCAAACGTCCTTCAGAAAACTACCATTATGGATGAAGAATCACCTACCTCAAGTAGTGAAGAACAAGGAGGAAATTCGAAGCAAATCCAACACCGAAGGCTTGAACACCATTCTCCAATGATCTACGATCTTCAATCACGAGCTAGGATGTTGCTAAGAAGTTTTTAGGACATTGAGAGTAATATTCTAAGTATAAGAATTCGGGTGAGGGAGAATAAAGGACTGAAAATACGAAAAGGATGCTGTCCTATTTATAGGAAATGATTATTAGCGCGCGCTAGTCCCTGCTCGTAGCGTGCGCTAACGTCTTACTGACTTCACTGTATTCAGCACTTAGCGTGCGCTATTCACATGCCTATAGCGTGCGCTAAGGCGTTGACTTGGCTTTTCCCGAAAGCCGTCCAGGTTCATGCCGACACAATCCGACCAAGATTCTCGGCTTGATCTCACCTACCACACGTCTCAATCAAATTGACCACGCTTAGCGTGCGCTAATGATCCTTTGTAGCATGCGCTATGAATCCATGTTAGCGCACGCTACATATAGCCGATAGCGTGCGCTACATGCGCAGAGTTACAATTTTTAAGTCACATTCATGAAATCATACGCTCAACAACGCCGGATTATGAAATACGGAGAATAGTACTCAGACAAAAGTACAATCATTACAATATCACAAGTTCCAAATACGTAACAGAAATCTCGGGTATTACACGAACAAGTCCAACACATGCCAAAAATGATACTTCCAGCACAAGACTACCAATCACGATGATTATGATAATACTCCCGTTCCGACACTCAAACGGAGATGAAATGACGATCGGTAACTGATACACGGTTACAGCATGCCAAATGAACGCAAATGAATGAATCATGATTGATGAACGATCATTAATGAGTGAAAATTACTGAGTGATAATTACCGACTGATAATTACTGAATGATAATGAATGAATTACAACAGGGTATTACAGATATGCTTTGAGACCCATAAATATTATGTGTTACAGTATGAGGTAGCAGAATATAATAGTTGCGACAAAACCGATGATCTTGAGAAGCTATGATTTTGGAAAATCAATATGTCGGTTGAACTTGGAAAAACGGAGTTGTGTATTTGAGAGAAATGTTGTGGATTGTTGAGAGGAACATGTAATCATGTTGGTTTATTTTCAGATATATGAAACTGATTTGAACATTTGAAAATGATATTTTCAAAATGATATATTTTGAATAAACTATTTTGCTCGCTGTCGTAAAAATGTATTTGTTCTAAAATTGATTTTGAGAACAGTATTTTTATTAATAAAATGTGTCTTTAAAACTTGTTTCGTCATGGCATAGTTGAAGTGTTGTAAAACGGAATAATGGTCGATGTTGCGAGTCATCTGTGGAAAAAGATGATTTTAACAAAGTCTATACAATAAGATTTTGGATTCTATCGTGTGATTTTGTGACCGAATGTCAGTGGAATTGGTGACGAGCTGAATTGGTATACAGGAGTATGGATCTGGTCAATCATTTGCATAATTTCATTTTATTTAATTGTGTGTATTCAAAAAGAATTGTCATCGAGAACTTGACATAAGCGAGCCAGTCTAACATTTCAAAAATTGATTTTGTGATCTTACAAAAATATATGTTTTGAGTTTTGAAATTCTTGAAAGAACTTTCGAATATTGGTCTTATTGACAAGATTATATGATTCCAGAGCTATTTTGAAAATGTGATTGGTACACGTACAAATGTAATGCGTAATGCATATCATAGTGAAGTCTTGGGTAAGACTCATGAGTTGGATAACACATCAAATTGTCTGAGGAAAAGAGATTCGAATTTCAGCATGGTAGCTTGGAGTATCCATGGATAACCGGTTAGTTGATCAGAAAATAGAAATATGTTGCATGTTGTAGAGTTGGTACAGAATATGATTTTGGAACTTCGGGTTTTGTGAAACCGGGGCATGTGTGCTATGTGGCTATATTGGTATGGTAATAACGTGATTTTGCGATAGTGGTTTTAGACTTTTGAGACATATTGATTGGTCGTTCACACTCCATGTATGATTGTGTATGTTCAACGGTTTGTGACTGATTGTTCGTACGCCCGAGGGGTATGTTCAACAGTCAGTTGTGTTTCGTTGATATCCACTGTATGTGATTTGTGTAACGTTTTGAGAACTTTATTCTTTCGTATATCTTTTTTTGTGGTTCTGTAGATCGTGTTGGAGCTTACCGTGTGAAGGTATTCTCGATTATTGTTAATCGTTTGTTGGTAGTATCGGAGTTTATCATATGGATGATATTCTCAGTTGTGTTTTGACCTTTGGTTGGTCGTATTGGAGTTTATCATGTCTATGATATTCTCGGTTAATCTATTGGTTGATCATTGTTATTGATCGCATGAGCATTCGGACTTTGTGTCGATGTTTCGGGATTTGTTGCCATTGCTTTGGGCAGTTGTTTCGCATGTGTATCCTGTATTATTGGTTTTTATCAGGATTGGGACTTGATTATGCGATCATGCAGACAGGCTTTGACACGGATGGATTATTCCATAATTGAGTTATAACGACGTATTTTGTTGAAATTTGTGAAATTGTGATTGTAAGCGTATTAAGGCTTTGAAGTGGGGTCAATTGCTAATATCGCAGGAGATCATCGACTTCACGCATTTGTAAGTACTGTTTTGGTTATTCGTTAATGATGATGATTGATCGGTTTCGTGATAATTATGGATATTGTGGTTGAACTTTTGGTTGTGACCGGGTTGCAAGTTTCGAGAACGGAACTTATTTTAAGTGGTGTATTATGTAATATCCTGAACTTCTACTATAGTCGTTTAATGTTATTTTATCTGAATTACACTGCACATTGAGGAATCTGTACAGTAGAAATGAAATAATTGAAGGACTGAGACATATGTACTGGTATAATTGTCGTACTTGGTCGACAATTGCATTTGAAGATATTGTGTGTCAGGCGTATTGTATGAGAATATTATTGGAATGAGTACATGTATTCAGTATGTCATGTATACGTATCTCGTATGTCGAGACGACGGATAGGAACAATTGGAATTTGCTAAGTATAGCCTGATTAACGTACGCAAATGAAGGACATAGCGCATGCTAATGTGCAGGCTTACCGAACGCTAAATACGAATACTAGCGCACGCTAAAGCCTAAGGTTAGCGCATGCTAATTGTAGATCAGTCAAAAAGGGAATCCTGACAATCGTGGGTGATTTTAGCAAGTGGGACACAGGCATCTTCAAAGTGGGTGCAGATTGTCGAGTCAACTATGGGTAGGGCGCGCTACCTGTGGAGAATAGTGTACGCTAATGAGTATTTTACTATAGCAAGTCAACGTCGATATTATGTACGCTTTGGCATGGGTTTTGCGTACACAAATCATTGTGCGAAGTAAGGCAGTAGCCTCTGGACTATGATAGCGCATGCTAAGAAAGTCAGTTAGCGCACGCTATGGCAAGTAACGCACGCTACCTTGTGAGAATAGCACACACTAAAATTGTTGGACAGAAACTCAGCTTACTGCCAGAATGGGGTAGCGCACACTAAAGATAATCGTTAGCGCACGCTAATAACGTACGGTATAAATATGTGCAGTTGGGTATTATTATTGATTTCGGCCATTTCCTCCCTTCATCCGATAGAGAGTGTTCTTGGAGGAGCTTTTGAGGTTCCAAACACTTGAGTATTTGTAGAGTTGATCATCCTTGACATTATTGAGCTTGGAAGTAATTGGAAACGGAATCAACCTTGAGAATCAACTCTTTTCTTCGAAGAGGTAATTACTATTCACTTTGGATTTTGTTTTGGATTGAATATTAATGTTCTTGAGTCGATGATTATTAAATAAACGAGTTGATAAGTATGATTATGAGATGGATTACCGAATTACGATTATGTTTCTGTTGATATATGGATATTGATATTATTTTTGTGGTTTTGAATTGTGTTGTTTATCTTCAAGAGATATTTTGATTTGGGGTTTTGATGTTGTTGTTGTTTACTTCGTATTACGATAAATATGGAAATTATATGATGATTCTTGGTGTTTCATTGAGTTTGTATTGAGGAACAAGATGATATATCGATATATATGTCTTGGATTACGAGTTAGACGATGGTTTAGATGTTAGAGCATATTGGATTATGTTGGTTTGTTGGTTATGATCATGGTTATGGATTATTTGGTATTCTTGAAGAACTTCTTGGTGAATATAGCATAGCAAGATGACTATATGTTGAAGTATTGATGTTTTTGGATATGAACATGGAATGTTCATATCTAGAATTAAGTTATGTTGATTGATGATGTGATTTCCGTGTAACAATACAAGTATGATAATGAGATTGAATTGGAAATATTATGGTTAATCTTGGAATATGATTATTAGTAATACTGAACTATTCGGATGATTCGAATTAGTGATTATATCGGTATTATTTTACTTCGAGTTTACAATTATGAGCAAGGAGGAATCTTGTTAATTCGTATATGAGATTGGTTTCGGAAGTGAGTATCTTATAATCCCTATTATCGGGTTGGGTTGATTGTTGATATAATTATCAGATTATGGAATCGTATTGTGGTAATGAATTCGTGATTGATTGATTTGGGTTATTCGGATTTATGTTTTATCAAGATATCGTTGAACCATTGAGTTTGATTGGTTGGTTATGTAGGTTGTTGATTGTTATCGGTTTGTTGTTAATTGATTATTGCAATAGGTTGTGAGGATTGATCGATGATTAGAATAACATGTTGCAGTCGAGTTCGAGGATGCTCGAGAATCGATGCAGTCGGAGTCGAGGAGCTGGTAGACGACGACAAGGAATTGGTAGTGGCTTCACTATCATCGTATCGGTATTGAGGCAAGTTATTACTTGCTCAATTTAAAGCATTTAATGAATGGTTTCAGTTCCATTCGTTTATAATTCGTATAGCAATGATTATAATTGTGAACTCTGGAGATTTGGAATTGTACGTTGTTTTCGGATTTTTAGAAAAACATATTGTATATGATTTACTTTTGTTATTTGTATACTTGGGTATCGAGGATACATTGTGATTAAGACGAGGATATGAGTTATCTATAGTCCATAATATTTCGAATCGTCGAATATTTAGGATAATCGTCGGTGATGGTTTTTGACATCGAGATTGCTCTTGAAGGACTAGGGGCAAGTACTGTAATCATTTTGTCATTTTGTGTGGATCATTTTGGGATACATTCGTGTATTGTTGCCGTCCTGCATTTGTGTATTGTTGTTAACATGCATTTGTGCATTGTTGTCGTGTCCACCTCGTGCTGATCTGTCGGGATAATCTTGGGATCTATGCTAGCGTGCGCTGGATCATTGGACGGGTTTTCCACCTCATGTTGGGCCGACGGGATCATCTTGGGATCTATGCAGTGAATGCTGGATCATCAGATTACCCATGTGTTGCTGTTGTGCATATGTATATTGTTGGTTATCCACCTCGTGTTGATATAACAGGATCATCTTGGGATCTATGCTGTGTACGCTGGATCATCGGATTTCCATTGAGTATACATTTTTGTTATTGCTGTGAGAATATTGACATTGTCATATGAGTATGCATTTGTAGGTCTTGTGTTAGGACCAAATCCGTATGTTGTTTGATTTGATCTCGGATTAGACTAACGTGAGTCGTTGTTGTAATATCCGAAATTTCTACTACTGTTGTTTAATGTTATTTTATTCGAGTTATGTTATACAGCGTGGAATCTGTACAATATGGATAAAATAAATGAAGGACTGAGATGTCTGTATTGGTAAAATTGTCGTACTTGGTCGACAATTACATTTGAGTATATAGCATGTCGTGTATATGTATTCGGTATATTGAGACGACGAGCAAGATCAGTGCAAATGGCTAAGCCATAACGTACGTTAAGCATGTGAGCTTACGTATGTTAATTCCCAAAGGTTACGTACGTTAACATTAGGTCATTACCTACGTTAAGGCATCAGGTGAGATATAGTTGGCTGATCAGAGAGGACCTTGTCAAGCGTAGCGTACGTTAAGAATAGGAGCTTACGTACGCTAAGGCACAAACGTAATGTACGTTACGTAGAGTACATAACATATGTTATGAAGAGAATCAGACAGGATCAGGCTATAGCCGACAAGTGGGTCCCATGGTCGGCAGCTTTCGGTACAAACCGCGGGCGGGCGAGTCAATGTCGTATATTACGTACGTTATGGACTACCAATTACGTACGCTAAATGGATATTTACTGTAGCAAGTCAACGTATGTATTACGTACATTATGGCATATGCATTACGTACGTAAGCAATCAAACGAAACAAGGTAGTGAGCTCTGGAATGATGTTACGTACGCTATGTAGGACCTATAGCGTACGTAAGGAAGAATTACGTACGTTAATGTTGATTGGTAACGTATGTAATGAGCGCCGTAGATTATAAATTAAGGTTCGGTCTTTCATTTCTTCACGAAAAGAAATCGATGCTTTTCCCTCAACTTCGTCCCTCTGAGTATGGTAGTGAAGATAAACCTCTTCTATCTTGGCTATAAGCTTGTAAACATGGATTTGGGGCTTGGATATGAAGATATCAATGATCCTTGGGGTGTTTGATGGTGTTGTTCATGTTCTTGAGGTATGTTGTTGAACTCTACACCTTGATTTCGGATTCTTGGTATTGTTATCTGTATTTGATTCGTATGATGATGATTATGGTGGTGTTGATATGATTCTTAATGTTATGATAAGTGTATATTGAAGAATATGATGATACATGACTTGGATTATGACACTACAACAAAAAGAGGCATTGACAACGTTTTTTTTAACAACGTTTTTAAAAAAACGTTGTCATTTAGGTTTTCGACAACATTTATTTTTAAAACGTTGTAGTATTTCTCTTTTGACAACGTTTATAAAAGAAACGTTGTGGTAATGAAAATAGACAATGTTTAGCAAAGAAACGTTGCACTATATTACAACGTTTAATTGTTAAACGTTGTGAAAAGAGAAATACTACAACATTTTTTTTATAAACGTTGTATTATTGTCTCACTAAAATCTTAATACAATAAACTAGAAAAAGGAAAAAAAAAGAAAAACAAAAACTGTAAAAGGAGAACGGCTTCTCCCCACAGACGCAGTCAAGCAAAGGAGTTCTTGGGCATCACAGCGATACTGGTCGGAGGCGGGAGGCGGCGCTGCTCTTAACACTCTCCACAACAACAACAACACTGTATCATCTCTCTTCCTTCCCCGTTTGTTTCCCCTATACCCTAGCCCTCATGATTTTGAGATTTTGAGCGGGCATTGATTCAGAGTCTGATTCTGAGGTAAATTTAGGGTTTGTAAATAATGACGATGATAATCACGATAATAACAACTATCCTACTAGTGAAAACGAAAGAGAGGAGTTTGAATGGGAGGAGGTGAGTGAGAGAATTCATTTTGATGAGAGAGATAACTTGAATCTGGTGATCAATGGAATAGAGGAAGTATCTGTTTCATCCGCTATTTCTTTAGATGAATTAGCAGAGGAACAGAGGAACTTAGAGTGGGAAGTTTTGTTGGCAGTGAATAATTCAGAGAGCACTTTTGAGTTTGAGTATACGAATGTTAATCGTGGGTGATGATTGGAGTATTCTTACTCGTGCCAATTTTATTAATTTAAGCTTCCAATTTGACGTGATTTGAATCTTTATTTGCTATTTCATTGCATAACATTGCTGTATTGGTTGAAACACAGTTATGGAACATTGTGTGGATCCATCATATGCGCATGTATGTTTGATGTTTATGTTTTTTCAGTCTTATCTGGGTCAGATTTCCCTGGTTTTCAATTTACTTTAGGTCGATTTAACAAAAAAATCGAATTTGAAGGTCATAGAAATAATAATCACAACAGACACCGTATGAACCATCAAACATACGGAGTTTAAATATTATTATCTCTGGTTTTCACATTTTTTTGTTAGCTTTGGGCTAGCAGTTAAGGTACAATGAGATGTACTAAATTATTAATTCTTCAAACTGTGCTAATATTATTATCTCTTGTAGTGTTCTCGGTGTACTCATAATTCATATCGATGGATAAATCGTGGGTGAATCCGCCCAGGTTTTCACTCTAAGCTTAAATAGTAGTTTCATAGCTGCTTGTTGTCTTATGCCAGCTATGTAATATGTATAATTTTGTTTGTAGGCCAACTGCTTACGGGAAGGAGTAAGAAATTTTGTAGCAGTAAGTTTGGAAAGTCTAGGAAATCCCTCTAAAATTAGATGTCCCTGTACTCGATGCAGAAATTTGGATTACCAGTCTAGTGATGATGTAGTCTCGCACTTGGTTATATATGGTACGGATAAGACATACGATGTTTGGATTTTTCACGGGGAAGAACGTCCTAGCACTTCCTCCAATAGGACATTTGATCTTGATGATATATCAGATACATATAGGATGTTCATAGATGCACGTGTTAACGAGGAAACGATTCCAAATTATCTTGAAGCAATGGGAGATGAGGGGTTTTCAAAATTATTAGAAGATGCAGAAACTCCCTTATATATGGGTTGTAGTGACTATACAAAGTTGACAGCGACAGTTGTGCTTTTCAAACATAAAGCCGTTAACGGCATTTCTGACAAAGCATTTACTGATCTTCTCAAAATTTTATGTCACATGTTGCCACAGAAGAATGTACTTCCTAGTTCCACATATACTGCAAAAAAATTACTTAAGAGCTTTGACTTGGGTTATGAAAAAATACATGCATGTGCTAATGATTGTTGTTTATTTAGAAAAGACTTGGCAGATCTAGACAATTGTCCAAGGTGTGGGAAATCCAGGTGGAAAGTGGTAGGAAAAGGAGATGAGCGTAAAATTAAAAAGGGGGTACCAGCCAAGGTGTTGAGATACTTTCCTATTATTCCCAGATTTAGAAGGATGTTCAGATCATTAGATAATTCTGAACAATTATTGTGGCATAGCAGTCATCATAGTAACGATAACAAAATGCGACATCCTGTTGACTCGCCACAGTGGAAGTCTATTGATAGTCATCTAATCCTAGGAATTTAAGACTTGGACTTGCCACAGATGGATTTAATCCTTATAGTAATCTTAGTTCTACACATAGTTGTTGGCCCGTGATGCTTGTTAATTACAACCTCCCCCCTTGGCTATGCATGAAAAGGGAAAATATGATGTTAACTTTGCTAATCCCTGGTCCAAGGCAACCAGGAAATGATATTGATGTATATTTAAGGCCATTGATTGAAGATTTGAAAGAGTTATGGATAAGTGGGGTTGAGGTGTACGATGCATTTACGAAGAGCATTTTCAATCTGAAGGTTATTCTCATGTGGATGATTAATGATTTTCCGGCTTATGGAAATCTAGCTGGGTGTACGACTAAGGGTAAGATGGCATGTCCTATTTGTGGTGCTAATACTTGTTCAATTTATCTACCTCACAGTCACAAGTGTGCGTATATGGGTCATCGATGGTTTCTTATACCCAATCATCCTTACCGAAAGAAGAAGAGTTGGTTTGATGGAACCCATGAGAAGAGGGGGAAACCTCATATATTGTCTGGTTGTGAAATTTTAGCAGTTGTTAATGGGATTGAAAATGATTTTGGAAAATGGGATGAAATGAGCAGTGATGAAGAACCGAGACAAGGAAGGGCAAAAGGTAAGAGAAAGAAGAAAAGGAGGAGGAAGATTATAAAGAAAGTTAAGGTCTGAATTGGAAGAAAAATCAATTTTTTTGAGTTGCCATATTACGAGGTATAACAAATTTTGTGCTTTAATGTTAATTCAATATAATGATATAGTTAATAGCTAGCTGATAACTAATAAAATATCTTATTTTTAGCATTTGTTGGTACGTCACTGTTTGGATTTAATGCACATCGAAAAAAATTGTGGTGAGAGTTTGCTGTGCACCTTGCTTGATATAAAAGGAAGATCAAAAGATGGCCATAGTGCTCGTAAAGACTTGGAAAGTATGGGAATTCGGCCAGAGTTGCACCCAAGGCTTGATGAGAATAGTAAGTTAGCCCTTCCACCAGGCCAACATACGTTAACAAGTTCTGAGATAGAGACATTTTATTGGCGACTAAGAAATTTGAAAGTTCCCGACGGGTATAGCTCTAATATTGCAAACAGTTTTGCACAGAATGACAAGATACTTGGACTCAAGTCCCATGATTACCATGTATTGATGCAACAGTTATTGCCGGTCGCATTGAGAGGACTTCTACCAAAAGGGCCAAGAAATGCATTACTTCGTTTCTGTTCATTTTTCTATGATATAAGCCAAAGAGTGGTTGATGTCGAAAAAATTGAAGCTGCAGAACAGGAGATAATTGATACATTGTGCATGCTTGAAAGATATTTTCCTCCTTCATTCTTTGATATTATGATTCACTTGACAATACATTTAGGCCGGGAAACTCGTCTTTGTGGATCAAATCAATTTCATTGGATGTACCTGTTTGAAAGGTATTTGATATCCATTTATTATCTGGTAATAGGCTTGAATGATATTTTCCTTCCTAATTTATATCCAATATTTTTAGATTTATGAAGCCGTGCAAGGAATATGTTAGAAATCCTGCACGACCCGAAGGATGCATATGTGAAGGCTATCTTGCCGAAGAATCCATACGATTTTGTTGTGAGTACATTAAGGAAAGTTGTGTACTATTTGAAACACATAAACGCAATGAGGAATACCAAAATGAAAACACATTTGAAGGACGCCAATTTCTAAAGGAGAGCATACTAAATTGTCTAATGAAGACATGCAAAATGGTCATCGATATGTGTTGTTTAATACGGCATAAGTGGAACCATATGAAGTGTAAGTTTAAGATATATGCAATTTTGTCTAGTTTGTTTATTAGGAATATTTTCACATTATTTGTTTTTAGGATGCATATGGAAGAGTTGAAGATGTTACATACTGATCTATCCGATGATCAACTTTCAAAGATGCATTCAGACACTTTCTCTAGTTGGTTTACAAAAAAGGTTTTTTTACATATTATTTGGACTTTATTAGTTTATACATTGTGAATAAGTATGTTATTTATTTAAAATAAATATACAGGTTAAAGACCAAATAGCCTAATAATAAAGTGGTTATCATATGGGCCTAGAAGGCAAGCGCTCTCATATTCTGGCTATATAATAAATGGTCGTCGATTTCGTACCAAGGACACCGAAAAGTCCACACAGAATAGTGGTGTTTCACTTGAAGCAACTATAATACGTCAATCTGGTCCAAATGAGAATTGCCAATCTAGTAGCAACACAATAGGTCATTACGGGATCTTGCGTAACATTATAGTGTTGGACTATCTTATGTTTCAGATTCCCTTATTTAAGTGTGATTGGGCAAATATCTATCGTGGAGTGAAGGTTGAAGATGGATTTACATTAGTCAACTTTGCTCAATTTCAAGATCAATTTAAAGGAGATCCTTTTATACTAGCAACGCAAGCCTCACAAGTATTCTATTGGAGAGAAAGCAAAACATCTAATTGGCAAGTTGTTGTCAGACCACCACCAATGGGCTATCATGATATGGAGATCTATGATAAGAGTGATGATGAGAATAATGAATTGTCGTGTAATCCACTTGATGTATCTTTGCTTGATAAAACCGATGATTGCCAAGATAGTACTTGCGCAAGAGTGGGATGTGATGACAAATTGGTATATTTGATAAGTATTTATGTTATTATGACTATTTTTTCTTAATTATAGTGTCATTATGTTTGTTTATTATATTACTTGTACTCACATATTTAAAAAATTATTTGATTGCTTTTCTTCCATATAACAGGTAGAGGCTGAGTAGGAGAATCTTTAGATAACTCTATCAAAGTTTGTCGACGTGATCACAATGGGTAATGATGGGATAGAGGTAAGAGTTAGTGTTACCATAATGATTTTACATGTGTATGTCATTGTTTTTAGTTATAAAATATATACTCCCTCCGTCCCAAATGCTAACAATAGTGTCATTATGTTTGTTTATTGCATTTTTTCAAAGCAGATTTTAATGCAGATTTTTCACATTAGACACTGAAAATTAGTTCCATGTCCCAGATTGTTCAATGCAGATTTAAACTGAATTAGTTATTAAATATATACGTACAAATATTGTGTTTACTAACTTTACAATTGTAATATCCGCAATTTTCGATTTTCGGTAAATTTCTTTTTTCGATCGGAGTCCGTTTTGACGACTCGCTCATGACCGTTTCGTCATTCTGAGAATGATTAATTCTACACTTTTTGACATCCGAGTTCGTTTCGGTGTCGTTTTGTTGAGTTCCGTGCTTTTTAGCGACTTTTCCGCACTTGAGTTTGATTCTTGCGAATCTCGTTTGAAACTGCTGTTTCGAGTTTCCCGTAAGTCCGTTTAACTTTGTTAGACGTGTTGTGAACTTCGGTTTGGTTATTCGATCACATATCGTGATTTCCGGGCGTTTTGGGCCATTTTATAATTTCTTGAAAGTTACGGGTATCCGTATCTGTAATTGTTGTCTCGACCCGTTTCTTGGTCGCGTATGACTAATTATGGTATTATGTTTTCATTCCGGGTCGTTGATGTTGTCCGCGAACTTTTCGTCGTGTTCGTTCCGTGCATTTTCGGAAATCGGGTCGTCGAGCCCTGGCGGTTGCGGGACTGGCCGGACGGTTGCGGGACTGGCCGGACGATTGCGGGCACCGGCCGGACGGGTGCGGCAGGAACCGGCATAGCGCACGCTACCGCCGGAAGGCTGCGCGTGCTAACCGGCCGGTGTAGCGCACGCTACCGGCTGGCCTAACGCACGCTAGCGGGTCTGGACAGTGGAGTCCTGGGGGTTCTGGAATCGGTCAGGCTCGGCAGGTAGCGCACGCTACTGTCGGACGCTGCGTACGCTATGGCCGGAAGGTAGCGCAAGCTACGGCCGGAAGGCTGCGCACGCTACCTAGCCGAGAAGTCTAGTCCAGAAGGCCACTGGATCGCGGCCTGGGCCGATAGCACACGCTAGCTCGGCAGCCTAGCGCGCGCTAGTCCGACCCAGTATAAATGTGGCTGAGCAGTCACATTTCATCTCGTTTTTCATTTCCTCTCCTTCTCTTCCGCGGCTGGAGACTTGGAGCTCTTCTAGCCATGTTGTTTGACAACAAACCCATGAAGTTCTTGAGTTCATAACATCAATCAATCATCCGTTATCATCCTTTGATCCAGCGAATCATGGTAATCTTCCTTAGAACCCTAATTTCGTGAATTTAGGGGTTTTTGCATTTTTGTCCGATTCGTTCCGTGTTGTTGATTAATTAACGATGGGTATGATTAATCTTGGTAGTATTCTTGTGTTTAACATCATTTAATCCATTGTTCTTCGTCGAATCGAAGTATATTTCTTGATTTCCTTCGAATTGACTTTTTGGGGGATTTGTCCTCGATCTCGTTTTTCATCCGTTTTCGATGGATCGATTATGGTTAAATGATGTTGTTAAACATATTCTATGGATTGTATATCCATATTTCAACTTGGAATTCCATTTTCGTGATTTGACGGGACGAATCGTGTTCTTGGCCGTTTTGGGGGAAATCCTTGAATTTTCGTCATTTGTTCCTTGAATTCAGCGGCTTTGGGTCATACTTTGGAATTCATTTTCGTTGTTATTGTTTTCGTTCGTAGTCCATTGTTGCGGATTGTCGTTCGGTGGAGTCGGCGAGTTCGTAGTCGGTTCGTGCCAACCTACTTCGGTCGATTCTTCGCGTTGTTCTTATTCGAGGCAAGTACCTTGCTCATACTTTTCTCGTTTTATGGATATGATGATCGGTGGTTGTCTTGATGTGTTTGTTTGGTTATTTGAAATGAAGTTTCAAAAGATTTCGGTTTGGCCTCGTTAAAGGCTCTCTTTCAAAATGCGTGTGTGTTTTGTGAACATTGTGTTTTGGGAATTGATTATGATTTGATTATTTTGAACGTTGAAGTCTTTGATGATGATACTCCTGTGTTTAAAGTTATGGGATCGTGTATTCCGTATTTAATCATTGTTGTGGTGTTTTTGAAGAGTTTGATAATGGTGTCGAGTTAATGGCCATCTCTAGTGAGTATTCTTAATGAACTTACATTCTTAGCATGTTAGTATTGCATGAGTAACGTGTGTGTGTGTATGCTCACTACGGGTTAGATCCGACGGGGTCTCGGTAGGGGTCCACAACAGACGTGGATCGACGAGCTTGCTTTTAACCACTACGGGTTAGATCCGACGGGGTCTCGGTAGGGGTCCACAGAGACGTGGATCGACGGTTAATTGTGGTGCATTTTGCAAATGTCATTTGATTATGGCATTTCCATAAATGAGTGCTTTTGAACGGTTTTCATGATTGCATGCATTGACTAACTGTGTAAGAGGTAAGTTGTTCGTTTGGTCTACTTGGCTAGGATGGCACTAGAGTACTTTGTTGTTTGTGTTAAATCCTTTATTTGTGTACTGTGAGTTGATGAGATTGGGGCTAAAATCCCAACGTTTTTGTAAAGGTCATTTGACGGATTTGGGGCTAAAATCCCAACGGTTTGGTAAAGGTTATTTTACTGAAAGTAAACCTTTGGGGCGGTGACCCCTTTTGTCTTTGGATTTTGAAAAGTAGGATTTGATAATCCTAAATTGTGTTCTATTAAAACTCTCGATGGCATTCTAAACCGTTTTATAAATTACTTCCATTGATTTATGATATTTCGATTTTGAAATGTTTTCTTAAACTCTTGCCTCGGGAAGTACTTTTCGTTTCGTTTGAATCTTTGAGGATTCCTGGTTATTGTTATTCGTGGAATGTGAATTGTATGGCTCGTATTTGCACTTTGTTCTTGCACTAGCAAAACAGTGGAGTTTTGCTAACCCCCGAGTATTCGGGGGGTGGATGTCTGTTTTTGCATTCAGGTTTTGGAGCATAACATAGGGTCGGCACGAAGGATGATGAAAGATGATCGATACTAATCACATGAGGAACCGTACTTTGTTTATTAGTTCAGTTGTACTCTATTGTTCCGCTGCTATATTTTCCCATTGTACGGGTGTGGTTGTATTTTGACCCCTGCGTGGGCATTAGTTGTATTTGAGTTGTATGTATTTGTTGAAAGACCAAATCGGTCTACTGAGTCATTTTAGCCTTAAAGGCATGGTTGAGTTGTTATATGTCGTTACCAGCCTGGTAGATCCTTGAGGAAAGGTTCTACGGCGTGTAATATCCCTGAGCGGATTGGGGGTGTTACAGAAATGGTATCGGAGCTTAGGTTGAGGAAAACCTAGGCTGTCGGGTCAACTCGTGTTGTTTGAGTCTTGTTTCGTCGGATTTTATCTGACTGAGTCGTGTCTCGACGCGTCGTTTGAGTTTGTTGGTCGTGATTAGTATCGTGGGGCGATCATCATCTTCATGCGACCTGTGGAAGTAAGTCTCCCTTCTTTGTGTTGTGCCTCGTGTGACACGAGCTATTTTTATGATTATTTGTTAAGTGGTGGAACCCTTTTGTGGATTTTGATTTCACGATATGTATTTAGTCGACTCTCGTATTTGATTTATACGAGGAGTGTCGTCGCTTGTGATGTCTTTTTATTGTTGTTTTTGTCCGTTGCTGATGGTTTTCGAATCGATTTGCACGTTTTACAAGTTCTATTGTGGAAGCTTTGTGCTTATACGCGTTCGACTTGTTCACTAGCCAGTGCGGGAGGGTCCTTAGAAGCCTCGAATGGGGTCGGTGGTTTTGTTCTGAATGTGGTATTTTATCGTTTATTTCCGTTTAAAGACATGTATTATCTTGATTTTAAACGTTTTGATGCGTGTACTAGGAGTTGTTTTAGTGAACGTCGATATGTGTGAGTTTTGGGCATTCTGGCCTATTGGATTTTTGAAAACCTTGAGTATCTTAGAAAAATAAATTTCGAGACATGCTTCTCAAATGAGTTATTTTCTTGTGGTACATCCAAGGTGCCACAATATATTTCAAAAAATTTCTACCTCGAGGACCAAAATGTTTTGAGATATTTTCAATGTTTTAGAAACACTTTTATTTAGACCCGAGGGTCAAATATTCTGAAAGTTTTCACTAAGAGAAAGTGTTCTCATTTTTTATCAAATGCGAAATGGTTCTCCAATGTCTCGATAACGATGTTTCACGTTTGTACTTTTTGAAAGGTGATACTCAAGATCAACTGGTTTTCTTCTAAATTATTTTCAAAATGAGGTTTTCGTTTTTAAAACCTATCCATTCCCGTTTCAGGGCTGGGTATGTATGTATGATGTTCGCGTTGTCATTTTGATACTTTCTCCTGAGTATGATCGAATTGGCGGTGTGAGCGTTGAGTCGCTTTCCACACATTGGTTGTGCTAGCCCCCTGTGAGAGGCGGGATGTTGGTGTTGAATGTTGTCGCCTCGTGGTGATTTCTGCGTTGTCGCGTATGTGCGAGCTGTTAGAGCTTGGTTTGCTATGACCGTGTGCATCGGTGATGGTTCCGTTATGTGTCGGTTGTTTAATGTCTTATTACCTTGCTCCCATTTTTGTGAATTTCGTGGACGAGGTCGGAGGTAATACCCGTACTATTTTGACTTCGGTATTTTCTCTTTCTCCAGTCTATCGATTCGCTCATGTTCGTTGATACTTTATGAACTTGTTCGGTATTTCAGTTTCATCGTCCGAACGAGCTGTGATCTTGTTTTGGGTCGCTCTGGTTATCGTTGTAACTTTTTCGAGTTCGGTTCGATTCTTGTGAACCTTGTTCGGGAGTAACATCATTTGGTTCTACTAGTTCTTTTATTCGAAGTGGATCAGATTTTGAACTTCTGTATATTCTACTTTGTCGACTCATTTATGTTCGTTGACATTTTCTGAGCTTGTCATGCCCCTTGTTTTTGTTTATCGAACGAGTGTGGTATCGTTTCGGAATAACTTATTTGTCGTTGTGACTTTTCAATCGCTATTCCCTTTTCTGTGGATCTTATGGGAATGCATGTCTTGTAGTTCTCACCAGATCATCCTGGGAGTTGTTGTTTGAATTTTATTATCCTTCGTGTTTCGGACATGATTGTTCGATTTTTGTTGTCTCGATCGTTTGTTTGTTCGGTTTTTGTTCTCGTTTAGTGATTGTTGAGCATTCAGGCTCCTTCGTAATTCCCTTAAGTTCGGGAAATTAGTCTCGTTTTCGATCTTCCAACCCTTGGGCGGTGGAATTCCGTATTTGTTCAGCGATTGGCTTGCGTTTTGATCAATGTACCGTTAGGTTGGTCAATCGTATTGATTTTCGTTCGTTGTGTTTTGCGATTGTACGGATAATTGACTTGATTGTATTATCCATTTGATGACGCTTGTCATTTGTTGGGTTTATTATATCCCTAACGGCGACGTTGTGTTGGTCGCCGTGGAGCGTGTTTTCACGCCGTATATTCCTTTGCGTTGTTTGTAACATTTCGCTGTTGGGCGTTAGTTACGCGTTTCTTGCGTATCTCGTTGAGTTTTCCTGGCGGGATATTGCTTCTCCCTACTTGTTTTAAGTTTCGGGACGAAACTTCTTTTAAGAAGAGTAGAATGTAATATCCGCAATTTTCGATTTTCGGTAAATTTCTTTTTTCGGTCGGAGTCTGTTTTGACAACTCGCTCATGACCGTTTCGTCATTCTGAGAATGATTAATTCTACACTTTTCGACATCCGAGTTCGTTTCGGTGTCGTTTTGTTGAGTTCCGTGCTTTTTAGCGACTTTTCCGCACTTGAGTTCGATTCTTGCGAATCTCGTTCGAAACTGCTGTTTCGAGTTTCCCGTAAGTCCGTTTAACTTTGTTAGACGTGTTGTGAACTTCGGTTTGGTTATTCGATCACGTATCGTGATTTCCGGGCGTTTTGGGCCATTTTGTAATTTCTTGAAAGTTACGGGTATCCGTATCTGTAATTATTGTCTCGACCCGTTTCTTGGTCGCGTATGACTAATTATGGTATTATGTTTTCATTCCGGGTCGTTGATGTTGTCCGCGAACTTTTCGTCGTGTTCGTTCCGTGCGTTTTCGGAAATCGGGTCGTCGAGCCCTGGCGGTTGCGGGACTGACCGGACGGTTGCGGGACTGGCCGGACGATTGCGGGCACCGGCCGGACGGGTGCGGCAGGAACCGGCGTAGCGCACGCTACCGCCGGAAGGCTGCGCGCGCTAACCGGCAGGTGTAGCGCACGCTACCGGCTGGCCTAATGCACGCTAGCGGGTCTGGACAGTGGAGTCCTCGGGGTTCTGGAATCGGTCAGGCTCGGCAGGTAGCGCACGCCATCGCTTGACGCCGGCAGACGCTACGGTGGCGTAGCGCACGCACGCTTCGGAAGGCTACGCACGCTACCTGGCCGAGCAGTCTTGTAATACCTCCGGTATTCCATGCTTGATTACTTTGTACTGTGTGAATGTTTGGTAATGTGACGTCATTTCTATTTATGTATTCCATTGAGTGCTATATAATTGTACGATGTGAATGAAACGGGGGTGACACACCTTGACGCCGTGGGACGATCGTCGGTGCGAATATGACGGTGGCCAACGTCTTGTTCCGCGATAATTGTTGACGAGTGGAAGGGATGGTCACCCCGAGATGGTTAGAATGTGGTTTGAGGCTAAAAAGTTCTGCCTAACGCGCGCTATAACCCGTGCCTAACGTACGCTATATTTCGATTGTTACGTACGTTAAGGCAGCTACATTACGTACGTAACGGGTGGGTCGGTCTCCCGAACAGAATCTTTCTTTTGACACGGACAGGGCTACTTTCGGCGGGCTAGAGGACAAACGAGTCAACTGTTCGTTACGTACGTTATGTCCCAAATTTAACGTACGTAACACTTGGGCACATTTCGGGCAGTGAGTTCTTTACGGACGTTGTCATCACACTGTTACGTAAGTAATACACCTTACGTACGTAACACTCTTATCGTTAACGTACGTTATCAAAACCAAGTTTTATAAAATGATAATTCCCTTCTTCATTTGCACGACCCAACATCACAAACTACCACCCTTGGAGAAATTCCTAGCCCTATACACGGTTCTTAAGCCTCTTAAACACTTGAATTAACATTGAGGAGGTGGATTCTTGAGCTTCGGTGAAGATTATCCAAGTCGTTCAAGTCACTTCTCGTTCTCCTCGTAGTTCTTGTGAATCCGTCAACTATCTTCATTATTCTTCTTCCAATAAGGTAAGCCACAAATCCCTGGAGTTATATCTTCGATGTTTTCTTATTTATACTTGTTATATTGCGGGTATTGGGTAGATTTTGCTAAACTTCGTAGACAATCTTTTCGGATGAAATTGTAGTAACCGGGAATTCCGTTTCTCATATGTTTCGTTTCATGCAAACAAAATTTCACTTCAAATCATCGCTAGGAATGTAAAATTTGACGAATCAATTGTGGGGAAATTCGTAGTAATCCGTTACCGTATGTTCCATTGTTCGTAGCCACCCTTACCTTGTGATTTTTGACACTTAGCAAACTAAGGGAAAATAATTCGATAGTATAATCAATATTGGTTGTCGAACCACCGAAGTTATTGTGCAATAAAATCCGTCGATTGTAATATTAGGAATATAGAATTGTATTAGAAAACATAAGATTCGATTTCGCCATAATAATTCGTTGACAACCGAAGAATGATAGGATTATCCTCTTGAGTAAATCGATATACCTAATGTTAATTATAAGATTGAACGAGATAATGGTACACAACACTTGAAAACTTAGAAACGATACTCATACCGACAATTAAAACTACACTAGGAATCCGGTTAGGAAAGGGAGACTAGATTTATTCATTATAATCCGTACGAGGTGTTAATCGGATGTTTCGTGGCTAGGTTAAGCTCGAGCGGGCGTGGGGACTTCGTTATCATAAAGCACCTACTATCGGATCACAGGCAAGTGAAATCTTGCTCGTGAATTTTCTAATATCAATGTTATACCGTTTGTGTGTACGTGCCATTTTGATAAAAGCCGACGTTTGTCTTTCTCTAAAGATGTTATAAATGGGCCGATGTGTTGGGGATAAAACCTGTATGGTACCGGTGTGGAAATGTGTTAGGGGGTAAGACCCGAATTGGGCGCCTATGTTCCGGGGTATTCTCGTGTGGATACTTCCGTGACCTTTGGTTGCGACCTTGGGGGCTTATGTGATAAAGAGAGAGACACGTCGGTTGAGTGATGAAATATTCCCTGTGATTACTAGGTACTGTAATTGTAAAGATGTTGTATATCGTTGTTAGTAGTTGTTATTTGGTATGCATTCTCTGACCCTGGTTACCTGGTATGACTCGTCGTACCAGGTAAAATTGTTCATCATGTGCAGGACATTCCCAGGGTCGGTCAGACTTGAGCGGTGTTGGAATTATCTCTAGTCGCTGCTTTAATTGGAATAAATTGTTTTCTTTGGAAAAACCTTTGTTGTGTAATAATTGGACTTCAAATTACATTTTCCCTTAAATCTTTCGATTCACGTTATGTAATCCTTGAATTTAAGGTTTTATCGCGATTTTCTTTAAATGCCTATTTTTCTAACTAGCCTTGTGGGTCCCACGTGGGATTCATGGCACTGTAATACCTCGGGATATTTTGGGGGTGTTACAGAAAATGGTATCGAGCGAAACTCTGGTTTGAATAAAACTTTCTCCTATATTTTTTTTTCTCTCAAAATCCAACACCCCAAGCGATCGAAGCTCCTCGTGGGAATGCAAGTAAGTGATATGTGTGTGTTTCTATTTTTGTACAACATTTAATTGTAAACCATGCGTGGAACTGGCTTTAGATTGATACCGTTAGTGATGGCACGCCGAGGAGCTAGAAGGGTGGTGAATGACGCTCAGGGTTCCGCCGCGAACCACAATGAGGACGGGAACACCGCCGAGACCCATCCTGCTGGGGCCAGCCGCCACCAGTTAATCAAAACGATCAGGAGGCGGAACGCCAGAATAACAACCCTGGAGGCATGGATCCAGCTTTTGTTCAGGCCCTTGCCCAGGCTATCGCCATGGGAATTGCTCAGGTCAATCAGGCAGAACGGATACCGGTCATCAATGTGGAAGAAAACGCAGGAAGAGATTGATGGTTGGGAGAGATGCTGAAGGCTAGGCCTCCATTATTTGACGGGACAGGAGAGAAACACGTGGGCAGGATTTCGAAATGGAGCGCCTTGAAGTAATCGGATGCCCGAAAGCGAAGGTGCCGCTCGGAATTAATCAACTCCGTGACACTGCTGCACGTTGGTGGAGGACTTACAGGCCAGAGGACCGAGTGGTCGGGTGGACCGAATTTGCCCGACTGCTACGGAGCGAGTACTGTCCCAGATCAGCCCGAACCGCTCGCGCACGAGACTTTTTCAGTGCCGGCCCTCAGAACATGCCAGTACCAGAGATCATTCGGGCCTACCGAACCGAGCTAAGTTACATCTCCCAGATGGTTCCATCAGAAGATCAACGAATATGCCATCTTGCACAGAGGTTACCAGAGGATGTACAACGCTATGCCGCCGGATTTCACTGCACGACCCTGAGAGCATACGAAGACGTAGTCACAGCATATGCCGGTACAGTTGTTAATACCGACATCGGGCATAACTCGAAGAAGCAGACGACATCAGTTCAGCCTGGGAGCAACAACAAAACGAATTCGGGGCCCACATCTTCTTTTAAGTCAGCGGTTTCGTACCAACATAAGGGTGTATCTGATCGGCCTTACCGTAGGGACTGTTTCAATTGTGGCATGACTGGGCATACTAAGGATCGGTGTCAGAAGGCGGCTACCAAATGTTTCACTTGAGGAAAGAGTGGACACATGTCTCGTTACTGCTGGCGGGCCAATTCCACTCAGAGCCCAGCTTCGCAACCAAGTCAACAAGGCTCTGTGCAATCCCCTAGGACGCCTGCTGTTTCCAACTACCGAGCTCCATCCCACCAGAACCAACCACCACTGCACGGTGCCGGACGAGGCCGTGGGCGCGGCGGAGGCACCTCGTCCTTTTCGGAGTCAGTACCGTCTCGTATATTTGAGCTGAGGGCTACGGATGGTCAGCCTGCGCCAGCTATCTCAGGTACTCTTCTTGTTAACTCTCAGCCAGTGCATGTACTATTTGACACCGGAGCCACCCATTCGTTTATATCTGTGGAATGTGTTGAACGCTTAAATCTTGTTTGTGTACCTTATGAGCCCTTTACTGTTAAACTACCCGAGGGTAGTAGATTAAGCGGCGATCAAAAGGTTCGAGACTGTCGGATCAGCATCAACGATCATAGTTGGACCGCTAATCTTATGGTCTTCCCACTCCAGAATGAAGATATCATATTAGGAATGGACTAGATGCCATTGCACAGAACAATCTTGGATACCTATCACCTGACTATTTCTATTTCGGCTCATGACGGTACCACACATGTCATCAGCGGACGTGAACACTTTAGTACAAAAGGATCTCTCATCATTATCGCATCGGAAGCCTCCTGCAGCTCTCGAAGTGAATACTACTGGTGTTATGTTCTTCGAGAGGACACTTCACAACTTGCAATCACAAACATTCCGGTGGTGAATGAGTTTCCAGACGTTTTTCCTGATGAACTACTGTACGCCACCGCCGAGAAGTTGACCTTTCCATTGAACTCGAACCGGGGACGAGACCTATTTCCAAAGCTCCTTACAGAATGGCACCGGCCGAGATGAAGGAATTAAAGATACAGCTCGAAAATCTGTTGGAGAAAGGGTTGATCCACCCAAGCACCTCACCGTGGGGCGCGCCGGTACTTTTCGTTAAGAAGAAAGATAACTCTCTACGCTTGTGCATCGACTACAGGGAGCTGTATAAGGTTACTATCAAGAATCGTTATCCACTACCAAGGATTGATGACCTCTTGGATCAGTTACAAGGGGCAGTCATGTTTTCAAAGATCGATTTACGGTCCGGATATCACTAATTGAGGATTCGGGAGGAAAATATACCCAAGACTGCATTTCGGTCGAGGTATGGGCATTACGAATATATCGTGGTATCATTCGGGTTGACTAATGCCCCAGCCGTTTTCATGGAACTGATGAATAGAGTTTTGATTGATTTCCTCGGTAAATGCGTGGTGGTTTTTATCGACGACATCCTGATATATTCTCGAAGCTGACAGGAACACGAGGAACATTTGAGGCAAGTGCTGGGCGTGTTAAGACAACACCAACTTTATGCGAAACTGTCCAAGTGCGAATTCTGGATGACGGAGGTAATTTTTCTCGGACATGTTGTCTCGGCAGAAGGTGTCAAGGTCGACCCACAAAAGATCGAGACAATATCGAGTTGGGAACCTCCGAAGAATATCAAATAGGTTAGGAGCTTCCTAGGACTGGCGGATTACTATCGAAGATTCGTCGAAGCTTTTTCCTGTATCGCCCGACCGTTAACGAACCTACTGAGAAAGAGCACCAAATTTGTATGGACTGCAGACTGCCAGAAGAGCGTCGACGAGCTCAAGAGTAGGCTAACTACTGCCCCAGTACTAGTGTTACCACAGGGTACAGAAGGATTCATTATATACACGGATGCATCCAAGCATGGACTAGGGTGTGTCTTCATGCAGAATGGCAGAGTCTTTGCGTACGCATCCTGACAACTGAAGCCGTACGAAGTAAATTACCCGACACATGACTTGGAGCTAGCCGCGGTGGTGCATGCCCTCAAGATTTGGAGGCACTATCTTTACGGAGTTACTTGCAAAGTTTTCACGGATCATAAGAGTTTGAAATATATCTTCACGCAGAAAGAATTAAACATGAGACAGAGGCGTTGGTTGGAGCTAATCAAGGACTACGATGTGGAAATTTTCTATCATCCCGGAAAAGCCAACATGGTAGCTGTGCTCTTAGTCGGAAAACTACACAAGAGGTGATGGTATCCAGCATAACAGTTCAGCCCAAACTGCAGCAAGAGATCAGGAGAAGCAACACCGAAGTATGGGTACAACGTAGGCAAGGACGATTATGCTCAATCAATATACTTTCGTCCTTACTAGACGAGATACGTCTAGCACAGATGGAAGATCCTGAATTACGTGCGATTGGTGAAAGAATCGAGAAAGGAGATGTTTCCGACTATAAGATTCAGGGTGATTTGGTGAGGTTCAAGAACAGAATATGTATTCCACCGAATGACGGACTGAAGCAAACTATACTGAAGGAGGCGCACTCCACTCCCTATTCTATTCACCCCGGAGCAAGCAAGATGTACAAGGATTTGCGACAGAGTTTTTGGTGGAAGAACATGAAGTGGGAAGTTTCCAGGTTCGTCGCCCGATGTATGACATGCCAACAAGTGAAAATCGAACACCGCAGACCAGCCGGAATTATGCAACCCCTACCCATCCCGGAGTGGAAATGGGAGAGCATATCAATGGACTTTGTCACTAAGCTACCTACGGCGGTGGGAGGAAAGGATATGATTTGGGTCATTGTTGATCGATTGACAAAGTCAGCACATTTCATTCCTATTCAAGAGACAACCGGGACAGAGCAGCTGGCCGTCATTTTCATCAGAGAGATCATAAGGCTACATGGTGTTGCCTCATCCATCATTTTGGATAGGGACACCAGATATGTGTCTCGTTTTTGGAAAGCCGTCCATAAAGCTATGGGGACACAAATACACTTTAGCACGGCTTATCATCCTCAGACAGATGGACAGACCGAGCGTACGATTCAAACCTTGGAAGATATGTTGAGGGCGTGCGTGCTCGATTGGGGAAAGGATTGGGCTAGACATTTGGGATTAGTGGAGTTCTCGTACAACAACAGCTGGCATGCAAGCATAGGCATGGCACCGTTTGCGGCCCTGTATGGGCAAAGATGCAAGTCACCGTTATGCTGGGATGATGCCTCCGACATCGCGGTTACCGAGTTGGATCTTATCCAGGAGTCCATTAAGAAGATCTCTATTGTTCGGAAGCACATGCTGGCCGCCTGAGCCGCGAAATCTTATGCAGCAAGCGGCGGCCGTTAGAATTTACGGTCGGGGATCATGTTTGGGTCAAAGTATCACCTATGCGAGGTATTCGGCGTTTCGGCCAGAAGGGCAAGTTAAGCCCGAGATTTATAGGTCCGTTTGAGATATTGGACCGGGTAGGGAAACTCGCGTATCGATTAGCTCTACCGCCGCATCTGGATGGAGTGCATAATATTTTTCACGTCTCCCAGTTAAGGAAGTATGTCTATGACCCGAGTCACAAGCTCAATTTCGAAGAAGTGGAAATTTCCGATGACGCTACCTTTAGGGAGATACCGACCGCCATTCTGGATCGGCGTGTGAAGATGTTAAGAAATAAAGCCATACCCCTCGTGAAGATTCAGTGGTCGCACCACGTGCGGAAGAGGCGACTTGGGAAACCGAGTCGAGCATGAAGGAGAGTCATCCCGAGTGATTTTCTTAAGTTTCGTGACGAAACTATTTTAAGAGGGGTGATATGTAATACCTCCGGTATTCCATGCTTGATTACTTTGTACTGTGTGAATGTTTGGTAATGTGACGTCATTTCTATTTATGTATTCCATTGAGTGCTATATAATTGTACGATGTGAATGAAACGGGGGTGACACACCTTGACGCCGTGGGACGATCGTCGGTGCGAATATGACGGTGGCCAACGTCTTGTTCCCCGATAATTGTTGACGAGTGGAAGGGATGGTCACCCCGAGATGGTTAGAATGTGGTTTGAGGCTAAAAAGTTCTGCCTAACGTGCGCTATAACCCGTGCCTAACGTACGCTATATTTCGATTGTTACGTACGTTAAGGCAGCTACATTACGTACGTAACGGGTGGGTCGGTCTCCCGACCAGAATCTTTCTTTTGACACGGACAGGGCTACTTTCGGCGGGCTAGAGGACAAACGAGTCAACTGTTTGTTACGTACGTTATGTCCTAAATTTAACGTACGTAACACTTGGGCACATTTCGGGCAGTGAGTTCTTTACGGACGTTGTCATCACACTGTTACGTACGTAATACACCTTACGTACGTAACACTCTTATCGTTAACTTATGTTATCAAAACCAAGTTTTATAAAATGATAATGCCCTTCTTCATTTGCACGACCCAACATCACAAACTACCACCCTTGGAGAAATTCCTAGCCCTATACCCGGTTCTTAAGCCTCTTAAACACTTGAATTAACATTGAGGAGGTGGATTCTTGAGCTTCGGTGAAGATTATCCAAGTCGTTCAAGTCACTTCTCGTTCTCCTCGTAGTTCTTGTGAATCCATCAACTATCTTCATTATTCTTCTTCCAATAAGGTAAGCCACAAATCCCTGGAGTTATATCTTCGATGTTTTCTTATTTATACTTGTTATATTGCGGGTATAGGGTAGATTTTGCTAAACTTCGTAGACAATCTTGTCGGATGAAATTGTAGTAACCGGGAATTCCGTTTCTCATATGTTTCGTTTCATGCAAATGAAATTTCACTTCAAATCATCGCTAGGAATGTAAAATTTGACGAATCAATTGTGGGGAAATTCGTAGTAATCCGTTACCGTATGTTCCATTGTTCGTAGCCACCCTTACCTTGTGATTTTTGACACTTAGCAAACTAAGGGAAAATAATTCGATAGTATAATCAATATTGGTTGTCGAACCACCGAAGTTATTGTTCAATAAAATCCGTCGATTGTAGTATTCGGAATATAGAATTGTATTAGAAAACATAAGATTCGATTTCGCCATAATAATTCGTTGACAACCAAAGAATGATAGGATTATCCTCTTCAGTAAATCGATATACCTAATGTTAATTATAAGATTGAACGAGATAATGGTACACAACACTTGAAAACTTAGAAACGATACTCATACCGACAATTAAAACTACACTAGGAATCCGGTTAGGAAAGGGAGACTAGTTTTATTCATTATAATCCGTACGAGGTGTTAATCGGATGTTTCGTGGCTAGGTTAAGCTCGAGCGGGCGTGGGGACTTCGTTATCATAAAGCACCTACTATCGGATCACAGGCAAGTGAAATCTTGCTCGTGAATTTTCTAATATCAATGTTATACCGTATGTGTGTACGTGCCATTTTGATAAAAGCCGACGTTTGTCTTTCTCTAAAGATGTTATAAATGGGCCGATGTGTTGGGGATAAAACAGTATGGTACCCGTGTGGAAATGTGTTAGGGGGTAAGACCCGGGTGGGCGCCTATGTTAGGTATTCCGTGTGGATACTTCCGTGACCCTTGGTTGCGACCTTGGGGGCTTATGTGATAAAGAGAGACACATCGGTTGAGTGATGAAATATTCCTGTGATTACTAGGTCTTGTGATTGTAAAGATGTCGTATATCGTTGTTAGTAGTTGTTATTTGGTATGCATTCTCGACCACAGTTACAGGTATGACTCGTCGTACCAGGTAAAATTGTTCATCATGTGCAGGACATTCCCGAGGGGTCCGGTCAGACTTGAGCGGTGTTGGAATTATCTCTAGTCGCTGCTTTAATTGGAATAAATTGTTTTCTTTGGAAAAACCTTTGTTGTGTAATAATTGGACTTCAAATTACATTTTCCCTTAAATCTTTCGATTCACGTTATGTAATCCTTGAATTTAAGGTTTTATCGCGATTTTCTTTAAATGCCTATTTTTCTAACTAGCCTTGTGGGTCCCACGTGGGATTCATGGCACTGTAATACCTCGGGATATTTTGGGGGTGTTACAAGTCTAGTCCAGAAGGCCACTGGATCGCGGCCTGGGCCGATAGCGCACGCTAGCTCGGCAGCCTAGCGCGTGCTAGTCCGGCCCAGTATAAATGTGGCTGAGCAGTCACATTTCATCTCGTTTTTCATTTCCTCTCCTTCTCTTCCGTGACTGGAGACTTGGAGATCTTCTATCCATGTTGTTTGACAACAAATCCATGAAGTTCTTGAGTTCATAACATCAATCAATCATCCGTTTTCATCCTTTGATCCAGCGAATCAAGACAATCTTCCTTAGAACCCTAATTTCGTGAATTTGGGGGTTTTTGCATTTTTGTTCGATTCGTTCCATGTTGTTGATTAATTCACGATGGGTATGATTAATCTTGGTAGTATTCTTGTGTTTAACATCATTTAATCCATTGTTCTTCGTCGAATCGAAGTATATTTCTTGATTTCCTTCGAATTGACTTTTTGGGGGATTTGTCCTCGATCTCGTTTTTCATCCATTTTCGATGGATCGATTATGGTTAAATGATGTTGTTAAACAAATTCTATGGATTGTATATCCATATTTCAACTTGGAATTCCGTTTTCGTGATTTGACGGGACGAATCGTGTTCTTGGCCGTTTTGGGGGAAATCCTTGAATTTTCGTCATTCGTTCCTTGAATTCAGTGGCTTTGGGTCATACTTTGGAATTCATTTTCGTTGTTATTGTTTTCGTTCGTAGTCCATTGTTGCGGATTGTCGTTCGGTGGAGTCAGCGAGTTCGTAGTCGGTTCGTGCCAACCTACTTCGGTCGATTCTTCACGTTGTTCTTATTCGAGGCAAGTACCTTGCCCATACTTTTCTCGTTTTATGGATATGATGATCGGTGGTCGTCTTGATGTGTTTGTTTGGTTATTTGAAATGAAGTTTCAAAAGATTTCGGTTTGGCCTCGTTAAAGGCTCTCTTTCAAAACGCGTGTGTGTTTTGTGAACATTGTGTTTTGGGAATTGATTATGATTTGATTATTTTGAACGTTGAAGTCTTTGATGATGATACTCTTGTGTTTAAAGTTATGGGATCGTGTATTCCGTATTTAATCATTGTTGTGGTGTTTTTGAAGAGTTTGATAATGGTGTCGAGTTAATGGCCATCTCTAGTGAGTATTCTTAATGAACTTACATTCTTAGCATGTTAGTATTGCATGAGTAACGTGTGTGTGTGTGTATGCTCACTACGGGTTAGATCCGACGGGGTCTCGGCAGGGGTCCACAAGAGAGGTGGATCGACGAGCTTGCTTTTAACCACTACGGGTTAGATCCGACGGGGTTTCGGTAGGGGTCCACAGAGACGTAGATCGACGGTTAATTGTGGTGCATTTTGCAAATGTGATTTGATTATGGCATTTCCGGAAATGAGTGCTTTTGAACGGTTTTCATGATTGCATGCATTGACTAAGTGTGTAAGAGGTAAGTTATTCGTTTGGTCTACTTGGCTAGGATGGCACTAGAGTACTTTGTTGTTTGTGTTAAATCCTTTATTTGTGTACTGTGAGTTGATGAGATTGGGGCTAAAAATCCCAATGTTTTTGTAAAGGTCATTTGACAGATTTGGGGCTAAAATCCCAACGGTTTGGTAAAGGTTATTTTACTGAAAGTAAACCTTTGGGGCGGTGACCCCTTTTGTCTTTGGATTTTGAAAAGTAGGATTTGATAATCCTAAATTGTGTTCTATTAAAACTCTCGATGGCATTCTAAACCGTTTTATAAATTACTTCCATTGATTTATGATATTTCGATTTTGAAATGTTTTCTCAAACTCTTGCCTCGGGAAGTACTTTTCGTTTCGTTTGAATCTTTGAGGATTCCTGGTTATTGTTATTCGTGGAATGTGAATTGTATGGCTCGTATTTGCACTTTGTTCTTGCACTAGCAAAACAATGGAGTTTTGCTAACCCCCGAGTATTCGGGGGGTGGATGTCTGTTTTTGCATTCAGGTTTTGGAGCATAACACAGGGTCGGCACGAAGGATGATGAAAGATGATCGATACTAATCACATGAGGAACCGTACTTTGTTTATTAGTTCAGTTGTACTCTATTATTCCGCTGCTATATTTTCCCGTTGTACGGGTGTGGTTGTATTTTGACCCCTGCGTGGGCATTAGTTGTATTTGAGTTGTATGTATTTGTTGAAAGACCAAATCGGTCTACTGAGTCATTTTAGCCTTAAAGGCATGGTTGAGTTGTTATATGTTGTTACCAGCCTGGTAGATCCTTGAGGAAAGGTTCTACGGCGTGTAATATCTCTGAGCAGATTGGGGGTGTTACAACAATGATCTATGCAGAGTTCAAGAAAGGGGAGCAGGCGCTTGAAGAAAATACATTTAGCATCGTTTGCAATTTTGTAACAACAAGGGAACGAATGCATTCGAATTTGTGAAAGAGGGTCGAATCCCTCTCCTGAACGTGTTTCTACTGAAGTTCCTAATTAATATACCTGTGAAGAGGAGTTGGTTGAAGAACAAGATGCATTGGGAAAGAAAAAAAGAGGCCCAACAAGGTTGAGAGAGTTATGCTCAAATCCTACGGAACTAATAGAGGTGGATTTCAATGAAAGAGGACAGCCTATCGGTGAGCATTCCGAGTGGTTATCTTCATTCTTGGGTGCTTTAGCACGACAATTTGTACCGGTCAATATTGATGATTGGAGGAAAGTTCCTAATGAAACAAAGAAAGATTTGTGGACATGTGTTAAGGTAATGATAATATATTTAATTGGGTTTGAACATAAAAATTAAAGTGTACATGTTCCCTTATTTGTGATATGATGTTTATGTACAGGGGAGATTCAAGATTGATGACATGCACGAGAAGCTTATTATTCAACAAATGGGCACTCGTTGGAGGCAGTCTAAATCGAAGCTGATAGAATCTCTTAGAGATGCATCAAAAATGCGAGATAAAGAGTCAAAATTTGCAGCCCTTAAACCAGATAACATATCTCTTCAAGAGTGGAGCACTTTTATCGCAAAAAAGTTATCAAATGAATTTGAGGTAAATTCAGTTTTTTATAATTAGTTTATGTTGTATATTTTTTGTTTGTAACATAAGAAATGGCGTAGGTGAAGAGCAAAATGTATAAGGAGATTAGGGCGAACAATCATGCCCCACATACAATGAGTCGGAAGAGGTATGCTCGAGTAGAGGATGAAATGGTAACTTTCTATAAATTGATCAATACTCCTTCCATCCCACCTCACGTGATTATTACATATTTTCAGTTTTGTATTTTAACTTAAATAGTGCTTATTCTTTTTAGAGAAAGGAGAATCCAGAAAAGCCTCTAAGGAGAGAAGATGTTTGGTGTAAAGCACACACTAAAAAGAATGGTGAAGTACCAACTCCATTTATTGCCGATTGTGTGGTAAGTGATATTTCAACTAAATCATACTTTATTTTTTTACTCCCTCTGCCCAAAATGCCAATCTTTTATGTCATTATTACGAATGAACTTTGAGTAATTATTTTAGGTTGATTTAACTATCCTATTAAAAATACAAAAACTTGTTATTGATATTATAATCAAATCAATCCATGTTTATTTCTCAAAGTTCAATTGTAGTAACAATAAAGAAAAAATAGAAGATTATTTTGGGACGGAGGGAGTATTTTGCCTAATCTATCATTTAATACTTGTTTGTTTACTAATTTTCAAGAGTAAAATACAAGAGATCACATCCTCTCAAACCTCCCATTTGACATCAATTAATGAGGACGCACTCTCTCAAATACTCGGGCCCGAGAGAAATGGAAGGGTTAGAGGGATGGGATTTGGTATTACCCCATCAAAAATCGGTATCCACATGAATAGTTCAAAGAAAGTCCAAGCACTTGAGAATCAAGTTTCAGTACTTAATAAAAAAATGGAGAAGTTTGAACATTTAGAAAATGAAATGGCGGAGATGAGACACTTTATGCGTATGCAGGCAAGTATTTTGTAGTCAAGCACATTGTTTTTAGAGTTATTTATAGTTTTCACTTACATGTTAACTCGTGATTGTTCCTAGGGTTTCGCGTCAAAGGAGAAAGCAAATTCAAACATGGCCTCTCCGCATTTGCATAGTATTGGTTCAAGGGAAAATTTGAATGGGAAGTCACCCACTCCGTCGTCACATAATGGTAGCTCTAATGTTCGTGATTGTTATGGTTCCAATTCAAGAGATGCCCGTACAAGTGTCACTGTTGATCGCAAATGCAAATTGTTGGATTGGCGAAAGAAGGTTCTTGCTGAAGTACAATTGCATCCACAGATCCTAATGCTATGGTGCACGGTGTTCCCGTTGGAAATGATGCTTGGAAGGTTTGGGTTCAAGTAGCTTTGGTTCCTAATGCTGATTTGTGGAGGCCTAACTCAGATATGTCAGTCATCGCGGATGCAGTTGGGAGTACGACCGCATGGCCTAAGGAATTCGTTTCTTTTAATTAGTTAAGAATCTTATGTCTGGACTTCTATTTGGATTTCTATTTTGATGCACAATATGTGTCCTATGTTGGTTTATTGCTAAACATTTAGAACTTGGTATTACTTGTTTTTTAAGATGTTTGCCCGACTTATTAACTAACCCCTTTTTAACTCCGCCAATGCAATTGTTGTATATTGCATTGCATTGCGATCCCAAGCACGGATAAAGGAGGAGGAAAGATATGTCGAGCATTTGTCACTTTTTCGATTCTTGTTTTGAAGCATTTGTCACTTTTTCGGTTCTGGAGCATTTATTCTTGTTATTGACTCTTGTTTTGGAGCATTTGTCACTTTTGATTCTTGTTTTGGAGCATTTGTCACTTTTTTCGATTACGGAGCATTTATTCTTGTTATTGACTCTTGTTTTGGAGCATTTGTCACTTTTTCAGTTCTATATGTTGCAATATCCTCTAAGGCATTGTGGAGGCCATATGAATTACGAAATGTGCAAAGAGGTATGCACAACCTTCTACCAGCAAATAAATATTTTGAAAATGTTTTAATGAAATCTTCATGACTGAGAGAATCTTTTCGGGCTAAATTGAGAATTCGGTAGTATTGAATGCATTGTGGTTCACACTTCAGGTGAGGGTGAAGCCAGGAAGTTCAGAAGTGGAGATTGATTTGGACGTTGAACCCAACTCCAAGAATTATGACGTTAATGCTGAATCCATTAAGCATATGGAAAAGCAGGTTTGTCATCTAGATGTTTTCATTTAGCTAAAAGCTCATTTCGTCAAAATTAATAAATTGGGGTTTGCATAAAGCGTGTTATCTGTCACAACCTAATTTAAATGCCAAAAGTTGGAGACACTAAACTTAACTTTATAGTCACTCATAAATATGTTCAAACTGATTCATTGCATGCAGTTTTCAGGCAATATTCTGTGCTTTAGAAATAACTGAATATCTGAGGTTGTCTTTTACTATGGGGAAAAATATAATGGGTTAACTACAAAAAATACTCTCGAGATTTTGCTAATTATACGAGGATTCAGCGCCTTCCTTTTAAAATGCGCCTATAGATGACCGTCTATCATGCATTGCTCTTCATCTTCTAGTTAGATTTTTTTGTTTTTTATGTAATGAAAATATTACCTCAAAATTGTGCTGTACTTTTATCAGTTTGAAGGAAATATCATTTGGTGTTCTGCAAAATATAATGGTGAAACAAATAGTTGCATTTGCTCTGATCAAGATTTAACAAATGCCGACCGTTAGAAATTCTAATAGCTTTCATCTTTTCTACAAGAGCTTATTATGAAAAATTAGAATTATAATGCCACTAGCTCTTTAATCCTTTCAGTGAGTGCAGTGGTGCATGGAATCTGTTAGATCACTATGTTGGATGCTTATTTAAGATGAGGAGCTGTTAGAGTAGATATTATCTCACAGATGAAGATTTTCCGGATAGCTCATGTATTGATGTTTATGACTTTCGCATCCCATTTTATGAATTGATTAATATGTCCTGTAAGAATTGCTATATGTATATATTCATAATTATGCTTAAACAGTTTCTTGTTTATTCTGTTTTCCTTTGTCTCTCAGGTGTGTGTGACCACCGTCGATCGATCGCTTCATTTACTCAAAATAACTAGGATATCACTAAAAATCATCGTACTTTTGGGCTTACAATACCATGTCTATAGGACGAGAGAGAACTTCAAAGGCGTTCAGCGCAATGAGGAGCTTAGGCATTTCTAAAGAAAGCGTAAAACCGGTCCTTAAGAGACTACTGAAGTTGTACGAAAAGAATTGGGAACTCATTGAGGAAGATAATTAAAAAAAATAAAAACTGTGAGGGTTGATTCCGTCTCAAGTTCATGGGGGTAACTGTGATATTTTGATGGACGTATATAAGAGGCGGAAAATATAAGAGGGAATCAAACTTCAACGGGTTTTTCTTTGTAAATACCGAAACCTCAGGGGTGGCTTTTGTAATTACCCTTTTAAATTTGAGTATTGATTATCATGGCTGCAGTCATTAATGGATTCCTAAATTTATTTATTTTCTTGACTTTTCCTTAGGTTCATTAGCTTCGTGCCGGGATCCTGAAATTACTCGCGAATTTCTGAACATCTTGCTAACTTCCGAGGTACTGTCGAGATTCTTAGCTACAACAATAATTTCCTTTTGCAGACTTGCTCCATTTTCTTCTTTCCTTTGTTATGTCAGGTTAGGAGCCAAGATGCTGTATTTGGATTGGATGTTAGTAGGGAAGCTCGTGAGACAGCATGGGATTGGTTGAAAGTAAGTTGGCGTAGTTGTTGTAAACAATAGGAATCCAATCGCGTTATAATGGAATTCAGAACAAAATGGACTATGTTATCGCCCTTTTACTGATGGTTTGTGCTCATTACAGGTCAATTGGTACAATATCTCTGAAACTTACGGAGCTGGATTTCTGATAACTCGTTTCATTGCCCCTGTCGTGTCGCCAGTTGGTGCTGTTTGTAATACCCGGTTGTAATTCATTTATTATCATTCAGTAATTATCAGTCTGTAATTATCACTCAGTATTTTTCACTCATTAATAATCACTCATCATTCATGATTCATTAATTTGCGTTCTTTTGGCATGTTGTAACCGTGTATCAGTTACCGATCGTCATTTCATCTCTGTTTGAGTGTCAGAGCGGGAGTATTATCATTATCATCGTGATTGGTAGTCTTGTGCTGGAAATATCATTTTTGGCATGTGTTGGACTTGTTCGCGTTCGCAATCGTTTGGTATGTCGAATCATTCATCGATCGTAGCGAGAAATCGGAGTTGTCAGAATTTCATCTTGTCCAGCAACGAGTTATGGCCGTAAGGAGTGTCGGATACGGCCGTAATAGGCGTTCGTTGTTTTCAGGCCATTTCGGACGAGCGGGACTTACGGCCGTAAGGATTTCGGCATACGGCCGTAAGTTGGGCAGTACGGCCGTAAGGCTTGGCCGGATACGGCCGTACGTGTTGAGCAGGGTGCCCAGACGTTTTTGGCCGAAGGCGAGTTACGGCCGTAAGGGTGTCGGCATACGGCCGTAAGGCGAGGGAGATACGGCCGTAAGGCTTGGCCGGATACGGCCGTCTGGCTGACGGGTGCACGGTCATTTTCGGCGAAGGGGCTTACGCCCGTAAGTTTGGCGGATACGGCCGTATCATCCGAGTTACGCCGTAAGGTGTGCGGAGTGCAGTCGTAAGGATGCCGCGAGATGTTTTTGACGGCGAGATTCGCGAAACTTCGGGAGCGGTTACGGCCGTAAGTCTGTCGGCAGGATTTTGGACGAAGCCGAGTTACGGCCGTACGAGTTGGCCGGTTATGGCCGTAAGGCCCTTGACCTGGGATGTTACAGCCGTATGAGGGCCGAGTTACGGCCGTAACTTCCAGCAGTTTATATAGGGATGGCCGGGACTTTTTCTTCATTTTCACTTTCTTCTTCCATCTTGTCCGAGAGAGAGCTTGGGGGGAAGGGATTTTCCTTCATCAAACACTTGAGTACTTGATTTTCTTCATTTCCATTCGATCATATAGCTCGGATACTCGATTTAACTCGTATTCATCGGATCGAAGTGGTTGAATCTTCAAGAGGTAATTTCTTCAACATCTTGGATTTCGATTTTGTGTTGAGTTATGATGTTTTGGACGTTATAATCATGTTATATGAAGGGATATGTATATGATTATGAGTTTGTATAAATATTCAATGGATTATTGAAGGATTATTCAAGAACACTTTGAATATTGAGTTGGGATTGGGGGTTTTCGATTAATTATTGTTGTAATCATGAATTTGGATATTCATTTTAGATTATTGACCATTTGGAAGATGTTTTGTTGGATTGAAACACTTTTTGGGTTTTGATGTGGGTATAATCAAGGTTGGGTTGTTAACAATCGAAGTTTGGCCACATAGTGTTCGTTATAATGCCTCAATGGACTTGGTTTAGTCGTATCGGCGTGTTGAGTTCGTTATATTCGTGTTTGATATGTATGTTGAACGGATTGTTGGTAATTGTGTTATTCAAGGTTGTTCGAGCGACCGACATCGCATTTAGGACATTTGTTCGTGGAAGGATAATTGTCATCGGTATTGAGTAAGTTAATTCTTACTCGGTGAAAAGGATATTCATTCCTTTTTTTGTTGATCTTTCATAATCATAACTCATTCATCATTATATTAATCATATTAAGACTTGTAATTGTCGAATAATCACTTCATTAACGAGGAACGGCGGTTCCAATTATTTCTTTGAAACTATCAATCACTTCATTATCATTTCATCTCGGTGAGTCATTCTTGACTTTGTCAGATTATTATTATTCATTGATATTCATTATGGTCATTCTCGTTCATATGACCTTCTGGGTTCATATTGTGTGGCCGGGTGCGGATGTGTGGAATTTTTAGTCGGGCACGTTATGGCCATGTATTGGGAGTGATACATTGGACTGTGCACACGGTAACAGATTACCTCCGTGAGACTAATTAGGTACAAGGACGGGTGTGTCCGGTCATTCGTCTTGTACACTTGCACAGAACACTACGGGCGTACTATGATACCCCTCTTCAACGTAATTCATAACTAAGGATATTTCATAACTTCAGTTAAATCATGATTGTGTATTTTTCAACCCTTGAGGATTGTTGTTACGTATGGCCCGGCCCATTGGGATTACATTTTCGAGTCATGGCAAGGCAAAAGCACGGAATAGCATGTTGACATCGAGGAGTCGGTGATACTAGTAGGGGCCCCGATCTTTCGATTATCCATGTTGTTGTCCTTTAATTTCCTTTGCATACTTTCATTTGGATACTCCGTTTCATTCGGTGTTGTGTATTTTATCTTCATATAAAATATACTAGTATTGATATTGTCTGGTATGTTGTACTTAAACTCCTCATCGGAGTATTTGGTAATATAATGTGGTTCGGTACTACAATTATATTAATTAATTCATCATTTTCATTCGCTGGTGGGTCCCGATCGGGGATTCACAACCTTTGTAATATCCGCCTAGTTTGGGGTTTTACAGAGTTGGTATCGGAGCGTAGTTTTGAATACTACCTTCCGAGTCATGTCTCATTTGAAATCATCGTCATCAGACTAGTATCATTGGACTTTCGCGTCACGTGTGACCTGTGCAAATGCCGAGCCAATCAGACCGAAAGAACTGTAAGATTTCTAACGCCATGGTATAATTTCTGGCAATAGTCGTTCATTCATCATTCATCAATTAACAATCCTCAAACATCATCATTCATTATGATCAGGACGATCATGTTAACTCATTAATCACTTAATTCATTTCATCACTCAGTTAATGATCAGGACGATCATGTTAACTCATTAATCACTTAATTCATTTCATTACTCAGTTAATGATCAGGACGATCATGTTAACCCATTAATCACTTAATTTATTTCATTACTCAGTTAATGATCAGGACGATCATGTTAACCCATTAATCACTTAATTCATTTCATTACTCAGTTAATGATCAGGACGATCATGTTAACTCATTAATCACTTAATTCATTTCATTACTCAGTTAATGATCAGGACGATCATGTTAATTCATTAATTACTCAATTCATTTCATTACTCAGTTGTCGATCTGGATGATCATATTATTAATCTTGTTAAGTTATTCAAGATAATCATTTCAAGAATTTCATCAGATAATCATGTCACTTCAGTAAATCATTCATATAATCACTAAGTTAGAGCATGTATACTCATTTTCATCATCTCATGACATAATCATAACATGATAATCATGCGGGGAAATATAATCATTATGCGACCTTCCTACTTCAGTATGGGGAGAGCTGTCAGGGGATGCACGGGGAGAGGCCGCGGTACGGGCCGAAACCCGGGAAATAATCACTCGCTGTCGAGAAATCGTGCCCAGGACTCGGCTCGATCAGAAGATGTTCGGGTTGACCCACTCACTTTTATGCAGGCCATGATGACCCTTGTGCAATTGCTCAATCATCATTGCGCCACTCTGGCCGGATTAATCGAGAGAACTCTCCCTTATGAGCCAGCTGCTAAGGAAAGTGCTGAACAACAACCTTCATCTGTCAGCAAGAAATCAACGAAGCGTAATCAATCCGTAGGCGGTCAGTCAACCTTCAAGAAGCCTCGTGTGAGTCCTATCGTTTCTGAGCGACCTCTTACGGTGCATAATCGTGCGGGATCTCAGTCCCGAGCGGCCAGTTCGGCCATCACCTGTTACAATTGTGGAACCCCGGGTCATTACAGCACTAAGTGTCTGAAACCGTCTATCACGTGCTATAATTGTGGGAATTTGGGGCATAAGGCCCATTTTTGCCGAAAGGACTCCAAGTCGGCTCCGGTGGCATCTCAGGCCACGAAGCAAACAGCGATTCAGAATCAGACTGCTCTGTCAACATCGTTTAGGACAATGGAAGCAAATAAAGTCGGAGCTCATATTTATCAGATGGGAGCGTCCGGTTCGGGGGCCGGCAAGTCCCGGATTCATGTGATGAGGAGGATCGACGATCCGGTGGCCCGAATGATCTCAGGTATACTCGTAATTTTATTTCAACCTGTGTGTACTTTTTGATACTGGTACACCGCATTGATTCATTTTCGAATCATGTTTGAATAGACTTATTTTGAGATAGTCCTATTGCTTGTGGACCTCATATCATCGGTCTACCTGACGATGGAAGAATTTTCGGAAATCATACCGAAGTAAGCTTAGTGACCGCGATTGGTTGGTGGACCTAATCGTGGTGAATTTATCTTAGGACGATGTAATTTTCGGTATTAGTTGGTTGGATCGTCTTGATACTATCCTCAGTGTTTGTAAGCGTTTGGTCGCTATCTTTCCGTCGTTGGTTGTCGAATGTGTGCTTCAGGGAAGTAATCCCCGTTGTTCCAGAAGAATTATTATTATGACGAAAGCAGAGAAATTCCGCAATCGAGCTATTCAATCATTCATTGTATCATTTTCATCGATTGGCCTCTCTAAGGCAATCAAGCTATTCAATCATTCAGTGTATCATTTTCATCGATTGGCCTTTCTAAGGCAATCGAGTTATTCAATCATTCATTGTATCATTTCCATCGATTGCCTTTCTAAGACAATCGAGTCATTCATTCATTCATTGTATCATTTCCATCGATTGCCTTTCTAAGGCAATCGAGCTATTCAATCATTCATTGTGTCATTTCCATCTATTGGCCTTTCTAAGACAATCGAGTCATTCAATCATTCATTGTATCATTTTCATCGATTGGCCTTTCTAAGGCAATCGAGCTATTCGATCATTCATTGTATCATTTCCATCGATTGGCCTTTCTAAGACAATCGAGTCATTCAATCATTCATTGTATCATTTTCATCGATTGGCCTTTCTAAGGCAATCGAGTTGTTCAATCATTATTGGTATCACTTTTTATCGATTGACCATTCTAGGGCAATCGAAATGTTCAATCATTCGTGGTATCATTGTCATCGATTGACGATGTATTTCCAGACGAGTTATCTGGTTGCCTTCACATAGAGTAGTGGAATTCAGGAGTGAGTTGGAGCCGGTACGTCCCCGTTATCGAAGGCACCGTATCGTATGGCCCCGACCAGAATGCAGGAGTTGAAGATTCAACTTGAGGAATAGTTCGAGAAAGGTTATCTCCGACCGAGTGCGTCCCCGTGAGGAGCACCAGTGTGATCTGTCAAGGAGAAGGATGGCTCGTCTCGTGTGTGTATTAATTATCAGGAGTTGAACAGGGTGATGATCAAGATTAGTATCCTCTACCCCGTATTGATGATCTCTTAGATCAACTTCAGGGAGCTTCAATATTTTCCTAGGTCGACTGAAGATCTGGATATCATCAGCTGCGAATTCAAGAGTCGGGTATCGCAAGGACGGCGTTTCGTACACGCTATGGTCATTATGAGTTCGTAGTTATACCGTTCGGGCTAACTAATGCACCTGCGGTATTCATGGAGTTAATGAATCGGGTTTGCATCGACTTTTTGGATCAGTTTGTTGTTGTCTTCATCGATGACATTTTGATTTATTCTCGTGATCGAGAGGAACTCGAGGTACGTCTTCATCAGGTTCTCGACGTGTTAAGACGTGAGCAACTTTATGGAAAGTTTTCTTAATGTGAGTTCTGGATGTCCGAAGTGACTTTTCTCGGGCATGTAATTTCATCTGCCAGAGTTCTTGTCGACCCTCAGAAGATGGAGGCTATCCGAGATTGGCAACCTCCGAAAGATGTTAAGAAAATCCGAGGTTTCCTCGGATTAGCTGATTAATTATCCGACCCACGACCTGGAGCTAGCAGCCATGGTTTTCGCGTTGGAAATTTGGCGTCGTTACCTTTATGGCGTCACCTGTCAGATCTTCACTGATCACAAGAGTTGAAGTATATATATATTTACTCAGAAGGAGTTAAATATGCGACAAAGACGGTGGTTGGAACTCATCAAAGATTTTGATATCGAGATCCTTTACCACCCAGGCAAGGCGAACATTGTCGCCTACGCCTGGAGTCATAAGTCCGTTTAGGAGCAGATGCTTGCTCGTTTATCAGTTCAGAAGGAGCTTCAGCAGGAATTCCTTAGACCCGAGATCGAGGTCTGGCATCAGCGACTGGCGGGTATGCTGAAACCGCTCCCTATCCCAGAATGGAAGTGGGAAGACATTTCTATGGATTTCATCACGAGAGTGCCGACGAGTCGTCGGGCCATGAATACGATCTGGGTGATCGTGGACCGCTTAACTAAGTCAGCTCATTTCCTTGAGATTAAGGATACATGGGGTCCCGAGAGACTTGCCCAGCTGTTCATCAAAGAGATAGTGAGATTGCACGGTACTCCTAAGAGTATCGTTTCTGATCGTGACGGGTGATTCGTGTCTCATTTTGGAAATCAGTTCATCGTGCTATGGGAACTCAGCTTAATCTCATTACCGTTTTTCATCCTCAGTCCGACGGACAATCAGAGAGGACTTTTCAGACATTGGAGGACATGTTGAGGGCATGCGTCCTCGATTAGTAGACGATTGGGAAGCCCAATTACTGTTGATTGAGTTCACGTACAATTATAGTTGGCATGCTGCAATGAAGGTAGCACCTTTCGAGGCCTGGTGCGGTCGTCGTTTTCGATCTCCCTTGTGTTGGGACGACCCATCAGAGTCAATCGGCACTGAGCCCGATATACTTATAGCCGCCCGGGAGAAGGTAACTTTGATCAGGAGTCGTCTGTTAACTGCTCAGAGTCGACAGAAATTATATGCAGATAATGGTCGACCACTAGAGTTCGAGATGGGTGACCACATTTTGGTCAAGGTATCCCCGAGTCGAGGTATCTTCCGTTTCGGAAAACGGGGGAAATTGAGTCCGAGATTCATTGGATCGTTTGAGATTTTGGATCGAGTAGGCGAGTTAGCTTATCGATTGGCTTTACCTCCGGCGTTGAGCTAAATTCATATTGTATTGCACGTCTCGCAGTTGCGGAAGTATGTTGCCGACCCGAGTCACATACTTCAGTTCGACGAAATCGAGATCGCGGATGATCAGTCGTATGAGGAGCATAATACGAGTTTTAGAGCGGCGAATCAAACAATTGAGGAACAAGACGATTCCTTTGGTCAAGATTCAGTGGGCTAAGCACGGAGTCGAAGAGGCTACTTGGGAAACCGAGGAGAGTATGCGGGAGAGTCATCCCGAGTTGTTTGACCCTTAGTTTCGGGGATGAAACTCTTTTAAGGGGGGGAGTATGTAATACGTGGTTGTAATTCATTCATTATCATTCAGTAATTATCAGTCTGTAATTATCACTCAGTATTTTTCACTCATTAATGATCGCTCATCATTCATGATTCATTAATTTGCGTTCTTTTGGCATGTTGTAACCGTGTATCAGTTACCGATCGTCATTTCATCTCCGTTTGAGTGTCAGAGCGGGAGTATTATCATTATCATCGTGATTGGTAGTCTTGTGCTGGAAATATCATTTTTGGCATGTGTTGGAATTGTTCGCGTTCGCAAACGTTTGGTATGTCGAATCATTCATCGATCGTAGCGAGAAATCGGAGTTGTCGGAATTTCATCTTGTCCAGCAACGAGTTACGGCCGTAAGGCCGTTGACCTGGGATGTTACGGTCGTATGAGGGCCTAGTTACGGCCGTAACTTCCGGCAGTTTATATAGGGCTGGCCGGGACTTTTTCTTCATTTTCACTTTCTTCTTCCATCTTGTCCGAGAGAGAGCTTGGGGGGAAGGGATTTTCCTTCATCAAACACTTGAGTACTTGATTTTCTTCATTTCCATTCGATCATATAGCTCGGATACTCGATTTAACTCGTATTCATCGGATCGAAGTGGTTGGATCTTCAAGAGGTAATTTCTTCAACATCTTGGATTTCGATTTTGTGTTGAGTTATGATGTTTTGGACGTTATAATCATGTTATATGAAGGGATATGTATATGATTATGAGTTTGTATAAATATTAAATGGATTATTGAAGGATTATTCAAGAACACTTTGAATATTGAGTTGGGATTGGGGGTTTTCGATTAATTGTTGTTGTAATCATGAATTTGGATATTCATTTTGGATTATTGACCATTTGGAAGATGTTTTGTTGGATTGAAACACTTTTTGGGTTTTGATGTGGGTATAATCAAGGTTGGGTTGTTAACAATCGAAGTTTGGCCACATAGTGTTCGTTATAATGCCTCAATGGATTTGGTTTAGTCGTATCGGCGTGTTGAGTTCGTTATATTCATGTTTGATACGTATGTTGAACGGATTGTTGGTAATTGTGTTATTCAAGGTTGTTCGAGCGACCGACATCGCATTTAGGACATTTGTTCGTGGAAGGATAATTGTCATCGGTATTGAGTAAGTTAATTCTTACTCGGTTAAAAGGATATTCATTCCTTTTGTTGTTGATCTTTCATAATCATAACTCATTCATCATTATATTAATCATATTGAGACTTGTAATTGTCGAATAATCACTTCATTAACGAGGAACGGCGGTTCCAATTATTTCTTTGAAACTATCAATCACTTCATTATCATTTCATCTCGGTGAGTCATTCTTGACTTTGTCAGATTATTATTATTCATTGATATTCATTATGGTCATTCTCGTTCATATGACCTTCCGGGTTCATATTGCGTGGCCGGGTGCGGATGTGTGGAATTTTTAGTCGGGCACGTTATGGCCATGTATTGGGAGTGATACATTGGACTGTGCACACGGTAACAGATTACCTCCGTGAGACTAATTAGGTACAAGGACGGGTGTGTCCGGTCATTCGTCTTGTACACTTGCACAGAACACTACGGGCGTACTATGATACCCCTCTTCAACGTAATTCATAACTAAGGATATTTCATAACTTGATTAAATCATGATTGTGTATTTTTCAACCCTTGAGGATTGTTGTTACGTATCGACCCCGGCCGGGATTCGTTTTTCGTGTCATGGCAAGGCAAAAGCACGGGAATAGCATGTTGACGCGAGGAGTCCCAGTGATACTAGTAGGGGGCCCGATCTTTCAGTTATCCATGTTGTTGTCCTTTAATTTCCGCTGCATACTTTCATTTGGATACTCCATTTCATTCAGTGTTGTGTATTTTATCTTCATATAAAATATACTAGTATTCGGTATTGTCCTGGTGTGTTGTACTTAAACTCCTCATCGGAGTATTTGGTAATATAATGTGGTTCGGTACTACAATTATATTAATTAATTCATCATTTTCATTCGCCTAGTGGGTCCCAGTCGGGGATTCACGGTACTGTAATATCCGCCTAGTTTGGGGTGTTACACTGTTCGCCTTAGCTCTTCAAATTTTTATATAAACTTAGGCGCATCAAACTATTAGGCATGAAACAGTTTTTTTTTTCTTTTTAAATTACGAAAAATGACCCATGAGGTTTGTTTATTGTAACACTTCCTATCCCCTCATAAGCATAGAACTGTTCAAACACTCCCCTTACATTTGTAAAAATATTCCAGTTACACAGTTACCCCCTCGCATTTTAACTATTTAAGACATAATCAAGCATCAAGATCTTTTTCTAAAATTTTGAAAATAAAACTTTGGGATCTTATAAATACTTAAAAACCTCAATTTTTTATTTTATAATTATTCAGAAATAATGATGGTGATAAATTGATTTACCATTTTTGATTTCCTCTATTTTCCTTCCTAGTTCACTTGTTATGAAAAGGCAGAGGAAGTTGGAGAGTTTGCTTTTGTGCGATATACTGATCTCGTTTGAAGTACTTGGCACATTACAAACTCTCATTACGCAATCTTTGCGAAGGAAAGACACTTTGTAGTTCGATCAAGTGTTCCTCATTTTCTTGTTTTGATTTGTATTATTCGACCTTGAACTAATATTCGCATAGAAATCTCTTTTTTTTCCGTGATGTTATTGGTTAGGAATTAACTGTGTGGGTTAGAGGCGAATACTTGGGTTGGACAGCAGATCGAATGTTCAATTGAAAACACTAATTGTTACATCAATTTTTTTACTGGTGTTGGTAAACTAATTGTTACAATTTTGTTTTGCTTTGAAATTTATTGGTGAAGCAAATAGGAGAAAAAAAATAAAAAATTGTAGTAGGTGCAATAGGTGAATTTGGGGGTGGATATTTTTTTTAGAAAAATAACTTTATACAACGTTTTACATAAACGTTGTGAATACTCAAAGACAACGTTTCATTAAACGTTGTCTAAGTGGAAATTTCTTTTTAGAAAAATAACAACGTTTTACATAAACGTTGTTAATACTCAAAGACAACGTTTTTTTAAACGTTGTGGAACTTATTAACAACCTTTTCAGAACATTGTCAATAAACAAGGACAACGTTTACGAAAACGTTGTTGAAGTTAGTAACAACGTTTGCTAAACGTTATTAAAGGTTTTTAACAAAAAACGGGATCGCTATTACAACAACGTATCCGCAACATTTAGAGAACGTTGTCATAAAGATAGACCTAAGACAACGTCGGATAATACAACATTTAAAGAAACGTTGTCAAACGCTAATTACAACGTTTAAAAAACGTTGTTAAAGACCTTTTTTGTTGTAGTGTGAGTTGGATGATTATCAACACGCTGAAGGATATTGAGTTATGTTGTTTTGATGGCTATGAACATGGTTTCAAATCACTTAGTGTTCTTGAGGAACTCTTGATAAATAGAACATAGCAAGATGATCGTATGTTGAATTATCGGTATTTTTAGATATGAAGATCGAATGTTCGTTAAGTCATGTTGATTGTAGTGGTAGAATTCGTATGTTCTTGATGAAATACGAATCATGATAACAATTTGAATCCGGAAAGATTGTGATTGATCATCAAATATGATTTCCTTTACATTCGTATCCATAATCGTGTTGTGGTTGTGAATTCGTAATTGTTAGGTTGTGATCATTGATCGTTGGTTATAATCTTCGACTAGAAAAGTGTGTTGCGGTCGTGTTCGAGAATGTTCGTGAATTGCTTTGGTCAGGGCCGAGGAGCTCGTAGACGAAGGCAATGGGATTGGTAACTGCTTCATCATCGTCGTGTCGGTATCGAGGAAAGTTATTACTGGCTTGTAGCAGTCGTGAAGAGATGAGCTTCCCGGAGGATACTGGCTATGGCGTATGTTTGTGAATCGAGTATTCTGATTATATGTTGTATTCCACTGCTAGAGTATTTTTAATTGTTTGTCCTTTCAGCTGCGTGAGTATTCTTGAATGACCTTTGTTTATCCGTTAACTTAAGTTACTTTGGAAATTGTTTTCTAATCTATTTTTTCGTTATGTGTAAACGATAGATTAACGTATGTTTTTAAACTGTTCAGTTTTGGCATTTCGGGCCTTGTGGTTTCAAATGAGATTTTTACGACGGTTTTGATAAATGGATTTTATTAAGGCTTCGAATGTTTTTAAAAGATAGTACCGTCGTTAGACTCTTGGGTGTTTGTAAATATTTACGAAAATGTCTTTTAGCCTTGTGGGTTCCGTCTCGGGGCCCACGACGCTGTAATATTCATGGATGACTGTGGAGGTGTTACAGAATATGGTATCGGAGCTTAGGTTGAGAAAACCTAGGAAGTCGGGTCGAGTCGAGTCATGCTTTTGTCGCGTCATTCGAGTTGTCGATTGATGAATTCTAGAGCCCTAGGTTTTGTTGTTCACTCGGGCTTGTGCGTTATGTGATTTACCAGTGTGGTACTGGGTTGTTGTAAACTTTTCCAAATGGTATTAACGTGTTTCTTTGGATAGAGATATGTTGTGTTCTCGAGTTGAACTGAGTTTGCAAAATGTTTGTTTTGAAATTATCTGTATTGAGTATTTCCTTGAGTCGAGACATGTGCTACTATCACGGGGAATCGTCGGCTTCACGATCTGTAAGTATTTGGATTTTTGAATTTTATTGAGATTTATTGCCGTTCTAAGTTGATATGCTTCGAGATTGAGAAACATATTATGCGTCACAGTATGAGGTGACAGAGTTGAGACAGGATTGATGATCTTAAGAAGCTATGATTTTGGAAATCAATATGTCGGTTAAATTTTGGAACGAAGTTGTGCATTTGGGAGAAATGTTGTGGATGGTTGAGAAGAACATGTAGTTATGTTAATTCATTTTGAGATATATGAACTGTTTTTGAGCATTTGAAAATGATACTTTTCAAAATGAATGTTTCGCGGATGTTTTGCGGAAAATGATTTTTGGGCCGAGACCCAATCGATTTTGAAATAGTTTTATAACTCAGGACTTGGGGTCCAAAAGGGTTTTGTACTTTATAAACTCCTTGTAATGTGGAACGAGATTGGGCTGAGACCCTAATGTTTCTAAAAGGCTTTTCTATTTTCAAAAGAACTCCCGAGATTTGTGAAACACTTTACCAATTGTTTATCTATTTTATTACAACCTTTCGGGGTTTTGGTTTATTTGTCCAAATGAAACTTCTCGGGTAGTCTTTCGTTGTGTTTGATTTGTCGATTATTCAATGTTTTCTCATATCATAGTTGAGGTGATCCAGGATGGGTTAATGGTCGACGTTGTGAGTCATATGTGGAAAAAGGAGTTTTTATCGGAGTCTATATATTGAAATTTTGGAACTCTATCGTGTGGTTTTCCGATGTAAGGTCAGTGGTTTTGGTGACAAGCCGAACTGGTATACAGAGATATGGATGTAGGCAATCATTTGCATAATTTCATTTTATTTAATTGTGTGTATTCGAAAAGAATTGTCATCGAGAACTTGACGTAAGCAAACCGATTTAATTTTTCGAAAATTGATTTTGTGGTCCTACGAAAATTTATATTTTGAGTTTTGAAATTCTTGAAAGAACTTTCGAAAATTTATCTTCTTGATGAGACTATATGATTTCAAACTGGTTTTGAAAAATGTGACTGATATACATACGCATTTAGTGCATAGTGCATATCACGGTGAAGTTATGAGTGTGACTCACAAACTGGATAATACATAAGTATGGTACAATGAAAAGAGATACGAACTTTAATATGGTAGTTTGGTTATCCATGGATGATCGGTTGATTGATCGGACAAGAGAAATATACTGCGTGTTGTAGATTCATGTACAGGATGTGATTTTGGAACGACAAGTTTTGTGAAACCGGGACATATGTGCTATGTGATTCCATTGGTATGGTAGTCGTGCGATTTTACCACAGTGATTTTTGAATGATTTCTTTGTAAGTGTGGATTTGGGGATGGTGACCCCAGGATGGTTGTTTTGAGTAATGATTGGTCGTTCCCACTCCGTATAGGATGGGGTATGTTCATCAGTTTGCGGCTTGTTATTCATACGCCAAGGGGTACGTTCAACACTCGGGTGTGTTTCTTTGAGATCCACTGTATGTGATTGGTGTAACATTTTGAGAATTTTATTCGTCCGTATATCCGACTCTATGGTTCTGTGTTGATCGTGTTGGAACTTACCGTGTGAGGGTATTCTCGATTATCGTTGATCGTTCATTGGTGATATTAGAGCTTATCATGTTGACGATATTCTCAGTTGTGTTTTGACCTTCGGATTGGTCGTATTAGAATTTATCATGTCAATGGTATTCTCGGTTAATTTATTGGTTGATCATGTTAATGATCGTATGAACGTTCGAATTTTGTGTCGATGTTTCGGGATTGGTTGCCATTATTTTGAGCGGTTGTCTCTCAAGTGTATCGTATATTATTGATTGTATCAGAATTGGGACTTGATTGTGCGATCAGGCACACAGGATTTGACACGGATAGATTATTTCATCCGAAGATGATATATTTTTTGTTGAGACTCATGGAATTGTGATTGTAAGCGTATTGAGGCTTTACAGTGACGTCACTTGCTAGTGTCTCAGGAGATCGTCGACTTTGCGCATTTGTAAGTGTACTATTTTGGTTATTCAGTAATGATGATGATTGATTTTTGTTGTGATGGTTTCGAGATATTTTGGTTGAACAATTTGTTTTTTTATGACGGATTGCAAGTTTCGAGGACGAAACTTATTTTAAGTGGTGTAGTATGTAATGTCCGGAATTTATACTATTATTGCTTAATGTTATTTTATCCGAGTTATGTTATACAGTGTGGAATCTGTACGGTATGGATAAAATAAAAGAAGGACTGAGATGTCTGTATTGGTATAATTGTCGTACTTGGTCGATAATTGCATTTGAGGATATAGCGTGTCGTGTATACGTATTCGGTATATTGAGACGACGAGCAAGATCAGTGTAAATGGCTAAGTATAGAATCCATAACGTACGTTAAGCATATGATCTTACGTACGTTAATTCCCTAAGGTTACATATGTTACATTAGGTCGTTACGTACGTTAAGGCATCATGTGAGATATAGTTGGCTTATCAGAGAGGACCATGTCAAGCGTAGCGTGCGTTAAGCATAGGATCTTACGTACGCTAAGACACAGACGTAACGTACATAACGTAGAGTACATAAAGTACGTTATGAAGAGAATCGGACAGGATCAGGCTATGGCTGACAAGTGGGTCCCGTGGTCGACAGCTTTTGGTACAGAACGTGGGCGGGCGAGTCAATGTCGTATATTACGTACGTTATGGACTACCAATTACGTACGCTAAATGGATATTTACTATAGCAAGTCAACATATGTATTACGTATGTTATGGCCTATGCATTACGTATGTAAGCGGTCGAACGAAATAAGGCAGTGAGCTCTGGAATGATGTTACGTACGCTATGTAGAACTTATAGCGTACGTAAGGAAGAATTACGTACGTTAATGTTGATTGGTAACATACGTAATGAGCACCGCATATTATAAATTAAGGTTCGGTCTTTCATTTCTTCACGAGAAGAAATCGATGCTTTTCCCTCAACTCCGTCCCTTTGAGTGTGGTAGTGAAGATAAACCTCTTCTATCTTGGATATAAGCTTGGAAACATGGATTTGAGGCTCGGATATGAAGATATCAATGACCTTTGGGGTGTTTGATGGTGTTGTTCATGTTCTTGAGGTATGTTGTTGAACTCTACACCTTGATTTTGGATTCTTCGTATTGCTATCTGTATTTGATTCTTATGATGATGATTATAGTGGTGTTGATATGATTCTTAATGTTATGAGAAGTGTATAATGACACTAGTAGAAAAATGACTTTAGGTAACACCCTGCAGGTAACACTTTTGATAATTGAAAATTGGAGAGTACATAGGTAACACATAGGTAACACTTTTTTATTAGGTAACACTCAAGGTAACATTTTCAAAATAGGTAACAGTTTCAGGTAACACATTTTTGTGTTACTTAGTTTAGGTAACACTCACGGTAACACTTTCAAAATAGGTAACACTTTCAGGTAATACTTTTTTGTGTTACTTAGTTTATGTAGCACTCCAAGTAACACTTTCAAAATAGGTAACACTTGAGGTAACACTTTTTGTGTGTTACATAATTTAAGTAACACTTATGTAACACTTAGAGAATATGTATAAATATTTGAAGTTATATTATCACTTTTTTTGCGTTACAATAATATTATTATACTACACATTAAAAATATAAAACAATAAGGATATATATATATATATATATATATTAAAATTTGATTTATCTTAGGTATCACTAAATGTAACAAATTAGAAATATAAAACATTTAAAATATAATACAATGCCTCATAGCTAGTATTTTACGGCTGATGATTATTTTATATAATGCGAAGCCTTATAACAGGTAGATGGCTTGTTCAAATCGCAAAGTCTTTGTAATTCCTATTGATTGGCGCGAGTTCGATTCTTCTAAGCTACATTATTTTTTAGAAATATATGCACACACTTAACTGTCAATAATATAATCTAAAATGACCAGTTTACCCATGAGCTCATATACTTCACCTACACAGTAGGGATAAAGATGTAAATTTAATAGGTAAAGATGTAAATTTAATATATTTGTATCCATATAAAATAAGGCTATATCTTTCGTCGCCTAACTCCTGCTTCACATCGCCTTTTCTCACCTTGCCGCAAAGGGTGCAGCCTCACTACTACAAAAACAAAGCAAAGAGATCCAAAATAAATGACCCATTGATAAAGATAATGGGTCTCTTTAATATAAGACACCTAATATTTTAAGCAACGGTTCTCTAATATGTCAAATGGACCTGTTATTTTTTTGTAAGAGACTTTAGAGACCATTTATTTGGGTTAATTGGTCTCTAATATGTAAGAAATAAGAGACCCGTTGTTTTTGTTGACGGGTCTCTAAAGTGTAAAAACTAAGAGACCTGTTGTTTAACCAACCGGTCTCTTCCTTTCTTCTTCAGATTAGGTAAATACACGATACACCAGCTATTCTTCTAGATCTCGTCCTCTCTAATCTCTCCATCCCTCTCTCTAGAACTCTCCGCCCCATATGTGCTTACTCTTACATGCTATCATCGGAATAGGAAAAGAAAATGACAGGGAGAAGAAAGAAAAGAGAGAAGAATCAGGGGTAGAACGAGATTTGAAAGAGGGAGCTCGGCTAGAGGAGAAGAACATAGAGGAGATGAAGGAGAAGCAAAGGAGTTTGATTGAGTGAAGAAGGAGAAGAATTTACAGTCAAGGTATATATTCTCTACCCATTTAGTTAGGATTTTCGAATTATGGGGAAGAACATATTAGGTAACTTGGAAGACTTTTGATGATGGAGTCTTCATAGTTTTTAGGAGTTGGCAAAATCTAAAAAAATGTGTGATTATGAGATTCTATAGTTGTTGTGTGGCTGCTGCAATCCTGATTAAGAGGGATAAAACTGACTCTGTGAAGGCTCGATCACCAACTGCTTGATTATATGTCCAAAAGGCGAAGACAATTATTGTTGAAACTTTAGTGTTCTTGATGATATGTGCATAGTTTGAATCTGAAATTTATTAGGATAGTTAGACCAACATTTCTGATCAAAATCTTGATATTAAAGGCTTAGTATATCTGGTTTTATGTTTAGTATTTCTTTGTGAGAAGTGTAAAATGGATAAATGAAGTTTTGGATACAACAATAACATTTTTGTGAGTCTTCAGCATGCTGCCAGATTGGACACCCTGTATTCAAACAGCATAACTCTTTGCTTGTTTAATATTTTTGGGAACCGTAAAATTTGCTGAAAACTAGACACATGTAAGTTTCTAGGGACATATGAAACGGACCCTGATTCATTCTATATTGAAACAGATTATTGTTTGAAGTTGAAGGTGCTGCAGGATATTTTTTCATGAGATTTCCACCTCCATCTTTATTGTTCTTCTTTGTTTTTGAGAAAGCAATTGCCACCGTTTGTATTTCTCATTTCACTTTCATCTTTTCTCTTGTTCTCTGCTCATGTTCCTGGGTAGGTTTTTATCTTATCCTTCGTATTTTGTTTTGGCCTTTGAAATTAAGGTTTTGGATTTTTCCTGTTTCTCTCGTTGGTGGTTTGACTTCTCTTCTCCCCAAACCTATGTTTATCAATCAGGTGAAATTTAGGAAAGGAAGTTTTTCTCTTTTGTTGTTGTTGATTTCCTTCAACTGGCTGATTTCGCTCTGCGCATAATTGGGCATGCAGCTAAGCGGTTAAAGCACCTGCCGCTAAAGGCTTCGATCCGGCTCGGCCTTCTTGTGTGGCCTGCGTAATCTTCTTCTGCGGTTATTATTGAGTGAGTAATGAGTAATTTTTTTTATTTCTTTTCGATTTGGTTGTTTCGGTTCTGTATGTTTTGGTATCATTAGGTAAAATATTTCGATGTATTAATATTTTTCCTTGGATTTGTTTGAGGAAGGAATAACTAGCATGATAAAATTATGCATGATGATTTTCTTTATCTGGTTTTCGGATTTGGATTCGTAAATTGGGAATGATATTTAAATCTAGATTTGAAATTTATTGTTATTGATGACATCTTGACATCTTGGCTCTTGGGACAGGTGTATTTCTTGTTTTGTTAATTGCTCTTGCTTTCGGGTGTTCATTGGTAGGTACCTTTTTACTTTCCTTCAATTTATTTCTTGATTTTTATGATTACGGCTGAAAAGAATATGATCGAACTATGTTGAATTGTTGGTCGAGTTTTAAAACTACCGGAAATCGAAATATTGGACTGAACAGATTTTCATGTTCGTGGTCATTCTCGTTGATTTCTGGTTGTATTTTTGTGGATTGTTTTTCGTGTTTTCTGATATTTCTGTTAGGATTCTCTGGAATTAACATTTCTTGAGGCTTTTCCATTAGGGGTTCTTGTTGGTTGAAGTTGGTTATTCTTTTGTGGGGATTAATTTGTGCTATGTTGTGAATGTACTAGACAGGGAAAACACAATTGGGGAGAGTATTTCTGGAACTTGGTGAATCTTAACCAAGAATTAAATTCATTTTCGGGAATGTATTTAACATAAACTACATATACACATTAAAATAATTAAACAGGTGTTAGTAGAAGAGGCAAAAAAAGACTTGCATTTTAAATTTTTTGCTTGCTAGATTGTTTGTGAATAAAAAATTGCCAATATAATGAAACATTCAGCAGATGAATCATCAGGTTCGAGTATTGGAGGAAAAAATGAGACTCGCGTAGTAGAATTTAAAAAAAATAAGTTTTTAACAATGCAGGTTTGTTGTTCTGATCACCTTCTTGTTTTTCTCAATTCCTTTTGTCTTGTATGATATTGATGTTATGGAACTGGAATGTTGAGTGACTAGGTTAGATTTTATTAGTTGGATTCAGGTGTTCTTAAGCTTCTGGTCATGTTTTCTTTTCATAGAGTGAGAGGGCAGAATAAATATTATTGATTGATATTGTTCTTTTCATGGAGAGCGAGCTACGAAACAAATAGATATGTGAAAAAAAAGACTATTGTTCATATAAGGCTTGTTGTTAGTGTTTTGGTCTGGGATACATCTTATAGACGTTATATACTACACAAAGGCCAAAGCATAAGCTCCTTATTATCTAAATAAAAAAGGATCATTTGTTAACCCTGTACTTTTCTGGTGTTTGTTATGGTGAGTGCGAGCAGGTAAGTGAGCTATTTGATGCATTTATACATTTGAACTGTTGTTCCCTATGTTTCTTTTAACATGATACATTTTAACTTACTTTTCAGGCAATATGTGAAACTTACGAGTTAAAGGTTGAAAGCCGATCTTCCTTATTGGATGGAAAGGCCATGTGGTGTTTGCTTGAATATTACTTCCGCAAAGAAAATAGTTGTTCATGCTCTTTCAAGGTAATTGCTTACATTTATTATCCACAGGTTTTCATTCTGTAGTATGTTTGGATTCAAACTTATTCCGCTATGGTTCACAGTATCCAAATGGAGCAAGAGGAAAAGTTTCAATCATGTTAGTAATGGATTATACTGATGCTGTGCACAACTTCATACTATCTCAAAAAATAACATCTTCATTAGGAAATTTTCCGGAGGTAATGGTGACTTTTATTTTCAGCATTTAATGTTAGATGTGGGAATAGCAATCTCACGAAATCTTAGTTCTTTGTTGTACCAGGTCAGTACGAGTTCAGGTTGAGCATTTTGGTGCAAGAATGATAAACGCTGAACCTTTTTCTGTTTGAAATCTACTTATATGAGTGGCTTCCAATATCAGATATCTTTCATGTCTGTTTTTGGTTTTTGTATTTTGTCACTGATCTAACATTTTATTTTTTTTCTTGAATATACTTTTGTTACCATGTTTAAATGCCCCATCAATTTTGATTTCAGGATCGCTCACAGTTGCTTGCTTTTTATCTGTGATTCAATCTCATTTGCTCTTTCTTGACTGCCTGCGCAAGGTACTTTACTCAATCGGGGTTCTACAATATCCATTTTCCTAGCTCGGTGTGGTTGTTGACTAATGGTTCTGTAACATTGTAGGATGGCTCCGGAGGTTATGGAGCAAGTGCATGGTTACGACTTTAAGTCTGTACATGCACACTTTCTATTTTTTTTTAGGTACCAGACTAGATAGGTCACGAAGTTTATTAAATTTCTCTATTTTTCTCAGAGCGGATATTTGGTCATTTGGGATATAACTGCATTGGAGCTTGCTCATGGCCATTCTCCTTTCTCAAAGTATCTGCCAATGAAGGTCCACTAATAATCCTAAGTTGTTTTACTTTGATCTGAATTGGACCCTTATTATTAAGCTCCAATTATTTTTATATTTGTAGGTGTTGCTTATGACTCTGCAAAATGCACCCCCTGGATTTGACTATGAGCGACATAACAAGTTCTCAAAGGTATGCCACTAATAAACTGAACTATATTAGTTTTACGATCATGTTATTAATCATATATTTTTTTTCTTTCTTAGTCGTTTAAGCAGATGATTGCTAGCTTCTTGGTTAAGGATCCTTCAAAACGACCTACTGCCAAAAAACTACTCAAACATTCTTTCTTTAAGCAAGCCAGATCGAACGGTTATATACCAAGAAAGTTGTTGGATGGGGTGCCTGCTCTTGTGAACGCATATGCATAGAGGCCGACCCCGTTCAAGAAAGCATATAGAAGTTCAAGACAACAACAACAATGGCATCATTAATATCAACAACGAATTGAAGATATATAGGAGCTATTTTTATACAAGTTACAAATTAGACAACAATTAGGTTATTGTTTTTTTAGTTATTTGATATGTGTTTGACATACTATGATCTATGTCTTATTGTTATTGGATTATTTATTTGAGTTTTGTCAATATATTTTCTCGTTATTTATATATAAAAAAATGGTTTCTTCTAGTTTTCATATTATTGATAAATATTAATCAGAATAATAATAATAATAATAATAATAATAGCAAGTGTTACTTAATAATGAATAAGGTGTTACCTAAGCTAGCACCCATAAAATCGAAAATGTTCCTTAAGGTATTTAAAGTGTTACTTAAAAAAATGGATACATTTAAAAGTGTTACAAAGGTGTTACAATAGTGTTCCTTAAACAATCTGGAAGTGTTACCAAGGTGTTACCTAAGAAATTTCTAAAATGTTACTAAGGTGTTCCTTAAGATGACTTTGGAGAACACAATTTAAAGTGTTACTAGAATTGATCAAAAGTGTTACCTAAGATCATAGGGAACACGGGCAGAGGTAACACCCAAAATGTGTTACCTATGGTCTATAGGAACACTTTAGGCTCTTTAGGGAACACTTTATGGGTGTTACCTAAAGGCATTTTTCTACTAGTGTGAAGAATATGATGATACATGACTTGGATTATGAGTTGGATGATTATCTACACGCTAAAGGATATCGAATTATGTAGTTTTGATGGCTATGAACATGGTTTCGAATCACTTAGTGTTCTTGAGGAACTCTTGATAAATAGAACATAGCAAGACGATTGTATGTTGAATTATCGGTATTTTTCATATGAAGATCGAATGTTCGTTAAGTCATGTTGATTGTAGTGGTAGAATTCGTATGTTCTTGACGAAATACGAATCATGATAACAATTTTGAATCCGGAAAGATTGTGATTGATCATCGAATATGATTTCCTTTACATTTGTATCCGTAATCGTGTTGTGGTTGTGAATTCGTAATTGTTTGAGTTAGATTGTTCGGACTTGTGTCTAATCCAGATATTGTGAAATCGTTAGGTTTGTTGATCGGTTATATTGATTGTTAATTATCGGATTTCGGTTGTATGGTGGATATGAGTTCGTAATGGTTTGAGTTATACTATTTGGTTTTGTATATGATCAAGGTGTCGTTGAGCCATTGAGTTTGATTGATTGGTTATATCGGGAATTGAATATTATCGAATGTGCGTTAATTGATTACTTCAATAGGTTGTGAACATTGATCGTTGGTTATAATCATCGACTAGAAAAGTGTGTTGCGGTCGTGTACGAGAATGTTCGTGAATTGCTTTGGTCAGGGCCGATGAGCTCATAGACGAAGGCAATGGGATTGGTAACGACTTCATCATCGTCGGGTCGGTATCGAGGCAAGTTATTACTTACATAGTTTATAATATTTAATGAATAGTTTCAGTTTCATTCGTTTATAACTCGTATAGAAATGATTATAATTGTGAACTCTGGAGATTTGGGATTGTACGTTGTTTTCTGATTTTGGGAATTAAATCATAATGTATATGTTTTACATTTGTTATTGGTATACTTGGGTATTGAGGATACATTATGGTAAAGACGAGGATATGAGTTATCTATAGTCTATGGTACTTTTAGATTGTTGAATATTGAGGAAATTGTTGGTGATGGTTTTGACATCGAGAATGCTCTCTAAGGACTCGGGCAAGTACTCTAATCATTTTTGTCATTTTGTATCGATCATATTGTGATACATTTGTGTATTGTTGTTGTCATGCATTTGTGTATTGTTGTTAATATGCATTTGTGCATTGCTGTCGTATATGTCCACCATGCGTTGGTCCGACGGGATCATCATGGGAATCTATAGCTGTGTGCGCTGGATTGTTGGACAGGTATTTCCACCATGCGTTTGTCCGACGGTATTATCATGGGAATCTATGCTGTGTGCGCTGGATCACTGGATTACCATGTGTTGTTGTTGTGCATATGTATATTGTTGGTTATCCACCTCGTGTTGATCTAACAGGGTCATCTTAGGATCTATGATGTGTGCATTAGATCATCGGATTTCCATCGAGTATACATTGTTGTTATTGTTGTGGGCATATTGGTGTCGTCATGTGAGTATGTATTTGTAGGTCTTGTGTTAGGACCATGTCCGTATGTGGTATTGATCTTATCTAGGATTAGACCAACATGATTCGTCGTGGTATTGCGTAATTCGAGGTATGTCCTGTATCTTCTTCTTGGTTCTCGTCTTTGGATGGACAATCAATTATCGTGTTGATATTTGATTATGATACCCGGTGGATTGAATTGGTCAGAGTTGGTATATTTCGTATCAGTGAGTTATGATGTTTTGAGAACCTTGGGTATTGCTTGAGGTACAGTACAGATGTTTGGGTATGAGTTATTGTGTTGTTGAGGATATGAGATGTGAATTTTGGTAGGGATTACTTTGGTAAGGATTATCACGAATTGGTAAAGTTATGATGGTAAGATTACAGTAGTAGTATTCTTACTTAGTATTTTCATTGGTATGTAATTATTGACGTGATGTGATCGTTATCATTGTTAGATATTGTGGCTGACCCCGTCGTGGGCTTTCTTTTTAGGTTCTTGGGATATCATCTTGTGGTTGTGAATTCGTAATTATTTGGGTTGGATTATTCGGACTTGTGTCTAATCCAGATATTGTGAAATTGTTAGGTTTGTTGATCGGTTATATTGATTGTTAATTATCGGATTTTGGTTGTATGGTGGATATGAGTTCGTAATGGTTTGAGTTATACTATTTGGTTTTGTATATGATCAAGGTGTCGTTGAGCCGTTGAGTTTGATGGATTGAATTTATTATTATCGAATGTGTGTTAATTGATTACTTCAATAGGTTGTGATCATTGATCGTTGATTATGTTCGTCGACTAGAAAAGTGTGTTGCGGTCGTGTTCGAAAATGTTCGTGAATTGCTTTGGTCAGGGTCGAGGAGCTCGTCGACAAAGGCAATGGGATTGGTAATGGCTTCATCATCGTCGAATCGGTATTGTAACACCCCCAGAATACGACCGGGAATGTCACACGCCGTAGACCCTTATCACAAGGATCTACCAGGCTAAGCTCCAAAAGACTACTCAATGATTGACCGACTGGGGTCAAAATTAAATGCAAAGCAGACCGACAAGGTCATTAACCAATTCAGAAAATAACGACATTCACATTACAATGACAATAATAAACCTGAACACTAAAAAGAATGACAACTCAATTTAATAAATGAAAACTACACCCATGCAAGGGTGAATACTCGAACGACAGAGAAAATACCGACCAGAATGAGACAAAAGAAAAGACTCTGACTCTGGTGTGATTAGTATCATTGTCCTCCATCTCCTTCCAAGCCAATCATGTGACTGCTCCCGAGCTGCCAAAACCTGAGCGCATAACAGGCACCCACCCCCCGAAAACTCGGGGGTTAGCAAACTGGAATTTTGCTAGTGCAAGTACATAATATACAAGATATACGAATAATAACAACACAAATCTCAACAGTCGTGAAGCCTTAACACAAACCACACATTCCCATAGTCCACACAGAATAGCATCACATACCCAAAGTGAAAGATAATCACATAGTCATATTCTCTGTATGGAACATAACACCAATGAAACTTTAAACGAGCCCAAGGAGTCAGAAAAATCCCTTTTTATAAAAAAGGAAAAGTATTTTGATAAGAAAGTTTGAAAACATTATTATTGACTCAGACCATCATGGGGTTTTGGAAAATCAAATGGGAATACTTTTATAAAATACTTCAAAAATTCTCGGATCCTCGACCCAACATGTGTAAAACAATTTGCAAGAAAACCATTACAACGTTATTCGGGTCCTCGACCCAATGCACAGAATAATCATCACAGTACAATCAAAGGCACTGACCTCTCATTCGACAATTCTGCTCAAGACCCTTGATTAATTAACCTCGGAGATTTCGTCAAACATCCTTGGTTAATTAACCCGATACCAACGTCTTAAAAACAATTTGAAACAAGCTTTCAAAAACACGAATCACTGATCTATATCGAGACCGGTATTTTAAAAGAGTTGAAAGAACTTTGAAATACGAGGATTGTTGATAACAGGGGTCTTAGCTATCACTCGAATATCGATTACCAATAAGCACACGAGACGCCTCCCTTGCACACTGTGCACCGGCGTTCACTCCACTATGTTGGCCGCCCCTTGAACATGTCACCGCGCCGCGATCACTCTGACAGTCGCCCCTTGCACGCGCATTAGGTAACACGGTGTTCACCAAACATATGGAGCCGCACGGTCGGCGTACACCGGGCGGAGTACACCCCGCCCTCAGAGGTTCCCGGATACGACGTCTCTCACAACAAGTATTCACATTATTACAAACATCAAGTACACAATCAATCAATTCAACAATTATCAAATCAATACACCAATTCACACAATTTATCCAACAGTCCATAACCACACAATAAACAATAACACGTACATTATCAATCAAGATCCAACACAATAAGCCTTCGGCACAACCAACCAACGCTACACATATATCCTTGTATTGCGACTCAACCGAATATATATATATATATAGATATATAGATATATATATGTATATATACATATAACCTTACTATATTATATGAATAACTATAGTTCATCCATCAATCCAAGTTGAGTACGCCAACTAGTGTTAGCATTCACCACTCGTCGTTCACCGACATAGGCATATATGTCAATATACGTATATACATACATATATTTAACATATAAATATATATAAATCTATATATATATATACACACATATATATATATATATACACACACATATATATATACATATCCGTATAAATTCATACACTTCGACAACGATGATTTCACGCAGTTACAATTCGTATATCAAGGTACTTGCCTTGGTAATCTCTCGCGGATACTCAGAAGTACGGTCGGTTGGCAAAATCCGAACTCCAACGAAAACAACGATCGGAAGGGCTCAACACCAGATTTTGTAGGGAAATCGTCCTAGTATCCTATCATCGAATAAACAATCAATCATACGAGGAAAAACATCACACAACGTCCAAAGTCATCTCTGCGGCTTTTCCCCGGACCCTTTGAAGGCTTCTAACGTAAGTTCATATAATCGGCGAATCGGAAATGGTAAAACCGTGGAAAGATGATGAAAATGATAGAATACAACTTAATCTACAATTATCCATCGTAATTTAAGTTCATAAGGCTCAAACGACGAAATCTACCAAGATCCCCAAATTTCTCAAAGTTTGGATTTTAGGAAAAACTAACCTTGATTCGGTCGATTGAAGGATGTTATGGATTGATCGATCAATGATATGGACTCGGGATCTTCGTGGTTTTGTTGTTCAACAACATGCCTTATCGCTCTCATAACCTCGGCGCGGAAGGAAGAGAATGAAATGAAAAATGTGTTGAAACAGTGCTCGGTCAAATATATATCGGCAATCGACTAGCGTGCGCTAGGTTGTCCGGGTAGCGTGGCGCTATCGGCCGGCCACAGTCTGAATCTTGGCCGGGTCCGATAGCGTCGCAAGTCATCGGCGGCGGCGTGCGCAATCGGCCCGTCCAGACCCTCTTGGACTAGTTTGTCCGGCCAGTAGCGTCGCGGCCGAGCCCGGTAGCGTGCGTTAACTGCCGAGTTAGCGCAGCACTGTCCATTGTAGCGTGCGCTACCCTGGTCGGCCGAAGTCAGACCCTACGCCTAGATCGCCGGGCCGATTAGCGTGCGTTACCTCCGGCGGTGGCGCGCTACTCCTGCGGTTTAGCGCGCTGTCCCGGCCGTAGCGTCGCTAGGCGGTCCTACCGCGAATCGTCGGCGATTGCCCGGCATCCGTGCGGTTCCTCCGCAACCGTCCGGCCGGCCATTGCCGTGGCTGGACGACTCGATTCCTAAAAGCGCGGAACGAACACGGCGAAACGCTCGCGGACAACAACACCGATCCGAAATGAAATTAACATACAACAAATAACCACCTATGGCCATAAACACAAAATCGATTGTCGAGAAAAATAAAACCGAAGCTCGGAAACAGAGAAATTTCCGTTCTAAGAAAAAGAAAAATTCTAATAAATCAAAATAAAAATCTCGGATATTACATTCTACCCCCCTTAAAATAAGTTTCGTCCCGAAACTTAAAATAGAGAGCGGCGGAACAATCAAGGAAATAACTACTTGCTCAGCCCCAAATCATCACGAGCAAAGCGCGAGTGCAAGGTTCCATAAATACGATGAACTGACCTAGCAAGTACAAGGCAGTTTAAAATGGTCGAAAGGTGCGCAGATGAATTACCAACAACGAAAGTCGTCCCATACCGAAAATACTAAGAAGAGTACGGGTAATACATTCCCCCATACTAAGAGGACATTATGATCCCGAAACTTAGAACAACAAGAGTTGGAAACGTAAAGCAATGAAACGAAATACGATCGAAGTCACGATTGTTTGAAACAAAGAACGATTAAGACATAGTACAAAATCTTCATTCTCCCATGCTAGGATCTTGAGAAGGAAACATAGGATTTGGGACACTTCCGGTCCCTAGTTCTGCTCTCTCTTAGGGCGGCATTCTTTGCCAATTCGAGCTGTCTCACAATGTTTCTCCCGATGACCTTCACACCCACACCGGTAACAAGTCAAGAGTGGAAAGGGACAATTTGCACGATCATGTCCCTGACGATTGCGGTTGAAGCACCTTCTCTTCTTCCGAGAATCACCGATGTTGGCTTGGGATCCCAGCGCTCACTCCCGACCGCAAAGGCAGCGCGTCCGAGCAGCGCGGGGGTTTGGGAGCCTTAGACTCTTCATCGCCCAAAAATTTCCCAGATGTCCTCGGTCTCTTCGTTTCGCTCGTGGGCTCGACCATTAAGGACATTTCATAGGATATCGTTTGATATTGATACTCCTTCACTGTAGCAAGAATAGTTGTCGTACGAACCACCTTGTCGCTTCCACTTCCGTCATCACACTTACGTCCGCCAAGGCCCGACATACTAATACAGATAGTACCGTTTAGCGTTATCAATAATCAGTTGCACAGTATACCACAATTATCAACATAAGGTTTAGTTAACATCTATAGAATAACGTAAAGCGTAAAGTTTTATGAAGTCAATTTCGAGTCCTCCGACGATGACGATCATTATATGTATACACTTAATGAAAATAAATTTTTGGAAAAGAGGGCTAGTCACGTTGCGCCCAAGACTCATAAATACTGTCTTTTATTTCGGAAGAGGAAGTTTATATAACGACTCTAAAAATTATTTTCGAGTAATGTAAAAAAAATTCAAAATTGAATTGTAACTAATTTGAAATATTTCAAAAGTGTTAGATTCCCAAATACCACAATTTTGAAAATCTTTCCTCTTCTACCAAAATGTTTATTCGAAAGGATTTTCCACCGAGATACGTGACCATTTAACATGACAACATTAAATCATGGTTTTTCACAATGTTAGAAAATTTCAAAGCACCACTTTAAAATATTCGTGATACTACAGCGTCGTGGGCCCCGTGCCGGAACCCACCAGGCTAAAAATCATTTTTAAAAAAATGTTCAAATTGCCAAAAAGGCCGATGTTGGTAATATTCTCGAATACTCACTAAGTCATTTATAAAAATATCAAATACCGTCATAAGAATACTATCAAAACGTGAAAGACCAAAATATCAAAAACCGGTTTGCAAGATACCAAAAGCCATCTTAAAATACTCATGCGGCGGATAAAATTAACATTCATAAGTTTATTCTAATAAGTGTAGAAACAGATAAATATGCTCGACTTCCGAAACATATTACATAACCATTTTTGCTCGGACCGCATACGCATGTTATATCCTAAAACAATAATATCACCAACAAGTTCCAATCCTTAGTTCACATTAAACACGTTAGCACAATATAATCAAATACGTATATAAGGGGACTTACGATCGGGAGGCTTACCATCACAGATTGCCGGAAGATAATGTCGGAACCACGATACTAATCACAACTCTGATGCGCGCGACTTACACAAGACATGGACTTGACCCAACGGCCTAGGTTTTTCGCAAACCTAAGCTCTGATACCATAAATGTAACACCCCCAGAATACGTCCGGGAATGTCACACGCCGTAGACCCTTATCACAAGGATCTACCAGGCTAAGCTCCAAAAGACTACTCAATGATTGACCTATGTTGGTCAAAATTAAATTCAAAGATGAGCGACAAGGTCATTAACCAATTCAGAAAATAACGACATTCACATTACAATGACAATAATAAACTTGACCACTATAAAGAATGACTACTCAATTTAATAAATGAAAACTACACCCATGCAAGGGTGAATACTCGAGCAACGGAGAAAATACCGACGAATGAGACAAAAGAAAAGACTCGACTCGTGTGATTAGTATCATTGTCCTCCATCTCCTTGAAGCCAATCATGTGATCGCTCCCGAGCCGCCAAAACTCGAGCGCATAACGAGCACCCACCCCGAAAACTCGGGGTTAGCAACCGGAATTTTGCTAGTGCAAGTACATAATATACAAGATATACGAATAATAACAACACAAATCTCAATCGTGAAGCCTTAACACAAACCACACATTCCCATAGTCCACACAGAATAGCATCACATACCCAAAGTGAAAGATAATCACATAGTCATATTCACTGTATGGAACATAACACCAATGAAACTTTAAACGAGCCCAAGGAGTCAGAAAAATCCCTTTTTATAAAAAAGGAAAAGTATTTTGATAAGAAAGTTTGAAAACATTATTATTGACTCAGACCATCATGGGGTTTTGGAAAATCAAATGGGAATACTTTTAGAAAATACTTCAAAAATTCTCGGATCCTCGACCCAACATGTGTAAAACAATTTGCAAGAAAACCATTACAACGTTATTCGGGTCCTCGACCCAATGCACAGAATAATCATCACAGTACAATCAAAGGCACAGCCTCTCATTCGACAATTCCTGCTCAAGACCCTTGATTAATTAACCCTCGGAGATTTCGTCAAACATCCTTGGTTAATTAACCCCGATACCAACGTCTTAAAAACAATTTGAAACAAGCTTTCAAAAACACGAATCACAGTCTATATCGAGACCAGTATTTTAAAAGAGTTGAAAGAACTTTGAAATACGAGGATTGTTCGATAGCAGGTCTTAGCTATCACTCGAATATCGATTACCAATAAGCACAGGCGCCTCCCTTACACACATTGCACCGGCATTCACTCCACTATGTTGGCCGCCCCTTGAACATGTCACCGCGCCGCGATCACTCTGACAGAGCCGCCCCTTGCACGCGCATTAGGTAACACCGGTGTTCACCAAACATATGGAGCCGCACATTGCAGCGTACACCGGGCGGAGTACACACCGCCCTCGAGAGGTTCCGGATACGACGTCTCTCACAACAAGTATTCACATTATTACAAACATCAAGTACACAATCAATCAATTCAACAATTATCAAATCAATACACCAATTCACACAATTTATCCGACAGTCCATAACCACACAATAAACAATAACACGTACATTATCAATCAAGATCCAACACAATAAGCCTTCGGCACAACCAACCAACGCTACACATATATCCTTGTATTGCGACTCAACCGAATATATATATATATATATATATATATATATATATATATAGATATATAGATATATATATATATATACATATAACCTTACTATATTATATGAATAACTATAGTTCATCCATCAATCCAAGTTGAGTACGCCAACTAGTGTTAGCATTCACCACTCGTCGTTCACCGACATAGGCATATATATCAATATACGTATATACATACATATATTTAACATATAAATATATATAAATATATATATATATATACACACATATATATATATACACACATATATATATATATACATATCCATATAAATTCATACACTTCGACAACGATGATTTCACGCAGTTACAATTCGTATATCAAGGTACTTGCCTTGGTAATCTCTCGCGGATACTCCGAAAGTACGGTCGGTTGGCAAAATCCGGAACTCCAACGAAAACAACGATCGGAAGGGCTCAACACCAGATTTTTGTAGGGAAATCGTCCCTAGTATCCTATCACCGAATAAACAATCAATCATACGAGGAAAAACATCACAAAACGACCAAATTCCTCTCTGCGGCATTTCCCCGGACACTTTGAAGGCGTCAAACGGAAGTTCATATAATCGACGAATCGGAAATGGTAAAACCGTGGAAAGATGATGAAAATGATAGAATACAACTTAATCTACAATTATCCATCAGTAATTTAAGTTCATAAGGCTCAAACGGACGAAATCTACCAAGATCCCCTAATTTCTCAAAGTTTGGATTTTAGGAAAAACTAACCTTGATTCGGTCGATTGAAGGATGTTATGGATTGATCGATCAATGATATGGACTCAGGATCTTCGTGGTTTTGTTGTTCAACAACATGCCTTATCGCTCTCATAACCTCGGCGCGGAAGGAAGAGAATGAAATGAAAAAATGTGTTGAAACAGATTTGCTCGGTCAAATATATCGCAGGTGACTAGCGTGGCGCTAGGTTGTCCGGGTAGCGTCTTATCGGCCGGCCACAGTCGAGAATCTTCGTCCGGGTCCGATAGCGTGCGCAAGTCATCGGCAGCGGCGTGCGCAATCGGCCCGTCCAGACCTCTGGACTAGTCTGTCCGGCAGTAGCGTCGCCCGGCCGAGCGTAGCGTGCGTTAACTGCCGAGTTAGCGCGCACTGTCCATGTAGCGTGCGCTACCTGCTGGTCTGGCCGAAGTCCAGACCCTCTGCCCTAGGCGCCGGGCGATTAGCGTGCGTTACCTCCCGGCGATGGCGCGCGCTTACTCCTGCGGTTTAGCGCGCACTGTCCGGCCGTAGCGTCGCTAGGCCGGTCCTCGCCTTGAATCGGCGATGCCCGGCATCCGTGCAGTTCCTCCGCATAGCCGTCCGCCGGCGCCCATTTGTCGTGGCTGGCGACTCGATTCCTAAAAGCGCCGCGGAGCGAACACGACGAAACGCTCGCGGACAACAACACCGATCCGAAATGAAATTAACATACAACAAATCACCACCTATGGCCATAAACACAAAATCGATTGTCGAGAAAAATAATACCGACGCTCGGAAACCGAGAAATTTCCGGTCTAAGAAAAAGAAAAATTCGAATAAATCAAAATAAAAATCTCGGATATTACAGGTATCGAGGCAAGTTATTACTTACACAGTTTATAATATTTAATGAATGGTTTCAGTTTCATTCGTTTATAACTTGTATAGCAATGATTATAATTGTGAACTCTGGAGATTTGGGATTGCGTTGTTTTCTGATTTTGGGAATTAAATCATAATGTATATGCTTTAGACTTGTTGTTGGTATACTTGGGTATCGAGGATACATTATGGTAAAGACGAGGATATGAGTTATCTATAGTCTATGGTACTTTTGGATCGTTGAATATTGAAGTAATTGTTGGTGATGGTTTTGACATCGAGATTTCTCTCGAAGGACTCGGGGCAAGTACTCTAATCACTTTTGTCATTTTGTGTCGATCATATTGTGATACATTCGTGTATTGTTGTTGTCATGCATTTGTGTATTGTTGTTAATATGTATTTTTGCATTGTTGTCGTATGTCTACCATGCCTTGGTCCGACGGGATCATCATGGGAATCTATAGTTGTGTACGCTGGATCGTTGGACATGTATTTCCACCATGCGTTGGTCCGACGGGATCATCATGGGAATCTATGCTGTGTGCATTCAATCGCTGGATTACCATGTGTTGTTGTTATGTATATGCATATTATTGGATATCCACCTCGTGTTTGTAATACCCGGTTATAATTCAGTCATTATCATTCAGTAATTTTCATTCAGTAATTGTCACTCTGTAATTTTTCAGTTGTTAATAATCATTCATCATCCACATTCATTCATTTGTGTTCACCGTTCGGAATAACTTCGAGTCGTGTATCGATATTGTTCATTGTTTCGACCTTGCTTGGTAATCGAGACAAGAATATTATCTTGATTGTTGTAATTGATTCATTAGTCGATGTTGACATTGGAGTTCATGTCATTTTAATCTCCTCATTGTTCAAATCGTACTATAGTTGGGCGAACCCTTGTAATCATTGCTTGGAACCACCGTTTTGGGGGTTTCCACACTTCCATTTCGTGTTATTATTTCCCAAATATTGAATCATATTGCTTTAATTCTCTTTCCGGGTCGTTTTTCGTCATTTTAGGACCCAAGGGGTGTGAGCCACGGCACAAGGGAGTGTGCGCCGCGGCACACACATGTTGCAGATTTTGGCCGACCCTCCTATACCGGGGGCCGAGGCTCCTGCCGAACGAGCCGCGGCACGCTGCCGAATCACTGGGAAGATTTCTGGCCCTGTGCCGCGGCACACTCGTCCGAGCCGCGGCACACTGCCGAGCGCTGGGGGCAGATTTCGGCCCTGTGCTGCGGCACACTCGGTCGGGCCGCGGCACACAGTGCAATGGCGATCGATGTAATGGCCAAGAGCCAGCCAAATAAGACATATGCTGGGCAAGAGCCTAGCGATCGACGTCCAAGGCGATCGTCTATTGGTATCTGGCGATCGCCAATAAGGTCCGACTGTAGACGATCGTATCGTGCCACGTACGAAACCGGCACCCGTCAGAGTCTTCGAAGACCGAATCTCGGACGAAGACCCATGTGCAGATCCGCAAAAGGCGCCACAAGAGAAATCCTTTTGACCCCAGCCTGTCACCACCTTCTCACCTACCGACAGGCCCGCCGAAAGGTACAAATTGGGCCCTCCCCAGACAGCGACTCAGGATGCGTGCGGATCTCTCATTGGATCGCTCATCTGGATGCCAGCTGCAGCCTCGGACTTTAAGGGAACAGTCCCACGTGATGGGACGATCGCCCACATTATTCTATTATAGAAAACGGCAGTCGCCCACGATCGTTGGGGAGGATGGCCATAGCCTCCTCGATCAGGCAAGCGGAAGCTTAAGGGGCTATACGTCGAGAAATCATCGGAAAGCCCTGAGCCGCAGGAAAAGGCTCTCGTAAGACGGGACGATTCCATCTTCAACTGCCTAGGGAGTGATCCCTCATGGCGACCTGGCCATTCAGGCCCCAGCCGGGAGACATCGGAGTCCGAATCCATCACCAGGAGTACGGTATATCCGACTCCCAGAAGGCAGGCCGGCCAACGGGCTCCCACTCGCCCAAGAATTGAGCCCGGTGGCGGAGAACTTGTAACCTACCATGGGTCCACGAGATCGGTACACGATCGCCTTGGTTCCCGCTCCGAGAGCCAATCAGCGAGCAGTCAGGCTACGGCGATGGCCGCCATGCAGCGCCAACTTGACGTAATGAAAGCGCTCCTAGAAACTGGGGCAGGCGCCAAGAGATCGATCGCAGGACCAAGTGAACCGCTCGCGGCCCAGATCGAGCTCGCCCCCGTTCAACTGAGGATCGCTCCTGCTCAAACACCTCTATATGAGGGGAGATCGGATCCAGAGACCCATTTGAGCAAATTCCGGATTTACATGACCGGATGTGGGGCATCAGATGCTACGAAGTGCCGAATGTTCCCACTGACATTGGGCGATCTTGCATATAGGTGGTACATCTCACTACCGCCGTGCTCGATCAATTGTTTTGAGAAGCTGGCGAACAACTTCACGTCATATTTCGCCGCCAATGTTGCTCGGCCGAGAGGCCCCCACCGCATGATGAAAATCAGGCACGGGAAGAACGAGCCCGAGGAGGACTACATTGATCTGGTAGATGAAATAGTCCTCACCGGCGAGCGTATTAGCGACGAGCTCGCTCTCTACTCGGTCCTAGGGGGATTCTATGGCCATTCGCCCATGTTCAGGCACCTTACGAAGGACATCCCCCCGACCTACGCGATCTTCCGCGTCAGGGCCGCTGATTTTCTGGCCAGACAGAGGATGGTCACCCTCCGCTTAGGCGAGGGATCTATCGGGGAAGGTAAGGCGCCAACTTCCATCCCGAGAAAGGCGGTCGCCAAGCCCAGAAAGGCGATCGCTAAGCCGCCCGGCGAATTCAAATCTTTCGAGGATGTGGAGGTTCACCTCCTCCGCAACCTCAATCTATCTCCGGACCACATTCTCAATGCCATCAAGGGGCACGAGTGGCTTAGCAAACTGAAGCTGATAAGGGACAACAGTCATCTAGACTGCAGCAAATTTTGTGCCAACCACAAGAGTCCCGGCCACAACACCAGCCAGTGCCGCGACCTCCTCAGACAACTCTAGAGACTGTTTGAGGAAGGCAAATTGGATAACTTGGTTACCAAACCAGAGCCCTGAGCAGAGAGGACCGGGAGTCGCGAGCGCCGGCAGAATGATGGAATCTCTCCCAATCCAGTTGCCAGGATCGAGCAGAATGAGCCGGAGTACTCTGACGAATCAATCCCTCTGATCAACCCTGGTAGCTGGATCAATATGCTTCAGGCGGGAGGTGGAAATCTCGGAGGCCTTTCCCTGGTTTCCACCATGTCGAACAGAAAGCGGAAGGCCGAATTGAGGGCATTCGCCGGGGTTGTTGGCCACTTAAGTATACTGGATACAGTTTGGAAAATCGTTTAAACAACAAAATGTATGGAATCTAAATCTGAGTGCGTAGCGGAAGTCTTGGATACAGTTAGTTGCCGTGGATACAGCAACGACGTATTTGGTGTATACTTAATATATCACAGTTATTTCAAACAGTAAAAGCAGAAGGTAAATAACACAGTAATTTAAGTGGTTCGAGGTAAACCCCTCTACGTCCACTGGTCCTCCACACAGGAGTAAAAAGTTTATTATATAATTACTGCATACACAACTACGTAATTATAAACAAACCTATCCTTGTATCGTTCACACAGATTGATACAAAGAATGTCGCTTTCAACCGTTCACACAGATTGGTTAAAGCTTCCTTCTTGACTACCTTCTTCACACACAGTTCCAAAGCTTCGTCCTTATTCATCCCACACAGGTCAGAATAACTTGTTGAGTTCACACAGAGCTCGGTTTTTACATAGAGGTAAAAGGTAGGTAACCAGGTAAGAACAGCAGCTTTGAATATCAAGTTCTTGAGCTGATGATAGCTGTTCTTGATGTTGAGCACTGTATATCTCTTTCGTTCTAACTTGCAGTATGCTTAGAAGATATGTTTGCTCAGATGATATCTTTGATAGCTTTGAGAGTTAGGTTACTTCAGTTGGTGTGTTGTGTCTGATCTTCAATGTCTTCAAGGATATATATATAGCCTCTGAAGAAAGTATCCGTTGAGAAATCCGTTTGAATAAGATTTCCTACAACGGGAATATGACATGATCCGGATTTCGCGGGATTCTGAAGATTCGAGAGGCGATGTATTTAAATACTTTATCCTTGAGTATTTAAATACTTCTTTGTTCAACGGGACTTGACTTGTGTTCTTTCTTGTCCTTTTGTAGGCAGTATGGAAGATGATGTATTTAGAGCATCGAGACAGTTTCCATACTTGATCTTTTACAAGTCTTCTTCTTTGTCTTGTGAGCTTCAGATCTTGATTCGAGGCGTGTCTTGATATAGGATAAAGCCTTGAAGCCTCGATACGCTTTCCTTCAGTATATTTGGCATATATGTCAAAACCTTCTCAATAACAAATAACAATCGATACAGGGATCGGGTATCCCGGCTGATTCGATACAGGGTGATTGTTTTTCCCAACAATTTCCCCCTTTTTGACAATTTTCCAAGACTAACTTACTTCAACTCTTCGAGTCTTCTTGATGATGCCAAAACCTTCTTTATGAAGCATTCTTCTTCGATGACTTCTGGCAGATTTCTTGGTCTTTTGTCAATAGGTCTGACTTAGTGACTTAGTCTACAATAATGAAGCGCTTTCAGCACGTTAAATCTGATTTGAGATTTATTACAACTTAAGCTTATGATTGGCGCAGCACAATCTTACAATGTATTCTACGTTTACAACTGAAAATATGAACTTTTAGTAGACTAGTTCGTACAGCTTAATTTTTCAATCAAGTTTATCTAACTTGAGATTCCTATCAAACAATTTAAAATAATCATACATTAACACAGTAGATTACGAGTTGTAATCTTTCAAGACAAACAAACTATTTTATTTATATTCAAAATAATTGAGTACAAAGTTTGCTGTGTTGAATAGAAATTACAAAAACAAAAATAATATACATAAATTTCAGCTCTTTATCTTTGATCCGCATGCCTCCATGGTCTCTTTCCTTGCTCGTACTCGGTGCCGCACCACCAGGTTTGAAGTGAATCATTGCCTCGTTCCTGGTAAATCGCTCTTCCTTCATATGAACGATCAAAGGCAAGTATCCAATCTTCTGGATGGGTGACCCGATCTCCTCTTCTATGTTTTGATTTCATTTCGACTTGGAGAGGGAGCTTATGAAAACTTATCTGCCGCTTCCGCTAACGTTTTATAATTTTTGAAGATGGCGGATTCCCTGATGAGTCTGACAAAATATCTCATCAGTTCATTCTTCCTCCAGTGCTTCACTTCTTCGGCAGTTGGGTTGCGGTTGGTCGGCAGACGTATTTCCGAAGGTCTTTGAACAAGATTTTGCCAAGGGACATTTGGGTCATGGAATTCAGTCTGAGCACGAAATTCTAAAGCTTTGGGATTGAGGTGCTAGCTTGTTCGATTCGGCGGCAATCTGCTCGAGCGACCTCAAATTCCCTTTCTGTTGCAGTCTTATTCTCCTTGCAGCCTTCTCGTGCCTCTTCCCCTTTTTGGCTTCATCAAGACTTTGCAGGATTTCAAGAGCGGCGTCTGTTTGGTCTCGTCTTGTTTATTCTTTCAACAAGGGAGGAAAGAGTGCGACATTTCTTGAATGCTTTTATCGTGCGCGCAGCGGTTGAGGCTGTTCTCAATCATTGCACAAAGGCGGTCTTGGCCAAACAATCCTTGTCTTTGTAGCTTCCTCCTTCAGCAGTTGCTCTTGTTTATCTTGCATGATCTTCAAGGCTTGCTTGAACACTTCTGGCAAAAGGATGAATGCGTCGACAACTCGAGATACTTCGTGTTGAAGAGTGGTCATTTCTTCTACGGCAGAGGTGTGCATCCAATTCAGTGCCTTTTCAACGGAGGATAGAGCGTTTACTGCATCTTGGATAAATACAGTCTGAAGGCCAAGAGCTCGCAGGCGCTCTTTACGTGCAGCAGAGATAGGAGAGTCAGGCTGGGCGAAGTCTTCAGCACCGTTCAACCTCCTTACATTCACGGATGGACGTGAAGTAAGTTGGACATCCCCAGGTTCGTTACCGTCCTCGGATTCCAAGGTTGCAGGGGCAGGAGAAGCTTCTTGTGGTACGGCGACAGTTGGTTCAGAAGCGTCCTGTGGCGAAGGTTCTTCGGCAGATATGGATGCAGGAGGGACTGAATCCTCCTGTTGGCTTGCAGGAATGTCTTCTTCGGTCGCAACAGGCTCGGGTGCCTGTTCCAAAATTTCTTGATCTTCCTCGACTGGAGGGACTGATTCCTCCTAGTCGGGAATGTTCTCCGGCTATGGCGAAGGTGGATTGGCTTGGGTTGAAGGTCCTTCGTCTTTTCTGGGTGGAGAGGCGGCTCGGGCTTCAGCCTCTTCACGGCTCATTCTCAGACCTGCTTGAAGAGCATCGTTGTCATCGTCTGAGTTATGATCGTCGTCGTCTTTTGGATTTATGGGAGAGTCCTCTGACTTCTTCTTTCCTTTTCTTCTGGCGTCAGATTTGTGCAGCAGGTGGCTTTCGATGAGATCCTTGCAAGAAGCGTTGTCCCATCGAAGCAGGGCCTCAATTTCAGTTGAGTCTGTTACTTCGGAGACAAACCGCTCTTCGTGGCTCCATTCGCTCCAATTGTACAGTGTGTCGTACGGAGCTAGCCTATAGCCTTTCCATTGCAGAAATCTTTCGTACGATTGTTCAATTTGAACCGAAAGAAGTGTTTGATTTATGATTGAGTCAGGGGAGGGACTTCTAATCACGTCTGGAGACGCTGTTTCGAGGGATTCCGGTACAGGTATGAGATCCTGTACGGAAGATGGACTCCTTGCAGGGGATGGTGCCCCGAATGAAATTGGATCCTGCACGGGTGTGGGATCCCGTAGAGGAGAGGTAGCTTTTGGCTCCGAATGGGCAGCCGACGTGCTAACGTCTTGAATGTTGGCAGATGTCTCTATATCCGTCGTAGCCGCCAAAGGCTCTGGATCTACTGTCGATGCAGTAGGAGACACCTCTTCCGCAGGGGTTGGGCCCTGGGATTCTTCATTAGTGGGTTGCGCCACGGGCGAGACATCCTCGGAGTGTTTGGCTTTGATTTTTGAGAGCCTCCGGAGTCTCTTCTTGGACTTCTCACCAGCAGAGTGCTTCTTGCTGTGAGAACGCTTGCGCTTCTTCTTTGAAGATTCCATTTCTGGGATCTTCACGGTTTCATCTCTGGGGTTGTCAGAAATAGGCATGTGCCTGGTTCGCGGATGGTTGGCATGCATGGTGTTCTGGTTATAAGCAGTGGGCTTGACGCCTCCTAAATATATCCTGGAGCTATTTTTCTTTGCATCGGCGGATTGCATCACTCCGCACCTCGTCAGGATGTAGTTCAGCATTAAACCAAAGGATTTCTTTTGGGTGGCAGGCTTGCACACCTCTTCTTGAAGACGTTTCAAAATGATTTGGCACCAATTGACCTTTTCACAGGTCAAAATAGCTACCATCATTTTGAACCTTAGATTCGTGCACATCTCGAACGCACCGGTTCGATTTTCAATGATCCTGGAACAGAAGTCATGCAGATAAACGAAATGAAGAAGAAAATTTTTCTTGTGACAAGTGGTTGTCACCATATCAACCACTTTGGACCCTGTAAATAGTCCATAAAACTTGGTAATCAGCTCTTGAGACCCAAACGTCTCAAGCTGGTCCATGGTCAGGCCGTCGGCGGGCAGCCTGTAGATTTTCTGGAGTAGGTCGCTATTGATGCAGATTTGCACTCCTTGGGTATTGCGGTGATGTCAGCAACATGTCCTCCCTGGGCTAGTGACAGAAAACGAACGGCGGCGTTGAGGTAGAATTCCTCAACCAGATGGGCGTCGTATTTGTCGGCAGTTTTGCTCCCGAAGCGATAAAGACCTTGTTGCTCAAGACGAGTAATAATATACTCCATCGGTTCGGTGTCATTGATTTCCGAGATGATACGCTCGATGATTACAGGTTTCGAGAAGATCCGGCCATCAATGATGTTGGAGGTTTTCTTCAGAACGGGGTAAGAAGATTGACTAGCCATTGAAGTTTTCTTAAAACGAAGGTGAAAGAAAACAGTAGAAATTCGCAGTGAAAATGCAGAAAATATGTAGGCTGTTTGCTTGAGAACTCTTGTAATTGCAGAAAGCGTAAAGAGTCTATAATGGCGAATCTGATCCTTTTATACTTGGGCGGCGAAATAGGGTTTTGCAGTACGAATGGTCGAGTTTTAAGGGATGGGAACCGGTTTTGAAATCGGCGGTCGGGATGGATTTAGTGTAAGCGATACGCTAATCCATTAAAAGGTTTTAAAATACAATGGTCCCACTTCGACATAGGTTGATACCCTAAATGCCTAAAACGGCGGTTTAAAAATAATAAACAATTTAAAAACATCGCGGCTTTTGAGATTGATTGTCAGATGTCGTGTAAGGCATTTAATGAACATGACGTTTGACATAAAAGCAGGCACGTGGACAAAAATTATTTTAAAAGGAAATAATATTATATTATATCTTGAATCGAAATCCTATAGCATGTCTTTGTTCTCCGCGTCGATACACGTTCCCCCTTAAAAAGGTACTAATAGTTTTAAATTCCATACACAATATTTGGATTAATCTGTATTCATGGGTCCTACAGATATTCCCCTTAATTATTGCACACATCACCGTAGGATTCATATGCCTTCGTTCGCTCTGATCTTGTATTGATGTTTCGAGTGTACGGATAATCAATGTTGAATCGTATTCACGGGTCTTACAACATTCCCCTCAATTGTTGAGTAAAAGCGGTAAATTTACTTACAGGAGTGCATTGTAGTATTCCCAATTGTTCTTAGCATGTTGAATCTTGCTTTGTGTCGAGAGGCTTGGTGAAAATGTCGGCCAATTTGGATGTCTGTATGAACTTTTTCCGGTGACGTCCTTGTTCTCGACATGATTCTGATGAAATGATGCTTCATGTTGATATGCTTAGTGCGCGAGTGCGAGCGAGTTGTGCGTGATTGCAATTGCACTCGTGCTATCACACATGATTGGAGTCTCTCTAGCATCGATTCCATAATCGGCGATTGTTCTTTGCATCTAAAGGATTCGCATACGGCGACTACCATGACATAGTACTGATTCACCGTGGAAAGAGAATTAGCCAATTGCTTCTTCTTGAACCAAGATACGAGTCTAGGTCCGAGAAAGTGACAAGTTCCACTTGTACTCTTCCTATCTAGCTTGCGACCTCAGAAATCCAGTGTTGTATCCAACTAAATCGAATCCGCCTTCCTTAGGATACCACGATCCTGCATCATTGTTCCTTTGACGTACTTCAGGATTCGTTTAGCTGTATTGAAGTGTGATTCCTTAGGTGCAACTTGGTATCTTGCACACACTCCAACAGCAAACTGGATATCGGCCTGCTAGCCGTTAGGTACAGGAGCGAACCAATGAGCTTCCTGTAGAGTGATTGGTCAAACGGCTTTCCGGCTTCATCAGCACTAATTTGCACGGAAGTGCTCATGGGGGTTGGCGAGGATTTGGAATTGTTCATTCCAAATTTGTTGAGAAGCTCCTTGCTGTATTTCTCCTGGTTGATGAATATTCCTGTAGGCAACTGCTTTACCTGCAAACCTAGGAAATAACTAAGTTCCCCCATCATACTCATTTCAAATTTGCTTTGCATGAGATGTGAGAACCTTTGACATAGAGCAAGGTTAGTTGAACCAAAAATAATATCATCGACATAGATTTGTACCATTAGAAGGTCATCACCTTCCTGTATCTTGAACAAGGTTTTGTCGACAGCACCTTTCTCAAATCCGTTGTTGGTTAGATACTGGGACAGGGTTTCGTACTGTGGCTCTAGGGGCTTGTTTAAGTCCGCAGGGGCTTTCCTTAGCCTGTAAACTAGATCGATACCGTCTGTGTTGGCAAACCCTGGTGGTTGTTCAACATAAACTTCTTCTGTAAGCTCTCCATTCAGGAAAGCACTCTTGACGTCCATTTGGTATAAGATAAAACTCTTATGGGCGGCAAAGGCTAAAAATATCCTAATGGCTTCTAGTCTCGCTACAGGGGCGAAGGTTTCATCATAGTCGATTCCTTCTTCCTGACAATAGCCTTGTGCTACTAGTCTGGATTTGTTCCTTATAATAAGTCCATTTCCATCCTTTTTGTTTCGAAATACCCATTTGGTTCCTATAACCGATTGGTGTGTCGGTCTGGGTACAAGATACCATACATTGTTTCTTTCGAAACCGTTAAGCTCTTCTTCCATAGATGTTATCCAATGAGAGTTGTTAAGAGCGTCTATGGTCGAAACAGTTCGGGTGGGCTAAGGATACGGCGATAGTGCACATATTGAGTCTCCTAAGTTCGGATTGAGATTTCCATTCAGGAAACTGTGAGACTTGACATTAGATTCTTCTTGTGCACAAAGTACATTTCCTTGTGTACTCTGTATTCTCCTACGAGTAGAAACACCGGCATTAATGTTTCCAATGATCAGCTCTTGCGGGTGATCTCTCAACCATCTTCGGTCGGGTTCTAGTTCAGGATCCGTCTTGTATCAAAAGTTTACGTAGTGCGGCTTGACATGCAGTCGACTTCATCCACATCGATTCTTACGGTGCGGGGTTGATTTCTAAATCAACTACAGGTTCTATGGGTGTAGGTGGATCCAAGATAGATAGATGGTGAATGTCCCGAGTGATATCATCTACTCTGTAGGGTCATGGTGTGGTTCGTCGAACACTACATGAACTGATTCCTCGATCGTCAGCTTCCTTTTATTAAAGATTCTGAAAGCTTTGCTGACGGAAGAGTATCCTACGAATATTCCTTCATCTGATTTTTCATCAAAGGTTCTAAGTTGGTCCTTCCCATTTTTCAATACGTAACACCTGCATCCAAAAATGTGAAAATACGAAACTAATGGAGTTTTGTTATTCCATACCTCGTAAGCTGTTTTGTTGTGGTGCTTGTTGACGATACAGCGGTTTTGAGTGTAGCACGCTGTATTGGTTGCTTCACCCCAGAAACGCTGCGGCAATTTGCTTGCGGCAATCATTGTCCTTGTTGCTTATTTCAACGTCCTATTCTTTCGCTCGGCAACACCATTTTGTTGAGGTGTACGGGCAGCTGAGTACTCGTGCTGTATTCCATTCTCCGAATAGTATTGCTCTATAAAGCGGTTAGTAAATTCAGTACCTGCAGCCGGGCGAATGCACACGATACTCGATGCTTTTTCATTCGCAACTTTCTCGGGAGCTCGGCACTTGATGTTGTTTCCTTCTTCTTGCTAAGAAAGATCGTCCAAGCATACCTGGAATAATCATCAACAACAACCATGCAATATTTCTTACCTCCCAAACTTACTGGGTCTACAGGACCGTAGAGATCCATGTGTAGCATTTCCAACACTCTTTGGGTTGAAAGGTAGGATTTGCTTTTCAGGGTTGACTTGATTTGCTTGCCTTTCTGGCATGGTCCGCAGACGCCGTCCTTCTTGAATGACACATCCGGCAAACCTCTAACCATACCCTGTCTTGAAAGCTTGTTGATCGTCTTGAAGTTGACGTGAGACATCCTCTTGTGCCATAGCCACTAAGATCTGCAGTGCCTTTGGCAACAAAACATGGAATTGAGGAGCTCATAGGCTTCCAGTCGGCAATGTACATATTACCCGATGCCTTCCTGTAAGCACAACTTCCTTGGTTTGGATGTTCTTGACTCTACAATGATCTATATAGAACTTCACCGAGAAGCTGTTTATCACGGCGGCTAATACTAAGTAGATTATCTGTAAGCCTTCAACATATGCAACATCGGTGACCTTGAATTTCCCGACAAGTAGGTTTCCTTTCCCTCTTGTTCTTCCTTTAGACTTATCACCGAAGCGAACTTTTGGACCGCGACCTTCTACAAAATCAGATAGCTTGCTCCTATCTCTGGTCATGTGTGAGAGCATCCACTATCGAAGTACTGTATCCTCCTCTAGGATGTCCTGTAACAAAGAAATTAGGTAGATTTAGGTCCCCTTTGATTTTGGGTCCATATATGTTAGTTCCTTTAGGTACCCAGATTTTCCCGACAGCAATTGGTTTCTTGTAGGATGTACTCGGTGAAGATTGCGATATCTCCGGGGCATATCCGTAGTTGTTATAATCATGATAATTACTATGCATGTAAAAATCGGGGTTATTATTATTATTCCGATGCGAGTGCCGTCTAGGAGGTGGAGCCATTTTCCTAGGCCTAACTTGTCTTCGGGTCTCCAGTTGGATTCCCAATCCGTTGTTGATACCTTGGGCCAGCCTGCTTTGTCTTGAGGGATAATGGGGCTCTGTATCCAATACCTAGGTGCCTTTATCGAGGGTACCGCCGTGCGGGCCTTTGGTGGTTGGATACCGTCTTCTTTCGAATGATCGGCTTTGATGATATGCTTGTGGAGCATGCTTTAGATTACGCCTTCGAGTGGTTGTTGGTTCCACTGTCTCGAATAGTAGAGTTGAGGGGCGGAATTGCGGCCTTTGGTTTTCGCTACGGCGAGGTTCCTTTATGGGGCTAGGAGTATCTTCCGATTGGAATGTGTTCCACACTCTTGACGAACACAAGACTAGTTTTACCTTTATTCGAACATGAGCTGTATCCTAAGCCACTTTTATCATGAGCATGTTGCCCAGTGCTCAGAATTTCTTCCATTCTTTTGGACGATTTTTCAAAAGACTTCCGAATGGTCTCAAGTTCAGTTTCTCGCTTCTCGAGAGTTGTAATTTTGGTTTGTAGTAGAACCAAATCATTTGTCTTGCTCTCATTATGGGTTTTAACCTCATTTAGTTCATGAGCAAGTTGATGATTGCTCTCCATGAGTTTTTCAAAATCGACCTTCTTTGGTTTCACAATCAAGAGACATATTTTCATAGTTTATCTTGACAAGTCATTCTCATCTTTCGGCTCTAAATTTGTTAATTGAAGTATATTCTCGATTTTAGAGTCTCATGGGCCTTTTGAATGTTTTTGAATTCATTCATCATATTTTCGAAAGTATGAGATGCATTAGGTGGAATAACTGAGGTTGAGCTTACCTCATCGTCGCTGTCTTCACCTTCTGGAACATCTTTGGCCATAAAGCACATGTATGCTTTATCATCGAACTCATCGTCGGATGAATCACTCTCGATGACCACTGAAGACATTCTCTGATTTGGATGGTGTGGGGAGGCTTCGATTCTCTAATCGGGGCCTTGAGCTTGTCTTTCCAAGCACGTCTTCTTTCATCTCTCTCTTGTTGCTCGGCCTCGTGCAATCTTTGAACTTTGGGATGAGGACATTTGTTTGCATAATGGCACGGTTTCTGATTATAACACGAGTTAGCATCGCGAGATGATGTTTCGTACTTACCTTGTTGATGAGTTTGGAGTGCAGGGAGTCTTTCCAGATCGTTTAATGAACTTTTGAATTTATGCATTAGAAGCGCCATTTCATCTTGTGATAGGATGTAAATGCGTCCATCGGCATTCTTGTGGCCAGGGCTTGACGAGCTAGGCATCTTTGTGTCGACGGTTCGTCTGACGGCATGAGCCGTGACCTTTGAAGGAGATTCTTGACTTTCTCTCTTGTCAATGTCATACTCAAAAGCTTTAAGGTCGGAGAAGAGATCAAAAGTGGATATTTCATTAAGATTACGGGATACACGCATAGTTGTGGTCTTAATGTCCCATCAGGTGGGAGAGATACGAAAATTTTTAAGTTCTTCTCCTTTTGGGTGTAAATCTTGCCCAACGCTTCAAGTTCACCAACAATACCGGTAAATCGAGGTCAAGTTCCTCAAGTGTTTCCGTTGGTTTCATTTCAAAAGATTCAAATTCTTTGAGTAAGTTTTGAAATCTTGTTTTCTTTTGAGAGCTCAGTTCCCTCACAAATTAACTTGAGTTTATCCTGATTTCTTTGGCTGTTTTGCAGCTCTTTACCTTTGAGAACGTGCCTTTGTCAAGAGTGACAAATAACGCGTTCTTAGCCACGTTGTCGAGATTGGCTCGCTTCCTTTCAACGGTTGTCCATTGCTCGCGTTCTTTCTCGAGCATTTCAGCATGGGCTTGGCCCTCAATCCTTGCGGCTGGATTGACCTTCATGATCTTGATCGGACCATCCTGTATAACAAAAATCATCTCTTCGTGCATTGCTGCAAGATGAGCTTCCATTCTAATTCTCCAGTCGTCAAATTCGTTAATAGAGAACATAGGGACTTTGTTAATCATAGAAGTATCCATACTGATAATATAGGAATGAAAGAAACTGTTTTGAAAATAAGTGATTTGAATCTGATTCGGTTAGAAAGAAATACGACTGATTCTTTTTAGAATCAACCGCTCTGATACCACTTGTTGGCCACTTAAGTATACTGGATACAGTTTGGAAAATCATTTAAACAACAAACTGTATGGAATCTAAATCTGAGTGCGTAGCGGAAGTCTTGGATACAGTTAGTTGCCGTGGATACAGCAACGACGTATTTGGTGTATACTTAATATATCACAGTTATTTCAAACAGTAAAAGCAGAAGGTAAATAACACAGTAATTTAAGTGGTTCGAGGTAAACCCCTCTACGTCCACTGGTCCTCCACACAGAAGTAAAAGTTTATTATATAATTACTGCGTACACAACTACGTAATTATAAACAAACCTATCCTTGTATCGTTCACACAGATTGATACAAAGAATGTCGCTTTCAACCGTTCACACAGATTGGTTAAAGCTTCCTTCTTGACTAGCTTCTTCACACACAGTTCCAAAGCTTCGTCCTTATTCGTCCCACACAGGTCAGAATAACTTGTTGAGTTCACACAGAGCTCGGTTTTTACACAGAGGTAAAAGGTAGGTAACCAGGTAAGAACAGCAGCTTTGAATATCAAGTTCTTGAGCTGATGATAGCTGTTCTTGATGTTGAGCACTGTATATCTCTTTCGTTCTAACTTGCAGTATGCTTAGAAGATATGTTTGCTCAGATGATATCTTTGATATCTTTGAGAGTTAGGTTACTTCAGTTGGTGTGTTGTGTCTGATCTTCAATGTCTTCAAGGATATATATATAGCCTCTGAAGAAAGTATCCGTTGAGATATCCGTTTGAATAAGATTTCCTTCAACGGGAATATGACATGATCCGGATTTCGCGGGATTCTGAAGATCTGAAGACTGACAGTATTTAAATACTTTATCCTTGAGTATTTAAATACTTCTTTGTTCAACGGGACTTGACTTGTGTTCTTTCTTGTCCTTTTGTGAACTGTATGGAAGATGACTGTATTTAGAGCATCGAGACAGTTTCCATACTTGATCTTTTACAAGTCTTCTTCTTTGTCTTGTGAGCTTCACCGATCTTGATTCGAGGCGGAGTCTTGATATAGGATAAAGCCTTGAAGCCTCGATACAGTTTCCTTACTGTATATTTGGCATATATGTCAAAACCTTCTCAATAACAAATAACAATCGATACAGGGATCGGGTATCCCGGCTGATTCGATACAGGGTGATTGTTTTTCCCAACAGGGGTCCATGTCGTGGTACCCCCAGAGCCAACCATCTCCAAAGTCATGCTCATCACTTTCTCCAACAAGGATAGGGAGGGAGTGCAGTGCCCCAAAGAGGATGCAGTGGTGATCTCTGCATGTATCCTTAGGAAAATGGTCGATCGCGTGCTGGTTGACAATGGGAGCTTTTGCAATATCATATTCAAATCTGCTCTTGACCAGCTCGGCAACCTGACCAAGTTCATCAAGCCATTTGACAGCGTGCTCCAAGGGTTCGGCGACAGCACAATCCAAGCCTATGGAAGGATCAAGCTCTTTGTCGAGATAATATGCTATTACGATCCCAAGGTTAGGATTACTAGGAACCTAAACGTTGTAATCATTGATATGCCCAGTATCTATAATGAGTTCCTAGGTCGTCCATTTCTAGAAACCTTCGAGGTGGTCGCCTCTTCTTTCTTTTACTGTATCAATTTCCCCACTGCCGATGGAACGGTCGGTACTGTAAAAGGAGACCAACTAATGGCTAAGAAATGTTTGAATTACTCCTGTGTCGTAACTTCTTTCAATACTTCTCATGCTATTTGTAACATTGAGACGATCGACAATCAACCGGTGGAGATCGACGAGCCAAGCACCTCGTACAAGCCCGACTCAGGGGACAGCATCTCACATCGATTGATGGACGATATCGAGCCAAGGATCGGTTTCGAGCCAAGCCTCGACATCGATCCAAGGATCGAGTCCGGAAATCGTTCCAGACGAGAAGCAACCATCCCCATTGAAGAGTTGTAAGAGCGGGAAGTACAGATCGGCACAAGCATCGACCTCGAGTTAAAAGATGATCTGATCGGTTTACTACGTAAGAACATCGGAGTCTTTGCCTGGTCGCATCAAGATATGGTCGGCATAAGTCCTGAACACGCCTGCCACTATCTAAAGATCGATCCGGCAAGGAAGACTGTTCACTAGAAACGTAGGAAATTCGGTCCTGAGAAGTACGCAGCGCTCGACATAGAAGTCAAAAAGCTGCTCGATAACAAACTAATCGGAGTAGCTACAGACGAGCCACAGTGGGTAGCCAATGCAGTGCTCGTCAAAAAGCCGATCAACTCCTGGAGGTTATGCATCGACTTCACCGACCTCAACGCAGCATGTCCAAAAGACTACTTTCCGATGCCTCATATTGACCACTTGGTCGATAGCACAGCGGGCTGCGAAATGATGTCATTCATGGATGCCTTCGCCGGGTACCATCAGATCCACATGGCGGAGAAAGACATAAAACACACATCGTTCCACACGGAAAAAGACATATACTTTTGGGTCTGAATGCCGTTCGGTCTGGAAAATGTGGGGGCGTCCTACCAACGGCTAGTCAACGGGATGTTCGCCAACCAGATCGGTAAGACCATGGAGGTCTACATTGACGACATCGTGGTCAAAAGCCTCAAAAAGGAAGATCACCTCGATGACCTTGCCGAGACATTCGCCACCCTCGAGAAGTTCAATATGAAGCTAAACGCCAAGAAATGCAACTTCAGGGTGAGCTACGGGAAGTTCCTGGGGCACATCGTGAGCCAAAGAGAGATCGAGGCGGCAGATGGGGCCCTATCCAAACTAGCATCATCAGATGGGGCGGCAGATTTCTCTAACATCCAAATCACAAAATCGACAGAAGCCTGGTTACCACAGTAACGATCGTCTAAGAGAACTGGATGACTCCGTTCATTAAATACTTGAAGGACGGAACGGTCCCCGCCGACCGTATCAAAGCTCGCCAGCTTCAGCTCCGTGCGACCAGATACACCCTATTGGACGACCGGCTTTACAAGCGAGCTTTCAGCCTTCCTCTCCTCAAGTGCATTATGCCGGAGGAAGGCCGACTCGTTTTAGCCGAGATCCATGATGGGATCTGTGGAAACCATGCTGGAGGGCGAGCTCTCATCCACAAAACGACCAGGCAAGGTTTTTTCTGGCCTACACTACAAAAAGATGCGATCGCCTATGCCAGATCGTGTCACAGGTGTCAAGTGATGGTCCCGAACATCAAGCTTTCCCCCGAGCAGATCACCTCTAAGTAAAGCCCATGGCCATTCGCCCAATGGGGCATCGACCTCATCGGTCCCTTGCCGACGGCGCCAGGGGGATGTAAATTTGCCATCGTGGGGGTCGACTATTTCACATAATGGGCTGAGGCCGAGCCACTCAACAAGATCGGCCAAGAGCAAGTAATCAAGTTCATTTGGAAAAACATCATATGCCGGTTCGGTCTACCCCAGGCTATAATCTCCGACAACGGAAAGCAGTTCGACAGCTTGGAAGTCATGCAATTCTGCGAGAAGTGGGGAATCAAAAAGTTGTTCTCGGCCCCCTACCACCCTCAAACGAACGGGCAGGTAGAAACTGTAAACAAAATCCTCAAACACACGATCAAAGCATGACTCGAATCTAGACAACGACGATGGGAGAGCGAGCTCCCGGATGTTTTGTGGTCCTATCGAACGACGACCCGAAACTCAACCGGTGAAACCCCGTTCGCTCTCGCCTTCGGAACAGAAGCAGTGATCCCTTCGTAGATCGCCGTCCTTAGCCACCGAACTGAACAGGAAATGACGAAGGACAATGATGTAGCCCGACGGATCGATTTGGACATGCTCGAGGAGCGGAGAGTGACCTTGGAAATGAAGAACACAATCCACAAAAGGAGATCCGAAAAATTCTTCAATTCGAAGGTCAAGGAAAGATGGTTCCAAGTGGGCGACCTAGTCCTCAAAAAGGTCTAAACTCACACGGGAGTCTTTGGCCCAAATTGGGAAAGCCCCTTCAGGATATCTAAGTGGCTAACTAGGGGAGCCTACGAACTCGAACACCCATACGGCACTCCGGATCAATATCCCTGGAACGCCATACATTTGAAGAAATACTACCGGTAAAAACTTTGTATTCAGTTACCCAATGTACAAAGATTTAATGAGATTCTTCGATCCCCTATATATGATTCGCCTCGACGAAAATAGACAAATAAAAAGAGGATGACTCGCTCGCCCTACAAGAGGTCGTCATCTAACATAACAGACCTGTGCAAGCAATCGCCCCTCCAAGCACAATGTATACCGTCGAGGGTCACCATCTAACATGGCGATCCGAGGTAGAAAAGTGCAGCCATGGTCCTGGAGGTTGATGGAACCGACAGCTTCGTCCATGCAAGGTTCCTTTGGGCAGCGACCGCTCGCCCTTCGTTTAAATCCGAGACGGGCGTAGCCGAAGGACCCTCCAATTAAATCTGTGGACACGCTCGCTCGCCCTCAAAGGTACATCATCTAACATGATGGACCCGAACAAGGCGACGCGTCCCTATCCCGTCTCAACGTATACCGTCGAGGGTCGCCATCTAACATGGCGATCCGAGGCGGAAAAGTGCTAACAAGCTGCGGACGTGGAGTCGAATAAACCGACGACGCCCTGTGCGAGGACTAGTCCAGACCAAGACCATTCGCCTTTCGTTTAAATACAAGGCGGGCGCAGCCTAACGGAGGACCCTAACAATAAAGTGAGTCGCGTGACAGACCTACAGGTGGAATGTCCCTTGCACACAAAGACACGGTTATGGAGGTTGGTCCATCGAACTCCGCGACCGTGCACATTTCCTCAAAGTCGAAACAGTCGTCGAAACAGTCGTCCCCCTTCGAAGAACCAGCAAACTAAGGATAGCCCAACAAACGTATTAATTTCGTTCCCTTAGGGCTTGTTTATTTTTTACTTAATCAGCTTAATACTTAATCAGCTTAATCGGTCAGTTATATTTTGCTGTTTACTTTCAACTTAATGATCTTAATAATGTATTTTTCATTAAGCAATTTTTGGGGTGTCCTTACCATTAAGCCAGAAATATTTTCCCAATATACCAAAATTACCATCTCTAATAATAAAAGAATTGAGTATATATAGTATAAATTATCATATAATCTTAATTATAATTGAGTTTATATAGTATAAATTTAAAATATATATTAATATTATATATTTAGAGTCATAAAATATAAACTATTTATTGATAAAAAATTAATATAACTATATATATATAGATATATTAAAATATAACTTAATATATTTATAAAAATATTGTCTAATTATTTAAATATACTTGAAAATTATAATATGATTTATGAATATATATATTATAATATAAATTAAAATATATATTATGTTATATTATATAAATTGATTTTTTTATATTGACTATTAAAAAATTAATATAACTATATATATATATATAACTTAATATATTTATAAAAATATTGTTTGATTATTTAAATATATCTGAAAATTATAATATGATTTATGAATATATATTATAATATAAATTAAAATATATATTACGTTATATTTTATAAATTGATTCTTTTCATATTGACTATTAAAAAAAATTAATATAACTATATATATATATATATATATATATTAAAATATAACTTAATATATTTATATAAAGGGAAAATTACAGCCAACTACCCTATTAGATGGCCTCTTTACACTTTAGTCCCTATTGTTTCATAAATTACAGCGAAGGACAAAAATCTGAATTGGTGTTGACTTCTATTAAAAAGACGAAAATGCCCCTCTATTTACTTGAATAAAACATTTCTTTTAAAATACATTTCATATTAAACAAATAGCTTATAAATTATTAAAGTGTTTGACTAATATATTTCTTTTAAAAAATATTCTTTTTTCAGAAAATAATTTTATTTTCGAAATATAATTTTTTTTCCAGAAAATATATTTTTTTCGCAAAAATGTTTTATTTTATTTTTTTCCACAAAATAATTTTATTTTTTCGAAAAAATAATATTTTTTCAAGAAAATAATTTTATTTCGCAAAAATATTATTTTGCCAAAAAATATTTTTTCCTCCAGAAAATATTTTTTTAATTTTTTCGATTTTTTTTGTTTTTTTCTAGAAAATAATTTTATTTTTTCGGAAAAATAATATTTTTTCCAGAAAATAATTTAATTTCGAAAAAATATTATTTTGCCAAAAAATACCTTTTTCTCCAGAAAATATTTTTTTAATTTTTTCGAAAACATATTTTTTTATTTTTTTCCAGAAAATTGTTTTATTTTTTTCAAAAAATAATATTTTTTTCAGAAAATAATATTTTTTCTAGAAAATAATTTTATTTCGAAAAAATATTATTTTTCCAAAAATTAATTTTTTCTCCAGAGAATATTTTTTAATTTTTCGAAAAAAATAAAAATTCCATAAAATAATATTTTTTTCGAAAAGATAATTTTTTTTCCCAGAAAATAAATTTTTTTTCGAAAAATAATTTTTTTTTCCAGAAAATACTTTCTTTTTTGGAAAAAATATTTTTTTCTAGAAAGCTTGAAAATTATTACACTTAAGTCCAAAAGTGTTATATATTACAATGAGGTCCAACATGTGCCACCCACGTGAGGCGAAAAAAAATGGGTAAACAAGAAAAGGAAATATAAAATGGCAAATTTGGAATATCAGTACTCTCTCTCCAGTGAAATCATCTGAAAATTTGACTTTTGTCCTTCGTTGTAAATATAGTTTCTGGACAATGCAAAGTTTGTCCTTCATTGTAATATCTGAAATAATAGGGACCAAACTGTAATTAGACCATCTAAAAAGGTAGTCATATGTAAATCGCCCTTTATAAAAATATTGTCTGATTATTTAAATACACCTGAAAATTATAATATGATTTATGAATATATATTAATTAAAATATATATTATGTCATATTATTTAAATTGATTATATAAACTAATATACTCAATTCGTCCTTTATCATAAAGGACTTAATTCATATTGAGGGGTAAAATGGTCATTTCTGTCATTCAGATAGTTCATTCAGAAAAAAAAGAAACAACAAGATATTTTTCCAAATCAGACAGATTAATCCACTCAGACAGCTTAATCCATTCAGAGATTAATGAAAAAAAAGTAAACAGCCCCTTACTTACGCTAAGTAAACAAAAACAAGGGGCAAAGTGGAGCTATTCATACATGCGATCGGGAGGAAGGAACCATACACGATCGGCTTTGTTCAAACACACACATGACGATCGGTCTTATTCAAGAAATTTACAAGTACATTGAGATCTACTCAGACAATTGTGCAAAGTCGAAGTGATACGGAACATTTAGACATTCGATCATACAAACAAGGCATCAGGTGCAATTATGTAAACACTTGTATAAATTCATATGCAAACATTCAGAAGAGATGATCGTACATATAAAGAATCAGATGCGAAGAAGAAGTATTTTATTCCATTCGAAAAGTTCGTACATACAAGCCCGAAGGCAATACAAGGAAAAAACTAAAAATTACAAGCAAAGGAAAACAAAACAACTCCAGCATCACTCAGGCCACTCCCGACTGGCCTTCGCCCCCAACAGGCGGATCGGTGCGTGCTCCCTCACCGTCTTCAGGATAAACAAGTTTATCCGGAAACAGATACCAGCTCAGATCGACCCCTAAGTCGGTGAGGTCTAGGATCGGCATGGAGAAGTCCGGCTGCAAGGGATGATCAAGTACATAGGCCTTGAAAGTTTCCATCATAGGGCCGACCTCGAGCCCTACCTTCTTGGCAGCACGGATAGCGTCGGCGTAAGCCAGATAGTATGCGAACTCGCCGACGTACTCCACATTAAGGTAAGGATCGGTCTTGATCGCCTTTAACTGCTCCTTCAGTCCCGCGGTCGTCTTGTCCGCATCCGCGAGCTCGGCTAACTTGGCAGCCAGTTCCCCCTTCGCTTTCTCCAGCTCGCCATTGAGCTGGTCCACTGTCGCCTTCAGCCTAGTCACCTCCTCCTGCGAGTCCGCGTGCAACCGATGAGCATCCGTCATCTGGTCGCAGAACCGATCGGCCACCTCCTGGGACCGGCCAAGCTCTTGCTTCATCCGGTCGAGGTCTTATTTGGCCCGCTTGGCCGTCTCAATATATTCCTTCTCCATGGACACGATCCGGTTAGCGAACTCGGCATTCTGGTTCCGAGCAGCCTCAAGATCCTAATGGAGGCGAGTAGTAGAGGGTCGCCCCTCATAATCTTTAGCAGCTTGGACGGCCATCGTCGCTGCCTGGAGAGTCAGGGCGAGTGTCGCCTGCATGGCATCACCAGACCGCCGACGCACAATCGCGTCCAGGTCGGTCGTCCAAGCCTTGGTAAGAGAGGTGATGGCCCGGGAGACGTAGGAAGGGACGTCGACAGGCTCGCGCGGGGACTTGCTCGCCACGAAATCCAGCACCATCGGCGAGATGTCCGGATCGGCAAGGCGGACCCTGCAACACAAACAAAAAATGAAGGAGTTAGTATACATCCTACACAAGCATCTTAACTCATAAAGATCAAACCAGTCTTACCTTGCGACCAGCTCGGGGTCGCGGCTGAAATAGGGCTTGCCCCTCGGAGTTTCGGCTTCAGCGATCGCCGCGGTCTTCAGGAAGGCTACTGAGGGCCTAGACCCCTCCACCATTGGAACAGCAGAGATAGGTGGCGCGGCAACCGGCGGCTCCAAAATGGATACCTCCGCATCAGCAGTCGGCAGGGGCTCCTCCGGCCTCCGCCTCTTGCGGTTGTGCTGGAGCTGCTCCTCCTACCGAGCTTCCGGCTCAACGACCGGCACTATAGTAGGTCTCACCTCAGGGACAGGATGGGACATCGTTGCAGGGGCACGACCCGTCTTCTTTCCCTAGTGGAGATGACCCAAAAGACCGGGGTTCGACATTGAGATCTCTCTCGGGGGCTCGGAGTAACGGGGAAAATGGATCTCTGTCAAAAAAGAAATTCAGCCAAGTTAGACATCTCCTTCAATCAGGCGATCGTCATACTGGAAAGAGAAAGTAAAAATTTATACCTGGAACCTTCAGATGACGAGGGAAGCGAAACAATCGGGCCCCCAACTAATGAGGTTCGTGGTTGACTGTGCGAACGTCGATGTAGGAATCCGGCAGACCGCGAATTCGCTCCCAGATGATCAAGAAGTTGAAAGGAAGGATGCCGATCGCTGGAACGAGGGAACCTGCAAAAAGGAAACCAAATTAGATCAGTCCAAGATGTATCCGATCGAAGGGAGAGTTAAAACCCTTACTCGGATTCCTCTCCCGAAAACTGGTGGGGATATCCAACTTCTCCTCTGGCTTATCGCTCGACGCCGACCTCCACGCTCTGCCGACCCAGCACCATTTTTCCAGGTCGCCCCGAACCTTGTTCGGCACCCCAAGGCCCACCCTACCCATGCGACCTTGAATGTGGTAGCCGCCGACCGATCCTTTCTGTGCAGTCAACTTGAAGAGATAATTCATTTCAAGCGCAGAAGGTAGACGGAACAACCTATGACTGCCAAAAAGCGTCAAGGTGCTAATAATCTGCAGCGAGGCGTTCGGCGTCAACTGGAGCGGCGCCACATTCCAGGCGATCAGCAAGTATGATACGGCAAACGGCAAGGGGAACCGCAGGCCGGCCTCCAGTATCATTTCGTTGACGGCGACCAAACCCTCAGGAGGTTGGTCGGCGCGTTCGTTCTCCGAAGGCACATACAACGAGACGTCAGAGGGGATATGGAATCTCGCCCTCCAGCGACTCAAATCCTTCTTGGTCTCCGAACTCCGGATCTGACTAAAGGTCCACGGGGAGCGTTTCGCGGCCCGGAAAGACGTCCGCTTCACGGGCTCATAGGGGTGGGCGACCAAGTATGCTCCGAAGTCAAAATGGGGACATGGTCCGGCAATCCCCTCTATAAGACCGGCGAAATCGAAAAAGGCCAGGCCAATCACGCTGTTCTGCTCCCAGTACAGCCTCACCGCTTCATCCTCATCCACCGGTGAGCCCCTCTACCCTACCGCCGCCGCCAATCTCACCGCATCGGCCTCATTGAAGAGCTCTTCAACCTACGCAGGTGTGATTCCCGCACGAATGGCCTCAACGGCCGTCTCCATATGAAGAACCGATGAGGCTTCTTCCCGGGCAGGTGAAGTCGCGGCAGCAGAGGAGCTACCAGCCTCATATGCTTTGGATCCTCCTCCAGACATGTTTCTAAGAGAAAAGGGGGGAGAAAATTTTTGTTCTTACGTAGAAAGAAAGTCGGTCGGCACAAGAATCTTCAAAGAAATTCGGAAGAGTCTTCGTCTAAAGGCAAGGGAGCATAAAGAGTTGAAATGAAGTGGCCCTAGCCCTTTTATAGGCAAGAGCAGGGAGCTCTATGCAAATAGGCGGAATCCCAGAGGCCGAAGTGCAACCGTCGGGAGGGGGGACACATTAAATGCAGCCCTCGAAACCCGCGTACGCGTCGTTTCGAGGGCACGCCAGGCGCCAGGACTGACAAAACTGTCGGACTCCCCCAACGGGAGCGCGACGCATGTCCCTGCAACGTTTCGAGGGCCCGCCTCCATTTCCCGCTATTTCCAGCGCATAAGGAGATCGTCCGGATTCGAAATCAGTTCGTCCAGACGATGATCGTCCTTGTCATAAAACAGATGAGTCAATCATCTAAAGCAAGTGATCGTCAACAGTGCCACCTCACCCCATGTTTTCAACATCGGAGCGAGCTGGGGGGCAATTGATGTGCGGCGATTTATACACCTCAATGGCGATCGACGTAATGGCCAAGAGCCAGCCAAAGAAGACAGACACTGGGCAAGAGCCTAGCAATCGATGTCTAAGGCGATCGTCTATTGGCATCTGGCGATCGCCTACAAGGTCCGACTGTAGACGATCGTATCGTGCCACGTACAAAACCGGCACCCGTCAGAGTCTTCGAAGACCGAATCTCGGACGAAGACCCACGTGCAGATCCGAAAAAGGTGCCACAAGATAAGGCATTTTGACCCCAGTCTGTCACCACCTTCTCACCTACCGACAGGCCCGCCGAAAGGTACAAAGTGGCCCCTCCCCAGACAGCGACTCAGGATGCGTGCGGATCTCTCATTGGCTCGCTCATCTGGCTGCCAGCTACAGCCTCAGACTTTAAGGGAATAGTCCCACGTGATGGGACAATCGCCCACCTTATTCTAAGATAGAAAACGGCGGTCACCCACGATCGCCGGGGAGGACCTATCAACCTATCCTCCTATAAATAGAAGGCCTCCAATAGTGGCCTGAGGATAGTAGACTGACTTGACGAGAAAACTCATTCACACATACGGACGGTGGATTTTACTGGACAAATACACTCTCACAGTGAAACTCATACAGTACACCAAAAAGCAAGAACTCACAGAGCTTCATATCTGGTTCTTCCGGCAATCTTCACGCTCAAATAGCTAACATAGCTAGAATCTTTACACTCATTCTAATAGTATTCTAACATTAATATTTGTATTCCCTAAGTATTTATATTAATAACATCTCGCGAGAGCATTCAAGCCCGGGACTAACAACCCCGACAAATCTTGTGTTATTTATTTTCCCACGAAAGTGTTCTCGCATTTGTTTGTTACTCAACCATTCCAGCAATATCATCTCCGGATAATATTTTGGGTAACAACATGGAACAAGCTCATTTCTTCATTTCACTTCTTCCTCTCTTCCTTGGGGCAATTTTGGGTGATTTTGGGGTGTTTCAACATCATCAAAACTCAGAGAATTTCATCTTCTTCAAGTTGTAGTGTGGATCAACATCATATTTGTGGATTTTTCATCCTAATCTAAGGTAACTTTCTTCAACCCTTGAATTCGATTTTGAGTTGGAGCATGATGTTTTGGATGGTGTAATCATAAATTGTGATGGATATATGTATGATTATGAGTTTTTACGAGTTATCATCGGATTGTGGGAAGTTTTTCTCAAGAACACTTTGAAGGTTGACTTGGAGTTGGGTTTTGCAATTTAATGTTATCGTAAACTCGATTTGAGTATTCCTTTTGGATTATCGATTACATTGATGGTGTTTTGGTGGATTGGATCATTCAATAGAAGTTGGTTTTCGATACAAATGGGTTTAGTTGTTTAGAATAGGAGATTGTTTTCAAGGTGTTTGTCGAAATGCCTCAATGAGTTTGGATTTATTGTATCGACATCTTGAGTTGGTTATGATCGTTTTTTGTTCGGATATTAAGCGAGTGGTTGATAATTATGTTATTCAAGGTTGTTCGAGCGACCGGTAGTTTCCCTTAGGATGTTGTTCGAGAGAGGATGTATCATCACCGGTGTTAAGGTAAGTTAATTCTTACTCGGTTAAAAGGATATTCATTCCTTTCATTGTTGTTCATTCATAATCACAATTCATTCACAATGTATTAACCGTATTGAGACTTCTAATTGTCAATTAATCACTTCATTCACGAGGAACGACGGTTCCAATCATTTCATTGAGCTATCATTCATTTCACTATCATTTCATCTCGGTGAGTCATTCTTGACTTTGTCGGATTGTTATTCATTATTATTCTTCATGGTCATTTCTTTTCCATGTGACCTTCTGGATTCATATTGCGTGGCCGGGTGCGGATGTGTGGAATTTTTAGTCGGGCACACGATAGTCATGTATTCGGTTCACCGATACATTGGATTGTGCACACGTAATGCTTACCTCCGTGAGACTAATTAGGTACAAGGACAGGTGTGTCCGGGCACTCGTCTTGTGCACTCGCACATAACATTACGGGCGTACTATGATGCTCCTCTTCAGCTTAAATTCATAACTAAGGATATTTCATAATTGAGATATATCATGATTGTGTATATTCAACCCTTGAGGATTGTTGTTCTGTGTAACTGACCCCGTTGGGGGATATTGTTTTCAGGTCACGGCAAGGCAAAGGCACGGGAAGAACATGTTGACAGCGAGGAGTCCCAGTGATACTAGTAGCGGGGCCCAGTCCTTTCAGTCTTTCACGTTTTTCTTCTTTTTATTTCCGTTGCAAACTTCCGGTTGAATGTTCATTTATTCAAGGTTGTATGTTTTATCTTCATAAAAATGTACAAGTATTCTGTATTCCTGGATGTATGGTACTTAAAGCTCCTCATCGGAGATTTCGGTAATATAATGTGGTTCGCTACTACAATTATATTATTTAATTCATTAACTTTCATTTGCCTGGTGGGTCCCAGTTGGGGTCCCACTGCACTGTAATAGCCGCCTAGTTTGGGGTCTTACAGAGTTGGTATCAGAGCGTGGTTTTGAATACTACCTTCCGAGTCATGTCTCATTTTAAGTCATCGTTCATCAGACTAGTATCATTGGACTTTCGCGTCACGTGTGACCTGTGCAAGAGCCGAGCCCCTTAGACCAAAGAACAGTAAGATTTCTGACGCCATGGTATAATTTCTGGCAATAAGAATCACTCATTCATCATTCGACAGTCAACAATCCTCATTCATCATTTTCAGTTTTGATCATGTCGATCATGTTAACTCATTAATCACTCTGTTCATTTCACTGTTCATTTGTCGATCTTTAGGATCGTATCATTAATCTTGTTAACTTGTTCAAGCTAATCATTTCAAGAATTTCATCAGATAATCACGTCACCTCAGTTGATCATTCATGTAATCATTGTGTTTGAGCGCGTATGCTCATTTTTATCATTTCATAACATAATCATAATGTGATATTCATGCAAGATATATAATCATCTCGTGACTTTCCCACTTCAGTATGGAAAGAGCTGGCAGAGGAAGCGGGGGAAGAGGTTGCGGTGTGGGCCGAAACCCGAGAGCTCGTGTGAATACACGCGCTAATGCAAGGAATAATGCTAATTCATCGAGCAGTGACACTACCACTCATTCACCTTGATGTAATCATTCACTATTAAGGAGTCGTACCCGGGACATAGCTCAGCCAGAAGGTGTTCGGGTTGATCTACTCGCTTTTATGCAGGGCATGATGGCCCAAATGACTCAGATGGCACAACTGATGGAGACGATGCATAACTCAACTACTCAAAATCCACTGGCTCCTCCGCCGCCACCTCAGAGGCACGAGAGGGGTGTGAGCAGTATCATTGGCGACATCTCTCGCCAGAGACCACCTACCTTCGAGGGCTCATCTGAGCCGGCGGATATCATTCACTGGCTTGAGCATTTGGAGAAACTATTTGCTATGGTGGACTGTCCTGAGGGACACAAAGTTTCAGTTGCGGCTTACTATCTTGGTAAGGGCGCACATTCATGGTGGCTGTCGTTGAAGCCCACCGACGGATCTTGTACTTGGGATCAATTCAAGACTCTCATGATGGAGAGGTATTATCCGGCCCCACTCAGGGAGGCCAAGTTGTCAGAATTATTAACTCCCGACCTCTCAGCGGAAGATGATGTTCTCGCCATCAATGAGAAATTCCAGGAGCTACTTCCTTTTGCCTCGTCTATTATTCACTCTGAGGTGGACAAGATCAAGTACTTCAGCAAGAGGTTGAAACCTCGTATGCGACTACAGTTTCTTAATCATCATTGCACCACTCTGGCCTAATTCATCGAGAAAGCTCTTACGTATGAGCTTACCGCTAAGGAAATTGCTAAGAATCAAACTTCATCTACTGGCAAGAAGTCTAGGAATCGTAATCAGTCTGACGGCAGTCAGGCCACTTTCAAGAAACCTCATGCGGGCTCTACTTTTTCTGAACGACCTCCTATGGCGCCGAAACCCGTGGAGTCTCAGTCCCGAGTGGCCAACTCGGCCATCACCTGTTTCAATTGTGGAGAACCGGGTCATGTCAGCACCAAGTGCCCGAGGCAGACTATCACGTGCCATAACTGCGGGATTGCTGGGCATAAGGCCCGCTTTTGCCGAAAAGACTCCATGAATACTCCGGCGGCATCTCAGGCCCCGAAGCAGACAGCCGTTCAGAATCAAGCTACTCAGTCAGCATCGTTTAAAATGACAGGAGCGAATAAAGGTGGAGCCTATAGTCATCAGACGGGAGCATCCGGTGCTGGGACTAGCAAGCCCCGAATTTATGAGATGAAGAATACCGACGATCCAGAGGCACAGATGATCTCAGGTACACTCGATATTCTATCTCAACCTGTGTGTACCCTTTTTGATACTGGTGCATCGCATTCATTCATTTCCGAGTCATGTTTGAGTAGACTACGTCTGGGTAATGCTACTAGTTGTGAGCCTTATGTCATTGGTCTACCTGATGGTAGAAGAATTATCGGGAATTATGAGATTAAGGATTGTCCGATTCAGCTTTATGGCCATGATTGGTTAGCAGACCTAATCGTAGTAGATTTACCGAGGGACGACGTCATTCTGGGTATTAACTAGATGGATCGTCACGATGCCGTCATTAGTGTCCGCAAGCGTATGGTCACTATCATTTCAGACGATGGGATCGAATGTGTATTTCAGGGAGGTAATCCCAGCTGTTCTAGGAGAGTCATCGACTTGATGAAAGCAGTGAGATTACTCAATCAGGGGTGTGTTAGTTATTGGTGCTATATGACCAAGACCGGGAAACCATTAGTAATGTTGACGGATATTCCTGTAGTGAGAGAATATGCCGATGTATTTCCAGACGAGTTACTTGGTTTGCCTCCACAGAGAGATGTGAAATTCACGATAGAGTTGGAGCCTGGTACGTCCCTGTTATCGAAGGCACCGTATCGGATGGCCCCAACCGAAATGTAGGAACTAAAGAATCAATTGGAGGATTTGATCGAGAAGGGTTATATCCGATCGAGTGCATCCCCGTGGGGAGCACCTGTGCTATTTGTCAAGAAGAAGGACGGTTCATTTCGCTTGTATATTGATTATCGAGAGTTGAACAAGGTGACGATCAAGAATAAATATCCTCTACCCCGTATCGATGATCTTTTGGATCAACTTCAGGGAGCTTCAGTATTTTCCAAGATCGATTTAAGATCTGGGTATCATCAGTTGCGAATCCGAGAGTCGGATATTGCAAGAACGGCGTTTCGAACGTGTTATGGTCATTATGAGTTTGTGGTAATGCCATTTGGACTAACTAATGCGCCTGCGGTATTCATGGAATTAATGAATCGAGTTTTCATCAACTATTTGGATCAGTTCGTGGTTGTCTTCATTAATGATATTTTGATTTATTCTCGTGACCGAGAGGAGCACGAATCTCACCTTCGTCAGGTTCTCGATGTGTTGAGACGAGAGCAACTTTATGGAAAGTTTTCCAAGTGTGAATTCTGGATGTCCGAGGTGACATTTATCGGACACGTAATTTCATCAGACGGAGTTCGTGTCGACCATCAGAAGACGGAGGCTATTCGAGATTGGCAACCTCCGAAAAATGTCAAGGAAATACGAAGTTTTCTCGGACTAGCTGGTTACTATCGGCGATTTGTGGAAGGATTTTGTAAAATCGCTCAACCCATGACGAACCTTTTGCAGAAGGATAATAAATACATGTGGTCCGACGCGTGTCAACAGAGTTTTGAGGAACTCAAGAGCTGGTTAATTTCAGCACCTGTCCTTTCTTTACTGCAAGGGACGGAAGGATTTGTGGTTTATAGTGACGCGTCCGGATAGGGTCTCAGATGTGTACTCATGCAGAATGGGAAAGTGATTGCCTATGCTTCACAACAACTGAGGCCTTATGAGGTCAATTATCCGACCCATGACCTGGAGTTAGCGGCCGTGGTTTTTGCATTGAAGATTTGGCGTCATTATCTTTATGGCGTCACCTGTCAGGTTTTCACCAATCACAAGACATTGAAGTATATATTTACTCAGAAGGAGTTAAATATGCGTCAGAGACGGTGGCTAGAACTAATTAAGGACTATGATATCGAGATTCAGTATACATTATTTACTCAGAAAGAGTTAAATATGCGTCAGAGATGTAAGTCCGTTCAGGAGCACATGCTTGCTCGATTAACAGTTCAGAAGGAACTTCATCATGAATTTCGGAGACCCGAGATCGAGGTCTGGTTACAGCGAGTGCAAGGGCAACTTTGCATGTTAGAGATTTCATCACCACTTGAGGAGGCGATCAGAGCGAATCACGGTTCAGACCCATTTTTGTTGCGCATCCGAGAGGATGTGGCTCAGGGGAAAGCCCCTGGATTTGTGGTCCACGAGGATGGACTTTTGCGATTTAAGAATCGGTTATGCGTACCGGCGAATGACGAGTTGAAAAACTCGATTTTGAGAGAAGCTCATGCTACCCCTTATTCCATTCATCCAGGGTCCAGCAAGATGTACAAGGAATTGAAACAAAATTACTGGTGGAGTAATATGAAGCAAGAAGTCGCGGAATTTGTTTCGAGATGTTTAACATGTCAGCAAGTTAAGATAGAACATCAGCGACCGGCGGGTATGCAGAAACCGCTCCCTATTCCAGAGTGGAAGTGGGAGGATATTTCAATGGACTTCATCACGAGTTTGCCGGCGAGTCGTCGTGGCATGAATACAATCTGGGTAATTGTGGACCGTTTAACTAAGTCAGCTTATTTCCTTGAGATTAAGGATATGTGGGGTCCCGAGAGACTTGCCCAGTTGTTCATCAAAGAGATAGTGAGACTATATGGTACTCCTAAAAGAATCATTTCCGATCGTAACGGACGATTCGTGTCATATTTTTGGAAATCAGTTCATCGTGCTATGGGAACTCAGCTTAATCTCAGTACAGCTTTTCATCCTCAGTCTGACGAACAATCGGAGAGGACTATTCAGACTTTAGAGGGCATGTGTTCTCGATTGGAAGGAAGATTGGGAAGCCTAACTACCGTTGATCGAGTTCATGTACAATAATAGTTGGCATGCTTCGATTAAGATGGCACCTTATGAGGCCTTGTACGGTCGTCGTTGTCGATCTCCTTTGTGTTGTGATGACTTATCAGAATCAATCGGCACTGAGCCAGATATGCTTATATCCGCCCGTGAGAAGGTAGATTTGATCAGGAGTCGTTTGTTGACCGCTCAGAGTCGACAGAAATCTTATGCAGATAATCATCGCAGACCATTAGAGTTCGAGACAGGTGACCACGTGTTGGTCAAGGTATCCCCGAGTCGAGGTATCTTCCGTTTCGGGAAGCGGGGAAAGTTGAGTCCGAGATTCATTGGACCGTTTGAGATTTTGGATCGAGTAGGCGAGCTAGCTTATCGATTGGCCTTACCTCCGGCGTTGAGCCGAATTCATAATGTGTTTCACGTCTCTTAGCTATGGAAGTATGTTGCCGATCCGAGTCACATACTTCAATTCGACGAAATCGAGATCGTGAATGATCATTCGTATGAGGAGCGTCCCGTACGAGTCTTAGAGCGGCAAATCAAACAGTTGAGGAATAAGATGATTCCTTTGGTTAAAATTCCGTGGTCTAGACACGGAGTCGAAGAGGCTACATGGGAAACCGAGGATAGTATACGGGAGAGTTATCCCGAGTTGTTTGACCCTTAGTTTCGGAGACGAAACTCTTTTAAGGGGGGTGTATGTAATACCCGGTTGTAATTCAGTCATTATCATTCAGTAATTTTCATTCAGTAATTGTCACTCTGTAATTTTTCACTTGTTAATAATCATTCATCATCCACATTCATTCATTCGTGTTCACCGTTCGGAATAACTTCGAGTCGTGTATCGATATTGTTCATTGTTTCGACCTTGCTTGGTAATCGAGACAAGAATATTATCTTCATTGTTGTAATTGATTCATTAGTCGATGTTGACATTAGAGTTCATGTCATTTCAAATCTCCTCATTGTTCAAATCGTACTATTGTTGGGCGAACCCTTGTAATCATTGCTTGGAACCACCGTTTTGGGGGTTTCCGCACTTCCATTTCATGTTATTATTTCCCAAATATTGAATCCTATTGCTTTTATTCTCTTTCCGGGTCGTTTTCGTCATTTTAAGACCCGAGGGGTGTGATCCGCGGCACAAGGGAGTGTGCGCCACGGCACACACATGTTGCAGATTTTGGCCGACCCTCATGTACCGGGGGTCGCGGCTCCTGCCGAACGAGCCACGGCATGCTGCCGAGTGCGGGCGATTCGACCTGTGTGCCGTGGCACACTCGGCCGCATGACACCGCTTCTTGGCCCAGCGGATTTTACTGTCTTGGCACACTGCCGGCCGGCGGCTGCAGTGCAGTCTTCATTATAACTACGTTTGTTGAGGGGAACAAGCTCATTTCTTCATTTCACTTCTTCCTCTCTTCCTTGGGGCGATTTTGGGCGATTTTGGGGTGTTTCAACATCATCAAAACTCCGAGAATTTCATCTTCTTCAAGTTGTAGTGTGGATCAACATCATATTTGTGGTTTTTTCATCCTAATCTAAGGTAACTTTCTTCAACCCTTGAATTTGATTTTGAGTTGGAGCATGATGTTTTGGATGGTGTAATCATGAATTGTGATGGATATATGTATGATTATGAGTTTTTACGAGTTATCATCGGATTGTTGGAAGTTTTTCTCAAGAACACTTTAAAGGTTGACTTGGAGTTCGGTTTTGCAATTTAATGTTATCGTAAACTCGATTCGAGTATTCCTTTTGGATTATCGATTGTATTGATGGTGTTTTGGTGGATTGGATCATTCAATAGAAGTTGGTTTTCGATACAAATGGGTTTAGTTGTTTAGAATGGGATATTGTTTTCAAGGTGTTTGTCGAAATGCCTCAATGAGTTTGGATTTATTGTATCGACATCTTGAGTTGGTTATGATCGGTTTTGGTTCGTATATTAAGCGAGTTGTTGATAATTATGTTATTCAAGGTTGTTCGAGCGACCGGTATTTTCCCTTAGGATGTTGTTCGAGAGAGGACGTATCATCACCGGTGTTAAGGTAAGTTAATTCTTACCAGGTTAAAAGGATATTCATTCCTTTCGTTGTTGTTCATTCATAATCACAATTCATTCACAATGTATTAACCGTATTGAGACTTGTAATTGTCAATTAATCACTTCATTCACGAGGAACGACGGTTCCAATCATTTCATTGAGCTATCATTCATTTCACTATCATTTCATCTCGGTGAGTCATTCTTGACTTTGTCGGATTGTTATTCATTATTATTCTTCATGGTCATTTCTTGTCCATGTGACCTTCTGGGTTCATATTGCGTGGTCGGGTGCGGATGTGTGGAATTTTTAGTCGGGCACACGATAGTCATGTATTAGGTTCACCGATACATTGGACTGTGCACACGGTAATGCTTACCTCCGTGAGACTAATTAGGTACAAGGACGGGTGTGTCCGGGCACTCGTCTTGTGCACTCGCACAGAATATTATGGGCGTACTATGATGCTCCTCTTCAGCTTAAATTCATAACTAAGGATATTTCATAATTGAGATATATCATGATTGTGTATATTCAACCATTGAGGATTGTTGTTCTGTGTAACTGACCCCGTTGGGGGATATTTTTTTCAGGTCACGTCAAGGCAAAGGCATAGGAAGAGCATGTTGACGGCGAGGAGTCCCAGTGATACTAGATGGGGCCCCAGTCCTTTCAGTCTTTCACGTTTTTCTTCTTTTTATTTCCGCTGCAAACTTCCGGTTGAATGTTCATTTATTCAGGGTTGTATGTTTTATCTTCATATAAAATGTACAAGTATTCTGTATTCCTGGGTGTATGGTACTTAAAGCTCCTCATCGGAGATTTTGGTAATATAATGTGGTTTGGTACTACAATTATATTATTTATTTCATTAATTTTCATTCGCCTGGTGGGTCCAGTTGGGGTCCCACGGCACTGTAATAGCCGCCTAGTTTGGGGTGTTACAGTGTTGATCTAAATGGGTCATCTTGGGATCTATGCTGTGTGCACTGGATCATCGGATTTCTATTGAGTATACATTGTTGTTACTGTTGTGGGCATATTGATGTCGTCATGTGAGTATGAATTTGTAGGTCTTGTGTTAGGACCATGTTCGTATGTGGTATTGATCTGATCTCGAATTAGACCAACGTGATTCGTCGTGGCATTGCGTAATTCGAGGTATGTTCTGTATCTTCTTCTTCGTTCTCGTCTTTGGATGGACAATCGATTATCGTGTTGATATTTGATGATGATATCCGATGGATTGAATTGGTCAGAGTTGGTATATTTCATATCAGTGAGTTATGATGTTTTGAGAACCTTGGGTATTGCTTGAGGTACAGTACAGATGTTTGGGTATTGTGTTGTTGAGGATACGAGATGTGAATTTTGGTAGGGATTACTTTGGTAAGGATTATCACGAATTGGTAAAGTTATGATGGTAAGATTACAGTAGCAGTATTCTTACTTAGTATTTTCATTCGTATGTAATTATTGACGTGATGTGATCTTTTTCATTGTTGGATATTATGGATGACCCCGTCGTGGGCTTTCTTTTTAGGTTCTTGGGATATCGATCTTGTAGCGGTCGTGAAAAGATGAGTTTCCCGGAGGATACTGGCTATGGCGTATATTTGTGAATCGAGTATTCTGATTATATGTTGTATTCCGCTGCTAGAATATTTTTAATTATTTGTCCTTTCCGCTGCGTGAGTATTCTTGAATGACCTTTCGTTATCCATTAACTTACGTTACTTTGGAAATTGTTTTCTAAATTATTTTGTCGGTACGTGTAATCGATAGCTTAATGTATGTTTTTAAACTGTTGAGTTTTGGCATTTCGGGCCTTGTGGTTTCAAATGAGATTTTTACGACGGTTTTGATAAACGGATTTTATTAAGTCTTCGAATATTTTTAAAAGATAGTATCGTTGTTAGCCTCTTGGGCGTTTGTAAATGTTTACGAAAATGTCTTTTAGCCTTGTGGGTTCCGTCTCGAGGTCCATGGTGCTGTAATATTACTGGATGACTCTGGGGGTGTTACAGTTGTGTCATTGTGTATCTTAAGGTATGTTCCGTATTTTCTTCTTAGTACTTGTCTGCTGATTGGCAATCGATTACCATGTTGAGATTTAATGATATTATCCAATGGATTGGGTTGGACAGAGTTGGTATATTTCGAATATTGAGTTATGATGATGTTTGAGAATCTTGGGTATTGTCTGGGATACAGTACAGATGTTTGTGTACGATTCATTGTGGTATTTCGAATACAAGATGTGGAATATTATGAGAATTATCACGAATTAGTAAAGTTATGACGGTAAGATTACATTGGGCATTATTTTTAGTTATTCGTTATATCCGCTGCGAGTGTGTTTTAAAATGGCTTGCTAGTATTTTACGAACTTGGGCTATTTTGGAACATTGTTTTCTGAACTATTTTATCGATACGTGCAAGCGGTGGCCTAACGTATACTTTTGAAACTGTTGAGTTTTGGCGTCTTGGCCTTGTACTTTGAAATGAGATTTTACGACGGTATTGATAAATGGATTTCATAGAGTCTTTGAATATTTTTAAGATATTACCGTCATCGCCGCTTAGGCGTATTTGAAATGTTTGTAAAAATATAATTTAGCCTTGTGGGTTCCGTTTCGAGGCCCACATCGCTGTAATATTCCCGTATGGCTCTAGGGGTGTTACAGTGCAGTCTCACAATCTGCACAGTAAATATACGAGCCAGTTTTTCCGGACCCCAAGTATCTCTGATACCCAGAAAGTGTGCCGACTTGGTCAGACGATCCACAATCACCCAAACCATATTTGTACCAGACTTCGACCTCGACAAGCTCGTGACAAAGTCTATCGAAATATCTTCCCATTTCCATTCCGGAACGGGAAGCGACTGCAAGAACCCGACTGGTCGCTGATGCTCGATTTTAACCTACTGACAAGTCAAACATCTCGCTACAAATTATGCCTCCTCCTTCATATCATTCCACCAAATGCTCCTCCTTAGGTTCTTGTACATCTTACTCGAACCCGGATGAAGCAAGTAAGGCATAGCATGGGCCTCACCCAAAATACTCTGCCTCAATTCCAAGTCGTAAGGTATGCAAAGCCGACTCTGTAATATCAACACACTATCCTCATGATTCAAAAAATCAGGAGACTTCCCCTTAAGAACATTCTCTCGGATTTAAGGAATCATCGGATCCTGCAACTGCTTCAGATTAATTTCATCGATTAGCAACGATGAAATTTCTAAAGCACAAAGTTGCCCGACAACTCCTGGCAACAAAATCTCAACACCCAACTTAATCAGATCACGCTGAAGCTCATATTGAGATGTAAGTATCTCAAGCGTCCATAACGTAACTAGTTTCTGACTCAAGGCATCTGCCACGACGTTTACCTTGCCCGGATGATAAAGGATTTCGAGGTCATAATCCTTAATCAGCTCCAACCACCTCTTCTGCCCCATATTCAACTCCGGCTGAGTGAATATGTACTTCAGACTTTTATGATCGGTAAAAATATGACATGCAGAGCCAAAGAGATAAGACGCCAAATTATGAGTGTAAAAACAACTGCCGCTAATAGTTGAGCTCATACGGCCTCAACTGCCTCGACGCATACGCAATAGTCTTGTCCTGCTGCATCAACACGCACCCAAGACCCTGACCTGATGCATTGCTATAAACAACAAAACCCTCGTTGCCACACACCAACGCTAAAATTGGGGCTGAAGTCAAATGCCTCTTTAGCTTCTCAAAACTCGAGTGTCTTTCGTAATTCCAGACGAACTTCTCAGATTTCTAAAGCAACTACGTAAGTGGCCGATCCAGTTTCAAAAACACCTCGACAAACCTACGATAATCCAAGAAACTGTGGACCTCCTTCACATTCTTAGGCGGTGTCCAATCCAGCACTGCCTCAATCTTCTGTGTATCCACACGAACCCCCTCGGCTGAAATCACGTGACCCGGAAATATCACTCCCTTCTGCCAGAACTCACATTTCAAGAACTTCGCATAGAGTCGCTCGGTCCTCCAAAACGTCCAAAACCACAAGCAGATGACGCGCGTGCTCCTCCTCATTCTTCGAGTAGATAAGGATGTCATCAATGAAGACAAAGACACACTTATCCAAATACTCGATGAAAATCTTGTTCATCAACTCCATGAACACTGCCGGCACGTTAGTTAGCCCGAAGGGCATAACCACAAACTCATAATGTCTGTATCTCGTCTGAAAAGCTATTTGCGGGACATCGGACTCCTTCACCCGAAGCTGATAGTACCCTGATCTCAAGTCGATCTTCGAGAATACCGCAGCTCCCTACAACTGATCAAACAAGTCATCAATCATTGGCAAGGGATACTTGTTCTTGATGGTCACTGTGTTTAGCTCGCGATAGTTAATACATAAACATAGTGAACCATCCTCCTTCCGCACAAACAGGACCGGTGCACCCCAAGGCGAAGCGCTCGGTCGAATATACCCCGACTCAAGAAGCTCACTCAACTGCTTCTTCAACTCAGCCATCTCGGAAGGTGCCATGCGATACGGCGCCTTCGAAATTAGAGCCGCACCCGGCTCTAACTCGATATCAAACTCAACCTCACGGTCCGGTGGTAACCCCGGCAGCTCGTCAGGAAAGACATCTGGAACTCACTAATGACTGGGATCAATGAAAACTCGACTCCACCATCCTCCGCCTTCAAGGCGTAACACCAATAACCAGTACACCCCTTCCGCAGGAGTCTCGTCGTCTTCAAGGCGTTAATTACAAACTTCTGGTTTCCCCTATTTTGTCCCGCGAAATAGTTCTTGGTGCCGTCCTCAGCTAACATGGTGATGATCCTCGTGCGGTAGTTCATGATCGCACTATGCTGCTCGAGCCAATCATCTCCGAGAATCAAATCCTCACCCTCAATACCCACAACAATAACATTAGAGAGCCAATTCCTCTCGAAAATAACAATAGAACAGTCTCGGATCTCCCGATCACCAACGATCCTATTACCACTAGGAAGTTTAATGATGAAAGGCTCACAAGACGACAAACAGTCAAGACTCAAACGGCGCACACATTCCAGAGAGATGAACGAATGCGTAGCACCAGAATCGAAAAGCACACTGACAAGATGATAGTGAATATGAACGATACCTGTAGCCAAGGTAGCTACTGGATCATCGGCCCTCCTCATATAATATATGCATGGATGAGGGGAGTCGACACTGGAAGCTCCCCCTCGAGCGGGCTGGCCCTGACCTCTCCATCGGCCGCCACTATGCGGGGAGTGCAGATCAAATGACCCCTGGTGCACACTCGGTTCCTTAGGTGCTGGAAAAGAAGCCTGTACACCAAGAATGTGCTCTAAACGATCAAATAAGGCAGCCTTGTGGCCCACCTGGCCATAAGTATGACAAGTCAACAGCGGGCGGGGACACTCCCAGTTCCTATGGCCCGGTAGGCCACAGTTAAAACATCTGAACCCACAAGTGGGGGCATTGACAGTGCCTCGAAAGCCCCCATAAAAACGATCTGAACCGCCTGCAGGAACGTTAGCAAACTGAGACTTCTACTGAACCCCGCCCTTGTGACCCAAAAAGTTACCGATGGATTTCTGTTTCTTACTTTCTCGAGCCGCCTCACTAGCCATCAAGGACAAATCATAAGTAAAAGCTCTACTCTGATAGTCCTTTAGTGTGTTTCAGGCGAGTCCAGACATGTAATCATAAATCCTCGGTTTCATTTGCCTAGAGAAGTGGCAAATCTTGTCGCTCTCCTCCTTAACCTGGGCCTTCACGAAGCCCAATTCCCGGTTGAAATCTTCAATGGCCTGAGAAACCGTAATGTCTCAAGGCTGAGAATCATAAAAAACATGGACCCGCGCCTGGCGAACTAGCCACAGACAGTACTCAGCTTCCATAAGGTCTCTGTACTCGGTCCATGAAGCATCATGATCCTGAGGCCCAACAGCTTCCCACCAATCAGCAGCGTCCCAGTGAGAAAATGTTGGGCGATATGGACCTTGCGATCCTCAAGACAGTTAGTGGCAACAAATATCTTGGACATCTCTTTGATCCACTCCTCCCAACCAATCGGGTCTGAAGCCCCAGAAAACTGAGAAGGATGCATCTTGGGGACATTCTGAAGCCAACGATCCGTTCCGGCCAGAGCAGCATGAGCCAGAGTCGGGTTTTGAACCACCAGGGCCTTCGCAGCCATTTGGTTCACCATTTGTTGCATCACAGCTGCAACACCAAAGTCGGCGCCATTACCAGCTGTGTCATCTTGAGTAGCAGTATGGTCCTGACGACCATCATTACTGCCGGATCCAGAAGTGTGTGACGTGGCCGCCCCACTGGCTGCCCCACGTCCCCCGGCCGCGTCCAAGACCACGGCCACGACCTCTGCCTCGACCTATCCCAGCATCCATACTGGATATAAGAGGTAGCAAAAGCAATTCGATGATAAGTACTAGAGGAAAACAATCACAGTTCAAGAAACAGAAGTACAATACGGGAAAACAAGGGAATCGAGTAAGGAAAACTTACGAGCACTGGAAGTACCGAGATGATGACAGCGTGATGACGATGTGCAAAATAAAACACAACTAGACCCAGTTAACCAACAAGCCTAGGTATCCATAAACCTAGTGCTCTTATACCATTTTCTGCAACACCCCCAAGATATTCAGGGTATATTACAGCGTCGTAGACCCCTACGTGGGACCCACTAGGCTAAATAATTAACACTGCTCGTCCAACCATCTCGGTTAGTGAGAAAACACACATCACCGCGACGAAATTTAAATAAGACGCCCAGTACAACTGGTAAACCAAACATCACTGAAAATATAGCAGTATCCATCTTCCAAATTAAAATGCCTAAGTGCTCGCGAGTACTATCTATTAGTTCACAAGTTTGAAAACAACGTTCAAAATGGACAATTTAAAATAAAGGAACTCATTCGCACATGTCAACAACCCTGGCCCGCATCCTCATACTACTCCAGTGCCGCTCGACCGGTTGAACACCACCTGAAATTCATAATATGAATTTCCCTAAAAACGGGTCCCCAAAGGGGTTAGCAATTACGCTAGTACAAGTAGTTAAGACAAACCATTAGCTTACATCTCATAGTACATGCATCAAATCATTTCAAAATAAAATCAAGACATGTCTTTTCCCGGAAAACAAACAGTCAATAATCACAGTTGAAAATCGCCTAGGACCGGGGCTAAACTACTGGTCCCAGCCGAGGCCTCTATGGACCCTCCCGGACTGGCCATAGTTAAAATATCACGCACATGACTCGCCTAGGACCGGGGATAAACCACTGGTCCCATCCGAGGCCTTTATAGACCCTTCCGGACTGGCTATCCAAACAAGCTCGTGAACCAGGAGCGAAATCACAGATTCCTCCGAGGCCCCTTCGGACCCTCCCGGAGTGAGCAAAGCACACACATATACATTACCATTCCATGTTAAGCATAAGGATTTCACAAGAATACTTGCCTTGAGAAATTGACGATGAAAAGAGCGAAACAATCAACCACGCTCGCTAGGAACAGATAACCTCGAACCTAACAATTAAATACAGTCACAACCAATTCTACACGAGTACGAAAATGGAATGTAATACTTGGGATTTTCGTTCCGATTATTTTGGATTTTTTCGGATATTTCTCGGTTGCCGAGTATCGGTATTATTTTCCTCGATGATTGATTTTTGTGTTTATATGGTCGTGTGTGATTATCTGTTGGTTGGTGTTTCCTTTTGGATCGATGATGTTGTCCACGAGTGTTTCGTCGTGTTCGTTCCGTGCTTGTGGTATGTTATGTTCGTAATTTGCTCCTTATTATTTTGAATCATAACCGGTGCGCTGGTGTGACTGAAACGTTGTCGAACGCCTAACCGGGCTGTCGAAATTGACCACGGCCGATCCGCGGCCGTACGTTTTGGGCTAGAGACCCGCCTGGCCGAGTTACGACCGTAAGGTGTCAGATACGGCCGTAAGTGCTCGGCAGGGGCTGGGCATCTTCCGGACATAGGTCGGTTACGACCGTAAGGCGTGATTGGGTATGGCCGTAAGGGCGCTGGGCAGCTTCTGGACGAAGGCCGGTTACGACCGTAAGGTGTGGTCAGATACGGCCGTAAGGTTGCTGGGCAGAATCCGGACGAAGGCCGGTTACGGCCGTAAGGCGTGATCGGCTACGATCGTACGTGGTCGGCAGGGTGCTGGGCAGAAGTTTCACGAAGGCCGGTTACAGCCGTAAGGCTGCAGAGTTATGGCCGGAAGTGATCGGCTATATAAGGACGGGGCAGCGAGTCACTCGGCCATTTTCACCATTTTTCACCATTTTTCACCCTCCTCCGCGATTCTTTGGCAAAATTCAAGAAATTGCGTGGAAAATCCTTGGTGCATCATTTGGGAAGCTTGATTTTCTTGTAGTCCGGACCGAGGTAAAATCACTTGAACTTTTGAAATTGGGGGTTTTGCTTGGTTTTGTCCGATTAACCCGTAGTAACTTAGATTAGTGATGGATTATTGGTTATTAAGTTGTATTCTACCTATTTCGTTGTTGTTCCATGGTTTGATTACTATGGATTCATCGTTTTATCGAGTTCCTAATTGATGCCTTGAAGGTGTCCGATAAAAGGTCTTTGACGGGGATTCAGGCGTTATACGATTATTACTCCTCGTTCGGTCGTTGATTTATTGATGATATGTCTGAGGCACGAAATCCTTGTGAAGAACTCGAGTCGGAACCCTTCCGTTCGTTATCTTCTTCGGGGTCCGAGGTTCCCCGGTTGAACTGTGTTCTTCGGAGTGTTCGGTATCGGTTGTTGAGGCAAGTATTCTATTTATACGATTTGCGTCTTGTGGATGAGTATATATATATATATTGTATTTATGATGATTTGGTTTATCTTCGGATATATGATTCGTGCCGTTTGATTATTTAAATGTTTGTTGGTATTAATGATATTCTTGCTTATCTAACCTTGTGAAGTTGTGTTGGTCATGTTAGTTGCGTGATTCGTGTTGGGCTTGATTGCTTGGGTTGGAGGTATGATGATGATTATGATTATCGTGTTGGATTAACTACACATTTGGACGTATAATTTTGGTGTATGATTGGATGTTCGAACATGTTTATTTTAAGGTGTGTTGTTCGTGGTGATGTGTTGCATTGTTTGGTATGTGTTGGGAAATATGTGTGTGTATGTATGGTCCAGGTACGGTCCGTGGGACCTCTGGAGTTCGATACATGAGGTGTACGAACAGTGTATGTGGTCCAGGTATGGTCCGTGGGGCCTCTGGAGTTCGATACATGAGGTGTACGAACAGTATGTGTGGTCCAGGTACGGTCCGTGGGACCTCTGGAGTTCGATACATGAGGTGTACGAACAGTGTGTGGGGTCCAGGTACGGTCCGTGGGATCTCTGGAGTTCGATACATGAGGTGTATGAACAGTGTGTGTGGTCCAGGTACGGCCCATGGGACCTCTAGAGTTCGATACATGAGGTGTACGAACAGTGTGTGTGATCCAGGTACGGTCCGTGGGACCTCTGGAGTTTGGTAAATGATGTGTACGAACAGTGATTGTGTGGATAATGTTTTGATGTTAAATCTCGGGCTCGTGATGATATTTTCACTAATGCATTTTGAAACAAGAACCGGGATGAGTCCTTGGCGATTTTCGAAAGAGGTTTTGTAATTTGGGACTCGAGGTCCAAAAGAATTTATACTTTAAAAACTCGAGAGATGCCGAATTTAATTTTTAAGACTTCATTACTCGTTTTTGGATTAATAAAACCTCTCAGGAATGTTTTGACAATTGATTGTTGTACTTGATTCGTGATCGCTTTCTGCTTGATACACTTCGTATATTATTATATTTGCACTAGTAAAACAATGGAGTTTTACTAACCACCCCCGAGTAATTGGGGGGTGGATGTCTGTTTTGCGTCCAGGTACAGGCTGGTTCGGAGGAGTAGTTACAGGATCGGCATAGGAAGTGACAAGATACGATACTAATCAAGAGTTGAGAGTTTGGTCGGGTTATGTTGTATCGACCGAGTTATAGTCAGACTTCCGATGTTATGTTTCTTTACCCCTGCATGGGTATTTATTATAAAGAGTTGTATTTCATTTCGTTTGCATTAGTCTCGTGACTTCGTCGGTCCATGTGATTGTATTATAATTGACCTTAACGGTCTGTATTATTGTATTGATTGACTCTGGTCGGTCAAGTTTTAGTAGTTCTGTGTTGTTTAGCCTGGTAGGCCCTCGCGGGGAGGGTCTACGGCGTGTAATGTTCCCATATGGTCTGGGGGTGTTACAGTTATGGTATCGAAGCTTAGGTTGCGGAAACCTAGGCTGCCGGGTCAAGTCGAGTCGTGGTTTGTCGAGTAATATGATGTCATGTTTCGAGTTGTCGGGTGATCAGTTGAGTTGTGTGTGGTCACAACGTGTCGTATGTATGGTCGGGCGAGATTAGTATTGTGGGCGACCGTCATCTCTGTGCGGCCTATGGACGTAAGTCTCCTCTTTTATGCGAGGTATCGGTGTTTCATGATTTCATTTATGTGCGATAATTGTGGTGCATAATTTTTGCTTGCATGGTGTTGTGAAATGGAATCCATGTTTGGTATTCGTGGTGCGCCGTTTTTGTATTAAGTTGAATGTATTGATGCTTGGACACCAAATGGTGCAATACGATGTGAAAACTGTGAACTTTAGTGTGATCCCTAGGTTATATCGATGGCAGAGTTCGTGAGGAACTCATATGGATGGTTTTGACGTAGGTTTGAACCTGTTGTTCACGAATTGTATTTGATTAAAATTGCAATCTCGTTTGCCGATTTGGCATGTGGTTTCAAGTTTGATTATTTTAATTATGTCCGTTGTGTGAAGGTTTAAAATGGATTTCGAAAAGATTTTATGAGCTTGAGTATGTTTGTAAAAAAAATCAATTTTTGAAAATATTTCGATGGCACGGATAAACAACGATTTTGTATGAATTTTGAAATCGATTAAACTTTGACAAGTTAGTCATGTATTTTCAAATGACACCTTCAGACGATATCTGAAAAATGTGTTTAAAAATACTTCGGATATTGTAAACCGTTACCGTCATTTTTGGATAAGGTCGAAAGGATTTTGGAAAAAAAATTTACTTTGCAAAGCGACTTTGATTTTGGAATTTTAAAACGTTATGTGTTCGTGTTGAGGTTAAGTCATTGCGACAAGTTTTTTATGTTGGTATGCTCGTTGGAGAACTTTGTAGTGTTTCTAAATGCCGGGATATATTGTCAGGAGTCGAACCTTAACCTTCGGAGCCGTCTCGGGGCTGCTAGGACAATTCTGTTGACCTGCAGCTAGTGATTATTGCCGTTAGATGCTTACCATTACGGCCGTAAGCTCTTAGGTGTTATGACCGTAAGCTCCTAGATGTTACGGCCATAAACTGCATGTTATTACGACCGTTAACTTGTGACTGTCATAGCAGTAATTTGAATATTACAATGGTATCCGTGCACTTTGTCGATTGTTGATTCCCTGGATATTATTGACTTGTTATTAATTATTACATTTCGTGGTAGCGAATTTTGGTTGTACACTTCGATGTTATGACTACATAGTTGGTTTATTTATATTATCCTATGATGTTATCCGGATGTGATAATTGATCAGTGGTAATGATTAGTGCGAGCACAAGCGGTTTTCCACTCGGGGATGGTTCGGAGAAACCTCTGGGGGGTCGATTCTAAAGGTCATGGCCATGGATTATCATGTGCGTTGTATTCGTGAAGGTGTGGCGTGGTAACATGTGGTTACCCTATAGGTTATTTTGATTATATCGTTTATCTAGTCGAGTGATGTTTCGAAACGTTGTTTTGCAAATGACTTCAAAATGAAATATTACGATAATGGAATCGTGGTTTTAATTAAAAGACCGAGGTATTAAAAGTATTTCTTTTCAAAAGTTTCATTTTGGCAAAAGTCTTTCAAACTCAAGAATTTTAAAATATTATCATTCGAATGGATACCTCGGAAAGTTTTATTTTTTTAAAGAATGTTACAAATGTTGACCCAAATGATACGTATATGGTTTTGACAGTGTTTGTTTGGTAAAGGTCATGAATTTCTGTCTATGTGGCCGTGTGGATTAATTGTGAAAATTAAGTTCTATGGTTGCAGTGTTGGCTTGTGTATGCGCGTAATGACTCGTAGTGAATATTTTATTGTGTTGTGGTTTGTTGTCCTATAATGATTATGTGATGTTTGTTTTGTTTTCCGATCGTCGGTCTGTTTAGTATGTCTATAGGTCGAGACCGAGGACGTGGTTGTAGTAATGGTCGTAATCAGGAGCATGAGCGGGCGACTCGCTCGTCGTCGAGTGCGAATCAGCTCAGTACAGATGGTCGGAATGACTAGTCGCGTGATCAGGGACAATCAGCCAGCAGTAATGTTGATGTTGGCGCCACCACCATCCTTCGTCAGGTGGTTGATCAGTTGGCACAGATGAATCAGAACGTGCATCGGGATGAGAACCCAAATGGGGATAATGGAGCTAGTAAGTGGTTACGAGTTGTGATGAGAATGCACCCGCCCCGTTTTGTAGGATCTTCAGACTCGTTAGGTTGGGAAAACTGGCTCTTCCAGTTGGACAAAACATTTGATGTTGTAGCTGCAGACTGCTGGGAGGCCGAATATTGTCCGCCACCTATTAAAGAACGTAGAATTGTCGAGTTTTTCTCGGCGATGCCCCAGGATGTGTCGATATCTCAGGCGATAGTCGATTATAATCGGCAGTTATGTTATGTTCGAGATCAAGTGAGAAGTGAAGTATCTAAGGTTCGTTATTTTGACATGCGTATGAAACCTCATGTTCGGCAGTGTATGGCTCCTTTTATGTGTGCCACATTGAAGGATTATTAAAACCGAGTCTTAGCATTTGAAATTGCTATATTGTCTACTGAGCTTGTATCTGTAGCAAAGAAACAGAGGATTTCTGATGATGCCTCGTGAAGTAATGAAATTGGGATCTTAAAATCCCAAGCCTTGTATCAAATGAGTGTGGGACCTTCTCGGTCAGCTAGAGAATCTAAAAGACCGAGATCGATGTCTTTTAGTTCAGGCAGTACTCCTAGATGTTTCAACTGTAACGTTCTGGGCCATGAATGTGCGAATTGTAAGAAACTGTTGGTAATTTGCTATAATTGTGGACGTGAAGGGCATCAAGATCAGTACTGTGAGACCATTGCTAAGACGGTAGGGAACTAGAGTTCCGTTCATACTCTTAGAGGGCCCAGTAGTGTCCAGTGATAGTACTTTTATGTTGGTTCTGTGGATCTTATCTTACGTATAGACTTGATATGTGATGTTGGATGTATGGCACTTGATATCTGATATTCTGGTTTAAATATTTCCGTGTGGATTGTTGTGATGGTTGTTTTAGCTCAATCCATGTGGTTTGTTGAACCTACGGAGACACGTGACACGAGATCACGGAGTCACGAGTATATTTATTGTGATTGTTGTTTTAGCTCAATCTGTGTGGGTTGTTGAACCTATGGAGACACGTGATAGGAGATCACGGGGTCATGAGTTGATATTTTTACGTTCGAGTGCGGCGCTTGCTAGCACTGTGATGTCTTTGTTTTAAGTTTCGGGACGAAACTTATTTTTAGTGGGGGAGAGTGTAATACACAGAATTTTCGTTCAGGTTATTTTGGATTTTTCCGGATATTTCTCGGTTGCCGAGTATCGGTATTATTTTCCTTGATGATTGGTTTTTGTGTTTATATGGTCGCGTGTGATTATCTGTTGGTTGGTGTTTCGTTTCGGATCAATGATGTTGTCCACGAGCGTTTTGTTGTGTTCGTTCCGTGCTTGTGGTAGAAGTTTCACGAAGGCCGGTTACGTCCGTAAGGCTACTGAGTTATGGCCGGAAGTGATCGGCTATATAAGGCCGGGGCATCGAGTCACTCGGCCATTTTCACCATTTTTCACCCTTCTCCGCGATTCTTCGGCAAAATTCAAGAAATTGTGTGTAAAATCCTTGGTGCATCATTTGGGAAGCTTGATTTGTGTCTATTATCATCATCAATCCATCCATTGTTGTCCAGATCGAGGTAAAATCACTTGAACTTTTGAAATTGGGGGTTTTGCTTGGTTTTGTCCGATTAACCCATATTAACTTAGATTAGTGATGGATTATTCATTATTAAGTTATATTCTACCTATTTCCCTGTTGTTCCATGGTCTGATTACTACGGATTCATCGTTTTATCGAGTTCCTAATCGACGCCTTGAAGGTGTCCGATAAAAGGTCTTAGATGGGGATTCGGGCATTATACGGTTATTACTCCTCGTTCGGTCATTGATTTATGGATGATATGTCAGGCACGAAATCCTTGTGAAGAACTCGAGTCGGAACCCTTCCGTTCATTGTCTTCTTCGGAGTCCGAGGTTCCCCGATTGAACCGTGTTCTTCGGAGTGTTCGGTATCGGTTATTGAGGCAAGTATTCTATTTATACGATTTATGTCTTGTGGATGAGTATATATATGTATTGTATTTATAATGATTTGGTTTATCTTCGGAGATATGATTCGTGCCGTTTGATTATTTGAATGTTTGTTGGTATTAATGATATTCTTGCTTGTCTAACCTTGTGAAGTTGTGTTGGTCATGTTAGTTGCGTGATTTGTGTTGGGCTTGATTGCTTGGGTTTGAGGTATGATGATGATTATGATTATCATATTGGATTGACTACACATTTGGACGTGTAATTTTAGTATGATTGGATGTTCGGACATGTTTATTTTAAGGTGTGTTATTCGTGGTGATGTGTTGCATTGTTTGGTATGTGTTAGGAAATGTGTGTGTGTGTATGGTCCAGGTACGGTCCGTGGGACCTCTGGAGTTCGATACATGAGGTGTACAAACAGCGTGTGTGGTCCAGGTACGGTCCGTGGGACCTCTGGAGTTTGATACATGAGGTGTACGAACAGTGTGTGTGGTCCAGGTACGGTCCGTGGGACCTCTGGAGTTCGATACATGAGATGTACGAACAGTGTGTGGTCCAGGTACGGCCCGTGGGACCTCTGGAGTTCGATACATGAGGTAGACGAACAGTGTGTGTGGTCCAGGTACGGTCCGTGGGACCTCTGGAGTTCGGTAAATGATGTGTACGAACAGTGATTGTGTGGATAATGTTTTGATGTTAAATCTCGGGCTCGTGATGATATTTTCACTAATGTATTTTGAAACAAGAACCGGGATGAGGCCTTGGCGATTTTCGAAAGAGGTTTTCTAATTTGGGACTCGAGGTCCAAAAGAATTTATACTTTAAAAACTCCCGAGATGCCGAATTTAATTTTTAAGACTTCGTTACTCGTTTTCAGATTAATAAAACCTCTCGGGAATGTTTTGACAATTGATTGTTGTACTTGATTCGTGATCGCTTTCTACTTGATACATTTCGTATATTATTATATTTGCACTAGTAAAACAATGGAGTTTTACTAACCCCCGAGTAATCGGGAGGTGGATGTCTGTTTTGCGTCCAGCTACAGGCTGGTTCGGAGGAGCAGTTACAGGATCGGCACAGGAAGTGACAAGCTACGATACTAATCAAGAGTTGAGAGTTTGGTCGGGTTATGTTATATCGACCGAGTTATAGTCAGACTTCCGCTGCTATGTTTCTTTACCCCTGCGTGGGTATTTATTGTAAAGAGTTGTATATCATTTCGTTTGCATTATTCTTGTGACTTCGTCGGTCCGTGTGGTTGTATTATAATTGACCTTAACGGTCTGTATTATTGTATTGATTGACTCTGGTCGGTCAAGTTTTTGTAGTTCTGCACTGTTTATCCTGGTAGGTCCTCGCGGGGAGGGTCTACGGCGTGTAATATTCCCATATGGTCTGGGGGTGTTACACGGAATACACCCGAAAACCCACCTACGATTCAAGTAAATTCGTACAAAAACAACAACGAGTGCAGGTCGCAACCGAACCCTCTCGATTTCACAAATACCACGAAATTTACCATGAACTCGTAGGGAAAACATGAGTACCACTAAGATTAATCACATACATCATGTATTAATCAACAACACGGAACAAATATGACATAAAATCGAAAAATCCCCAATCTATCAAAAAATATGGTTCTAAGAGATTACCTCGGAAAGGAGACGAAGAACAAGTGTTGGTGTTGTTAATATACACCAAGAACTCAAGAAAGATGAGAGCTGAGATGATTGGGAGAAGAAATCGCCTCAGATCACCTTTGGTTCACACAAGACGCGGGGAAGGAGATGAAGTGAGAAATATTATAATCTAAGGCCAACTCTCGGGTATATATAACCAGACGGTTTAGCGTGCGCTACCCGATAATTAGTGTTGCGAATTTCGTTTAACGTAAGTGCACGTTATCGTAGACAAGTAATAAAGAGATGAGTAAGATATCGTTCCCACGAGGACTGAATTACTAATTACCGATTTATATGTATTCTAATTTTATTTCAACTGTCGAAATTTGGGATGCAAGTAATAACTAAAGAAAACCAATAAAAGAATAAACAGGAAAAACGATCGCTTGAAGAAAGAAAATCAAATAAGAAATAAATCTAGGATTGTGACTCCACCTCGGTTTATCCGAATTTACACTCGATTATCTGAAGTTAATGATTTCCCAATAATTGAAGGTGAAGGTTGCTAAAGTACTCTACCGCCTCTCCCGAGGTCAGTAGATTTTTCTAAGGCGAATAATACACTCTATCCCTAGGTGAATTAATTCGACAATATGCAAAAGGCACAGAATCTTCAAAAAGGCCACATAGTTCCTATGAGTATATTCCTATCTCACAAGATAAAACGGTTCTCACCAATATTTCCTCACCAACTCTCCTCTCCCGATTCGAGTTGCATAATTAAAACAATTCAATTATAGGCCACACAATTGAAAGCATTAAGAACGATTGGGAAAACTCAATAGAAAAGGGAATTATATAGATAATCAAAAGCAAATTCGTCAAAACATTGGTTTCATCAAAATCCTAGAACAGGGTTTTAGCCTGACATGCTAAAGGATAAAAATACAGAAATAATTAAAGAAAGCATTGATATCAAATGCAGATGAAGAACTTGGATTCCTCCGTTCTTCTGCTTCCGCTCTCTGCTCCTTGGTGTCTTCTGCTTCTTCTTCTCCTTGATAATGATCGATCCTCCAATGATAAATCCTTTTTATAACCTTCAATCCCTATTTATAACTTTTCTCAGCCTCCAAAACGCGTCCGGGAGTTAGGTTGGGAACAGGCTCCAAAAACGGCCCAAAACCGCGGCCAACTCATCAAAACCGCCCTGTGGGCCGCGGCTCACTTATTCTGTGCCGCGGCCCCCAGCCTTCAGCGCCTACACCTAGCGCCTTCTTTCCTTCCTGGGCCGCGGCTCAGCATACTTGTGCCGCGGCCCCCGGTACAGTCCACTCGGGGCTTGCTGGTCACCTGCGTGTGCCGCGGCCCCAGGCCAAAAATTACCGTTTTCGCCCGCTTTTCATCGTTTCGGCTTCCGGACTCCAATTTCCTGCCAAACATAAAAGAATAGTGTATTAAAGGCTCATTTATGCAGGTTTAGACACAAAATGGATAAAGAATAATGATAAATAAGCGTATAAAAATACGCCTAACAAATACCCCCAAACTTGAGCCTTTGCTTGTCCTCAAGTAAAAATCAATTTTAAACAAAATGTATCGTGAATAATTGTGCAAGTCCATAGTGCTCAACTTAATCAATACTACCCTGAAAATCTCAAAGAATAGTACAAGTATCGTAATAGTGAGTCACATCTAGGACACTGATTCCACTAAGTAACCAATTTCAGTTCTAATCAATCGTTCATGAAGAAAATCAAGCTCAAATATTAACAAGCGTGAATTTAACTGACCGCCAATATGAAGGGTTAAAATAAACAAGCCAACTCGCCCAGTCCCACAGTCTAGTGGCAAAAATTTCAAAAGTTTCGTCATCAAAAATAACCCTCGGACAGTATTCCCTTATATATGCTCAATAAGATGATTCGAGTTGACCACTAGGTTCGGATCTCGGGATGTTTCATCGGGATAATCCTAGGGTGGAATTCCATTCTCATGTATTGGGGAACCGTTTGACGTAAAAGACACTCATGGGGCACATGGATGCTTCTAGTTACTAAGTTCCCCTCCACAGCGGAGAAACAACTCGAATAGCTATTTCCGCATGTCCGATTCAAGGTCGCTGTTTTACGCGAGAATAAACAATGGGTCACGCGAATACCCCCAGTTACTAGGCTCCCCATCATAGGCACATGCGAAATCTCTAAACCACTAGTCAAATCAGGGTTGTCGTTTTACGCGAGAGTAAACAACGGGTCACGTGAATACCCCCGGTTACTAGACTTCCCATCATAGAACAAATAATATCTCGACTTTTTGGGAAAAACTGTCCGACTCTAAACTCAAATTAAGTGCCAACACGACTCATGTTACTGGACGACTAGCTACGCGAAAAGTGTAACCAAACATATAGACAGCGATTTGAAAACACGCATGTCTCCTTTCTTATCTACTAAGATTTCTACAAAAATGGAAAAAATTTCGGACCTAAATGAATACTCAACAGAAAAAGATATCGCTGATACAACTCGACTAAAACTCAACCGTTTCTTCAGAGAGAAATCAGTATCGTAACATCAGTTTTACACAAAAAGAAGCATGAAAAATTCACGAATGCAAATAATGTCACGACAAGCAAGGCTAGCAACAAAAAAATAACGAAAAATAACGAAAAATGCAAACGAATAAGTACAGCAACTGAAAGTAAAACCCCCCAAACTTAGGACGTACATTGACCTCAATGTACACAAAATGTAATATGCAATAAAAGAGAAGGTCAAGTACTCCCCTCCTATCCGCTCATGAACTGGTGCCGGCTTCGTCCGGCGAGCCTGTACGCTCCTCGACTACACCATGCGGAATGTGAATGAATGAGCTTGCATCATCAAAGAGGAAATTAAGGATGAGCTCTCAAGTTTAAACATGATGTAAGGGTTGGGAGACAATGTAACCCGATAAAACGATTCGTTGCATATAGTTTGAAAATGCTTGGCTTCAATTTTTCATTGCTGCAATTTATCAAGCACTTGGTATGCACAAGTTTAAATGAAGAACAAGAATTTTAATGGCTAAATCCAAATCCCCAAAAATAACAACATAGATAAATAGCTATGATAAACGACAACTAACATCACCAATTCCTTCATAATCACAAATACCATCACCATCAAACACCATATTCACCATATTCCAACTCCATTTTTGAGGGAACTTTGAAGAACAACTAGCAACATATAACCACAAATTACTTTTCAAATCATGTATCAATTATGATTAAGAGATTGAGAATTACCTGACTTGGAATGAAGAATGCAAGAAGAAGAAGAAGAAGAAGAGGATATCGGTCGAGTGCTTATGTGAAGGAAGGAAGGGACTTTACCTGATGTGTGTCATCCGATCGTGTATATGAAGGATACCTAGGCTTTCCATTTGCGACGGGGGCCGCGGCACAACTTAAGTGAGCCGCGGCCCAGAGTACAGCCTCCTGGGCACTGTTTGTTCTTTCGCTTTGTGCCGCGGCTCAGCATGTGGGTGCCGCGGCTCATCATGTTAGTGTGTCGCGGCTCAGTAAGGTTGTGCCGCGGCACAGAGTACAGGTACCTAGGCGTATATTTGGCATTTGGTATGCCGCGGCTCAGCAGCAACGTGCCGCGGCTCAGGGATCGAGTGTGCCGTGGCTCAGTAAGGTTGTGCCGCGGCACAGAGTACAGGAAGTTTAGCCTTTTTGTGTCCACTTATATGTGCTGCGGCTCACTCTCCTTGTGCCGCGGCTCAGGCCTGAATTTTTCCCTGGGGCTTTTTTTATACTCGGGTTGCCTCCCGAGCAGCGCTAAGTTTATAGTATTCAGCCGTACTTGTCTAGCATTCATCCGGTGGTGGATAAGACGACACTCGTCTTCTGCGCATCTATTGGATTTCCCAAGTAGGCCTTCAACCGCTGTCCATTAACTTTGAATTTGCGGTCATCTTTTTGTACTTCCACTGCACCATGTGGGAACACTTGAACTACGGTGAATGGTCCCGACCATCGTGAATGCAATTTCCCGGGGAATAACCTTAAGTGAGAATTAAACAACAACACCTCTTGACCGGGACAAACTCTCTCTGTATGATGTGCTTATCATGCCAAATCTTTGTCCGCTCCTTATAAAGCTTCGCATTTTCGTATGCGTCGTGGCGAATTTCTTCCAACTCGTTCAGCTGCAAACAACGCTTTTCACCAGCAGATTTCAGATCAAAATTTAATTTCTTTATCGCCCAGTAAGCACGATGTTCCATCTCTACGGGCAAATGGCAACTTTTCCCATAAACCAATCTGTAAGGCGACATCCCGATAGGTGTTTTATACGCAGTACGGTATGCCCAAAGTGCATCATCGAGTTTAAAAGACCAATCTTTTCGAGACGAGATGACTGTTTTTTCTAGGATCCACTTCAGCTCTCGATTTGATATCTCGACTTGACCGCTCGTCTGAGGATGGTATGCTGTAGCAACACGATGAGTGACTCCGTATTTTCTCAAGATTGCATCAAGGAATTTGTTGTCGAAGTGTGAACCACCATCACTGATAATAGCACGTGGAGTCCCAAAACGCGTGAAAATATATTTTTTTATAAATTTGATTACGACATTGGACCCATTTGTTGGTAGTGCCACTGCTTCAACCCACTTTGATACGTAGTCCACGGCTACCAAAATATAGAGATTCTTATTTGATGGAGGAAATGGACCCATGAAGTCGATCCCCCATACGTCGAATAATTCAACCTCAAGTATGGTGTTCAGCGGCATTTCGTGTCGTCTTGAGATGTTTCCCGTCCATTGGCACCGATCACACGTGTACACAAAGGAGTGAGCATCCTTGAATAATGACGGCCAATAGAACCCCGATTGTAAAACCTTTGCCGCTGTTCTATTTCCAGTCAAATGTCCACCGTAGGGTGATGCATGACAATAGTTCAGCACACTGTGGATTTCCTCATCCGGAACACATCTGCGAATGATTTGATCAGGGCATCTTTTGAACACAAAAGGATCGTCCCACAAATAATACTTAGTGTCTGAAATTAGCTTCTTCTTTTGATGGCGTGAGAGGTCGTTTGGAATTGTTTTGCTCGCCAAATAGTTCACTAGATCAGCATACCAAGGCGCGTGTTGTGAACCCAACTTGTAGAGCTGCTCGTCGGGAAAGGTTTCCATGATTTGCGGATGACTTTCTCCTTGCTCAAGGGGACTCTCTAACCGTGAAAGGTGATCGGCTATAATATTCTCAGTCCCCTTTTTGTCCCGAATTTCCATGTTGAATTCTTGAAGGAGAAGCACCCACCTAAGCAACCTTGGTTTAGCATCCTTCTTCTCTAAAAGGTATTTTATTGCTGAATGGTCGGTCCACACTACCACTTTCGTTCCCAATAAATACGCGTGGAATTTATCAAATGCAAAGATCACCGCCAACAATTCTTTTTCCGTTGTGGCATAATTTCTTTGGGCATCGTCGAGTGTTCGGCTCGCATTATACACGACGTGGAACACTTTCCCTCGTCTCTGTCCCAAAACAGCCCCAATGGCAAAATCACTAGCATCACACATTAACTCGAACGGAAGGTCCCAGTCTGGAGCGACTATTACCGGTGCAGTGCTTAGAGCTTTCTTCAATAGATTGAAACTTTCTTTACACGACTCGTCAAAATCAAACGGAACATCCTTCATGAGCATATTGCACAATGGTTTCGTAATCTTCGAAAAATCCTTAATAAATCCGCGGTAAAAACCGGCGTGTCCCAAAAAGCTTCTTATCCCTTTAACCGAAGTAGGTGGAGGCATCTTCTCGATTGTTTCAATTTTTGCCCGGTCGACTTCAATTCCATGTGAGGATATTCGGTGGCCAAGTACAATGCCCTCCTGAACCATAAAATGGCACTTCTCTCAGTTCAAGACCAAATTTGTCTCTTTGCATCTTTTTCGGACTTTCTGTAAATTTTGCAAACAAATATCAAACGAATCACCGAAAACAGGAAAAGTCATCCATAAAAATCTCAATGCAATGCTCTACCATGTCAGAAAAAATAGCCATCATACACCGTTGAAAAGTAACCAGCGCATTACATAATCCAAAAGGCATGCGCCTATAAGCGAAAATGCCGTAAGGACATGTAAATGTCGTTTTCTCTTGGTCTTATGGGGCTATATAAATCTGATTATATCCAGAATAACCATCAAGAAAGCAATAGAAATTGTGTCCGGCTAATCTATCTAGCATTTGATCAATAAAAGGTGAGGGGAAATGGTCTTTTCTAGTGGCTTTATTTAACTTCCTATAATCTATGCACATACGCCACCCCGTGACAATCCTAGTGGGAATTAATTCATTATTATCATTTTGAATAACCGTTATCCCACCCTTCTTTAACACAACTTGGACCGGACTTACCCACTTGCTATCAGAAATAGGAAAGATCATACCTGCGTCGAGGAGTTTTAAAACCTCGACTTTTACCACCTCTTTCAGATTTGGATTTAAACGGCGTTGATGATCCACGGATGGTTTGTAGTCTTCCTCCATCAAAATCTTGTGCATGCAAATGGACGGGCTGATCCCCTTAATATCCGCAATAGACCATCCAAGAGCAGATTTGTATTCCCTCAAAACTCTCAATAATTTCACCTCGTGATCCCCGCTAAAGTGGCCGAAAGAATAACTGGCAAGGAATCGTCGGGTCCCAAAAATGCATATTTTAAATGAGACGGCAGCTTCTTGAGTTCCAACTTTGGATGTTTCTCGATTGATGGGATGGGTCGAGTTGGTTAACTTCCGAGCTCCTCACATGGTCGACGAATGAAAATTGGTGGGGAAGCATCCATGTGTCGTACGTAGGCTACATGCTTTGAATTTAATTCAGAAGCAGACCCAATCAAAACGGACTCCAGTGGATCGGATGGATAATTCTCTTGAAAGGCTCTACTTACACACGAGTCAATGACGTCAACTTGAAAACAATTTTCAGCATCACTCGGATATTTTAAGGATCGAAAGATATTGAACGTTACTTGCTCCTCTTGAACTCGTAGAGTAAGCTTCCCTTTTTCCACATCGATCAAAGTTCGGCCGGTTGCCAAAAATGGTCTTCCCAAGATAATTGGGATGTCGTGGTCCTCCTCCATGTCAAGCCAAATGAAATTGGCCGGAAATATGAACTTATCGACTTTGACTAAGACGTCCTATATCACTCCCCTCGGATATTTGATGGATCTATCGGCTAATTGCAAGGAGACCGTCGTCGGCTTGGCTTCCCCAATATCTATCTTTTTAAAAATAGAAAGGGGCATAAGGTTTATGCTGGCTCCGAGATCGCATAGGGCTCTTTCAAAAGATGAATTCCCAATGATGCAAGGAATAGTAAAGCTTCCCGGATCTCTCAATTTAGGTGGGAGCTTCTTCTGTAGAATAGCGCTGCACTCCTCCGTCAATGCGACTGTATCATACTCCTAGAGCTTTCTTTTGTTTGACAAGATTTCTTTCATGAATTTCACATAACTCGGCATTTGTTCCAAGGCGTCGGCAAATGGAATGTTGATATGCAATTTCTTGAAGACGTCGAGGAACTTAGAAAATTGCTTGTCTAATTTTTGCTTTTGCAGACGATGTGGGAATGGAATTTGAGGAGTGGGGTGAGTAGTCGATACTTCATTTGGATTGGGCATCTCGTTCTTTTCTTTCTCACTTTGCTCGATCTTGTCCTTCTTATTGATAGGCTGCACTTTCAACTCCTTTCCACTTCGTAGTTCGATTGCCTGCACGTTTTCCTTGGGGTTCATTTCCATTGCGCTGGGTAATGCACCTTGAGGTCGAGAGGACAATAGACTTGCGATCTGCCCCATTTGTGCTTCCAAGTTTCGGATGGAGGTGGAATGATTTTGAAGGGTAGTCTCAGTGCGGGTCATGAATTGGCTCGTGTTAGCCGCCAATTGACCAAGAGCATCTTCCAAGGATACCTTTGGTGATTGAGGGGGCTGCTGTGGGGGCTGTGCGAATTGAGCTTGTGGAGGTTTTAAAGTTTTCCCGTTCTTCCACGAAAAGTTTTGGTGATTTCGCCATCCTTGATTAAAAGTGTTGGAGTATGGATTGTTCTTCCAATTCCCATTCCCCACGAGCTGAGCTTACTCCATCGGATGTTGCTCGAAAGGATTTCCAACTTGGCATTCCGCGCTAGGATGAGATCCGTTACACCAATTACATGATTCAATGGTAACGGGGGAGGAGCATGCGAAAAGGCTTGAAGTTGCTGAGTCAAGGCGGCGACTTGAGCCGACAATGTAGAGATCGGATCGTTATTGGAGATTTCCATTACTCGTTTCGGAATCACTCATTTGGAAGGCCACTGATACGCATTTGCAGCCATCGCCTCCAATAAAGAGTGTGCTTCGGCCATCGTTTTTCCCATCAATGCTCCTCCAGCGGCTGCATCAACAAGAGTGCGTGTAGATGCACTCAATCCGTTATAATACGTCTGAATTTGTAGCCAGTCCGGTAAGCCGTGGTGTGGGCATCTCCGTAATAAGTCCTTGTATCGCTCCCAAGCTTCGTGAAGCGACTCCATATCAAATTGCCCAAAAGTAGTAATTTCGTTCCTCAGCCTCGCCGTCTTTGATGGTGGGAAGAACTTGGCCAGTAAGGCTTGTGCTAGTTCCGCCCAAGTCGTGATAGAGCCCGGCGGTAAAGAATTCAACCAAAATTTGGTTTTGTCCCTCAAAGAGAAAGAGAAAAGCCGTAGACGAATAGCATCATCGGTGACACCGTTGTCCTTGAAGGTGTCGCAAATCTCGAGAAACGACGCGATATGCGCGTTGGGGTCATCGTTTGCCAATCCACAAAACTGGCTTGCTTGCACCATCTGAATAATAGCCGGCTTGATTTCAAAGTTGTTGGCTTGGATGGTTGGACGCCGAATCCCCGAAAAGTTTGCATTTATTTGTGGCATAGCATAATCGCGGAGTGCCAATGCCGGTTGAGCTTGCTGCACAAGATTATCTCCTCCGTGATTTTCGGTATTATCGGCCATGGTGACTGTTGTCGGTAGCTCACGTTTCTCCTTCTTGCTTCTCCGAAGAGTGCGCTCGAGTTCAGTATCCAAAGATAGTAGGCCTTCGTTACCGAATTTTCTCATGCACTAACCAGAAATTTCTGCAAGGAAAAACAAATAAACAAATTACACAAAAAAATAAAAATGTTCAAACTAAGATTAGAAATACTGAAATCGATATTAGTAAAATAATAAGTCCCCGGCAACGGCGCCAAAAACTTGTTGCGAATTTCGTTTAACGCAAGTGCACGTTATCGTAGACAAGTAATAAAGAGATGATTAAGATATCATTCCCACGAGGACTGAATTACTAATTACCGATTTATATGTATTCTAATTTTATTTGAACTGTCGAAATTTGGGATGCAAGTAATAACTAAAGAAAACCAATAAAAGAATAAATAGGAAAAACGATCGCTTGAAGAAAGAAAATCAAATAAGAAATAAATCTAGGATTGTGACTCCACCTCGGTTTATCCGAATTTACACTCGATTATCTGAAGTTAATGATTTCCCAATTATTGAAGGCGAAGGTTGCTAAAGTACTCTACCGCCTCTCTCGAGGTCAGTAGATTTTTCTAAGGCGAATAATACACTCTATCCCTAGGTGAATTAATTCGATAATAGGCAAAAGGCACAGAATCTTCAAAAAGGCCACGTAGTTCCTATGAGTATATTCCTATCTCACAAGATAAAACGGTTCTCACCAATATTTCCTCACCAACTCTCCTCTCCCGATTCGAGTTACGTAATTAAAACAATTCAATTATAGGCCACACAATTGAAAGCATTAAGAACGATTGGGAAAACTCAACAGAAAAGGGAATTATATAGATAATCAAAAGCAAATTCGTCAAAACTTTGGTTTCCTCAAAATCCTAGAACAAGGTTTTAGCCTGACATGCTAAAGGATAAAAATACAGAAATAATTAAAGAAAGCATTGATATCAAATGCAGATGAAGAACTTGGATTCCTCCGTTCTTCTACTTCCGCTCTCTGCTCCTTGGTGTCTTCTGCTTCTTCTTCTCCTTGATGATGATCGATCCTCCAATGATAAATCCTTTTATGACCTTCAATCCTTATTTATAACTTTTCTCAGCCTCCAAAACGCGTCCGGGAGTTAGGTTGGGAACAGGCTCCAAAAACGGCCCAGAACCGCGGCCAACTCATCAAAACCGCCCCGTGGGCCGCGGCTCACTTAATCTGTGCCGCGGCCCCTAGCCTTCAGCGCCTACACCTGGGCGCCTTCTTTCCTTTCTGGGCCGCGGCTCAGCATACTTGTGCCGTGGCCCCCGGTACAGTCCACTCGGGGCTTGCTGGTCACCTGCGTGTGCCGCGGCTCACTTGGTTCGTGCCGCGGCCCGAGGCCAAAAATTACCGTTTTCGCCCGCTTTTCATCGTTTTGGCTTACGGACTCCAATTTCCTGCCAAACATAAAAGAATAGTGCATTAAAGGCTCATTTATGCAGGTTTAGACAGAAAATGGATAAAGAATAATGATAAATAAGCGTATAAAAATACGCCTAACAATTAGCGTGCACTATAAGCCCTCCATTAGCATGCGCTATCGACCTATAGCGTGCGCTACCTGTTCGTCTCTAGAGTCCAGAAATATTCTGCCTCAACTGGAATACCGAATTAGCGCGCGCTGCCACACACCTAGCGTGCGCTAAGTCTCAACCATAGCGTGCGCTAATCTAAAGACTTAGCGTGCACTAAACTGCTCGCCCAGAGAGCAGAAACAACCCATTGCCACTGCTATAATCGAATCATTAGCGCGCTACTGGCGAAGTTAATGCGTGCTACTCAACGAAATTTGCGTGCGCTACATAACGAAATTAGCATGCGCTAACGAGTACAGACAGTAGTACAGACATCACTCAAAGATGGAAAACTTGTTCTTCTTCCCCAGATGAAAACAACGCGCACCCGACACTAAACAACAGACTGAAGAACACATGTACGACGTGTTCGAGTTAGGACTAAAGCACTAAAAGAAACCACGATTCTGACTACCCAAAGGTTCGGAGAACGACAACGACAGTAATTTCCCCATAACTTTGGGAAATTACAAAACAACCCAAAACATCCGAAATACACGATACACGATCAAAACACCAAACAAGAGCTCACAACATGCATAATAACATAATATGGATTTACGGCAACCCCAAATTGGCGGTTCCGAATAATAATTACGAGAATCGAACCAAATAGTGACGGAAATGACATTAGACGCGGAATTGAGTAAAATAAGTCTGAAACAAGCTCCGATGACAAAATGTCCAGTATTAAATATTCTCGAAATATTAATACGGTTACAAGCAAGTCACTAAAAAAATAAAAAATACCTAAAAAGGGAAAAAATGTGGATATTACAGTTAGTGCCATCAAGGTTGTTTTCTTTGAGCATAACAAGTGGATTGAAAGAAATCTGATATAAATTTAGAGCATTTATGAGATAATGTGTATCAAAATATATTGAAAATATTAAAAATATAATATATATGCTAGCAACCACCTCAAAAAAATATACACGTAAGCGACGATCATGTTGACTTTTGCACATATATTTTTCAAGTAGAGTTTTATGTCTTCAATTCACTATCTAGTCAACTTGCATTATAACAAGTAAAATTAATAGTTGGTTCCTCTTGATAATGTATTAATTAATATAGACTCTGATGGGGAGCTTAATTAATACGCCTAAGTAAACACCATAATTTAATAACCTTTTAATATTACCTTTTATATATAGTCTCATAGATGGAGAGGTCCTACCATGAAAACTAATACTTAATATTTTTAATCACTTGAAATTTAAAACCAATGAACCCATAATTTTCATATCCGATCTAGAAGAAGAATCTAATGCCAACGCGTATGTTAATTATTTTATAATTTAAACCAATAATGGAGGCTATTTTATTTATTTTGAAAATTTAAATTAATTTAATCACATAGTTATTTTGCCTTAAGGTTCTTAATTTTATCGTCATAGCATGAAAGAAAATATATTACGCATACATTTTATATCATATATATAACAGTAAAAACTATAAATAAACACAAGGATAATTAAATCATCCAATTATTATGGTCTTCTTCACTGAATTGAATCTAAGAAAATTTTCGGCTCAATATCTCTCACTGGATCAAGCATATCGTCTCTCCTCCCCAGTCGGGCCACGGATTTCCAAGATTTAACTTTTTACTTTTATACAAAATTATTTACCAAAAAATATCAATAATAAAATCCTAGCTCTCCGGCGGACGCAACGACCGGATGTAAAATGGGCCGTACTATTCACCGGATGACCCATCCTGTTGTTACCCAAAATATTATCCGAAGATAATGTTGCTGGAATGATCGAGTAACCAACAAGTGCGGGAGCACGTCCGTGAGAAATTAAATGACACAAGATTTGCCGGGGTTGTTAATCCCGGGCTTGAATGCTCTCGCGAGATTTTATTAATAAGTATACGGTTGAGTACAAATATTAATGTTAGAATCTATCACAAAGAGTGTAAAGGATTCTAGTTTTCTAGGCTGTGGAGCGTATAGAATGCCGGAAGAATCAGATATGGAGTTCTGTGAATTCTTGCTATGGATGTTCTATGTGTGAGAATGTCTTTCTCTTTTCTCTCTCTTGTTTTTGTGTATTTCGCAGTCCTTGTTCTGTGTTATGGACCTTCTATTTATAGCAGACCAAGTTCCTGAGGGCCCCCCTGCGATCGCAGGCGATCGTCGTTATTTATTAATAAGTATACGGTTGAGTACAAATATTAATGTTAGAATCTATCACAAAGAGTGTAAAGGATTCTAGTTTTCTAGGCTGTGGAGCGTATAGAATGCCGGAAGAATCAGATATGGAGTTCTGTGAATTCTTGCTATGGATGTTCTATGTGTGAGAATGTCTTTCTCTTTTCTCTCTCTTGTTTTTGTGTATTTGTGAGTCCTTGTTACGTGTTATGGACCTTCTATTTATAGCAGACCAAGTTCCTGAGGGCCCCCCTGCGATCGCAGGCGATCGTCGTTATTTATATTATAATAAGACGGTCGATCGTCTCGTCGCGTGGGGCTTTTCCCTTAAAGTCCACGGTTGTTACTGACAGCCGGTTGTACGGTCTGACGGGGAACTCGCATGCGCCCTGAGCCGCTGTCACCCACCTTTTCGGCGGTCCTGTTGGTAGGTGAAGTTGGTGACAGATCGTGAGCTCTGAGTCTTGTCATCGATCTTGTTCGCAGTCTGCGGCCCTGTTGGTAGGTGAAGTAGGTGACAGACTGTGGGCACCGATCTTGTCTGTCAGCACCTTTTGAGATCTGCATGCGGGTCCCAGCCCGAGATTTGGGCTTTGATGACTTTTGACGGATGTTGGAGTAATACACGGCACGAGACGATCGCCAATCAACAAAAGACGATCGCCAATCAACAAAAGACGATCGACAATCAACAGAAGGCGATCGCCGTGGGTGCCGAGTTCAGGGTGTTTGCCCCGAGCATATCTCTCATGGTAGACTTCCCGACTGCTATGACGATCGCCTTCGAGGCGTGTTTAAATGCCGCACAACAATTGCCCCCCAGCTCGGCTCGATGTTGAAAACACGGGGTGAGGTGGCACTTTTGGCGATCGCCAATGTTTTAGACGATCGGGCGATCTGATTTCACATTTGGACGATCTCCTTTTGCGCTGGGAGCGGCGGGAAAAGAGACGTGGGCCCGCGAAACAATGAAAGGACACGCGTCGCGTTTCTATTGAGGGAGCCCGACGGTTCGTCAGACTTTGTCGATTGGCGTGCCCTCGAAAAGACGCGTACGCGGGACTCGAGGGCCGCATTTATTGCGTCCTGGCTGTCGGTTGCATCCCAGCCCTCGGACTTTCGCCTATTTGCCCAGAGACCCCGGCCTCCATCTATAAAAGGGGCTAGGGCTACTCCATTTTCATCTTTTACGCGTCCTTGTCTTCCTGCTGAAGCTCTGCAAAAATTTTCGTAGCTTGTTGTGCCGACCGTCTTCCTTTCTTTAGGTAAGAAACCGAATTTTTCCCTCTCCCTTAACTTTTTGAGAATATGTCGGGAGGATCTAAGGCCTTCGAGGTCGGAAGCACTTCTTAGCGCGGCAGCCGGCCAGGGAGGAAATTCTGTGGGAATCCCGTGGAAACGGCCGCAGAGGCTATTCGTGCGGGGATTACACCGCGAGCTTGAGGAGCTTTTCAATGAGGCCGTGGTGGCGGGCTCTGCGGCGGCGGAGGAGCGAGATGCGTCGCGGTGGAGGAAGGCGATACGTTTGTCTTGGGAAAAAGGCAGCGTCTACGGCCCGGTTTATAGGGCTTTTGCTAAACTTATGGAGGGGATTGCGGGCCCTGTCCGAGTTTGATTGAAGCTTACTCGCCGCTTATCCCTATGTACATGTGAAGCGGACGGAGTTTCGGGCTCTTGAACCGTCTCAATGGTCTCTTGGTCGATTCGGAGTTCGGCGACACGGAAGGACATGACCATTTGGAGGGCAAATATCATATTCCCTCGATGTGTCATTGCGTGCCCGCCGAGAACGAACGTGCCGACCCGGCCTCCGAGGGTATGGTCGCCATCAACGAAATGACCACGGCTGCCTGCGGTTTCCCTTGCCGTTCGCCGTTTCGTATCTGGCGATCGCACTGGAATTTGGCGCCTCTTGGTGACGCCGAGCCTTTGTTGCAGATTATCGGCTGCAGCGTTATTTGGCGGTCACGAGTTGTTTCGCTTGCCTTCGGGAGAGATGACTTATCTTTTAAGCCGGCCGTGCGAGAAAGGGTCGATCGGCGGGTACCATATCCAAGGTCGCGGGGTAGGGTGGTTATCGGGTGCCGAGCAAGACTCGAGGCGACACAGAAAAAGTGGTCTTTGGGTTGGTGGTGCATGGAGGTCGGCATCGAGCGAACCGCCGGAGGAGGAGTTGGATATCCCTATCAATTTTCGGAGAGGAATCCAGTAAGGGTTTCCTTTCTCCCTTTGTTTGGATACTCCTTGGGTGATCTAATTTTGTTTCCCTTTTGCAGGATCCCTTGTTCCATCGGACGATCTCCCCTTTGATTTCTCGATCGTGCAGGGAGCGGATTCGCGCATTGCCGATTTCCTATAAAGGCGTTCGATCGATCGACCCACGAATCTCATCGGTTGGGAGCTCATTGTTTCGCTTCCCTCGCCACCTTAAGGCACCTGGTATGACTTTCTATCCGCTCTTTTCTGCGAGGCGATCGTCTCAAAGAGGTCGCCACGTTTACGTAAGTGTCTAACTTGTTTTAGTTTCTTCTTTGGCAGAGACTTATTTTCCCCGGATCACCGAGCTACCTCAGGAGATCGCCATGTCTAACCCCGGTTTTCTCGGTCGCCTTCATATGGGAAAGAAAACGGGTCGCGTTGCCGCGACGTCGTCTCGCCCTGCCCCTGTGGTGAAGCCCGTTGCGGTGCCGGTCGCCGAACCGGAAACTCAAGGTGAGGAACAACTCCAGCGCAACCGCAAGAGGCGGAGGCCGGAGGCGTCCCTTCCGTCGGCTGAGGCGGATTTAGCTATACTGGAGCCGCCGATCGCCGCTCCCCCCGTTTCTTCTGTTCCGATGGCGGAGGGGGCTGGTCCCAGGCCGTCGGCGTCCAGCTCCAGGTCGTCTTCTGGCTACTTGAAAAGGACGGCGATCGCTGACGCCGAGACTCCTCGGGGAAAGCCCTTTTTCGGCCGTGACCCAGAGCTGGTCAACAGGTGAGAATGTTTTGAACTTTCCGAGGTAGGCGCTCTGAGTAAGTCTTAGGCTAACTTTTTGGTTTCCTTGGTTTGCGCTGCAGGGTTCGTCTCGCCGATCCGGACGTTGCTCCCATGGTGCTGGACTTTCTGTCGAGCAAGGCTCCGCAACAACCTCTTGATATCCCTGCTTACGTTCGCCAGGCCACCGCCTCTTTGCCCAAGGCTTGGACGACCGACCTCGATGCGATCGCTCGTCGGCGATCTGGAGACGCCATGCAGGCGACCGTTGCCTGGCTCTTGACGGCGGCGATGGCCGTCAGTGCAAGGGATTTTGAGGCGACCATCCAGCTGCTCATCTCCATCGCGACCTCGAGGCCGCCGGAACAAAAATATCGAGGATGCCAACCGGATCGGGCCATGGAGAAGGAGTATGAGGAGACGGCCAAAGGTCAGCAGGATGTGGATCGATTGATGCGGAGCCGAGCCGCTCCAAGGAGGCTGCCGTCGGTCCGTGACGAGGCCTTGGCTTCGCCCGAGCTCGCGGCGTCGCAGGAGGAGGCGGCCGGATGAAGGCGATGGTTGATTGGCTTAGCGGTGGTGGGCGGCAAGGGAAGAGGCTGGAGAAGTCCCAGGTGAGAATGCCGCCAAGGTCGCCGAGTGGCGGAGAGGCGAGAAGACGGCCGCGAGTTGAAGGGCAATGAAGGCGATCGAGACCGATCCCTACCAAAGTGTGGCGCTCGCGCGTGGTTTGCCTATTACTTGGCATATCTTGTGTCAGGAGCCGCAAAAGAGGCGAGATCGAGATCGGTCCCTTGATGGAGAGCTTCAAATCTTACGCCCTTGCGCATCCTTTGCACCGGAGTTCTCCTGCCGATCCTTGACTTGGCCGACTTCGGGATCGACTTGAGTTGGTACTCGGGTAAACTCATTCATCCCGAGGCCGAAGCCGATCCGCAAACCGAGGGCGAAGACCGGCGGTGAGCCTTGAGAGGCATTTTTGTTTTCCTCCAGCACTATGTACTTTTCGTTTTCCTTTTGAAATGCCTTCGGGCCTCGTGATGTACTAAACTTGCGTTGTGAATAAAATGTTCTTCTTTTCATACGATCGCCTTTGAATGTTTGCGTGCAACTTTTACAAGTATGTGTATGATTGCTTTCGACGTTTTGCTCGTCCGATCGATTGTCTGAGTGTTGAAAGTATCGATATGTTTTGAATCGGAATTCTTACTTGTAATTTTTGTTGGGCGACTTGATCGTCTGCGCGTATTTGAGCGAATGTGTTTGAGTGAGGCCGATCGTGTGTGGTTCCTTTTATTCGATCGTGTTTGGGATTAGCTCGACCCATCTACGCCCCCTTGTTTTTGTTTACTTATTGTAAGTAAGGAAACAAAAACTAGGTCGTCCGGCCGGCTATCTTGACTTCGTCGGTTACGACGAATTATGTATGGTTGGGGTGTTCGATGGATCGACCTCCTTATCGTGTCTTTGTGTGCGAGGATGTTGTGTATCCCGCGACTCACTTTGTGAGGGTCCTCCGTTAGACTACGCTTTGCCTTGTGTTAAAACAAAAGGTGGGCGATCTTGGTCTGGAGGAAACCTTGCGCGGGCGTCGTCGGTTTATTAGACTCCGCGCCGCGGCTGTCGGCTCTGCTTCCACCTCGGCTCGCCATGAAGATGGCGACCCTCGGCGGTGTACGTTGAGGCGGGGGTAGTGGCACGTCGCATTGTCGGGTTCACCAAGTTAGATGATGGACCATTGAGGGAGGCGATCGTGTCCCGATTAGTTTTGGAGGGTCCTTCGGCTACGCCGGCCTCGTATCCGAACGAAGGGCGGGCGTTCTAAGCTCGAAGGAACCTTGCATGGGCGAAGCTGTTGGTTCCATCGACCTCCGAGTGCCATGGTTTGTATTGTTTTCTACCTCGGGTGTCATTCTTGAGCAGCGATCCTCGACGGTATGTAATATGCTTGTGGGGCGATCGCGAATAGATGGGATAGAGAACAAAAATATTTCATTATGTTCCATGTACATTTGGTAGTTGAAAATGAATACAAAGTTATCATTGATAGTATTTCTTCGGATGTACGGCGTTCGGGGATCTGGTCCGAGTACCGTCGGGGTGTTCCGGCTCGTAGGCTCCCTTAGTTAGCCATTTCGATATTCGAAGGGGCCTTCCCAACTTGGTCCAAAGACACTGTGTGGGTTTGGATCTTTTTGAGGACGAGATCGCCCACTTGAAACCGCCTTTCACGACCTTTGAATTGAAGAACTTTTCGGATCTCCTTTTGTGGATAGTGTTCTTCATCTCCGAGGTCGATCGGCGTTCTTCGAGCATGTCGAGGTCGATCTGTAGGGCCACATCATTATCGATCGTCATCTCTTGCTCGGTTCGATGGGCGAGGACGGCGATCTCAGGGAATCACCGCCTGTTCAAGGCGAGGGCGAATGGGGTTTCGCCGTTGAATTGCGGGTCGTTGTTCGGTAAGACCACAAAGCGTCGGGAGCTCGCTCGCCCATCGTCCTAGCACTGGATTCGAGTCGTGCTTTAATTGTGTGTTTGAGGATCTTGTTCACCGCCTCTACTGCCCGTTAAATCGAGGGTTATAGGGAGCCGATAACAACCATTTGATTCCCCACTTATCACGAGAATTGCATGACTTCTAAGCCGTCGAAGCTTTCCATTGTCGGAGATGATGGCACAGGGTAGACCGAACCGGCATATGATGTTTCTCCGGATAAACTTGATCACTTGCTCTGGCCGATCTTGTTTAGCGGTTCGGCCTCTGCCCATTTTGTGAAATAGTCGACCGACGATGGCGAACTTACAACCTCCTGGAGCCGTCGGTAGGGGTCCTATATGGTCGTTGCCCCATTGAGCGAACGGCCATGGGCCGTACATTGAGGTGAGTGCTCGGGGGAGATTTTAATACTTGGTCCCATTATCGGCATCTATGACACGACTGGCATAGGCGATCGCATCCTTACAAGTGACGGCCATAAAAACCTTGCTGGTTGTCTTATGGATGAGAGCTCGTCCACCGGCGTGATTTCCAGATTCCGTCGTGGATCTCGGCTAAACGAGTTGTCCTTCCTCCTGTAATACACTTGAGGAGGAAGGTCAAAGCTTCGCTTGTAAAGACGATCGTCCGATAGGGTGTATCTGGTTGCTCGGAGCCGGAGTTGGCGAGCTTTGATACGGTCGTCGGGGACCGTCCGTCCTTTAAGTATGTGATGAGCGAGTCATCCAACTTTCTTGACAGCGGCAAGCTGTGGCCACCGGGTTTCTTTCGATTGCCGGCCTTTCGACTTTGTAATTTGGATATTAGAGAAATCGGTGCCCCATCCGACGATGCTAGCTTGGATAGGGCATCGGCACGAGAGTTGTGCTCTCTCGGGACTTGTTCGATTTGTACTTCTTGAATTTCGTGCACATCTCGGCGACCGGCTCTTGGTATTTGATCATCATTCGCCACGTGCCTCATATTCTCCTTTGACTTGGTTCACCACCGGGAGGAGTCCATGAAGATATGGAGGCGACGAGCGTCTAGGGCGAGAGCCGAGTCGAGCCCGCCTACCAAGGCCTCGTATTCGGCTTCATTGTTGGTCGCTCGAAATCCAAAGCATACGGCATTTGTGAAGCTTTGTCCGTTGGGGCTAATGAGGGCGATCCACCTTCGATCGCGAGTTGGTCGCGATCCGTCAACGTCTGACTTCGGGCGGAGTCGGCCAGGCATGGGTCGGTGTGAGGGAATGTTAACTCCACCACGAAGTCCGCCAGAGCTTGGCCCTTGATCGCCGTGCGAGGAGCGTACGTGATGCCGTATTGGGCGATCTCTAGTGACCGTTTGAGGAGTCGCCCGTTGGTGTCCGGTCGATGTAGAACTTGCCTTAGAGGGAGAGTTGTCAAAACCTCCACTTGATGGTCGAAAAAATAGGCTCTTAGCTTACGGACACTCATGACTAGAGCGTAGGCGATCTTCTACAAAGGTGTATAGCGTGTTTCAGCGTCGTGGAGCGCTTGACTGACATAGTAGATCGGCAGATGGACTAGCCCCTCCGCTCGCACCTAGACCGCACTCAGCGCGACCTCCGAGGCCGCTAGGTAAAGGAATAATTTCTCCCCGGGGATCGGCTTTGCCAGGATCTGGGGATTGGATAAATATTCCTTTATTTTGGCGAACGCCAGCTGACTCTCCCTCGTCCATGCGAACTTTTTGTTTTTGATGGTCGCGAAGAAAGGCTTGCTTTTATCGCCGAGCCGAGATATGAAGCGGTTGAGGGCGGCCAGACAACCTGTGAGGCGTTACACCTTGATGTTCCGAGGTTCTGCATGTCGAGGATCGCTGTATCTTGGTGGGATTCGCCTCGATCCCCCTCAGGCGACAATGTGCCCAGGAATTTCCCGGAGCCCACCCCAAAGTTGCATTTCTTGGGGTTCAGCTTCATGTTGAACTTTTCGAGGATGGCGAATGTCTCGGCGAGATCATTGAGGTGATCTTCCTTCTTGAGGCTTTTGACCACGATATCGTCGATGTAGACCTCCATGGTCTTGCCGATCTGATTAGCAAACATCCTGTTGACCAGGCGCTGGTAGGTCGCCCCTGCATTCTTCAAGCCGAACGGCATCCGGACCCAAAAGTATATGTCTTTTTCCGTGTGGAAAGATGTGTGTTTTATGTCTTTCTCCGCCATTGGGATTTGATGATATCCGGCGAAAGCATCCATAAATGACATCATTTCGCAGCCTGCAGTACTATCGACCAAGTGATCAATATGAGGCATCGGAAAGTGATCTTTTGGACAAGCCGCGTTGAGGTCGGTGAAGTCAATGCATAACCTCCAGGAACCAGTCGGCTTCCTGACGAGGACCGCGTTAGCGACCCATTGTGGGTCGTCCGTAGCTACCCCAATTAACCTGTTGTCGAGCAACTTTTGGACCTCTATGTCGAGCGCCGCGTATTTTTCGGGGCCGAATTTCCTACGTTTTTGTTGAACAGGCTTCATCGCCGGGTCGATCTTCAGATAGTGGCAAGCGTGCTCGGGACTTATGCGAGCCAGATCGTGATGCGACGTGCGAAGACTCCGATGTTCTTACGCAGTAAATTGACCAGATCTCCTTTCAGTGCGAGGTCGATGCTTGCGCCGATCTGCACTTCCCGTTCTGGACGAGCCGGATCTATGGCTATACTCTCCAACTCTTCGATGGGGATGGTCGCTTCTTGCTTGGATCGATTTCCGGACTCGATCCTTGGATCGACGTCGAGACTCGGCTCGAAACCGATCCTTGGCTCGATGTCGTCCGTTAACTGATCCGAGATGCCGTCCTCTGAGTTGGGTTGATACGATGTGTTTGGTTCGTCGATCTCCATGGGTCGATCGTCGATCGTTTCAACGTTACACATATAGGGGGAAGTATTGAAAACAGTAGCGACATAGGAGTAATTTAAACATCTTTTGGCCATTAGCTGGTCCCCCTTTACAGTACCGACCGTCCCATCGGCAGTGGGGAATTTGATACAATAAAAGAAGGACGAAGCGACCGCCTCAAAGGTTTCTAAGAATGGACGACCTAGGAACCCATTATAGATGCTGGGTCTATCTATGATTACAAAATTAAGGTACCTAGTGATCCTAACCTTGGGATCGTAAATGCATATCGGCTCGACGGAGAGCTTGATCCTCCCATAGGCTTGGGCAGTCTTGTCGCGAACCCTTGGAGCACGGTGTCGAATGGCTTGATGAATTTGGTCGGGTTTCGAGCTGATCCAGAGTGTTTTGAATATGATATTGCGAAGCTCCGTTGTCGACCCGGCCACGCGGTCGGCCTTCCCGAGGATACGGGCGAGATCACCAATGCATCCTCTTTGGGGCATTGTACCCCCTCCTGTCTTTATTGGAGAAGGTGATGAGCGCGTTTCTAGCGATGGTCGGCTCAGGGCACCACAATATGGACTCGGCGAATGCCCTCGGTTCGGCCTTCCGCTTCTGTTTGACGCGGTGGAAACCGGGAAAGGCCCCGAGGCTCCCACCTCCCGCTTGGAGCATATTAATCCGACCGCCCGGGTTGATCGGAGGAATCGATTCATCGGAATGCTCGCTCGTGTTCGATCTGGCGGCCGGATTGGGAGCGTCCTTTCGATCCGACGGCGCTCGCGCCCTCCGGTCCTCTGCAGTCGAGGTTACGGCTTGGTGACCGGGTTGTCTAATTTGCCTTCTTGAGCAGTCGCGAGTTGCACGAGGAGGTCGCGGCATTGGGTGGTGTTGTGGCGGGACTTTTGTGATAGGCCTGAGAACTTGCTACGGTCTAGATGACCGTGGTCCCTTATTGGCCGGTTTGGAAAGCCACTCCCGCCCTTAATTGCGTTGAAGATGTGGGGTGGAGACAAGTTGAGGTTGTGGAGGAGGTGAACCTCTACGTCACCGAAAGCTTTGAATTCGCCAGCGGCTTTGCGACCGCCTTTACGGGCTTAGCGACCGCCTTCTTTTGAATATGGGATGGCATCCTCCCTCTCGGTGGGTTCCTCATCTAAACGGAGGAGAGCATCCTCTGCGGCCAGGAAATCGGCGGCTCTGACGCGGAAGACCGAGTAGGTCGGGGGATATCCTTTGTGAGATGCTCGAACATGGGTGAGTGGCCGTAGAATCCCCAAGCGAATAGAGGGCGAGCTCGTCGCTAATGGGTTCACCGGTGAGGACTATCTCGTCCACCGGTCGATGTAATCTGCATCCGGCTCGTCCTTCCCCGCTTGATTTTCATCATGCGGTGGGGGCCTTGAGGCGGCGACTTTGGCGGCGAAGTACGACGTAAAGTCGTTCGCCAACCTCTCGAAGCAATTGATTGAGCGAGGAGGCGGTGAGATGTACCACACTGTGGGCGAGGTCGCCCAAAGTTAGTGGGAACATCCGACACTTCGTCGCATCGATGCTCCGCATCCGGTCATGTAGATCCGAATTTGCTTAAGTGGGTCTCCGGGTCCGATCTTCCCTCATATAGAGGTGTACGTGGGGGAGCGATTGTTGGTTGAACCGGGCGAGCTCGATCTGGACCGCGAGTGGTTCACTTGGTCCAGAGATCGATCTCTGGCGCTGCCCGGTGTCTAGTAGCGCCTTCATTTCGTCGAGCTGGCGCTGCATTGCGGCCATCGCCGTGGCCTGACAGCTCGCTGATTGGCTACCGGAGCGCGAGCCGAGGCGATCATGTACCGATCCCCTGCCCCCATGGTGGATGACGAGTTCTCTGCCCGCAGACTCATTTCTCGGGCGAGTGGGGGCCTGTCGACCGGCCTGTCTTCTGGGAGTCGGGTATGCCGAACTCCTGGTGACGGATTCGGACTCCGATGTCTACCGACTCGGGCCCGACTGCCTGGGCCGCCATGAGGGATCACTCCCTAGGCGGCTGAAGACGGAGTCGTCCCGCCTAACGAGAGCCTTTGACTGCGGCTCTGGGTTTTCTGTTGATTTCTCAATATATATCCCCTTGAGCTTCCGCTTGCCAGCTCGGCGGATGGTTGACGGAGTGATGGTGGGCGAGTCGCATGCAATCCGTCGCTCCCTGAGGACGGCTATGGCCTCCTCAATCATTCATGATGCAGAACCGATCGAGTGAGAGACTAGGGCCGTCCCTTGGGGGCGGGAGTGAGGATCCAGCGTCGCCGCGGTCGCCTTCCGTCGCGGGCTGGGATTCTGTCCGTGTCGGAATGATATTTCCGGCGGATCTCAGGGTGGCTCTCTTGGAAGTTGTAGCAGACGTCATTTTTCTGGAGGTTTGTTTCTTTTGAAGAACAGTGAGTGTTTCTTCAAGTGTGAGTCCGGAGAACAATGAGTGTTCTACGAGACGATCGGAATAAAAGTGAAGGGAACGCCCTCCTTCTAGCGCCAATTGTTGTTACCCAAAATATTATCCGAAGATAATGTTGCTGGAATGATCGAGTAACCAACAAGTGCGGGAGCACGTCCGTGAGAAATTAAATGACACAAGATTTGCCGGGGTTGTTAATCCCGGGCTTGAATGCTCTCGCGAGATTTTATTAATAAGTATACGGTTGAGTACAAATATTAATGTTAGAATCTATCACAAAGAGTGTAAAGGATTCTAGTTTTCTAGGCTGTGGAGCGTATAGAATGCCGGAAGAATCAGATATGGAGTTCTGTGAATTCTTGCTATGGATGTTCTATGTGTGAGAATGTCTTTCTCTTTTCTCTCTCTTGTTTTTGTGTATTTCGCAGTCCTTGTTCTGTGTTATGGACCTTCTATTTATAGCAGACCAAGTTCTCGAGGGCCCCCTGCGATCGCTGGCGATCGTCGTTATTTATATTAGAAAAAGACGGCCGATCGTCTCGTCGCGTGGGGGTTTTCCCTTAAAGTCCGCGGTTATTCTTGGCAGTAGGTTGTACGGTCTGACGGGGAACTCGCATGCGCCCTGAGCCGCTGTCACCCACCTTTTCGGCGGTCCTGTTGGTAGGTGAAGTTGGTGACAGACTGTGAGCACAGGTCTTGTCTGTCAGTACTGTTCGCAGGTCTGCGGCCCTGTTGGTAGGTGAAGTAGGTGACAGGCTGTGGGCACCGATCTTGTCTGTCAGCACCTTTTGAGATCTGCATGCGGGTCCCAGCCCGAGATTTGGGCTTTGATGACTTTTGACGGATGTTGGAGTAATACACGGCACGAGACGATCGCCAATCAACAAAAGACGATCGCCAATCAACAAAAGACGATCGACAATCAACAGAAGGCGATCGCCGTGGGTGCCGAGTTCACGGTGTTTGCCCCGAGCATATCTCTCATGGTAGACTTCCCGACTGCTATGACGATCGCCTTCGAGGCGTGTTTAAATGCCGCACAACACATCCCAAATCGAAGAACTTTCCTAAATCAACCTGCCTGCGGCCCTCAGCATGCAGCTCGACAGTGCCTGCCCGCTGCTACTCGGCCGCGGCTCGCCTGGCAGTCCAGCAGTCCCGGTTCCTCGAAATTTCTTCGTGATCGTGCATTTCCCAAATTTGATTACAATTTCATACAAAATAAAATGCATTGAACTACAGCAAATTACACAAATAATAAAACTCTAGATCTACCCATGGGCTTTCTCACAGGAAAAACCGATACATGCCTCAAATCGAACAAAAATCAATAATTACATAAATAAATAATAAATATGAAATAATTCATTCATATAACCATGATAATTGAATCATATTTTTCTGTAAGACACATCTAACACAATAGTTCAACACCATAAAATATGAATATTTAAATTACTAGGAGTAGCAATTAATCACTAAAATTAATTAAACTAACAAATGCCTAAAGATCTGGCTCCAATACCAATTGTTGGAAGTAAGATGCAGCGGAAGCGAAGTTTATGATAATTTGATAAAAATATTTTACGCATCCATGAGCATAAAATATATTTAAGCATGTTAATTAATTAATTACTAAGATTAATATATAATTTAAATAGTATTATCATAGGATCATAGGATATTTACTCTTAAATCGGGATGGTTGTTCTTGATTTCTTCCTTTAAAATCTTCTAGAGTATATCTCTATCTTACTGTGGATGTTGTGTGGGCAACGAGCTACCGGATCATCCTTGAACTTCATAGTAGGTAGATCGAAAATCTTTGCCAATAAACTCACAATTTTCTCTCTATATTCTGAATATGTTTAGTATTCTAGAAAAAATAGTGTATTATCTAAATTGTCGAACAAATATACAAGTCAAGTCTACAATTAAACACAACTAAAAAAATGATTTCTTCCTCTTGTAAAGTAGTGATCGGCCGACCTTTCCCTTTAGAAGTCCTCCTATTTACAAGCTTTATTCTACTCTAGGGACCTTAGAACTTCTCGTATAACTTAACCTTCCATATTGAGCATTTTCTAATGTGGTTGAGTTTACTAATATCAATTAAATTTAATTAAAAAATTAACCTTGCACTTCTAACCCAATTTACGAAGGGCTCCTTATTGAAATATATCATTTTCCCTGTCACGCATTAATTAATTTAAGTTATAGACAATTTTAATTAGTTAATTGCTTGCTCAAGATTAGTACCACTCGAATCTTATTCTTATATCAAAATTAAATCTACATGTAAAGTTTAATATAATAATCATTCCCGAGCTCCTCAAGATAACATCATCAAGCCACGCTAGTCAACACATGATTCTAGTTATATTATTAATTGTCATATAAATAACGCTTGATGCCCAAAATACGAAGTATTATTGGGTCAATCAGTGTGACCTTCACACATGATAAATCAACAGAATAATAATTAAAAATACATGATTAAATATTATATACTAGAAATAAAAAATAATAATTAGATATTTACGTTCTTATTGCAGTTAGTACCGAAGAATCTATCTCATTGCGATCCAGTTCAATGTATGCAAATATGCTACAAGACGAACTAATCTCAAGCATACACTACGACATTTCACATATTTTGTCTAATGATAGTATAAGTTATGAACTGTTATATATTTATAAGGCACTGATAATGTGATCTTCCGTGTGACATCGACACACCACATTACAATATAAAATAAATAGATAATACATTTGTATAACTATAATGTGAATTAATATGCAAAATATTTTCCGAAAATATAATAAATAATCTCATAGATAGTTATAGGGAAATAAGGTAATACAAGCATAAAATATATTTTGCAGTATACAACCATAACAAGTTGAATATTTACTTCTGTACTCTTGTCAAAATAATAAAATATATTTTGCAATATACAACTCTAACAAATCGAACATATACTTCTGCACTCTTGTCAAAGAATCCTAGAGGTGCGCCAAATTAAAGATCCTCGACTAAGCTGCTAAGGAGTTTTGAAGACCTCAAGCCAAAGGGAAGCTCCCGCACGCAAATTCAATTAAGCTAAATACATGAGTGGAGCCTACCTAACTCATTCGAAGGACTAAATGCTTTGGTACGATAAATTCGAAGAAGGCAGAGGTTTTTACAAGGATAAACTGAGCGAACAACCGAAGGAGATTCGACAGGCACTCATGCTATCTTACTTTAAATTCATTTGAATTTTTCCTTACTTTTTCCATACAAACATTATGTAACCGTATTGTCATGCCCCACTTTAAGGCCGCATGCATCAAGCAGCATCCGGTCGAAGCCGGGCGGACGGGCGCGCAGCAGGGCCGCGCGCGTGCATGGACCGTGTCAAGCTCACATAGGACTACCCTCCCTATAATAGGCTTAGACGGAAAAAGCCTTGTGACAGCAGTAGATCAGAAAGAAGTCCCTAGAAGCTTCAAGATGGAAACCAATCAATTCCAGAAGGTCAAAGAGGGTTCCAGAAGGTCAGAAATCGGGTCGGATCGCTACGGGCCGAATCAGGCCTTGGCCGGGCTGGGCCGGGACACTTCGGGCTAGGGTTGTAAACGAATCGAAGCGAAGCGAATATTATTGTAATCGAATCGAATCAATAAATTTATTTACGAATTCGAATACGAATACGAATCGTGTTCGAATATTAATTTTGATTTGAATTTGAATACTTGAACAATTTCACGAATTCGAATCGAATACTCGAATCTATAGATAAAGGAGATGAAGAATTACTCGTCGAGATTAAAGTTATTGCAATATATATTTATGTTAAACAATGTAACCTTAATTTGAAGTCGACTTCAATATGAGACAAAACTCAATACATTTGACATGTATTTAAAGATTTAAGAGTATAATTCCAAATTGTATTAAGAAAATATACTATATACAAAATATATTTTTAGTTATATTATATATTTAAATATTTAATCGAATCTCTACGAATATCGAATCGAATATCGTAAATAGTTATAAGTATTTGATTATTAATCGAATCAGAAAAACTATTTGTATTTGAATTCGAATCATAAAATTTCGAATCCGAATCACCAAATTTCGAATCAAATCACGAATCGGATCAAAATTATTTGATTTGTTTACAACCCTACTTCGGGCCGGGTCAGGTCGGACGTTCCAGAGGGGTCTGGGGACTCCAAGGAGTCTTCTTAGAATTGTTTAGAATTGTATAGATCATTCTAGATGATGGCATTCTTGTAAATACTTGGAATAGTAATGTTTTGTTGATCATTTTGCTAGACTAGGAGGATTAGTATAAATACCCCTCATTGGGACTCATTTGTAACTCACTCTTGAGAAATGTGATTTGCTACAGTGCAATAAGAGAAAACCTTCCCCAAGCATTTCCTTACTTTCCTTCCTAGCAATCTTGTTTGTTGATAGGCTTACTACTTAGGCTTGAGACAACCTAAGATAGTGCCGCACGGTGAGGACTTAGCGAGGCGCAAGTATAACCCCGTGACAGTTGGTATCAGAGACAAGGTTGAGACAACCAAGGCGGATTTTCGAAGATTGCTAGCTGATCGTGCAAGGAGGAAGATGGCACAATCATCCGACATTACCCAACCCAACACTCAAGCCGAGAAGACCAGGAAGGGCAGAGACAAGTCTGTCGACCGGATTGCTGCCATGGACAACCGAGTGACTCGACTGGAGGAGGTCTATGATGAGGTTGCGAAGAGGGTGGATGACTTAGAAGAAGCTGGTGAGGAGCTGCACAACCAAGTACTTTCTACTATCAATGCTTGTGATGGGGACATGAAGCAAGAGTTGGCCGATTTTCGAGCCATGATCTTGGCCATGCAAGAAGGCATGGAGGTTCTCAAGACAGAGATGGCAACAGTGAAGAGGGCGATTGCCAATGGAGAAGGACATGTGGGTGCGACACCCGCACGAATTGACATCCCAAGGCCTGGGAAGTTCAATGGATCGAGAAACGCTAAGGAGATTGACAATTTCTTATGGAACCTGGAGCAGTACTTTGGTGCCTCAAACATTCGAGACGATGACACCAAGTTGCAGACGGCGCCCTTGTACTTAGACGACACAGCCGTACTATGGTGGCGGACCAAGCAGGCTGACATTGAGAGCAGTGCGTGTAGGATGGCTTCCTGGGAAGATTTCAGGGCCGAATTGAAGAAGCAATTCTATCCCGAGAATGTGGAGTTCGAGGCTCGGGGCAGGCTAAATAGACTTAGCCACACTCGTACTATCAAAGACTATGTCAAAGAGTTCCAAGTAATTTTACTGGAGATACCAAGCTTGACGGCGACCGACAAGCTGTTTGCATTTATGGACGGGCTCAAGCCTTTTGCGAGGCAAGAGTTAGAAAGACGCAATGTTCAGGACGTGGCGACTGCCATTGCTGTGGCCGAGGGCTTAAGGGAGTTGAAAACCAGTGATAAGTCGAGGACTTTCCACACAGATAAAGGCAAAGGTGGGAGAGACCGCCCATCAAGGTTCAGGCCAAACAAATACTCGGGCAAGCAACCAGTAGACGAGACCGATAAGCCGAGAGGTTGTCACATTTGTCATAATACCTCTCACCTGAAGTACGATTGCCCATTTCGGAGGAAGAAGGTCGCAACCATTCAAGAGACCACGGAGACCGAGGTTGCGGATGGTGCGCACATGGGCTCATTGAGTTTGCTCAATGCTGTCAAAGCCGTTGTGGAGCCGGCGAAGGGACCCAGAAAAGGGTCTATGTTCATGGATGCCTTGGTCGGAGGCACACACATCAAAGCCTTAGTGGATACAGGAGCTACGCACAACTTCATGCGGGACGGCATAGCCAAAGAATTACGACTTACCGTCACTCCAACAAATGGATCGATCAAGACAGCGAACACCCATGCTAAACCGGTGACCGGCGAAGCACAAGGAGTGAAAGCAAAGATAGGTGACTGGCAGGGAATGATCACCTTCACTGTAGTGACCATCGATGACTACGATTTGGTTCTTGGGTTACAATGGTTCGATCAGGTACGGGCTTGCATTCTTCCATTTTCAGATTCCTTAGTCATTTTGGACTCCGACAGGACACAGGCCATTCTGGCCAGGAGAGAAGCGAAGGGGACAAGCACCCTTTCAGCCATACAACTTAGTCGAAGACTTCGGAAGCAGGAAGAGACCTTCGCTGCATTTTACGTTCCTGATGATGGAAACGATACTGAAGAGAAGGATGTACCAAAGGAAGTTCAAGCCATTTTGGAGGAGTTCCAGGACGTGATGCCCGCGGAACTACCTAAGAAGCTGCCGCCCAGACGGGATGTGGACCACAAAATTGAACTTATTTCCGATGCGAAGCCACCTTCAAGGACACCCTATAGGATGTCACCACCTGAACTGAAGGAGCTGCAGGAACAATTGAAAGAGTTGCTGGATTCCAAGATGATTCAACCATCCAAATCTCCTTAGGGATCCCCCGTTTTGTTCCAGAAGAAGCATGATGGATCCTTACGTATGTGCGTGGACTATAGGGCACTCAACAAACTGAGGGTTCGCAACAAGTATCTCATTCCACTCATTGGAGAGTTGTTTGACCAACTGGGAGGTGCCAAATACTTTTCAAAGATCGACCTAAGATTCGGATATTGGTAGGTCCGGATAGCCGAAGGAGACGAACCCAAGACCGCCATGGCGACCAGGTATGGTTTGTTTGATTTTCTAGTGATGCCGTTCGGGCTTACAAACGCCCCAGCGACCTTTTGCACATTGATGAACAAGGTATTTCAACCATACATAGACAAGTTTGTTGTCGTTTATTTGGATGATATTGTCATTTACTCATCATCGATGGAGGAGCATGTAGAACACTTGCGACAGGTGTTCCAGGAATTGCGGGACAATGAACTTTATGCAAAGTTGGAGAAATGCTCATTCGCCCAACAGGAAATGACTTTTCTGGGGCACCATATCAAGGATGGCCGCATAATGATGGATGAGGCCAAAGTGAAAGCCGTTCGAGATTGGGAACCGCCGACCAGCGTAACCCAACTCCGATCATTTCTGGGACTCGTGAACTACTACCGGAAGTTCATCGAGGGATACTCTCGGATAGCAGCACCATTAACGGACCTATTGAAGAAGGACCACAAATGGGAGTGGACGGATAAGTGCCGAGAGGCCTTTGAGCGACTCAAAGGCAAGGTGACGGAGCAGCCAGTTCTTGCCTTGCCAGACCATGCCAAGGTATATGAGGTTCAGACCGATGCATCTGATTATGCCATCGGAGGAGTATTGATGCAGCTGGGGCATCCCGTTGCCTATGAGAGTAGAAAATTGAATGACACCGACAGACGGTACTCGGTACACGAGAAGGAAATGACCGCCGTGGTACATTGCCTTAGGGCTTGGAGGCATTATTTACTTGGAAGCAAGTTTGTGATACGAACAGACAACGTAGCCACAAGTTATTTTCAAACCCAAAAGAAGCTCACGCCAAAACAAGCAAAGATGGCAGGAATTCCTAGCTGAGTTCGATTATACCCTGGAGTATAAGCCTGGAGTACTTAACCGAGTAGCCGATGCATTAATCCGGAAGGCCGAGCTTGCAGCCTTGACCAAGGCCGAGGGAAGCATCAAGGACTGCATACGCGAGGGACTGAGGCAGGACCCTTTCGCAGGAAACATCATGGAGCTTGCCAGGAGCAGCAAGACAAGACGGTTCTGGGAACGAGACGAGCTACTCTTTACCAAAGGCAATCGTTTGTACATGCCCAAATGGGGAAACTTACGGAGGGACATCATGAAGGAATGCCACGATACACTATGGGATGGACACCCATGTATGCACCGTACAATGGTTTTAATTGACAATTCCTACTTTTGGCCCAGGATGCGTGAGGACGTTGAGGCCTACGTCCGGACATGTCTTGTATGTCAACAAGATAAGGTGGAGCAACAACAACCTGGTGGACTACTTCAACCATTACCCATACCGGAACACCCTTTTGAAAGCATTTCAATGGACTTTATTATGGCTTTGCCTAAATCGGATGGGTATGGGTCGATCATAGTTGTGGTGGACAAGTTCTAAAAATACGCAACCTTTATTCCAACACCGGTGGACGTAACGGCTCTGGAGACGGCCAAGTTGTTCTTAAAGCATGTGGTAAAACATTGGGGCATTCCAAGGACAATCGTGAGTGACCGAGACCCATGTTTCACAGGGAAGTTTTGGTCTGGACTTTTCAAGCTACTGGGCTCGAATTTAGCATTCTCAACAAGTTTCCACCCACAGACAGACGGGCAGACAGAACGAGTTAACGCACTGCTTGAGTGCTACTTGCGGCACTATGTGAGTGCCAATCAACGGGTTTGGGCCAAACTCTTAGACACGGCCCAATTCTCATACAATTTGCAGAAGAGTGAATCAACCGGACGCAGTCCATTCGAGCTTGACACAGGGAGACAACCGGCGACAACGAATAACATTGCCACCGGATACTCGGGATAGAGTCCCGCAGCATATACCTTTGCTAAGTCATTACAGGAGGAATCGGACTTGGCTCGAGCATCATTGGACAAGGCAGCCAAAAAGATGATGAAATGGGCCGATCTCAAGCGACGAGCGGTCGAGTTCAATGAAGGCGACTTAGTTATGGTGAAACTTCTCCCGCAGCAATTTAAAGCATTTCGGGCTGTGCATAAGGGACTTATTCGGAGATACGAGGGACCCTACAAGATCGAGCGGCGTGTTGGGACAGTTTCATATCGAGTGGAACTACTGCCGAAGATGAAGATACACCCGGTCTTTCATGTTAGCCAACTGAAGCCTTACCATCAGGACATGGAGGATCCGGGCCGAGCTCAGTCACATCGAGCACCTACTGCCGTGATTATTTCCTTCGACAAGGAAGTAGCCGAGATCATTTCACATTGGGACGTTCGACGAAGGGGCGTGGCCCCATACACCGAATACTTTGTGCATTGGAAGGGACTGCCAGATGCTGAAAATAGCTGGGAACATGAGGAACACCTTTGGCAATTCTGGCAGAAGATCGAAGAATATCGGGACAGCATCGTGCCGAGGACGGTCACGACTTTGTTGGGGGAGAATGTCACGCCCCACCTTAAGGCAAGCATCAAAGCATCAAGTCGGCCGGCCGGGCGTGACGGGCGCAGCGCGCGCGTGCATGGACCGTGTCAAGCTCACAGAGGACTACCCTCCCTATAATAGGCTTAGACGGAAAAAGCCTTGTGACAGCAGTAGATCAGAAAGAAGTCCCTAGAAGCTTCAAGATGGAAATCAATCAATTCCAGAAGGTCAAAGAGGGTTCCAGAAGGTCAGAAATCAGGTCGGATCGCTACGGGCCGAATCGGGCCTTGGCCGGGTCGGGCCGGGACACTTCGGGCTGGGTCGGGCCGGACGTTCCAGAGGGGTCTGGGGACTCCAAGGAGTCTTCTTAGAATTGTTTAGAATTGTATAGATCATTCTAGATGATGGTATTCTTGTAAATACTTGGAATAGTAATGTTTTGTTGGTCATTTTGCTAGACTATGAGGATTAGTATAAATACCCCTCCTTGGGGCTCATTTGTAACTCACTCTTGAGAAATCTGATTTGCTACAGTGCAATAAGAGAAAACCTCCCCCAAGCATTTCCTTACTTTCCTTCTTAGCAATCTTGTTTGTTGATAGGCTTACTACTTAGGCTTGAGACAACCTAAGATAGTGCCGCACGGTGAGGACTTAGCGAGGCGCAAGTATAACCCCGTGACAGTATGCTCTAAAAAATGCTACACACTTTGTCTTTGAAAAAATTACAGGTTGTAATTTATTTACTTTCTGCATCATATGTCGATTTTAAATTTTTGAATATCTTTGCATTGGAAGTGCATTTTATAATTTACACTCCAAGCCGTAAGCTCATCCTACGAGTCGATCAGAGTTTAAGTTTGATTAATTATGAATCACATGTCGAAAATATCATCCATGTGTGAAAGAGATCAAAAGTATCATTCTGGAGGCTAAACGGGTCGCAAAAATTATCTTGGGGAAAAAATAGTCAAAAATAACGACCCATAATAAAACACATAGAAAATAACATCCCGGGTTGAACGGGTCGAAAATGTCATATAGGATCGAAACAAGTTGAAAATAACATTGTACAATGAAACAGATCGAAAGTAGCAGCAACATGGTGTTCTTTGTGAGGTATAATGATTTGTGAAATAGAAGCAATTTGAGTATAAAAGTAAATAATATTAATTTATTTTGTGAGTTAGAAAAAAGTGAAACTTTTCACTTAAATTGAGAAGAAGTTAGTCAAATAAATATAACTGTACTCGTAAAACTATATGAAGATAACAATACTAAGCAATATAAATATTAAAATATATTTAAGTATTGTTTAATTACGAAAAAGTTTGAGTATTTCCCCTCCCCAACTACTATTAAAAAAGAATTCATTTTTTTTTCCAAAGAATTTTTGAAAAAGTTTGAGCATTTCCTCCACCCCAACTACTATTAAAAAAGTGGGATAGTCTAATGATAAAATGGTGTTGTTTGAAGGTAAATGTCGCGATTTCAAACTCGGATGTAAGTTAAAAAATAAAATAATAAAAAAAAACTACTATTGAATAAGAATTCATTTTCTTTTCACAGATTTCTCTGCTCTATAAATATCGCCCTCATCTTTTAATCCCAACATCATAATCTTTTCTGCAACCCATTATCAATCTTGTGATCAGTTAGAAAAAAAAAATTCAATTATCATGACTCAGTTTCAGGTCAGTTTTTTTCCCTCCTATTTGAAATAATTTTTGGAAAAAAAAAATAGTCGAATGATATCTGCCGCGTTATACTTTTGTTGTATTTTTTCTGATATGTGATTCTACGATGGTCAATGTCGTGTTTCTTCTGTTAATCAAGTTTTACGGTGATTCGATGCTGTTCGACTTAAACACAACAAATAGAAGAAATTAGGTTTTCTGAAAAATAATGAAGCTGTGTTTGATTTCTTAAGCGAAAATGGGGAGAGGAATTTCTGCATTTGGTTTTAAAACTGTATTTAGTCTGCATTTGTATAGTTTTTTCATTGAGTTCAATTATTCCTTTGATTTGTCGCACTTACTTTATGGGAGTGGGTTGTGGTTATGATTTGACCAGTTTTTTATGTTGATTTATTTATTTGCAGTTTTCTACTTTTTTTTCATCTTGTTCTGACCATGAAGATTGAAGACTCTCATTTTTATGCAAAACAGGGGGTGGGGGGGGGGGGCAGATTTTGAGCAAATTTTTATGTAAGAAGGACCTCCAGGGTTTACGAGTTACATATATACAGATCCAATGATTTTTCTCTTGCTAATTCAGTTATATTGAGCAAATTTTTATGTAAGAAGAACCTCCAGTGTTTACGAGTTGCATATATACAGATCCAATGATTTTTCTCTAGCTAATTCAGTTATATTTTTTTTAATTAACCTGCTATCCAATTGTAGACTGTTGTGCTGAAGGTTGCCATGTCCTGCGACGGCTGCGTGGGTGCCGTAAAGAGGGTTCTTGAAAAAATGGAAGGTCTGTGACCTTTCTCTAGATATCAATAACATGAAGGAATTGGAAACTATTTGATTTGGAATCAGAAAATGCTTTTTGAAATTTATTGATTCACTATTTGTCCATTTTTATCAATAGGATCGGGTTTTCTTCTTATGCATCGTTGCTACTTGGCTATCATAATTTCAATTTACTGCGGAGAGTATGGAAATTCAGAGTTTTGTTCACGAACCACACCCTTTACATGTTGTTGGTATAATGAAGAGAAAACTCGATTTACTAGGAATGATGGCATCGTCTCGAATTTAATTTCGGTGTTCATTATCTGACTCAGGCTTATTTTTCCGCAATATGTGTTTTATTCTGGTAGTGTGTTATCTACTGGTGATTGATTTTTTTGCATTGTTTTTCCGTGTTTTGTTCAAGATCTTACTTGTTTTAATACACGAGCATGATGTGCGCCATGATCCAAGAATTTGAAAGATGGGCTCTAATTATTTTTGTGCTTCGTTCTGTTGTTAATGGACTTCAATTTAAGTGCAACCAAGTGAAGATTTCTTCATTTCCATTTGTAGACCCTAATAATTATGTATTCTCCTGAAGACATTATAATTTTCAAAAGAAATGTTCAAATGACTTAATTTACTTAGTTTTATATGTCATGAATTTTGCTGGTTTATGATGAGTATTGTTGAAACCTATGTCACTCGAACTCCTCATCTCACCTAGCAATACCCGTGTCGGATCTTCAACACTCCGAAACTCTTTCATTGAAAATTTTCTCAAAACAGCCATAGGACTATTGCTATTGTCTTACCATGTAGCCTTAGATGGTGTAAGTGGAGATGATCACAATTATTACGGCATTTGAGATTTAGCGCGATTTACAAAGGAAAAGCTCCTCTGATTTCTCAAAAATTACAAATACATTACAGCATATATATCCATTTTACAAGCTGCACCTACTGAATGGGGTTAATTTGTAGAACAAATACAATTCTTGAAGGATTCTTGTCATTTTAAAAGATAACTGGATTTTATATTTGTAATTAAGCTGAACTTAAGGGTCAGTTCTGGTAATTATTCCTAAGTATGTGTTCTGTAATGAAACTGGAAATATCACGCACCCTTCTTGCATCATTCATGCTGTTAGTATTGCCCTCTACTTCTCCTCAACGAGACAATCATCTTATATTTCCAATTTGTGGTATCTTGTTGCGCAGTTGTTGAATCATTTGACATTGTTCTGAAGGACGAAAAGGTGACGGTGAAAGTGAAAGCTAATGTCCAACCAGACGAAGTTTTGCAGGCTGTTTCAAAGACTAAGAAGAAAACTTGTTTTTGGGTACCCGAGCCACCAACAGGCGAACCAGAACCAAAGGGTGCAACCGAACCAGAATCGAAGCCTGCCGAGACCGTCACTGCTGCATAATATAGTTTGTTTGTCTGCAACAAATACAATGGAGCTCCTCCGGTTAAGTTCTTAAGTACCATATAGAAATACCTTTGGTCTGGATAATTGGTGAGCTCGTCAGATTATATAATTTTCATAAAAACTTGCTGGATATGGTTCTACCCGTACTTGTTTCTATGTAGACAATGTACTTTTTAATTCACAATGTGTCTTTTTAAGACAACAAATGAGGTACATTATTATTGTTATTATTATTATTATTATTATTATTATTATTATTATTATTATTATCAGTGAATCAAAATATTATTCAGAGGAGAACAGCTGTGGCTGAGACATACCCAACAAAATAACGAAGTACCAAAACCAACACCAAAGCCTTGCAAACTCATCAACCATCTTCTCCCAACTCAGCAAAATGTCTACCTCTCTTACCCTTCGAGATATAAATGTGCATAATGAGGTTAGGAAGGGGTCGAGAGTGCATCACCATAGCGTTGCATCAATAACTTATGAGTGAAAGGACAAGTAGAGAGCAAATGTTTGACATCTTCCAGCTGGACACACAGTATACATACTACATCTCATCGGCCGAAAGAAAAATACCTCTTTTAAGTAACTTCGTCGGAATCTGTTCCATAATACTCTCAATGCAATAGACATCCATTTTCAATGGATTGTTTAAAAGCTTGAAGCCATTCACCTTGTTGGGATCGTCCAAAGCAACGCCCGTCGATGGAGAAATAAGCATCTTTAGTGGTGTAGATGCCATTCCTCGGAAAAAATCCATCTCCATGAATCCTCCATTCCGCGCTTTAATGGAACTGTATTAATCAAAGATAACAAAGAATAAAGGACTCAGTGGTAAAGGACTCAGACATTGTTGGCTGAGGTTCCGTGTTCGAGTCCTCTTACCAACAAATAGTGGTACTGAATTTCTCCAAAAAATTCTCCATACGCGTAGGGCTAATCGGTATTAACTCGTAGGGCCAGGCCGAAGGGGAGTTTCTGGAGTATGGGGCAGCAGTGCGGTGGAATCAGTCAGTTAAAAATGTTTACCCAACACAGTTTTAACCAACTGCCTTGGCACAGTGGGCTACCTGACCTTCAGTTTAGTTGGAGGTTAGGAGTTCAATTCCTAGTGACAACACTTTGGAATTGAATTTCTCATGGCCCAATGATCCCTTAGTCTTTGACTAAGGGTTAGATCCTAGCCCCCAGGGTAGCTGGCGAATAGTTACAATATCATGTGCTTCAAGCGGCAGTGTGGGAGGCCTGATTTCGGTGGGACCTGCAGATGGATTATGGAGACCCGGCATGCCTATCTATCGGGGTCCAGCATGGAGCAATCATTTGGGGGATAACTCCTTGTGCGTGGAAGTGGAGTATATTTACTTGTTAGTCAGGTATATTATCTCGCGGTTTAACTGGAAGCTGTTCTGAGAGGCCGAAACTGTTTCTCATAGAATTAGTCATTCGAAGTATTGATCACCTATGTATAAAAAAAACACATCATTTTCACTATCAAAGAGTGCTCTTCTCCAATCTCCACTCACTGCCCACCCACACCCCCATGGACCCCACTGCATAGCATTTGTCAAAAGATAAGAAACTTAGACACAAGAGGCTCACCCCTCATACGAACCTCATGCCAAAAACTCGTGTTGGAAGCATCACCAACCACTCTAACAAGCCCCCCACCGAACCACTCAGCGCTCCCCTTTTGTATTTCCACTTAGTGTTGGTTCCGTTAATTTCCAACAATATAGTTATAATAAAATAATAAAATAAACTAGTTGTTTCAAACTATGAAAAGAAAATATTTAGAAACAAATGTGTAAAGCAAAGACGAGTCAGACTCTGTCCGTAAGATTCTTTTGCCCCGTATAAGAGCAGACGGCTCAGGCAATAAGTCCCAGGATATAATTGTTTTCGTCTATGTGTTAGGTGTTCTCCAAAAATGCAGAATTCCGACGAACTATTTGGGGATGAAACAGGACATGTGATGAAGAAGGAGTATGTCATCAATATGCTGAAAGGACTTCTATTTTCTGTATTAAAAATGAAGTGCAGATGACCCCTTTTGTTAGGATCCAGAATTCTATCCGGTGGGTGGTTTTTGCAGCCATTATGACATTCAATACTTCAGGTAATGCCTGGCTTCATAACCACTGCAGATAATGACCTGTAACCTCCAACTCTTGAGCTGAAACGTCAGGTCACTCGAAGAGTTAGGTCCAGTTTCCAAAAGAGCTATTTTATCATTGTGTTTAAATCAAGTCTGAACAATATTTTATTGGGCCTGGCTGCAAAATTACAACCAGGAACCAAGTTCTAAAGCCCAAGACCCATGGCCCACGGCCCGTGCCCGAGCCGAGTCGAGCCGACTGGCGAGCGATGGCGGTGCCGCGCGCCCGTGTGGGCTTCGCATTGCAGGCCCACTACTGTAGACTACTAGCTTGTTAAACTACTCATACACTTTCTTACTAATAAATTAGTCATGAAGGTTTTATTTTTTCAATGTGGGATGATCTTTCATATACCACTATAACTCTTCATCATCTCAATTAAATTACCATCTTCAATCATTTATTTTTCACTCACCGGAAATTGATTTTGAGAAAAGTAAAATCCTATGTTTATCTCCCCGAAATATAGATTCACTGTTTAATTGAACTTATATTTTTTTCGAGCATGATGATGATTGCAAACTAATTTCAACACGAAATCATGTATAGCGATGTGTTGAACAACAATATGATTGAAAAACTACATTAAACTCGTTAAGAATGTACCATTCGATCTTTCACTGTCGTGTATTATTTTTCTGCTCTATGATTGAACATGCATTTTGTACGAGCATGATGCATGATTGCAACCCAAGTTCAACACGAAATCATGTATATATATATGTATGAAGAATGATATGATTGAAGAATTATATTAAACTCGTTAAGAATGCATCATTCTAGATGTTTTATTATCTTGTAGATTTTTCAGCTTTAGGACTGAACTTGCATTTTATTCGATCATTTTTTGGATGAGTTATTTTATTATATTCTTTTACATATCTTTATCCCGAATACTTACAGTTCACTTTAAGATTAAAATACCCAACCAACATCTTCGTATACATCATATATCTACTATATATCACATCATCTCTCTATCTCATCTTTTTATATTAAGTACAACTACTTCCCAATCTCTTCCTTTTATATTTGGAAAAAGATGACTACTTTCCTATTTCCTTTTTTTATATCTCTGAAATTAAACTATTTTTGATTTTCTATTTTTGCCTTTAAATGAATGCAACTATATACTATACAATAATATAAAATTGTCAACTTTTGAGATATGATTTGACATCTATAATAAAAAGTAAGGATTCAAAACCCTAGAGTAAATAAATATTTTTACTATTCATAATATTTCCAATAACCAACATTCTAAATACCTCAAATCCTAGAGTAAACATTATGTTGTTCTATATTCTTTTTATTTTTAACTGTATGCAGGATGAGTCTACTTTGATTACTAGATATAGTTGGAATTCTCAAGGTTTGTTGTTCTCATTAAATTCTACTATGATATATAGAACGTTGTGTAACTAAAATTCTTACAGGTTTTGTTAATCACAATATACTTAAAGAATAATTTAAGAGGTGGTTAAGATGTTCCCTCTTTTCAGAAATTCACGCGCTGTAGAAGTCTTAAAGTGTTGTTGTGACTATAGTAGTTATGCAGAGTCTTGTAGGCTTGATGCTTAAAGGAAGGCGTTTAGAGTAAATATACAAGTATAAACCACAAGTTGAATGGTATGTGAAGAGAATAAGGAAAGTAGTAAATAGCACAAGGGTTTATCATGGTTCCAAGCAAAGTCCTCTCAAGAGATCCACACAGGAATTTATTTACTAGAATTAAGGTAGTACAACATCAGTTATGAATCTAGATAAACACTTAGGAGACGAGCACCCCTGGCCATAGCAAGTACCTTCTCGCAAGCAAGGTGCAATATTGTTTACACAGTTTGATGCACCTATTTTCACAACTACGCCATTTACATAGATTGGTGTGGAATGGATTTGAACCTTCATGTTTGTCTCATAAAGTTCTGAAGCTTGATTCATCTTAGCAACTTCATCCCGTACAAGTTATACAGTTAGCTTGCTTTGTCAATCCACATATGGTTCCGTTCTCAACTGTAGGTAGAGTACAATGATGTTGAACAACTTATATAGGATTTTAGTCGCTTCTCTGTAGTTAGCGTTGTTCTGTTGAAGTTCGGGCCATAACTCAAATATGCAGCAGAAATATAATCGGACAAACTGTGCTCATCCAAACTCTAAAGAGAATCGATCAAGGATCGTATAAATGAATAAATAAAAGGAATCAAAATCACCCTCGTAGACCCGGCTTCTTTAATTTTGATGATGATGAGCACAAATCCAATCCGTGAAGCTTTTAGAAATTCCAACGCCGAAAATGCCGAACGTCTCTACGATACACGCATTGGAAAAAATGCCTGAAATAAATCTCTTTCTTCTAGTTCGATAAGAACAGGGCTAGAACAAGAAATAGATATGCCTTAACTCTTTTGAAATAATAATGAAAACAAAGTTCTTCACTTCTTTTCTTTCTTTTGTTTTTCAGTTTTGTTTTTCACCCATCAGACTTTCTTAAAGTGGGGTCATCTTATAATATAAACCCCACCCACCTTTTTCAAAGTATTCTCCTTTTATTTTAATCCTTCACATGGAGTAAAAACCAAAGACTTTATTAAAGTCTTAGTCTTCCACCAATTAAGGTGGATACTTAGTGAGGGTGGGAGATTTGGGCGGTCAAGCGGACTATTAAATGGCCCAACCATTTAGTCCGTGTTCTGGACCCCATGTATCTAGTTTGATAGATAAATCTTGGTCCGTCACAGTGTACTTAAATTAATTACTTAATCTAATTAATTAATTATATCAAATACAATATAATTAATTCTCCAACAAATAATTATATTTGAATTAAATTAATTACCAAGTAATTATTTAATTCATCTGATCAATTTAATTTATCAAATAAATTATATTCAATTGGACATCCAATATCCAATATTTATTAAGAGAGAATAAGCATAATTTAATCCATCATTAATCCTGTATGCGTGACTATGTAGGTTCGTCTCTGTCATCAGTGGGAGGATTCAAGAGTGTGAGGAACACTTAGCCAGTCTTTGACTCACACCGCAACCCAACTGAGAACGAATGATGGGAATCATTCCTGTTATGAATACCGTATACATAGAAACCCTTCAATCATAGGTCTTGATCAAGCTTTAGGGTCACAGTTAAGTCAAACTTCGTCTATACATGACTCTATGCATACGTTAGTACAAATCAAGATCACAGAACTCTCATGTATCAAATACAACTAGCTCAATTGCTTTGGCCAAAGACTTTTGATCTCATTTGACACTAACCGCATAGGACATTATCCTGTAGAGGAGAAAGAATTCTTTCTTGGTGTTCAGTAAAGACTGCTGCTTGCCCATTAAGTTGTACTTCGAGGTTGATCCCTACCGACAGGTGATTGTATCGAACTACTCTAATGACTAATTTAATGAAATAAGCACATCTTCTACTGAACCCTTAAGTCAAAGGTCCACGCATACATATCATAACCTTACAATTCAGTCAATGACTATCATACTCTAGGTGAGTCGTATTCGAGTATATTAATTCAATTAGTATACCTATATCGAATGCTCCCACTACTCCTGAGTGAAGACATGCACATGTCCAAGCATACGATATATAAGTCTTCATTAAAACTTAATTCCGAGTTAAGTTTTAATGACTTGCGGATAGTTAAGCAATTTAAGTTCTAAACACTTCCAGGGCAAGACTCCTCATCTCATAAGGAATGGAATGTTTCTACTTAAAAAGTATGAACATTATTTCTATTTATTTACCAGATCAATAATGAAAATGATATACAATAAATAAAGAAATAATTATTGCCTTTTATTAATACAACATAAATTCATAATCACATAAATGACCCAACTCTCTTATCCTCAGAGTGGCATTCGAGGGTATACTCTAACTATCTCCCACTTGCACTCAATGCCATATATTGTGGTATCTAATACCTCCAGATGTCATTCTAAGAAAATCTGCGATCGTGGCTTGGTAAGCAGGTCAGCAAGGTTATTTGCTGAGTCTACCAGCTGTAGTTCAATGTATCTATTCTTCACCATCTCTATGACGATGTGATACTTTCTCTCAATATGCTTGGTCTTATGTTGAGACCTATGTTCTTTAGCATGTGCAACAGCTCCTTCATTGTCGCAATAAGCCGGCACGGGGAGCTTTGCGCTTGGGACCACTTGAAGTTCTTCAAGATACTTTTTGATCCAAAATGCTTCTGTTGACGCCTCCGAGGCAGCCTGGTACTCAGCCTGGCAGGTGGAATGTGCAGTAGCAGTTTACTTGGAACTCATCCAAGTAATTCCTCCACCATTAAGAGTAAATATTGTAACACCCCCATGATTTACAGAGATATTACAGCGCCGTAGATTCTTTTTTGGAGAACCTACCAGGCTTAGATCAACATAGAACACATTAATCATCAACTGAACCGAGACAATCACACACTTAAAACCATTATCAACTTCAATACGGCACACATCACCAAAACATACCAATACATGGTCTTGTTGGATCACAACAGATACAACAACTCACAACTGATCCAACACCATCAACGACAACTAACACCAACACATTAAATCATATATGACAATACCCATGCGAGTATAAAAACCAAAGCACGACTCTGACCATGAAAAAACGACCACCGACTCAAAATGATACATGATATCAGTGTTGCTCATCATCCTCGTGCCCTTCCTGCGCCGGCTCGCCACTAAGACCTGTACCTGAATACACAACAAGTATATCCACCCCAGAGGGGTCAGCAAGAAGCCAGTGCAAGTACAACGATTCCAGAATATGTACAACAAATGAATAACAGAAATCACAGTGCCATCACCTATATTCCGGAATACCATACAACAATCATCATCACAAATAACAATGCGGGCTATACTGGTACTATACCTCACGCGAGATACATATCACTCCCCAAAGAGACCTCGTTAGGCCCCTCTGGATGTACAACCCTACCAAGTGAACCGCAGAAGCCTCGGTCTACGGAACCCAGGGGACCCTCACTGGTTTTACTTGGCAAACGACCACATGTCGCATTTTCAGAAATCATCACTTTTTCACGAAATGGCACAAATCACATTTTCTGAAATTACCACTTTTCATAACATCACATTTTCCACATATTCACACGAAGTACATCAAACACAATCAAAGTACTTGCCTCAATTACAATGGTATAGGGAACGGTGAACGAAAGGACCTGACGCCCGAATTTCCTCAATGATTAGGTCCTAGCACAACACAGCACTATATCAAATATAGTACGACAGAAATGGAAATGTTTACCCCAAGTTCTATTCTTAGGGATAATCAATCGGACACTATGGGATCAGCATGTATCATACACAACTATGGAATAAAACTCAAAACTTAATCCGTAAACTTCAACAAAAGGCAAAGGATTATAATCACAACATCATAATCCAATGCAATCATGGCTAGATCTGGACTTTATAGGATGAAACCTCAACAAAACCCTAAAATATGAAGAATTAAGGTTTCGAATGATTTACCTTGATCCGGACGATAAAAGCTGTTAAGATCTTATTAACTTTGTTCCAGGAACTCTAAAACGTTGTTGGGTAGTGAAGTCCGGCCATAATCTACACTTTTCTACGTCTAGGTCGCCCAGCCTCCGGAGGTGGAAAGAAGGGAGAAGAAATGACGTAAACTGAACCATGCTATCCTATTTATACTGGGTGCGATTAGCACGCGCTATGGGCAAGGTGTAGCATGCGCTATCAGGCTGAAAGGCAGTCCACCGCCTTTGAAAGACTGTGCAGAACATTCTACACTGGCCGCGCTAGAGTGCGCTACCCGTAATGGTTAGCGTGCGCTACTTGTTAGTCCCCGAGTAGAGTCCAGAAACCTCTGCATGTACTGACCGGCCATAATGGCGTGCATTACCATGGGCAACTAACGTACGCCACAAATGTATGATTCGCGTGCGCTAGCAACACAGTCTAGTGTGCGCTAACTGCTACTTCTCAACATCACCATTATGAAGTTTGGTCAGGACGAACACATCCTGATAGGCACATAACTCGACAATCACTAACAACCAACATACCAGTTCCAACTCCAATATACACACGTTTCCAGACACCAAACAGTATAATATGGAACTTTCCCACACCAACTCCCAACAGAATACGACCAAAAAATAAAATACATTATTAATAATGTACACGGATATTACACCTTTACCCTCTAAAAAGAAGTTTTGTCCTCGAAACTTGAAACAGGAAGAGGGTCATCGAAATATATATCCGAGTCACCAATCGTATCCATACAAAAATTTTATTTTTATATCATAAACATTACACCAGTACATATTTATAATAAAACATCGATACACATCATGCCCCATTAAGCATAGCTTAGGGGTTAACGATGACAGAGTTGCCTTCGACTTCTTATTTCGGGTCCTCTTCGAGATCTTCCTCGGGATCCTCTTCGTCTTCTGCGACTGGGATTGGGGCCGCTGGGAGGATAGCAAGGATTTCCTCGCCTGAGTATACTGGGTCTCCCTCTCTCGAAGAGTACGCCGCACTGCAGCCAACTGAACTTCTAGCTGTGCATCATGATCGTGTTCTCGTGTGGCTGCTTCCTGCGCAGTTTGACTTGCGTCCCGATGAAATTGTGCTACGGCCTCTACATAACTGATATGTTCTAAGCAACGGGTATGTTTAGTAGGGTCCATATTTACAAGATCATTCAAGTGTATCCTTTGGTTAACGTCTTGAGTCTACTATGGAAGTACCTCTCATGGCCTTATATACACATCAAACTGACTTTAAGTCAGCAGCCCTAGCGGTGCTACAGTTGTTTCTAGTAGCCGCTATTATGGCGCCGCCGTCATCCAGTGTTAATTATCTCTTGCCGCCACAACAATGATAGTATTAATAATAAAATCTTAGTGATAGACTCGCAAGGATACTTGATAAGGACCGAGTTAATCAACAATACGAATACGACCAAACATTGGTCAAGCCAGAAATATGCAATCATGGACTCTTGGTACTTTCAGTTGATGTCAAGACATGATTACCATCTCTCAGACGTTGATCGTCGAACCAAAAGAAATGAAAATAGATCAAAAGAAAAGGAACTAACGGGAAAATAAAATTATTACATCTCACTTCTTTTGAAATAAGTTTCGTCCCAAAACTTAGAACATGAAACAATCAAGGTAAGGCAACTTTAGATGACACACGTTATATGCTGCCAACAACGGACACAAAACTTCATGTCGTACAGAGTCGTTGTGGTCTGATTCAATACGCAAGAATGTTTACGAAGTGCAACAATCATGAATCACTATGGTTGCGAATCCAGATAGTACACTAACCCAAAATGCGAGCTTAACACTGAACAAATGTATAATTCCGATAACCTAGAGGGTTTGGAGAATGGCTTACTGGGATGAATACCCGAATTTTAAGGAAATGAGGTGCTCGATAATCACGATGCGAGATCAAGCAACAACAATTGAACTGCAACGATCGAACAACATTAATCGAACAACAACAATTGGATGACAATAATCAAACAACCCCGAAGTTCACACCTCAACTCAGGATATTAAATGGGCTTGTAAGAATTACAACATATTCACTTTACATAGGACTCACGATATTTGAATCGAACTTGAAAAAAGTTACAACTGTAAATGGATTCATCCGAAACAATTTCACAACTCGTTCGAACAGCAAAACCCGATGAACAGAACAAATTCAGAAGGTATCATCGAACATAAGCGAGTCGATAGGATTAAAAAATACAGAAGTCAAAAACTCGGGTATCATGATCTACTTTAAATAAATAAGTTTGTCCCCGAAATTTAGAACAACAAAAACAAGGTAATAACGTAACAAGAAACTTTATAAGGTTGGATGACCAAATATCTAAGCATTCTGACGAATGCGGAATGACTACTAACATCATGAGGATTTCTCGGTAGTGACGCGATTCAATAAACGGCACAAATTGAGATTAAAATAAAGTATAACACAATTAGATATTATTTGCTTGGGTGGAATCATGAGTTACCAAAGGAAATATGATCCAATATTTAACAACAATGGGGTTATACAACGAGATCTTGAAACCAGTACATGACGGAAACCACAATTATGATAAGCTCAGACATCAAGCCAATCATCGCAGTACCACCGAACTCGCAAGTTATGTAGTGCGACAACAGAATCAAACAGAAGGGTTCAAGGCCCTAAGTCATATAAGCGCAAGAATCCCGATTATTATACTCTCCCTCCCCTCGAATGGAGTTTTGTCCTCGAAATGTAGAATTGCCAAGTTAGAGATGGAAAGCAAGAAGATAAAGAGAATCAAAGCAACAATTGTCGGAAGCATCAACAATTCCGACATATTATGAAAGCATCACTTGCCAACACCTAGGATACGGGATGATCCTTGATCTCTTGCCTCGTTCACCGAGAGTTTACGAACATTTGATCGAATGTTAATTGTTCACGGTTCCTCAGAATATTTAGAATCGTCAACCGAGTTAAAAAAATTGGAATTTTGGATAATTCATAAGACATAGCCAACAACAATATTTAACATCAATTGGTTCATCAGAATCGAGTTGGAAATGAGATCAAGAACAAAATCTACAAAATGGTTAACTCAAGATAAATCAAGGAATCGCCTCGATTCGATGAAGAACAATAGATTAGATGACGTTATACTCCAAAACACCTTTGGACAGAACAAAATCGGCCAAGATCACGAAACCTTCGATTCATACCTTGGTGTCACCGACGAGGGAAAAGAAAAAGAGTGGAAATGATGAATCACGATTCATACCTCGTATTGTTTGAGTTATAATAGTTTGGTTTCATATGATCGAGATATCATTGAACTGTTGAGTTTGATTGGTTGGTTATATCGGTTGTTGTTTCTTATCGAACGTATTGTTAATTGATTATTGCATTAGGTTTTGATAAGTGATCATTGATGATTAACCGTTGGGCTACGGTTTAGATGGGAGAATGCATGGATCGCCTTGGTCGGGGATGAGGAGCTTGTAGATGAAGACGAAGGGATTGGTAACGACATCGGTGTATCGGTATCGAGGCAAGTTATGCTTGCTCAGTTCATAATGTTTAATAAATGATTTTGATTTCACTTCATTTATGATTCATATAGCAATGATGTTATGAATATGAATTGTCGGGATGATGGTATGTATAGTTTGCTTGAACTGGGATAAATCATAATGTGTATGATTTAAAGATGTCTAGTGGAAATGGAGATGTGAATTATCTTTGGTCTATTATGTGAAATGTTGAATAACGAGGATAGTTTACTGTGCCGATATTGATCTCGAGGTGGTGGATTGTTGATAGTGATGAACTGTACTTCATTCCGGACTATTCGTATAATTGCGTACTCGTTCGGGAATGTTGGCCGTGGAGGTTAGTGTCTCCGACTTGAGGTAAATCTAATATTGCCAAATTATGATAATTATCATGTTGCATTGCTGTATATGTGTGTGTTGATGCTTCATGTGATGAGTGTGCATCATTGTTTGGTATATTTTGTGATGTGCTCTTTCTTTGAACTGTAATTGTTAGGCCGATGTGTTGAGGGATAAGACCTAAATGGCACCCACGTTCCGGAGTATTCCTGTGTAGATGTTTCCGTGACCCTTGGTTGCGACCTTGGGGTATTTTGTGATTGTATGTACAGTGTTGCGGGATAAAACCTGAATGGTACCCACGTCGGGAGTATTCCCGAGTAGATGCTTCTGTGACCCTTGGCTGTGGCCTTGGGAGTTTATGTGATAATTTTGTATGCATTGTTGAGCATTCTGTGAACTGTTGTCTGACGGGGATACTACATTATGGCCGTGTCGGTCTTTAATGATCGAGTTATTGTTGCCCACTTAGGAAGTCTTCTGATCCTTGTTCGATATGTGTTTCTTCGAGCTTCATTGAATGTTGTATCGTGACATATCTGGAGTCAAATACGTTCCGATCGGTCATGTGTAGGATTTTCAGGGCGGGCACGTGTAGCATGTGTTGGTTTCGACCTCATATTGAACCGTGCACATAAGATGTACTTCGTGAGGCTGATTAGGTACGAGACCAAACGTGTATTTGATCGATACCCGTGGGTGGCTTACAGAGATATTTCCGGATCGGGCGTATCGTGACGTCCATCTTGAGTCATATTGATTGGTCGTTCATGTATATGTTGGATGATTTTATTCTCTCGTGTATCTGTCCCCGTGGTCCTTTATTGATCTTGTTAGAGTTCACCATATTGTTAGTAATCTCGTTTGTTATTGATCCTTGTCGATATCGTTTGGAATTCACCATATCGTTGGTAATCTCGTTTGTTATTGATCCTTGTTGATCTCGTTTAGAATTTACCATATCATTGGCAATCTCGTTTGTTATTGATCCTTATTGATCTTGTCGGAGTTCACCATATTGTTGGTAATCTCATTTGTTATTGATCCTTGTTGATCTCGCTTGGAGTTCACCATACCGTTGGTAGTCTCGTTCGTCATTGATCCTTGTTGATCTCATTTGGAGTTCACCATATCGTTGTTAATCTCGCTCGTTATTAATCGCTTATTCCCCTTGCTTGGAGTTACCATAGCGTTGGTATTCTTGGCCGTTGTTGATTCTTTACTGATATCGTTTGGAGTTCACCATATCGTTGGTATTCTTAGTCGTTGTTGATTCTTCATTGATCTTGTTTGGAGCCTACCTTATCGTTGTGATTCCCGCTAGTCGTTGACCCTTTATTGATCTTGTTGGGGTTACCATATCGATGGTATTCTCGTCTGTTGATGGTTCTTTGTTGATCTTGTGTGGAGTTATCATGTCAATGATATTCCCATTTTGATGCATTTGTTGTTTATTATTATTGATTGTGTGGGCATTCATACCTTGTATTGATATCTGGTACTTGCCATTGTTTCGGAGAAATTGATCTACAGATGTATCGTGTGTTATTGGTTTTATCAGAATTGGGATCCGATTGTGCGATCCAGCGGACAGAATTGGACATGGACAGATTATTCCATATTGGAGATATATTTATGTTTGAGAATCTTGGTATCGTTTTGAATACAGTACAGATGGTTATTTTGAATTCATTCATCTCTTGAGAATGCGAAGTGTGGATTGAGATAAAGGTTGGTTCGATATGAGTTTCTACGAATTGGTAAGGTTACTACGATGAGATTATATTGGAAGTATTCTTACCTTGTGGATACATTGATATGTAATTGTTTATGTTGATGTGATTGATATCAATGTTGAGTATTGTGGCTGACCCCATCATGGACTTTATCTTTTAGGTACTCGGAGATCGAGCTAGTAGCGGTCGCGAAGGGATGAGCTTTCCGTGATACTGGCTATGGCATGGTTATTGGGATTCGAGTATCATTTTTGGTTTTTATGATTCCGCTGCAAATGTATGTCCTTCTGTGTTTATATCCGCTGCGTGTGCATCTTTAAATGGCTTTCGGTATTTTACCAGCTCGTGTGTACTTTCAAAATGACCTTTTGGTATCCTTGCCTTGTACTTTTAAATGGTATTTTATGACGGTATCTGGGAACTATATTTCGAAAAATATTTGAGTATTTAAAATATCACCATATTCGCCTCTTTGGCGTTTTTGAAACATTTGCGAAAATGAGTTTTTAGCCTTGTGGGCTCCGGCACGGGGCCCACGAAGCTGTAATATTCCCGGGTGGTTTTGGGGGTGTTACAGAAGATGGTATCGGAGCTTGGGTTTCGTAAAACACGGGCATGTGTGTTATGTGGCTCTACCGATACGGTAGTAGCGTGACTTTTGAAAACAATTTTTCTGACTTGTGAGTCAAACTGATTTTTGGAAGTTCCAAATTCTCGAAATGTTTTCTAATTGCTATATTTGCGATGCCGGTGTGTTGTTACTGTGTTGTGGCTTTGTATGGGAGTCGTATGCTAGTATCACGGGAGATCATCGACTTCACGGACTTGTAAGTATGTTCTTTCAGTTATTTGGTTTTGATGATGATTATTTGAGCATGGTGGCGTGATTTTAAGATATTTCGGGATTGAGATATTGATTATAGGATGTTAAGTTTCGAGGACGAAACTTATTTAAGTGGGAATATATGTAATATCCTAGAATTTCGCTACGATTTTTTTACAATTGTTTTATCTGAGTTGTACTGTACAGAGTGGGACCGATGCAGCATGGATGAATAATTTTGGGAACTGTGACAGTTGTACCAGTATATCTATCGAGGTTATTTTCAATTCTAGGATATTACATGCTTGATATATTTTTCGATGTCGGATATACTGTATGAGTATTTGTATAATTGTCGTACTGGGTCGACCATTTTCAATTGAGGATATCGTGCATCAGGTGTATCATATGAGAATGTCATCAGAACGAGTATATGTATTCAATGTGTCGCGTGTATGTGTTGTAATACCCGTGATTTTCTTTTTCGGTAATTTTTCGTTTTTGGGATTTTTCTAGTTTCCAGAACTCGCTTGCGACCGTTTTGACATTTTGACAATGTTTTGTTCTTCGTGTTTGGTCATCCGAGTTCGTTTCGGTATCGTTTTGTCGAGTTCTGTACTTTTTGGCGACTTTTCCGCACTTGAGTTCGATTCTTGCGAATCTCGTCAAAGCTGTTGTTTCGACTTTCTCGTAAGTTCATTTAATGTTATTATTCATGTTGCGAGCTTTGGCTTGGTGTTTCGATCACGTATCGTGATTTTCGGGCGTTTTGGGCCATTTTCGTAATTTCCCAAAGTTTGGGGTAATTACTTTCCGTTGTCGAATTTCGAGCCTTTGGGTGGTCGGAATCGTGTGTTCTCTTAGTGCTCGGATTCGTCTTTGCGAGTACTTCGTAATCGTATCTTCGATTCGTACTTAGGTTCGGGTTTCGGGGTCGTTCGGGCCGTCGGAATTGGTCCCGACCGAGTCATGGCCAGGCGAGCTCGGGCCAGGCCAGCCCTGGCCGAGTAACGTACGTTAGTGCTCGGCCGTTACGTACGTAAGGCCCTGGCCGGTAACGTACGTAGCGGCGATTTGGGGCGATGTTGACTTCGGTTACGTCGTAACCCTTGGCGATTACGTACGTAACGGCCGTGATCGGCTTATAAAAGGCACAGCTGCGTTTTCTTGACCATTTCTCATTCTTTTTCTTCCCGTACGTGGCTGTGGGTGTGTGAATCATCTAGAGATGTTGTTGGACGATGAATACATGAAGTTTTGAGGTTCATATCATCAATCATCCGTCCTATAACATCCTCCGATCTACCGAATCAGGTCAGATTTCCTAGAAATCTAGTTTTGGGGAATTTGGGTATTTTGGTTGTTTTCGTCCGATTAATCCGATTTAACTTAGGATTATGATGGATTGATGAATATTTAGATGTATTATATCATTTCCTTTATTATTCCATGGTTGGATCGTATCGATTCGTTGTTTTGGTCGAGTTCTTGGTCGACGCCTTGAAGGTGTCCGGTAGTATGTCATTCAGGGGTTTTCGGGCGTTCTACGAATATCCTTCCTCGTATGATTGTTGATTTATGGATTATATATTGTTAGGGTCGAATTCTTGTGAAGAACTCGAGTCGGAACCCTCCCGTTCGTTGTCTTCTTCGGGGTCCGAGCTTCCCGGTTGAATCGTGTTCTTCGGAGTGTTCGGTAGCGTTCATTAAGTCGAGCTTTCCCGTTGCTCCGCGTGCGTTGGACTTGAGGCGAGTATCTCGTCTATATTCTTTATACTTTGAGAATGTGATGTGTCGTGAATTTAACGTGGACTCGTTAGTGACGGTATATTTAACCGTAACTTACTTTAAATGAAGATGTGATTTTATGAAGGTAATTACCAACATAAACTTTAGTTTCAAGAATAATGATAACTACCTCTTCATGTTATTTTGTGATTAAAATAAATACTAGAAATGAGTAGTTAACTGAAGAATTGTGGAATCGCGTAATACTTGTATTATTTGCTCGTTGGCCTTTTTCTGAATGATGGTTTCTTTGTGGATGTTGTGCCCTTGTTGAAGTTATGATGCGTTAACCTATGTGTTACGTGGTTGCGGTTGTGGTGAATATTATACCTTTCTTATTGTGTATAGTAGAGAGTTGAGATGTTATCCGGGTAGGGGTCCCGTCGAGGCCTCCGGAGGCGCGTGCTTGCGAGTACGGCCGGACGTGCGTTGTGACCATAAGGTTATCAATTCGGGTAGGTGCAGGGAGGGCTCGAGAATCGACACTTGCGAGTGCGATGTCATGATAACTTATGGGCGTATTTGAATGATGTTATCCGGGTAGGGTCCGTCGAGGCCTCCGGAGGCGCGTGCTTGCGAGTACGGCCAGATGTTACGATTTGACCATAAGGTTATCTAATCGGGTAGGTCTGGAGAGGGCTCCGAGAATCGTCACTTGCGAGTGCGATGTCAAGATAACTTATGGGTGTGTTCGAGTTTATTCTTGATGGCTAATCCGGGTGGGACCCTTCGGGCCAAGGAGACGCGTTTGATTTGTTGATTTGATATTTCTGAATTGTTTATGTTTTGAATCTTGAATCCCGATTATGTTGGTGAATATGGTTTTGGTCTTGAGGTTTGAGTTTAGAATAAAATCATTTGTATGATTTTGAAAGAAAACCTTTTGAAAAGGAAAAACATTCATATTTCAGGATTTTACACTGAGACCCCCGAAGTCTCTAAATAATCTCTTACAATGATTTTGGAGTAATCCCCATGGTTCGTTTTAAAGGAATAAATTTTCAAAAGACTTTAGACTCGGGGATCGTGTTACTACCTTGTCGAAATGTTATTTTCATAACGGTTGTATTCTTGATGTATAATTGTATAGCTTGGTTACTTGCTAGCGATTCCATCGCTAACCCTCGTTGGGGATTATGTTATTTATTCCGGTGTTACATTTGGAGAGTGAGCAACCACGGGATTGGCTCGGAGGATGATGCAATGCAACGATACTAGTCACGCTTGTAGTCCGTCGTCTGCATCGGTGATATGTCGGTTTGAGTTCTTGTCATCCTTGAGGGATGGACATTTTATGTACTATGTGATCGAGTTGTAATTTAGTTTCATCGGATGTACGGTTATGCTATGTTTTGAGAGACCTAATCGGTCTACGGTATTATGTTTTGGTCAAGTTGACCGCATGTGGGTTTTGATTTGTAGTCTCCCTTTGGTAGCTCCTTGTGGAAAGGGGTCTACGGCGTGTAATATCCCCGAGTAGATTGGGGTGTTACATAAATGGTATCGAGCTTAGGTTTGCGAAAACCTAGGCGGTTGGGTCTAGTTGGGTCTTGTCGAGTCGTGTCTTGTCGGAGTCGTGTCTTGTCGTGTCACCCGGGTGAGCGATTGTGAACAAGCGAGATCATTGCGATCCGTTGTGATCAATTGTGGTTCGTTGTGATTAGTATCGTGTTGCGGCCATTATCTCCGTGCGGCTCTGTGGCGTAAGTCTCCTCCTTTATGTGAGGTACCGTATTTCATGTTTTTACGTGTGCGAATTAAATGTGATGTGTGTCCTTATTTACACGGTGTTGTGTAAGGGAGTTGTATTCGATGCTTGTGACGCACGGTATACGGATATATTTGGACGTATTGATGTTTTGACTTTGAACCGCCGTGTGGGTGGTATGTTGTGAAATCTGTGAACCTTGATGGGTTTCGAAAGTGTGCCGACGATTGATTCGGTGAAAAGCTCAAATGATAGTCTGGATATATGTTTTAACTTGATGCGCCGAAATGTGTTTGGTTGAATTTGTGATTTTGTTTGTCGTTTGAGCGGTGGTTTTTAGTTCGATCGGTTTGTTTGGACTATCGTAATTATTCCAGCGGGTAGATTTGAGAATATATTTTTGAGGGGCCATAAGGGTCGGAACATTTTTGAGAAAGTTGATTTTGAAAATATTTTTATGGTTCGATTAAACCAGCAGCCCGTATGAATTTTGAAATAGGTCGAGTTTTGACAGAGTTAATCCTGTATTTTCAAATGACACCATCAGGCGGTATGAGGAAAAATGTATTTTAATGTATTTCGGGCACTGCAAAATATTACCGTCACCTTCGGTTGAGACCAAAAGAATTTTGAAAAATTTCTGTTATATGTTTGTTATGTTGTTTTGCCGTCGGAAAATTTTCTGATACCTTTCTTTGTTACAATTCTATAGGTGATCATTTTCTGTTGCTCAATCTCTATCGACCTAATCATATGGTCCGTCTGTGACGATCGTGAACCCTAATTGCGATATCAGTATTGCACTTAGTTGCTTCACCTGTGTGGATATTATTGACGTATTATATATTGTCACAATTCTTGTTAGCAAGTTATGGGTGTACGCCCAGATACGATGATTTCATAGTTCGGTTTAATTGTGTTGTTTCTTTGACGTTATCCGGATGTGGTAATTGAATGTCTTGTACATGGTTTTCAAACGAGACAGAGATGATAATAGATTCGTAGTTTTGATCAAACTTTTCTTTTCTAAAATTCGCTTCACAAATTTTTCAAATTCAGAATTTTAAAATGCTATCATTTGGACAAGCACCTTGAAAAAAAAATTGTTTTTAAAATATTACCCATATTCGACCCGATGATATGTTTGTGGTTTTGACCGTGATAAACTTGGTAAAGGTCGTACATTATGTTAACATGGCTAAGTGAATGATTTATGAATTTGAATTCTGTCGTTGCAGTGATGGTTCATGTATTCGTGTTACAACTCGGAATGAGTATTTTATTGTGTTATTGTTGGTTGCTCTATATTGATTATGTGGTGGTTGTTTTGGTTGTTTCGATCGGTTGCCCATTCAGTATGCCGAGAGGTCGAGGTCGTGGTAACCCTCCGCGCGACCAGGATCGTACTACCGGTAATGGAATTAGTCGGTGTGTTGCTCGTGCTCCAACAGTGGCGGACTGAGATGACACATTTAGCTCAGGTGGTTCAGCGTAACCATACTGCGAATGAGGATGTTGGATCGACTCGGTGGCTTAGAGAAGTGCTTCGTATGCGTCCCCCTCGCTTTGCAGGAGCGGGTGATACTTTGGGCTGGGACGGTTGGCTTATCCAATTGGAGAAGATTTTCAAGGCGATTGGTTGTCCCGAGGAGCGGAGGATTCCTATCGCTCAGTTCCTTCTCGTTGATGACGCCGCTAACTGGTGGGAGGCCGTTGAGCCTCAAGATCATGCTGTTACTTGGGAAGAGTTCAAGAAGTTGATGGAAGCGGAATTTTGCCCGAGGCCGATTCGAGAGCAGAGGATCCAAGATTTTTACCTAGCCGAGCCACAGGATGTACCCGTGTCACAGGCTATTGTCGATTATAGTCGACAGCTCGCCTTTGTGAAGAATCAGGTGAGGACCGAGGAGGACAAGATCCGTCATTTTGATATGCGGATGAGACCAGAGATTCGACAGTACATGTCGGGTTTCACTTGTGCTACTTTGAGAGAGTATCAGAATCGAGCCATGGCGTACGAGATGGCATCGTTATCTACTGGGCCTTCGCATGAGTCGAAGAGACAGAGGACGTCTGGAGATTTTTCGGACGGTGCAAGAGACGGAAATTCTTCTCATCGAGTTTCGCGTAGTCGTACGGCGAAACCTTCAATTTCTTCGTTCGGTGGAACCAAGAGTTCCAAGTTGTCTTCTTTGACTCCTAGTCAGACTGGGAGGTGCTTTAACTGCAATGTTGTCGGTCATGTGCAAGCTAATTGTCCTTCGCAACGGATTACTTGTTATAATTGTGGACTCGAGGGCCACAGAGTTCAGTATTGTGAATTATTCCATGAAGTTTCCGAGAATCGTGTTTCGGCATCGGTATCGGGATCGGTTCGTCGGGACCGTTGAGATTTTTTCGGCCGTGCTTTGTTGTTTGTGACTTCACTTTTTTTTTAGTTTAAGTTTCGGGACGAAACTTTTTTTTAGAGGGGTAGAATGTAATACCCGTGATTTTCTTTTTCGGTAATTTTTCGTTTTTGGCATTTTTCTAGTTTCCAGAACTTGCTTGCGACCGTTTTGACATTTTGACAATGTTTTGTTCTTCGTGTTTGGTCATCCGAGTTCGTTTCGGTATCGTTTTGTCGAGTTCTGTACTTTTTGGCGACTTTTCCGCACTTGAGTTCGATTCTTGTGAATCTCGTCCGAAACTGTTGTTTCGACTTTCTCGTAAGTTCATTTAATGTTATTATTCATGTTGCGAGCTTTGTCTTGGTGTTTCGATCACGTATCGTGATTTTCGGGCGTTTTAGGCCATTTTCGTAATTTCCCAAAGTTTGGGGTAATTACTTTCCGTTGTCGAATTTCGAGCCTTTGGGTGGTCGGAATCGTGTGTTCTCTTAGTGCTCGGATTCGTCTTTGCGAGTACTTCGTAATCGTATCTTCGATTCGTACTCAGGTTCGGGTTTCGGGGTCGTTCGGGCCGTCGGAATTGGTCGGCGAGTCATGGCGGCGAGCTCGGGCCAGGCCCTGGCCGAGTAACGTGCGTTAGTGCTAGGCCGTTACGCACGTAAGGGCGATTACGTACGTAAGGCCACGGCCGTAACGTAGCGGGCAGCGATTTGGGGCTGACTGGTTACGTGACGCATTACGTCGTAACCATGGCGATGTCGTGCCGTGATCGGCTTATAAAAGGCCCGGCGTTTTCTTCAGCCATTTCTCATTCTTTTTCTTCCCGTACGCGGCTGTGGGTGTGTGAATCATCTAGAGATGTTGTTGGAAGATGAATACATGAAGTTTTGAGGTTCATATCATCAATCATCCGTCCTATAACATCCTCCGATCTACCGAATCAGGTCAGATTTCCTAGAAATCTAGTTTTGGGGAATTTGGGTATTTTGGTTGTTTTCGTCCGATTAATCCGATTTAACTTAGGATTATGATGGATTGATGAATATTTAGATGTATTATATCATTTCCTTTATTATTCCATGGTTGGATCGTATCGATTCGTTGTTTTGGTCGAGTTCTTGGTCGACGCCTTGAAGGTGTCCGGTAGTATGTCATAGAGGGGTTTTCGGGCGTTCTACGAATATCCTTCCTCGTATGATTGTTGATTTATGGATTATATATTGTTAGGGTCGAATTCTTGTGAAGAACTCGAGTCGGAACCCTCCCGCTCGTTGTCTTCTTCTGGGTCCGAGCTTCCGGTTGAATCGTGTTCTTGAGTGTTCGGTAGCGGTCATTAAGTCGAGCTTTCCGTTGCTCGCGTGCGTTGGACTTGAGGCGAGTATCTCATCTATATTCTTTATACTTTGAGAATGTGATGTGTCGTGAATTTAACGTGGACTCGTTAGTGACGGTATATTTAACCGTAACTTACTTTAAATGAAGATGTGATTTTATGAAGGTAATTACCAACATAAACTTTAGTTTCAAGAATAATGATAACTACCTCTTCATGTTATTTTGTGATTAAAATAAATACTAGAAATGAGTAGTTAACTGAAGAATTGTGGAATCGCGTAATACTTGTATTATTTGCTCGTTGGCCTTTTTCCTGAATGATGGTTTGCTGTGGATGTTGTGCCCTTGTTGAAGTTATGATGCGTTAACCTATGTGTTACGTGGTTGTGGTTGTGGTGAATATTATACCTTTCTTATTGTGTATAGTAGAGAGTTGAGATGTTATCCGGGTAGGGGTCCCGTCGAGGCCTCCGGAGGCGCGTGCTTGCGAGTACGGCACGTGCGTTGTGACCATAAGGTTATCAATTCGGGTAGGTCCGGGAGGGCTCGAGAATCGACACTTGCGAGTGCGATGTCATGATAACTTATGGGCGTATTTGAATGATGTTATCCGGTAGGGTCCGTCGAGGCCTCCGGAGGCGCGTGCTTGCGAGTACGGCCAGATGTTACGATTTGACCATAAGGTTATCTAATCGGGTAGGTCTGGAGAGGGCTCCGAGAATCGTCACTTGCGAGTGCGATGTCAAGATAACTTATGGGTGTGTTCGAGTTTATTCTTGATGGCTAATCCGGGTGGGACCCTTCGGGGCCAAGGAGACGTTTTGACTGTTGATTTGATATTTCTGAATTGTTTATGTTTTGAATCTTGAATCCCGATTATGTTGGTGAATATGGTTTTGGTCTTGAGGTTTGAGTTTAGAATAAAATCATTTGTATGATTTTGAAAGAAAACCTTTTGAAAAGGAAAAACATTCATATTTCAGGATTTTACACTGAGACCCCCGAAGTCTCTAAATAATCTCTTACAATGATTTTTGGAGTAATCCCCATGGTTCGTTTTAAAGGAATAAATTTTCAAAAGACTTTAGACTCGGGGATCGTGTTACTACCTTGTCGAAATGTTATTTTCATAACGGTTGTATTCTTGATGTATAATTGTATAGCTTGGTTACTTGCTAGCGATTCCATCGCTAACCCCTCGTTGGGGATTATGTTATTTATTCCAGGTGTTCTGACTGGAGAGTGAGCAACCACAGGATTGGCTCGGAGGATGATGCAATGCAGCGATACTAGTCACAGTTGTAGTCTGTCGTCTGTCAGTGATATGTCAGTTTGAGTTCTTGTCATCCTTGAGGGGATGGACATTTTATGTACTATGTGATCGATTTGTAATTTAGTTTCATCAGATGTACGGTTATGCTATGTTTTGAGAGACCTAATCGGTCTACGGTATTATGTTTTGGTCAAGTTGACCGCATGTGGGTTTTGATTTGTAGTCTCCCGCCTGGTAGCTCCTTGTGGAAAGGGGTCTACGGCGTGTAATATCCCTGAGTGGATTGGGGGTGTTACATGTGTTCGGTATATTGAGATGGCAGACAGGAGCAGAAATGGCTAAGTATGAAAACCACTACGTACGTTTAGCATATGAGCTTACGTACGTAATGGTGCAAACATAGCATACGCTAAGAAGAGGAGCTTACGTACGTAACTAGGCGAGCTTAACGTACGTTAGGTATAGTACATAACGTATGTTATGAAGAGAATCGAATAGGTCCGAGCCGTGGGCCCAGTGTTGGCAGCTTTTGGTGTGGATGTGGACAGGCGAGTCAACATTAAGCTTTACGTACGCTAAGAACAACTCATTACGTACGTAAGCGAGCATGATACTGTAGCAAGTCAACATCTACATTACGTACGTTATGGCAAGGAAATTACGTATGTAATGCATACCATGAAATGAAGCAGTGAGCTTTGGATGCCGATAACGTACGCTATGTAGCACATGTAGCGTACATTAGGAACTCTTACATACGTTAATGATGGGTGTTAATGTACGTAACATGCTGGGCAGATTATATATTAAGATCGGTCTTTCATTTGCTCTCGAGAGGAAACATATCCTTTCCTCCCAAACTTCATTCCTCTTCACTCCTAATCCTATTTCCGACTCTTATACCTTGGTTAAGACCTTGATGAGTTGATTTGAAGTTTGAGGTTTGGAATCCTTGATGTTTCTTGAAGTGTTTGATCTTTGTGGTTCTTCTTCAAGAGGTATGTTGACAAACTCCTCTCTTTGATTAGAATTTTGATATTATTGTTGATGTCTTCTTCGTATGATGATGGTTATGGTATTGTTGTTGTGACTCTTGAGGTTATATGAATTGTATATTGAAGAACAAAATGATATATGCCTTGGATTAAGAACTAGATGCTAGAATACATCGGATTACGTCGTTTTATTGGATACAAACATGATTATGGATTAATTCATGTTCTTGAAGAACTCTTGAGTTATGTATGTTGTGATTCTATGGAGATTGGAAGGATTGTGGTTAATTTAGGTATATCATTGTTCGTGATAATAAACGGTAATTAGTTTTCTATGAATTTACGAATATGAACAAGAAGTAACCTTACCGTAATTAAGGTTGAAGTCGGAATTGAGAATGTTAAACTTGATTGATTATCGAATTTCGGCTTGTATTTATATTGTTTGAGTTATAATGGTTTTGTTTCGTATGATCAAGATATCATTGAATCGTTGAGTTTGATTGGTTGGTTTAATCGGTTGTTGTTTGTTCTCGAACGTATTGTTAATTGATTATTGCATTAGGTTTCGACAAGTGATCATTGATGATTAACCGTTGTGCTGCGGTTGAGATGGGAGAATGCATGGATCACCTTGGTCGGGGCTGAGGAGCGTGTAGATGAAGGCGATGGGATTGGTAACGGCATCGCCGTATCGGTATCGAGGAAAGTTATGCTTGCTCAGTTCATAATGTTTAATAAATGATTTTGATTTCACTTCATTTATGATTCATATAGAAATAATGTTATGAATATGAATTGTCGGGATGATGGTATGTATAGTGTGCTTGAACTGGGATAAATCATAATGTGTATGATTTAAAGATGTCTAGAGGAAATGGAGATGTGAATTATCTTGGTCTATTATGTGAAATGTTGAATAACGAGGACAGTTTACCGTGCCGACATTGATGTCGAGGTGGTGGATTGTTGATAGTGATGAACTGTACTTCATTCCGGACTATTCATATAATTGTGTACTCGTTCGGGAATGTTGGCCATGGAGGTTAGTGTGTCCGACTTGAGGTAAATCTAATATTGCTAAATTATAATAATTATCATGTTGCATTGTTGTATATGTGTGTGTTGATGCTTCATGTGATGAGTGTGCATCATTGTTTGGTATATTTCGTGATGTGATCTTTCTTTGAACTGTAAATGTTGGGCCGATGTGTTGAGGGATGAGACCTAAATGGCACCCACGTTCTGGAGTATTCCTGTGTAGATGCTTTCGTGACCCTTGGTTGTGACCTTGGGGTATTTTGTGATTGCATGTACTGTGTTGCGGGATAAAACCTGAATGGTACCCATATCCGGAATATTCCCGAGTAGATGCTTCCGTGACCCTTGGCTGCGGCCTTGGGAGTTTATGTGATAATGTTGTTTACATTGTTGAGCATTCTGTGAACCTTGTCTGACGGGGATACTACATTGTGGTCGTGTCGGTCTTTCATGATCGAGTTATCGTTTCCCACTTGGGAAGTCTTCTGATCCTTGTTGGATATGCTTTTCTTCGAGCTTCGTTGTCATGTTGACATATCTGGATTCAGATACGTTCTAATCGGCCATTTGTAGGATTTTCACGGCGGGCACGTGTAGCATGTGTTGGTTTCAACCTCATATTGAACCGTGCACACGAGACGTACTTCGTGAGGCTGATTAGGTACGAGACCAGACGTGTATTTGATTGATACATGTGGGTGGCTTGTATACGGACACATTCCCGGATCGGGCATATCGTGACATCCATCTTGAGTCATATTGATTGGTTGTTCATAGTCCATGTATAATCGAATATGTTCGATGGTCGGGTTTGTCTTAGAAATCCCATATATGTGATTTGTATATGTTGGAAGTTTTTAATCTCTCGTGTATTTGTCCCTGTGGTCCTTTATTGATCTTGTTGGAGTTCACCTTATTGTTGGTAATCTTGTTTGTTATTGATCCTTGTCGATCTCGTTTGGAATTCACCATATCGTTGGTAATCTCGTTTGTTATTGATCCTTGTTGATCTCGTTTAGAATTCACCATATTGTTGATAAACTCATTTGTTATTGATCCTTATTGATCTTTTCGTAGTTCACCATATTGTTGGTAATCTCATTTGTTATTGATCCTTGTTGATCTCGCTTGGAGTGCACCATACCGTTGGTAGTCTCATTCGTCATTGATCCTTGTTGATCTCGTTTGGAGTTCACCATATTGTTGTTAATCTCGCTCATTATTAATCCCTTATTCCCCTTGCTTGGAGTTACCATAGCGTTGGTATTCTTGGCCGTTGTTGATTCTTTACCGATATCGTTTGGAGTTCACCATATCGTTGGTATTCTTAGTCGTTGTTGATTCTTCATTGATCTTGTTTGGAGCCTACCTTATCGTTGTGATTCCCTGTAGTCGTTGACCCTTTATTGATCTTGTTGGGGTTACCATATCGATGGTATTCTCGTCCGTTGATGGTTCTTTGTCCATCTTGTGTGGAGTTATCATTTCAATGATATTCTCGTTTTGATGCATGGGTTGTATATTATTATTGGTTGTGTGAGCATTCATACCTTGTATTGATATCCGGTACTTGCCATTGTTTCGGGCAATTGATCTACAACTGTATCGTGTGTTATCGGTTTTATCAGAATTGGGATCCGATTGTGCGATCCAGCAGACAGAATTGGACATGGACAGATTATTCCATATTGGAGATATATTTATGTTTGAGAATCTTGGTATCGTTTTGAATACAGTACAGATGGTTATTTTTGAATTCATTCATCCCTTGAGAATGCGAAGTGTGGATTGAGATAAAGGTTGGTTTGATATGAGTTACTACGAATTGGTAAGGTTACTATGGTGAGATTATATTGGAAGTATTCTTACCTTGTGGATACATTGATATGTAATATTTTATGTTGATGTGATCGATATCATTGTTGAGTATTGTGTCTAACCCCGTCGTGGGCTTTATCTTTTAGGTACTCGGAGATCGAGCTAGTAGTGGTCGTGAAGGGATGAGCTTTCCGGTGATACTGGCTATGGCATGGTTATTGGGATTCGAGTATCCTTTCTGGATTTTATGATTCCGCTGCAAATGTATTTTCTTCTGTGTTTATATCCGCTGTGTGTGCATCTTTAAATGGCGTTCGGTATTTTACCAGCTCGTGTGTACTTTCAAAATGACCTTTTGGTATCCTTGCCTTGTACTTTTAAATGGTATTTTATGATGGTATCTAGGAACTGTATTTCAAAAAATATTTTAGTATTTAAAATATCACCGTCTTCGCCTCTTTGGCGTGTTTGAAATGTTCGCGAAAACGAGTTTTTAGCCTCGTGGGCTCCGGCGCGGGGCCCACAGTGTTGTAATATCCCCGGGTGGTTTTTGGGGGTGTTACACCAAATCAGAAAAATCAAACCCGATTTGAATATCAAAATCACTAACCCTCAAACCCGGCCCGAACTCATGGCCGAACCCAAATCGGAAACTCACATACATACCCGAATTCAGTAATCCCGACTGACTCCAAATCTGACTAGAATTGGACCTTCATCACCTTGGCCGTGAGCTGCCGCCACACCGAGCCGCACCTACACCTACGCGCCGTAGAGTACTGCGAGCCCATCGCCGCTCGAGCCGTCCAGTTCGCGGCGGGTCTGTGCAGGAGCTTCTTTCGGCGTGTATGCACATGGCGTTTGTGAGTGTATGTTGTCTGCAAGTTTTTTTGCTATCGGCCGAGAGGAATTTTAGAGGGTGGAGGACCGATTTGTGGTGATGTATAGAGAGGGAGAGAAGACTCTCTCTCTCTCTCTCTCGAGAGAGAGAGAGAGAGAGAGAGAGAGAGAGAGAGAGAGAGAGAGAGAGAGAGAGAGAGAAAGAGAGAGAGAGAGAGAGAGAGAGGTGAAGAGAGAAGTGAGAAATGAGAGTTCTATCGGCTGACCTGTGAGGAAGAAGGGTTTTTATACCCGGTATTTCTTAGGGTTATTCAATTGAGCCTCCAGAAATTTATATACTTCGATCGAGCCCCAGCCCCTTCAGTTTTAGCCCCTAACTCTTCATTCTTGCAATTTTACCCCAGTCATGTTTCAACATATAAAAATAGGCCCTTTTACTACTTTGACTTTTTCAATTAATTATGTTTCAATTCCATATTTAATTTATTTATTGTATTTTACTAATGAATTGTTATTAGTTATTCTTGTAGATAATAACAAGGATTTTCGGGTATAGGAATTTGTGAGTCGAGTTTTCTGTATTTCATCCCGTTCAAGATACATACATCAGGTGGGAGTTTTACGCTATCACTTTAATTACTTTTATTGGACTATGTAGGTAATAACTGTAATATCAGTTCATATTATGCATGCTAGACTCATGTTATACGTGACAAACAGTTGATCACAAAATATATACTACGTTATTCATGCTTGATTCATGTTATACCTCTCAGATTCAGATTCTATTATTACATCATTCTTATTATTCTATGACTCCATGAGATTGTATATTATTGTGATATTGTGTAATTTCCTACGAGCTGAAGGAAGCTCACCCCCACCTTATATTCTAAACGTCAAGTTAATTGGAATGACGGTGGACGAATTGCGAGGTTACGAGGCATATGATGAAGTTCTATTTTTCTTATTTTAGATTTTAAATTCAAGTATTGGTGAAACAATTTTATTGATATATATTTGATTAAATATTCTGCTATAAATTTATCCAATCATGTTTTGACACTTATGTTTTTTGAATTACTTGACTAAAATTGCTTATTTAAATCCATTACCACTTGTGTGACGATTCGATTTTCTAGGCGAGTAAAATTATCTTAAAAATATATAAATATATATATTTTGATTATTCTTTTATTCTCCAAAATAAATGCCCGGTAAATCGGGGTGTTACATTCAGGTTCACCATATCCATAATTACGCCGGGGAAGGTGACCACCTCCCGCGAACATTACTCCCCGAGATCGGCCACTCCGAAGAGAGCTCACAATCCCGATTACTGTGTACACTTATCCTGGCCAGCGACCTTTTTCTAGCACAGGGTCTATTCATTTTATAGGTTGGCAAGCCTACGGTGATAGGTTCATAAGAATCCAAATAAAAGTTTTTTTGCATGATAATCATTAAAATCATAATTTGCTTGTAAAATATTTCATCAAATTAGAGCAAAGATCAAATCATTTTCGTATAGAAATCCCACCTAGAAAAGTAATAAATGCAAGGAAAATGATTCTCGGCTCTTCTTTACGCTTCATTCTGCTACTCCATCTTTCATAGGAAACAACTAAGTCTAGGGGGCGATCAAGCTTAACGAAGTCTAACGGACTCGATATACATATTTGGACCTTAGGGTTTTGCATTTGACTTACTGACCATATAACATATAGAGCTACTAAAAGCGGTAACCAGTACTCGATTCCGTCACACATCACTTGGTTCGAAAACCATCATCAAACACTTAACATAATCATCAAAAACATAAATGTGCACAAAGGATGGAAAGAATTAGAATTCTGCATTTGTAAATTAATAACTAGACAGTGTCACTTATACCACTGGAAAGCCACTGAAGTCTAGTTTCATGTTCATTTTACGGATCTAAAAAATATTAACCATGGAAAAAGTTATGACCGTTCTCGTAAAATATAGCAAAACTGTCGATTCCGACGAAAATGGGAAAACGTCATATTAATCTAGAGCTCGTTTCTAGCAACGAAAACCCTAAACATGCAAACATTAATCATGCATATCATGCTTATGACACATATAGGAGTCGACATACAAGCAATCTTCTCGACACTACGAACTCCATTTCATAATCTTTTTTGAAAAATAACTACTAACTCATTTTCATATTTCAACACCGAACATTATCAAGCATCATCAACATCAAACATCATCAAATATCTAGCAACACATTTAATCCATATTCGTGATAATTAAAGTTTCGGTCCTAATATAAAAATGACCTAAACGTGATTTAAAAATCCTCAATACATAACATGCTCTTTAGTTACATCAACTATTATCTAACACATAATCAACTTCATAAATCTGACTTCATGTCTTTGTTTTCAAACAATCTTCTAAAACATTATATAAAAATCTAGTATAAACATATCATATACTCCTTTCATACATCATCACAAATATCAAGTCACTTTTAGGCAAACATCAACATTTCAAAAACTAAATGATTCTTCATCTCTTTCAAAATACCAAACATTTTATTAAAATTCCATAAATTCATCATAGCATAATCTCATCAAGTAGAAACATATTGTGTAAGAAAATCATAAGAAAAATAACACATGCTTGAGCTATAAACCCTGATATTTTTGGCCCAAATGACAAAATCAAAGCATGACTAAAACTTGTTTAAACACTCCTAAGTACCTTAGAATCAACTTAGAAACAACATACAAAAGACTAGAACATCAAACCTAAGTTCCTTCATCAACTTTCAATTTTTAAAGTTAGCTAAAAATCGATTTTTACTTGGATGGAAATGAAAAGGAGAAGATAACTTACTTGAATATGAACTTTGATTCAACTTTGGCACAAAAATGGAGCTTGTTAGTGGATTTCCAATGGAAGCTCTTTCAATGGGGGATGGGGCGACCAAGGAGTGATGAAGAGGGAAGTGTTAGGATTGTATACTGCAATTATACTTTATGCTTGTATTACCTTATTTCCCTGTAACTACCTGTACGAGTATTAATTACATTTAATCACATATTTTACATCTTTATTTATGTTATGGTTATGCATATGAAATGTCTAATTATTTTATATTGTTGATAATGTGGTGTGTTGGTATCACGCGGAAGATCACATCATCGGTGCCTTATAAAATAATACAATAGCTTACAACTATATAATTATTAGACAAATTATATGAAATGTTGTAATGTATGCTTGAGATTATTTTGTCTTGACTATTAGCCTAGATTAGCGTATTTGCATACGTTGAGCTGGATCGAAGTGAGAGAGTATATTCTGTACTGACTGTAAGAAGAACGTGAATCCCGAATAATTATTATTTCTTAATTCTAATTATATAATATTTAGTTATGTATTTATAATATTTATTGCTTTGAATTACCATGGGTGGGAGTCGAAGTAATTGACTCAATATGCTTCGTATCTTGGGCAATAATATTATTTACATGATAATTATTATAACTAGAAATCGTGTCCCGACTCGTGCGGGTTGATGATGTCCCATTGAGGAGCTTGATAATGATTATTATATTAAACCCTGCAGGTGGATTTAATTTCGATGTAATAATAAGGTTCGAGTGGTACCAGTCTTGGATAAGAAATTAATTAATTAAAGCTGCCAGTAGCTTAAATTAAACACTCCTGGATGATGGAAGCCATCCTGACAGTGCTGCGACAGCCGTCGAAAGACTGACCGGACCCGGGACAGCTCAAAGAGTTGGAGGATATGGGGTAATTGGTTCTCGTCCTGAGTTCCAGGATCCCAACCTTCCTTGTAAAAATACAATGTAGAGGCCCGCTGAGATCCCACTCCCTACAGACATGCAGCCATCAGCTGAAGAGTTGAAGGCATGGAAGAATAATGAACTGATGAGATATTTTTGTACGCTCATCAGGGACTATGCCATGTTCAACCATATCAAGACTCTAGAAAATGTTGTAAAGGAGTTCTTAAGGATCCTATTAGAAGGAAAGCTCCCTCTACAAATCAAACTGAAATCTAAGCTCCAGAAGGGTGATCAGCTAACTCAACCAGAAGATTAGATTATCGCCTTGGATGTCTCCCAGGAAGGAAGAAACATCCTAGGGACCGAGGCAGAGACTAGTGAGAGGGAACCGAGCATGACCCCTTCCGGAAGTCTTGGAAGCATCAACACCATATGGGCTTCTGATAGCTTTACCTGATTTTTACTATATGATCTCCAATATAATATATCAGATCCAAACAGCATTGTAATCCAAATTATCAATGAAAATACCATTTTACCTCAAAAGATTACATCTCGTGATCCATTGTTGCTTCTTTGATTATGATTTATATTAAAATGTTTTCTAAATATAAAACCTTGATAAGTCTCAAGTTGTAAGACTTGTCTGCGAACAGTTCATATATTAAGTTGTATTCAAATAGGATTACTTCATGTGAGATTTTGACTAAGAGCCAATCATAATTTAAATTGTAATATACTCAGTCCTATAGGATTTATGATTTTATAACATACCTGCGAGCAGTTCAAATTTTTAGTCTAAGTCTCGAAGATCAGATCTTTCGACAAAAGACTTTAAGATAGTCTCATGTTGCTAGAAGTTTTGCCATTATCAAAAAGAGGGAAATTGTTGGGAAAATTTTGTTTTGATAAATGCTACATAAAGCCTGTCCGTACAACCTTTAAATATAGCATGTTCATACAAGCATGTACATACATCGCAAGATCATATAGTGAGACTAGAGTCAAATCCTACAGCTAAGCCTTCAAGATACAGCAAGATGAGGCGTTGGCTACAGCAAAAAATGTTGTAGGTTTTTTACTTAGGAAAAGTAAAACACAAAATCAATAGGACTGAGAAAGAACTTAAAACTATTGTGAAAATAACTTTCTTTATTCATAAAATATTCATGTTTCTAGAGTAGCATTTAATGCTGATAGGATAATATTTAATACGGCTGAAGAGACTACAGACAGAAGAGCATTTAATGCAGATCAAAGATAATGTGTGAAGCATTAAATACAAATCACCTTTAAGCCGCTAATCAGAGTTGTCTCAATCTCACCAATCGGCTAATGGCTACATGTATAATGGATCTATTTCCAAGGTTATAAATAGCCCTAAGAAAGAGGACATTGCTCACACGATAACACACACAAATACGATCATTCTACTGAGAACTGCTTTGGCCAAAGACATGATCTCATCTGCCAATAACCACATAGGACTTATACCTGTTCACTTACAGGAGAAAGAATCCTATCTTGGTATTTATGTAACGCCCCCAAAATTTACCGGAACGTTACAGTGCCGTGAATCCCGTATGGGACCCACAAGGCAAATCTTTAAAACTTTAAAATTTCTCCATTTAAATGATTTTTGAAAGTAGCTCCAGGGTAGTATAAATACGAAACGAAATACTTTGAAAAAAATAAGTCCGCATATATGGCAATTACACAAATGTGGAATGTTTCAGAATTAAATTTAAAGAAACGAAATAACTAGGCTTCTCCCCAACACTTGCTCAAGCCTGACCGGAACCTTCGGGAATGTCCTGCATATATTCAATAAATTTTCCTGACACGACAAATCGTGCCAGCCAGCCTAGGTCAGACAATACGAGCAAAATTCATTGATAGAATCAGATAAATCCACAATACAATATTATTATTCGGTATAGCAATAGATCACATAATACTCAACATTATCTTTTCTACCAGCACAAAAAATCCCAGGGTCGCAACCAAGGACCACAGAAGTATCTACACAGGAATATTCCAGGCGTGGGTACCATTCAGGTTTTATCCCTCAATACGTTTCCATACGGTATATCACACATAAACTCCCAAGGTCGTAACCAAGGGTCACGGAAGTATCTATACAGGAATACTCCGGACATGGGTAAGTAAAACAAACACAAGTTTTGCAAATAGTGACACACATTAAATTTTGGAATTTAATATTAACATAGTCTAAGCAAGGTGTCACTTGTCTTAGTTCTGACGAAAGTAACTTTCTTGATAACATAATGACCCGAATGTCCATGATGGAGAGCTCGACATATTACATATGCTTCGATTAATACCTCATGGCAATAATGACGAATAGCGACAATTACCCCCGTCCCGAAAGGATTCTAAACCTAGTTCGATTCATAATGTTGAACCCAAAATTCTATGTTTAATAACAATGAGAATTGCTTAAATACTCATTCCATCGATTATCAATTTATCACTTCATTTTAACCACAATGTTCTTATAAAATATTTCTACGATGCGACTACTACTATATCCACTTGTAAATCCGCTAATTACTCAAATTCGAAATTCCACCACCCTAGGGTAGAACGGACAAGTACAATTCTGGTGAAATCCTAATATATGTGATTGTTTATCTAATTCGTATTTTGATACCTAATTTATCTTAACAATCCCAACGAGTTTAACAAACGAAAATCGAACAACTAAACACAATCTATTACGTAACTAACTCAATAGCACTGGAAAGGTAGGTTTACTCATAAGGTTACAGTCCAATATAAAATTTTCACAACAAGATATACGAATGCTAGTCCAAGATAGGCTTATATTAAGGTTAGTGCTAGTTTTCCACGGTTCGATTATCGTCAAGAGTTCTAAACTACCCAAAGCACCCAAAATCTGGTACAACATAACTATCATCATCAAAATGGATTCAAAGACTTGCTAAACTTACCTTACTTGACGATGGATGAGAAAGAACAATGAAGAACGATGAATATCGGAAGACAACACCTTCAAAACCTTCTCAAGAACTTGAACAATCCTTTCTACTACGATAATATGAGGCTAGGAAGGCTAGAACTTGAGTGAGGAGGCTGGATGATGATTTTAGAGAGAGAGAGAGAGAGAGACGATTTTTGCTTCGCAAAATGAAAGGGGAAGTGTTGATTTATAATAGCAGGATGTTCCTTACGTAGGTTATATCTGAAGGTTTACGTACGTAAGGCTTCTTACGTACGTTATAGAGAACAAGTTAACGTCCGTAAGGCATGCCCAGAACCCTATTCAAGAAATTACTCCCGACATTACGTACGTAATGGTGTAGTAGCGTACGTAACATTCCTAATGTAATGTACATAATGTTGGCCGATATAACGTACGTTAATATCGGTTGACCTGCCGGTCGTTATCGCGCCGAAAGTTGTCCTAACCACGCAGGGTCAAGATTCGTGTCCGAAGACTGAAGACTTCATTACGTATGTAAGGCCTAAGCTTTAATGTACGTAATGCAATGAGATAGCATACGTAATGCTATACGAATAACGTGCATAAGGTTCGTTTTAATTCACTAAGTTATAATATCACATTTAATCCTTATAACACGACTTTGTTTTAGACTTATCCAGCAATTTCTCGGGGAACAAGATGTTGGCCACCGTCATATTCGCACCGATAATTTCTCAACGACATCAAGGTATGTCACCGTCATATCATAAACATAATAAAATTACATCACAAAAACAAATAAGTGCGGACAAGATTTTATACGTGCCAACGCGGTCTAAACATAACGTATAAAAGTACAAGCATGGCCATGGAGCACATTATCAATCATTAAAAACGAGGTACACAATATTAAACAGCATGGAATACTCGTGGTATTACATACCATCCTCCTTAAAATAGTTTCGTCCCGAAACTAAGAAAATAACTGGGGATGACTCTCCCTCATGCTCGACTCGCTTCTTTGATGCCGTGATGCGACCACTGAACTTTTACAAGAGGTATGGCTTTATTCCTTAGTGTCTTTATGCGTCGATCTAAATTTGCGATTGGCACTTCTCTAAAGGTAGCATCATTAGAAATCTCTGCTTCTTCAAAATTGGTCTTGTAGCTTGGGTCATACACGTACTTCCTCAGTTGAGAGACGTGGAAGCCATTATGCACTCCGTCTAACGATGTCGGCAATTCTAATTGATAAGCGAGTCTACCATCTCGGTCCAATATCTCGAACGGGCCGATGAATCGCGGGCTCAATTTGCCATTCTGGCCGAAACGTCGAATGCCCGGCATTGGCAATACCTTGACCCAAACGTGGTCCCCGACTAGAAATTCTAACGGTCGCTGGCGATCCGTAGCATATGACTTATGGTGGCTCTGCGCTGCTAACATGTGATTTCGAACAATGGAAATTTTCTTAATAGATTCCTGGATCAGATCTAACTCGGTAGCGACGACATCGGAAGCATCATCCCAACATAGGGGAGACTTGCATCTCCTACCATACAAGGCTTCGAAGGGTGCCATGCCTGTGCTTGCGTGCCAGCTATTGTTGTATGAAAACTCCGCTAAACATAGATGTTTCACCCAGTCTTTGCCCTAATCAAGTACGCACGCTCTCAACATGTCCTCCAGGATCTGTATCGTATGTTCTGTCTGTCCATATGTTTGAGGGTGATAGGCTGTGCTGAAATGTAGTTGAGTACCCATAGCCTTGTGGACAGCTTTCCAGAAGCGAGACACATACCTGATGTCTCTATCCGATATGATCACTGAGGGAACGCCATGTAGTTTCACGACTTACCTGATAAAGATGGTGGCCAATTGCTCTGTTACGGTAGTCTCCTGGATCGGGATGAAATGTGCTGACTTCGTCAATCGGTCTACAATGACCCATATCGTATCCTTTCCTCTCGTCGTCATTGGCAACTTAGTGACAAAATCCATTGATATGCTCTCCCATTTTCATTCCGGAATGGGTAAGGGTTGCATGATTCCGGCCGGTCTGCGGTGCTCGATATTCACTTGTTGACACATCATACATCGATCAGCGAATCTTGCTACTTCATGTTTCATGTTTTTCCACCAAAAGCTCTTCCGCAGATCTTTGTACATTTTGCTCACCTCGGGATGCACAGAATAGGGAGTAGAATGAGCTTCCTTCAGTATAGTTTGCTTTAGCTCGTCATTTGGCGGGATACAGATCATGTTCTTAAATCTCACCAAGCCCTCTTGGATCCTATAGTATAAAATAATTCCCCCCTCGGCTCTTGCGCCGATCGCACGTAGTTTGGGGTCTTCCATCTGTGCTAGGCGTATCTTATTCAGCAAGGATGAATGAATATTAATTGAGCACAACTGTCCCTGGCGGTGTTGTATCCATACTTCAATACCATTCCTCCTGAGGTCCTGTTGCAGTTCCGGCTGTACCATTAAACCGGATAGTGTCACCTCTTACGCAGTCTTCCGACTAAGTGTATCTACTACGACGTTGGCCTTCCCAGGGTGATATAAAATCTCCACGTCATAATCCTTGATTAGCCCCAGCAAATGCCTCTAACTCATGTTTAAATTGTTGGAATATTTATTCCACATAATCATAAATAATGTTTTGATGATGAAGTTGCTAAACAAAACAAAAAAACAAAGAGGCGAAGCAAAATGACGAAGAAATTGAAGACGCAAAAAGTTGCAATTTGGACATGCGTAGCGCACGTAAGAGGTGAAGGTTAGCACACGCTAACAAGAGTTATCTGCAGATCAGACAAGTTACGAAGCTACCTGAAGGACTTACATGATGGACTAATGCATGCTAGATATCAAGACTAGCGCACGCTAGAAGGTGAAGATAGTGCACGCTACACATGCAGAATAATGCACGCTATCGAAGGCTATTTTACCGTTATGAAGATATTCAAAAATTGTATGGCGCAAGAAATGACGATATATTAACGCATGCTAAGGAAGAGAGACAGTATCCACTGGACTGAAGCTACAAGCGATAGCGCACGTTAAGGCATGAAGGCTAACAAACAGTAATAAAATCTGGCAGTAACGGCTAGTTGGTTGAAGAAGGCTATAAATACCACATCCTTGGTATTAATCCAAAAAACAACATTGAGCAAAGCATACATACTTGAGATATCATTGTAAATATTATAGATGTTGTTCTTGAGCTTAAATGGAGAGTGATTGAGTGTCATACACAAAATCATACACGAGCGGAAAAAGAAAAGATATGATTGGATTTGGTGTTATTAGGATCAAAGATCCGGCATTGTTAGAATCGCAATCGCTATCTTAGTGATGTTTATCTAGTACCAATAGAAAGGTAGAGTGGTTGATGTAATATCCGAAATTTCTACTATTGTGGTTTAATATTATTTTATCTGAGTTATGTTGTACAGCGTGGAATCTGTACAGTATGGATAAAATAAATGAAGGACTGAAACATCTGTATTGGTATAATTGTCTTACTTGGTCGACAATTGTAGTTGAGGATATTGTGTATCGTATGAGAATATTATTGGAAGTAGTATACGTATTCAGTATGCCGTATGTTCGTATCTAGTATGTTGAGACGTTGGACAAGTATAGCTGAAAATGGCTAAGTGTACCATTATTAGCGCACGCTAATATACATGCCTAGCGCACGCTATCGTGTAGGTTTAGAGCACGCTAATGGTAAAAGATAGCGGACGCTAGTACAGACCAGATCAGAAGGAATCTATGTGTGGACCTGGCCACTTTCGGCGAATGTGCCGACAAGGACAACGAATGTTTGTTGTGAAGGATTAGCACACGTTAATATATATTGTTAGCGCACGCTAATCATATCGGACCAAAGGAATCTTGGCTTTATCAGGTTACTTTCGGCATGTGGGGACACGCGGGTAGGTGCAAACTGTAGCAAGTCAACTATGAGTAGCGCACGCTACGGATGAAAGTTTGCGTGCGCTAAATAGAGGCCTTTACGTACGCTATTGCATGGGCATTGCATACGTAAAACATTTCATGCAGTAGGGCAGTAGCCTCTGGACTGCGATAGCGCATGCTAACAAAGACAGTTAGCGCACGCTAAGTGTGTAACGTACGTTAAATGAAGATGTTAGCGTACGTTAATAATGTAGTGTATATATAAGTGCAGTTGGCCATTATTCATCATTTACATCCATTTCTTCATGTGAACCGATAGAGAGAGCATTGAGAAGTATTTGAGGTTCCCAAACACTGAGAGATGATGATCTTTAACAAGATTAAGGTGGAGAGCATGGATTAAAGCCTTCTTCATGAACTTATTCATGATTCTTGGAAAGGAGTTTAATTGTTCTTCTTCTTGGTTCATCTATACAAGGTAATTTCGTATCCCTTTGATAGTGATTCGTTTTTAAGGATGATTACTTATGAGGAAGCGAGTTGGATTATCTTGTGGTGATGTTATATGAGACTTAATGGAATTTTGATAAGAGTTTTCGGATGTTAATTAATATTCTCAATACTTTAAGAATTGTGTTTCGTTTAACCCGGTGAAAGATGGATTTCTGAGTTATGTTGATTTCATATGAATCATGATATTAGGTTGTATTTTAGATTCAGTACGATATGATCCTTGTTATCGGGTTGGTCTGATTATTGATGTTCTTGTTGAAATCTTCTTCATGATGATATATACATCGGGCTAGGTAGTTTTGAACGTGATTTCAGATATTTCATGAACTCTTGAATGATATGGTATGATGATTATGTATAGGAGGTATTGGTGTTTTGGATATGAATATGGGATATTCGTATCTAGAGCTAAGATGTGTGTTTTGATATAATATTCCAACACGAATATGATTTCGAGTATGATGAAGAGGGAATTTGGAAAAGTTATTGTTAATCTTGGAGCATGATTTCCTTTTCATTTGTATTCATAGTCGCAAGATGTTAGTCGATGCTTGGAATGCATGCAACTGTACAGCATTAACACACGCTAAGCTTACTGGCTAGCGCACGCTAACGGGAACAACTTAGCGCACGCTACGTTATAGGTTTAATGTGTGCTAAGTAGGCAGACAGTGTCGTGTTGTGGTTATGAATTCATTATGGTTTGAGTTGGAATGATCAGACTTGTGGTTAATCGAGATATTGTTGAGCCGTTGGGTTTGTGAATTGGTTTTTATTGATTGTTGATCGTTATCGAACTTGTTGTTTATCGATTATTGTAATAGGTTGAGATTATTGATCGGTGATTAGAACCATGCATTGCGGTCGTGTTCGAGAATGTGCATAAATTGCATTAATCAGGGCCGAGGGACTTGTAGATGACGGCAATGGAATTGGTAACGGCTTCATCGGTATCGAGACAAGTTATTACTTGCTCAGTTTATAATATTCAATGAATAGTTTCCGTTTCATTCGTTTATAATTCGTATAGCAATGTTGATAATCGTAATCACAGGAGAGTTGGGATTATAAGTTGTATTCGAGTTTTGGGAATTAAATCATAATGTATATGATTTACATTTGTTGTTGGTATACTTGGCATCGAGGATACATTGTGGTATAGATGAAGACGTGAATTATCTACCGTCCATGATATTTTGAACCGTCAAGTATTGAGGATAACGGTTGGTGATGGTTTAGACATTGATATCGCTCTCGAAAGTCTCGGGGCAAGTACTCTAATCATTTTTGTCATTTGTGTCGATCATGTTGTGATACATTCGTGTATCATTGTTGTCATGCATTTGTGTATTGTTGTTGTCGTACATTGTGTACTGTTGTTTTTTGTAGTTGTGCATTGTTGTGATATGTCCACCATGCGTTGGTCCGACGGGATCAACCTGGGATATCTATAGTTGTGTGCGCTGGATCGTTGGACAGGTCATGCCACCATTGTAACACCCCCAATCCACTCAGGGATATTACACGCCGTAGACCCTCTCCTCGAGGATCTACCAGGCTGGTAACAATATTTAACATCTCGACAATGCCTTCAAGGCTACAATGACTCAGTAGACCGATTTGGTCTTTCCACAAATACATACAACTCAAATACAACTCATGCCCACGCAGGGGACAAAATACAACTACACCCGCATAACGGAACAATACAAAGAAATGAAAATGAAGTACAACTGAACCAACACACGATGTACGGTTCCTCATGTGATTAGTATCGATCATCTTTCATCATCCTTCGTGCCGACCCTGTGTTATGCTCCAAAACCTGAATGCAAAAACAGACATCCACCCCCCGAATACTCGGGGGTTAGCAAAACTCCACTGTTTTGCTAGTGCAAGAACAAAGTGCAAATACGAGCCATACAATTCACATTCCACGAATAACAATAACCATGAATCCTCAAAGATCCAAACAAAACGAAGAGTACTTCCCGAGGCAAGAATTTGAGAAAACCTTTCAAAATCGAAATATCATAAATCAATGGAAATAATTTATAAAACGGTTTAGAATGCCATCGAGAGTTTTAATAGAAAACAATTTAGGATTATCAAATCCTACTTTTCACAATCCACAAGACAAAAGGGGTCATCGCCCCAAAGTTTACTTTCCGTAAAATAACCTTTACCAAACCGTTGGGATTTTAGCCCCAAACCCGTCAAATGACCTTTACAAAACCATTGGGATTTTAGCCCCAAAACTCATCAACTCACAGTACACAAGAACGACCACAAGGTTCGTATCCCAACATCAAAATCCACAAATAAAGGATTTAAAACAAACAACAAAATACTCTAGAGCCATCCTAGCCAAGTAGGCCAAACGAACAACTTACCTCTTACACATTTAGTCCATGCATGCAAATGAAAACCGTTCAAAAGTACTCATTTCCGGAAATGCCAATATCGAATCACATTTGTAAAAATGCACCACAATTAACCGCGGACCACGGCTTCGTGGATCCTCGCCGAGACCCCGTCGGATCTAACCCACGTGGTTAAAAGCAAGCTCGCGGTTCCACAGCTTCGTGGAGCCCTACCGAGACCCCGTCGGATCTAACCCGTAGTGAGCATACACACACACACGTTACTCATGCAATACTAACATGCTAAGAATGTAAGTTCATTAAGAATACTCACTAGAGATGGCCATTAACTCGACACCATTACCAAACTCTTCAAAAATACAATAACAAGTTTAAATAAGGAATACACGATTCCATAACTGAAACAATAGAAGTATCATCATAAAATCCTTCAATGTTCAAAATAACCAAATCATAATCAATTCTCAAAACACGGTTCACAAATCACACTCGCTTTTGAAAGAAAGCCTTTAACGAGGCCAAACCGCAATCCTTTGAAACTTCATTTCAAATAACCAAACAAACACATTAAGACGACCACCGATCATCATATCCCTAAAACGAGAAAAGTATGGGCAAGGTACTTGCCTCGAATAAGAACAACGCGGAGAATCGACCGAAGTAGGTTGGCCCGAACCGACTACGTACCCGCCGACTCCACCGAACGCCAACTCACGTTCATAAACTACGAAGGACAAATAATAACAATGAAATGAATTCCATAACACGACCCAAAGCCGTTGAATTCAAAGAACGAATGACGAAAGTTCACGGATTTCCCAAAACGGCCAAGAACACGATTCGCTCCGTCAAAACCAAAACGGAATTCCAAGTTGAAATATGGATATACAATCCATAGAATATGTTTAACAACATCATTTAACCATAATCGATCCATCAAAACGGATGAAAACGAGATCGGGACAAATCCCCAAAAAGTCAATTCGAAGGAAATCAAGAAATATACTTCGATTCGACGAAGAACAATGGATTAAATGATGTTAAACACAAGAATACTATCAAGATTAATCATACCCATCATGAATTAATCAACAACACGGAACGAATCGGATGAAAATGCAAAAATCCCCAAATTCACGAAATTAGGGTTCTAAGGAAGATTACCTTGATTCGTTGGATCAACGGTTGATAACGGACGATCGATTGATGTTATGAACTCAAGGACTTCATGGATTTGTTGTTAAACAACATGGCTTCGTCGCCCATGAATCGCCACTCGCGGAAGGAGAAGGAAGGAAATGAAAAACGAAGTGAAATGTGATCGCCACCATATTTATATCGGCCGACTAGCGTGCGCTAGCCTTCCCGACTAGCGTGCGCTTATCGCCAGACGGCCGAGTACCTCGGCCGAGGCCCACACGACCCGGCATCACCGACCAACCCCGCCGACCGAACTGCCGACCCAACTCCCGCTAGCGTGCGCTACGGCCGATGCTCGCACGCGCTTAGCCGACTGGCCCAAAGAGCCACCGGATCGAATCGCCCGGCAGTAACGACGCTAGCCGGCCGACGCGGCGCTTACGCCGACTAGCGCGCGCTAATCGGCGTAGCGTGCGCTACTCGCCGATCCCGACCGAGTCGAACCTCGAAATACCATCGCTGTGCCCGATAACAGACGCTAGGCCACCCGGCACAGGCGCTACACCTGCCGGTTAGCGCGCGCAGCCTTCCGGCCGTTGCGTGCGCTACGCCGGTTCCTGCCGCACCCGTCCGGCCGGTGCCCGCAATCGTCCGGCCAGTCCCGCCACCGCCAGGGCTCGACGACCCGATTTCCGAAAACGTACGGAACGAACACGACGAAAAGTTCGCGGACAACATAAACGACTCGAAATGAAAGCGTAATACCATAATTAGTCATACGCGACCAAGAAACGGGTCGAGACAACAATTACAGATACGGATACCCGTAACTTTCAAGAAATTACAAAATGGCCCAAAACGCCCGGAAATCACGATACGTGATCGAATAACCAAACCGAAGTTCACAACACGTCCAACAAAGTTAAACGGACTTGCGGGAAACTCGAAACAGCAGTTTCGAACGGGATTCGCAAGAATCGAACTCAAGCACGGAAAAGTCGCTAAAAAGCACAGAACTCAACGAAACGACACCGAAACGAACTCGGATGTCAAAAAGCGTAGAATTAATCATTCTCAGAATGACGAAACGGACATGAGCGAGTCGTCAAACAGACTTCCCAAAAAAGAAATTAGGAAATCGAAAATTGCGGATATTACATTCTACCCTCCTTAAAAGAAGTTTCGTCCCGAAACTTAAAACAAGTAGGGAGAAGAAATATTCCGCCAGGAAAAACTCAACGAGATACACAAGAATGCGTAACTAACGCCCAACGGCGAAATGTTACAAACAACGCAAAGGAACATACGGCGTGAAAACACGCTCCACAGCGACCAACACAACGTCGCTGTTAGGGATATAATAAAACCAGCAAATGACAAGCGTCATCAAACGGATAATATAGCCAAGTCAATTATCCGTCAATCACAAAACACAACGAACGAAAATCAATATGATTGACCAACCCAACGGTACATCAATCAAAACGCGAGTCAACCGCTGAACAAACACGGAATCCCATCGCCTAAGGGATGGAAAATCGAAAACGAAACTAATTTCCCGAACTAAAGGGAATTACGAAGGAGCCTGAATGTTCGCCAATCACGGAACGAGGTCAATAAAAACCGAACAATCGAACGATCGAGACAACAAAAATCGAAGAATCATGTTCGAATCACGAAGAACAATAAAGTTCAAACAATAACTCCCAGGATGATCTGGTGAGAACTACAAGACATGCATTCCCATAAGATCCACAGGAAAGGGAATAGCGATTGAAAAGTCACAACGACAAATGAGTTATTCCGAAATGATATCACACTCGTTCGATAAACAAAAACAAGGGCAGGACAAGCTCAGAAATGTCAACGAACATAAATGAGTCGACAAAGTAGAAAATACAGAAGTTCAAAACCCGATCCCTTCGAATAAAAGGACTAGTAGAACCAAATGATGTTACTCCCGAACAAAGTTCACAAGAATCGAACCGAACTCGAAAAAGTCACACCGATAACCAGATCGGCCCACAACAAGATCACAGCTCGTTCGGACGATGAAACTGAAATACCGAACAAGTTCATAAAGTACCAACGAACATGAGCGAATCGATAGACTGGAGAAAGATAAAATACGGAAGTCAAAATAGTACGGGCATTACCTCCGACCTCGTCCACGAAATTCACAAAAAAAACGGGAGCAAGGTAACAAGACATTAAACAATCGACGCATAACGGAACCATCACCGATGCACACAGTCATACCAAACCAAGCTCTAACAGCTCGCACATGCGCGACAACGCAGGAATCACTACGAGGCGATAATATTCAACACCAACATCCCGCCTCTCACAGGGGGCTAACGCAACAAATGTGTGGAAAGCGTCTCAACGCTCACACCGCCAATTCGATCATACTCGGGAGAAAGTATCAAAATGACAACGCGAACATCACACATACATACCCAGTCCTCAAACGGGAATGGATAGGTTTTAAAAACGAAAACCTCATTTTAAAAATAATTTGAAGAATACTGGTTGATCTTGAGTATCACCTTTCAAAAAGTACAAACGTGAAACATCATTATCGAGACTTTGGAGAACCATATCACATTTGATAAAAATGAGGACACTTTCTCTTAGTGAAAACTTTCAAAATATTCGACCCTCGGGTCTAAATAAAGGTGTTGAAAATATCTCAAAATATTTTGGTCCTCGAGGTAGAAAATTTTTGAAATACATTGTGGCACCTAGGATGTACCACAAGAAAATAAGTCATTTGAAAAGTATGTCTCGAAGTTTATTTTTCTAAGATACTCAAGGTTTTCAAAAATCCAATAGGCCAGAATGCCCAAAACTCACACATACCGACGTTCACTAAAACAACTCCTAGCACACGCATCAAAACGTTTAAAATCAAGACAATACATGTCTTTAAACGAAAATAAACGATAAAATACCACATTCAGAACAAAACCACTGATAAAATACCCTCCCGCACTGGCTAGTGAACAAGTCGAACGCGTATAAGCACAAAGCTTCCACAAGAGACTTGTAAAACGTGCAAATCGATTCGAAAATCATCAACAACGGAGAAAAACAACAATAAAAAGACATCACAAACGACGACACTCCTCGTATAAATCAAATACGAGAGTCGACTAAATACATATCGTGAAATCAAAATTCACATAAAATTCCACCACTTAACAAATAATCATAAAAATAGCTCGTGTCACACGAGGCACAACACAAAGAAGGGAGACTTACTTCCACAGGTCGCACGAAGATGATGATCGCCCCACGATACTAATCACGACCAACAAACTCAAACGACGCGTCGCGACACGACTCAGTCAGATAAAATCCGACGAAACAAGACTCAAACAACACGACTTGACCCGACAGCCTAGGTTTCCTCAACCTAAGCTCTGATACCATTTATGTAACACCCCCAATCCACTCAGGGATATTACACGCCGTAGACCCTCTCCTCGAGGATCTACCAGGCTGGTAACAATATTTAACATCTCGACAATGCCTTCAAGGCTACAATGACTCAGTAGACCGATTTGGTCTTTCCACAAATACATACAACTCAAATACAACTCATGCCCACGCAGGGACAAAATACAACTACACCCGCATAACGGGAACAATACAAAGAATGAAAATGAAGTACAACTGAACCAACACACGATGTACGGTTCCTCATGTGATTAGTATCGATCATCTTTCATCATCCTTCGTGCCGACCCTGTGTTATGCTCCAAAACCTGAATGCAAGAACAGACATCCACCCCCCGAATACTCGGGGGTTAGCAAAACTCCACTGTTTTGCTAGTGCAAGAACAAAGTGCAAATACGAGCCATACAATTCACATTCCACGAATAACAATAACCAGGAATCCTCAAAGATCCAAACAAAACGAAGAGTACTTCCCGAGGCAAGAATTTGAGAAAACCTTTCAAAATCGAAATATCATAAATCAATGGAAATAATTTATAAAATGGTTTAGAATGCCATCGAGAGTTTTAATAGAAAACAATTTAGAATTATCAAATCCTACTTTTCACAATCCACAAGACAAAAGGGGTCATCGCCCCAAAGTTTACTTTCCGTAAAATAACCTTTACCAAACCGTTGGGATTTTAGCCCCAAACCCGTCAAATGACCTTTACAAAACCATTGGGATTTTAGCCCCAAAACTCATCAACTCACAGTACACAAGAACGACCACAAGGTTCGTATCCCAACATCAAAATCCACAAATAAAGGATTTAAAACAAACAACAAAATACTCTAGAGCCATCCTAGCCAAGTAGGCCAAACGAACAACTTACCTCTTACACATTTAGTCCATGCATGCAAATGAAAACCGTTCAAAAGTACTCATTTCCGGAAATGCCAATATCGAATCACATTTGTAAAAATGCACCACAATTAACCGCGGACCCACAGCTTCGTGGATCCCTGCCGAGACCCCGTCGGATCTAACCCACAGTGGTTAAAAGCAAGCTCGCGGTTCCACAGCTTCGTGGAGCCCTACCGAGACCCCGTCGGATCTAACCCGTAGTGAGCATACACACACACACATTACTCATGCAATACTAACATGCTAAGAATGTAAGTTCATTAAGAATACTCACTAGAGATGGCCATTAACTCGACACCATTACCAAACTCTTCAAAAATACAATAACAAGTTTAAATAAGGAATACACGATTCCATAACTGAAACAATAGAAGTATCATCATAAAATCCTTCAATGTTCAAAATAACCAAATCATAATCAATTCTCAAAACACGGTTCACAAATCACACTCGTTTTGAAAGAAAGCCTTTAACGAGGCCAAACCGAAATCCTTTGAAACTTCATTTCAAATAACCAAACAAACACATTAAGACGACCACCGATCATCATATCCCTAAAACGAGAAAAGTATGGGCAAGGTACTTGCCTCGAATAAGAACAACGCGGAGAATCGACCGAAGTAGGTTGGCCCGAACCGACTACGTACCCGCCGACTCCACCGAACGCCAACTCACGTTCATAAACTACGAAGGACAAATAATAACAATGAAATGAATTCCATAACACGACCCAAAGCCGTTGAATTCAAAGAACGAATGACGAAAGTTCACGGATTTCCCCCAAAACGGCCAAGAACACGATTCGTTCCACAAAACCCGAAAACGGAATTCCAAGTTGAAATATGGATATACAATCCATAGAATATGTTTAACAACATCATTTAACCATAATCGATCCATCGAAAACGGATGAAAAACGAGATCGGGGACAAATCCCCCAAAAAGTTAATTCGAAGGAAATCAAGAAATATACTTCGATTCGACGAAGAACACTGGATTAAATGATGTTAAACACAAGAATACTATCAAGATTAATCATACCCATCATGAATTAATCAACAACACGGAACGAATCGGATGAAAATGCAAAAATCCCCAAATTCACGAAATTAGGGTTCTAAGGAAGATTACCTTGATTCGCTGGATCAACGGTTGATAACGGACGATCGATTGATGTTATGAACTCAAGGACTTCATGGATTTGTTGTTAAACAACATGGCTTCGTCGCCCATGAATCGCCACTCGCGGAAGGAGAAGGAAGGAAATGAAAAACGAAGTGAAATGTGATCGCCACCATATTTATACTGCCACCCTAGCGGCGCTAGCCTTCCGACTAGCGTGGCGCTTATCGGCCGCAGACGGGCCGAGTACCCTCGGCCAGTGGCCCACACGACCCGGCATCACCGACCAACCCCGCCGACCGAACCTGCCGACCCAACTCCCGCTAGCGTGCGCTACGGCCGGATACTCGCGCGCAGCTGGCCCAAAGAGCCACCGGATCGAACCGCCTGCCAGTAACGACGCTAGCCGGCCGACGCCGCGGCGCTACGCCGCCGACTAGCGCGCTACGCCGCGTAGCGTGCGCTACTCGCCGATCTCGACCGAGTCCGTAACCTCGAAACACCACCGCTTGTGCCCGATACAGACGCTAGCCACCCGGCACAGGCGCTACACCCGGTTAGCGCGCAGCCTTTCCGGCAGGCGTGCGCTTACGCGGTTCGCCGCACCCGTCCGGCCGGTGCCTGCAATCGTCCGGCGCCCCGCCACTGTCCGGCCCCCCGCCACCGCTGTGGCTCGGCGACCCGATTTCCGAAAACGTACGGAACGAACACGACGAAAAGTTCGCGGACAACATAAACGACTCGAAATGAAAGCGTAATACCATAATTAGTCATATGCGACCAAGAAACGGGTCGAGACAACAATTACAGATACGGATACCCGTAACTTTCAAGAAATTACAAAATGGCCCAAAACGCCCGGAAATCACGATACGTGATCGAATAACCAAACCGAAGTTCACAACACGTCCAACAAAGTTAAACGGACTTGCGGGAAAGTCGAAACAGCAGTTTCGAACGGGATTCGCAAGAATCGAACTCAAGCGCGGAAAAGTCGCTAAAAAGCACAGAACTCAACGAAACGACACCGAAACGAACTCGGATGTCAAAAAGCGTAGAATTAATCATTCTCAGAATGACGAAACGGACATGAGCGAGTCGTCAAAACAGACTTCCGCCGAAAAAAAGAAATTACCGGAAATCGAAAATTGCGGATATTACAACCATGCCTTGGTCCGACGGGATCATCATGGGGATCTATAGGTGTGTGCGCTGAATCATTGGATTACCATGTGCATTGTTATTGTGCATATATATATTATGGGTTTGCCATAAGTATACATTGTTGTTATTGATGTGAGCATATTGACGTTGTCATATGAGTATGCATTTGTAGGTCTTGTGTTAGGATCGTGTTCATATGTTGTGTTGATCTGATCTTAGATTAGACTGACGTGATTTCGTCGTGGTATTTCATATCTTGAGGTATGTTCCATATTTCTTTTGGTATTTATCTTTGATGGACAATCGATTATCGTGTTGAGATGTGATGATGTTACCCGATGGATTGGGTTGGACAGAGTCAGTATATTTCGTAACAGTGAGTTATGATAATGTTTTGAGAACCTTGGGTATTGTTGAGATACAATACAGATATTTTGGTATGAGCTTATTGTGTTGTTGAAAGGATACGAGATGTGACCCTTGGTAATTATTATCACGAATTTTGGTAAAGTTATGGCGGTAAGATTACATTGGTCGTATTCTTACTTAGTATTTTCATTGGTATGTAATTATTGACGTGATGTGATGATTATCATTGTTGGATATTATGGTTGACCCAGTCGTGGACTTTCTTTTTAGGTTCTTGGATTATCAAGCTTGTAGCGGTCGTGGAGAGACGAGCTTCCTGGAGGATACTGGCTACGGCATGAATTTGTGTATTGAGTTTCCTGATCAGTTCTTGTATTCCGCTGCTAGAGTATTTTTAATTGGTTGCCTTTTCCGCTGCGTGAGTATTTTTAATTGGCCTTTTGGTATCTAGTAACTTAGGTTGCTTTGGCTATCGTTTTATAAATCTATTCTGTCTATACGTGTAAGCGATAGCTTAACATATGTTTTTAAATTGTTGAGTTTTGGCATTTCGGGCCTTGTGGTTTCAAATGAGATTTTACGATGGTTTTGATAAGCGCGTTTTATAAGTCTTCGAATGTTTTAAATAGATAATACTGTCGTTAGCCTCATGTGAACCGATAGAGAGAGCCTTGAGAAGTATTTGAGGTTCCCAAACACTGAGAGATGATGATCTTTAACAAGATTAAGGTGGAGAGCATGGATTAAAGCCTTGTTTTTGAAGTTATTCATGATTCTTGGAAAGGAGTTCAATTGTTCTTCTTCTTGGTTCATCTATACAAGGTAATTGTAATACCCGAATTTTCAGTATGAATTTTTCGCGTTATTTTATCTAAGATATACTGGATGGCTTGGTGTCTATACAGTATGGATAAAATAAATTGAGAACTGAGACAACTGTATTTGTACTCGTATAACTGTCGTAGTGGTTCGACAATTTTTTTGAGGATATCGTGTATCAGGTTATCGTACTTTTGATATTGGGTATATCGTATGATGATGTTATTGTATTCAGTACATGTATTCAGTATGCCGTATGTTCATATTTGGTATGTCAAGACGGACGAGGAGAGTTGGAAAATGGCTAAGTATAGCCTGATTAGCGTGCGCTAATGTTCAAGTATAGCGCACGCTATCGTTCATGGTTAGCGCACGCTAGAGGCAGAATGTAGCGCACGCTAAATGCAGTCAGATCGGAAGGAATCTGCGTGTGGACCCAGCTGCTTTCGGCGCGTGTCCGGATAAATTCAACGGTTGTTTGTCCTGAAGTATTAACACACGCTAAAGCATGAGGCTTAACGCAGGCTAATTGTAGATCGATCAAAGGGAATCTTATCCTTGTCAGATCGGCATGTGGGGGCACATGCGGTAGGTAGAATGTAGCAAGTCAACTGATGTTAGCGCACGCTAAATGCAAGGACTTGCGTACGCTAGACAGTGTAAGTTACGTACGCTAATGAATGGGCATTACGCGTAAGCTCACGTACGAGGCAAGACAGTGGCCTCTGGGGTGCGATAGCGCACGCTAACAAAGTCAGGTAGCGCACGCTAGGGCAATAACGCACGCTATTTTATGAGAGTAGCGCGTGCTAGTAATGTTTATTATATAAGGGGACAGAAGGGTTTTGAGATGCATTTAGTCCATTCTTTCTCCTTCAGTCGATAGAGAGAGCTTTGGGAGGATCTTGAGGTTCCCAAACACGGTGAGGTGGTGATTTTTAACAAGATTAAGATAGAGAGCATGGATTCAAGCCTTGTTCTTCAAGTTACTCATGATTCTTGGAATGGAGTTCAAGTGTTCTTCTTCTTGGTTCATCTAATCCAGGTAATATTCGTATCCCTTGTTAGTTGTTTGTTTTTAAGGATGATTACATATGAGGAACATGTTGGATAATCATGTGACGATATTATATGAGATTTTATGGGATTATGATAAGAGTTTTCAGATGTTATTTAAGATTCTTCATGTTAATGGTGATTTGTTTAACTTGATGAGGTTGAATCATGGATTTCTGAATCATGATAATTTCAGTGGTCGATTTAGATGAGTTAAATCATGATATGAGGTTGTATTCCAGATTATGTATGAGATGATCCTTGTTATCGGGTTGGTTTGATTATGTAATTTGCATGATGAAGAAAATGATAAACATTATAATATATACCTCGGATTATGTTGTTTTGAATGTGATGTCGGATATTTCATGTTCTTGAAGAGCTCTGACATTATAGGATATGATGATTATGTATAGAAGGTGTTGGTGTTTTGGATATGAATATGGGATATTCGTATCTAGAGCCAAGTTATGTGTTTTGATATGATATTGGTATAAGAATACGAATATGATTTCGAGTATGATGATGAGTTTGGATCTGGAAAGTTATTGTTAATCTTGGAGTATGATTTCCTTTTCATTCGGATTCGTAGTTGCAAGGTGTTAGTCGATGCTTGGAATGCATGCCACTGTACAGCATTAGCGCACGCTAAGCTTACTGGCTAGCGCACGCTAACGAGAACAACTTAGCGCACACTACGTTATGCGTTTAACGCGCGCTAAGTAGGCAGACAGTATAGTATTTTTGTGTTGTGATTATGAATTCGTGATGGTTTGAACTGGATTGTTTAAGACTGTGTTTAATCGAGGTATTGTGGAACTGTTGGGTTTATTGATCGGTTATTGATTGATAATTATGATTTATCGGATTTTGGCTTGTATTGTTGATATGAGTTCGTAATTGTTTGAGTTGTATTGTTCGGTTTTGTAAATAATTGAGGTATTATTGAGCCGCTGAGTTTGATTGGTTGGTTATACCGGTTATTGATTATTATCGGATGTGTTGTCATTTGATTATTGCATTAGGTCACGTTAATTGAGCGTTGATTATGGCCGTTGTGTTGCGGTCAAGGTTGAAGAGTTCGTAGGTTGCTTTTGGTCAGGGTTGAGGAGCTCGGAGACGAAGGCAATAGATTTTGGTAACAGCTTCGTGGTATCGGTATCGAGGCAAATTTATACTTGTTCAGTTTATAATATTTGATGAATGGTTTCATTTTCATTTCATTTATAATTCGTATAGCAATGTTGTTAGAAATGTAAGTTGTTGGATAATGAGTTGTATATCGTGCTCTGGTTTGTATTAAATCATAAGGTATATGATTTAATTGTGTTCAAGGACGACGTGAGTTATCTTTGGTTAAGGATATAGTATATCGGATATCGATGATAGTTATCGCGATGACATAAGTATCGGGATAAAGGTTTATTGGTATTGAATGGATGGTACCTTATTTGAGATTATTCGTATAACTGTGTATTCGTTCAGGGATGTTGTTCGTGGAAAGGATGTTATCTTCGGCCTTGAGGTAATTTATGTTCAGTTATGAGATAATTACTATGTTGAGTTGTTGTATATGTTGTACGTTGAGGCTTCGTATATTGAGATTCGTATTGGTTGTTCGTTGAGGGGTGTTGATCCTAGGAGTATTGTTGGTATTAATGGTTGTGTTGATCATCTCATCGAGGGATGTTGATCCCAGAACTGTTGTCTGAGATTGTTGATCGTATGGATTATCCTTTGGAGTTTGTGATCCCAGGATTGTTGTTTTGAATATTGATTAGTCGTGTCGACTTTTCTTTGTCGGATTGTCGTTGTTCACTTCGGTGAGTCTTTTGATCCTTATTGGATACGTAATTCTTGAGTTTCGTTGTCATGTTGCATCGTGACATATCTGGAGTCATATCTGCGTTCCGATTGGTTATTGTGTAGGATTTTTAGCCGGGCACATGATGGTTATGCGTGGATATATCCGCATTGAACCGTGCACACGAGACGTAGTTCGTGAGGCTAATTAGGTACAAGACCACACGTGTATTTGATCGATACCCGGGGTGGCTTGTGCACGGACACATTTCCGGATCGGGCGTACTGTGACGTCCATCTTTTGAGCCATATTGTTGGGTCGTTCATAGTCCATGTATGATTGGATAGGTTCGACGGTTTGCGACTGGTTGTTCATATGCCCGAGGGGTATGTTCGACAGTCAGAGTTATTTCTTGAGATCCATTATTATTGATCATTTGGAGTCTACCTTGTTGAGGGTATTCTCGGTTATTGTTGGTCCTTTGTTGATCATTTGGAGTCTACCTTGTTGAGGGTATTCTCGGTTATTGTTGGCCCTTTGTTGATCATTTGGAGTCTACCTTGTTGAGGGTATTCTCAGTTATAGTTGATCCTTTGTTGATCGTGTTTACCTTGTTGAGGGTACTCTCGGTTATCGTTGATCCTTCGTTGGTCATATTGGAACTATCATGTCGATGATATTCTCAGTGATGTATTGGTTGATCATTGTTATTGATCGTATGAGCATTCGGACTGTACGTCGATGTTCGGGATTCGTTATCATTATCATGTGGTAGTTGATCTACAGATATGTTGTGTATTATTAGTTTATACATGTTGATATTTGATTGTGTAATCCGACGGACAGGATTTGGCACAGATTGTATTATTTCCGCACTTATGAGTTATGATGATGTTTTGAGGATTGTTGGTGTTTTTGGAATTCAGTACAGATAATTGTTGTTGAGTTCATTTCGTCATTTGAGAATGCGAAATATGGATTATGGTAAGGATTGATTTGTTATGAATTGCCATGGATTGGTAAGGTTATGACGGTAAGATTACGTTGGTAGTATTCTTACAGTATTACTACATTGGTATGTAATTATTTATGATGATGTGATCGATATCATTGTTGAGTATTGTGGCTGACCCCGTCGTGGGCTTTATTTTTAGGTACTAGGAGATTGAGCTAGTAGCAGTCGTGAAGGGGTGAGCTTCCCGAGTGATACTGGTTGTGGCATATTTTGAGTATTTATTTCTGGTTGTTTTATTCTCCGCTGCAAATGTTTATTTTGAACTGTGTTTTTATCCGCTGCGTGTGTATATTTCAAAATAGCTTTTCGGTATTTTTACCAATTCGTGTGTATTTCAAATGGCCTTTTGGCACTTTGCGAACTTGGGTTATTTCGTTAAACCCTTTTTCCTAACTATTTTATCGGTATGTTTAAGGGGTGGCTTAACGTACATTTTAAACCGTTGAGATTTGGCATTTCACCTTGTATTTTCAAATGGTATTTTATGACGGTATTTTAGAACTATGTTTTTGAAAATATTTGAGTATTTAAAATATTACCGTCATTGGCCTGTTGGCATTTTTAAACGTTTTTGAAATGGTTTTTAGCCTGGTGGGTTTCGGCGCGGGACCCACGACGCTGTAATATCCCGGATGGTTTTGGGGGTGTTACAGAAGATGGTATCGGAGCTTGGGTTTTGTGAAACCCAGGCGTGTGTGTTATGTGGCTCTACCGGGATGGTAGTAGCGTGACTTTTGAAAATGATTTTTTGACTTTTGAGTCAAATCGATTTTTGGAGTTTCCAAAATTTTTGAGATATTTTCCACTTGTTATTTGTGATATTGGCGTTTGTTGGTATTATTTTGAGACTTCATATGGGACTCGTGTGCGAGTATCACGGGAGATCATCGGCTTCACGCACCTGTAAGTATATCGTTTTGGTTATTCGCTTGTGGCGACGACTGATTGTTTTCGTGATGAGTTGGAAATTTTGGGTTGATCTGTTGTTTGTGGCAGGTTGCAAGTTTCGAGGACGAAACTTATTTTAAGGGGGGTAGTATGTAATACCCGAATTTTTAGTATGAATTTTTCGCGTTATTTTATCTAAGATATACTGGATGGCTTGGTGTCTATACAGTATGGATAAAATAAATTGAGAACTGAGACAGCTGTATTTGTACTCGTATAACTGTCGTAGTGGTTCGACAATTTTTTTGAGGATATTGTGTATCAGGTTATCGTACTTTTGATATTGGGTATATTGCATGATGATGTTATTGGATTCAGTACAAGTATTCAGTATGCCATATGTTCGTATTTGGTATGTCGAGACGGACGAGAAAAGTTGGAAAATGGCTAAGTATAGCCTGATTAGCGCGCGCTAATGTTCAAGTATAGCGCACACTATCGTTCATGGCTAGCGCACGCTAGAGGCAGAATGTAGCGCACGCTAAATGCAGTCAGATCAGAAGGAATCTGCGTGTGGACCTGGATGCTTTCGGCGCGTGTTCGGATAAATTCAACGGTTGTTTGTCCTGAAGTATTAGCACATGCTAAAGCATGAGGCTTAATGCACGCTAATTGTAGATCGGTCAAAGGGAATATTATCCTTGTCAGATCGACATGTGGGGGCACATGCGGTAGGTAGACTGTAGCAAGTCAACTGATATTAGCGCACGCTAAATGCAAGGACTTGCGTACGCTAGACAGTGTAAGTTACGTATGTTAATGCATGGGCATTACGTACGTAAGCTCATGTACGAGGCAAGACAGTGGCCTCTGGGCTGCGATAGCGCACGCTAACAAAGTCAGTTAGCGCATGCTAGGGCAATAACGCACGCTATTTTATGAGAGTATCGCGCGCTAGTAATGTTTATTATATAAGGGGACAGACGGGTTTTGAGATGCATTTAGTCCATTATTTCTCCTTCAGTCGATAGAGAGAGCTTTGGGAGGATCTTGAGGTTCCCAAACACGGTGAGGTGGTGATTTTTAACAAGATTAAGATAGAGAGCATGGATTCAAGCCTTGTTCTTCAAGTTACTCATGATTCTTTGAATGGAGTTCAAGTGTTCTTCTTCTTGGTTCATCTAATCCAAGTAATATTTGTATCCCTTGTTAGTTGTTCGTTTTTAAGGATGATTACATGTGAGGAACATGTTGGATAATCATGTGACGATATTATATGAGAATTTATGGGATTATGATAAGAGTTTTCGGATGTTATTTAAGATTCTTCATGTTAATGGTGATTCGTTTATCTTGATGAGGTTGAATCATGGATTTCTGAATCATGATAATTTCAGGGGTCGATTTAGATGAGTTAAATCATGATATGAGGTTGTATTCCAGATTATGTATGAGATGATCCTTGTTATCGGGTTGGTTTGATTATGTAATTTGCATGATGAAGAAAATGATAAACATTATAATATATACCTCAGATTATGTTGTTTTGAACGTGATATCGGATATTTCATGTTCTTGAAGAGCTCTGAAATTATAGGATATGATGATTATGTATAGAAGGTGTTGGTGTTTTGGATATGAATATGGGATATTCGTATCTAGAGCCAAGTTATGTGTTTTGATATGATATTGGTATAATAATATGAATATGATTTCGAGTATGATGATGAGTTTGGATCTGGAAAGTTATTGTTAATTTTGGAGTATGATTTCCTTTTCATTCGGATTCGTAGTCGCAAGGTGTTAGTCGATGCTTGGAATGCATGCCACTGTACAGCATTAGCGCACGCTAAGCTTACTGGCTAGCGCACGCTAACGAGAACAACTTAGCGCACGCTACGTTATGCGTTTAACGCGCGCTAAGTAGGTAGACTGTAGTATTTTCGTGTTGTGATTATGAATTCGTGATGGTTTGAACTGGATTGTTTAAGACTGTGTTTAATCGAGATATTGTGGAACTGTTGGGTTTATTGATCGGTTATTGATTGATAATTATGATTTATCGGATTTCGGCTTGTATTGTTGATATGAGTTCGTAATTATTTGAGTTATATTGTTCGGTTTTGTAAATAATCGAGGTATTGTTGAGCCGCTGAGTTTCATTGGTTGGTTATACTAGTTATTGATTATTATCGGATGTGTTGTCATTTGATTATTGCATTAGGTCGCGTTAATTGAGCGTTGATTATGGCCGTTGTGTTGCGGTCAAGGTTGAAGAGTTCGTAGGTTGCTTTTGGTCAGGGCTGAGGAGCTCGGAGACGAAGCGATAGATTCAGTAATGACTTCATGGTATCGGTATCGAGGCAAATTTATACTTGTTCAGTTTATAATATTTGATGAATGGTTTCGTTTTCATTTCATTTATAATTCGTATAACAATGTTGTTAGAAATGTAAGTTGTTGGATAATGAGTTGTATATCGTGCTCTGGTTTGTATTAAATCATAAGGTATATGATTTAATTGTGTTCAAGGAAGACGTGAGTTATCTTTGGTCAAGGATATAGTATATCGGATATCGAGGATAGTTATCGCGATGACATAAGTATCGGGATAAAGGTTTATTGGTATTGAATGGATGGTACCTTATTTGAGATTATTCGTATAACTGTGTATTCGTTCAGGGATGTTGTTCGTGTAAAGGATGTTATCTTCGGCCTTGAGGTAATTTATGTTCAGTTATGAGATAATTATTATGTTGAGTTGTTGTATATGTTGTACGTTGAGGCTTCGTATATTGAGATTCGTATTGGTTGTTCGTTGTGGGGTGTTGATCCTAGGACTATTGTTGGTATTAATGGTTGTGTTGATCATCTCATCGAGGGATGTTGATCCCAGAACTGTTGTCTGAGATTGTTGATCGTATGGATTATCCTTTGGAGTTTGTGATCCCAGGATTGTTGTTTTGAATATTGATTAGTCGTGTCGACTTTTCTTTGTCAGATTGTCGTTGTTCACTTCGGTGAGTCTTTTGATCCTTATAGGATATGTAATTCTTGAGTTTCATTGTCATGTTGCATCGTGACATATCTGGAGTCATATCTGCGTTCCGATTGATTATTGTGTAGGATTTTTAGCCGGGCACATGATGGTTATGCGTGGATATTTCCGCATTGAACCGTGCACACGAGACGTAGTTCGTGAGGCTAATTAGGTACAAGACCACACGTGTATTTGATCGATACCCGGGGTGGCTTGTGCACGGACACATTTCCGGATCGGGCGTACTGTGATGTCCATCTTTTGAGCCATATTGTTGGGTCGTTCATAGTCCATGTATGATTGGATATGTTCGACGGTTTGCAGCTGGTTGTTCATACGCCCGAGGGGTACTGTGATGTCCATCTTTTGAGTCTACCTTGTTGAGGGTATTCTCAGTTATAGTTGATCCTTTGTTGATCGTGTTTACCTTGTTGAGGGTACTCTCGGTTATCGTTGATCCTTCGTTGGTCATATTGGAACTATCATGTCGATGATATTCTCAGTGATGTATTGGTTGATCATTGTTATTGATCGTATGAGCATTCGGACTGTACGTCGATGTTCGGGATTCGTTATCATTATCATGTGGTAGTTGATCTACAGATATGTTGTGTATTATTGGTTTATACATGTTGATATTTGATTGTGTAATCCGACGGACAGGATTTGGCACAAATTGGATTATTTCCGCACTTATGAGGTATGATGATGTTTTGAGGATTGTTGGTGTTTTTGGAATTCAGTACATATATTTGTTGTTGAGTTCATTTCGTCATTTGAGAATGCGAAATATGGATTATGGTAAAGATTGATTTGTTATGAATTGCCATGGATTGGTAAGGTTATGACGGTAAGATTACGTTGGTAGTATTCTTACAGTATTACTACATTGGTATGTAATTATTTATGATGATGTGATTGATATCATTGTTGAGTATTGTGGCTGACCCCGTCGTGGGCTTTATTTTTAGGTACTAGGAGATCGAGCTAGTAGCGGTCGTGAAGGGGTGAGCTTCCCGAGTGATACTGGCTGTGGCATGTTTTGAATATTTATTTCTGGTTGTTTTATTCTCCGTTGCAAATGTGTATTTTGAACTGTGTTTTTAGCCGCTGCGTGTGTATATTTCAAAATAGCTTTTCGGTATTTTTACCAATTCGTGTGTATTTCAAATGGCCTTTTGGCACTTTGCGAACTTGGGTTATTTCGTTAAACCCTTTTTCCTAACTATTTTATCGGTACGTTTAAGGGGTGGCTTAACGTACATTTTAAACTGTTGAGATTTGGCATTTCGCCTTGTATTTTCAAATGGTATTTTATGACGGTATTTGAGAACTATGTTTTTGAAAATATTTGAGTATTTAAAATATCACCGTCATTGGCCTGTTGGCATTTTTAAACGTTTTTGAAATGGTTTTTAGCCTGGTGGGTTCCGGCGCGTGACCCACGATGCTGTAATATCCCGGATGGTTTTGGGGGTGTTACAGAAATTTCGTATCCCTTTGATAGTGGTTCGTTTTTAAGGATGATTACTTGTGAGGAAGCGAGTTGAATTATCTTGTGGTGATGTTATATGAGACTTAATGGGATTTTGATAAGAGTTTTCAGATGTTAATTAATATTCTCAATACTTTAAGAATTGTGTTTCGTTTAACCCGGTGCAAGATGGATTTTTGAGTTATGTTGATTTCATATGAATCATGATATGAGGTTGTATTCCAGATTAAGTATGATATTATCCTTGTTATTGGGTTGGTCTGATTATTGATGTTGTTGTTGAAATCTTCTTCATGATGATATATACATCGGGCTACGTAGTTTTGAACGTGATTTCGGATATTTCATGAACTCTTGAATGATATGGTATGATGATTATGTATAGGAGGTATTGGTGTTTTGAATATGAATATGGGATATTAATATCTAGAGCTAAGATGTGTGTTTTGATATAATATTCCAACACGAATATGATTTCGAGTATGATGAAGAGATTGAATTTTGAAAAGTTATTGTTAATCTTGGAGCATGATTTCCTTTTCATTCGTATTCGTAGTTGCAAGGTGTTAGTCGATGCTTGGAATGCATGCAACTGTACAGCATTAACGCACGCTAAGCTTACTGGCTAGCGCACGCTAACGGGAACAACTTAGCGCACGCTACGTTATAGGTTTAATGTGCGCTAAGTAGGCAAACAGTGCCGTGTTGTGGTTATGAATTCATTATGGTTTGAGTTGGATTGATCAGACTTGTGGTTGATCCAGATATTGTTGAGCCGTTGGGTTTGTGAATTGGTTTTTATTGATTGTTGATCGTTATCGAACTTGTTGTTTATTGATTACTGTAATAGGTTAAGATTATTGATCGGTGATTAGAACCATGCGTTGCGGTCGTGTTCGAGAATGTGCGTGAATTGCATTGATAAGGGATGAGGGACTAGTATATGACGGCAATGGAATTGGTAACGGCTTCATCGGTATCGAGACAAGTTATTACTTGCTCAGTTTATAATATTTAATGAATAGTTTCCATTTCATTCGTTTATAATTCGTATAGCAATGTTGATAATCATAATCACGGGAGAGTTGGAATTATAAGTTGTATTCCAGATTTGGGAATTAAATCATAATGTATATGATTTACATTTGTTGTTGGTATACTTGGTATCGAGGATACATTGTGGTATAGATAAAGACGTGAATTATCTACCGTCCATGATATTTTGAACCGTCAAGTATTGAGGATAATGGTTGGTGATGGTTTAGACATTGAGATCGCTCTCGAAGGTCTCGGGGCAAGTACTCTAATCATTTTTGTCATTTGTGTCGATCATATTGTGATACATTCGTGTATCATTGTTGTCATGCATTTGTCTATTGTTGTTGTCGTACATTGTGTACTGTTGTTTTGTGCAGTTGTGCATTGTTGTGATATATCCACTATGCTTTGGTCCGACGGGATCAACATGGGATATCTGTAGCTGTGTGCGTTGGATCGTTGGACAGGTAATGCCACCATGCATTGGTCCGACGGGATCATCATGGGGATCTATAGTTGTGTGCGCTGGATCGTTGGATTACCATGTGTGTTGTTATTGTGCATGTGTATATTATGGGTTTGCCATAAGTATACATTGTTGTTATTGATGTGAGCATATTGACGTTGTCATATGAGTATGCATTTGTAGGTCTTTTGTTAGGATCGTGTTCATATGTTATGTTGATCTGATCTTAGATTATACTGACGTGATTTCGTCGTGGTGTTTCATATCTTGAGGTATGTTCCATATTTCCTTTGGTATTTGTCTTTTATGGACAATCGATTATCGTGTTGAGATGTGATGATGTTACCCGATGGATTGGGTTGGACAGAGTCAGTATATTTCGTAACAGTGAGTTATGATAATGTTTTGAGAACCTTGGGTATTGTTGAGATACAATACAAATATTTCGGTATGAGCTTATTGTGTTGTTGAAAGGATACGAGATGTGAACCTTGGTAATTATTATCACGAGTTTGGTAAAGTTATGTCGGTAAGATTACATTAGTCGTATTCTTACTTAGTATTTTCATTGGTATATAATTATTGACGTGATGTGATGATTATCATTGTTAGATATTATGGTTGACCCCGTCGTGGGCTTTTTTTTTAGGTTCTTGGATTATCAAGCTTGTAGCGGTCGTGGAGAGATGAGCTTCCTGGAGGATACTGGCTAGGGCATGAATTTGTGTATTGAGTTTCCTGATCAGTTCTTGTATTCCGCTGCTAGAGTATTTTTAATTGGTTGTCTTTTCCGCTGCGTGAGTATTTTTAAATGGCCTTTTGGTATCTAGTAACTTAGGTTGCTTTGGCTATCGTTTTCTAAATCTATTCTGTCTATACGTGTAAGCGATAACTTAACATATGTTTTTAAACTGTTGAGTTTTGGCATTTCGGGCCTTGTGGTTTCAAATGAGATTTTACGATGGTTTTGATAAAAGCATTTTATAAAGTCTTCGAATGTTTTAAATATATAATACCGTCGTTAGCCTCTTGGGCATTTGTAAATTCTTTGCGAAAATTTCCTTCAGACTTGTGGGTTCCATCTCGGGGCCCACGGCGCTGTAATATTTCCTGGGTGGCTCTGGGGGTGTTATAGAATCTGGTATCGAAGCTTAGGTTGAGAAAACCTAGGCAGTCGGGTCGAGTTGGGTCGTGCTTTTGTCATGTCATTCGAGTTGTCGGTTGACAAGTGTTTGAGCTCTGGGTTTTTGTTGTTCACTTGAGCTTGTGAATTATGTGATTTACCAGTGCGGTACTGGGATTGTTGTGAACTTTTCCAAATGGTGTTAACGTGTTTCTTTAGATAGAGCTGTGTTGTGTCCTCGAGTTGAACTAAATTTGCAAAATGTGTGTTTTGAAAATATCTGTGTCGAGTATTTTCTTGAGTCGAGATGTGTGCCAGTATCACGGGGAATCGTCGGCTTCACAATCTGTAAGTATTTGGATTTTTGAATTGTATTGAGATTTGTTGCCATTCTAAGTTGACATACTTTGAGATTCAGCAGAATATTATGCGTTACAGTATAAGGTGACAGAGTTGGGACATGATTGATGATCTTGAGAAGTTATGATTTAGTAAATCAATATGTCGGTTAGATTTCGGAACAGAGCTGTGCATTTGGAAGAAATATTGTGGATTGTTCAGGAGAAACTGTAGTCATGTAGTTCATTTTGAAATATATGAAATGTTTTTGAGCATTTGAAAATGATACTTTTCAAAATGAATGATTTACCGATGTTTTTACGGAAAATGATTTTGGGCTGAGACCCAACAGATTTTTGAAATAGTTTTATAACTCAGGACTTGGGGTCCGAAAAAGGGTTTTCTACTTTTTAAACTTCTTGTAATACAGAATGAGATGCGGGCTGAGACCCTAATGATTCAAAAGGCTTTTCTCTTTTCTAAAACTCCCGAGATTTGTAAAACACTTTATCAATCGTTTATCTATTTCGTTTCTGCCTTTCGCGGTTTTGATTTACTTGTTCAAATGAAACTTCTCGGGAAGTCTTTCGCTGTGTTGATTTGTTTCAATGTTTTGTCATAGCATGGTTGAGGTGATTCTTAATGGGATAATGGTCGACGTTACGAGTCATATATGGAAAAAGGAATTTCTATCAGAGTCTATATATTAAGATTTTGGAACTCTATCGTGTGGTTTTCCAATGGAATGTCAGTGGAACTGGTGATGAACCGAATTGCTATACAGGAGTATGGGTGTGGTCAATCATTCGCATAGTTTTCATTTTAAAACTTCAAAATCGTGTGGATTCGAAGGAAACTGTTATCGAATACTTGGCACCAGCGAGCCAATTTAATTTTTCGAAAATTGATGTTGTGGTCTTACTAAAATTTGGGTTTGGAGCTTTGAAATTTGTGAAAGAACTTTCGAAAATTTGTCTTCTTGACAAGACTATATGATTTCAAACTGGTTTTGAAAATGTGATTTGCATTTAGTGCATAGTACATATCATGATGAAGTTATGAGTGTGACTCACGAACTGGATAAGACATCAGTATGGAACGATGAAGAGAGATTCGAACTTCAGTATGGTAGTTTGGTTATCCAGGGGTGATCGGTTGATTGATCGGATAAGAAGAATATGCTGCGTGATGTGGATTCATGCACAAGATGTAATTTTGGAACTTCAAGTTTTGTGAAACCGGGATATATGTGCTATGTGATCCCATTGGTATGGTAGTAGCACGATTTTACCATAGTGATTTTTAAATGATTTCTTTGTAAGTATAGGTTTGAGGATGGTGACCCCATGCTGGTTGTTTTGGATATTGAGTGGTCGTTCCCACTCCAGGTATGATTTGGTATATTAGCTGATTTGCGATTGGTTGTTCGTATGCCGAGGAGTATGTTCACTAGTCGGGTATGTTTATTGAGATCCATTGTATGTGATTAGTGTGTCATTTGAGAACTTTATTCGTTCGTATATCGGTTTCTGTGGTTCTGTGTTGATCATGTTGGAGCTTACCGTGTGAAGGTATTCTCGATTATCGTTGATCGTTCGTTGGTTATATTGGAGTTTATCACGTTGATGATAATCTCGATTGTGTTTTGACTTTTGGCTGGTCATATTGGAGTTTATCATGATGATGATATTCTCGGTTAATTTATTGGTTGATCATTGCCGGTGATCATCTGAGCATTTAAATTTTGTGTCGATGTTTCGGGATTCTTTGCCATTGTGTTGAGCATTTGTTTCACAGATATATCATGCATTATTGATTGTATCAGAATTGGGACTTGATTGTGTAATCAGGCAGACAGGATTTGAAACGGATAGATTATTTCATCCGAAGATGATATATTTTTGTTGAGACTCATGGAATTGTGATTGTAAGCATGCTAAGGCTTTACAATGAAGTCACTTGCTAGTATCGCAGGAGATAGTCGACTTTGCGCATTTGTAAGTGTACTGTTTTGGTTATTCTTTAATGATGATGATTGATCGTTGTTATGATGGTTTCAAAATATTTTGGTTGAATGGTTTGTTTGTTTTCTATGACGGATTGCAAGTTTCGAGGACGAAACTTATTTTAAGTGGTGTAGTATGTAATATCCGAAATTTCTACTACTGTGGTTTAATATTATTTTATCTGAGTTATGTTGTACAGCGTGGAATCAGTACAGTATGGATAAAATAAATGAAGGACTGAAACATCTGTATTGGTATAATTGTCGTACTTGGTCGACAATTGCAGTTGAGGATATTATGTATCGTATGAGAATATTAGTGGAAGTAGTATATGTTGGAAAGTAAAACGCAGCGGAAGCGAAGTTTGGGAAAGTTGATAATAGCGTTTTACGCATCTACGAGCATTAGATCTATTTAGGCATGCTAATTAATTAATTACTAAGACTAACAAGCAATTTAAATATTATTTATTATTTATTAATTAAATATGTTGATTAATTGAAATATCCTAATCTAGATCCAAGATCATAGGATATTACCTTTTGAAGCGCGTTGGTTACTTCCTTCTTGATCGCCTTGTATTTCTACCTTCAGATCTTCTAGAGTATGATCCGCCTTGAACCGGACGTTGTGTGGGCAACGAGCTACCGGATCTTGCTTGGACACCTTATGGATCGGCCGAATTCTTATGCCTCACAACTCTCGATTTTCTTTTCTTCAAGTAATTCCGATATGTAGCAAGAATTAAAGTGTTCTCTCAATTGTGGAATCAAAGACACAAGTCAAGATCCACAATTAAACACTTAGAAGAAAAAAATCGAAATTCCTTGTGTATGAAGAAGCATTAAATCGGCCATCAACCATAATGTCCTAGTTATAGGCTCTTGGACTACTACTAGGGATCTAGAGGAGGATTATGGAAGGACTCCCAATTAATTCATCTTACCTTATTAGGACTCTTCCTAATATATGATGAATTAATTAATATCAACTTAGTCCACTAAAAAGTTTGATATTGCACTTCCTACCAAAATCCCAAATTACGAAATTGGGCTCCTTATATTATTTCCCGTGTTTAAGATATCGAATGTCCATTAATTAATTATAAGCTACTGATAACTTTAATTAATTAATATCTTATCCAAGAGTAGTACTGTAACACCCCAAACTAGGCGGATATTACAGTGCCGTAGATCCCCAACCGGGACCCACCAGGCAAATGAAAATGAATGAATTACACAAGATAAATGTAGTACCGAACTACATTACAACAATAATTACTCCGATGAGGAGTTTAATTACAACACACCAGGACAATACCGAATACTAGTGTATTTTATATGAAGATAAAATACACAACACTGAATGAAACGGAGTATTCAAATGAAAGTCTGCGCTGAAAATAAAGGACAATAACATGAATAATCGAAAGATCGGGGCCCCTACTAGTATCACTAGGACTCCTCGACATCAACATGCTATTCCCGTGCGTTTGCCTTGCCATGACACGAAAAACAAAATCCCCAAACGGGTCGATTACAAAGAACAACAATCCTCAAGGGTTGAAAATACACAATTATGATTAATCAAGTTATGAAATATTCTTAGTTATGAATTACGGCGAAGAGGAGTATCATAGTACGCCCGTAATGTTCTCGTGTAAGTGTACAACACCCGTCCGTGTACCTAATTAGTCTCACGGTGTAACGCTTTCCCGTGTGCACGGTCTAATGTATCGGTGAACCCAATACAATAACCATCGTGTGCCCGACTAAAAATTCCACACGACCACACCCGCCACGCAATATGAACCTTAAGGTCATATGAACGAGAATGACCGTAATGAATATCAATGAATAAATAATAATCGACAAAGTCAAGAATGACTCACCGAGATGAGGGTAATAATGAAATGAATGATAGCTCAACGAAAAGATTGGAACCGCTGCTCCTTATGATCAAGTGATTAATTGACATTAACAAGTTTTAATATGATTAATACAATGATGAATGAGTTATGATTATGAATGATCAACAAAAAAAGGTATGAATATCCTTTTAACCGAGTAAGAATTAACTTACTAAATACCGATGAAGAAAGTCCTTCCACGAACAAATGTCCTAAATGAAGTGTCGGTCGCACGAACAACCTTAATTCAATACAATTACCGACAATCCGATCAATATACGAATCAAACACGAATATAACGAACTCAAAACGTCGATACGATAAAACTAAGTCCATTGAGGCATTAAAACAAACACGTTGGCCCAAACTCCGATTGTTTACAATCAAACTTCAATATACCAATATCAAATCCCCAAGAAGTGTTTCAAACCAACAAAACATCTCCAATACGATCAATAATCCGTTATGAATATCCAAAATGTGATTATAACAACAATTAGTCGAAAATCCCCAATTCCAACTCGATTTTCAACGTGTTCTTGAATAATTCCTCAATAATCCAATGAATCCTTATACAAACTCATAATCATATACATATCCCTTCATATAACATGATTATAACGTCCAAAACATCATATCTCAACACAAAATCGAAGTCCAAAGTGTTGAAGAATTTACCTCTTGAAGATCCAACCAATTCGATCCGATGAAAACGTGTAAAACGACTATCCAAGCTTCCCAAATGATTGAAGGTGATGAAAATACACACTCAAATGATAATTGATGAAGAAATCTCTCCCTCAAGTTATTCTCTCTCGGTTGCGGTGAAGAAGATGGAAAAATGGAAGAAATGAGCTCAAAATGCTCAAAAATGAATTTATAGGTTGACTCGCGCGAGACTCGACCGTGCCCGCCGACACGGTCGCGGCGCGCATCCTGCCGGGCAGGACTCGACCGTGTCCCGCTTGACACGGTCGCGGCGCGAAGGGGCCTACCGACAAGGACCCGTCGCATGGCGCTTCGGCATTGACTCGACCGTGTCCCGCACACGGCCGGCCTCTCGCGACGGCTCGCTCGCCTATCCGGCGGTGCGACTCGGCCGTGCTGCACGACACGGCCGGGTCTCGAGGCGTACACTTCGGCATTATCCGGACGAGTACGGCACGGTCCGTGTCGGACGACACGACCGAGTCCGGTCGGCCGTGATCGGCCAAAATCTGAAAAATGAGCGGGTGAGCTAAAACGACCATAACTCTCTCGTCCGGACTCCGATTGACTCACCGTTTGAACCATTGGAAAGCTAACTCGATGCTCTATAATATTGCAAAGATTTAGAATTTTTGAAGTTACCAAAAATTAATGGTGATCTAACAAAGTCGAACTCGTATGAGGAAAGTTAAAACAATGAACAATAATGATACACAGCTCGAAGTTTTTCCGAACGGTGAACACGGTGAATGAATATGATTGATGAATGATTATAAATGAATGAAAATCCACTGAGTTACAATCACCGAATGAAATTACTGAATGATAATGACTGAATTACAACCGGGTATTACATACACCCCCCCTTAAAAGAGTTTCGTCCCCGAAACTAAGGGTCAAACAACTCGGGATAACACTCCCGCATATTCTCCTCGGTTTCCCAAGTGGCCTCTTCGACTCCATGTCTAGACCACTGAATCTTGACCAAAGGGATCGTCTTGTTCCTCAACTGTTTGATTCGTCGCTCTAACACTCGTACAGGACGCTCCTCGTACGAATGATCATCCGCGATCTCGATTTCGAATCAAGTATGTGACTCGGCGGCAACATACTTCCGCAATCGAGAGACGTGAAACACATTATGAATCTGCTCAAAGCCGGAGGTAAAGCCAATCGATAAGCTAACTCGCCTACTCGATCCAAAATTTCAAACGGTCCAATGAATCTTGGGCTCAACTTCCCCCGTTTTCCGAAATGGAAAAATACCTCGACTCGGGGTTACCTTGACCAAAATATGGTCACCGTCTCGAACTCTAGTGGTCGACGACGATTATCCGCATATGATTTCGCCGACTCGAGTTGTCAACATACGACTCTTGATCAAAGCTACCTTCTCCCGGGCGGCTATAAGCATAACGGGTTCGGTGCCGATTGATTCTGACAAGTCATCCCAACACAAGGGAGATCGACAACGACGACCGTACAAGGCCTCGTAAGGTGCCATCTTAATGGAAGCATGCCAACTATTATTATACGTGAACTCGATCAATGGTAGTTGGGCTTCCCAATCGTCCTTCCAATCGAGGACGCATGCCCTCAACATGTCCTCTAATGTCTGTATAGTCCTCTCTGATTGTCCGTCGGACTGAGGATGAAAGGCGGTACTGAGATTGAGCTGAGTTCCCATAGCACGATGAATCGATTTCCAAAAATGTGACACAAACCGTCCGTCACGATCGGAAACGATACTTTTAGGAGTACCGTGCAGTCTCACTATCTCTTTGATGAATAGCTGGGCAAGTATCTCGGGACCCCACGTATCCTTGATCTCAAGGAAATGAGCTGATTTAGTTAAGCGGTCCACAATCACCCAGATCGTATTCATGCCACGACGACTCGTCGGCAAACTCGTGATGAAATCCATAGAAATGTCTTCCCACTTCCACTGAATAGGAAGAGTTTTCAAAGATACCCACGGTCGCTGATGTTCAATCTTGACTTGTTGGCAAGTTAAGCATCTCGAAACAAATTCCGCGACTTCTCGCTTCATATTACTCCACCAGTAATTTTGTTTCAAGTCTTTGTACATCTTGCTGGACCCCAGATGAACAGAATAAGGGGTAGCATGAGCTTCTCTCCAAAATAGAGTTTTTCAACTCGTCATTCGCCGGTACGCACAACCGGTTCTTAAACCTCAAAAGTCCATCCTCGTGGACCACGAATCCAGGGGCTTTCCCCTGAGCCACATCTTCACGGATGCGCATCAATGCTGGGTCTGAACTCGATTCTCTCGATTACCTCCTCAAGTGACGATGATATCTCTAACATACAAAGTTGTCCCCGAACTCGCCGGGGCTGCACCTCGATCTCGGGTCTAAGGAATTCTGTTGAAGCTTCTTCCGAATCGTTAAATGAGCAAGCATCCGCTCCCGCACGGACTTACGACTCAAGGCGTCGCGACAACGTTCGCCTTGCCCGGTGGTAAAGGATCTCAATATCATAATCCTTGATTAGTTCTAACCACCGCCTGCCGCATATTTAACTCCTTCGAGTAAATATATACTTTAAACTCTTATGATTGGTGAATATCCGATGTGTAACGCCATACGTATAATGACGCCAAATTTCCAACGCGAAAACCACGGTTGCTAGCTCCGGATCGTGGGTTGGATAATTGACCAACTAATCCGAGGAAACATCGGATTTACTTAATATCTTTCGGAGGTTGCCAATCTCGGATAGCCTCCGTCTTCGAGGGTCGACACGAACTCACACATGAAATTACATGTCCGAGAAAGTCACTGACCTCCGTAACTCAATTTGGAAAACTTTCCATAAAATTGCTCTCGCCTCAACACGTCGAGAACTCCGATGAAGATGAACCTCGTATTCCTCTCGCCACGAATAAATCAAAATGTCGTCGATGAAGAAAACAACAAACCGATCCAAAAGTCGATGAAAACCCGATTCATTAACCCCCATGAATACCACAGTGCAATAGTTAGCCCGAACGGCATAACTACGAACTCATAGTGACCATAGCGTGTATGAACGCTGTCCTCGCGATATCCGACTCTCGAATCCGCAAATGGTGATATCCAGATCTTAAGTCGATCTTGGAAAATATCAAGCTCCTCGAAGTTGATCTAAAAGATTATCAATACGAGGTAAAGGATACTACTCTTGATCATCACCTGTTCAACTCCTAGTAATTAATACACACACGAGACGAGCCATCCTTCTCCTTGACAGATCACACCGGGTGCTCCTCACGGGGACGCAATCGGTCGGAGATAACCTTTCTCGAACTATTCCTCAAGTTGAATCTTCAACTCCCGCATTCAGTCGGGGTCATCCGATACGGTGCCTTCGATAAAGGGGACGACTGCCCAACTCACTCCTGAATTCCCTTACTCTATGTGAAGGCAACCAGATAACTCGTCTGGAAATACATCGTCAATCGATGACAATGATACCACGAATGATTGAACATTTCGATTGCCCTAGAATGGTCAATCGATAAAAGAGGTACCAATAATGATTGAACAACTCGATTGCCTTAGAAAGGTCAATCGATGAAGATGATACAATGAATGTTTGAATAACTCGATTGTCTTAGAAAGGCCAATCGATGGAAATGATGGAATGAATGATTGAATAACTCGATTGCCCTAGAAAGGCCAATCGATGGAAATGATACAATGAATGTTTGAATAACTCGATTGTCTTAGAAAGGCCAATCGATGGAAATGATGGAATGAATGATTGAATAACTCGATTGCCCTAGAAAGGCCAATCGATGGAAATGATACAATGAATGATTGAATAACTCGATTGCCCTAGAAAGGCCAATCGATGAAAATGATACAATGAATGATTGAATAGTTCGATCGGAATTTCTCTCGCTTTCACCATAATAGAAATTCTCTCGAACAACGGGATTACTTCAAGCACACATTCGACGACCAACGACGGAAAGATAGCGACCAAACGCTAACAAATACCGAGGATGATCAAGACGGTTAAACCAACTAATACCGAAATTACATCGTCCTAAGATAAATTCACCACGATTAGATCCATTAACCAATCGCGGTCATTAAGTAGGACTATCCCGAATTAAGTCTATTCAAGCATGATTCGAAAATGAATGAATGCGGTGTACCAAGATCAAAAGGTACACACAAGTTGAAATAAAATTACGAGTATACCCGAAATCATTCGGGCCACCGGATCGTCGATCCTCCTCATCATATGAATCGGGACTTGCCGTCCCCGAACCGACGCTCCGTCTCGATAAATACGAGCTCCAACTCTATTTGCTTCCATTGTCTTAAACGACGATGACAAAGCTCGATTCTCAAATGCCGGTTGCTTGGGGCTCGAGATACGGCGGAGCCGACTTGGAGTCCTTTCGCAAAAACGGGCCTTATGCCCAAAATTCCCACAATTATGGCACGTGATAGACGGTTTCGACACTCGTGCTGAAATGACCCGGCGTTCCACAATTGAAACAGTGATGGCCGAACCGCCGCCGGGAATGAGATCCCGCACGCGATTATGCGCCGTAGAGGTCGCCGTAAACGATAGGACTCACACGAGGCTTCTTGAAGGTTGATCGACCGCCGGATTGATTACGCCGTTGATTTCTTGCCGACAAATGAAGGTTGTTGTTCAGCACTTTCTTTAGCAAATGCTCATACGGAGAGTTCTCTCGATTAATCCGGTCAGAGTGGCGCAATGATGATTGAGCAACCGCACATGGGTCATCATGGCCTGCATAAAAGTGAGTGGATCAACCCGAATATCTTCCGATCGAGCCGAGTCTGGGCACGATTTCTCGGCAACAGTGATTATTTCTCGGGTTTCGGTCCGCACCGCGCCTCTCCCCGTGCATCTCTCGATGCTCTCTCCATCTCAAGTAGGAAGGTCGCATAATGATTATATTTCCCGCATGATTAGCACGTTATGATTATGTCATGAGATGATGAAAATGAGTATACATACTCTAACTTAGTGATTATATGAATGATTTACTGAAGTTACATGATTATCCGATGAAATTCTTGAAATGATTATCTTGAATAACTTAACAAGATTGATAATATGATCATCCAGATTGACAACCGAGTAATGAAATGAATTGAGTAATTAATGAGTTAACATGATCGTCCCGATTATTAATCGAGTAATGAAATGAATTAAGTGATTGATGAGTTAATATGATCGTCCCGATCATAATGAATGATGATGTTTGAGGATTGTTAAATGATGAATGATGAATGAATGACTATTGCCGTAAATTATACCATGGCGTTAGAAGTCTTACGCTTTTTCTTGTCCGATTGGCTCGATCTCGCACAGTCACATGTGACGCGAAAGTCCAATGATACTAGTCCGATGACGATGATTTCAAATGAGACATGACTCGGAAGGTAGTATTCAAAACCACGCTCCGATACCAACTCAGTAACACCCCAAACTAGGCGGATATTACGGGCCGTAGATCCCCAACCGGGACCCACCGTGCAAATGAAAATGAATGAATTACACAAGATAAATGTAGTACCGAACTACATTACAACAATAATTACTCCGATGAGGAGTTTAATTACAACACACCAGACAATACCGAATACTAGTGTATTTTATATGAAGATAAAATACACAACACCGAATGAAACGAGTATTCAAATGAAAGTCTCAGGGAAAATAAAGGACAATAACATGAATAATCGAAAGATCGGGGCCCCTACTAGTATCACTAGGACTCCTCGACATCAACATGCTATTCCCGTGCGTTTGCCTTGCCATGACACGAAAAACAAAATCCCCAAACGGGGTCACATAAAGAACAACAATCCTCAAGGGTTGAAAATACACAATTATGATTAATCAAGTTATGAAATATTCTTAGTTATGAATTACGCAAGAGGAGTATCATAGTACGCCCGTAATGTTCGTGTAAGTGTACAACACCCGTCCGTGTACCTAATTAGTCTCACGGTGTAACGCTTTCCCGTGTGCACGGCCTAATGTATCGGTGAACCCAATACAATAACCATCGTGTGCCCGACTAAAAATTCCACACACCCACACCCGCCACGCAATATGAACCCGTAAGGTCATATGAACGAGAATGACCGTAATGAATATCAATGAATAAATAATAATCGACAAAGTCAAGAATGACTCACCGAGATGAGGGTAATAATGAAATGAATGATAGCTCAACGAAAAGATTGGAACCGCTGCTCCTTATGACTCTAGTGATTAATTGACATTAACAAGTTTTAATATGATTAATACAATGATGAATGAGTTATGATTATGAATGATCAACAACAAAAGGTATGAATATCCTTTTAACCGAGTAAGAATTAACTTACTAAATACCGATGAAGAAAGTCCTTCCACGAACAAATGTCCTAAATGAAGTGTCGGTCGCACGAACAACCTTAATTCAATACAATTACCGACAATCCGATCAATATACGAATCAAACACGAATATAACGAACTCAAAACGTCGATACGATAAAACTAAGTCCATTGAGGCATTAAAACAAACATGTTGCGTCCAAACTCCGATTGTTTACAATCAAACTTCAATATACCAATATCAAATCCCCCAAGAAGTGTTTCAAACCAACAAAACATCTCCAATACGATCAATAATCCGTTATGAATATCCAAAAATGTGATTATAACAACAATTAGTCGAAAATCCCCAATTCCAACTCGATTTTCAACGTGTTCTTGAATAATTCCTCAATAATCCAATGAATCCTTATACAAACTCATAATCATATACATATCCCTTCATATAACATGATTATAACGTCCAAAACATCATATCTCAACACAAAATCGAAGTCCAAAGTGTTGAAGAATTTACCTCTTGAAGATCCAACCAATTCGATCCGATGAAAACGTGTAAAACGACTATCCAAGCTACCCAAATGATTGAAGGTGATGAAAATACACACTCAAATGATAATTGATGAAGAAATCTCTCCCTCAAGTTATTCTCTCTCGGTTGCAGGTGAAGAAGATGGAAAAAATGGAAGAAATGAGCTCAAAATGCTCAAAAATGAATTTATAGGGGTTGACTCGACCGTGCCCGGCCGACACGGCCGCAGCGCGCATCCGGTCCGGCAGGGACTCGACCGTGTCATGCTTGACACGGTCGCGGCGCCGAAGGGGCCTACCGACAATGACCCGTCCGCGGCGCTCGGCATTGACTTCGACCGTGTCCCGGCACACGGTCGGGCCTCCGGGCGATTTGCCTCGCCTATCCGGCGGGTGCGACTCGGCCGTGCTGCACGACACGGTCGGGTCCTGAGGTAGACACTTCGGCATTATCCGGACGAGTACGGCACGGGCCGTGTCGGACGACACGACCGAGTCCGGTCGGCCGTGATCGGCCAAAATCTGAAAAATGAGCGGGTGAGCTAAAACGACCATAACTCTCTCGTCCGACTCGATTGACTCACCGTTTGAACCATTGGAAATCTAACTCGATGCTCTATAATATTGCAAAGATTTAGAATTTTTGGAGTTACCAAAAATTAATGGTGATCTAACAAAGTCGAACTCGTATGAGGAAAGTTAAAACAATGAACAATAATGATACACAGCTCGAAGTTTTTCCGAACGGTGAACACTGTGAATGAATATGATTGATGAATGATTATAAATGAATGAAAATCCACTGAGTGACAATCACCGAATGAAATTACTGAATGATAATGACTGAATTACAACCGGGTATTACAAGTACCACTCGAACCTTATTATTATATCGGAATTAAATCCACCTGCAGGGTTTAATATAATAATCATTATCGAGCTCCTCAAGGGGACATCATCAACCCGCACGAGTCGGGACACGATTTCTAGTAATAATAATAATTATCGTATAAACAATATTATTGCCCAAGATACGAGGCTTATTGAGTCGATCATTTTGACTCTCACCTATGGTAAATCAAAGCAGTAATTATTATAAATACACAATTAAATATTATATACTTAGAATTAAGAAATAATAATTATCCGAGATTTACGTTCTTCTTACAACAAGATGTAAGACACTATCTCACCTCGATCCTATTCAACGTATGCAAATACGCTAATGTATGCTAATAGTCAAGACCAACTATTCTCAAGCATACACTACAACCCTTTATATAATTTGTCTAATAATTATATAGGTTGTGAACTATTATATTATTTTATAAGGCACCGATAATGTGACCTTCCGTGTGACACCAACACACCACATTATCTACAATATAAAATAATTAGACATTTCATTTGCATAACCATAACGTGAATAAATATGCAAATCATGTGATTAAGTGTAATTAATATCCTCATAGGTAGTAAATGGGAAATTAGGTAATACAAGCATAAAGTATGCTTTGCAGTATACAATCCTAACAATCTCCCACTTATACTCAAAGCATGCTTTTAAGTATACTACTCTATTACATAGTCTCTCATTTCTCCCACTTATACTCAAAGCAATGCTGCCATACACCGTAATCCCATTCCTTCCACATGCCTTTCAAAAACTTTTGAAGGTGGGCCTTTCGTGAAAGGGTCAGCAAGATTATCTTCCAATGCAACCCTGGCTACAACTACGTCTCCTTCCTTCACGAAGTGTCGTATGATGTGGTACTTGCGGTTGATATGTTTACTTGCCTGATGGGCTCGTGGTTCCCTTGAATTTGCGACTGCACCAGTATTATCACAATAAAGTGTAATACCCTCTGGCAAATCGGGAATCACATCTAAGTCCTGCAGGAAGTACTTGAGTCACACTGCCTCCTTGGCTGCCTCAGAGGCTGCCACGTACTCGGCTTCCATGGTAGAGTCCGAGATGCATTTCTGCTTCACACTCCTCCAACTAATGGCTCCACCTCCCAGGCTAAATACATAACCCGAAGTAGACTTGGACTTTTCTTTGTCCGATGAAAAATCTGAGTCAGTGTAACCCACCGGAAACAGGTCGTATGATTGATATACAAGCATGTACTCCCTAGTCCTTCTCAGGTACTTGAGTATGTGCTTGACAGCAATCCAGTGTCCTGGTCTTGGGTTTGACTGATATCTAGCAGCCATGCCCACTGCATGACAGATATCTGGTCTAGTGCAAAGCATAGCATACATGAGACTTCCCACAACAGATGCATAAGGGACCATCTTCATGTCATCTATCTCATTTTGTGTCTTAGGACACATGTTCTTAGATAGTTGAATTCCATGTCTGTAAGGTAGAAAACCTTTCTTGGAATTCTCCATGCTAAACCGCTTCAAGATCAGTATCGATATAGGATGCAGGATAAGCACAACATCCTTTTCTTCCGATCACGAAAGATCCTGATTCCAAGGATGTGTCCTGCTTCTCCTAGATCCTTCATATCGAACTGCTCAGATAGCCATACCCGTACGTCCGACAATTCCTTCACGTTGTTTCCAATCAGAAGGATATCGTCTACATACAGTACAAGAAACACCAACACGTTTCCATCGCATTTCTTATACACACAACTCTCACTCGGACATTGACGAATCCATATGATCGACAACTTCACAAACGAGTGTTCCAAGATCTAGATGCTTGCTTAAGTCCATAAATGGATTTCTTAAGTTTGCACACCAAGTGCTCTTCTCCTTTAGCAATGAATCCCTCTGCTTGGCGCATATAGATTTCCTTGTCTAGACTCCCATTCAAGAATGCAGTCTTGACATCCATCTGCCAAATCTCCAGATCCAAATGCGCAGCTATAGCTAAAAGAATCTGGATTGACTTAAGCATGGCTACCGGCGAAAAGGTTTCATCATAATCGATACCCTCTTTCTGAGTGTAACCTTTTGCAACAAGCCTCGCTTTGAAGGTTTCAACCTTCCCGTCACGTCCTTTCTTTCGCTTGTAGACCCATTTACTCCCAATGGCTTGTACACCATCAGGTAGCTCTACTAGCTCCCACACTTGATTGGAATCCATAGATCCCATTTCTGATTCCATTGCTTTTTGCCAAGAGTCAGCATCTTTATCTTGGATTGCCTCCTTATAGGTCCAGGGAACTGATTCATCTTCGTCTGGGATTGAGTCTGAAGACTTTCCCACGCCTATGAATCGTTCGGGCTAACGAACAACCCTCCCACTACGACGAGGCAAATCCTGAGTTGGTGTAAAAGTTTCAGAATCGATACGTGGTGCAGTGTTAGTTGGCGCTTGTACGATTGGTATAGACGAAGTCTCGCCCCTTAGCTCTTCCAGAATTATCTCGCTCATGGGCTTGTGACTAATCATATAATCCTCTTCCAGAAATCGGGCATTGGTGCTAACAATGACCTTCTGATCCTGGGGACTATAGAACAAGCCACCCTTCGTTCCCTTAGGGTATCCTACAAACACTCGCACTGCATTTGAGATGCCAATTTATCGACTTCCTTATTCAAGACATGTGCCGGAGTACCCCAAATCCGAACATGTCCTAGTGCGGGCTTACGCCACTCCATAGTTTTGTGGGTGTTTTTGAATCGATTTGAAGGCACCAGGTTTAGAATGTACGCCGCTGTTTCTAAGGCGTATCCCCAAAACGAAATAGGTAAATCTGAATAACTCATCATTGATCTAACCATTTCTAAAAGAGTCATATTCCTTCTTTCAGCCACACCATTTTGTTGTGGAGTTCCCGGCGCGGTGAGCTGGGACGAAACCCCCTCATTCGCCAAGAAATCCACAAACTCTCCACTAAGGTATTCGCCACCACGATCAGATCGTAGCGACTTGATACTCTTCCCATGACGCTTCTCCGTTTCAGCCTTGAAGTCTCTGAACTTGTCAAAGGCTTCAGACTTACGTCGCATCAAATAGATGTATCCATATCTCGAATAATCATCTATAAACGTGATGAAGTATTCGAACCCACCCCTAGCCTGGATATTCATTGGACCACATACATCCGTATGAACCAATTCTAACACATCTTGAGCACGGTTTCCCTTGGTTTTAAAAACCCTTTTGGTCATCTTACCTTCCAGACAGGATTCACAAATTGGAAATGACTCAACTTGGAGATCATACAATGGGCCATCATCTACCAATCTTTGAATCCTTCTAAGGTTTACATGTCCTAACCGTAAATGCCACAGATATGTTTGGTTTATGCTTGAAGGTTCTTTTCTCTTTTTAGGTTTAGACAAAGAGTTAAGTGATTTATGCATAGGAGTTTGTGCAGTATTAACAATATATAGTCCATCATTAAAAGTACCTCTGCAAATATATTCAACGCTTCTTTTCTTAATAATGGCATCATCATCAAAAAGAAACTGAATAACCATCGCATTTTAATTTAGAAACCGAAATTAAATTCATTCTAAAATCCGGTACTAATAATACATTATTGAGAACTAATAATTTATCATTAATCTTCAACTGCACGACTCCCACTGCAATGACCATAAGCCCGGAATAATCGCCTGATTGATGGTAATCTCGCCCGCACTAAGCCGCTTGGTTACCCGAAAACCATGCGAGTCAAAGCAAACATGATCAGTGGAGCCTGAATCAACTATCCACAAAGTGGAAGAACAAGCTGCCAAACATGTTTTGACTACTAGTGCACGAGACATACCTTTCTTAAGAGCAGGGCAGTCCGCTTTAAAATGTCCTTTCTGACCGCACTTGTAGCACTTTCCCTTTGGCTTTTTGTTCGCCTCGGGGTGAGGAGCCTTGCTTTTCACCTTGAGGGTTGCCACTTGCTTCTGCCCAACCTGCTTCTTCTTCTTTCCCCATTTGGGTTTTGAAGAAGTAGCACCGGTTGCCGCAAGAATCTGATGATAACCTTGTTTGAAGAGACCTTCAGCAGACTGAAGCTCTGTCAGAAGTTCCGCCTGTAACACCCCCAGATCAAACCGGGAATATTACACGCCGCAGACCCTCTCCGTGAGGATCCACCAGGCTAGACATCAACACAACACATTACATTACATACTGATGAATCAAAATAACGAATCAATAGACCGATTTGGTCTTCCGTCACTGACCTACAAATCAAAATACATAAACTCATCCAGACTCATACACATGCAAGGGTAAAATACTTGCAACGACGAACAATAAGATAGCGGAAAAGACAAAACAATGGACTACTAATCAAGTCAAAATCGGCCTTCGTGTGATTAGTATCATTCGTCTTTCATCATCCTCGTGCCGATCCCGTGTCTTGCTCCCAAAACCTGCATGTGCACTGACACAATACAGATATCCACCCCCCGATTACTCGGGGGTTAGCAAAACTCCACTGTTTTGCTAGTGCAAGTATAAAGTGCAAATACGAGCCATACACAACACATTCCGAGAATACAACGAAAGACTTCCCGAGGTATATTTAGAAAAAAATTAGTTCAAGTCTTGAAAGTAGAAACGAAGTAAGTAAGCACTTTGAAAACACTTCCAAATCTCGGGAGTTTTAAAAACATTAGAAATTAAAAATTCTTAAGTTCCTCGAAAATCATTTAGGGTCACAGCCCCAAAATTCATTTTCCAAAATGCAAATCCGTTTAATAAAACACGGGGTCCACGACCCAACCATTCCGGTCACAAAACACAGGGTCCACGACCCGATCATCCAATTCAATTCACTTACAAGGACACATTACACGTAACACATTATTCCTATGCCATTCTAGTCAAGCACCAAGACTCGATATATCATGTCTCTCGACCCCGAGCGCAAAGCATTGTGATACTCCGGACAATATCACAAGTAATCATCAAAACATCAACATCAATATCACCGAGACCACACTTGGTAACCCATGGTCGTACCCATTAGTATCGGCCCCCAGAGGCCCCGTCGGACCGTCCCCAGGTGGGAAACCACTTCCGCGGCCGTACCCATTAGTATCGGCCCCCAGAGGTCCCGTCGAACCGTCCCCAGGTGGAAGAACATCAACACACGCACCCAAGTTCACTTCCGTGGCCGTACCCATTAGTATCGGCCCCCAGAGGCCACATGCCATCCCCAGGTGGAAGAACAACAACACACGCACCCAAGTCCACTTCCGTGGCCGTACCCATTAGTATCGGCCCCCAGAGGCCACATGCCATCCCCAGGTGGAAGAGTAACAACTCAGAGATTACAAAACCACGACTCTCAAAGGTCAAACACACAAAATATATATAGTCGAGGTACCTTGCTAGAATGGCCAAATTATCCAACACTTACTCACGACCCAGACCTATATCAATTCACAAGGGAGCACAGGATTTCAACAGCATCGAACGACACAACCAATATTACCTTTAACTCACATATTCGTCCATAGCCACGGGACTCCAAGCACATAATTTGACAAAAGAATTACACTTTATATTTACCAACGACATAATCATACGCAATGACATCACAAGAAAGTAAGGTGATTCTATACTCAACACTAGCACACATATTCAACTAAGCACATTAATTCTCGACACACACGGGTCCTCTTTACAAAAACCATGATGGTAAATATACCGATTCTTTTGTAAAATGGTTATTAATATTTATTTAGCAAATATCGACGATTAACAACCATAATATCCACAAAACACGTAATATATGGGCAAGATACTTGCCTCGATAATCGACACCGGTCACTCCTACGAACACGGCTCAGTCGGGACACCTCGAACACCTACAATTCTCCGGCGAAGACAAAGAATACGCCCACGATCGAAAAGCTTGAAGAAAACGACGAACGGAAGGGTTCCGACTCGAGTTCTTCGCAAGAATTCGACCCTAACAACATATAATCAATAAATCATCGATCATACGAGGAAGAATAATCGTAGAACGCCCGAAAACCCCTCTATGACATTTTACCGGACACCTTCAAGGCGTCGATCAAGAACTCGACCAAAACAACGAATCGATACGATCCAACCATGGAATAACAAGGGAAAAGATGTAATACATCTTAATAATCATCAATCTATCATAATACCAAGTTAAATCGGATTAATCGGACGAAAACAACCAAAATACCCAAAATCCCCAAAATTAGATTTCTAGGAAATCTGACCTGATTCGGTAGATCGGAGGATGTTATAGGACGGATGATTGATGATATGAACCTCAAAACTCCATGGATATGTTGTTAAACAACATGGCTTCAAGCTTAGAACACGCCAGTGCGGAAGAGGAGAAGAAGAAGGTGAAAATGGCAAGAAAAACGTCTGCAGGGCCTTTTATAGGGGTTGATCGCTGCCGGACACGGCCGTGCCCGATCGGCACGGTCGTGTTGCATGATGGCCGACAGGACTCGACCGTGTCCTGCTTGACACGGTCGCGCGGCTGAGGGCCTTCCGATAGCGACCCGCCCGAAATGACTCGGCATGACTCGACCGTGTCTGGGACACGGTGGGCGTGTCGGCGATCGTTCAGGCTTATCCGGAAGAGTACGCACGGGCCGTGTCGGGCGACACGGTCGAGTATGGTCGGCGAAACTTCCGGCATTTCGGACGAGTGCGGCACGGGCCGTGTCGGACGACTGGCCGAAGTTCGGCCAGCGTGATCGCCAAAATCAAACGACCATAACTCTCTCGTCGGACTCCGATTGACTCACCGTTTGAACCATTGGAAAGCTAATTCGATGCTCTATAATATTGCAAGATTTAGAATTTTGGAGTTACCAAAAATTAATGGTGATCTAACAAAGTCGAACTCATAAGAGGAAAGTTGAAACAATGAACAATAATGATACACAACTCGAAGTTTTTCCGAACGGTGAACACGGTGAATGAACATGATTGATGAATGATTATAATTGAGTGAAAATACACTGAGTGACAATTACAGACTGATAATTACTGAATGAAAATGAATGAATTACAACCGGGTATTACACGGATGACAAAAAGTCCAGAATTAATCATTCTCGAAATGACGAAACGGTCATGAGCGAGTCGTCAAAACGGACTCCGGCTGAAAAAGAAATTTACCGAAAAATCGGAAATTGCGGATATTACATTCTACCCTCCTTAAAAGAAGTTTCGTCCCGAAACTTAAAACAAGTAGGGAGAAGCAATATCCCGCCAGGAAAACTCAACGAGATACGCAAGGAAACGCGTAACTTACGCCTATCGGCGAAACGTTACAAGCAACGCAAAGGAATATCCGGCGTAAAAACACGCTCCACGACGACCAACACGACGTCGTCGTTAGGGATATAACAAAACCAACAAGTGACAAGCGTCATCAAATGGATAATACAATTAAGTCAATTATCCGAACAATCACAAAACACAACGGACGAAATACAATATGATTGACCAACCCAACGGTACATCAATCAAAACGCGAGCCAATCGCTGAACAAATACGGAATTCCACTGCCCAAGGGTTGGAAGATCGAAAACGAGACTAATTTTCCGAACTTGGAAAGGTCACAACGATATATATAGATAAATTTGGGACAATATCAGAACTTGCTCGAGTGACAAAGGTGGGAAACAACACCAGGTCAGAAGCGTCAACGAACACAGTCGAGTCGATACGGTTGGACGAAACAGAAGAGAAAGAAAGAAAAATGTGGTTATTACACCGCCAAACTATATGTCCTACGGTTCATATTGTAGTTAAGGCGGAACTGCTCAAAGATTCTAGGTAAGCTGCCTAAGATAATATCGACCTGCATTTCCGCATCGATAGTAGCCCCCAGTATGCTCAGTTCGTTCAAATGAGACATCATTTTTAGAACATGATCCCTCACTGGAGTCCCTTCAGACATTTGGGCTGTCATCAATACCCTCATAGCATTTTGTCTAGCCACCCGGTTCTGATGACCAAACATATCGGTGAGACTTTTCATCATTTCCGCGGCCGAACCCATCGTCTGATGCTGATGCTGCAATACATTTGTCAGTGAAGCCAAAACGTAACAGCGAGCCATCTCATCAGACTTTTTCCATTTTCGGAATTCAGCCAACTCTTCGGGAGTGGCATCCGGTTCTGGTTCTAGAGGGCTCTCCTCTATTAAGACAAACTTATGCCCCTCAGCAGTCAGGACAATGTCAAGATTTCTTTTCTTATCGGCAAAGTTAGTGCCATCTAGTTTATTTTCTTTGAGAATAACAGCTAGTGGATTGAAAGACATCTGAGAATAAAAATTAAAAAACATCCATCACATAATGCATAGCAAAATATATCGAAAAACCTCAAAACACAATATATATGCTAGCCACCAACACCTCAAAAAATCCGCACATGCAAGCCACGATCGTGTGGACGTTTACACACACATTTTTCAAGTAGAGTTTTACGTCTTTAATTTTACTATCTAGTCAAAGTACGTTATGACAAGTAAAATTAATAGTTGGTTCCTCTTGGCAATGTATTAATTAACATAGACTCCGATGGGGAGCTTATTAATTAATACACCTAAGTGAACACCATAATTTAACATCCTTAAAATATTATCTTTTAAATAATAGTCCTACAGATGGAGAGGTCCTATCATAAAAAGTAATATTTACCTTATGTTATCATTTTGAAATTTAAAACTAGTGAACCTATAATTAGCACATCCGATATGGAGGAAGACTATAATGTCAACGCGCATGCTAATTACTTCACAACTTAAATTAATTATGGAGGCCAATTTGATTTTATTTAAAAAAATAAATCAATTTAATCACTTAGTTATTTTAGCCTTAAGTTTTTTAATTATCTCGTCCTAACATGCAAGGAAACATATCACGCATACATCCATACATGCCATACATCAAAACAATAAAAACCAAAAATAAAGCATGGATAATTAATTATCCAATTATCATGGTCTTCTTCCTTGAGTTGAATCCGAGAAAATCTTCGACTCGATCTCTCCCACTGAATCAAGCATCTCGTCGCTTCTCCCCGGTCGGGCCGTGGATTTTCAAAACTAAAATTTTACTTTTATGCAAAATTAATTACATAAAAAAAATTTAATTTTAAATCCCGACTTCCCAGTGGACGCAACGAACGGCGGCGAAAACGGACCGGACCAAAACTGGACGACCCGGCCCGAACCAAATAACTGCCCGGACCAGCCGCCGCGGCAAGCATCCGCCGGCGGCCTTGCCGCCGGCTTGCCCAGATAGTCCCGTGATCCGGTTCTGCTCTATTTCTTCGCGATCCCGTCTTTTCCGAATTCGATTACAATTTTATACAAGATAAAATACATCGAAATTACATCAATATTTACACGAAAAAATAAAAACACCTAGAACTACCCACGGATTTTCTCACGGAAAAAACCATTACATGCCTCAAAAAACGGGCCAAACCAACAATTGCATAATTAATAAAAATAAATAAATAAATACACCATTCATATAAACAATGATAATTGGATCATATCACCTGCAAGAACACATCTAGCAAAATATTCCAACATCAAAATATATGAATATTTAAATTGCTATCAATTAATCACTAAAATTAATTAAAATAGCAAAAGCCTAAAAATCCGGCTCCGATACCAATTGTTGGAAAGTAAAACGCAGCGGAAGCGAAGTTTGGGAAAGTTGATAATAGCGTTTTACGCATCTACGAGCATTAGATCTATTTAGGCATGCTAATTAATTAATTACTAAGACTAACAAGCAATTCAAATATTATTTATTATTTATTAATTAAATATGTTGATTAATTAAAATATCCTAATCTAGATCCAAGATCATAGGATATTACCTTTTGAAGCGCGTTGGTTACTTCCTTCTTGATCGCCTTGTATTTCTACCTTCAGATCTTCTAGAGTATGATCCGCCATGAACCGGACGTTGTGTGGGCAACGAGCTACCGGATCTTGCTTGGACACCTTATGGATCGGCCGAATTCTTATGCCTCACAACTCTCGATTTTCTTTTCTTCAAGTAATTCCGATATGTAGCAAGAATTAAAGTGTTCTCTCAATTGTGGAATCAAAGACACAAGTCAAGATCCACAATTAAACACTTAGAAGAAAAAATCGAAATTCCTTGTGTATGAAGAAGCATTAAATCGGCCATCAACCATAATGTCCTATTTATAGGCTCTTGGACTACTACTAGGGATCGGAGGAGGATTATGGAAGGACTCCCAATTAATTCATCTTACCTTATTAGGACTCTTCCTAATATATGATGAATTAATTAATATCAACTTAGTCCACTAAAAAGTTTGATATTGCACTTCCTACCAAAATCCCAAATTACGAAATTGGGCTCCTTATATTATTTCTCGTGTTTAAGATATCGAATGTCCATTAATTAATTATAAGCTACTGACAACTTTAATTAATTAATATCTTATCCAAGAGTAGTACCACTCGAACCTTATTATTATATCGGAATTAAATCCACCTGCAGGGTTTAATATAATAATCATTATCGAGCTCCTCAAGGGGACATCATCAACCCGCACGAATCGGGACACGATTTCTAGTAATAATAATAATTGTCGTATAAACAATATTATTGCCCAAGATACGAGGCTTATTGAGTCGATCATTTTGACTCTCATCTATGGTAAATCAAAGCAATAATTATTATAAATACACAATTAAATATTATATACTTAGAATTAAGAAATAATAATTATTCGAGATTTACGTTCTTCTTACAGTCAGTACAGAAGAGACTATCTCACCTCGATCCTGTTCAACGTATGCAAATACGCTAATGTATGCTAATAGTCAAGACCAACTATTCTCAAGCATACACTACAACCCTTTATATAATTTGTCTAATAATTATATAGGTTGTGAACTATTATATTATTTTATAAGGCACCGATAATGTGATCTTCCGTGTGACACCAACACACCACATTATCTACAATATAAAATAATTAGACATTTCATTTGCATAACCATAACGTGAATAAATATGCAAATCATGTGATTAAGTGTAATTAATATCCTCATTAGTAGTAAATGGGAAATTAGGTAATACAAGCATAAAGTATGCTTTGCAGTATACAATCCTAACAGTATACGTATTCAGTATGCCGTATGTTCATATCTAGTATGTTGAGATGTTGGACAAGTATAGCTGAAAATGGCTAAGTGTAGCATTATTAGCGCACGCTAATATACATACATGCCTAGCGCACGCTATCGTGCAGGTTTAGCGCACGCTAATGGTAAAAGATAGCGCACGCTAGTACAGACCAGATCAGAAGGAATCTATGTGTGGACCCGGCCACTTTCGGCGCATGTGACGACAAGGTCAACGGATGTTTGTTGTGAAGGATTAACGCACGCTAATGTATATTGTTAGCGCATGCTAATCAGATCGGACCAAAGGAATCTTGGCTTTGTCAGGTTACTTTCGGCATGTGGAGACACGGGGGTAGGTGCATACTGTAGCAAGTCAACTATGAGTAGCGCATGCTATGGATGAAAGTTTGCGTATGCTAAATAGAGGCCTTTACGTATGCTATTGCATGGGCATTTCGTACGTAAAACATTTCATGCAGTAGGGCAGTAGCCTCTGGACTGCGATAGCGCACGCTAACAAAGACAGTTAGTGAACGCTAAGTGTGTAACGTACGTTAAATGAAGATGTTAGCATACGTTAATAATGTACAGTGTATATATAAGTGCAGTTGGTCATTCTTCGTCATTTCCATCCATTTCTTCATGTGAACCGATAGAGAGAGCCATGAGAAGTATTTGAGGTCCCCAAACACTGAGAGATGATGATCTTTAACAAGATTAAGGTGGAGAGCATGGATTAAAGCCTTATTTTTGAAGTTATTCATGATTCTTGGAAAGGAGTTCATTCTAAATGCATTGAGAAAGAAAATATTTTAAAGGATGATCTTGTTAAAGTTCAAACCGAGCTCAGAAATTTAACGAAGAAATTCTCGTGTGGAAACGAGAATTTTAAACTAATGCTCTCGGTTCAAAAATACACTTTGAATAAATAGGGATTAGGATTCAAAGAAAATTCTAAACACGAATCCTTAAATTTTAATATACCCCGATGCAAAAAATATTTGAAAATCGAGCACCATATTTTAAATTTCAAAACCCCAAGACGGACGATTAAAGTTAAGAAAATTTGGATTCCTAAAGGAACCGCCATCCCGAATATCGTCTATGTTTCGAAGAAAAACCAACTATGGGTTAGATCCCCAAAAATTAATTTTTAACAATTTACTCAGGGGACTATATTTTTTAAAGGGAGATAATGTTTTTAGAGGGAGTTATATCCTGTTCATTTTATCATATATTCATTAATTGGTATCATGCATATTTATATTCAATTAGTATATTTTTTTTACACTTTTTTCTGAATACAAAAAGGGGGAGAAGGAGTAGAATCGGATAAAAAGCGTCATGAAAGAATGACGAGAAAAATAAAAAATAAAAAGGAGGAGAATATAATAAAAATCGAAGAAGTCGATAAGGAGAAAAAGAAAGCATACAAAAAGGGGGAGAAATGAAGAAGTTGAAAAATGAGAAACGAATAAGTCGAAAATGACAGAAAAAGAAAATGGGTGAAACTAACGAAACGATCAAAGCCGAAAACTTTGAAACGTACAAATATATATATTTTTTTATTTTGCAGGTTTATCCAATTCAAGAGTTGTTTTGTAATCATCAAAAAGGAGGAGATTGTTAGAATATTTATTCCACATATTCATAAATAATATTTTGATTATTAAGTTGCTAAACAAAACAAAACAACAAAGAGGCGAAGCAAAACGACGAAGAAATCGAAGACGCAAAAAGTTGAAATCTAGACATGCTTAGCGCACGCAAGAGCTGAAGGTTAGCGAATGCTAACGAGAGTTATCTGCAGATCAGACAAGTTACGAAGCTACCTGAAGGACTTTCCTGATGGACTAACGCACGCTAGATAACAAGACTAGCGCACGCTAGAAGGTGAAGATAGCGCACGCTACACATGCAGAATAACGCACGCTATCGAAGGCTATTTTACCGTTGTGAAGATATTCAAACACTGTATGACGCAAGCAATGATGAAATCGTAACGCACGCTAAGGATGTATAAGGCACATGCCTTTACAAATACTCGGAAAAGTATTCGGACCTATAGTCATACGAACTATAATCGAGGTCAACGAATTCATGTATTTACCGCAATATGCCATTGCTTTACATGTTGAAATTCATGAGAATTACTCTTACGTTCTTTCATATATCTTATTGCAAGGAGACGGTGCATGACTACACCCACATGCAATATTTTATTTTAATAAGATGAAAGATAGAGTTTTCCAAGTATGGGATTGGGTCAAGACCAACGTGGTGGTCGCTTAATTCAATGTGACAATTCCGTCACAAATCGATTTTAACCACGACATATCCGTCGCAATCGATGTTTGTCCCATTTGTACTTCACAATTCCGTGACTAATCATGAACAAGTCATAACTTTACCGTTACCGACAATATTCATTTTATTCAATTATTGGTTTAAAATTGACAAAACGACGACGTCAAATCGCACCCAAAACGTGGTGTATGCAACAACCACAAATATCGACTTTCAACAATTATCCGTGACTCCCCCAGGACCATCACATAGTTTACTTCGACATACAAGAGTGATACCACCTCTCATAGTCTCATCCACCGCAAAGTAGCATGGGAGATAAAGAACCCAAATACCCAATCCCCCCAAAAAAAGTTCTCAAAAGAGAGGAATTGAAAAACGGGAACTTTAATAAAGTCTTACGGGTACTTGGTTCCATATTTGCTTTAATCCTTGAACGGGAGCTTCTCTCCATATGAACAATATTTTCGTAGTACTCGGTTCCATATATACTTTGATCCTTGAATGGGATAATAAATATGGCTTCTCTCCATATTTTGCACATAATCATGAGCAACATATTTTCCTATATTCACGTAAAACATAAACATGGTAAGATTCATAAGTGTGCAAATTAATGAACAAATGAATAATTAATTAAGAAAAGATGGAGAGTTGAGAAACGCCCGGATAGGACTACTGGGCTCAATAATTCGGCCGAAAAACGACTCGAGCGCGGCGATGCAGCAGCTCGGTATTGGATGAGGTCGGATCTCCAAATTTCCTCGTAAAAATCTGCTTCTGTTTGGTGGCAGATTCAGTAATCAATATTACTCAGAATCCAATCTCCATCATTGAATATACAGATATTTGTGTTGGAAAGTTGCTGTCAAAATTTTACACCGATCCGACGGTTAACGAATCGACAAACCTGATTATGGTAAGACTGCGCTGTGCAGAAAATTTACACACGGAAATTCTCGTCTCTCATTTTTTTTTTGCTCCCCCCTTTTTTCGACTTGTTTCTTCCATTGGAATCGAGCTGTAGATCGCATGTCAAAAGAATGAAACCCATCGCGACGAGCGTGGAGAACAAAGCTTTGAGTTCGAATTTGGTTTGGCCTGATTGTGTCTAATTCAAAATCTTAGGGGCTGAATTGCAAATTTAGTAAAACTAAGTGCTGTAGAAGCTTCAATCTGAAACGGCAATGGCAGATATGAAGTGGATCTGTATGGTGCTATGCCAAGTGACACGACCATAAGATTTTGAGTGGGTGGTGGTTGGTCGGGCGGGAGTCTGGGCAGCTTGACTGGAGCAAATCGGAACGGACATGTGGATTGATTAGGATTTGCGAATTATGACGGCGTCGGATGCGGCGACGATCTGGCCTGGATTGCGACGGGGGGTTGTTGCTATGAGGGGTCCGACTCGAGTCCCACGAAGGCGGCGGCGGCGGAAATCGTAGGTCTGGTCACAGGTTGGAGATCCTTCTGCAGCGACGGCGGCGGGAGTTGTTGGAGAAGATGACGTCGGAATTCTCAAATTTTTCCGGACGATTTTTTTTCTTGCTCAGTTGGGGGACTACGTGCTGATAACGTGTTTCAGAAGAAAGTAAAAAGACTGTAAATAGAGTCAATCAATTGCATTCATAACACTGATAGAGGGGCCTTTATATAGGCATTACAATGAGAGTCATTCCATACATAGGATTCCTAGATAAGGTAAGACATCTAATAGGATCCTACTACCTCTAGAAGGATCTAGAACCTTCCATCTATGTATCTACAATCAGTATTAGGTAAGACACATCACGGGAATAATAATTCCCGGAACAATATTAATATTTCAAATGACATTTTTATTCTTAATATAATAACGAGATTGAAATCGTTATTGTATACACATAACGATGTTAAATTTGTTATAGATAAAAATATTAAAAATAATTTTAAATTGTCTTAGAATATGAATTTTTATAGTCGTTACGGTGTACACATAACGATATTAAAATCGTTACTAATACAAATGTTAAAAATAATTTTGAACCCTCTTAGGATTCGAACCTTGCACCTAAAAAATAAGTTTGAGCTGGACAACTTAACCAATTCCACCAAGAACCTTAAATGTACTAACTTATCTCAAATAATAATATATATATTGCAAAAACAATAATAATAATAACAACAACAATAATAATAATAATATAAAATATACTACAACAATAATAATAATAATAACAACATATATTCCAATAATAATAATTATAATACTGATATTAATAATATATACTACAATAACAATAATAACAATAATAATTAGAACATATGCTACAACAACAATAATAATAACAATAATAATATATACCACAATAATAATATACGATGATAATAATAACGATGATAATTTTGTAATAGAAAATCAGATTGATTCTAAACTGAATTTTGTTGAACTAAACTGAACTGAAATAAACTGAACTTTGCTTAACATATACACAATATAGCATGATTTATCATGTCATAATGTCAGAAATAGAAATTATACTTTTAGTACATAGAATATTAAGCTTTTTAAAAATATCTGTTATGTATTTTTTTTTTTGAAGAACTCTAGTTTGTATCTAGAATAATTTATCTGACTTTATAATAATAAAAGGTTTCGGTGGATTTTACATATTTGTGAATATGAGGCAAATTATGCACCAAACAATTATATTTGAAATTTAACTTAGAAATTTTCCTTAGACCTCAAACTATGGTTTATTGTTATGTTACAAAAATACATATATGTTTATCTCTTTTATTAAAGAGTACATTGATTTTTTTATTACACTCCAAAATAAGTTTTATTTATTAAAGTGATATTTCATTTGATTTTAAATTAAATACAGATTTTGCAGATTTTTCTCAAAAGTAAGGTTTTGAATATAAGATTTATTAAATTATCATAAATAAATAGAAATATTTATTTATTATATATATATATATATAAGCTAGGACGTTACAAAATTGAACTAAGAAATGCTTAAATTAAGCTTGAAAGAATATAGTCATAATAACTTATATATCATCCTGCCAATAATGGAGCAAAGATCACAACATGGTGTATATCGGTTTAGTGAAGACTATACGAACTCAATATTATTTCAGAAATTTTTGAAAATATCATACAAGGTGATTCAAAGATTTTTGAAAATGGACGAATTTAAAGATAGATATGATTGATGATTTTTTTAATTTTTAAAAATTATATATTATTATTTCGAAGAACTCTGGTTTGTAATTTCTAGAATAATTTCCATGACTTTATATTAATAGAATGTATTCGGTGGATTTTACATATTTATTAATGTGAGGCAAATTAAACTCCAAAATTAGTTTTATTTACCAAGTGATATTTCATTTTATTTTAAATTAATTACAGATTTTGCACATTTTTCTCGAAAACAAGATTTATGAAATAAGATTTATTAAATTATCATAAATAAGTGAAAATTTAATCAGTTATGTATCATAACCAATTGGAACCAATAGTCTAATTTCTACAATACAACTTCTACAATGATAGATAAATTATCAGTCATTTCTAATTTTAATTTTATCTATTTTCAAATGTACTAGACCCATCTTGTATGATACTTTTTTATCCATGTATATACTTAGTACCCATTTCGATGACAACCAACAGTTGAATTATCAATTTAAGCCATAACGAAATTCATATCGTGTTATATATGAAGACACGATATGTAACTCGTTATAACTATATTTTATACGGAAACGATATTGGGTTCGTAAAATTTCTTCTAAAACGATATACAACACGTTATCATCAATGTTGTTTTTTACAAAATGATGATCAAGTTGTTATTTTAGTGAACAAACAATTTGTAACTCGTGATAGATAAATTTTGACTGGAACGATCTCGAGTTTTTATAATTTATAAAGAAACGATATAGGTATTGTTCTGTAATATCTCTACAAGGGAGAATATCGAACTTGAAATCGTTACATGTTTACAGAAACGACTTGTAAATCATTTTAGTTATATTTTCAACTAACACGATCCAGAATTCGTTATTTAAAGACTGTAACGATTTTTGATATAGAAACAACTTGGAAGTCGTTATAACGACTTAGACATCGTTGTTAGAATTCATACAATATGTTGGTATTATTATAAATATAATGTAACGATTTTAAATTCGTTATATCAATAGAATAACGATCTAGAAATCATGCCCAGGAACACATTAAGGGTATTTTAGTAATTGAATACATTATATAATCTATTATTTAAAAAAGGGGCTATATAAACAAAAAACAAAAATTGAGGTCTTTTTAAACAAAAGTTTGGTTTGACTAGACCATTTAAACCAATAACCCGTATAAGAATGAGAGGGAGTTTTTTTCAACGGCTAAGTAAGAATAGGGTTTCCAAACCATCTCTCTTTCATATATATACCATGAGTCTAAGGACTGTTTAGTATGGATAATTAAAAGGTAAATTATCGGATATTTTTTCCGAACAGTCCGATTTCTTATTGATTTTGGTTTTAATTTCATTTTTCGTATCTGTCCCGTTAATTTTTGAGTGAGTCCCGATTTGATGTTTTTTGTTCCAATTATTCGGTGGGTCTCAAATTTATCCGGTCCAGTAACAGTAAGAGCCCCAATTCTTACAACTATATCTATATTGGAGATTTCGGTGTACAAATCTACCAAAACCTCCTTTATAAGATGCTCTAAATAGGTAGAAATTGTTCCGGGAATTATTATTCATGTGATGTGTCTTACCTAATACTGATTGTAGATACATAGATGGAAGGTTCTAGATCCTTCTAGAGGTAGTAGGATCCTATTAGATGTCTTACCTTATCTAGGAATCCTATGTATGGAAGGACTCTCATTGTAATGCCTATATAAAGGCCCCTCTATCAGTGTTATGAATACAATTGATTTGCTGTCTTTTACTTTCTGCTCAAACACGTTATCAGCACGTAGTATCTCAACTGAGTAGGAAAAATTCGTCCGAAATTCAGAAATCCCGAAAAAAAAAAATCGGAAACCCTAATCCCGATCGCTGCCGCCGAAGCCAGAAAACCAGTTGCGGACCACCGCCAACCCTTCACCTCAGATCGACATCATCATCGTCCAAGCAACACCAGCTTCTGCTCCAGATCGAACCCGAAGCAGCAAGACCCGTCAAAATCCAACCAATTCCTGTACGGTCGTCCTCCAGCCCGGGAACTACGACCCTAACCTCACCGACGATCAGCTCCTATTCCGACCTCCAAGTCGGACGCCATCCACGGCGCCGGCCGCCACAGGCACACTGTGTCGCACCGAACCGTCCGCCATCAACCCTTCCAAACGGCACCACAACCCGTGGCGGATCGTCCACCTAGATCGCCGTCGCCGCCGCCACTTGTTGATGGACCCGACCCGACCTTCTTGGCGACCCGACCCGCCGATCCGTGCTGATCATTTTGTCCAAATTGTTGCCTAAAGCTGCGACCCGATCTGATCGAAGCACCGCCAGATTTTCCTATGGTTTTATTCATATGATATTGACTGTTTAAAAACCTAGTGCAATCGAGACAAAACCTATCAAAATCGAAGAAAAAAAAAACGAGAAACGGGAATTTCCGCGCGTAAATTTTACGCAAATAGCGAATGCATTTAAAAACATATTTCCTGATTCGTTAACCGTCGGATGGGTGTGAAATTTTGGTAAAAACTTCCCAACACAAATATCTGTATATTCAATGGTGAAGATCGGATTCTGAGTAATATTGTTTACTAAATCTGCTGCCGAACAGAAGCAGATTTTTACGAGGAAATTTGGAGATCTGACCTCATCCAATACCGAGGTGCTGCATCGCCGCGCTCGAGTCCTTTTCCGGCCAAATTATCGAGCCCAGTAGCCCTATCTGGGCGTTTCTCAACTCTCTATTTTCCTAATTCATGATTCATTTATCATTAACTTGTATGTTTATGAATCTAACTATGTTTATGCTTTACGTGGCATATAGGAAAATATATTGCTCATGATGATGTGCAAAATATGGAGAAAAAGCCATATTTATCCCATTCAAGGATCAAAGTAAATATAGAACGGAGTACCCACGGAAATATGTTGCTCATATGGAGAGAAGCTCCCGTTCAAGGACCAAAGCAAATATGGAACCAAGTACCCGTAAGATTTTATTAAAGTTCCCATTTTTTTTTCAATTCCTCTCTTTTGGGAATTTTTTTTTTTTGGGGAATTGGGTATTTGGGTTCTTTATCTTCCACGCTACTCTACGGTGGATGAGACAATGAGAGGTGGTATCACTCTCATATGTCGAAGTAAACTGTGTGACGGTCCTGGGGGAGTCACGAATAATTGTTGAAAGTCGATATTTGTGGTTGTTGCATACACCACGTTTTGGGTGCGATTTGACGTCGCCGTTTTGTCAATTTTAAACCAACAATTAAATAAAACGAACATTGTCGGTAACAGTAAAGTTATGACTTGTTCATGATTAGTCACGAATTTGTGACGTATAAATGGGACAAACATCGATTGCGACGGATATGTCGTGGTTAAAATCGATTTGTGACGGAATTGTCACGTTGAATTGAGCGACCACCACGTTGGTCTTGACCCAATCCCATACTTGGAAAACTCCATCTTTCATCCTATTAAAATAAAATATTGCATGCGGGTGTAGTCATGCACCGTCTCCTTGCAATAAGATATATGAAAGAATGTACGAGTAATTCTCATGAATTTTAACATGTAAAGCAATGGCATATTGTGTTAAGTACATGAATTCGTTGACCTCGATTATAATTCGTATGACTATAGGTCCGAATATTTTTCCGAGTATTTGTAAAGGCATGTGCCTTATACATTTGACTATGTTTAGTCGATATTATTGGATGGTCAAGACAAGTTGGTTATGGTATATTCATTATGTCTCATGGTTCAAAATACTTAATTATGATGCACCACGTTGTATCTATATAATATGGCGATTATGACGTATACTTGCAAATTGAGAATTAAAATACTTGGTTGATTTGATGCACTTTGGTGGATTTTGTCTACACTTTGATCATGACTAGGTGCATCCCCCTTGGTATTTGTTTATGCTTTGAAAGTTCAAACGGAATCAGTGGTTTTTAAACAAATTGCATCGAGCATTCCTACTTTCTCTGCAAGTCTACCAACTTGGAGTTACCGAAAGGATCATTAGTCGAGATAAGAAATCGAACATCCTACTGCGTTTAAACGCACCTATGGCCGTCATTGTCATGGTTTTGCATCAACACTTATGCCATTGGATATGGTCTCAACCTTGTTTTCTCACTAAACTTGGGAAATACTAAAGCAGCCAATTAAAACATGCACTGTGATCTGAGTTTAATGATCCGTGTGGTGCATAATATATGGATAGAAAGATACGAAAGTTTAGTTTCCAGAACATCTGACCGTTCGTCCATAGCCTTCCTAACAAGGGAGTTATCGCTATTTTAGTGAACAAAGGTCAAGCTGCGCGGAATTTTATTTCCAGCGATTGTGCTAACTTTTGTCCCAACCAACTTGGTTCCCATCTTGAATTTGCAAGTGGTCTTATGACACATATTTTTCAACCTCTTTTTTGGCTGAATTTACCATAGATGATGCAGTTTTTGGTATGCGTTGTACGCTAAACTATCATCTTTCAAATGTTAAAAAACAGTTTCCTTGGGGAATCCCAAAATACGCACCCTTATAAGAAGGTCGAGCGTGTGCATGGTAGTTTTACACCATACTTGTGTCGTAATTTTTGCCCCTTAGGTATATAACCTTGCCATGTTATGCACTCAATATGATAGATCATTTTGATCATATCAAGTATAAAATCTCTATGTTGTTAGAGTGTTCGCTATGCTCATGTTTGTAAAATTTTGCAAGCGAAATTGAGTGCGTATTAAGCTATTTTCAAGGAATATGATATTTTTGGATTTCGGTTTATAAATCCATTATGACTATGATGACTAGGTCATCACAATCAATGAGCGGTATGATGCTCAAGTTGTTGAATGCCGAATGGCGTTTTCTAGTCACATATGTTCCGTAACAATTGAACCATGTTATGACTCAATGATATATATGCCAACGAGTATCACTCATAGCATCTCATTGTGATTTGTGAGAATAAAATCTTATGCATCACTTGTATTGGATATGTGAAAAGAAAAATATTCATGAGTCAATATGGTCCGGCTTGCATCGGTTTTGGTAACCAGAAGATGTATTGGAACATTGACACATTTAGACTTTAATAGTCCGGAGTTTGGACAGTTTGATGATCCATATACCACGGTATTGTCATGGACATCATTTTATTTGAACAAAGAAACTAGTTGGATCAAAGACACCCAAGTACATTAGTGGAGTCGTGAGCATGGCTCATGACCGATGATGATATTTATGTCATCCGCGTCTTCCTTTCATAAGCATGTATGACGCCAAAGACCCCCTCGATGATCCTTCTTTGCCATGTTCATTTATTAAAGCCTATTCTTTGGCACGATTAGGAGATGACACCCTCCTATGCTAAAAAGAATAATGTAGCGACTCGCATAAGCATGGTGCTGAGTCCTCCCTTTTCACCGAGTCCTTATACATACATGATCATAAGTATTAGCCTGGGTGGCTTATGATGCTATGATGGTGTTCACAAATGGTCGTACTCAAGTAATAACATTTATATGTTATGTGGTTCCTTTGACAATGATTGATAAGTTGATGAAACCTGAGTTTATGGTTGTCCAACTTGCGGACCAGTCATTGTAAAGGTCGGTTCACCCACTTTTTAGACCAAGTCTTAAAGTGAAATTTTAACGAGTACTTCCTAACATCCAAGGCTACCTTCTCACAAATTTTGGTGCCATTTGGAGACTTGAAAGGAGGTGAACCACTTAAATGAAGTTTTCACATACCACCAGCCGTCCCAACAACCAGTTCGATATCATTTCGATCGGTTTTTGACCACAAGGTTGATGGTTTTGGAATCCTAAATACCCGTTTATACATGGTCACGAAATTTTGAGGTGTTTGGGGCTGGTGAAGGAAGTGAACTCTTCAAGAAAGCACTAGAGGTTCGGTAAAACCAACGGCCTATCATCTGTTCAATCGTTTCTTTATGTTCGATCCCGGTGGTGCATGGTGGCGGTTTTGTTGAATTCTCAAGACCAATAGCTACGGCTATGTAGCATAGGTCAACATGTCATATTCACCTATACCTATCATCATTCAAATGCTTAGTTACCGGTGTAACAGTATGCATTTTGTTAACTGGATTGTGTTAACACTAAAAACCTTTATCGTCACATGTTCATGTGCCAAAAGTGCGTCACCACAACGCATTATGACGGGTTATAAATGATGAATATGACATGCTCTTTCACTCATAGTCCGCTTAAAATATACCTTGGCAGACGATCTCGTATGTCACTTTGTTGAGCCAGTCTTCCCGTCGTTAGGGGGAGATGCGAACGATCATGTTCGAGTAGAACGACTTGGAATTGTCGTAGTTTGTCCCTACTGTGCCTCACCAAGTTCCCTAAAGTGACGAGATTAAATACATGCTGCAAACAAGTCTGCAAGGATTGTGTCCAGTCATGGACGTTCGTCACCTATAAATGGTGATATGGTAACACCACAAATTGTGGTAGATGGTGTTACTAGGCCGTGGATCTCAAAGAGTATTGGGATGCCACTTGGTTCGATAAATACTCTCGCTAAGAATGTATGCGAGCTTGGTACATGAAACTTGATCATATGATCAAATGAACTCATCCGTGTCATGTGATTCTGGATTATAGTCATCATTGGGGGACGCCTCAATGAATACCAATCCATAAAGAGTACTCTATGAATAAAGCCGGTTCATGAGGACATGGAATGTGAGTTTAATCGAACCATACTTCGTTGAAAATCTACAACGTTGTAGCCTTGGCCTAAAATGGAAACATATGCGATTCCAGTATAAACAAAGTGATAGCCCTTTGTTGAAGTGGTGCCGACACTCCAAAGATAAGATCTATCCGTAAACTTTGTTAAGCGAGTGAGAGAAGGAGTTAAACTCACCTCATGACGCGAGGTTTCTCATGAACGTACTGGAATCAACTACGATGACACGAAACTTAGTTGTGCTATCGTAATGGATAGCATCCACTATCTTTTCAGTTAGATAGTTTCCCAAAAACTGACGTGCAGCTTGTGGTTAAATCTTATCTTAGTGGGGAACTAAGTTAAGTGATAAAAAGGATCTCGTGGTGGATCAGACTCAAATCAAGTGGCTCCTGACCACGGAGTGCGACGACAAGTGATTGTCGGGGACGCATACTAAGTATATACTTGATTTGGAAGAGATATGAAGCTTTCGCGTGTAAAACTAAGAGTTTATAGTGATGTACTCTTGTGAGACTAAGAGATTCCGCTAAATCCAAAGTTAAGAATGAAAGAATCTTGGGGACACTTGATGATGCGTATTCATCAATCGGTTTAAGGCAATCTAAGGGACGGTTTCCCTAAGAGACGATAAAGTAATGCCTATATGATTCCCAATTATTAGTCGAAGTCATTATAAGACTTGGCTCACTTAAGTGATGATGCAGTCTTAAGAGAAAAGTACGGTATTATGTACTCATGTTTGACTCGATGTACTCATTCGTAATAATTCGGTAAAGCCACTGTGATGATGGCCTAGGATGCGCTCCGCAATGTCTGTGATTGACAAGAAGCTTGAAGCTCGCTCTATCTCGATAAAAAGGACACTTGAAAACTGATACCCGAATCTGCCCAGAATGTGTTGTTCTATCTCCCATATGACCTACAGGGCAGCTCACTTGATGAAAAATGGTGAAATTGGTGCCATTGGAAAGGTTTGTGTCTACTTTCCAAGAAAACCAACCATTTGATCACATCCATCATGATTGAGTAACATATGACTATTGTTGCAAAGTAGGACATGATATGTCCTAGAATTTCTCGAGTCAACTTCGATAGAGCTTTGTGATCTCGCTGTGTCGATCTAGGTTACGTACTGTATGTGAATGAAAAGTTATGGGTGTCTAGTTTTCATAAGTTCTTACAGTTTCGTTGATACATATTGAATCGAAGAAGTTATGACTGATTTAGTGCATGGAGGTCAAGACTTTAGAAAACTTGATTTTCGGATAAGTTTTTAGTGACTCTGCACTTTGGATGTGTCACGCTCTTTTTGTCCTTAAACCAAGGTTTGTTTTTCCCACTGGGTTTTCACTTGGTAAGGTTTTTAACGAGGCGACCTATGAGAACATCCATACAATGATGCGTTGTAATTGCTCAACTTGTACAAGAGGTATTTTTCCCACCTGGGTTTTTCCTTGGTATAGTTGTGAGGCAACTTGGCATCCGACTCCTATGATTTGAGGACTCATTAGGGAAGTCGTTATGTATACATCGTGAGTATACATGACATGTTATCTTGGTGCGTTGCATCTTTTCCTCATCGCCTTTATTTTTCCCATGGAGTTTTGTTTTGGCTTGGAATAGGTTTTTTACGGGCAACATCTTACGCACCATTGTTGTATTAGTGCTCGACACAGGGGAGTGTTCCTAATTATTATTCACGTGATGTGTCTTACCTAATACCGATTGTAGATACATAGATGGAATGTTCAGATCCTTCCAGAGGTAGTAGGATCCTATTAGATGCCTTACCTTATCTAGGAATCACATGTATGGAAGACTCATCAGAATGCCTATATAAAGACTTCTATCAAATGTATAATACAATCGATTCATTGCCTTTTTACTTTCTCCTCAAACACAAATTTGATTTTTATAAATTTTGGCGAATTCCCGAATTTCCGAACAAAAAGACTGACCACTCTCGCGAGAACTCTGCCGAAGGAGAGCCTAAGCGGTTGATTAATTAACAATGAAAAGTGTGGGAAGGTTGATGCATCGCGCAGTTGTCTTGGGCAGTAACAATGGCGGATTGCTATCGAAACCCTTCAATTCAGAAAAGCACGTCGCGGGATTATACGCGTTTTTTCGGCTCCTTTCTTTTTCTTCTTCTTCTTCTTCGAATAAATTCTCCGGTTTAACCTTGTGGAAGTCTTCTTTACGACTCTCCCAATGGAATCATTTCCAAGGTCTGCTTCAGCTAGTCGGCTCTAGTGTTGCTATTCCTGCATTTACTTCGATTTTCTTTTACGTATTCAAAGGGTTTCCGAGAAATTTGTCCACGATTTGATAAATATTTTGTGTCTGTGTATATTCTCCACTTCTTCGCAACGAAATTTCCGGAATTCTTGTACTTGATACGAAATCATGCAGGACATATATGGATTGAACGATTGTTCTTTTCTTTTTTTGGTTATAAATTTTTACTTTTACGTGCTTTATATCTACATTTTTTGTTTAGTAGCAAGCCAGTTTGCATTTAATAATGTTTTTGTTTCCACGTTTGCAAATTCAGTTTCTACTATGCTTATCTTTTGCAGAGTTAAAGCACAAATACTTACTGTAATAGAAACCACCGAGTGTAAAATTAATTTTGTTACTCCTAAAATGTTTGTTGAAATGCCAATGCTTTTCATACTTGTAACATCATCCAAACTTTGCTTTGACAGGCCAGAGGAGGAGCATGTTTATCCAAACACAGTCGACACCTAATCCTGCTTCTCTCATGTTCTATCCCGGGAAGCCAGTTATGGAGACAGGGAGTGCTGACTTTCCTAATGCACGTTCTGCAATGAGTTCCCCACTGGCGAAGATTCTCTTCAGAATTGATGGTGTGCACTCCTATTCCCACTCTTTTCAGTGATAGGCTTAGGTGTAGCATTTTCTATCGTTGATCCTCTAATGAAACTGTTTACTGGGGTCCTTTTTTATGTTCTTTATTTGTTTTAGTTTCTCATTATATGCACTTTTTGGCACTTGATAATCAGTTAGGTGTGTGTTTATGTAAGCAATTTAGTAATGATGATTGGAATTTTGTGTAGTTAATGTAAGTTCATATGCAATGAGTATTTGATTACTTATCAAGTTCATAAGTTGAAATAATAACATTCCAGTGGCAATTGTTATCAACACGAATAACATTAAGGAGAATAGCTGCGTAAGAAGGAGAAGTTTTATTTTTCTTGTTTCTTCTATTTGATCTGTCTTTCCCCTCTTTCCCGAGTTTATGAAAGACTACTTTGATTAGTATATAATATGTACCTCCAATGTCTTATTAATCATTAAAAGTTTGTGACTTTTAAGCAGTGTTTTCAGTTGCGTTGCGCAGGCACATAGTGCTTTTATCCGGAATTGCGTAGCGTGAAACAGCGTAGCGCATAGCTTAGGCAATTTGAACATGTCATTTTTTTATTAAAAAAAAAATTTCTTATGTAAGACAAAAATCGGTAAATAACTAAATCAAATAGCCATGAAAAAAATTCATATGACCAAAACAACTTACAATTCTTATAATAATCCATAGTATCAAACCCAAATAAGTCCCAATATGAAAATCGCGACTGGCCGTGGATCTTATTCTGATCCCGTTCGATCGTGTGTATGTGTGTGTTGAGAGAGAGAGATAGAGAGATGCAAACAAATTCTGCTATTTCTTCACCTGCTTCTGTTCAATTGTGGGCGATGTTTTTCATCGGCAGGTTCTGTTCTGCTATTTTAGAACCAAGAAGTTCTTTTCCTGGCACGCTTCAGAAAAATGGATGTAGTTTAATAATTAGGCTTTTCTAAAATCTCGCCCCAATTGCGGGCGCCTTTTGAAAAATAGGGCATATAGCGCCCCCAGACGTGCTTTTACCCTTCACGTCATCGAATTGTGCACGCAAATTGGGAGAGAAAGCAACCAGCCGTGCGCTACATCGCGTTTTGGATTTTTTTGGCGCATAAGCGCGCTATCCAGCGCAATCAAAAACACTACTTTTAAGTTATCTGTGCTGCAACAAAATGAGTCAATACACATTGGCGATGTTTGGATGCTAAGATGCTCCAGCAAGCTGAACTATTGTAGTTCAATCTTGGTTTCAAGTGAATACCGTGGAATAATCTATGAAATGTAAACGATAAAATGAAATGTGCTATATTACATACCTTAGGGGAGGTATAAAGAGAGAAGGCTGGTGTTGGCTATCGGCTAAATATAGTGGCTTCTTAGAGAAAAAAGACATGTGTTGAACTTAAAATTGGCTTTGTGTAATTTATTGTTAAGTTGTTAATTTGATTGATTTTCGTTAACTATCACCTTGAGTTGCATTTTAGATTCTAGGTTACTTTGATAACAGCAAATAGTGCTTTTGGCATGGTGCAGCATATATTATTCGATGTGGTGTCGTATGCCATCGATGCTCTTTATCTTTGAAATTTCGTGATTTGTTTTTATAAACTCCGCCGAGCATCGAGTTTGGGTTGAAAGTCTCGACTTCAGCTCTCCCTTATTGGCAATCAAATATAATTTTGATTGAAGAATGTAGTGGTTGATCGTTCAAGCTAGAGTACACAAGGAAGCTGCAATATATGGGAACCTTTCAATAGAAAATGGGATCTACTCTTAGAGTCACTGGAGTGTCACACCCAATGAGTATGATTATTGAATAACAAAGGAAAGTGGAATGGTAAATTGGTTTCAATAATTGGCTTCTACGTAAATCATGGTAATGCACCTCAAAATTGCATCTGCAAAGGCTTTTTTTTCCGAATATGATTGTTTGGAGGGATACTTTGGAAGCTCGAGGCGTTAGGCTGAGCAGAAGTAAGACTGAATATATGGAGTGTAGGTTTAGCGAAAACAGTGATAGAGAGGCGGGGATGATCACATTTGATGGGAAAGTTGTTCATGGATCCACTTTTTTTCGGTATCTTGGATCTATTATTCAAAAGGATGGAGAGCTAGATGGCGATGTGGCTCACAGAATAAAGGCAGGGTGGTTGAAGTGGAAGAGTGCCACAGGGGTTTTATGTGATCCTGGCATGCCTCATAGATTAAAGGGTAAATTTTACCGCACGGCAATTAGGCTTACTTGTTATATGGCACCGAGTGTTGGGTCAGAATGCAGTGTCACATTCAAAAGATGAATGTGGCGTAGATGCGTATGCTACGATGGATGTGTGGTCATACAAAAAAGGATCGGCTCAGAAATGAGGTGATCAGAGAGAAGGTAAGAGTTGCGTCTATAGAAGACAAGATGATGGAGAATCGATTACGATGGTTTGGTCATGTGAGAAGAAGACCTATTGATGCCCCAGTGAGGAGGCTAGAAAGTTGGGGAACAAGTAATGTTGTGAAAGGTAGAGGAAGACCCAAGAAAACTTGGATAAAGATGATTGAAAATGATATGCGGTTTCTTGGAATTAGAGAAAGTATGGCGATGGAGAGTCAAATGTGGCGGGAAAGAATACGGATGGTGGATGGAGTCTGATATTTTTTTTTTTTTTTTTTTTTTTTTTTTACATTCATTCTCTTTTTTTTGAGTCATGTTCCATGATGTATGTGTTGATTTTACAATATCAATCACGTATTGTGACATGACAATAGCAATTATCTCAAACTCATCGCCGTCTCATGATATTTTCCATATAAATGGAAAAACCTATGATGTTGACGGTTTTGGAATTTCGTTCTATTTCTCCTTCATATGAAGGTTGCGACAGGAAGGGCATCCGGCGTAAAACTTTGCCACTTTGTTATTTGCATGAGTTATGGTGTTAACTAATTTTAGACAATTAAACGACACTATAATCTTCATGCCACCGACCCCAACATAGTTGGGATTAAGGTGCTGTTGATGATGTTGATGATGTACATTCATTCTCTTTTTTTATTTGCTTTTTTCTCTACTTTTTCCCTCTTTTTTCCTTTTATGTTATTTATGTAACGATTATTGACGGTTTCAAAGTTTGATTCATGTTAGCCGACCCCAAATCATTTTGGGACTAAGACTTAGATGTTGTTGTTTGTGATTGTTTTGGTGATTCAGAGTCGCTGTGACATATATGTTGATGGTATTCTCTCATGAATACGGAGATGGCCAGATGTCATTTCTTTACTTGTCTGAAGCTGGATTTATCATGGCTCGCAAATTCCTTTTGCTGATATCACAACTGATGAATTTTCCTTTACATGGATGTAGAAGGTTCTAGAAAGAAACCTCCATTTATCTTAATCAGAAGATAGTATCTACACCAAACTACTGGTGGTGGTGTAGTTAAGAAATTGAGAAGTTCTTTCTGTAAGTGAAGAAAATAAGCAAGGGTGGATCTAGGGATATTTGTCTGGAATCTCACTGTATTAGAAGGTCAATAATGTGAAAACCGAAACATTTATGGGATGTGAGAGCGATATGAAGATGCCATCTTAGTGACTGAATAGGTTTTAGCGGATAATTGGTCACAGATGACTTGGTTAGTCATAAAAACGTCAGCAAATATCCTTGGCAACACGAGTGGCCCTGGATCGTAAAAAAATTGGGAAATCCCCATTTTTATAGGCATCTATTAGTTTCCTCTATTTTTGAAAATTTGTTTTTGTTAATTTCTGAACTGTTGGAATTAATTCATCTGAGCTCTTTACATCCAGCTTGCCACTTTCTATTAGCATGGTATAATGCCTAATCTCTGTAAGCAGCTGTGCCTATTAATATTGGTAAGGAGGTGTTGGAGAATGCTCAATAAACATGTGGGCCCAACAGTGGTAGGATGATGATTCATGACACTACTAGTGCATATTGCAGACTGTGCTTCTAACACTATTACTGTGGGATGCATCATGTGGTCCCACTAAATACTAGTTCTTTCACTTGTGACCTGTGAGGAAATAGCCGCATACATTTAGGTAAATTTTTAGATTTATTGTGTGAACTAAAACTGAGCCACATGAACATCCATTCATCCTTAGTTGTTTACTACTCTCTCTCTCTCTCTCTCTCCCTCCCTCCCTCCCTCCCTCTCAGGCAGAAAGTCAATCTGCTTCCCAAAAAAAAATTACCCCCCCCCCCCCCAAAGGGAGAAAGTCGATCTGCTTCCAGGAAAAAAAAAAACTCAACCAAATAGAAACGAGTACTTTCAATGAGTATGACCAGCTGTACTTTTTGTCTTATGCCCGTTACTTTTTCTACAGGAATGTAACCGAGTCCTGCTTCAGGATAGTTGTGATTTCTATCTCAATGAACCCCTCTTTACGAGTAGTCAGAGCTTTACTCTTTACCTTTATGCTCAACTCTTGGGCTCCTTTGGGTAGCCTTGAGCATTTATAAGTTTGAAAACACCATGATTCCTTTCCAACTATTTTGTTTGATGAATCCAACTCAACACCAGAAAGCAGTTTTCCATTATGGGTCAAGTGTAAGAGGGTTTTCAAAATAAGAGCCAAAAAGGACTTCCCATTTTGGAGTTAGTTCCACATAACAGATTTTTATTGAGATTGAATAGTCAAATGATCATATTTTCTATTCCCTCGCTTAATACTCACATACATATGTATATCCTGTTTGAAGTTACCAACCCTTGAAACACTTCTGCTGTCACATATTACATTCTGGAAGAATTTTGAGGTGAATGCAGGTAATCTGCTATTGACCAAAGAGGTCACTCTTTATTTCCTTATACGCGGATTATCATTGATCAACATAGTATTTCATCCATGTTTGGGCGGATAGCCAATAAGACTGTCAAACTGGAACTTCCTCCCCGGATGACAACTTGAGCTAGCATGATGATTCCTTCGTTTGTGACTGTATGACTGCACTCAACTTTCCTGAATATGCACAGTAGTCTTCAATAGATCTTAGGACATGAAATTGCTTGGATCATATTCAGTGGGGCCCAAACTAACACCTTCAAATTTTGACCCCTTTGAGTTATGGAGTCAAAATTACAAAGTCCCCTTGCGGCTTGATCTTATATGGCACAAGAGAGTGGTGATGAAATGGGATTGATGGAAACAAAGTTTGTATGAGTTATGAATGTGTCTTGGTGAAATCATCATTTGTAAGGACCTAACGTGCAGAGTACCATATGATGCAAGGAACCTAATGTGCGGAGTGTTGTGCGGCGATTTATACGTCACGAAGGCGATCGGTATGATGGTCAGAAGCCAACCAAAGAAGACAGACGCTGGACAAGCACCTAGTGATCGGCATCCAAGGCGATCGTCTGTAGGCATCTGGCGATCGCCGATGATGTCTGACTGTAGACGATCGTCCCATACTGCATGTGAACCCGACACCCGTCAAAGTCTCTGAAGACCGAATCTCGGACGTAGACCCACGTGCAGATCCACAAAAGGCGCCGCAGGATAAGGCCTTTGACCCCAGCCTGTCACCAACCTCACACCTACCGACAAGCCCGCCGAAAGGTGCAAGGTGGGTCCTCCTGCAGCCGACTCAGACGCGTGCAAGTTTCCCATTGCTCGCACACTGGTCGCTAGCAAGCACCTCTGACTTTAAGGGAACAAATTTACGTGACGAGACGATCGCCCACCTTATTTTAATATAGAAAACGACGGTCGCCTGCGATCGCCGGAGAGGACCCAGCGACCTTGTCTCCTATAAATAGGAGGCTTACAACAGTGGCAAGACACAGTAAAAAACGCACAGAAAAAGAGATACATTCTCATATACAGAACATCAAAAGCAATAACTCACAGAGCTTCATATCTGGTTCTTCCGGCAATCTTCACGCTCTATAGCTAAGATAACTAGAATAATTACACTCATTGTAATAGCGTTCTAACATTAATATTTGTACTCTATAATATTTATATTAATAACATCTCGCGAGAGCATTCAAGCCCGGGACTAACAACCCCGACAAATCTTTTGTCATTTATTTCCCCACGGAAATGTTCTCGCATTTGTTTGTTACTCGATCATTCCAGCAATATCATCTCCGGATAATATTTTGGGTAACAACAATTGGCGCTAGAAGGAGGGGCCGACACCTGAACCTTCATTTTTATTCCAACCGTCTCGAAGAACACTCACTGTTCTCCGGGGCATATACTTGAAGAAACACCCACTGTTCTTCAAAGAAAAACCTTCAGAGACATGACATCTGCCACGACTTCCAAAAGAGCCACCCTGCGATCTGCCGGACATCTCATTCCGGCCCAGACCGAATCCCAGCCTACGGCGGAAGGTGACCGCGGCGACGCTAGACTCTCATTCCCGCCCCTGAGGGACGGTCCCAGCCTCTCACTCGATCAGTTCCAGACCGCGGAACAGATTGAGGAGGCTATAGCCATCCTCAGGGAGCGACGGAGGGCATGCGACTTGCCCACCATTACTCCGTCAGCCATCCGCCGAGCAGGCAAGCGGAAGCTCAAGGGGATATATGTTGAGAAATCGACAGAAAACCCTGAGCCGAAGGAAAAAGCTCTCGTGAGGCGGGACGACTCCGTCTTCAGCCGCCTAGGGAGTGATCCCTCGTGGCGACCCGGGCGTTCGGGCCCCAGTAGGGAGGCATCGGAGTCCGAATCCGTCACCAGGAGTTCGGCATATCCGACTCCCAGAAGACAAGCCGGCCAACGGCCTCGCCGCCCAAGGATCGAGCCGGGCGAGAACTCATCATCCACCATGGGGCTGGGGATCGGTGCATGATCGCTGGCTCACGCTCCGGAGCTAATCGGCCGAAAGGCCAAAGCTACGGCGATGGCCGCCATGCAGCGCCAGCTCGACGAAATGAAGGCGCTCCTAGAAACTGGGGCAGGCGCCAGGAGATCGATCGCTGGACCGAGTGAACCACTCGCGATCCAGATCGAGCTCGCCCCAGTTCAACCGAAGATCGCTCCCCCTCAACCACCTCTATATGAGGGGAGATCGGATCCTGAGACCCATTTGAGCAAATTCCGGATTTACATGACCGGATGTGGATCATCAGATGCGACGAAATGTCGAATGTTCCCATTGACACTAAGCGACCTCGCCCACAGGTGGTACATCTCACTACCACCTCGCTCGATAATTGTTTTGAGAAGCTGGCGAACGACTTCACGTCGTACTTCGTCGCCAAAGTTGCTCGGCCAGAAGGTCCCACCGCATGATGAAAATTAGGCAGGGGAAGGACGAGCCCGGCGAAGATTACATCGACCGGGCGGACGAAATAGTCCTCACCGGCGAGCCCATTAGCGACGAGCTCGCTCTCTACTCAGTCCTAGGGGGATTCTACGGCCACTCACCCATGTTCAGGCACCTTACAAAGGACATCCCCCGACCTACTCGATCTTTCGCGTCAGGGCCGCTGATTTCCTGGCCAGGCAGAGGATGCTCACCCTCCGCTTGGGCGAAGGATCTGCCGGAGAAGGGAAGACGCCATCCCACATCCATAAGAAGGCGGTCGCCAAGCCCAGAAAAGCGGTCGCAAAGCCGCCTGGTGAGTTCAAAGCCTTCGAGGATGTGGAGGTTCACCTCCTCCGCAACCTCAACTTATCTCCGGCCCACATCTTTAACGCCATCAAGGGGCGCGAGTGGCTTAACAAACCAAAGCCGATAAGGGACCACGATCATCTAGACCGCAACAATTTTTGTGCCTACCACAAGAGTCCCGGCCACAACACCAGCCAATGCCGCGACCTCCTCAGACAACTCTGGCGACTGTTTGAGGAAGGCAAATTGGACAACTTGGTTACCAAGCCAGAACTTGGACAGAGAGGACTAGAGGGCGCGAGCGCCGGCAGAACGATGGAATCCCTCCCAATCCGGTCGCCAGGATCGAGCAGAACGAGCCAGAGTATTCCGACGAATCAATTCCTCCGATCAACCCCGGCGGCCGGATCAATATGCTTCAAAGTGAGGTGGAAACCCTGGGGCCTTTCCCGCTTTCCACCATGTCGAATGTAGCGAAAGGCCGAATCGAGGCGTCACGGGTCCATGTCGTGGTACCCCAGAGCCGATCGTTGTGTCGAGATTTATACATCTCAATCGGCGATCGGCATGCAGACAAAGCGGCCGAGCCGAGCCCGAGACCAATGCGGATTGCCGATCACGGTCCTGTGTCAAGACCCAGTGCCGAGCGATCGACATCCAAGGCGATCGTCTCGCACTTGGCGATCGACTCGTGCCGGCCAATGGCGATCGCTTCATACCACGCGAAGCCATCATCCATCTGGTCGGCGAAGGCCGAAGCTCGAAGCAAGGACCCACGTGCAGATCCGGAAAAGGCGCCGCAAGACATGGATCGTTGACCACTGCCACAAGATCTTTTCACCTACCGGCTGCACTACCGCCGAAAGGTGCACAGTGGGACCGCCCGGATGCCGACTCAGACGCTGCAGCTCCTCATCGATCGACACATTGGCCGCCAAAGAAGCCATGACTTCAAGACAGATGTACCATGTGACATAAAGACGATCGCCCCTTATTATATTACAAGAAAGGCGATCGCCCGTCAAGAACAGAGCATCTCAGCTTCTATAAATAGAAGGCTGCCTACACTTGGAAAACTCTCTGATTCTCTGGCTTTTGAGCTCACAACTTGGCTTTCTCACTCTTGGCAAAGCTATACACTTCGGATACATTTCTCTCTCAGCACCTCTTAACCGAAAGACGGTCGGCAGAGAAGGAAACCAGAACTCCCAGCAGTTTAAGAACTCAGAGCAACTCTAGTTCTTCCGGCAAGCACTCAACATCTAGATAACTAGGATCTTTTACACTCATTGTAATTAGATTCTTACATTAATATTTGTACTCAATCGTATTCTTATTAATAACATCTCGCGAGAGAATTCAAGCTCGGGCCTAACAAACCCGACAAATCTTGTGTTATTTCCATTCCCTCGGACGTGCTCTCGCAATTTGCTGTTGCTCGACCATTCCAGCAATATCTATCTTCGGATAATATTTCGGGCAACAACAATTGGCGCTAGAAGAAGGGGATCTAAACCTTCATTTTTATTCCTACCGTCTCGAAGAACACTCACTGTTCTCCGGGACATATACTTGAAGAGACACTCACTGCTCTTCAAAGAAAGCTTTCAGAATCATGACTTCTGCCTCCACGTTGAAGAAAGCTGCTGGCCGATCCGTCGGACGCCTCATTCCGTCTCAATCCGAGTCCCGGCCTATGGCAGAGGGTAGCCGCGGCAACCCGAGACTCTCGATCCCGCCCCCGAGGGACGGCCTGCTCGCTCGATCGGGCCTCCAAACCGCGGAACAGATCGAAGAGGCCCTGGCCATCCTACGGGAGCGACGGAGAGCATTCGACGCGCCCGCTATAACCCCCTCGGCCATCCGCCGCGTGAGCAAGAGGAAGTTCAAGGGGTTAATGACCGAGCGATCGCTAGGAGGCCCCGATTCGCAAGAAAAGGCACTCGCAAGGCGGGACACCTCCGTCTTCAGCTGCCTAGGAAGCGACCCATCATGGCGACCGAGGCAATCTGGCCCCAACCACGAGACAACGAAGCTCGAGTCCGTCACCAGGAGTTCGGCATATCCGACTCCCAGAAGGCAGGCTAGCCATCTAGCTCCTCCTCGTCGAAGAACCGAGGTCGGCGACCGCGGAGTCAGGAGATCGGTACACGATCGCCCCGGCTCCCGTTCCGAAAGCCGAGCCACGATTGACCAAGCTACAGCGATGGCCGCGATGCAATGCCAGCTCGACGACATGAAGGCGCTCCTAGAAACTGGGGCAGACACCAATAGCAAAATCGCCGAGCCAAGCGAGCCACTCGCGGTCCACATCGAGCTCGCCCCCGTGCAGCGTAGGATCGCTCCTCCGAAAACACCTTTGTACGAGGGGAGGTCGGATCCCGAGACTCACCTGAGCAAGTTCCGGATCTACATGATCGGGTGTGGGGCATCAGACGCGATTAGGTGCCGAATGTTCCCGCTAACGCTGGGCGACCTGGCCCATAAATGGTACATCTCATTACCGCCGCGATCCATCAATTCATTTGACCAACTGGCGAACAACTTCACATCATACTTCGCCGCCAAGGTCGCTCGGCCAGAAGGTCCCCACCGCATGATGCAAATCAGGCAAGGGGAAGATGAGTCCGACGCGGACTACATCGACCGAGTAGATGAGATCATCCTCAACAGCGAGCCCGTAAGCGACGAGATCGCCCTCTACTCGGTCCTAGGGGGATTCGACGGTCTTTCGCCTATGTTCAGGCATCTTACGAAGGACATCCCCCGACCTACGCGATCTTCCACGCCAAGGCCGCAGACTTTCTGGCCAGGCAAAGGTTACTTTTCCACCTATGAATAACGCGATCGGCAACCGAACGACGATCATCAGTCTTTCAGCCTGATCGCCAGAATCAAGCAACATCTCCTAAAATGGAGGACTCGCTCGCCATCTATAGTTCATCATCTAACATGGTGGACTACGGCACGAGATCGCCTCCCCCGCACAACGTACACCGTCGAGGGTCGGCATCTAACATGACGATCCGAGGTGGAAGAGTGCAGCCACGGTCCTGGTGGTCGATGGAACCGACTGCTTCGGCCATGCAAGGTCCCTTTGGGCCACGATTGCCCGCCCTTCGTTTAAATACGAGGCCGGCGTAGTCTGAGGGCCCTCCAAAACTAATCAGTGGACACGCTCGTCCGCCCTCAAAGGTTCATCATCTAACTTGGTGAGCCCGGACAATGCGACGCGTCCCTACCCCCGTCTCAACGTACACCGTCGAGGGTCGCCATCTTCATGGCGGGCCGAGGTGGAAGCAGAGCTAACAAGCCGCGGAAGTGGAGTTGATTAATCCGACGACGCCCCGCGCAAGGACTCCTCCAGACCAAGACCGCACGCCCTTCGTTTAAATACGAGGCGAGGCGCAGTCTAATGGAGGACCCTCACAATAAAATGAGTCATGAGACAAACCTACAGTTGGAATGTCGTTCGCGCACAAGACACGGTCATGGAGGTCGGTCCATCGAACTCCGCGACTGTGCACGGTTCCTCAACGACGAAACTATCAAGTTTCTACGAGGGATCGGCAAAATTGTTTATTGCAGGTACAAGACCGAAGATAGCTCGCCAATCGATCAGATCGCCCAAGTCCGAGACCAAAGTCCGCTCAGCGGATCGCCCGTCTTTATCCTCAACGATCGCCAATAAGAACCACCTCACCCCATGTCTTCAACATTGGAGCAAATTGGGGGGCAATTGTTGTGTCGAGATTTATACATCTCAACTAGCGATCGGCATAGACGACAGGCGACCGAGTCGGAGCCAAGTAGACCAATGCGGATTGGCCGATCACGGGTCCCAGGTCAAGACCCAGTGCCGAGCGATCGACATCCAAGGCGATCGTCTCTTGGCACTTGGCGATCGACTCTGGTGCCCGGCCAATGGCGACCGCTTCATACAACGCGAAGCCATCATCCATATGGTCGGCGAAGGCTAAAGCTCGAAGCAAGGACCCACGTGCAGATCCGGAAAAGGCGCCGCAAGACATGGATCGTTGACCACAGTCTGTCAGCATCTTTTCACCTACCGACAGACCCGCCGAAAGGTGCACAGTGGGACCGTCCGGGACAGCGACTCAGGACGCGTGCAGGCTCCTCATCGATCGACAAATTGGCCGCCAAGAAGCCATGCGACTTCAAGGCAGACAGCCCATGTGACATAAAGACGATCGCCCCTTATTATATTACAAGAAAGGCGATCGCCCGTCAAGAACAGAGCATCTCAGCTCCTATAAATAGAAGGCTGCCTATACTTGGAAAACTCTCTGATTCTCTGGCTTTTGAGCTCACAACTTGGCTTTCTCACCCTTGGCAAAGCTATACACTTCGGATACATTTCTCTCTCAGCACCTCTTAACCGAAAGACGGTCGGCAGAGAAGGAAACCAGAACTCCCAGCAGTTTAAGAACTCAGAGCAACTCTAGTTCTTCCGGCAAGCACTCAACAGCTAGATAACTAGGATCTTTTACACTCATTGTAATTAGATTCTTACATTAATATTTGTACTCATACGTATTCTTATTAATAACATCTCGCGAGAGAATTCAAGCCCAGGCCTAACAAACCCGACAAATCTTGTGTTATTTCCATTCCTGACGTTTCTCGCAATTTGTCGTTGCTCGACCATTCCAAAGAATATCTATTTTCGGATAATATTTCTGCAACAACAATCGCGCTAAGAAGGGGATCTAAACCTTCATTTTTATTCCTACCGTCTCGAAGAACACTCACTGTTCTCCGGGACATATACTTGAAGAGACACTCACTGCTCTTCAAAGAAAGCTTTCAGAATCATGACTTCTGCCTCCACATCGAAGAAAGCCGCTGGCCGATCCGCTGGACGCCTCATTCCGTCTCAATCCGAGTCCCGGCTTATGGCAGAGGGTAGCCGCGGCAACCCGAGACTCTCGATCCCGCCCCCGAGGGACGGCCCAAGCCTCTCGCTCGATCAGTTCCAAACCGCGGAACAGATCGAAGAGGCCCTGGCCATCCTACGGGAGCGACGGAGAGCATTCGACGCGCCCGCTATAACCCCCTCGGCCATCCGCCGCGTGAGCAAGAGGAAGTTCAAAGGGGTTAATGACCGAGCGATCGCTAGGAGGCCCCGATTCGCAAGAAAAGCCGCTCGCAAGGCGGGACACCTCCGTCTTCAACCGCCTAGGAAGCGACCCATCATGGCGACCGGGGCAATCTGGCCCCAACCACGAGACAATGAAGCTCGAGTCCGTCACCAGGAGTTCGGCATATCCGACTCCCAGAAGGCAGGCTAGCCATCTAGCTCCTCCTCGCCGAAGAACCGAGGTCGGCGACCGCGGAGTCAGGAGATCGGTACACGATCGCCCCGGATCCGTTCCGAAAGCCGAGCCACGAGTGACCAAGCTACAGCTATGGCCGCGATGCAACGCCAGCTCGATGACATGAAGGCGCTCCTAGAAACTGGGGCAGGCACCAATAGCAAGATCGCCGAGCCAAGCGAGCCACTCGCGGTCCACATCGAGCTCGCCCCCGTGCAGCGTAGGATCGCTCCTCCGAAAACACCTTTGTACGAGGGGAGGTCGGATCCCGAGACTCACCTGAGCAAGTTCCGGATCTACATGACCGGGTGTGGGGCATCAGACGCGACTAGGTGCCGAATGTTCCCGCTAACGCTGGGCGACCTGGCCCATAGATGGTACATCTCATTACCGCTGCGATCCATCAATTCCTTTGACCAACTGGCGAACAACTTCACATCATACTTCGCCGCCAAGGTCGCTCGGCCAGAAGGTCCCCACCGCATGATGCAAATCAGGCAAGGGGAAGATGAGTCCGACGCGGACTACATCGACCGAGTAGATGAGATCATCCTCAATGGCGAGCCCGTAAGCGACGAGATCGCCCTCTACTCGGTCCTAGGGGAATTCGACGGTCTTTCGCCTATGTTCAGGCATCTTACGAAGGACATCCCCCGACCTACGCGATCTTCCACGCCAAGGCCGCAGACTTTCTGGCCAGGCAAAGGTTACTTTTCCACCTATGAATAACGCGATCGGCAACCGAACGACGGTCATCAGTCTTCCAGCCTGATCGCCAGAATCAAGCAACATCTCCTAAAATGGAGGACTCGCTCGCCATCTATAGTTCATCATCTAACATGGTGGACTACGGCACGAGATCGCCTCCCCCGCACAACGTACACCGTTGAGGGTCGGCATCTAACATGACGATCCGAGGTGGAAGAGTGCAGCCACGGTCCTGGTGGTCGATGGAACCGACTGCTTCGGCCATGCAAGGTCCCTTTGGGCCACGATCGCCCGTCCTTCGTTTAAATACGAGGCCGGCGTAGTCTGAGGGCCCTCCAAAACTAATCAGTGGACACGCTCGTCCGCCCTCAAAGGTTCATCATCTAACTTGGTGAGCCCGGACAATGCGACGCGTCCCTACCCCCGTCTCAACGTACACCGTCGAGGGTCGCCATCTTCATGGAGAGCATTCAAGCCCGGGCCTAACAAACCCGGCAAATCTTGTGTTATTTCCATTCCCTCAGACGTGCTCTCGCAATTTGCTGTTGTTCGACCATTCCAGCAATATCTATCTTCGGATAATATTTCGGGCAACAACACCGACCATCTCCAAAAACGCGCTCATCACTTTCTCCATCAAGGATAGGGAGGGAGTGCAGTGCCCCAAAGAGGATGCATTGGTGATCTCTGCATGTATCCTTGGGAAATGGTCGATCGCGTGCTGGTTGACGATGGGAGCTTCTGCAATATCATATTCAAATCCGCTCTTGACCAAATTTCTAAGAACTCCGACCAAGTTCATCAAGCCGTTCGACACCGTGCTTCAAGGGTTCGACGACAGCACAGTCCAAGCCTACGGAAGGATTAAGCTCTCTGTCGGGCTAACATGTTACTACGATCCCAAGGTTAGGATTACTAGGAACCTAAATTTTGTAATCATAGATAGGCCCAGCATCTATAATGGGTTCCTAGGTCGTCAATTTCTAGAAACCTTCGAGGCGGTTGCCTCTTCTTTCTTTTACTGTATCAAATTCTCCACTGCCGATGGGACAGTCGGTACTGTAAAAGGAGATCAGCTAATGTCAAAGAAATGTTTGAATTACTCCTGTATCGCAACTTCTTTCAATACTTCCCATGCTGTGTGTAACATTGAAACGATCGACGATCAACCCATGGAGATCGACGAGCCAAGCACATCGTACCAACCCGACTCAGAGGACGCCATCTCACATCGATCAACGGACGACATCGAGCCAAGGATCGATTTCGAGCCAAATCTCGACATCGATCCAAGGATCGAGTCCGGAAATCGTTCCAAACGAGAGGCGACCGTCCCCGTTGAAGAGTTGGAAAGTATAACGATAGATCCGGCTAGCCCGGAGCGGGAAGTACAGATCGGCGCAAGTATCGACCGCGAATTAAAAGAGGATCTAATCAATTTACTACGTAAGAACATCGGAGTCTTTGCCTGGTCGCATCAAGATATGGTTGGCATAAGTTCTGAACACGCTTGCCACTATCTAAAGATCGACCCGGCAAGGAAGCCTGTTCATTAGAAACGTAGGAAATTCGGTCCTGAGAAGTACGCAGCGCTCGACATAGAAGTCAAAAAGCTACTCGATAACAAACTAATTGGAGTAGCTATAGATGAACCGCAGTGGGTCGCCAACGCGGTGCTTGTCAAAAAGCCGAACAGCTCCTGGAGGTTATGCATCGACTTCACTGACCTCAACGCGGCATGTCCAAAAGATCACTTTCCGATGCCTCATATTGATCACTTGGTCGATAGCACAGCAGGCTGCGAAATGATGTCGTTCATGGATGCCTTCGCCGGATACCATCAAATCCCAGTGGCGGAGAAAGACATAAAGCACACATCTTTCCACACGGAAAAAGACATACTTTTGGGTCCGAATGCCGTTCGACTTGAAGAATGCAGGGGCAACCTACCAGCGTCTAGTCAACGGAATGTTCACCAATTAGATCGGCAAGACCATGGAGGTCTACATTGACGACATCGTGGTCAAAGGCCTCAAGAAGGAAGACCACCTCAATGACCTTGCCGAGACGTTCGCCATCCTCGAGAAGTTCAACATGAAACTGAACCCCAAGAAATGCAACTTCGGGGTGAGCTCCGGAAAATTCCTGGGGCACATCGTGAGCCAAAGGGGAATCGAGCCGAACCCCACCAAGATTCAGGCGATTCTCGACATGCAGGAGCCACGGAATGTCAAGCAGGTGCAACGCCTCACAGGTTGTCTGGCCGCCCTCAACCGTTTCATATCTCGGCTCGGTGATAAGAGCAAGCCTTTCTTCGCAACCATAAAGAACAAGAAGTTCGCATGGACGAAGGAGAGTCAAATAGCGTTCGCCAAAATCAAGGAGTATCTATCTAACCCCCAGATCTTAGCAAAGCCGATCCCCGGCGAAAAGCTATTCCTTTACCTGGCAGCCTCGGAGGTCGCGCTGAGTGCTGTTTTAGTGCGAGCAGAGGGGCAAGCCCACTTGCCGATCTATTTCGTTAGCCAAGCGCTCCATGACGCGGAAACGCGATACACGCCTCTAGAGAAGATCGCCTACGCTCTAGTCATGAGTGTTCGCAAGCTAAGGGCCTACTTCTTCGAACATCAAGTGGAGGTTCTGACGACTCTCCTTCTAAGGCAAGTTCTACACCGGCCAGACACTAACGGGCGACTCCTCAAGTGGTCACTGGAGATCGCCCAATACGGTATCACGTACGCTCCTCGCACGGCGATCAAAGGCCAAGCTCTGGCGGATTTCGTGGTGGAATTAACATTCCCACCTAGTTCGACCCAGATCGGTCGCCCCGCTTGGAAATTGTACGTGGATGGCTCTGCAACCAACTAGCGAGCAGGGGCAGGGATTGTTCTCATCAGCCCCGACAGCCAAAGTTTCACGAATGCTGTGCGTTTTGGGTTTCGGGCGACCAACAATGAGGCCGAATACGAAGCCTTGGTAGGCGGGCTCGATCTAGCCCTCACCCTGGATGTTTGCCGTCTCCACATCTTCATGGACTCCCTCTTGGCCGTAAACCAAGTCAAGGGAGAATATGAGGCGCGCGGCGAACAGATGGTCAAATACCAAGAATTGGTCGCCGAAATGTGCACAAAGTTCGAAGAAGTTCTGATCGAGCAAGTCCCGAGAGAGCACAACTCCCAGGCCGATGCCCTGTCCAAACTAGCATCATCAGATGGGGCAGCAGATTTCTCTAACATCCAGATCACAAAATCAGCAAAACCGGCGATCGACAGAAACCTGATTACCACGGTCACCTTCACCGAGGAGAATTGGATGACTCCTTTCATTAAATACTTAAAGGACGGGACGGTCCCCGACGATCGTACCAAAGCTCGCCAGCTCCAACTCCGTGCAACCAGATACACCCTACTGGACGACTGGCTTTACAAGCGAAGCCACCTTCCTCCTCAAGTGCATTACGCGCAGGAAGGCCGGCTCGCTTTAGCCGAGATCCATGACGGATCTCGTGGAAACCATGTCAAGGGCGAGCTCTCATCCACAAAACAACCAGGCAAGGTTTTTTCTGGCCTTCGCTTCAGAAAGATGCCATCGCCTATGCCAGATCGTGTCATAGGTGTCAAGTGAAGGGCCCAAACATCAAGCTCTCCCCCGAGCAGCTCACCTCAATGTACAGCCCATGGCCATTCGCCCAATGGGGCATCGACCTCATAGGTCCCTTGCCGACGGTGCCAGGGGGCTGTAAGTTTGCCATCGTAGGGGTCGATTATTTCACTAAATGGGCTGAGGCCGAACCACTCAACAAAATCGGCCAAGAACAAGTAATTAAGTTCGTTTGGAAGCACATCATCTGCCGATTCGGCCTGCCCCAGGCAATAATCTCCGACAACGGAAAGCAGTTCGACGGCTTAGAAGTCATGCAATTCTACGAGAAGTGGGGGATCAAAAAGTTGTTCTCGGCCCCCTACCACCCTCAGACGAACGTGCAGGTAGAAGCTGTAAACAAAATCCTCAAACACACGATTAAAGCACGACTCGAGTCCAGTCAAGGACGATGGGCGAGCGAGCTCTCAGACGTTTTGTGGTCTTATCGAACGACGACCCGAAATTCAACCGGCGAAACCCCATTCGCCCTCGCCTTCGGGACAGAAGCTGTGATCCCTTCGGAGATCGCCGTCCTCAGCCACCGAACTGAACAAGAGATGACGACGGACAACGATGTGGCCCGGCGAATCGACCTGGACATGCTCGAAGAACGACGACTGACCTCAGAAATGAAGAACACAATCCACAAAAGGAGATCCGAGAAGTTCTTCAATTCGAAGGTTAAGGAAAGACGGTTCCAAGTGGGCGATCTAGTCCTCAAAAAGGTCCAGACCCACACAGTGTCTCGCCCGACCGGGAAGGCCCTTCAGGATATCTAAGTGGCTAACTAGGGGAGCCTACGAACTTGAACACCCTGATGGCACTCCGGACCAATATCCCTGGAACGCCATACATTTGAAGAAATACTACCAGTGAAAACTCTGTACTTAGTTTCAGTTACCCAATGTACAAAGAAGTATAATGAGATTTTCCTATCCCAATCTATATGATTCACCTCGACGAAAGCGAACAACTGAAAATAGGACGGCTCGCTCGCCCTGCAAGAGGTCATCGTCTAAACCTGACAGACCTATGCAAGCGATCGTCCCTCCAAGCAAAACGTATACCGTCGAGGGTCGTCATTCAACATGACAATCTGAGGTAGAAAAAGTGCAGCCGTGGGCCTGGAGGTCGATGGAACCGACTTCGTCCATGCAAGGTTCCTTTGGGCTGCGATCGCTCGCCCTTCGTTTAAATACGAGGCGAGCGTAACCGAAGGACCCTCCAATTAAATCCATGGACATGCTCGCGTGCCCTCAAAAGTACATCTAACATGATGTACCCGGACAAGGCGACGCGTCCCTACCCCATCACAACGTATACCGTCGAGGGTCGCCATCTAACATGCCGACCCGAGGTAGAAGAGTGCTAACAAGCCGCGGGCGTGGAGTCGAATAAACCGACGACGCCCCGTGCAAGGACTCCTCCAGACCAAGACCGCTCGCTTTTCGTTTAAATACAAGGCGGGCGCAGCCTAACGGAGGACCCTAACAATAAAGTGAGCCGCGGGACATACCTAGGTATGGAATGTCCCTCGCACATAAAGACACGGTTATGGAGATCGGTCCATCGAACTCAGCGACCGTGCACACGGTCGCCCTCACTCGAAGAATCGGCGAAACTAAAGATAGCTCACCATGACATACTATTTTCGTTCCCTTACTTACACTAAGTAAACGAAAACAAGCGGCAAAGGGGAGCTATTCCTAGATGCGATCGGGAAGGAGTACCATACACGATCGGCTTCGTTCTAACACACAAATATCGATCGATCTTATTCAAGAAATTTACAAGTACATTCAGATCTATTCAGACAATCGTGCAAAGTCGAAGTAATGCGGAACATTCAGACAGTCGCTCGAACAAGACATGAGAAGCAATTATCCACACACTTGTATAAATTCGCATGCAAAAATTCAAAGGCGATCGTACTTATAAAGAATCAGATGCGAAAAAGGAGTATTTTATTCAAAGTCAAGAAGTTCGTACAGTACAAGCCCGAAGGCAATACAAGGAAAAACAAAAATTACAAGCGGTGAGAAAATAAACAACTCCATCACTCAGGCCGCCCCCGGCTGGCATTCGCCCCCAACAGGCGGATCGGTGCTCGCTCCCTCATCGGCTTCAGGGTAAATCAGTTTATCCGGAAAAGGATACCAACTCAAGTCGATCCCCAAGTCGGTGAGGTCGAGGATCGGCAGCGAAAATTCCGGATGCAAAGGATGCTCGAGTACGTAGGCCTTGAAGGTCTCCATCATAGGACCGACCTCGATCCCCACCTTCTTGGCGGCTCGGACAGCGTCGACGTAGGCCATATAGTAGGCGAACTCGCCGACGCATGCCACATTAAGGTAGGGATCGGTCTCGATCGCCTTTAACTGCCCCTTCAAATCCGCGGTTGTCTTCTCAGCTTCCGCAAGCTCGACCACCTTGGCGGCCAATTCTCCCTTTCCCTTCTTCAGCTCGCCGTTGAGACGATTCACTGTCGCCTTCAGCCCAGTCGCCTTCTCCTGCGAGGCCGCATGCATCCGGCGAGCCTCCGTCATCTGGTCGCGGAACCGATCGGCCACTTCCTTGGACCGGCTAAGCTCCTGCTTCATCCGATCGAGGTCCTGCTTGGCTCGTTTGGCCGTCTCTAAGTGTTCCTTCTCCATGGCCTGGATCCGGTTGGCGAAGTCGACGTTTTGGTTCCGAGCAGCCTCGAGGTCTTGATGGAGGCGAGCATTAGAGGGTCGCCCCTCATAATCCTTAACGGCTTGGGCGACCATCGCCGCCGCCTGGAGAGTCAGGGCGAACGTCGCCTGCATGGCATCTCCAGACCGCCGACGAGCAATCGCGTCGAGATCGGTCGTCCAAGCCTTAGGCAGAGAGGTGATGGCCTTGGAGACGTAAGAAGAGACATCGAGGGATTGGCGCGGAGACTTGCTCGCCAGGAAATCCAGCACCATCGGCGAGACGTCCGGATCAGCAAGACGGACCCTGCAACACAAACAAAAGAAACAAAGGAGTTAGTATACGTCCTACCTAAATAGCCTAAACTCGGAAAGATCAAACCGGTCTTACCTGTTGACCAACTCGGGATCGCGGCCAAAATAGGGCTTGCCCCGAGGAGTTTCAGCTTCGACGATCGCCACAGTTTTCAGGAAGCCGGCCGAGGACCTGGAGCCGGATCCCTTCGCCATCGGAACAGCAGAGATAGGCGCCGCGGCAACCGACGGCTCCAAAATGGATACATCTGCCTCAGCAGTCGGCAGGGACCCCTCCGGCCTCCGCCTCTTGCGGTTGCGCTGGAGTTGTTCTTCCTCCCGAACTTCCGGCTCGGCGACCGGCACCGTAACAGGCCTCACCGTAGGGACGGGGACGGGGTGAGACGTCGTCGCAGGGGCACGACCCGTCTTCTTTCCCTAGTGAAGACGACCCAAGAGTCCGGGGTTTGACATCGCGATCTCTCTCGGTGCTCGGCGTAGCGGGGAAAATGGATCACTGTCAAAGAAGAAATTCAGACAAGTTAGCATTTACTTCAAATAAGACGATCGTCATAAGCGGAAGTAAAAATTCATACCTGGAGCCTTCATGTGGCGAGGGTAGCGAAACAATCGAGCTCCCAACCGATGAAGTTCGTGGCTGACTGAGCGAACGTCGATATAGGAGTTCGGTAGACCGCGAATTCGCTCCCAGACGATCAAGAAATCAAAGGGGAGATCGCCGATCGCTGGAACAGGGGATCCTGCAAAAAGGAAACCAAATTAGATCAGTTCGAGGTATGTCCAAATAAAGGGAGAGTTGAAACCCTTACTCGGATTCCTCTCCCGAAAACTGGTGGGGATATCCAACTCTTCCTCCGGCTTATCGCTCGATGCCGACCTCCATGCTTCGCCGACCCAGCACCACTTGGCCAGGTCGCCCCGAACCTTGTTCGGCACCCCAAGGACCACCCTACCCATGCGACCCAGGATATGATAGCCGTCGACCGATCCTTTCTGCGCGGTCAGCTTGAAAAGATAGTTCCTTTCCAGCGCAGAAGGCAGACGAAACAACCGATGACCGCCAAACAATGTCAAGGTGCTGATAATCTGCAGCCAGGCGTTCGACGTCAACTGGAGCGGCGCCACATTCCAGGCGATCAGCAAATACGACACGGCGAACGGCAAGGGAAATCGCAATCCGGCCTCCAGGATCATTTCATTGACAGCGACCATGCCCTCAGGAGGCTGATCGGCACGTTCGTTCTCCGAGGGCACGTACAATGAAACATCAGAAGGAATGTGGAATTTCTCCCTCCAGCGAAGCAAGTCTTTCCTGGTCGCCGAACTCCGGATCTGTCCAAGGGTCCATAAGGAATGGTCAGCGGCCCGGAATGACGTCCGCTTCACGGGCTCGTAGGGGTGGGCGGCAGAATATGCTTCAAAGTCAAACTCGGGGCATGGTCCGGCAATCCCCTCCATAAGCCTAGCAAAATCTAAATAGGCGGGGCCGAACACGCTATTCTGCTCCCAGCGCAGCCGTACCACTTCATCCTCATCCACCGGCGAGCCCCCTTGCTCCGCCACCGCCGTTGATCTCGCCACGCCAGCTTCATTGAAGAGCTCTTCAACCTCCGCAGGTGTTATTCCCGCACGGATGGCCTCAACGGCCGTCTCCATTGTTGCTGCCCAAAATATTTATCCGAAGATTAATACTGCTGGAAGACGGACAACAAACAACAATTGCGGGAGCACTTCCGAGAGAAGATTAATAATACAAGATTTGCCGGGTTTGTTAGGCCCGGGCTTGAATGCTCTCGCGAGATGTTATTAATACAAATATTCGTGGATACAAGTATTAATGAGAGAAATCTAAATACAATGAGTGTAAAAAGACTCTGTTAATCCGGCTCTTGAACGAAGCTTGGTGTTCTTCGTCCCGCCGATAATCTGCTCGAGGAGAAAAGGCCGGGAGAAGTAAGACCGAAAGAAAGCCGTTGCCAAGAGTTGGATGTTAGCCAAGTGCTTGATGTTTGCTTCTGTATAGTGTGCTTGAATCGCAATATTGCTGAAGGAAGCTGAAGCCTTTTTTGTGGTAAAGGTTCGATCCCTTTTACAAGTGCTGGGAGCCATGCTTATATAGGGACAGCCGGGTCCTGTCCTTTAGCTGCCGATCGCCTGCTGGCCATTTAAATATTACGCCGATCGCTCACGGCCAATACTTTAATGGGGCGATCCACAATTTGTCAAAGCTAAAGTCCAAGGAAGATGTCATTGTCGGGCTAAAGTCGAGAAGAGGCTGCACACTGGGCGGTCAATAAGGAGCCATCACGTGTCCGAGTCGATCGACATGTGGCCCTACCGACAAGCTTTGGCGGCTCGTCGGTGGTGGAGAGAATCGCGGATTGTGGTCAATGGCCCGGGATTCGCGGATCTTGTCCGCTTTGCACATGGTGCTAGTCTTGAGGCTCGGCCTTCGCCGATTGGATGTCCATCGGTGGTGATCGACATGAGCGGTCGTCCCTGGCTGATCATCCGAGGTCGCCAATGGTCGGTCACCAAGGGCAGGTCGCCAATGGTCGGTCACCAAGGGTCGATCGGCAGATGCCGATAGAGGGTCGCCAGATGTCGGCCGCCAGAGTCGGCCGCCGAGTACCGAGAGACGATCGTATCCGAGGTCGATCGCTCGGCACCGGGACTTGTCCTGGGACCTTCGGTTGCGATCCCAGCATGTCCGCTGGGTTAGGGCTCGGTCGCCTGATCGCTGGTCGGCAGACTCGCCTTGGTCGCTCGGCAGTAAGTCGGTCGCTCGGCCTCGGAGGCGATCGCCGGTCGGAAGGTGTTAAAACTTGACACAACATCCATGTTGAGAACCGCAGGGGTTTCTTCCCGGTCAGGCGAAGCCGCGGCGGCGGAAGAACTGCCAGCCTCGTATGTCTTAGATCCTCCACCAGACATGTTCTTAAGAGTAAAGGGGGAAAGAAGAATTTTTGCTCTTACCTAGAAAGAAAGACGGTCGCCACAAGAATCTTCAAGGAATTTCGGCAGAGTCTCGTCTAGAAAGCAGGGGCGCATAAAGAGTGAAACTGTAATGGCCCTAGTCCTTTTATAGGCGAGTGCAGGGACCTTTGTGCAAATAGGCGGAATCCCGGGGGCTGAAGTGCAACCGTCGGGGGGGGACACATTAAATGCAGTCCTCGAAACTCGCGTACGCGTCTTTTCGAGGGCACGCCAGGCGACAGGTCTGACAAAACCCTCTGACTCCCCCAACGATAGCGCGACGCGTGTCCCTGCAACGTTTCGAGAGCCCGCCTTCATTTCCAGCTATTTCCAGCGCATAAGGAGATTGTCCGGATTTGAAATCAGATCGTTCTGGCGACGATCGTCCTTGTCATAAGCAGACGAGCCAATCGTCTAAAATAGGCGATCGCCAACAGTGCCACCTCACCCCATGTTTTCAACATCGGAGCGAGCTGGGGGGCAATTGTTGTGCGGTGATTTATACGCCACGAAGGCGATTGGTATGATGGTCAGAAGCCAACCAAAGAAGACAGACGCTGGACAAGCACCTAGTGATCAGCATCCAAGGCGATCGTCTGTAGGCATCTGGCGATCGCCGATGATGTCTGACTGTAGACGATCGTCCCATACTGCATGTGAATCCGACACCCGTCAAAGTCTCCGAAGACCGAATTTCGGACGTAGACCCACGTGCAGATCCATAAAAGGCGCCGCAGGATAAGGCCTTTGACCCCAGCCTGTCACCAACCTCACACCTACCGACAAGCCCGCCGAAAGGTGCAAGGTGGGTCCTCCCCAGATAGCGACTCAGGACGCGTGCAAGTTTCCCATTGGCTCGCACAGCTGGCTGCCAGCAGCAGCCTCGGACTTTAAGGGAACAGACGATCGCCCACCTTATTTTAATATAGAAAACGGCGGTCGCCCGCGATCGCCGGAGAGGACCCAGCGACCTTGTCTCCTATAAATAGGAGGCTTACAACAGTGGCCAAGACACAGTAAAAAAACGCACAGAAAGAGAGATACATTCTCATATACAGAACATCAAAAGCAAGAACTCACAGAGCTTCATATCTGGTTCTTCCGGCAATCTTCACGCTCTATAGCTAAGATAACTAGAATCATTACACTCATTGTAATAGCGTTCTAACATTAATATTTGTACTCTACAGTATTTATATTAATAACATCTCGTGAGAGCATTCAAGCCCGGGACTAACAACCCCGACAAATCTTTTGTCATTTATTTTCCCACGGAAGTGTTCTCGCATTTGTTTGTTACTCGATCATTCCAGCAATATCATCTCCGGATAATATTTTGGGTAACAACACGGAGTACCATAAAGAAGTTTACGAATGTGAAGAATGTGCCGCATACATAAAACCAGTTTGATTATTTTACCATAAAGAAGTTTATGAATGTGGAGAATGTGTCACATACATAAAACCAGTTTGATTATTTTTTTACTACCTATTTTCTTTCATATCTTGTATGGTATAAAATCAATGAGTGGTATTTCATTTTAATTTGAAATTTGAATCTTGAAAGGAGAATGTGGTGATATAACTTGATGAAAAAAACAGTAATCATGACATGGTATTTTGAGTACTAAATCCATGTTGTTTCTAATTCTTATTTGTTCCTAATGTCACCATTAAGAATTTGTTCTAAACAATGTAGTATTAATCCCCGTCAGTGATTCATTTTAAACTCATTGACCCATTTTTTCTATTGGTACAGGAATTACCAGGGTGTTCTTTGGATCTGATTTCGTAACAGTGACAAAGGCGGAGGAAATATCATGGGATTTACTGAAACCTCAAATTTTTGCAGCAATAATGGATTTCTATTCCTCTGGGCAGCCATTGATCTTGGATTCAACTACTGCAGCTACAACAGACACAGCTATCCACGAAGATGATTCAGAAACTGTTGCCATGATCAAAGAACTGTTAGAAACTCGTATACGCCCAGCTGTACAAGATGACGGTGGAGATATTGAGTATGTTGGGTTTGATTCAGACACTGGAGTTGTTAAACTGAGAATGCAAGGAGCCTGCAGTGGGTGCCCTAGCTCGTCTGTCACTTTGAAATCGGGGATTGAGAATATGCTGATGCATTATGTGCCGGAGGTGAAGGGCGTGGAACAAGAACAAGATCCTGAAGTTGAAGATGCAACACTTACTGGAGCACCATATGAGTAAATCAATAGTTTGGGCAGAAGATACATTTCAGCCGTATCTTGTTAACCGTTAATGTGAAGGGTGGTTGTTCGATGTATTGCGACAACTTTCACTACGTTTCAAGTTAAATCGTTGTGTTTCTTTCTTCTTGTAGTTTAACATCGGCTTTCATTGTAATGTTTATGTTGCTGAAAAACTGTTAAATTTCAGGAGTGGCTATTGAAATGACATCCTATGCTCCATATTCCCTTCAGCTAAAACATTAGCCTTTAGGGTAAATTACAAACACTATCCTCGTCGTTCACTTCTGTTACAAAAAAAAAAGTTCATATACTTATTACATATTTCTCTTGACGTTGGTTTTCCTTTTTCATGTTGTACCTTTTGAATTAAAGGCACCTATAAAACATAAACATTAATGTTCCGTAATAGCCAAGGGGGGCTATTAACTATTTACAACTATATGCCGCTTTCCATTTCAAATAGCTGGTCGGCGCAAGTAAAATCTCTATAAATAAATAACCTCATAAATTCTATGGTCTGCCACCGCTAAAAATGCGGGAGCCATGTAAGCACACCATTCAATGTGGATGCCATAATGTGCCTCCCACTGGGCACCATAGCTGAACTGTTACTAATAGTGGGACTATAATTTTTTATTTTTTTAATTTAGAGAGAGATTCAGTACTCGTTCCTTTCTTTTTCAATTTAAGTGGGAGGTTTTATTTTTTTTATTTCCCAAAATAAATTTTTTATTTGGAAGTTATTCATGTGTATACCCAAATTACCTGACAAACCAAACAACAATTATCTAGATAAAATCTTCAGCGTGTACTTTCTTCTTTCTGTTCCCGGTTGTAATTTTATTTTAAATCAAACACCGTAATCATTTGTTGTTATCAATAAAGATCTTTGGTTTCTTTTCAAAGATTACAGCTCGTAATCTCCATTTACTGTATGATTGCTTGTTATTGAAATATTTCTCAATGTATAAAACTTGCTAAGTCTAAAGTTGAAAGAACTTGTCTAAGAACAGTTCATAAATTAAGTAGCATTCAATAGAACTACATGATGTAAGATTGTGCCTACAAGTCAAGCATGATTTAAGTTGTAATATACTGTCATGTAGGATTTGAAATTTTAGAACATGCTCCGAGCAGTTCAAATTTTATTCTAACTCTCGAAGATCCGGTCATTGGATGGGAGACTTGAAGATGGCTTGTTTTTAAAGGAGTTTTGGCATTATTGTTGGAATAAAAATACTCAGTGTTTTGATAAATACATCATTCAGCCTGATCCTATAGCGATCTTCATACAGCACTTAAAAGTCATCTTCCTACAGTTTATGAAGATTCCAGCTTACAACAAAGAGGACTGTTGGATACAGCAAAATCGTTGTAGGTATTTTACTTAGGAAAAATACAATACAAATCCAATAAGTCTACGCGTATACCTTTAAACCATGGTAAAATATGATTTTAACATTCAGCAAGCCGCCAATCTGAAATGTCCATATCTCACCGACGGCTACATTTATAACCGATCTATTTTTAAAGTTATAAATAACTCAATCCAGAGGATATTGCTTACTTACTGATTGAAAAAATGAACTGAAATATGAATCACTTGTTATCTTCAAGCCTAATTTTTTTTTTTGGTAAATTTTCCCATTATATTACAGCAAAAGTTAAACTTTACAATGTATCTATCTCAACAACCTTTACAATCACAGAGGCACAAAAACAAATCCCAAGCTATCTAGTCTTTCAGTTGACAAAATAAACGAGCATCCCATCTACTTCTAACTTTTATCATCTACTTGCACTCCTTCGTCACCATCTCTTCGGTAGAGGTCTTTTCTTGAAATCTTCTTAGGTTTCTTTCCCTCCATATATAATAAATCAACACTGTCACACTCATTCTGTAAAGTCTTTGTTTTCTTGAATTAGATCCACAGTGTTTTTGAATATTCTTCATTTCCTTCTCCCATTCCTCAGCTCCTCCTTGCAACCCATACCATCCTTTTACATTTTTCCATACCCTCGCAGAGAACCCACAATGAAAGAACATGTGGCTTCTATTTTCATTATCCAAACCACATAAACTACATTTAGGGTCAACTTGAATTCCAAACTTCATGAGGTTATCACAGGTAGCAAGCCTCCCTAAAACATTAAGCCACATGATGAACATACATTTTGGAGGTGCACTGTTGCTACACATCATCTTGCTCCAGTTAACTCTTTCCACTTCACCCCTCAACACAAAGTACATTTTCCTGATTGAGAACTACATTCTCTAAAATCAGTACAAAGAATAAGAAAAATAAGTATAAATACAAATAAAACTAAACTACGGGCTGCGGCTCGAGAGATCGAGGAGAAGATGAAGGGGAAGCCTCATGATCGCCCGGCCGGGAGCATCGGGAGCATCGATCGGTCGAGATGGAACAAAGGGAACAACTGGTCGCTCCAAATCCAGACCAGACTCGGTTAGGGACTCCCCGAGAACATCCTCCCACCAAGCAGCTGTAATATCCGGGGGTAATTTTTTTTCGTGTTACTGTTTAGTTGTACGTATTCAATTGGAATTGTACAAGTGTTGTTGTTTGGACCGATACAATGTATATTGTATTAGAATATTTCGGGATCGAAATATTTTTACTGGTCGTCAGTTTGGTTTCGTCGTTTGGTTGTTGCTTGGCGAGTTTGGAATTTTGGCTAAGTTTATAGCCATAGCGTACGCTACGGGTGTAGCACTACGTACGCTAGCGTGTTGCGATTACGTACGTTACGCCTGTAAGGTTACGTACGTAATGCGTGGTAGGTGGTAGGAACCTTCCTCGTAGTCAACTTTCGGCTGTGAGGGCCAGGGTATCTTTGGGGTATCATTTATATATATATATATATATTATCACCTCACATGTTATTTCATCTCTCTCACTTTCTCACTTTTCTCTCTCCCTCACGATGTCATCCTCTCTCTCCTCCCTTTCTCTCCAGCCTTCTCGTCCTCTCTCTCTCTCGTTCTCTCTCTCTCTTCTCTCCATCTCTCTCACTTTTCTTTCCGACGAGGTAGAGCTTATGGATGGCAGTCGGCTTCTTCATAGTTTCCGGCGACGGACTGGAGTTTACGACCGGAGCTCGACGGCGGCGTGGTGGCTCGTGACTGGAGCAGCGACGGCCTGGTCGGAACTTCCGAAGCGGACGGCGTTGCAACTCCGGTCGAGCTGTTCCTGCCTTTTTCTGGCGAGACGGAGCTCAGGCGCTGGGCGCTCTTCATGGTCTCCGGCCATGGACGTGGATCCATAGATTCCAGTGACCGGAGATGGTTTCTAACCGGAACGGACGGCGGAATCGGAGGCGCGACAAGATTTCCGGCAAGGAGTTGCAGGCGGAGAGGGAGTTGGGTGAAAACCGTCCATGGACGGAAACGGGCTGGAGTTAGACGAGGTCCGGCGGGTCAGTTTTTTTGGCGGCCGAGTTCCAGTAGGAGTTGTTTTTCTGACCGGATTCCGGCGAGGGTTGCCCGACCGTTCGACTTCTTCTGGTAAGTTGTCTGTGTTGTGCAGGTGTATATATATATATATATTGTTCCACGAATTATTAATTCCCGTGATTTGTCTTACCTAATACTGATTGTAGATACATAGATGGAAGGTTCTAGATCCTTCTAGAGGTAGTAAGATCCTATTAGATGTCTTACCTTATCTAGGAATCCTATGTATGGAAGGACTCTCATTGTAATGCCTATATAAAGGCCCCTCTATCAGTGTTATGAATACAATTGATTTGCCGTCTTTTACTTTCTCCTCAAACACGTTATCAACACGTAGTATCTCAACTGAGTAGGAAAAATTCGTCCGAAATTCAGAAATCCCGAAAAAAAAAAAAATTGGAAACCCTAATCCCGATCGCCGCTGCCGAAGCCAGAAAACCAGCTGCGGACCACCGCCAACCCGATCCCACTGTTCGGATCCCCTCCGCCGCCTGCATCGCGCCGTCACCCGTGAACAGAAGCTGGAACCCTATTTTTTTTTTGACGTCATCTTCTCCAATCTTCCGCACCACTGTCGCAATAAATCCGCCATCACCTTCCGACCCAGATCACTACAGTCGCCGACCACCCTCTTCATCAATCCCACCGCGCCGCCGCTCCAGGATAACCCTAATCCTCGTCGCTTGTAGCCCGCCCAACTAGCCCGACCCGCGATGCAAAACCATGAGAAGGAGTGACCAGGCCCGTTGCTGCTCAACCTGAAAAGTCCGACCGCCTGTCCATCCCGACCAAGTGCTGACCCGACCAAGTGATGACCCGAACCAGTGCTTACCCGACCCAATTGCTGAGTTAATCCGGTTGCTGAATTGATCCGACCAGATCTGATCGAAGCACCCTCGGATCGTCCAACGAAAGAAAAAAAAATCGAGAGACGAGAATTTTTCGCGCGTAAATTTTCTGCACAGCGCAGTCGTACGAAAATTATATTTTCCGATTCGTTAACCGTCGGATAGGTGTGAAATTTTGACAGCATCTTTCCAACACAAACATCTGTATATTCAACGGTGGAGATCGGATTCTGTGTAATATTGATTACTGAATCTACTGCCGAACAGAAGCATATTTTTACGAGGAAATTTGGAGATCCGACCTCATCCAATACCGAGCTGCTGCATCGCCGCGCTCGAGTCCTTTTTCGGCCAAATTATCGAGCCCAGTAGCCCTATCCGGGCATTTCTCAACTCTCCATCTTTTTCTAATTAATGATTCATTTGTTCATTAATTTGTACACTTATGAATCTTACATGTTTATGTTTTACATGTATATAGGAAAATACGTCGCTCATGATGATGTGCACGCTATGGAGAAAAAGCCATACTTATCCCGTTCAAGGATCACAGTAAATATAGAACGGAGTACCCACGGAAATATGTTGCTCATATGGAGAGAATCTCCCGTTCAAGGATCAAAGCATATATGGAACCAAGTACCCGTAAGACTTTATTAAAGTTCTCATTTTTCAATTCCTCTCTTTTGGGAAATTTTTTTTGGGGAATTGGGTATTTGGGTTCTCTATCTCCCACGCTACTTTGCGGTGGATGAGACAATGAGAGGTGGTATCACTCTCATATGTTGAAGTAAACTGTGTGACGGTCCTGGGGGAGTCACGAATAATTGTTGAAAGTCGATATTTGTGGTTGTTGCATACACCACGTTTTGGGTGCGATTTGACGTCGCCGTTTTGTCGATTTTAAACCAACAATTAAATAAAACGAACATTGTCGTAAAGTTATGACTTGTTTATGATTAGTCACGAATTTGTGACGTATAAATGGGACAAACATCGATTGCGACAGATATGTCGTGGTTAAAATCGATTTGTGACGGAATTGTCACGTTGAATTGAGCGACCACCACGTTGGTCTTGACCCAATCCCATACTTGGAAAACTCCATCTTTCATCCTATTAAAATAAAATATTGCATGTGGGTGTAGACATGCACCGTCTCCTTGCAATATGATATATGAAAGAATGTACGAGTAATTCTCATGAGTTTCAACATGTAAAGCAATGGCATATTGCGGTAAATACATGAATTCGTTGACCTCGATTATAGTTCGTATGACTATAGGTCCGAATACTTCTCCGAGTATTTGTAAAGGCATGTGCCTTATACATTTGACTATGTTTAGTCGATCTTATTGGATGGTCAAGACAAGTTGGTTATGGTATACTCATTATGTCTCATGGTTCAAAATGCTTAATTATGATGCACCGCGTTGTATCTATATAACATGGCTATTATGACGTATACTTGCAAATTGAGAATTAAAATACTTGGTTGATTGATGTACTTTGGTGGATTTTTTCTACACTTTTGATCATGACTAGGCGCATCCTCCTTGGTATTTGTTTATGCTTTGAAAGTTCAAACGGAATCAGTGGTTTTTAAACAAATTTTAGTCATGCACCGACATTCCTATTTTCTCTGCAAGTCTACCAAGTTGGAGTTACCGAAAGGATCATTAGTCGAGATAAGAAATCGAACACCCTGCTGCGTTTAAACGCACATATGGCTGTCATTGCCATGTTTTTGCATCAACACTTATGCCATTGGATATGGTCTCAACCTTGTTTTCTCACTAAACTTGGGAAAAACTAAACAGCGAATTAAAACATGCACTGTGATCTGAGTTAATGATCCGTGTGGTGCACAATATATGGATAGAAAGATACGGAAGTCTAGTTTCCAGAACATCTGACCGTTCGTCCATAGACTTCCTAACAAGGGAGTTATCGCTGTTTTAGTGAATAAAGGTCAAGCTGCGTGGAATTTTATTTCCAGCGATTGTGCCAACTTTTGTCCCAACCAACTTGGTTCCCATCTTGAATTTGCAAGTGGTCTTATGACACATATTTTTCAACCTCTTTCTGGCCGAATTTGCCATAGATGATGCAGTTTTTGGTATGCGTTGTACGCTAAACTATCATCTTTCAAATGTTGAAAAGCAGTTTCCTTGGGGAAGCCCAAAATACGCACCCTTATAAGAAGGTCGAGCGTGTGCATGGTAGTGCTACACCATGCTTGTGTCGTAATTTTGCCCCTTAGGCATATAACCTTGCCATGTTATGCACTCAATATGATAGATCATTTTGATCATATCAAGTATAAAATCTCTATCTTGGTAGAGTGTTCGCTATGCTTATATTTGTAAAATTTTGCAAGCGAAATTGAGTGCATATTAAGCTATTTTCAAGGAACATGATATTTTTGGATTTCGGTGTATAAATCCATTATGACTATGATGACTAAGTCATCACAATCAATGAGTGGTATAATACTTAAGTTGTTGAATGCCGAATGGCGTTTTCTAGTCACATATGTTCCGTAACAATTGAACCATGTTATGACTCGATGATATATATGCCAAAGTGTATCACTCATAGCATCTCATTGTGATTTGTGAGAAAAAAATCTTATGCATCACTTGTATTGGATATGTGAAAAGAAAAATATTCATGAGTCAATATGGTCCGGCTTGCATCGGTTTTGGTAACCAGAAGATGTATTGGGACATTGACACATTTAGGCTTTAATAGTCCGGAGTTTGGACAGTTTGATGATCCATATACCACGGTATTGTCATGGACATCATTTTCTTTGAACAAAGAAACTAGTTGGATCAAAGACACCAAAGTACATTGGTGGAGTCGTGAGCAGGGCTCATGACCGATGATGATATTTATGTCATCCGCGTCTTGCTTTCATAAGCATGTATGACGCCAAAGACCCCCCGATGATCCTTCTTAGCCATGTTCATTTATTAAAGCCTATTCTTTGGCACGATTAGGAGATGACACCCTCTTATGCTAAAGAGAATTATGTAGCGACTCGCATAAGCATGGTGCTGAGTCCTCCCTTTTCACCGAGTCCTTATACATACATGATCATAAGTATTAGCCTGGGTGGCTTATGATGCTATGATGGTGTTCACAAATGGTCGTACTCAAGTAATAACATTTATATGTTATGTTGTTCCTTTGACAATGATTGATAAGTTGATGAAACCTGAGTTATGGTTGTCCAACTTGCGGACCAGTCATTGTAAAGGTCGGTTCACCCACTTTTTAGACCAAGTCTTAAAGTGAATTTTAACAAATACTTCCTAACATCCAAGGCTACCTTCTCACAAATTTTGGTGCCATTTGGAGACTTGGAAGGAGGTGAACCACTTAAATGAAGTTTTCACATACCACCAGCCGTCCTAACAACCAGTTTGATATCATTTCGATCGGTTTTTGACCACAAGGTTGATGGTTTTGGAATCCTAAACACCCGTTTATACATGCTCATGAAATTTTGAGGTGTTTGGGGCTGGTGAAGGGAGTGAACTCTTCAAGAAAGCACTAGAGGTTCGATAAAACCAACGGCCTATCATCAGTTCAATCGTTTCTTCATGTTCGATCCCGGCTATGTAGCATAGGTCAACATGTCATATTCACCTATACCTATCATCATTCAAATGCTTAGTTACGAGTGTAACAGTATGCATTTTGTTAACTGGATTGTGTTAACACGGAAAACCTTTATCGTCCACATGTTCATGTGCCAAAAGTGCGTCACCACAACGCATTATGACGGGTTATAAATGATGAATATGACATGCGCTTTCACTCATAGTCCGCTTAAAATGTACCTTGGCAGACGATCTCGTAAGTCACTTTGATGAGACAGTCTTCCTGTCGTTAGGGGGAGATGCGAACGATCATGTTCGAGTAGAACGACTTGGAATTGTCGTAGTTTGTCCCTACTGTGCCTCACCAAGTTCCCTAAACTGACGAGATTAAATACATGCTGCAAACATGTCTGCAAGGATTGTGTCCGGTCATGGACGTTCGTCACCTATAAATGGTGATAGGGTAACATCACAAATTGTGGTAGATGGTGTTACTAGGCCGTGGATCTCATAGAGTATTGGGATGCCACTTGGCTTGATAAATACTCTCGCTAAGAAAGTATGCGAGCTTGGTACATGAAACTTGATCATATGATCAAATGAACTCATCCGTCTCATGTGATTCTGGATTATAGTCATCATTGGGGGACGCCTCAATGAATGCCAATCCATAAAGAGTACTCTATGAATAAATCCGGTTCATGAGGACGTGGAATGTGAGTTTAATCGAACCATACTTAGTTGAAAGTCTACAACGTTGTAGCCTTGGCCTAAAATGGAAATATATGCGACTCCAGTATGAACAAAGTGATAGCCCTTTGTTGAAGTGGTGCCGACACTCCAAAGATAAGATCTATCCGTATAATTTGTTAAAGCGAGTGAGAGAAGGAGTTAAACTCACCTCATGGCGCGAGGTTTCTCATGAACGCACTGGAATCGACTACGATGACACGAAACTTAGTTGTGCTATCGTAATGGATGTTATAGCATCCACTATCTTTTCAGTTAGATAGTTTCCCAAAAACTGACGTGCAGCTTGTGGTTAAATCTTATCTTAGTGGGGAACTAAGTTAAGTGATAAAAAAGATCTCGAGGTGGATCAGGCTCAAATCAAGTGGCTCCTGCCCATGGAGCGCGTCGACAAGTGATTGTCGGGAACGCATACTAAGTATATACTTGATTTGGAAGAGATATGAAGCTTTTGCGTGTAAAACTAAGGGTTTATAGTGATGTACTCTTGTGAGACTAAGAGATTCCGCTAAATCCAAAGTTAAGAATGAAAAGATCTTGGGGACACTTGATGATGCGTATTCATCAATCGGTTTAAGGCAATCTAAGGGACGGTTTCCCTAAGAGACGATAAAGTAATGCCTGTATGATTCCCAATGACTAGTCGAAGTCATAATTAGACTTTGCTCACTTAAGTAATGATGCAGTCTTAAGAAAAGTACGGTATTATGTACTCGTGTTTGACTCGATGTACTCATTCGTAATAATCCGGTAAAGCCAATGTGACGATGGCCTAGGATGCGCTCACGCAATGTCTGTGATTGACAAGAAGCTTGAAGCTCGCTCTATCTCGATAAAAAGGACACTTGAAAACCGATACCCGAATCTGCCCAGAATGTGTTGGTCTATCTCCCATATGACCTACAGGGCAGCTCACTTGATGGAAAATGGTGAAATTGGTGCCATTGGAAAGGTTTGTGTCTACTTTCCAAGGAAACCAACCATTTGATCACATCCATCATGTTGAGTGACATATGACTATTGTTGCGAAGTAGGACAGGATATGTCCGGTAATTTGCTGAGTCAACTTCGATAGAGCTTTGTGATCTGCTCAGGTCGATCTAGGTTACGTACTGTATGTGAATGAAAAGCTATGGGTGTCTAGTTTTCATAAGTTCTTACAGTTTCGTTGATACCTATTGAATCGAAGAAGTAATGACTGATTTAGTGCATGGAGGTCAAGACTTTGGAAAACTTGATAAGTCTTTAGCGACTCTGCACTTTGGATGTGTCGCGCTCTTTTTGTCCTTAGACCAAGGTTTGTTTTTTTCCCATTGGGTTTTCACTTGGTAAGGTTTTTAACGAGGCGACCTATGAGAACATCCATACAATGATGCGTTGTACTTCTGTTCAACTTAAACCAAGAGGTATTTTTTCCACTGGGTTTTTCCTTGGTATAGTTGTGAGGGCAACTTGGCATCCGACTCCTTTGATTTGAAGTACTCATCAGGGGGAGTCATTATGTATACATCAGGGGGAGTATACATGACATGTTATGTTGGTGCGTTGCAATTTTTTCCTCATCAAGCCTTTATTTTTCCCATGGGGTTTTGTTTTGGCTTGGAATAGGTTTTTACGAAGGCAACATCTTTTGCACCATTGTTGTATTAGTGCTCGACACAGGGGGAGTGTTTCGGGAATTATTATTCCCGTTATGTGTCTTACCTAATACTGATTGTAGATACATAGATGGAAGGTTCTAGATCCTTCTAGAGGTAGTAGGATCCTATTAGATGTCTTACCTTATCTAGGAATCCTATGTATGGAAGGACTCTCATTGTAATGCCTATATAAAGGCCCCTCTATCAGTGTTATGAATACAATTGATTTGCCGTCTTTTACTTTCTCCTCAAACACACACACACACACACACATATATATATATATATATATATATATATATATATATATATATATATATAATGTGTACTGTGTGTGGGTCTTGTCTGTATATATATATATATGTGCATGCGTGTACATAATTATAATATGTGTGTGTGCTGTACGTATATTATATATATATGTGTGTATACGGGTAAATATGAGTATAGTATGTGCTCGTGTTGGAATCGGAGTTATCTATTATGTTGTTTTCGGTCGATATCGTGTTGTCGAATGGATTGTATTTCATTCAAGGTTGTTCGAGTGCTTGTGATTGTCGGAGGACACCGTTGATCGATCCGTGGTAGGACGTTGATCGTGGAAGGACTTTCTCGCCTTCGGTTTGAGGCAAGTTTTAGACTTGTACTAGTCAATGAGATTAATGTTATCATATATTTGTGATCGTTGAGGGTTGAGGATTTCCCGGACTGTTGTGTTGTGATCGTTGCTCGTGTTAATCGGTCCTTAGGGATTTTGATCCCAGGATGGTTGTTTTGAATATTGTTGGTCGTGTCGATCTTTCATTATTCGTGTGTCATCGTTCACTTGGTGAGTCGTATGATCCGTATTGGATGTGTTATCCTTTGAGTTTCGTTGTCATGTTGCATCGTGACATATCCGGAATCATATTTGCGTTCCGATTGGTTATTGTGTAGGATTTTTAGCCAGGCACATATATAGTCATGCATGGATATCTCCGTATTGGACTGTGCACACGAGACGTAGTTCGTGAGGCTAATTAGGTACATTGTCCCACGTATATTTCTGGATTCCATATACGGGGTGGACATGTTGTTGGGATAACAATACCCTGTATCGAAATTGTTAGATAAATCCTATATCGATACTGCCCTGTATTAATCTAAGTGTTGTGATGTTTTGACAATAAGCCAATCCTCAATACAGTAAGGAAACTGTATCGAAAAGCTATGTCAAACTGTATCGAAGACCTCTCGTAAGATCCAACATATCTTTCAGTACAGCAAAGAAGTCTCATTAAGACTAAAGTATGGAAGCTGTCTCGAACTGACAATAAGTAATCTCTCCATACAGCTCTCAACAGGACAAAGAAGGAATCTTCAGTATTCACTAGAAGTCAAGTCCCGTTGATAAAGAAGTATTTAAATACTGAAAGGATAAAGTATTTAAATACTGTAAGTCAACATATCTTCAAATCCCGCAAAATCCGGATCATGTTTTTCATCCTGTTGGAACGGAATCTTGCTCAATGGATTTATCTCAAACGGATATATTTCAGAGACTATATATATCTCCAGAGTTTGAAGATTGAAGATAACGAAACTGCAATACTGATCAACTGAAACTGAACGACTGAACGATCAAGCTTATAAAGAAATATTCAGAGCAAAATATATCTCAAGCTTACTGCTATTCAGATCAAAGAGATATACAGTGCTCAACAACTTGAACAACACATCATCAGCTAGAAGCTCAGACAAGTCAAAGCTGTTGTTCATACCCTGTTCTATCCTTGAACAAACCCAGACCAGCCCTGTGTGGAATGAAGAAGACGAAGCTTCAGAACTCTGTGTGAAGAAGCCAGTCAAAGCATTAGCTCAAACCAATCTGTGTGAACGGTTGAAGCTAAGATCTTTATATCAATCTGTGTGAACGATATATTGATTGTGTGTTGTTATAATTATATAGTTGTGTACGCAGTAATTATAATAAACTTTTTACTCCTGTGTGGAGGACCAGTGGACGTAGAGGGGTTTACCTCGAACCACTTTAAATACTGTGTTATTTACCTTCAATTTTTACTGTTTTAATTACTGTAATTATTTAAGTATACACTGCACATCAGTTGCTGTATCCACATCAACTTACTGTATTCAAGACTTACGCTACGTACTCGGATTTTAAATCAGTACAGCTTGTTGTTTAAAATGCTTTCCAAGCTGTATCCAGTATACTTACTGGCCAACAAGTGGTATCGGAGCGGTTGATTCTAAAAAGAATCAGTCGTATTTTTAACCGAATCAGATCCAAAATCACTTAATTTTCTAAACAGTCTTTTTCATTCCTTTATTCTCACATGGATACATCAATGATAAACAAAGTACCTTTGTTCTCTATTAACGAATTTGATGATTGGAGAATCAGGATGGAGGCTCATCTTGCAGCAATTCACGAAGAGATGATTTTTGTTATATAGGATGGCCCCATCAAGATAATGAAGGTAAACACGGCCGCAAGGATTGAACGCCAAGCTCATGCTGAGATGCTCGAGAAGGAGCGCGAGCAATGGACCACATATGAAAGAAAGCGCACCAATCTCGACAATGTAGATAAGAACGCGTTATTTGTCACTCTTGACAAAGGCACATTCTCGAAGGTAAAGAGATGTAAAACAGCCAAGGAAATATGGGACAAACTCAAGTTGATTTGTGAGGGAACTGAGCTCTCAAAAGAAAACAAAATTTCAAAACTGACTCAACAATTTGAATCTTTCGAAATGAAACCAACTGAGATACTTGGGGAACTTGACCTCAGATTCACTGGTATTGTTGGTGAACGTGAAGCTTTGGGTAAAATTTATACCCAAAAGGAGAAGAATTTAAAAATTTTCAGATCTCTCCCTGCCCGATGGGACATTAAGACCACAGCTATGCGTGTGTCATGTAATTTAAATGAAATATCTACTTTTGATCTCTTCTCTGACCTCAAAGCTTTTGAGTATGATATTGACAGAAGAGAGAAAGCTGAAGAATCTCCTTCAAAGGTTACAGCACTAGCCGCTGTATCGAATCGTCACAAGAATGCTGACAGTAACGACGACATCCTGTCTCAAGATGAAATGGCGCTTCTCATGCAGAAGTTCAAGAAGTTCATCAAACAGTCTGGAAAGACTCCCTACAGGCCCAAACCTTTCCACAAGGTAAGTACCGAAACTTCATCCGATAATTCTAACCTATGCTATAATTGCAGGAAACCATGACATTATGCAAATAAATGTCCTCATCCCAAAGTTCAAAGGTTGCCGGAGTCCGAGAAACAAGAGAGAGATGAAAGAAGACGTGCTTGGAAAAACAAGCTCAAGGCCCTGATTGGAGAATCATAAGCCTCCCCCACACCATCAAAATCTGAAGAATGTCTTCAGGTGGTCACTGAAAGTGATTCATCTGATGATGAGTTCGATGATAAAACATATATGTGCTTTATGGCCAAGGACATTCCGGAAGGTGAAGATAGCGACGATGAGGTAAGCTCAACCTCAATCATTCCTGCCAATGCATCTCATACTTTTGAAAACATGATGAATGAGTTTAAAAACATTCTAAAGGCCCATAAGACATTGAAAAATGAGAATATACAGCTCCAACTGTCCAACCTAGAGCTGAAAGATGAAAATGACTTGCTGAAAATAAATTATGAAAACGTGTCTATTGACTGTGAAAACAACAAAGTCGATTATGAAAAACTCATGGAGAGCAATCATCAACTTGCTCATGAACTAAGTGAGGTTAAAACTCACAATGAGAGCAAGACAAATGATTTCGTTCTACTTCAAGCCAAAGTCAAATTTCTCGAAAAATGAGAAGATGAACTTGAGACCATTCTGAAATCGTTCGAGAAATCGTCCAAAAGAATGGAAGATATTCTGAGCACTGGGCAACATGCTCATGATAAAAGTGGCTTAGGATACAGCTCATGTTCAAACAAAGGGAAAACTAGTACAGTGTTTGTCAAGAGTGTGGAACACATTCCTGTGTCGAAAGATACCCCTAGTCCTGTGAAGGAACCTGCTGCACCGTGAAAACCGAAGGCTGCCATTCCGCCCCCGCAATCCTATTCCAGACAACGGAATCATAAGCCGTTCCAACCTGTAAGGCGCACTCAACAGCATGCTCCTCGAGCATATCAACAACGCCAACAGCCGTTCAGAAGGAAGGCTGTATCCAAATACCAAAGGCCCGCACGGCAGTACTATCAGTACAGCACGCTGAGGTATTAGATACAGGAGCCCCGTTACTCCTCGAGACAGTAGGTGCCCGCTCAGTATCAACAACAGCGTTGGGAATCCAACTGGAGACCTAGAAGGCAAGCTGTTAGGCCAAAGAAAATGGCTCCACCTCCAAGACGGCACTCGTACTGGACTAATAATAATAACCCTGAATTTTACATGCATAATACTTATCATGGTTATAGCGACTACGTATATGCCCCACGTAGATACCGCAACACTGTACCTAATGTGACCTACAGTAAATCTATTGCTGTCAGGAAAATTTGGGTACCTAAAGGCACTAACATTTATGGACCCAACAACCAAAGGGGACCTAAATCTACTTAATCTCTTTGCATACAGGACATCCTAGAGGAAGACATCTGGTACTTCGATAGCGGATGCTCTCGGCACATGACCGGAGATAAAAGCAAGTTATCAGATTTCGTAGAAGGTCGCGGTCCAAAAGTGCACTTCGGTGATAAATCTAAAGGAAGAACAAGAGGGAAAGGAAACCTTCTTGTAGGAAAATTCAAAGTCACCGATGTAGCTTATGTTGAACGCTTACAGTTCAATCTACTTAGTATTAGCCAGTTCTGTGACAAACAGTTCTCGGTGAAATTCTATATAGATCCCTGTAGAGTCAAGAACATCCAGACCAAAGAAGTTGTGCTTACAGGAAGCAGATCAGGTAACATGTATATTGCTGACTGGAAGCCTATGTGCTCCTCAATTCCATACTTTGTTGCCAAAGGCACTGCAGATCTAAGATGGTTATGGCACAAGAGGATGTCTCACATCAAATTCAAGACGATCAACAAGCTCTCAAGACAGGGAATGGTAAGAGGATTGCCAAACGTGTCATTCAAAAAGGACAGCATCTGCGGACCATGTCAGAAAGGCAAGCAAATCAAGTCAACCCTGAAGAGCAAATCCTACCTTTCAACCCAAATAGTATTGGAGATGCTACACATGGATCTCTACGGTCCTGTAGACCCAGTAAGTTTGGGAGGTAAGAAATACTGCCTTGTTGTTGTTGATGATTACTCCAGGTATGCTTGGATGATTTTCCTAAGCAAGAAGAAGGAAACAACATCAAAGCTGCCCGAGCTTCTGAGAAAGCTTCAAAATGAAAAGGCATTGAGTATCGTGTGCATTCGTTCTGACAGAGGTACAAAATTTACTAACCGCTTTATAGAGCAATACTGTTCAGAGAATGGGATACAACACGAATACTCAGCTGCCCGTACACCTCAACAAAATGGTGTTGCCGAGCGAAAGAACAGGATGCTGAAAGAAGCTACAAGGACAATGATTGCTGCAAGCAAGTTGCCACAGCGTTTCTGGGGTGAAGCAACCAATACAGCATGCTACACTCAAAACCGCTGTATCGTCAACAAGCACCACAACAAAACAGCATACGAGGTACGGAATAACAAAACTCCGTCAATTTTATATTTTCACATTTTTGGATGCAGGTGCTATGTGTTGAATAATGGGAAGGATCAACTTAGAACCTTTGATGAGAAATCAGATGAAGGAATATTTGTAGGATACTTCTCCGTCAGCAAAGCTTACAGGATTTTTAATAAAAGGAAGCTGACGATCGAAGAATCAGTTCATGTAGTGTTCGACGAACCTCACCATGACCCTACAGGAGTAGAAGATATTACTCAAAACATCCAACATCTTTCCATCCTAGATCCCCCAACTCCCATAGAACCAGTTGTTGACCTAGAAATCAACCCCGCAGCTGTAAGAATCGATGTAGATGAAGCTGACGCTATACAAGCTGAAGCTGTATCTACAGAAACTCTCGATATAGTACGGGACCCGAATTAGAACCCGACCGAAGATGGTTGAGAGATCACCCGCAAAAGCTGATCATTGGAAACATTGATGCCGGTGTTTCTATTCATAGGAGAATACAGAGTACACAAGAAAACGTACTGTGTGCACAAGAAGAACTAGATGCTGAGAAATCACATTTTCCTGAATAGAAATCTCAATCCGAGCTTAGAAGACTCAACATGTGCACAATTGCTGTATTCTTAGCCCAGTTCGAACCTGTTTCTACCATAGACGCTCTTAATAACTCTCATTGGATAACATCTATGGAAGAAGAGCTTAACGGTTTCGAAAGAAACAACGTATGGTATCTTGTACCCAGACCTACGCATCAATTAGTTATAGGAACCAAATGGGTATTTAGAAACAAGAAGGATCGAAATGGACTTATCATAAGGAACAAATCAAGGCTAGTCGCACAAGGCTATAGACAGGAAGAAGGCATAGACTACGATGAAACTTTTGCCCCTGTAGCCAGACTAGAAGCCATTAGGATATTTTTAGCCTTTGCCGCCCATAAGAGCTTCATTGTATATCAAATGGACGTCAAAAGTGCATTCCTGAATGGAGAACTTGCCAAAGAAGTTTATGTTGAACAACCACCAGGGTTTGCCAACACAAACGATATCGATCTAGTATACAGGCTGAGGAAAGCACTGTATGGACTTAAGCAAGCCCCTAGAGCGTGGTATAAGACCCTGTCCCAGTATCTAACCAATAATGGATTTGAGAAAGGTGTTGTGGACAAGACCTTGTTCAAAATACAGGAAGGTGATGACCTTCTAATGGTGCAAATCTATGTAGATGATATAATTTTTGGTTCAACTAACCTTGCTTTGTGTCAAAGGTTCTCTCATCTCATGCAAAGTAAATTTGAAATGAGTATGATGGGAGAACTTAGTTATTTCCTAGGTTTGCAGGTAAAGCAGTTGCCTACAGGTATTTTCATCAACCAGGAAAAATACAGCAAGGAACTTCTCAACAAATTTGGAATGTAACACTTCCAAATCATCGCCAACCCCCATGAGCACTTCCGTGCAAATTAGTGCTGATGAAGCTGGAAAGCCGGTTGACCAAACACTCTACAGGATGCTTATTGGCTCGCTCCTGTACCTAACAGCTAGCAGGCCCGATATCCAGTTTGCTGTAGGAGTGTGTGCGAGATATCAAGTAGCACCCAAGGAATCACACATCAATACAGCTAAACGAATCCTGAAGTACATTAAAGGAACAGTCGATGTAGGACTGTGGTATACTAAAGAAGGCGGATTCGATTTAGTTGGATATAGTGACTCAGATCTCGGAGGCTGCAAGCTCGATAGGAAGAGTACAAGTGGAACTTGTCACTTTCTTGGACCTAGACTTGTTTCTTGGTTCAGTAAGAAGCAATTGGCAAACTCACTTTCCACGGCTGAATCAGAATACTATGCTGCTGGTAGTTGCTGTATGCAGATCCTTTGGATGCAACAACAATTGTCAGATTATGGAATTGAAGCCAGAGAGATGCCGATCATGTGTGATAGCACGAGTGCAATTGCAATCACGCACAATCCTGTCCTGCACTCGCGCACTAAGCATATCAACATGAAGCATCATTTCATAAGGAATCATGTCGAGAACAAGGATGTTCGGCTCGAAAAGGTTCATACAGATATTCAGTTGGCCGACATCTTCACCAAGCCTCTCGACACAGCAAGATTCAACATGCTTAGACAAGAATTGGGATTGCTACAGCCCGACTCCCTGTAAGTATTTACTGCTTTTACTCAACAATTGAGGGGGAATGTTGTAAGACCCAAGAATACAGTATCCACCATTAATTATCTGTACACTCAGAACCGTCAATACAGCACTGTAGTGAACAAAGTGATATGAATCATCCTACAACTGACGTGTGCAATAATTAAGGGGGAATACAGTATGACCCATGAATACAGCATTAATCCGAAAGTTGCTGTATGGAATTAAAACCTATATGTACCTTTTAAGGGGAACATTTGTATAAATCGCGAATACTGACATACTATAGGATTTTGATTTAGTATATATATATTATATTATAATATTTCATTTTAAAAATAATTTTTGTCCACGTGCCCTGTTTTCATGTCAACGTCATTTACATTAAATGCTTTACACGACATCTGGACAACTGAATCTCAAAAGCCACGATGTTTTAATTTGTTTAATGTTTTAAACCGCCGTTTCAGGCATTAAGGGTAACAACAAATGTCAGAAGTGGGACCCGCTTATATTTTAACATTTTAATGGATAAGTGTACCAGTTACACTCAGTTCATCGTGACCGTTCATTTCAAAAACCGGTTCCATCCCTTAAATCTGACCATTCGTTCTCTGAGAAACCCTTCTTCGCCGCCCAATATAAAAGGACTGATATTGCGATTTGAGACTCTTTACGCCTTCTGGATATTTTTAGAGCACTCAAAGCAAAAACAACCTACAAGTTTTCTTTGCATTCTACTGCAAATTTCTTTTAATCTCCTTCATATTTTCTTGAGAATCATCAATGGCTACTCAGACCTATGTCACCGCCCTCAAGAAAACCTCAAACATCATCGACGGACAGATCTTCTCCAAATCTGTCGTCATTGAATGTATTCTCGCTGAAACAAATCACGTCGAACCCATGGAATTCATTATCGCCAGGATACGTCAGCAAGGCCTCTACCGCCTTGGAAGCCATACCGCTGAGAAATACGACGTTCAATTGGTTGAGGACTTCTACCTCAACGCCGCCGTTCGCTTTCTGCCGTTGGCTCAGGGAGGCCACGTCGCTGATATCACTGCTGTTATTCGTGGAGTCGAGATCCGCATCGACAGAGATCTTCTCCAGAAAATCTTCAGGCTGCCCGCTGATGGCCTGACCATGGAAGACCTTGAGACTTTTGGGTCTCAAGAGGTGTTGACAAAATACTATGGCCTGTTCACAGGTTCATCTTCAGTTGAAGTGGTTCACACCACCTGTCACAAAAAGAATTTCTGTCTGCCATACGTATACCTGTATGACTTTTGTTGCAGAATAATTGAGAATCGCACTGGTGCATTTGAAATGTGCACTAATATGAGATTTAGGATGATGGTTGCGATTTTGACCTGTGAAAAGGTCAACTGGTGCCAGATTATTTTGAAGCGCCTGCAGGAGGAAGTGTCCAAGCCTGCCACTCAAAAGAAATCATTTGGTATGTTTCTGAACTATATTTTGATGAAATGCGGATTACCACAATCCGCAGATGCTAAGAAAATCAGTTCACGGATCTACTTAGGAGGTGTCAAGCCTTCAGCCTACAACCAGAGCACCCTGGTCTGCAATCATCCAAAAGTCCACAGTATGCCCCTTTCTGAAGATCCAAGGGATGTTTCTGCAAAATCCTAGAGTGTAGAATCTTCCAAGAAACGCAAAAGATCTCACAACAAGACACCTACTGCTGCTGAGAAGCCTAAAAAGAAGCTAAGGAGGCTTTCTAAAGCTAAATCCACAAAAACCTCCGAGGAAGCTTCTACCGTGGCGCAACCCACTGAACAACTACCCCAGGGCCCAACCCCTGCGGAAGAGATGCCCATTACTGTATCGACAATAAATCCTGAGCCTTTGGCGGCAACGATGGATGAACGGACATCTGCCAACTTAGAAGACTCTAGCGAGTCGGCTGCCCCTTTGGAGCCAACAGCTAACTCTCCTATGCGGGATTCCACACCCGTACAGGATCCCCATTCCTTCGGGGCACCATCCCCTATAAGGAATCCCTCTTCCATACAGGATCCCACACCTGTAGAGGAACCCCTCGCTACAGCGGACTTAGACGTTGTACGAAGTCCCTCCCAGACACCATTATCAACAAAACCCTTCTGTCTGTGCAGATTGATCATGCTTATGAAAGATTCCTTCAATGGAAAGGCTACAGGCTGGCTCCATACGACACCTTATACAACTGGAGCGACTGGATCCATGAAGAGAGATTTGTATTGGAAGTGATAGACTTGACTGAAGTTGAAGCCCTGATCCAATGGGACAATATCTACTGCAAAGAATTGATCGAAAGACATCTCCTGCTAAAATCAGTTGCCAGACGAAAAGGAAAAGATAAGTCCGAGGACTCTCCCCAAGATCCAAAAAAAGACCACGAATCCGACGATGACGACGATGCCTTACAAGCAGGTCTGAGAATGAGTCGCGAGGAGGCTCAAGGAAGAGAAGCCACTCAACCCAAGAATGATGAAGGGCCATCAAGCCGAAGTGAGCCCCCTTCGCCACAGCAAGAAAATATTCCTGACTATGAGGAATCAGTCCCTCAAGTAGACGAAGAAAAAATTGTTTTGGAACAGGAAGAAGAAGTACCACGCGCCGTCTAGCAAGAGGAATCAGTCCCTCTGCCGGAACAGGCGGAAGTTGAGAGACAACAGGAGGAATCAGTCCCTCCTGTACCCATGTCTTCAGACTCCCATTCGCAACAGGAGGATACAGCACCCCCTGCCGCCGAACCCGTATCAGCTGATCCCACCAACCGTTTTAGAATCCGATGACGGTACTACACCTGAGGATGTCCAACTCAATTCACGCCCTGCCATGAATTTGAGAAGGTTAAATGGAGCCGAAGACTTTGCTAAACCGGATTCTCCAAGCACTGCTGCTAGGAAAGAGCGATTGCGTGCTCTTGGCCTTCAAACCGTCTTTATCCAGGATGCAGTAAATGCCTTGTACTCAGTGGAAAAAGCTTTAAATTGGATGCATACTTCTGCTGTCGAAGAGATGACTACATTACAGCATGAAGTTTCTCGAGTAGTCGAGGCCTTCACTGTATTGCCAGAAGTCTTCAAGCAAGCTCTGAAGAATCTACAAGACGAACAAGAGAAATTCCTGAGAGAAGAAGAATCGAAAACTCGCATATCCGAGGCCAAGACTGCAATGATCGAAACAACTTCTCACTTGCGCGCCCACGATAAGAGTATCAAAGATATGTCGCAAGTGCTCTCCACCCTTGTCGAGAGAATGACAAACATTGAGACGAAACAGGATGCAGCACTGGAAATCCTAGGACGTCTTGATGATGCCAAAAAGGGGGAAGAAGCAAGAGAAGCAGCAAGGAGAATAAGGCTACAACATGAAAGGGAATTTAATGCTGTTCAAGACAGCATTACCGCTGAATTGAACAAATTAGCTCCACCCTCTCAAAGTTTCAAGATTTCAGGTTCTCGCCCCGAATTTCATGACCCCAATGTCCCCTGGCAAACCTTGATCCAAAGACCTTCTGAGATTCTTCTGCCAACCAACCGCCATCCCACTGCCGACGAAGTGAAGCAATGGAGGAAAAACGAACTAATGAGATATTTTGTTAAACTCGTCAGGGAATCCGCCATCTTAAAAAGTTATAAAACATTAGAGGAGGCTGCAGACAAATTCTTGAAGATGTTAGAAGAAGGAAAGCTCCCTCTTCAACTAGATATGAAATCCAAGCATAAAAGAGGAGATTGGATCACCCATCCAGAAGACCGGATTCTTGCTTTCGACAGATCATACGAAGGTAGAGCTATCCATCTAGATCGAGGCAATGAATCCCTACAGCACTGGTGGTGTGGAACCGAGCATGATCCATAGAGGAGGCCATGGAGACATTCTGATTACAGGAGCTGAAATCCTTGTATTATCATTTGTAATTTTTCTTTCAAAACAGCAAAACCTTGTACTCTATTTTTTTTGAATATCAATAAAAATGTTTGCTTGTCTTGAAAGATTACAACTCGTAATCTACTGTGTTAATGCATGATCACTGATAGGACGCCGAATGCACACTCCCTGAAAACCCGGTTTAAAATATGGACTAATAAAAGTCCGACCTAGGTTCTTAGATAAGGGGATGCCAAACCCAAGGTCCTTTAGAAGGTCGCCGACCTTGGAGGCCCCGCTTACCTGTGACATCTGTTAGAAGGGCACCGACCTCGGAGGCCCCGTTGACCTGTGATATCTGATAAAAGGTTGCCGACCTCAAAGGTCTCTCGACCTACGGATTTGAATAGGAATGACCCGACCTAAGTAATCTTTTATAATATGAGCCGACCTAAAACCTCCGAGCTCAGGAAGGTCAAACTCTCGGGAAAGAAGATCCTGACTCACCTGACAGAATCCCTGAGATCCAGGGATTGAGAGCCCATACCTGGCAATCCCGGAAATCCAGGGATGGAAAATCGCAGCCTGAATCCATGGATATCCGGGATTTTCTCTGGAAATCAGGGAAAATCTTAGACAATAAGGCACCTCCCTCCTATAAAAGGGAGAGAGGGGGTTTCTCATGGGGCATTCACATTATGAGAATATAGCATATTTTAGAGAGAGAAAGAAAGACAATACTTCATACATTTTGGGTTTTCTTAGCTAAACTCCTAAGATTAACCCGGTTCTTGGTGACCGATCAGCTCGGTTACATCAAGTGGCGCCGTCTGTGGGAATTGTGACATCGAGTCACTTTGAGTTGAGACGTGAGGTTAGTGATGGCGGAAGAAATGAACCAGAAGAGAATAGGGGAGTTAATACCCAGAAATTTAGAAGAGGAACTAGCAGCTGCGGGTGGAGAAGCGACTCTGGAAAAAACACCCGTCACCCCTGTAGAAGAAGTCGCACCAAGCACAATCACACTGACGAAGGAAGCCTTAGCCGACATAATCGCCAGTGCGATCCAGAAGAGTCGGGAGGTCGAAAAACAAAGGGTACCACAAAAAGTAATACCCATCCTTTCGGATGGGCCGGAGGAAATTGATCAGCAGGAAGAACATGGGGAGAGTTATCCAAGAATATGGGAGCGATCCCGACAGGAAAGAACGCAAGATCCCTTGATATCCAATATGCAAGACGAGCTGGAGGAGTTGCGACAGAGGGTTGCGGGGAAGGACATGGAGAGTCATCCAGGCCATCCCTTCTCAGAAGGCATACTGCAGGCCAAGCTCCCATATGGGTTTAGGGCTGTCACCTTCACCTACGATGGACTCTCAGATCCTACCCGACATTTATACCGATTCGAGAACATGGTGGTACTTCATCGATATTCGGATGCCGTGAGTTGCAGAGCATTCTTGGCTACATTGTGAGTCGGCTCGAGATTGGTTCCACGGATACCCCAGGTCAATCACCAGCTTCAAAACTTTCAGCTCCGTGTTCTTGACTCACTTTGCCAGCGCCAGGGCGCACCAAAAGACCTTCATGACCTTGTTCAGTATCAAGCAATACTCTGGAGAAGCGCTGAGAGCTTATGTGACCCGATTCACAAAAGCATGTCTGGAGGTACCCTCGTCGTCAGAAGAAGTGAAAACCAGTGCCTTGACGCAGGGACTGAGGCCGGGGTTGCTACGCACCTCATTAGCTAAAAAACCAGCCAGAACATATGATGAGGTCTTAGCCCGATGCTCGAAATACATTAATGTTGAGGAAACCGAGAAGGATATGGAGGAATTGCAAGAAAAGCCCGAAGATGGGGAAAGGGGGTCCAGCAGATTGATACGACGTGAGGAGTAGACCTTTCAAGGAAATTTACCTCGGGAAGAAATGCCGCGGGGAAAAACAGATCGAAAGAAGAGCGATACCGTTTTAAGGCAACCAAGATTTGACCAATACAACCCACTAACAATGAGGAGAGCCCAGGTTTTGGAAGCAGTTGAGGATAAGATGAACAGGGTTATCGAGTGGCCTGCATCTCGTCCTAATAGGCCCACCCAGCCGAAATCAGAGCTTTATTGTCGATTCAACAATTATTACGGGCATAAAACAGATGAGTGAAAGCACCTTAAAGATGAGATCGAAAGGCTAGTCCGAGCGGGACATCTAATGGAGTTCACGTATCAGTAGAGGAATGGAGGTCGGAGGCAGCCACCCATGCCCCAAGGAGGGGCCGGGGTGAAAAGAGAAGCTCCTCGGGGACCCGCCGCTCCTCCAGCTAAGAAAGGAGTAATCCACATGATATCAGGAGGACCAACCGACGGAAGTTCTAATCAGGCCAGGAAAGCCCACGCATGAAAGGCTAGGTGTCATCAGCTCAAGGAGGTCGCCTCTGTAAGCCGCGGGCCTATCATTCAGTTCAGCCCCACGGATTATAACGGGATACATGCGCCCCATAATGACGCGCTAGTCATCACCGCGGAGATCGCCAGTTATGATGTGCAAAGGGTATTTATCGATACGGGGAGCTCGGTAGACATCTTATTCTATGTCTGTTTCAAACAAATGAACCTGGAAGTGGAATTAAAGAAGGTAGATACCGCGCTCTATGGGTTCTGCATGACTGAGGTGCAACCGGTGGGAGAAGTGGTGCTTCCAGTAGCACTAGGTCGGATGCCCCATCTGTTGGGATTCGGTGCCTAAAACGAAGGCCCAGCGGAAGCGGTAAAACGAAAATTAATTCGATCTGAATCCCTACGAGGATCGATCGAGCTACGTATATACGAATATAAAATAAACAAAGGAAGATTCGAAATCATACCCTTGTCGTCCGTTGATTATATGGATTTCCTTCTCTTGAGCTATTCCCCAAACGATCCAAAATGCTCCAAGCCCTTGGATGATCCAATGCCGAAAAACCGCGTCTCTACTTGTCACGCGTCGGAGAAACGAACGGAATGACAACACTCAATTAACCTCTAAGGTTACGGCTAGAATCAAGTGATGAAACTTTAGTTATAATACTCCAAGTGTTTTAATTTATTTCTCTCAATTAATTTCTTGATTTTTCTCCAAGAACAACAAGAACAAGATGAAGAATGAGATGAAGACTTTGGAATGAAGTCTAAGTTCTTTCTCACTGTTTCTCTCTCTACTTCTTACGTATGATTGATTGATTGTGTGTAAGAGAGTCATAAGTCTTCTCCCTTTATTCATTCTTTATTCACCAACAACCCACTAAAGATATCATCTCACATGAGAGATGCCTTTCAAGTCATTGTCTTCCATTTAAAAATGGAAACAAAAGACAAGATGAAAGGTGGTGGAAATGGGGGGGCAGCCATCTAGAAGGGTAGGTGGAGTTCGGTCCGTTTCGGACTCATGAGTCAAACAGATAAACTCCGAATCCGTTACGATGTATTTATATAAATTAATTAATCCAATTAATTAATCATATCTAATACATAACAACATAATTAATTTCTCCAAGAAATAATTATATTTATGAATTAAATTAATCACCCATAATTTATTTAATTCATTTGGCGTAAATTAATTTATCGAATAAATCAATTTAGACATCCAATGTCCCAAATTTAATTAGACATCCAATGTCCAATAAATTAGATATCCAATATCTAATATTAATAATGAGAGAACAAGCTAGATTCATTCCGTCGTCAATCCTATTGCGCGACTCGGTAAGGTTCGTCTCGATCGGCAATGGGAGGAACCAAAGAGTAGTAGCACCACCTAGCCACTGGCGGCCTACCGTACCCCATCGAGAGCGAATGATTGGGATCATTCAAGAACCATTCTCGTGAATACCGGTATACGTATAAACCCTTCTTTCAAATGTCGATCAAGTTATAGGGTCACGGTCGGTCAAACCCTATCATTGCTTTTGACGCTATGCATGCGTTAATGCAAATCGAGATCATTGAGCTCTCATGTATCCAATACAACTAGCTCCAATGCTTTGGCCAAAGACTTATGATATCATCGCGATAACCGCATAGGACATTTAACCCATTCACTAACGGGAGAAAGAATTCTATCTTGGTATTGAGGACACGCTACTTACCTATCAAGATGCACGTCGAGGTTGACCCCGCCTTAGGTTTATAGGGTCGAACTACTCTAATGAAAATCTTGACGTCACGGGCACATCCCTACTAAATCCTCAAGTCGAAGGTTCACGAATACCTATCACAACCTTTCGATTCCGTCATTGATGTCCGGAGTGAAATCCGTGTGACGAATCGAGGGTGAGTCGGTTCGAGTATACTAATCCAATTAGCATACCTATAACGTGTGCTCCCACTAAACATTAGCGTTCGGCAGGCACTCTCCATGTCAAAGAACACGTCATACAAGTCTTCACATAAACTTAATGCCCGTCAAGTTTCATCGACTTGCGAGCGATTAAGTATTTGAGCTATAAACCTTTCAAAGGTGCGACCTCCTTATCCAATAAGGAGTGGAACGTTTTGCTCTCAAATACATGGACTGGTTTCTATATGTATATTTACGAGTTAGGAACGCCAGTAACTACCAGTAAATAAAGAAACATTCATTGCCTTATATTAATGATTTACATAATTACAAGTACAATGCCCTCACTCAATATCCTCTGAGTGGCATTCGAGGGCATACTCCTAACAATCTCCCACTTCCACTCAATGCCACACACTATGGTATCTAATACCCATGTTCTCCAGATGACGCTCTAAGCTAATCTGAGAAAGTGGCTTGGTCAGTGGATCAGCAACGTAGTCGGCTGACTCTACTCTATGCAGCACAATGTATATCTTTGCGAACAAATTCTCTCACGAGATGATACTCTCTCTCAATATGTTTGGTACTGTTATGAAACCTCGGCTCCTAGGCCTGTACTACCACTCTGGCAGCACAACACAAGGTGTCATGTGAAGTTTACCCAGTAACTTCTAAGTCCGTCCTTTGGAGGCCCCCGAGGCCGCTTTATACTCAGCCTAACAGGTGGAATAAGCAGTCGCGCTAGACTTGGCACTATGCCTAGATACTGCTCCTCCATTAAGAGTAAATGTAGCCAGAAGTAGACATAGAATCGTCTTTCTGTCCTTGGAAGTTCAATACAGTGAATCCCATCACATTCAGTTCTCCACCGCCATATATAAGAACCAGATCTCTAGTCCTTCTAAAGTACTTGAGAACGTTCTTTACGGTAATCCAATGTTCCCTACCTGGGTTTGCCTGAAACCTACTCACCACGCTTACAGCATGCGCAATGTCAGGTCTCGTACACAATAGAGCATACATAAGGCTACCCACGGCCGAAGCAGATGGTATATTACTCATTTCCTTCCGTTGTTCCTCACTTTGAGGACACATCTTCAAGGAGAGTTTTATTCCATGTCGCATCGGTGGGAACCCTCTTTTAGAATCATCCATCTTAAATTGCTTTAAGATTTATCTATATAGAGGGCTTGGGAAAGACCTATTGTTCTCTTCGCTCTATCCCGGTAGAGTCGAATACCAAGAATATAGGTAGCTTCTTCCAAGTCTTTTATGGAGAAATTACTCAAAAGCCAATCTTTCACAGAACTGAGCATTCCCACATCATTTCCTATTAGTAGAATGTCATTTACACATAGTACTAAGAATATGATCTAGCTCCCACTAACCCTCTTGTATACACAAGGTTCCTCTTCGTTTTGCATGAAGTCAAACTCTTTGACTGCCTCGTCAAAACGAAAAAAAAAATCCCAACTACATGAAGACTGCTACAGTCTATTTCATGGAGTCTACATCCACCATTGCTAGGTCATTTGGTCGCGGGTCGGTCTCTTGTTTATCACCTGGAACCTCGTAGAAACCTAGTTCCTCCAAGTGCATAAAACTATACCTCTCAGGTAATTGAGACACCCTACTTGACCTACGAGGTGGTTGTATTTATGTTATAGAAGGTTTGGTTCCATTTTCTTGCACAGGTGTCTCCCGAGGAGTTTCATTGTATTCTTCTAAAGAAATACTTCTACCTGCTCCGCCTTCCTGAAGAACTCATCTTCCCGGAAGTGTGCTTGTAAAGCAACAACGATCATTCGATCTTCGGGCATGTAGAATAGATATCCCATCGTCCCAGATGGGAATCCAATGAAACATCCCTTTGCGGACCTAGCTTCCAACTTCTCCACCTTAATCTTCTTGACATAAGCGGGACATCCCCAAATCCTAATGTGATTAAGACTTGGTTTCCTGTCCTCCCACATCTCATGTGGAGTTTTAGGAACGGATTTGGAAGGACATCTGTTCAAGATATACGCGGCAGTCAGGAGTGCATACCCCCACAGGTAAATTGGTAAGTCAGTGTAGCCCAGCATGGAACGGACCATGTTTAACAAGGTCCGGTTCCTTATTTCTGACACACCATTTAACTGAGGAGTACCTGGAGGTGTTAGTTGTGAAACTATTCCATGTTCCTTAAGGAACTCGTCAAACTCCGTACTCATATACTCGCCACCTCGATCCGACCGAAGTACTTTGATATGATTACCAGTTTGTTTCTCGACTAGGGCCTTGAATTCTTGGAATTTCTCAAAAGCCTCGGATTTATGTTTCATTAAGTATACATAACCATACCTAGTATGATCATCTGTAAACGTAATGAAATATTGATATCCGTCACGTGCTGCTTCCAAAGCACCACAAACGTTAGTATGGATTAATCCCAGTTTATCAGCGGCTCTTTCAAAAGTCCCTGTGAAGGGGGACTTGGTCGTTTTACCTTTAAGGCAAGATTCACAAGTAGGAAAGGGATCCGATCCCAATGGACCCATAAGTCCATCCTTTTCCATCTTGTAAACCTTGGTCTAACCAACATGACCAAGTCTAAGATGCCATTTCAAAACTTGATTGGTTTCATCCCTACCACGTTTTCTAGTCATAGTATTCACAACTACTTTGTTGCTGAGATTTAGATGATACAATCCATTTAACAATGTAGCAGTACCCACTAGTTTATTTCTGAAATAAATTTTGCAGGAACCATCACCAATGAAAAATGAAAAACCTTTTTGGTCCATGACCGGAATGGATACAATGTTTTTGTGCCCCTTGGGCAAAACAAGTACATCTTCTAAGGTCAAAACAAAGCCTGATTCTAAACCCAAAAGAAGTGATCCTATGTCGGTCGCCTCGACACTATGCCCACTTCCGACTGTGATCATAACTTCTCCAGCTCCAAGCTTCCTACTTTGTTCCAGATCCTGATTCCCGGTACAAATATGAGAACTAGCACGAATCCAAGATTCAGAAGTAGAAAATACAAGAGCGTAACAATTTTTTCCAAAACTAAAAGTTCTGTACCTAAAGTGCCATGAAGAATCGGACAGTCTCTAGCCCAGTGGCCCAGCTCACTGCACTTGAGACAAGCATCCTTCTTCTTCTTGTTCTTCGGAACCATCGGGGCCTTGCCCTTACCCTTAAGGTCCTTTGCTTGTGGTCCAGTCCGCTTCTTGGTCTTTTTCTTCTTATTCTTAGACTTCCGAAGTCTATAAGAAATCACAAGGGCCGACTCCTTCATCTGCGGAGTCTTCATCTGAGACTGAGCGGTCACAAGTTTGTTCATTAGCCCAGCTAAATTACATGCAATCTCATTGCAGTTAAAGTTCATCACAAACTGTGAGAAGGAATCAGGGAGAGATGTAGGATAAGGTCGGTTTGGAGAGAAGTATCCATTTTAAAATCAAGAGCCTCCAATCTCTCGATCATGGATATCATTTTGAGGACGTGTTCCCCAATCTTCTCACCTTCTTTCATCCTTGCACCGAACAGTTGCTTGGATATCTCATATCTAGCAGTTCTGCTGTGCTCACCATAAAGTTCGGTTAAGTGAGATAGAATCTGCCTAGCAGAAGTCATTTTCTCATGAGCTCTCTGAAGCTCATTAGACATGGAAGCCATCATATAAGCACGGACTTTCACGTCATCCTTAACCCACTTTTCGTGGTTTTCAATCTCTTCCTGATTGGCTCGGGTCCGCATAGGAGGCGCGGGAATGTCCGTCTCCAAGACGTATCCCAGTGCTTCTATACTGAGGACAATCATCAGATTTCGGAGCCAATCCACAAAGTTAGGTCCCATTAAGGTGTTCTTTTCGAGTAGAATTGCGAGTGGATTCATTGTCATAATGAGAGTTATGTCTGCATTAAGTATAACAGATTAATTAGTGACTTGTTATATTATGATCTGAGTATAGAATTAAGGTCTTTTCTATTCTTGTTACCCAGCTCCCACTATTTTATCGGAATAACACACTCCCATGTGAAATCCGGAAGTATCATCGCTCTACTTCATAGTGGTGATCGAGTTCTTTATAAATCTTAATAGAGGGCAACCGAACAGGTTTCTAGTCTATTAATTTTCATAAAGTGGTGTCCAACACCAACCCATCTAATGAATGATTCGATCTTCTTTTTCCCCTTGTTCACTCCCCTCAACCTATACGGTTTCTATGGTTCGTGAACAAGTTAAGTTTATACCATCGACGCAATCGGTTTCACAATTGATCTTATCCGCAACCTATCGGGTTTCTAGGGATAAAATTTGCTCCAACCGAAGGCATCCAATGCGCTCGGTAATTTATCCGTCCTCCCGACGACTACCCGATAACTCGGAAGCATAGCACATCTGGTTTGGATTTCAATTTCCCGAAAGCTCGATGGAGGGAAGGAAAACCTTGAAACCTTATAAACTTAATAATTTGTTGTGGGATAATTTTCGCGATTAACGTTACACTTTGCACATTAATCATTTTAGCGCGTTTGTTGCATTCATACAATATGTAACAACCATTCATAACCTAGTTGTTACCAACATGTGGTTCATGGACCGTTCCTAGAAAACAAAAACTCCGTAATCTAATTACAAGTCTTCGTCTTGAATCTTCGTCTTCTCGAAACGGATCTTCCTCCGGTCTTCGTCATTACATATAAATTTTACATTGAAAAATTGCATCCTAGATACAAATATTTCTAGTAAAATAAATAGGCTCAAAACGGCCATTACAACCCAATCGAATAAAACGAACGATTCAAACTAAGTCCATGAACCACATCCCCATTCAAAAGCATTCATCCAATAAATACTCAATAAATGGATAGCGAGAAGGTTACATATGATCCAATCAATAATAAACAATAAATAGAATTGATCCAATCAATTCAACAATAATCGACAATTTAATTTTCGTCCGTAGTGTACCCTTAAAATATTTTCTTTGAATTTTCCTTCATCAAAAATTCTAAATTAATGATTTTAATACAGGAAAATTCAATAATCGAAAATATACTGAAAAACAAGACCCAGTGCCCGCGGCACTGAAGCGCGCGGCACGGGCACCACGGCCGGCGGCTACAGGCCACGCCCGGCTCCAGACAGAGAAGGGCCCCGGCCCATGCCGGACACGGCCGTGAGATACTGGCACTACCGGCCGGATACGGCAACACACGGCGGAGACTCGGATCGATACGGTAAGTGTCCGGCGGATCCAGCGAGCACTCGACTCGTCTGACAACACGCCCGGAGACTCGACTCGTCGGCAAGTGTCGGCCGGATCAATGAGCACTCGGCTCAATGCGGCAACACGCCCGGCAGACTCGGCTCGTCGGCAAGCGTCGGCCAGATCGGCGAGCACTCGGCTCGTCTGACAAGGCGCTTCGGCGGACTCGGCGAATACGGCAAGCGTCCGGCCACGGGCGGGCGTGCTCGGCCATACTCGGCATTTGTATGGAAAATCGTCCAACGATTCGATACGGCTCATTTTTTAGGGTGATTTCTAAAATCCTGTTATTCCTGATATGAATATTATTAATATAAATCATATTTCCAAGAAAAACATGATTTATACCATAACATAAAATCACGGAAAAAACAACACTACGACGAACAATAAAATATCTACGATTATCAAAGTGATTCTAAATCACAAAATAAGCATTCCAAATGCTAAATATCGTATATACGATCGCAAGACCTCGCTCCAATACCACTGTTGGGATTCGGTGCCTAAAACGAAGGCCCAGCGGAAGCGGTAAAACGAAAATTAATTCGATCCGAATCCCTACGAGGATCGATCGAGCTACGTATATACGAATATAAAATAAACAAAGGAAGATTCGAAATCATACCCTTGTCGTCCGTTGATTATATGGATTTCCTTCTCTTGAGCTATTCCCCAAACGATCCAAAATGCTCCAAGCCCTTGGATGATCCAACGCCGAAAAACCGCGTCTCTACTTGTCACGCGTTGGAGAAACGAACGGAATGACAACACTCAATTAACCTCTAAGGTTACGGCTAGAATCAAGTGATGAAACTTTAGTTATAATACTCTAAGTGTTTTAATTTATTTCTCTCAATTAATTTCTTGATTTTTCTCCAAGAACAACAAGAACAAGATGAAGAATGAGATAAAGACTTTGGAATGAACTCTAAGTTCTTTCTCACTGTTTCTATCTCTACTTCTTACGTATGATTGATTGATTGTGTGTAAGAGAGTCATAAGTCTTCTCCCTTTATTCATTCTTTATTCACCAACAACCCACTAAAGATATCATCTCACATGAGAGATGCCTTTCAAGTCATTGTCTTCCATTTAAAAATGGAAACAAAAGACAAGATGAAAGGTGGTGGAAATGGGGGGCAGCCATCTAGAAGGGTAGGTGGAGTTCGATCCGTTTCGGACTCCCGCGAGTCCAAACAGATAAACTCCGAATCCGTTCTGATGTATTTATATTAATTAATTAATCCAATTAATTAATCATATCTAGTACATAACAACATAATTAATTTCTCCAAGAAATAATTATATTTATGAATTAAATTAATCACCCAGTAATTTATTTAATTCATTTGGCCGTAAATTAATTTATCCAATAAATCAATTTAGACATCCAATGTCCCAAATTTAATTAGACATCCAATGTCCAATAAATTAGATATCCAATATCTAATATTAATAATGAGAGAACAAGCTAGATTCATTCCGTCGTCAATCTTATTGCGCGACTCGGTAGGTTCGTCTCAGTCAGCAATGGGAGGAACCAAAGAGTAGTAGCACCACCTAGCCAGCCTGGCGGCCTACACCGTACCCCAACTGAGAACGAATGATTGGGATCATTCAAGAACCATTCTGTCGTGAATACCAGTATACGTATAAACCCTTCTTTCAAATGTCCCGATCAAGTTATAGGGTCACGGTCAGTCAAACCCTATCTGTTACTTGACGCTATGCATGCGTTAATGCAAATCGAGATCATTGAGCTCTCATGTATCCAATACAACTAGCTCCAATGCTTTGGCCAAAGACTTATGATATCATCTGCCAATAACCGCATAGGACATTTAACCAATTCACTAACAGGAGAAAGAATTCTATCTTGGTATTCAGTAGGACCTGCTACTTACCCATCAAGATGCACGTCGAGGTTGACCCCCGCCTTCCGGTTTACAAGGTCGAACTACTCTAATGAAAATCTTGACGTCACAACAACATCCCTACTAAATACTCAAGTCGAAGGTTCACGAATACCTATCACAACCTTTCGATTCCGTCATTGACTGTCCCGGAGTGAAATCCGTGTGACGAATCGAGGGTGAGTCGGTTCGAGTATACTAATCCAATTAGCATACCTATAACGTGTGCTCCCACTAAACATTAGCGTTCGACAGGCACTCTCCATGTCAAAGAACACGTCATACAAGTCTTCACATAAACTTAATGCCCAGTCAAGTTTCATCGACTTGCGAACGATTAAGTATTTGAGCTATAAACCTTTCCAGTGCCGACCTCCTTATCCAATAAGGAGTGGAACGTTTTGCTCTCAAATACATGGACTGGTTTCTATATGTATATTTACGAGTTAGGAACGCCAGTAACTACCAGTAAATAAAGAAACATTCATTGCCTTATATTAATGATTTACATAATTACAAGTACAATGCCCTCAATCAATATCCTCTGAGTGGCATTCGAGGGCATACTCCTAACACCATCGAAAGGTCAAGACGCTCAGGTTTCTAGTGGTGGACACCAAATCGGCCTATAACGCCATTCTAGGGCGACCGGGGCTCAACAAGTTGGAAGCAGTGGCCTCTACCGCACACATGAAAGTAAATTTCCCCGTAGGAGGAGAGGTAGGGGAAGTAGCTGGGGATCAGTTTGTAGCTCGATCTTGTTACCAGACAACGGTAAAGCAGGGAGTGCAGTGCGGAAAGAGGGCATCCGAGCTAGGGGTCTCGGATCTAGAGTCTAAGAAGTATAAGCAATCAAAGGCGCCCGAGGAAGCTGAGGAAGAAGGCGTCAAGCCCAATGAGGAGTTGCTAGAAATAGAGTTGGTTCGAGGAAAGCCGGAAACAAAAACTCGCATGGGAAGTCGGTTGGACGATGGAATAAAGGAGAGCCTTATCGACCTGCTAAGAAGATTTGTCGAAATTTTCGCGTTCGCAGCCGAGGATCTGGTGGGAATCAGCCCAACAGTTGCCGAGCACAGGTTGAACATCGACCCAACCATAAGACCAACGAAGCAGAAGACGAGGCATTTCGGGCCGGAGATGGATGGGGTCATTGGAGAAGAAGTTGACAAGCTCCTCCGATCTGGACACATAATGGAGATCCAGTTTCCGGAGTGGCTATCCAACGCTGTGATGGTAGGGAAAGGTCAGGGAAAGTGGAGGATGTGCATGGACTTCCGGGACCTAAATAAAGCAGGTCCAAAGGATCACTACCCGCCACCCCGCATAGACCAGCTGGTGGATTCAACCTCGGGGTGCGAGTTACTCAGCATGATGGATGCTTCTCAGGGATATCACCAGATTCCTCTCGCACCCGAGGACAGAAAAAGGGTTAGTTTTGTGGTATCAAAAGGAACTTTTTGTTACGTACGCATGCCTTTTGGATTAAAAAATGCAGGAGCTACATACCAAAGGATGGTTGACAGAATCTTTAGATCCCAAATCGGCAGAAACATGGAGGTGTACGTGGATGACATGCTAGTAAAAAGCGTGAAGGCAGGAGAGCATATCAGAGACTTAGAAGAGACTTTCGAAAACCTGCGCACATACAGAATGAAGCTTAATCCATCAAAATGTTCTTTTGGAGTCAAATCGGGAAGATTTCTGGGATATGTAGTCACAGAACAAGGAATTGAGGTCAACCCGGAGAAGGTCAAGGCAGTGCTGCAAATGAATCCTCCGAAAAATATCAAGGATATCCAGATACTAACAGCCAGGCGATTGAGGCCCTATTTCCTAGCCCACCGGATAAAACTGCGAACCAACTTGCCCTTGAGAGAAATATTAGGGCGACCTAACGCGTCAGGTCGCCTGGTGAAGTGGGCGGTAGAAATGGGAGAGTACGACATGGAATATGAGCCGAGAACGGCAATTAAAGCTCAGGCCCTAGCAGACTTCATCCAAGAGGGGGCCATGCCATCGCCACCGGAGGGACAGTGGCTATTACATGTGGATGGATCGGCAACAACCAGTGGTTTGGGGGCAGGGATAGTCCTTACTACCCCGGAGGGTGAACAATTAGAGTATGCCGTAAAGTTCGATTTCAGAGCATCTAATAACGAGGCCGAATATGAAGCCCTGGTTAAGGGAATGCAGCTGGGGATAGACTTGGGCGCGCGACGACTCATTTCTTACTCTGATTCCCAACTGGTCACACAACAGGTAGAAGGAAAAGTTGAGATAAATAAGGATCGGATGAGGAAGTATGTGGAGGAAGTGAGAGAGGCTGCCAAAAAACTAGGGGAATGGAAGTTAATCCATATCCCTAGGGCGGAGAATGCGAAAGCTGATTACCTAGAAAAAATGGGAAGCTCCTTAGTGGATTGCCGCTCGCGAACAGTAACGATTTTAGGAGCAGCCCGGAGTAGCATTATGAAACAGGTGATGGAGGTGAACGAGATGGCAGATTGGCAAACTCCTTTGTTGGCATACCTAGGAAGGGCATAACTACCCAAGGAAAGGCAAGAAAGAACGAAGATTGTGCGAAGAGCAGCGAGGTTCTGTTGCATTAACGATGAGCTATACAAGAGATCCTACCTCGGTCCATACCTACGGTGCGTTTCGGAAGAAGAAGGGCGGGGTATATTGGAAGAAATCCATGAAGGGTGCTGCGGAGACCATACCAAAGGAAGAGCGCTAATTAGCAAAACGCTAAGGGCTGGTTTTTTCTGGCCGACCATGAGCAAGAGAGCAGTGGAAATGGTTAGGCGATGCCAAAAATGTCAAGTGCACGCACCCTTAATTCACATCCCAGCCGAGGATATGATCACCATGGGAGCACCCTGTCCATTCCCTAAATAGGGAATTGATATTATGGGGCAGTTTACACCTAGCTCGGGAGGAAGAAAGTTCTTAGTAGTAGCCATAGACTACTTCAGCAAGTGGGTAGAGGCCGAGCCCGTGGCCACCATAACCGAGCAAAGAATCATAAGTTTTCTGTTTAACAAAATTTGCTGCAGTGCAGCGCCGGATACTCATCTCAGATAATGGAACCCAATTCAATGGGAAGAGAACCCAGTCCTGGTGCGAGGGTATGCATATCAGGCAAAGGTTCGCTGCGGTTGCTCACCCGCAGGCTAATGGGCAAGTGGAGGTAACTAACAGAACAATCTTGCAGGGGATCAAAACCCGCTTAGACAAAGTTGGAGGAGGATGGGTGGATGAACTTAGCTCGGTACTATGGGCATATAGGACCACACCTAGATCGTCAACAGGAGAAACACCCTTCAGCATGGTATACGGGTCCGAAGCCGTAATCCCAGCAGAAGTCGGAGAAATGTCCCATCGGGTTCGATGGTTCAACGAGGCGGAGAATGAGGAAATAATGAAGGAGGCGTTAGATACCATAGAAGAAAGAAGGGAAGCGGCGGCAACACGAACTGAAAGATACAAAAGCCTGACAAAAGCAGCTCATGACAAAAGAGTTAGGAAGAGATAGTTCCAGGTCGGTGATTTGGTGCTTAGGCGAGCTGATGCCCTCAGAAAAACAGGAAAGCTGGAGCCAAACTGGGAAGGCCCTTACAAGGTAATCCGAATTTATGCGGGGGGAGCTTATGAGCTCGAGGATATGGAAGGGCACCCCAACAAAAGACCTTGGAACATATGTCACTTAAAAAAGTATTTTGTGTGAAGAGGTGTGGAAAAAAGCTTGTGTTGTTTTAATAAAAGTCTATTACAAAAAAAATCTCTCTGAATGTGTTGATCAAGTAAAACTAGAAATGACATCTGATCAGGTGAAACGCCTTCAGATCCGAGTAAGGGTGAACTGCCCTCTGACATCTAATCAGGCGAAACGCCTTCAGATCCGAGTAAGGGTGAACCGCCCTCTGACATCTGATCAGGCAAAACGCATTCAGATCCGAGTAAGGGTGAACCGACCTCTGACATCTGATCAGGTGAAACGCCTTCAGATCCGAGTAAGGGTGAACCGCCCTCTGACATCTGATCAGGCGAAACGCCTTCAGATCCGAGTAAGGGTGAACCGCCCTCTGACATCTGATCAGGCGAAACGCCTTTAGATCCGAGTAAGGGTGAACCGCCCTCTGACATCTGATCAGGCGAAACGCCTTTAGATCCGAGTAAGGGCGAACCGCCCTCTGACATCCGATCCGGAAAAATGCCTTCGGATCTAAATAAGGGTGAACCGCCCTGTAAAGCTATGATAAGGGAAATACCCAACCTATACTAAAGATCGGTGAAAAGGTTAGGTCAAATTAACCTAAAAAGCACTAAACCGTTACAAATCGTAAAGGCCGAAGTGGTCGGATTACATATAAGAAATTGCGAATCGGAAAAAAGTCGGGGCTATACTAGAAAAACGCCGAGTCGTATTGGGAAGTGAGCGTATCAAATCAAACAGGCTCAGATACATCAAGATTACAATCAACGCCGAACTATCGTTCAAATCCAAAGTGTATTTAACTCAAACAGGGGGAGATAAGCCATGATACAAAACACAAATCCGAAGTGTATTCAACTCAAAAGCTTTTCATTAAAAACTACTGTGCCAATACAATGAACAAGACAAAATAAAAACGTGTACATGTCTACACAAAACTTAACCATATTAAACTATAGGCTCGGAAGATGGAGGAGGCAATGAAGGAGAAGCATCAAGGTCGGTCCCGGTCACCTCGGGATTAGGAGTGCCGTCCTTAGCAGGCGAGTTAGGAGGAGTAGAAGGCAGCTCCAAATCCAGGCCAGAATTCTTTATAGACTCCTTAAGGGCGCCCTCCCACCAGGCTGCCTCCGGAGACTCTTCCACGTCCCCAGACCAACCCGAAGGAACAGGAGCCCCGTTTAAAGCAGCATCCCGGTCCAGCTCACCCGTAAAGCCCAAAGAAGCTAGTTGCTCACGAGCACGAGTTAGAGCAAAATCGAAATATTGTGTCGCAGTAGGGACTAGCTTAACCAGGAAAACGGTAGAATTGTGATACCGAGCTAGGAGGGCGGAACGGTAGGCCCCCAGGAAAGAGTGACCAACGTCACTGGTCATAAATCGACGTCGGCCATCCGTCACCCCGTGCTCATAAGATGATCCCTCGGATCTAGCCTCGGCTAGTTGAGCTTCAAGCTGGGTAACCTTTTCTGATTCTGATCTAGCCTGAGCTTCGAGTTGGGCGACCTTCTCCAACTCAGCCTTAGCCTGGGCCTCAAGTTGGGCTATCCTCTCGGATTCGGCCCTAGCTTCCGACAACTGAGCCTCGAGCTGGCCCACCTTCTCCGTTTCAGCTGTAGACAGGGCCTTCCAAAATTTCAGCTCTTGGTTCAGCTGAACATTGGCCATCTGAGCCCGTTCCAAAACCGCCTCCCGCTCAGAACTTTTCTTAAGGGCAGCATCTAAGCGATACTCCCTCTCCTGAAGCTGATCCGAGAGATCGGAATTAGCCGACAGGGCGGCCTCCAGGTCGGCTGACATCTGGGTGAGCTGGGAGGAAGACGTAGCGCCGATCTTATGGTCCTCTGCGAAGGTCACAAAGGTGGCGAAGAACTGCACAAGAAAGCAAGTTACATCAGGATGGCAAAGGGGTAATAATAAATATGAAAATAGTCAAAGAGGGGAGGAAGGCGAAAAGGGTTAATACCTTCCCAAAATACATCATCATGGCATCGAAGCGAGGGTCCTCCGTGGCATCTCGTAATCCCAGCTTATCCTTAGCCGGGACCATGGAGCTGAAATACGGAAGAAATTTCTCAAAATCCTTGCAACGGAGAAGAGTCTCCATAGCCGGACTTGGGGGACCCGCGGTCTTCGGCCGTGTGGAAGCGGGGGAGCTAGGAGAAGGGGCCCTCTGAGTGACCTGAAGCTACCGAGACAAGCTCGCAGGGCTTCGTCCGGTGGTCAAGGTAGGAGCCAGGTCGGAGGGGAGAGTTACCCCAGACTTGGGGCGAGAAGGGATCTTCCGTTTAATTTTTGATGAGCCCTCTGCCCTATCCTTGGGGGGATTCGTCGACTTAGGGACCTTCTCTTTCGTTAGTTCAGCCGGCTTGGAGGCATCCGACTGGCAGGTCCGCATGAACCGATCTACAAAAAACAATACAAACGGTCAGGAAATAGCTAAAAAACAAAATAACAAAGATCATACTATGGAAAAAACCGATAAAGCCTACCGATGTCAGGGATAGCTGGGTAAGGATTCGAGCTCAGCCCACAATGGAATAGAAGATCATGGAATTGCGTCAGCTGGAAAGCATTATAGGGAATGGCATTCCATTCCCGAACTTTCTCGACCCACGCAGCCCGGATGGAATTGCGCCTAGGAATAGGATCCTGGATCGGAGTAGCCTGCGTCCATTCCGTAGGAAAGCCCCAAAAATCAGCTGTAGGGAGCCGGAGGAAAAAGAAACGGGACCTCCAGTCCTTCACATTGGAAGGGAGGTGGGTGAAGAAATGGGCGTTGTTTTGGGAAGTCAAGTAAAAGGAGCCTTTAAAACTCTTTAGCCCAAAACAAAAATATAAAAAGCCCAGGTCGGGTTCCTCATGTCTGTAATGACACAGCACGAGAAAACCAACCATATAACAAAAAGAGTTAGGAGAAAACTGGTTGAGGGGAAGATTGTATTTAACGGAGAGAGAGACAAGGAAGGGATGGGGTGGAAAGCGAAGACCACTGCTCACCTGATCCACGAACCAGGTAATATGCCCCGGGGGAGGATGATCAGGGGTGTCACTAGCACGAGGCGTGACAAATTCCCACCCCGGGGGAAGCCTAAGAAATTTTATAAAACTAGCCAGCGCGGCTGGGCTAGTCCTTGATAGAGGATGAGGAGGGAGAACTCGAGTCGCTCCTACGACCGTCTGATATGGATCGGCTAAGAGGCCGGTCACAGTTACTTCGTCCATAGGAGGAGGGGAAGGAGGATCTATAATGATTAGGGGGATGCCAGAGGGAGGGATGTCACCTAGCTCGGACCAGTCTACATCACCTAAGGGCTCATCCCTAAGACAGAGGGAGGAATCAGTAGCTCGCCCCGACCTACCCCCCGAGTCCCTATCAGAAGAGGAAAGACCTTCTAAAAAAGAGTTCACGGCCGATTCGCCGGAAAAATTTGGAGAATCCGAAGCAGACGACATAATAAAAGGAAGACAAGGGAGGAAGAAGAAAAGGAAAATATCTGTAAAACAAACCAAAAACTAAAGAGGTGTTTAGATGAACATACCCATGGAATTGGGTGGAAGATCGCCGGAGAAAGGTAGAGGAAGTACCACCGAAAGCAAGAAATCAAGGTCGCAGGTGTCGCCGGAGTTACCCTCACACTAGTATGTCGCAAGAAGAAAAGTGGAAATGGCCGAAGGGGGTAGAGGATTCATACTTATGGAGGAGGGGGGCGAAGATCGAGAAGAGAATGGGCGATCTGGAGCATCCGATGCCTCCTACAAAAGAACGGCTGGGATCTGGCACCGCCTTATCCGACCTATAGCAGGTCGACACCTGGCTTTGACCATCGACGCGACGTTTGGGAGGCGGGGAAAGGAAAAGACAGGTTATTATAGCACACGAAGTCCGAAGAACCTCGTTATCTGGGAACGGGAGTCCCAAGGATTATTGTGTCAAGGTCGTCTGATTATAAACAAATCTTACTCTACTCGGTCTTACAACTCGACTAGAGTAGGGGGGACTGGTTGATAGGACGCCGAATGTACGCTCCCTGAAAACCCAGTTTAAAATATGGACCAATAAAAGTCCGACCTAGGTTCTTAGATAAGGGGATGCCAACCCCAAGGTCCTTTAAAAGGTTGCCGACCTCGGAGGCCCCGCTTACCTGTGACATCTGTTAGAAGGGCGCCGACCTCGGAGGCCCCGCTGACCTGTGATATCTGATAAAAGGTTGCCGACCCCAAAGGTCTCTCGACCTACGGATTTGAATAGGAATGACCCGACCTAAGTAATCTTTTATAATATGAGCCGACCTAAAACCTCCGAGCTCAAGAAGGTCGAACTCTCGGGAAAGAAGATCCTGACTCACCTGACAGAATCCCTGAGATCCAGGGATTGAGAGCCCATACCTGGCAATGCCGGAAATCCAGGGATGGAAAATCGCAGCCTGAATCCCTGGATATCCGGGATTTTCTCTGGAAATCAGGGAAAATCTTAGACAATAAGGCACCTCCCTTCTATAAAAGGGAGAGAGGGGGTTTCTCATGGGGCATTCACATTCTGAGAATATAGCATATTTTAGAGAGAGAAAAAAAGACAATACTTCATACAAATCTTGAAAGATTACAACTCGTAATCTACTGTGTTAATGCATGATCACATAACTTAAATTGTTGGGATAACAATCACAAGTATAGAAACTTGTTTGAAAAATAAGTTGTACGAACTTGTCTACGAACAGTTCATAGATTCAGTTGTATGCATCTAGAACACATTGTAAGATTGTGCCTGCGCGCCAATCATAAGCTTAAGTTGTAAAAACTCTTAGCTGTATCAAACTTGTCTGCGAGCAGTTCATAAATTAGTCTAAGTTACTAAAAGCCAGATCATTTGACAGAAGACCAAGGAATCTTCCCGAAGTCATCAAGAAAGTCATTCGCTTCATGAAGAGGGTTTTGGCATCATCAAGAAGGACTTGAAAGATTCTAAGTCTTGGCAAATTGTCAAAAAGGGGGAAATTGTTGGGATATCAATACCCTGTATCGAAATTGTTAGATAAACCCTGTATCGATACTGCCCTGTATTGATCTAAGTGTTGTGATGTTTTGACAATAATCCAATCCTCAATACAGTAAGGAAACTGTATCGAAAAGCTATGTCAAACTGTATCGAAGACCTCTTGTAAGATCCAGCATATCTTTCAGTACAACAAAGAAGTCTCATTAAGACTAAAGTATGGAAGCTGTCTCGAACTGACAATAAGTAATCTCTCCATATAGCTCTCAACAGGACAAAGAAGGAATCTTCAGTATTCACTGGAAGTCAAGTCCCGTTGATAAAGAAGTATTTAAATACTGAAAGGATAAAGTATTTAAATACTGTAAGTCAACAGATCTTCAAATCCCGCAAAATCCGGATCATGTTTTTCATCCTGTTGGAACGGAATCTTGCTCAACGGATTTATCTCAAACGGATATATTTCAGAGACTATATACATCTCCAGAGTTTGAAGATTGAAGATAACGAAACTGCAATATTGATCAACTGAAACTGAACGACTGAACGATCAAGCTTACAAAGAAATATTCAGAGCAAAATATATCTCAAGCTTACTACTATTCAGATCAAAGAGATATACAGTGCTCAACAACTTGAACAACACATCATCATCTAGAAGCTCAGAAAAGTCAAAGCTGTTGTTCATACCCTGTTCTATCCTTGAACAAACCCAGATCAGCCCTGTCTGGACTGAAGAAGACGAAGCTTCAGAACTCTGTGTGAAGAAGCCAGTCAAAGCATTAGCAAAAACTAATCTGTGTGAACGGTTGAAGCTAAGATCTTTATATCAATCTGTGTGAATGATATATTGATTGTGTGTTGTTATAATTACGTAGTTGTGTATGCAGTAATTATAATAAACTTTTTACTCATGTGTGGAGGACCAGTGGACGTAGAGGGGTTTACCTCGAACCACTTTAAATACTGTGTTATTTACCTTCAGTTTTTACTGTTTTAATATTGTGATTATTTAAGTATACACTGCACATGAGTTGCTGTATCCACATCAACTTACTGTATTCAAGACTTCCGCTACACACTCATATTTTAAATCAGTACAGCTTGTTGTTTAAAATGCTTTCCAAGCTGTATCTAGTATACTTAGTGGCCAACACATGTGCACTGACACATCTCCGGATCGGGCGTACTGTGATGTCCATCTTTGAGCCGTACAATTTTTGGTCGTTCATAGTCCATTTAAATGTTTGGATGTGTTCGACGTTTTGTGATTAAGGGTTCATACGCCCGAGAGATATGTTCAATGGTCGGGTTTGTTTCTTTGAGATCTGTATTGTGATGATTTACAGCTTCGGGCTGTTCGGCTTTCAGGCCATCGTGATATTTTGGCAGCTTCGGGGTGTTCGGCTTTCAGGCCATCGTGATATTTTGGCAGCTTAGGCCGAGGGCTTTCAGGTCATTGTGATGTATCGGTATTTCCGTTGGAGCCTTCGGGCATTGTGATTCGTACTTATTTCAGCGTTGGTTTGGTTTACCTTCGGGTAATGTATTGTTGTGTTCTATATTAATGATTCGCCGTTGGGCACTTATGTTCTAACCTATTGAGCAGGTATTGATCGTATGCCGTGGGCATAGTGTTCCACGAATGCTCGGTTTTTACTTTGGTTTGTGAGCATCTCGTATTGCCATTGTTGTACCGTTTATTCTACTTTTGGATGCATATCATGTTGTGCATGTATTTGATATTCATTATCTGGATGGCCCGACCGTGCAAAGGTAATATGTTTTCATGTTTTAGGTGCTTGCGAGGAGAGAGTTGAGACACAGGGGCATGACGATGGCGACGAGGCATTCGAGCGATACTAGTCCGAGATGTTTTGGTGTTCATGTTGGTCAGACAGTTTGGAGTACTCCAGTTTTGTTCGGTCATTGTCATTTTGTATTATCCGAGCAAGGCTCGTGGATGTTGTTTTATTTTATTTTGGCCATGTAGGCCCATCCTTGTCGTTGAAATTTCATATCGGAATAGTATGCCGGACATCATAGTAGGGTCTGTGATTTCCTATTTTGGTCAGTTTGTTGTATTGTAGTCGTGTTCGCCTGGTGGATCACCTGGTGTGGGGTCCACGGTACTGTAATAACCCAATGGGATTTGGAGATGTTACAGAAGATGGTATCAGAGCATTGGGTTCTGAGATACCCTGATATGTGAGTTATGTGGCTCTACCGACGCGGTAGTAGTGGGTTTCGAGTTATGACAACACAGGCGACGGAGTTTTGTGAGTCGTGATAGTTGGACGTCTGTATGAGTCATTTTTTTCATCGAGTCATCGTCAGTGAAGACTAGCATCGCAAGACCTCGAAGCTTCGTATGACCTGTGTAAGGACTCTATTCTCTTTTATGTGTATACATTCATTATGTCATTGATTATACATGTTTTGTTGACACTTGTATGTGACAATCGGGTGGGATTGATTTATGATTATTTGCTTTGGAGCGTGTGGGCTCTGTATCGGCTATGATTAGCGCGATCGATGTGATCGTTTATCTGTTGAGTATGTATACTCGTGTTTGGCGTTGACCTAGCATTCTGGTCGTTGAGCCGTATTTGAGCTGTGGTCATGATTGAACGTTATTCTTTCAGTCTGGAAAGAGGACGTGACAGAGGGGGTAGAGGCCGCAGAGTGGGCCGAAACCCGAAACCTCATACCAATACTTTGGTGGCTGACGAATCATTTTCGAATTCGTGCTCGAGAACCCACCGATCGTGATTGTGTTTGGATCGAGTTCAAGACTCTCATGTTAGAGAGGTATTATCCGGCTCCACTTCGTGAAGCCAAGTTGTCGGAGGTTTTGAACCCCAAATCCGTCGAGGATGAGGGTGTTATAGTTATTGCTGAAAAGTTTTAAGGACTTCTTCAGTTTACTTCATCCGTTATCTATACTGAGGCGGATAAGATCAAGTATTTTAGCAAGAGGTTGAACCCGCAGTTGAGGATGCAGTTTTTCAATCACAATTGTAGTTCACTTGGCGAATTCATCGAGAAGGATCTTGGAGCAGAGCTTTCGATCAAGGAGCTTACTCAGAAGGATCCTTCACTTTCTTCTGGTGAGAGGACTAGGATGCTGATTCGTTCAGAGGGACATCGAGCTCCGACGTCCAAGAGGTCATCTTCTAGTCGGCTTCGTGCTAGGAAAACATCTTCTTCTCAGGTGACGAGTTAGAATGTTGTTTGTTTTAACTGTGATTCAGCAGGGCATGTGAGTACTCGATGTACAGTGCCAGCTATTATTTATTTTCTGTGTGGGAGGCAGGGACACCTTCAGAAATACTGCAGGAGTTCTAGTGCCAGTATATCTCAGGAGAGCTCACGGGCCTCGAGAGATTTTGTTGCTTCAGTACGTACTTCATCCAAGGGGTCACATTGGGCTTCGGGATCCAGAGGTATGGAGAACCGAGGAGGGGCGACGAGTTTAGATTTGGGTCTTCTTCGAGTCAATGAGATCGAGGAGCCCGATGATCTGGAGGAGGTTGATTTCGGGTACATTTGAGATGTAGCCTTGATTTGTATTTTCCTTGTCTTTCGGATTGATGTTTGACTTAGTCTGTATTTTAGTATTGTGGTTGCGAACCATTTATGGTTGATCTATCTTGTAATGATTGTATATGAGAATCTTGACACTTGAGTCATTTGATGTGATTTTCTTTCCTTTTGGTCCTGTACCCGAGATTTTTGTGATGATCTTGGTAATTGTTCATTGTGATTCAAGACGTCAAGTCGTGAGGACTTAGGTGTGCGGTTGATATGGTCCCGAGGACTATTTGTGCGTTGTTATTTTCTTTTGTGGTGGGAGTCAGTGATTGCATGGGCGTCCGATGCTGACGAGAACGGGGAAGTGTACACCGATGATTAAAGGCATGTACAATGAGCGGCTCCCTCGGGACGTTTACGCCGGTGTTACTAGTCATGCGGTTGGTACGAGTTCTTGGCTGGTCTCTAGCAGGAGAGTCATGATTCGGCTAATCTCGCACTTGGTTGAGTGTCTTTATCACTTGATTTTTTCGCCTTGTTCAGGCAGAGGAGACCTGGGGACCCGTGGGGTCGGCCTAGTTACTCAGGCAAAATTGCTCGTATTGAGGAGTATTCCTGGAGATGTTGTTTTCTTATCTTGACGGATAGTCCGTGCCCCGACTTGTGCACCCTGAGTTTCGGGGACGAAACTCTTTTTAAGGGGGTAGTATGTAATATCCGGGGGTAATTTTTTTTTTTTCGTGTTACTGTTTAGTTGTACGTATTCAATTGGAATTGTACAAGTGTTGTTGTTTGGACCGATACAATGTATATTGTATTAGAATATTTCGGGATCGAAATAATTTTACTGGTCGTCAGTTTGGTTTCGTCGTTTGGTTGTTGCTTGGCGAGTTTGGAATTTTGGCTAAGTTTATAGCCATAGCGTACGCTACGGGTGTAGCATTACGTACGATAGCGTGTTGCGATTATGTACGTTACGCCTGTAAGGTTACGTACGTAATGCGTGGTAGGTGGTAGGAACCTTCCTCGTAGTCAACTTTCGGCTGGTAGGGCCAGGGTATCTTTGGGGTATCATTTATATATATATATATATATATATTATCACCTCACATGTTATTTCATCTCTCTCACTTTCTCACTTTTCTCTCCCTCACGATGTCATCCTCTCTCTCCTCCCTTTCTCTCCAGCCCTCTCGTCCTCTCTCTCTCTCGTTCTCTCTCTCTTCTCTCCATCTCTCTCATTTTTTTTTCCGACGAGGTAGAGCTTATGGATGGCAGCCGGCTTCTTCATAGTTTCCGGCGACGGACTGGAGTTGACGACTGGAGTAATGGATTGACGTCTCCGGCGACGACTGGAGCTCGACGGCGGCGTGGTGGCTCGTGACTGGAGCAGCGACGGCCTGGTCGGAACTTCCGAAGCGGACGGCGTTGCAACTCCGGTCGAGCTGTTCCGGCCTTTTTCTGGCGAGACGGAGCTCAGGCGCTGGGCGCTCTTCATGGTCTCCGGCTATGGACGCGGCTCCATAGATTCCAGCAACCCTGAGATGGTTTCTGACCGGAACGGACGGCGGAATCGGAGGCGCGGCAATATTTCCGGCGAGGAGTTGCAGACGGAGATGGAGTTGGGTGAAAACCGGCCATGGACGGAAACGGGCTGGAGTTAGACGAGGTCCGGCGGGTCAGTTTTTCCGGCGACCGAGTTCCAGTAGGAGTTGATTTTCTGACCGGATTCCGGCGCGGGTTGCCCGGCCGATCGGCTTCTTCTGGTAAGTTGTGTGTGTTTGTGCAGGTATATATATATATATATTGTGTGCAAGTGTGTGTTATATAAATATATAATGTGTACAGTGTGTGGGTGTGTTGGGTATATATATATATATATATAATGTGCACAGTGTGTGTGTGTTGTGTATATATATATATATATATATATATATATATATATATATGTGTGTGTGTGTGTGTGTGTGTGTGTGTGTGCATGCGTGTACATAGTTAGAATATATGTCTGTGCTGTACGTATATTATATATATATGTGTGTGTGTATACGGGTAAATACGAGTATAGTATGTGTTCGTGTTGGAATCGGAGTTATCTGTTATGTTGTTTTCGGTCGATATCGTGTTATCGAATGGATTGTATTTCATTCAAGGTTGTTCGAGTGCTTGTGATTGTCGGAGGACGCCGTTGATCGATTCATGATAGGACGTTGATCGTGGAAGGACTTTCTCGCCTTCGGTTTGAGGCAAGTTTTATAATTGTACTAGTCAATTAGATTAATGTTATCATATATGTGTATGAATGTGTGTATCATTTCGAGACTTGGTCTCTTTATGATTTGTTGACATCAAGGGATTGTTTGATACGATACCCTTCGGAAAATTATGCAAAATATTATTGTTGTTCGTAAATGGCCAGTTTAAGGCATTGCGATACTTGTTGGTAATATATTTGTCGATAGCCGGTTCGCGGCATCGACGTATCAATTGTTATTGTTGATTGATATTCCATCAAGATATTGTTGTGAATCGTCCTCATTGATATCATTGTTTTTTCTATTGATGTCGTATTGTCCGATTGAAGGCATTGACGTATTCGATTAACATCTTCGTTATCGGTAACCTATTAAAGGTGCCGAGACATATGTTGTATAATTATTATCGATTGACCGCTCTAAAGGTAATCGATATATTGAATTGGGATTATCAAAGATAATTCCCATCCGTTGTATAATTGTTATCGATTGACCGTCCTGAAGGTAATCGAAGTATTGAATTGGGACTGTTGAGGATAGTTCCCATCCGTTGAATTATTATTGTCGTGTTGGCCGACTCAAGGCAGCACACTATTATTCTTGTGAACTCGGTAATTTTGTGATCGTTGAGGGTTGAGGATTTCCCGAACAATTGTGTTGTGATCGTTGCTCGTGTTAATCGGTCCTTAGGGATTTTGATCCCAGGATGGTTGTTTTGAATATTGTTGGTCGTGTCGATCTTTCATTATTCGTTTGTCATCGTTCACTTGGTGAGTCGTATGATCCGTATTGGATGTGTTATCCTTTGAGTTTCGTTGTCATGTTGCATCGTGACATATCCGGAATCATATCTGCGTTCCGATTGGTTATTGTGTAGAATTTTTAGCCAGACACATATATAGTCATGCGTGGATATTTCCGTATTGGACTGTGCACACAAGACGTAGCTCGTAAGTCTAATTAGGTACATTGTCCCACGTATATTTCTGGATTCCGTATACGGGGTGGACATGTGCACTGACACATCTCCGGATCAGGCGTACTGTGATGTCCATCTTTGAGCCGTACAATTTTTGGTCGTTCATAGTCCATTTAAATGTTTGGATGTGTTCGACGTTTTGTGATTAAGCGTTCATACGGCCGAGAGGTATGTTCGACAGTCGGGTTTTTTTCTTTGAGATCTGTATTTTGATGATTTACAGCTTCGGGCTGTTCGGCTTTCAGGCCATCATGATATTTTGGCAGCTTTGGGCTGTTCGGCTTTCAGGCCATCGTGATATTTTGGCAGCTTAGGCTAAGGGCTTTCAGGCCATTGTGATGTATCAGTATTTCCGTTGGAGCCTTCGGGCATTGTGATTCGTATTTATTTCAGCGTTGGTTTGGTTTACATTCGGGTAATGTATTGTTGTGTTCTATATTGATGATTCGCCGTTGGGCACTTATGTTCTAACCTATTGAGCAGGTATTGATCGTATGCCGTGGGCATAGTGTTCCACAAATGCTCGGTTTTTACCTTGGTTTGTGAGCATCTCGTATTGCCATTGTTGTACCGTTTATTCTGCTTTTGGATGCATATCATGTTGTGCATGTATTTGATATTCATTATCTGGATGACTGACCCCGTGGGGGCGGAACATGTTTTCATGTTTTAGGTGCTTGCGAGGAGAGAGTTGAGATACAGGGGCATGACGATGGCGACGAGGCATTCGAGCGATACTAGTCCGAGATGTTTTGGTGTTCATGTTGGTCAGACATTTTGGAGTACTCCAGTTTTGTTCGGTCGTTGTCGTTTTTTATTATCCGAGCAAGGCTCGTAGATATTGTTGTATTATATTTTGGCCATGTAGGCCCATCCTTGTCGTTGAAATTCCATATCAGAATAGTATGTCGGACATCATAGTTGGGTCTGTGATTTACTATTTTGGTCAGTTTGTTGTATTTTAGTCGTGTTCGCCTGGTGGATCACCTGGTGTGGGGTCCACGGCACTGTAATAACCCAATGGGATTTGGGGGTGTTACAGAAGATGGTATCAGAGGATTGGGTTGTGAGATACCCTGATATGTGAGTTATGTGGCTCTACCGGCGCGGTAGTAGTGGGGCTGTTAGGTTATGACAACCTGGGCAGTCGGGTTTTGTGAGTCGTGATAGTTGGACGACTGTATGAGTCATTTTTTTCATCGAGTCGTCGTCAGTGAAGACTAGTATCGCAAGACCTCGAAGCTTCGTATGACCTGTGTAAGGACTCTATTCTCTTTTATGTGTATACATTCGTTATGTCATTGATTATACATGTTTTGTTGACACTTGTATGTGACAATCAGGTGCGATTGATTTATGATTATTTGATTTGGAGCGTGTGGGATCTGTATCGGCTATGATTAGCGCGATCGATGTGATCGTTTATCTATTGAGTATGTATATGTTAGGAGTATGCCCTCGAATGCCACTCAGATGTTGTTGAGTGAGGGCATTGTACTTGTAATTATGTAAACCATTTATATAAGGCAAATGAATGTTTCTTTATTTACTGGTAGTTACTGGCATTCCTAACTCGTAAATAAACATATAGAAACTAGTCCGTGTATTTGAGAGCAAAATGTTCCCCTCCTTATTGGATAAGGGGGTCGGCACTGGAAAAGTTATAGCTCAAATACTTAATCGTTCGCATGTCGATGAAACTTGACTGGGCGTTAAGTTTATGTGAAGACTTGTATGACGTGTTCTTTGACATGGAGAGTGCCTGTCGAACACTAATGGTTAGTGGGAGCACACGTTATAGGTATGCTAATTGGATTAGTATACTCGAACCGACTCACCCTCGATTCGTCACATGGATTTCACTCCGGGACAGTCAATGACGGAATCGAAAGGTTGTGATAGGTATTCATGAACCTTCGACTTGAGGATTTAGTAGGGATGTGCTTGTGACGTCAAGATTTTCATTAGAGTAGTTCGACCCTATAAACCGGAAGGCGGGGGTCAACCTCGACGTGCATCTTGATGGGCAAGTAGCAGGTCCTACTGAATACCAAGATAGAATTCTTTCTCCTGTTAGTGAACGGGTTGTATGTCCTATGCGGTTATTGGCAGATGAGATCATAAGTCTTTGGCCAAAGCATTGGAGCTAGCTGTATTAGATACACGAGAGCTCGATGATCTCGGTTTGCATTAACGCATGCATAGCGTCAAGTACAGATGGGGTTTGACTGACTGTGACCCTATAACTTGATCGGGACATTTGAAAGAAGGGTTTATACTTATACTGCTATTCATGACAGAATGGTTCTTGAATGATCCCAGTCATTCGTTCTCAGTCGGGGTACAGTGTAGGCCACCAGGCTGGCTAGGTGGTGCTACTACTCTTTGGTTCCTCCCATTGCTGACTGAGACGGACCTACTGAGTCGCGCATTAGGATTGACGACGGAATGAATCAAGCTTATTCTCTCTTTATGTATATTAGATATTGGATATCTAAATTTGGGACATTGGATGTTTAAATCGACTTATCAGATAAATTGATTTACGGCTTAATGAATTAAATATATCAATGGGTGATTAATTTGATTCATGAATATAATTATTTCTTGGAGAAATTAATTATGTTATTTTGTATTTGATATGTTTAATTAATTGGATTAATTAATCGATACAAATACATCGGAACGGAATCGTAGTTTATCTGTTTGGACTCACGGGAGTCCGAAACGAACCGAACTCATCCGTTTCTTCATAGTAGCCGCCCCCCTAAGTTCCATCCACTTTCCTTTTGTCTTGTTGTTTTCATTTTATATGAAAAAGATGACTTTGTGGGGTTTGATCTCATGTGACATGAGTTGTTCACATGAGGGTGGAATAAGAATAAAAGGAGGAAGACTTTCATATCTCTCCCATATGACTCCTACGTGAAAGTGGGATAGAGAGAGAGAGAGAGAGAGAGAGAGAGAGAGAGAGAGAGAGAAACCATTTTCTCAATTGTCTTCTTCATCTTCTTCATTCACTTCTTCTTCATTTTTTCTTGGAGAAAATTGAGAGAAATTATTGAGAGATATATTATACACTTAGAGTGTAGTAATAAAAGCTTCATCACTTGATTCTAGCCGTAACCTTATAGGTTAATCAAGTGTTGTTATTCCGGTCATTTTTCCGGCGCGTGGCAAGTAGAGACGCGGTGCTTTCGGCGTTGGATCGTTCAAGGGCTTGGAGCGGATTGAACTCGTAGAGAACAAACTAAAGCTCGGGGAATAGCTCAAGAGAAGGTTACCATTTAATCAACGGACTTCGACGGTTAGATTCTTACGACTCTTGCTTTTCGTTTATATATTCATATATACGTAGCTCGATCGATCCTCGTAGGGATTCGGATCGAATTAATTTTCGTTTTACCGCTTCCTCTGGGCCTTCATTTTAGGCACCGAATCCCAACAGTGGTATCAGAGAGTAGGTCTTGCGATCGTATATACGATATTGGCATTTTGAATGCTCGATTAGATGGTGAATGATTTGGAATCATTTTAGTCATAATCGTGGTACATGTTTTACGTTCGTTGTAGTTATATTTTTCGTAAGTTTATGTCTAAATATAAATATTAAATTTCTGGGAAATATGATTTATATTGAAGATATGAATGTTGAAAAATATTGATATTGGATATCCGGTCGAAAATCGAGCTCCGAATCGTCGTCGGACGATTTTTCGGGCAAAGGCGGAGTTCTTTGCCGGGGTGACTCGGGCGTATGCAGTGACACGGGCCGTGTCAGCGATCCCAGGAGCCTTGCCAGGCAGACCCGACCGTGTCTGGAGACACGGGCCATGTCCTGGCCGGCTTCTTCCGAGCGTGACTCGGCCATGCTGGCCTGTCTGCCGGCAGGCTGCCGAGGGTGACTCGGTCAGGCAGGCCAGTTTTCACCCCGGCTCGATTTTTCCGTATATTCTTGAAAATTAATCTCATTCATGTTAAATTTGATTTAATATGATTAAAATGATTTATGGTATTTCATTTTATAAGGGAAATTTTATTAATTGGAATAATTATGGTCGACCGAATTATTTTGAACGTTATCATATTACCGATTGTGTGAATCGATTGGATCGGTTCGTATTGTTGATTGGATCAATGTATCTCTACGCTTTCCATTTATATAGTATTTATTGGATGAATGCTTTTCGAATGGGGATGTGGTTCGTGGACTTAGTTTTGAATCGTTCGTTTTATTCGATTGGGTTGTAAAGGCCATTTTGAGCCTATTTATTTTACTAGAAATATTTGTATCTAGGATGCAATTTTTAATGTAAAATTTATATGTAATGACGAAGACCGGTGGAAGATCCATTTCGAGAAGATGAAGATTCAAGTCGAAGACTTGTAATTAGATTACGAAGTTTTTGTTTTCTAGGAACGGTCCATGAACCACACGTTGGTAGCAACTAGGTTGTGAATGGTTGTTTTCATGTTGTATGAATGCCACAAACGCGCTTAAATGATTAATGTGCAAAGTGTAACGTTAATCGCAATAATTCTCCCACAACAAATAATTAAGTTTATAAGGTTTCAAGGTTTTCCTTCCCTCCATCGAGTTTTCGGGAAATTGAAATCCAAACCGGATGTGCTATGCTTCCGAGTTATCGGGGTAGTCGTTCGGGGAGGACAGATAAATTACCGGGAGCGCATTGGATGCCTTCGGTTGGAGCAAATTTTATCCCTAAAAACCTGATAGGTTGCCGGATAAGATTCAATTGTGAAACTGATTTGCGTCGATGGTATAAACTAACTTGTTCACGAACCATGGAAACCGTATAGGTTGATGGGAGTGAACAAGGGGAAAAAGAAGATCGAATCATCCATTAGATGGGTTGGTGTTGGACACCACTTTATGAAAATTAATAGACTAGAAACCTGTTCGGTTGCCCTCTATTAAGATTTATAAAGAACTCGATCACCACTATGAAGTAGAGCGACGATACTTCCGGATTTCACATGGGAGTGTGTTATTCCGATAAAAATAGTGGGAGCTGGGTAACAAGAATAGAAAAGACCTTAATTCTATACTCAGAACATAATTGAATGAGTCACTAATTAATCTATCGTACTTAATGCAGACTCAAATCTCAATATGACAATGAATCCACTCGCATGCTAACAAGAAAAGAACACCTTAATGGGACCTAACTTTGTGGATTGGCTCCGCAATCTGATGATTGTCCTCAGTATAGAGGCACTGGGATACATCTTGGAGACGGACATTTCGGCGCCTCCTGTGCGGACCCGAGCCAATCAGGAAGAGATTGAAAACCACGAAATGTGGGTTAAGGATGACGTGAAAGTCCGTGCTTATATGATGGATTCCATGTCTAATGAGCTTCAGAGAGCTCATGAGAAAATGACTTCTGCTAGGCAGATTCTATCTCACTTAACCGAACTTTATGGTGAGCACAACAGAACTGCTAGATATGAGATATCCAAGCAACTGTTCGGTGCAAGGATGAAGGAAGGTGAGCAGATTGGGGAACATGTCCTCAAAATGATATCCATGATCGAGAGATTGGAGGCTCTTGATTTTAAAATGGATACTTCTCTCCAAACCGACCTTATCCTACAGTCTCTCCCTGATTCCTTCTCACAGTTTGTTATGAACTTTAACTGCAATGAGATTGCATGTAACTTAGCTGGGCTAATGAAATCAACTGGTGACCGCTCAGTCTCAGATGAAGACTCCGCGAATGAAGGATTCTGCCCTTGTGATTTCTTCTGGACTTCGGAAGTCTAAGAATAAGAAGAAAAAGACCAAGAAGCGGACTGGACCACAAGCTAAGGACCTTAAGGGAAAGGGAAAGGCCCCAATGGTTCCGAAGAACAAGAAGAAGAAGGATGCTTGTCTCAAGTACGGTGAGCTGGGCCACTGGGCTAGAGACTGTCCGATTCTTCATGGCACTTCAGGTACAGAACTTTTAGTTTTGGAATTCTGCTACTGTATTTTCTGTTGGGATTCGGTGCCTTAAAACGATGGCCCAGCGGAAGCGGTAAAACGAAAATTAATTCGATCCGAATCCCTACGAGGATCGATTGAGCTACGAATATACGAATATCAAAAACGAATTCACAAGAGATATAGAAACTTACCCTTGTAGTCCGTTGATTAGATGGATAACCTTCTCTTGAGCTATTCCCCAAGCTCTTGATTGATCTCTATGAATCCAATTCGCTCCAAGCCCTTAGATGATCTAACGCCGAAAGTACCGCGTCTCTACTTGCCACGCGCCGGAGAAACGACCGGAACAACGATCACCTTGCTATCCTCCGAGGATACGGCTAGAGCTAAGTGATGAAGCTTCCAATATGAAATTATAACACTCTAAGTGTATAACTCACAATCTCTCTTTGAATTCTTGATTTTTCTCTAAGAAAAACTCTCAAGAAATGAGATGAAGAAGAAGACTTTGAGAAAGAACTTTTCTCTCTCTTGAACTCACTCCAATAATACGTATGAAAATGAATTAGGAATCCTTTTGAGATAGAAGTCTTCCCTTCTTATTATAATTCCACCCATATGTTGAACAACTCATGCCACATGAGTGATCCCCACTAAAGTCCTTGTCTTCCATTAAGAAATGGAAACAAAGACAAAAGGAAAGTAGGTGGAAATAATGGGGGGCGGCCAAGATGAAAATCGAACGAGTTCGATTTGTTTCGGACTCCCGTGAGTCCAAACAGATAAACTCCGATTCCGATTCGATGTATTTATATCGATTAATTAATCCAATTAATTAAACATATCAAATACAAAATAACATAATTAATTTCTCCAAGAAATAATTATATTCATGAATTAAATTAATCACCCAGTGATATATTTAATTCATCAAGCCGTAAATCAATTTATCTGATAAGTCGATTTAAACATCTAATGTCCCAAATGTAGATATCTAATATCTAATATTAATAATGAGAGAATTAGCTTGATTCATTCCGTCGTCAATCCTATTGCGCGACTCGGTAGGTCCGTCTCAGTCAGCAATGGGAGGAACCAAAGAGTAGTAGCACCACCTAGCCAGCCTGGCGGCCTACTGCACCGAGCGAATGATTGGGATCATTCAAGAACCATTCATCGTGAATACCGGTATACGTATAAACCCTTCTTTCAAATGTCCCGATCAAGTTATAGGGTCACGGTCGTCAAACCCTATACGTACTTGGCGCTATGCATGCGTTAATGCAAATCGAGATCATCGGTATCGTGTATCTAATACAACTAGCTCCAATGATTTGGCCAAAGACTTATGATCTCATCTGCCAATAACCGCATAGGACATATAACCCGCTCACTAACGGGAGAAAGAATTCTATCTTGGTATTCAGTAGGACCTGCTACTTGCCCATCAAGATGCACGTCGAGGTTGACCCCCGCCTTCCGGTTTACAGGGTCGAACTACTCTAATGAAAATCCTGACGTCACAAGCACATCCCTACTAAATCCTCAAGTCGAAGGTTCACGAATACCTATCACAACCTTTCGATTCCGTCATTGACTGTCCCGGAGTGAAATCCATGTGACGAATCGAGGGTGAGTCGGTTCGAGTATACTAATCCAATTAGCATACCTATAACGTGTGCTCCCACTAACCATTAGTGTTCGACAGGCACTCTCTATGTCAAAGAACACGTCATACAAGTCTTCACATAAACTTAACGCCCAGTCATGTTTCATCGACTTGCGAACGATAAAGTATTTGAGCTATAACCTTTCCAGTGCCTACCCCCTTATCCAATAAGGAGTGGAACGTTTTGCTCTCAAATACACGGACTAGTTTCTATATGTTTATTTACGAGTTAGGAATGCCAGTAACTACCAGTAAATAAAGAAACATTCATTTGCCTTATATAAATGGTTTACATAATTACAAGTACAACGCCCTCACTCAACAACCTCTGAGTGGCATTCGAGGGCATACTCCTAACATTTTCTACTTCCTGGATACTGGATTCTGGTGCTAGTTCTCATATTTGTACCGTGAATCAGGATCTGGAACAAAGTAGGAAGCTTGGAGCTGGAGAAGTTATGATCACAGTCGGAAGCGGGCATAGTGTCGAGGCGACCGACATAGGATCACTTCTTTTGGGTTTAGAATCCGGCTTTGTTTTGACTTTAGAAGATGTACTTGTTTTGCCCAAGGGGCACAAAAATATTGTATCCATTTCGGTCATGGACCAAAAAGGCTTTTCATTTTTCATTGGTGATGGTTCCTGCAAAATTTATTTTAGAAATAAACTAGTGGGTACTGCTACATTGTTAAATGGATTGTATCATCTAAATCTCAGCAACAAAGTAGTTGTGAACACTATGACTAGAAAACGTGGTAGAGATGAAACCAATCAAGTTTTGAAATGGCATCTTAGACTTGGTCATGTTGGTCAGACCAAGGTTTACAAGATGGAAAAGGATGGACTTATGGGTCCATTGGGATCGAATCCCTTTCCTACTTGTGAATCTTGCCTTAAAGGTAAAATGACTAAGTCCCCCTTCACAGGGACTTTTGAAAGAGCCGTATCCTGATTCTGATTCACGGTACAAATATGAGAACTAGCACCAGAATCCAGTATCCAGGAAGTAGAAAATGTTAGGAGTATGCCCTCGAATGCCACTCAGAGGTTGTTGAGTGAGGGCATTGTACTTGTAATTATGTAAACCATTTATATAAGGCAAATGAATGTTTCTTTATTTACTGGTAGTTACTGGCATTCCTAACTCGTAAATAAACATATAGAAACTAGTCCGTGTATTTGAGAGCAAAACGTTCCACTCCTTATTGGATAAGGGGGTCGGCACTGGAAAAGTTATAGCTCAAATACTTAATCGTTCGCAAGTCGATGAAACTTGACTGGGCGTTAAGTTTATGTGAAGACTTGTATGACGTGTTCTTTGACATGGAGAGTGCCTGTCGAACACTAATGGTTAGTGGGAGCACACGTTATAGGTATGCTAATTGGATTAGTATACTCGAACCGACTCACCCTCGATCCTGAGGACAAGATGAAAATCCGACAACTCCGATTCCTCGCTACGATTGATGAATGATCCGACATACCATACGTATGTGAAAGTGAACAAGTCCAAAGATGAAACTTCCAGCACAAGACTACCAATCACAATGATAATGATAGTGCTCCCGTCTCGATCCATAAACGGAGATGAAATGACGATCGGTAACTGATACATGGTTACAACACGCCCACAATGAACACAAATGAATGAATCATGAATGATGAATTATTATTAATGAGTGAAAAAATTACTGAGTGACAATTACTGACTGATAATTACTGAATGATAATGAATGCATTACGACCGAGTATTACATACTCCCCCCTTAAAAAGAGTTTCGTCCCCGAAACTAAGGGCCAAACAACTCGGGATGACTCTCCCGCATACTCTCTTCGGTTCCCCAAGTAGCCTCTTCGACTCCGTGTCTAGACCACTGAATCTTGACCAAAGGAATCGTCTTGTTCCTCAACTGTTTGATTCGCCGTTCTAAAACTCGTACAGGATGCTCCTCGTACGAATGATCATCCGCGATCTCGATTTCGTTGAACTGAAGTATGTGACTCAGGTCGGCAACATACTTCCGCAACTGTGAGACATGCAATACATTATGAATTTGGCTCAACGCCGGAGGTAAAGCCAATCGATAAGCTAACTCGCCTACTTGATCCAAAATCTCAAACGGTCTAATGAATCTCGGACTTAACTTCCCCCGTTTTCCGAAATGGAAGATACCTCAACTCGGGGATACCTTGACCAAAATGTGGTCACCCATCTCGAACTCTAGTGGTCGACGATTATCTGCATATAATTTCTGTCGACTCTGAGTGGTCAACAGACGACTTCTGATCAAAGCTACCTTCTCCCGGGCGGCTATAAGCATATCGGGCTTGGTGCCGATTGACTTTGATTGGTCGTCCCAACACAAGGGAGATCGACAACGACGACCGTACAAGGCCTCGTAAGGTGCTATCTTCATCGCAGCATGCCAACTATAATTGTACGTGAACTCAATCAACGGTAATTGGGCTTCCCAATCGTCTTCTAATCGAGGACGCATGCCCTCAACATGTCCTCCAATGTCTGAATAGTCCTCTCTGATTGTCCGTCGGACTGAGGATGAAAACCGGTAATGAGATTAAGCTGAGTTCCCATAGCACGATGAACTGATTTCTAAAATGAGACACGAATCGCCCGTCACGATCAGAAACGATACTCTTAGGAGTACCGTGCAATCTCACTATCTCTTTGATGAACAGCTGGGCAAGTCTCTCGGGACCCCACGTATCCTTAATCTCAAGGAAATGAGCTGACTTAGTTAAGCGGTCCACGATCACCCAGATCGTATTCATGCCCCGACGACTCGTCGTCACTCTCGTGATGAAATCCATAGAAATGTCTTCACACTTCCATTCTGGAATAGGGAGCGGTTTCAGCATACCCGCCAGTCGCTGATGCCAGACCTCGATCTCGGGTCTAAGGAATTCCTGCTGAAGCTCCTTCTGAACTGATAAACGAGCAAGCATCTGCTCCTGAACGGACTTATGACTCAAGGCGTCGGCGACAATGTTCGCCTTGCCCAGGTGGTAAAGGGTCTCGATATCATAATCTTTGATTAGTTCCAACCACCGTCTTTGTCGCATATTTAACTCCTTCTGAGTAAATATATACTTCAACTCTTGTGATCAGTGAAGATCTGACAGGTGACACCATAAAGGTAACGACGCCAAATTTCCAACGCGAAAACCACGGCTGCTAGCTCCAGGTCGTGGGTCGGATAATTAACCAGCTAATCCGAGGAAACCCCGGATTTCCTTAACATCTTTCGGAGGTTGTCAATCTCGGATAGCCTCCGTCTTCTGAGGGTCGACACGAACTCTGTCTGATGAAATTACATGCCCGAGAAAAGTCACTTCGGACATCCAGAACTCACAATTGGAAAACTTTCCATAAAGTTGCTCGCGTCTCAACACGTCGAGAACCTGATGAAGATGTACCTCGTGTTCCTCTCGATCATGAGAATAAATCAAAATGTCATCGATGAAGACAACAACAAACTGATCCAAAAAGTCGATGAAAACCCGATTCATTAACTCCATGAATACCTCAGGTGCATTAGTTAGCCCGAACGGCATAACTACGAACTCATAATGACCATAGCGTGTACGAAATGCCGTCCTTGCGATACTCGACTCTTGAATTCACTGCTGATGATATCTAGATCTTCAGTCGACCTAGGAAAATATTGAAGCTCCCTGAAGTTGATCTAAGAGATCATCAATACGGGGTAAAGGATACTAATCTTGATCATCACCCTGTTCAACTCCTGATAATTAATACACACACGAGACGAGCCATCCTTCTCTTTGATAGATCACACTGGTGCTCCTAATGGGGACGCACTCGGTCGGAGATAACCTTTCTCGAACTATTCCTCAAGTTGAATCTTCAACTCCTGCATTCTGGTCGGGGCCATCCGATACGGTGCCTTCGATAATGGGGACGTACCGGCTCCAACTCACTCCTGAATTCCACTACTCTATGTGAAGGCAACCAGATAACTCGTCTGGAAATACATCGTCAATCGATGACAATGATACCACGAATGATTGAACATTTCGATTGCCCTAGAATGGTCAATCGATAAAAAGTGATACAATGAATGATTGAATAACTCGATTGCCTTAGAAAGGCCAATCGATGAAAATGATACAATGAATGTTTGAATAACTCGATTGCCTTAGAAAGGCCAATCGATGAAAATGATACATTGAATGATTGAATGACTCGATTGTCTTAGAAAGGCCAATCGATGGAAATGATACAATGAATGATTGAATAGCTCGATTGCCTTAGAAAGGCCAATCGATGAAAATGATGCAATGAATGATCGAATAAATCGATTGCCTTAGAAAGGCCAGTCGATGGAAATGATATAATGAATGATTGAATAGCTCGATTGCCTTAGAAAGGCCAATCAATGAAAATGATGCAATGAATGATTGAATAACTCGATTGCCTTAGAAAGGCCAATCGATGAAAATGATGCAATGAATGATTGAATAACTCGATTGCGTTAGAAAGTCCAATCGATGAAAATGATACAGTGAATGATTGAATAACTCGATTGCCTTAGAAAGGCCAATCGATGAAAATGAGATAATGAATGATTGAATAGCTCATTGCCTTAGAAAGGCCAATCGATGAAAATGATTCAATGAATGATTGAATAACTCGATTGCCTTAGAAAGGCTAATCGATGAAAATGATACAATGAATGATTGAACAATTCGATTGTGGAATTTCTCTACTTTCGTCATAATAATAATTCTTCTGGAACAACGGGGATTACTTCCCTGAAGCACACATTCGACAACCAACGACGGAAAGATAGCGACCAAACGCTTACAAACACTGAGGATAGTATCAAGACGATCAATCCAACTAATACCCAATATTACATCGTCCTAAGATAAATTCACCACGATTAGGTCCACCAACCAATCGCGGTCACTAAGCTTACTTCGGTATGATTTCCAAAAATTCTTCCATCGTCAGGTAGACCGATGGTATGAGGTCCACAAGCAATAGGACTATCCCAAAATAAGTCCATTCAAACATGATTCGAAAATGAATGAATGCGGTGCACCAGTATCAAAAGGTACACACAGGTTGAAATAAAATTACGAGTATACCTGAGATCATTCGGGCCACCGGATCGTCGATCCTCTTCATCACATGAATCCGGGACTTGCCGGCCCCCGAACCGGATGCTCCCGACTGATAAATACGAGCTCCAACTTTATTTGCTTCCATTGCCATAAACGACGTTGACAGAGCAGTCTGATTCTGAATCGCTAATTGCTTCGGGGCCTGAGATGCCGCCGGAGCCGACTTGGAGTCCTTTCGGCAAAAACAAGCCTTATGCCCAAAATTCCCACAATTATAGCACGTGATAGACGGTTTCAGACACTTAGTGCTGTAATGACCCGGCGTTCCACAATTGAAACAGGTGATGGCCGAACTGGCCACTCGGGACTGAGATCCCGCACGATTATGCGCCGTAGGAGGTCGCTCAGAAATGATAGGACTCACACGAGGCTTCTTGAAGGTTGACTGACCGTCTTCGGATTGATTACGCTTCGTTGATTTCTTGCTGACAGATGAAGGTTGTTGTTCAGCAATTTCCTTAGCAGCCGGCTCATACGGGAGAGTTCTCTCGATTAATCCGGCCAGAGTGGCGCAATGATGATTGAGCAATTGCACATGGGTCATCATGGCCTGCATAAAAGTGAGTGGATCAACCCGAACATCTTCTGATCGAGCCGAGTCCTGGGCACGATTTCCCGACAGCGAGTGATTATTTCCCGGGTTTCGGCTCGCACCGCGGCCTCTCCCCGTACATCCCCTGACAGCTCTCTCCATACTGAAGTAGGAAGGTCGCATAATGATTATATTTCCCGCATGAATATCACGTTATGATTATGTCATGAGATGATGAAAATGAGCATACATGCTCTAACTTAGTGATTACATGAATGATTTACTGAAGTGACATGATTATCTGATGAAATTCTTTATATAATTATCTTGGACAATTTAACATGATTAATAATATGATCGTCCAGCTCGACAACTGAATAATGAAATGAATTGAGTAATTAATGAGTTAAGATGATCGTCCTAATCATAATGAATGATGATGTTTGAGGATTGTTAATTGATGAATGATAAATGAATGATTATTGCCAGAAATTATACCATGGCGTTAGAAATCTTACAGTTCTTTCGGTCTGATTGGCTCGGCATTTGCACAGGTCACACGTGACGCGAAAGTCCAATGATACTAGTCTGATGACGATGATTTCAAATGAGACATGACTCGGAAGGTAGTATTCAAAACCACGGCTCCGATACCAACTCTTTAACACCCCAAACTAGGCGGATATTACAGTGCCGTGAATCCCCGACTGGGACCCACCCGGCCAATGAAAATGATGAATTAAATAATATAATTGTAGTACCGAACCACATTATATTACCCAAATACTCCAATGAGGAGTTTAAGTACAGCACACCAGGACAATACCGAATACTAGTATATTTTATATAAAGATAAAATACACAACACTGAATGAAACGGAGTATCCAAATGAAAGTCTGAAGTGGAAATTAAAGGACAACAACATGAATAACTGAAAGATCGGGGCCCCCTACTAGTATCACTGGGACTCCTTGATGTCAGCATGCTATTCCCGTGCTTTTGCCTTGCCATGACCTAAAAAACAAAATCCCCAGCCGGGGTCAGTTACACAGAACAACAATCCTCAAGAGTTGAATAAACACAATCATATATATGTAGTATAAACCACAAGTTCGATCAAAATGAATCGGTTAGATTATAACCCAGTCTTGTTGAAAACATACGCAATCAAACATGCTGTATGAATCAACTAACAGTACGGCTCAAAGGGTGGCGCCACACTACGCCCGGGATGGAAATGTGTCCGTGCACAAGCCACCAACGAGTATCGATCGAATACACGTGTGGTCTTGTACCTAATCAGTCTCACGAAGCAATCGACTCGTGTGCACAGTCCAATGTGAGGCCAACAACCAACACACGACTTAAATGTGCCCGACATGAAATTCCTACACATACCAACCGGCACGCCACTATGACCCGGAATGCCACGATATAACAAAAGTGACATCGGAAACGAATAATGACTCACCGAGATGAAATGATAGAGAAATGAATGATAGCACAATGAAATGATTGGAACCGTCGTTCCTTGTGACTGGAGTGATTAATTGACAATTACAAGTTTTGATACGGTTAATATAATGATGAATGAGTTATGATTATGAATGAACAACAACAAAAGGAATGAATATCCTTTTAACCGAGTAAGAATTAACTTACACAATACCGATGAAGAATGTCCTTCCACGAACAAACGTCCTAAATGAAGTGTCGGCCGCTCGAACAACCTTGAATAACACAATTACCAACAATCCGCTCAATAAACGAATCAAACACGATTATAACGAACTCAAGGCGTCAAAACGACTAAACCAAGTTCATTGGGGCATTATATCGAACACTTTGTGGCCAACTTTGATTATTCATAACCAAACTTCAAAAATACCAACATCAAATCCCCAAGAAGTGTTTCAAACCAACAAAACATCTTCAATACGATCAATAATCAGTTATGAATATCCAAAATCGTGATTACAACGACAATTAATCGAAAACCCCCAAATCCAACTTAATATTCAAAGTGTTCTTGAATAACCCTTCAATAATCCAATGAATAATCATACATATTCATAATCATGCGTACATCACTTCATACAACATGATTTTAACGGCTAAAACATCATATCTCAATACAAAATCGAAATCCAAGATGTTGAAGAATATTACCTTTGAAGATCGAAACACTTCGATCCGATGAAAACGTGATAAATCGACTATCCAAGCTTCCAAACGAATCAAGATGATGAAATCCGAACACACAAGTGATTGATGATGACAAAATATCTCCCTCAAGCTCTCTCTCTCGGACAAGATGAAGGAAATGAGAAAAATGAGGAAAAGTCCCGTCCAAGACATATATAAACTGCCGGAAGTTAAGGCCGTAACTCGGCCTTCTTATGGCCGTAACATTCCAGGTCAACGGCCTTACGGCCGTAACCGGCCAACTCGTATGGTCGTAAATCGGCTTCGTCCAAAAACCTGCCGACAGCCTTACGGCCGTATCCGCCCTGACTTACGGGCGTAACTCGCCCTAGTCTAAAACATCTGTCGACATCCTTACGGCCGTACCCGCACACCTTACGGGCGTAACTCGAATGATACGGCCGTATCCATCCAAACTTGCGGGCATAAGCCCCCTTCGTCGAAAATGGCCAGGCACCCTGCCTGTAACGTACGGCCGTATCCGGCCAAGCCTTACGGCCGTACCTTCCTCATCTTACGGCCGTATGCCGCAACCCTTACGGCCATAAGTCCCTCTCGTCCGACACGTCCTGAAAAACACGAACACTCCTTACGGCCGTATCCTGCCCCTCTTACGGCCGTAACTCGCCCTTCGGCCAAAAACACCCGGACACCCTGATCGACTCGTACGGCCGTAACCGGCAAGCCTTACGGCCGTACCTGCTCAACTTACGGCCGTATGCCTCAACCTTACGGCCGTAAGTCCCGTTCGTCCATAATGGCCTGAAACCAATGAACACCTGTTATGGCCGTAACTCGTTGCTGGACAAGATGAAAATCCGACAACTCCGATTCCTCGCTACGATTGATGAATGATCCGACATACCATACGTATGTGAAAGTGAACAAGTCCAAAGATGAAACTTCCAGCACAAGACTACCAATCACAATGATAATGATAATGCTCCCGTATCGATCCATAAACGGAGATGAAATGACGATCGGTAACTGATACATGGTTACAACACACCCACAATGAACACAAATGAATGAATCATGAATGATGAATGATTATTAATGAGTGAAAAAATTACTGAGTGACAATTACTGACTGATAATTACTGAATGATAATGAATGCATTACGACCGGGTATTACACTCAAGGCAGCACACTATTCTCGTGAACTCGGTAATTTTGCGAGCGTTGAGGGTTGAGGATTTCCCGGACTGTTGTGTTGTGATCGTTTCTCGTGTTAATCGGTCCTTAGGGATTTTGATCCCAGGATGGTTGTTTTGAATATTGTTGGTCGTGTCAATCTTTCATTATTCGTGTGTCATCGTTCACTTGGTGAGTCGTATGGTCCGTATTAGATGTGTTATCCTTTGAGTTTCGTTGTCATGTTGCATCGTGACATATCTGGAATCATATCTGCGTTCCGATTGGTTATTGTGTAGGATTTTTAGCCAGGCACATATATAGTCATGCGTGGATATTTCCGTATTGGACTGTGCACACAAGACGTAGTTCGTAAGGCTAATTAGGTACATTGTCCCACGCATATTTCTGGATTCCATATACGGGGTGGACATGTGCACTGACACATCTCCGGATCAGGCGTACTGTGATGTCCATCTTTGAGCCGTACAATTTTTGGTCGTTCATAGTCCATTTAAATGTTTGGATGTGTTCGACGTTTTGTGATTAAGTGTTCATACACCCGAGAGGTATGTTCGAAAGTTGGGTTTGTTTCTTTGAGATCTGTATTGTGATGATTTACAGCTTCGGGCTGTTCGGCTTTCAGGCCACCGTGATATTTTGGCAGCTTCGGGCTGTTCGGCTTTCAGGCCATCGTGATATTTTGGCAGCTTAGGCTAAGGGCTTTCAGGCCATTGTGATGTATCGGTATTTCCGTTGGAGCCTTCGGGCATTGTGATTCGTATTTATTTCAGCGTTGGTTTGGTTTACCTTCGGGTAATGTATTGCTGTGTTCTATATTGATGATTCGCCGTTGGGCACTTATGTTCTAACCTATTGAGCAGGTATTGATCGTATGCCGTGGGCATAGTATTACACAAATGCTCGATTTTTACCTTGGTTTGTGGCACTTAAAGTGGTCGGCTAAACCCCAAAGTCGTCGGCTAATCACGCCAGCCGTCGGCTAAAAAACCGTCGGCCAATATTCGTCGTCCAAGGTTTAGCCGACGACTTTTTTGTAGTCGTCGGCTAAAGTTCAAAGTTTAGCCGACCACTACAGCAAGGTCGTCGGCTAAACCTGTTGGAAAAAAAAAATTTTTTTAGCCGACGACCTTATCGAGTCGGTCGGCTAAAACCTGATTATTAAAAAAATAAAAAAAACTTTAGCCGACGACTTTCAGATATGTCGTCGGCTAAAACCTGTTTTTTTAAAAAAAATAGACTTTAGACGACGACCGTCTTATATGTCGTCGTCTAAAACCCTTTTTTAAAAAAAAAATAAATTACTTTAGCCGGTGATCGTCTTATATGTCGTCGGCTAAAACCCTTTTTTAGAAAAAAATAAATTACTTTAGCCGACGACCTTTATAAAGTCGTCGGCTCAAATCTAATATAAAAAAAAAATTTAATTCAGATTTTGGGATCCCAAAACCTGTATTTTTTGCACCTGCAATTTTTATACACCAGCTCTCATTATCAACAACATTCAACGCGCAACACATTCAACTAATACCATCAATAATATGCCCAACATTATATGCAACACAACGCACAACACATTCAAGAACATTAATTTCATCAACATACTAGTAGCGTCAATAAAATCACTTACACAATTGTAACACAAATATAAATATACAAGAGTCCTACAACAACACAACTACAATCCACTGCCAAAATCATCTAAATGTCGAAATGTAGTAGTAGAAGGATTACCACCATCCCCTAGATCCTCGTCACGAGGCTGTGAAGATGGGGTCTGTTCGAAAAGAGAAGGCGGTGGAGCAGGTGCCTGCAGTCCAGCCTGAGTAATGGTCTGAGTCAGCGTCATCATATAGTCCATCATGGCCTGCTGCTGTCTCTGGAAACTCTCTAACTGCGACTCAGTCCTCTGCTCGCTCTCATGTAACCGCGTCTGAGTCCTCCTTTCATTCTCAGCTCGGAGCTCCCTCTCCGCCCTCAACTGCTCCTCCAGATAGACAGTCCGTGCATCCCGTCCGCGAGGGCCCTGGAAGCCGGGGGTATCTTTCAATACATGGTGACCCTCAACTTCCATCATCTTAGTGCGGTACCGACTACCTCTAGGAGGGTAGACGGTACCCCACACCCTAGCGCGAACATAAGGATCGGCCTGATCGATCTGTCCAATGGCAGAATCGAGGTCGGTCTCCGCTAAGTCCGGATACTACTCCCGAGCAATCTCAGCAAGCATCCTCTGAGACTCCTCCCGCACACGCTCCTAAGTTAATATGAAAATAAATATTGCAATATCAATAAAAGTATGATATAAAGGCATTTATTTTATTACCAAAATAAAATAAAAAAAGACTTACATGCTCCTCGGGACGGTTCAGAAATGCTTTCTGAGTCACGTAGGCAAATGCGTCCAACGAATCAGAAGAAATGGCCTCGTGCGCAACTCTGGCTAATGACCTGGAACCCAGACTGTGATGGTCAGTCAGACCAGCACGATTGATCGTGTTGGTCAAGCTAATCGCCTTCAAAAAAATATTATTTAGAATCGAGTTTATATTTAGAATTCAAAAAAAATAATATTCTAGTTTTTATTTTTATTAAATCAATTTATTTCCACTTTTGAATAAAAAATTCCGATTTTTTAATATTAATAATATTCCAGAATTTAAAAAAAAAACCTGAATTTCCGATTTTTTCTAATTTAAAAAAATCGGAACTTCAAGGATTTTTTAAATTCTTAAACATTAATTTAAAAAAATCGAGTTTATATTTAGAATTCAAAAAAATAAAAACTGAAAGAAAAAGAATGAAATGAGGGTATTTTAGTCATACCATGAACTCTGGATCGCGAAAATGGGCGCGTAGCCACTTCCACTCGTACTCCCGGAACTTGAATTCTTCCGGGGTAGCCTCTCGGGTATCACCCCAGGCTGTCCAGAACATGTGCATCTCATTTTTCCAAGATTTGTACCTACAACATACGTTGCACGACATATACCATTCGTAAGAAAAAAAATTATGCAAACAATGTAGATACAAAATAAATTAAAATGACTTACTTGGTAGACTGCACCTCGTCACACCAAGTACGTAGTAGAGAGTCGGGAGTGACAAAACACACCTATGAACAGCATAAATACGCAATAATTTAAAAACATCACATATTGCATTTTCAAGAACTATGTGTTGATTGAAAAACACTTATTAAATATTTATTAACTTACCGACATAGCATTGTTCAAAGCATCCTTCACGCACTGCGGCACGTCCGTCCAATCGGGCCACAAAACGGGGACTCTGTCCCGAATGACAAAGCCAACATTACGGCTATATGACGCCGTAGCGTCAGAAGACATCACCGGCCGGTCGTGTCTGTCTAGAGGAATCTCATAACGGCCATGCTTCCTTACGTACGAGTCGAGCGCCAGAGCCTTTGCTGGGCCACGAGTCTTCTTCTTTTTCTTCTCCTCCTCGACTACATTTTTCCCCTTCTCCTTCTTCCTCTCTATCTCCTCGTACAGTTTCGTCTTCGAAACCCGACAACTCCGCCAAAACATGTTGTCTGGCCAAGACTAGTAGACGTACGCCTCGTCAGGGCTAATCAATCGAACGGAAACTCGGACTCCCGTCTCATCGACCTCTGGAATAGTCGGAACCATCAGAGGCATGAATAGAGTCAGCGGCGGACTGTGGGGCACCGCGGACGAGGAACTCCGTACATCTCATGATGTGTGAGGGCTAGACGTGGGTCGGTGGATGGGAGGCATACGAGTCTCCGGCTGCGAGGGGGTCGGCCGTGGTGTCTGAAAGGATAAACGCCGCGCTAGTGCAGTGGGCTCATCTGTCGCCCTAAAAAAATCATCAGCGTTCATGCCGGTAGCTTCTAGTATCTGGCGGGCACGAACGCTGCTCTGAGATATGTATAGTGTACCGGGATCCGCCTTACTAGAGGCTACCGAACTCCCCCCCCCCCCCCCCGAATCGGGAGTGGTCGACTTTGTCGACTTCTTCTCCAACGCTTTCTTTATTCTATCCATAATCTAAACAAATAAATCAAATTCACAACTCAACACAACAGTAATTATCAATGCCATACTACGTTAATCTTTCAATTAATGCCGGCTATACAATCCCTTCCTCCTCAAACAAATTCATCAAATTCACAACTCATTAAACACAAAATATTGAAAATACTAAATTCATTAAATATTGCATCACAACTCATTAAACAATTTATCTAATTCATCACATAATCTAAATAAATTCATCAAACAAATATTATTGATATTATAAAAAACTTTAGCCGACGACGTAGATCTTATCGTCGGCTAAACCCCCCGGTTTTTTAATAATATTATTGATATTATATTAATGTTATGATTATGATTATTATTATAACTATTTTTTTAATTATATTTAACAAATGAAAATATACATCTACTAAATTTATGGCTCATAGTTTGAGTCATCACTACAGTCTGTCTCATTATCTGAGTTGATATCTGACAACATATGCCTTAAGTCGTCCACATTATCGTCATCAGAATTTTCAAGTAATTCGTTTGTATCAACGTCAACGTAACCGCGAGCATCGCCACGGAGTTGGATGACTCGTCCTTCAAGAACATTATTCATTGTAATTGTCGTTGATGGTGGAATATTTGCTGTATGTGGCTCTTGATAAGCATCATCGTCATCAGTACCTGTTGTTTCTCCCAGTGTAGCAGCACTAAAAATATTCCTCGTTGTCACAACGTTCACTATCTTCCATGTGCCTTTATTCACCAAGTCATCCAAATAATACACCGACTTTGCTGATGTAGCAAATACAAAAGGATCACTTTCATACCATGAAGTGGAAGTGTCAACAGATAACAACCCGTAGTCGTCTTACATATCGGTTCCAAGACTGGTGTCGTACCATCGACACTTAAACAAGTAAATTGTCATGCCTTCCCCATAAATTAGTTCTACCACTTCGAAAAGAACACCGTAATATCCACCATCTATCATAACCCCAGAATTTTGACATCTTCTTTTTTAGTCTCTCTCAAGGCATACGAATGTGACACCATTGACTTTGGCCATCGAATAAATTCTTGACATAACTTGCATAAGATATAGATGATCTCATCTTGCATTTTACGCAAATCAGATCTCTTCACTTCTCTCGTACATAATTTCTGGAAAAATCTTGACAATGCAACACACTGCTCGACCACCTGTTTTGGTAAGTACGGTCGAATAAATACCGGAAATAGGCGTTGGAGTAGGATATGATAATCATGACTCTTCAAACCAGTTAACTTGTTCTCCCTGAATTTAACACATCTTCCTATATTTCCAGCATACCCGGTAGGATACCTAGCAGTCTTTATCGAGCAAAATATCTCAGTTCTCTGCTCGGCAGTGATTGTGTAAGCTGCCTTCGGCATTTTTTGTTTTCCCTTGACAGTTTTCAAGCACAAATGTTTTCTTATGCTCATTTCTTCCAAACCTTTGCGTACTTTTGGCCCGTCTTTGGTCTTTCCATCCCAACCTAAGGTTGTCCCAACCACACTTTCGCAAACATTCTTTTCAATGTGCATGACATCCAAGAAGTTCCTTATCAGTAACTTGGACCAGTAAGGCAATTCCCAGAATATACTTTTGTGCGACCAATACTTATACCTGTCGGGCCTTTCAGGTTCTGCAATCACATCAGGATGGTTGCTAAGCTGACCAAAATCGTACTCATTAAGAATTGATAGTATTTCATCACCTGTCCACTGTCGTGGTGGCTCGCCCATTTCTACAGTGCCATCAAATGCTGCAGCATCCATACGCCACTCATGTTCCCTCTCAAGCCATATCCAATGACGCATTTGGATAACTTTCCTATAGTGGTACCTAGCACAATCTGCATTCAAACACACTGGACAACCTTTATATCCGCTAATAACAGATCCAGACACCATTCCATATGCAGGGAAATCACTAATAGTGCCGATACACATGGCGTGCAAGTAGAACATCTCGGACGAATAACCGTCGTACGTGGGATGACCTTGCTCCCACAACAATTTCAGCTCCTCTATCAAAGGTCTCATATACACATCGATACACTTTCCAGGATATCCCGGCCCTGGGACTAACAAGGTGAACATATTATACTCCTTCCGCATACACATCCACGGAGGAAGATTGTAAGGAATCACTACAACAGGCCATATGGTATATGAAAGACTCATGTTACCAAAAGGGTTGAAACCATCAGATGCAATCCCGAGCCTCACATTTCGGATATCTGAAGAAAAATTCGGATACTCCCTATCTATATGCTCCATCCGAAGGGTGTATCATAGTATCCCTGTCATTAGTGCGCGGCTCGGCATGCCATCTCATTGCTTTTGCCGTGTGAGGAGACATAAAAAGCCGTTCCAACCCGTCCTTCAGTGGAAAATACCAAAGTACCTTCACCGGTTTCTCTTTTCCAGAAGGAGTGATCCTATATCTCTCTGTATCACATACAGGACATCTCGTGAGGTCTTCATTAGGATGCCCCCAGAATAGAACACAATCATACATGCAGACGTGGATCTTAATGTAGGAAAGACCAAGATCTTTCAAAATTCGTCTCATTTTTGAATATGTATTAGGAAGATGATGACCCTGTGGAAGCATATTACTCGTAAGCTCCAAGTAATCATCTACAGACATGATGGATGATTTGTTTTCCACCTTTGATCTCATCGTTTCCATGACACAATCAAGAACAGTCATGTTACACCCTCGGTATACGAAGTGCATTGGAGTTGAATTAGCTTGTTGTACCTGTCAAGCCCAGCAGTATTGCAAGGCAACGGTCTACGGGGTCGTGGGATTGGCTCAGTTGGTACAAACGTCTCGGAAAAACCAAACACATCATCAATCAACCTCCTCTTCGGATCGGTGAACCCGTCGTTACCACTAAATTGTCCGTGATCATACGGAATAACAGAATTCGGTGCTTCACCGTGGTATATCCAACATGTATATTTACTCCAAAAACTATTTTTCTTTAGGTGTTCCCAGACCTCATCAAATGGAAAACGAAACATATCACTGCGACATCTACATTTATTACACGGACAGTAGTGCAACGAATTACCACTGTCGTGCTCTTTTACAAATCTCATACACTGCTTCATCCCATCCATTACACTTGGATCCCATTTTCGTAACCCAATCCAACTCTTGTCCATCCTGAAAATGTATACATTTTCCAATATTAATCCAACTAACTAATATTGTTCAAATTATAAATGAAATCACAACAAACAATTAATCATAATGATTATCATCATAAAACTTAATCGTTTTACATAAAAGCTATCGAATGTAACATGAATAATACAAAGTTTTGAAATCATAATAAAAAATACAATAAAATACGTACCTTAATCGAAATGGTGATTATAACAACCGGTAGAAACCTTCATCACTCCAGCTAGCACAACTCAAAGTAGCAACTCACAATCTTTTTTCGGGAATAACTAACAGGATCGAGAATAGAAATGTGCTCTTTTGGGTTGGTGTTCCCTGAACTATATATAATTTTCACTTGGAGGTTTAGCCGACGACCTAGATCAAGTCGTCGGCTAAAGTATATTATTTTTTTCTTGAAAAAGTGTTTAGCCGACGACTTGATCTAGGTAGTCGGCTAAACCATTGCAATATTATTTTTTTCGAAAGGGGTTTAGTCGGCGACCTAGATCAAGTCGTCGGCTAAAGTATATTATTTTTTTTTTGGACGGGGTTTAGCCGACGACCTAGATCAAGTCGTCGGCTAAAGTATATTATTTTTTTTTTGAAAAAGTGTTTAGCCGACGACTTGATCTAGGTCGTCGGCCAAACCGTTGCAATATTATTTTTTTTTTCGAAAGAGGTATAGCCGAAGACCGAGATCAAGTCGTCGGCTAAAATGTTTTTTTTTTCGATCGGCTAAACGTTATCTCGGTCGTCGGCTAAACCTCTTTACTATAGCCGACGACTATTTTGCACTTTAGCCGACGACCTCGGTCAAGTCGTCGGCTAGAACCCTTTAGCCGACGGCAACCCGAGTCGTCGGCTAAAGTGCACAGGACACTTTATAGTCGTCGGCGATTTTTTTTCGGGTCGTCGGCTAAAGTACTTTTTTTGATAGTGGTTTTGTGAGTCGTGATAGTTGGACGACTGTATGAGTCATTTTTTTCATCGAGTCGTCGTCATTGAAGACTAGTATCGCAAGACCTCGAAGCTTCGTATGACCTGTGTAAGGACTCTATTCTCTTTTATGTGTATACATTCATTATGTCATTGATTATACATGTTTTGTTGACACTTGTATGTGACAATCAGGTGCGATTGATTTATGATTATTTGCTTTGGAGCGTGTGGGCTCTGTATCGGCTATGATTAGCGCGATCGATGTGATCGTTTATCTGTTGAGTATGTATACTCGTGTTTGGCGTTGACCTAGCATTCTGGTCGTTGAGGCGTATTTGAGCTGTGGTCATGATTGAACGTTATTCTTTCAGTCTGGAAAGAGGACGTGACAGAGGGGGTAGAGGCTGCAGAGTGGGCCGAAACCCGAAACCTCGTACCAATACTTTGGTGGCTGATGAATCATTTTCGGAGTCGTGCTCGAGAACCCACCAATCGTGATTGTGTTTGGATCGAGTTCAAGACTCTCATGTTAGAGAGGTATTATCCGGCTCCACTTCGTGAAGCCAAGTTGTCGGAGGTTTTGAACCCCGAATCCGTCGAGGACGAGGGTGTTATTGTTATTGCTGAAAAGTTTCAAGGACTTCTTCAGTTTACTTCATCTGTTATCCGTACTGAGGCGGATAATATCAAGTATTTTAGCAAGAGGTTGAACCCGCAGTTGAAGATGCAGTTGTTCAATCACAATTGTAGTTCACTTGGCGAATTCATCGAGAAGGCTCTTGGAGCAGAGCTTTCGATCAAGGAGCTTACTCAGAAGGATCCTTCAGTTTCTTCTGGTGAGAGGACTAGGATGCTGATTCGTTCGGAGGGACATCGAGCTTCAACGTCCAAGAGGTCATCTTCTAGTCGGCTTCGTGCTGGGAAAGCATCTTCTTCTCAGGCGACGAGTTCGAATGTTGTTTGTTTTAACTCTGATTCAGCAGGGCATGTGAGTACTCGATGTACAGTGCCAGCTATTATTTATTTTCTGTGTGGGAGGCAGGGACACCTTCAAAAATACTGCAGGAGTTCTAGTGCTAGTAGATCTCGGGAGAGCTCATGGGCCTCGAGAGATTTTGTTGCTTCAGTCCGTACTTCATCCAAGGGGTCATATCGGTCTTCGGGAGCCATAGGTATGGACAACCGAGGAGGGGCGGCGAGTTTAGATTTGGGTCTTCTTCGAGTCGATGAGATCGAGGAGCCCGATGATCTGGAGGAGGTTGATTTCGGGTATATTTGAGATGTAGCCTTGATTTGTATTTTCCTTGTCTTTCGGATTGATGTTTGACTCGGTCTGTATTTTAGTATTGTGGTTGCGAACTATTTATGGTTGATCTATCTTGTAATGATTGTATCTGAGAATCTTGACACTTGAGTCATTTGATGTGATTTTCTTTCCTTTTGGTCCTGTACCCGAGGTTTTTGTGATGATCTGGGTAATTGTTCATTGTGATTCAAGGCATCAAGTCGTGAGGACTTTGGCGTGCGGTTGATATGGTCCCGAGGACTATTTGTGCGTTGTTATTTTCTTTTGTGGTAGGAGTCAGTGATTGCATGGGCGTCTGATGCTGACGAGAACGGGGAAGTGTACACCGATGGTTGTAGGCATGTACAATGAGCGACTCCCTCGAGACGTTTACGCTGGTGTTACTAGTCATGCGGTTGGTACGACTTCCTGGCTGGTCTCTAGCAGGAGAGTCATGATTCGGCAATCTCGCACTTGGTTGAGTGTCTTTATCACTTGATTTTTTCGCCTTGTTCAGGCAGAGGATGTAGGTCACAAGTCGTCCAGGAACAAGTCTAGAGGGGGGGTGAATAGACTTGTTGAAACTCTTGAACTCTTTTTCCGAAGAGTGAGTTTCTTCAGCTGATAGTCAAACAAATGACTTGGAGTCGTTTGTTCTTGGATAAGTGCGGAAGTCAGCTGATGACGAATATAAATTAATCTTAATGAAACACTTAACAATGTATGCGTGATAGAGTATGATGCAAGAAAAAGTAAATAACACAGTGATTATAGTGGTCTCAGAGGTGGGGTAATCCTCTACTAATCCACTTTTCTCCAAACCAGTTGGAGATGAATTCACTATAATTTTCAACCGGTGATAAATATTACAGTGATTCACTACACACTACAATGACTTCCAACGGTGGAATTCCGTGCCGTTGTACACACACTTGCCTTGCACCTCTTGATCCTCGATCCTCGGATGCCCTTACAGTCTCTTACTTCAACCAGTGAAGTACCCCATACTCAAGATTTATAGACAAGAGTGTTTGTCTTCTCCAACTTAAGAGCTTCCTTGAATATGAACTTTTTTTTGAATGTGCTCTTTTTCACGATGCTATTTGATTGCTTGAGATTGCTTTGTTTGCTTTGATCGCTAGAGTATATGTTCGCACCGGTAGTTGCTCAGTTTCAAATCTTCAGATATATATAGGTCACGATCTCTGAGCTTCTTCTTTGTAGCCGTTGCAAATCTGAACAAATCCGTCCGTTGGAGGGAGACTTCATTGTTTAATCTTTCTTGAACGTTGCAAGGCTGGATTCCCATTATTTAATTTTATCTTGCGACCGTTGTGAGGACTTCTGCATGTGAGCGCCGAATCTTTTGAATATAAAAGGATTAAAGTCTTCACGGTGGGTCAGGATGATTTAAATAAATCATATCTCTTGCGGGAATCACTCCAATTTGTCTCTTCACGTTGCATGTGAGCTTTCCGTAATATTTGACTTTTCAAAGCATGCTGACGTGGACTTGGAGTACTAGGCTGTAGTTGAGTAGGTGATGTGCGCTTACATCTCTTGAGTAGGTCCTCTCGCTCATTCCTTTGTTTTGTGACTTGTCGATCGTGTGACTTCCCGAGGTACCTCACTGATCTGGTCAAACTTCTCGATAAAATTTGTTGACTGGGGCTACTCATTTGGAGTCGGCTGTACTTCTCTGATGGACTAGGCTGTACTTTAGTACTTAGCCGATTTTCAGCCTAACTAACTTTGGCCTATAGAAGACACTCATTTGGTTCTTCTTTACAATTTGCCAATTTTATACTCTAACATATTTTGGCCTATGGAAGATACTCATTTGGTTCTTCCTTACATTTTGCCAATAAACATTTGATTTTAAATTAATGACATCATCAAAATCTAACAAGTATTCCTAACAAATTCCCCCTATTTTGATGATGGCAAAACTAAGTAAGAAATCAAATGGCCAAGTCTGCACTTGAGTGCGAGACAAAAACTGAAATCAGTCTAATATTGAGACAACTGGAAAATTGTCATTCAACAGACTGTTCATAAAGTTTTCTGACTTATCATTGAAATTTTACAAGAATGCTTTAAGTACAGAAAATAAAATTACAAGTAAGAAAAATAACTAAGGTCATCTGCCTCTTCCTCTGCCTCTTCGAATAGGCTGCTTGGCAGGCTTGAATGGTTTGGCTCCGATAGGTCTTACCTTGACTGGAGCAAGGCCATATTTTCTTTTCACCACGAGTGCTGCGAAATCCTGCTCCTGCTGAGATCTGAATTTGTTCTCAAGGCATACTAGCTTGATTTCCTCCTGGAGTTGTAGCTCATCAAGTTCACCATCCATGCGGATTGGTGCTTCTTCAGCTCTGAATAAGGGAATCATAGGAAAGGCATTTTACTCTTTAGCGTACTTTTTCAGAATGGCCCAAAGCTTTGGATAGATTTCTTCCATGAAGTTTATGAAAATCTCCTGTGGGGAGAGTTTGTCATCTTGAAGTAGTTCCCAGACATAATAGTCTTTGATGAACCTCTTCCTAGCAGCTCCCCACATCTCAAGTGCTTCAAATGGAACGAAATCCTCAACATACCATAGCTCCAACCCTTCCCATTCAAGAGTAGGTTCAAAGCTGCCTCTGGTCCTTCTTTTTTTTCCTACAGGCTGGTCAGCCTGGTCATCTCGATCTACAGCTTCCTTCCTCTTTAGGCTGGAGGGTCCTTCAATCTGAGGGACATCCTGCTTCTTCTTACTTCGGATTTCTCTCTCTTCCCCCTGAATCCTCTCTTCCCCCTTTTTGCCAGCATCAATAAGGGTTGTCAACTGTTGTTCCATGCGGCTCATCCAATCAGACATGCCAAAAGGCATTCTGTTGTTTGTAGGAGGAGGAGGCTGAGGGATCTCCCGCTGAAGTAGGGTGTCAATCTTGGCATTTATGGTCTGAAGGTCAGGAGTGACCTGAGTTGACAGCAGCTCCCCAATGGTGTCTCTGACAATTTGCTTGATCAGCTCAGTCATGGTAGGAGATAACTGAGCTGATGGAGAGTGTTCTCCGATCCTTCACAAGGGAGCCACTAGGCTGAGGCTCTGGGCGGCAGTAGGTCGATTGGGTTTTCTCCGGTCCCCGACTGAGTCTTCGCGACTCTGCATCTAGGTGGTGTACTGCGAGCACAACAATCCTATCTGCAGCTTCATGAGTTGCCTCGCTCTGGCTCGCTCTTTGGCTCCTTCTCTATCTCCTTCTTTCCCTTCTTCTTCTCCAGATTTTTCTTTCTCTTTTTCCTCATCTTTTTCTTTTTCTTCTTCCTTTTCTTGTTCTGCTCCCCCTTCACCTCCATCATCATCATCATCATCTTTATCATCATCTTTCTCTTTCTTTTCTCCTTCATCATCTTCATCCTCCTTATTTTCTTCATCTTTTTCCTGCTCTACTTCTTCTCCTTCTTCTTCATCCCCTTCATCATCCACTTCTTCTGTTTTCTCAATCTCCTCTGTTTGTTTTTCAACTGGTATATTTTCTTCAGATTCTTTTTCTTCCTCATCTTCTTCAGCCAAATCAATAATTTCATTGTCTCCATTAATTTCTTCAATCCTAATCTCCTTTTCTACTTCCTCCTCTTCCTCATCTCCAAAAGTACCATTAAAAATACTGAGCATTATAGAGTGGATAAAGTGGTCCATGTTTGTCTCAAAATGTGACATGAACCAGTTATCCTGGAGGATTAAAGCTAAATCTGACTCTTTGCAAAAATTAGTCAGAACATCCTCAGTGGCTTGGGGATATTCCCAACCACTAGTTTCAACAAAAGTTTGAAAATTTGTAAAAGACATGGTTTTGAGGGTTTTCCACTCTTTAAAAATATTTACAAATGAGTGTTTTTCTGCTTGTGGTTTGACAAGCTGAAGTTGCTCAATGGAGAGATTAAAAGTATTATTTTCTAAAAGATTGAAAGTGTAATCTGCTTCAGGAATAGAGATAACAAGACCTGCTTCCTCTTCTTCGGTTATGTACACTGGAGGTGTAATAACGGGTACAATTCGAGTTTCAGTGTCTGGTGCAGGCAAGTCCGGATGAACTGGTGACTGAACTGATGGGCTGGCATGGTGCTCAGGCTGCTCTCCTTCGCTGAACTGCAGCTTCCTTGGCCTCTTTGGAGAGGGTTCAGGTGATGACTGCAGGTTGGAAGGTCCTTCTGGGGCTGGTCCCCGTCTCTTGAATCGGATGGCAATTGGTGTATCGTCAGACTCATTCTCCGACTCGACTGCAGTTCCGATCTCAGCTGCAGGTTGGTCCGAGTCTGATAAATCGTATCTTGGGCAATAGCTTGAGTCTGGCAAATCTTTCAACAACTGGGCTGCTCTCCCAGTGACTCCAACCTTCTTCTTGTCATGGTCCATGTGACCTAGCCTCTTGTTTGGGTGGAAAGGGTCAATGTTTCCCTTAGCCACTCCAATTTTCTCCAAAAGCCAACTAAGATGCGTTCCGAACGCCAACTTAGTTTTGAATTTCTTCTCACCTTCAAGCCATTCGACCTTGTTCACCTCGCGAACAAGTTGCCTGAAAATATAGTCCGCCCAATCAACTTCCTTTTCTTGGATCAACGCACCCAACACCATGAATTTTGATGATGACAGTTGGTCATAGCTGCCTGCCATCCCCATCACTATCTTGTTTGTGATGTCCAAAGCAACTCGATAAATCCTTTTCAACTCATTCCTCTTCGCTGTAAACTTCAATTTCTCTGGGATGTTTTCGATTTTGATCGTCTTCCAGGTTTCGGCGGGTGATTGTTTAAGAGCTTCGACCGCCAAACCGCGAAGTTTCATCCCGAATACAGAACGGATCTTCTCGCGATCTATGGTGAAAGGGATTCCGCCGACTGAGCTGTTAATCCCGTGCTGAATCAGAGAGGCATTATGATAAAATTCAACGACATCTTCCTTGAACAAGTGTTGCGGGTTGATGTCGAGAAACGGGTAGATTCCGTTCAGCTTCATCGCCCGGATCAAATTCAGCATATCGGAATTCTCTAGATTTGCTTCCAATAAACCTTCGAAGTCAACGACCATGGAGAAGATGACTTGGTCCTTCACCGCCTTCAAGTTTACGCCTTCAAAAGATGCCATTTCTGCAAAAAGATTTTAGGATTTTTAGTGTATATTTTGCTCTGTAAATTCTAGGGTTTCTGTAAGCGTAAAGAGTAAAGTGAAGAGTTTTCTTCCTTATAAAGAAGATGAAAAGACGTTTGGATTAGTTTATTATAAATTTAAACGGTGGTACGCCTTTTGATATTCTTTTGAATTTCAAATTTGAATCAGTGGCCTTATTTAAAATTTGACGATTGATTCTGATTGGCCATCGCAGAGGTTAATTAAATAGGCGTGTGACGCGTGTATTTAAAATTGCCACTTGGCTTATAAAGGTGTATATTTTAAATGCCATTTTAGCCAAAATAATATTTATAAATGTGGCAGATATTAATTAAAAATTAGAGGTCAGTTTAGAGAACTTAGCTGGTCTGATTTCGTTGACTGTTGACTATTGACCACTCTGCAACAGGTGAGTTTGACTTCTCGCCTGGTATTCTGTACAGCTAAGTTGCTTCGTCTGGCCTTCGTCTTCTTGCCTGTATCAGCTTAGGCTGATTCTGAGGGTCCGTCCTTCCTTCAATTTGCTTCAGAACTAGATTCCCAATCTAGTAATCCAAGGTCTCTGCTAAGCTCTAGGAATCTTTCTTCTGGCAGGGGTTTGGTGAAGATGTCAGCTATTTGATAGTCTGTGCTGACTCTTTCAACTCTAACCCTTTTGTTAAGCACATGGTCTCGAATGAAATGGTGCTTAACGTCAATGTGCTTAGTCCTTGAGTGCAAAACCGGATTGTTGGTTAATGCAATAGCACTATTGTTGTCACACCAAATTGGAACTTCGTTGGCAATAATATTATAGTCCCTTAACTGTTGTCTGATCCATAGAATTTGTGCACAATGACTACTGCAGCCTAGGTATTCGACTGTAGTGGAGATAGAGTTAGAAACCTGCTTCTTGCTAAACCAGGATATCAGTCTGGTTCCTAGGAATTGACACGTTCCACTAGTGCTCTTCCTATTGATTTTGCATCCTGCGAAATCCGCATCTGAGTATCCTGATAGCTCGAAGTTGTCATCCTTTGGATACCATAGTCCAACATTAATTGTAGACTTTAGGTATTTAATTATTCTCTTGGCTGCATCTAGGTGTGATTGCTTCGGCTTGGACTGGAATCTTGCACAAACTCCAACTGCATATGATATGTCTGGCCTGCTTGCAGTGAGGTACAGAAGAGATCCGATGAGTCCTCTGTAGTGGGTTGAGTCCACTGATATGCCTGCCTCGTCTGCATCCAGGTGAGTACTTGTGCTCATTGGAATTCTTGCGCGCTTGGCTGATTCCATTCCATATCTCTTGATAAGATCTCTAGTATACTTTGCTTGGTTGATGAAAATTCCTTTTTCCATCTGCTTAACTTGTAATCCGAGAAAGAAGTTAAGCTTTCCCATCATACTCATCTCAAATTCTCCTTGCATGAGGTTGGAGAATTTCTCGCATAGTTCTGGATTGGTTGACCCGAATATGATGTCATCCACATAAATCTGAACTATTAATATGTGGCCTTCGTGCTCCACTATGAATAGGGTCTTGTCCACTTTTCCCTTGCAAAATCCATTTTTCTCAAGAAACACAGACATTGTTTCATACCATGCTCTCGGTGCTTGCTTGAGTCCATACAGAGCCTTCAATAGCTTATAGACTTTGTCTCCTTTGACAAAACCTGGGGGTTGCTCTACATAGACTTCTTCTTCTAGGATTCCGTTCAGAAACGCACTTTTTACATCCATCTGGTAGACTTCAAAATCCTTGAATGCAGCATATGCGAGGAATAGTCTGATGGCTTCTAATCTTGCAACAGGTGCATAAGTTTCATCAAAATCTATTCCCTCACACTGTGCATAACCTTTTGCTACGAGTCTTGCTTTATTCCTAACAACAGCTCATTCTTCATCACTATTGTTTTTATACACCCATTTGGTTCCAATAACTTTCTTGTGATCGTGCATGCATTAGTTCCCAAACTTTGTTTCTTTCCATCTGCTCCAATTCCTCTTGCATGGCATTAATCCATGAATAATCTTCCAAGGCTTGTTCTGTGGTCTTGGGTTCAATTTGTGACATGAAACATGAGAACATCGCCATTCTGCCGGTAGAGTTGATCGCCTTGTCTTGACTCCATCACCAACTTTCCGATGATTTCTGAATTGATGATCCTTAAGCCATTTGGGGATCTCGCCCTCTTCCGGGTTTGTTCCCCTGTTGGATTGCTCGTGGTTATCTGCATCTGCTTTGGATTCAGTGCCAATCGGATCGGCTACCGCCTTGTCATCTGCAGCTTGGTTTCAATCGCAGATGGGTCTTTGTCGGCTCCATTTGGTCTTCTTCCGCAAGCTGGATCAGATAGGTTTGGTGATCCTGTCTGATCTGCAGTTGGGTCTTCATCAGCTGCAGTTGGGTCATCAGGCTGATCTGCAGGTGAGTCCACCATTCCAGTGTCATGTATAATGACTTCTTCAAGGGTTGCTGACTTGAGTTTGTTCTCAATTAACTCAAGTTGTTTCCTGTACTCAACGGTAGATTCATCAAAAACAACATAGGGTGTTTCCTCCACAACTAAGGTTCTTTTGTTAAAAACTCTATATGCCTTGCTTCTTTGGGAATATCCCATAAATAGACCATCATCAGTTTTAGCATCAAAGGCATTTAGTTGTGTTTTACCGTTGTTGTGGATGAAACACTTACAACCAAAAACATGAAAGTAAGCAACAGTAGGAGTTCTATTATTCCAAACCTCATAAGGAGTTTTGCCATGTCTCCCTACTATCATACTCCTGTTCTGGGTGTGGCAGACTGTGTTAACAGCTTCAGCCCAGAACCTCTTGGGTAGGTCTGCTTCTACAATCATGGACCTTGCTGCTTCCTTCAGGGTTCTGTTCCTTCTTTCAGCAACACCATTCTCAGGGCATCCTGCGCAGAGAGCTCATCTTTGGATCCCATTCGATCGCGAAATCGCTTATCGCCTTGTTGAGAAACTCTCCTCCTCTATCCGATCGATCTTGATTATGGAGAGGGATTTCTCATTCGGATCCTTCTCAGCACTCGGTAACTTGGTCGTGGTTTCACTTTTCTTGAATAGAAAAATGATCCAAGTGTACCTTGAATAATCATCTACAATCACAAGAGCATGCTTTCTCCCGCTCAAAGTCCTTGGTTTGATAGGACCAAATAGATCCATGTGGAGTAGATCTAAGATCCTTGTTGTGAGCGTTGTAGGCTGAACTGGCTTGAACGATGCCTTGGTCTGCTTTCCCTTCTGACATGCATCACAGAGTGCTTCCTTCTTGAATACTTCATTTGGAAGTCCTCTGACCAGCTTCTGAGAGCTAATCTTGTTGATGGCTTTGAAGTTCAGGTGACATAGTCTTTTGTGCCACAGCCATCCATTCTCAGCTACAGTCTTGGATAGAAAACAGGAGTTAGGTGTTCCTGTGTTCCAATCAATCATGTATACATCTCTTCTTCGGAAACCTTGTAGCTTTATTTCTCCAGATAAAATGTCTATCACCATACACTTCAAGATGGTGAAGACTACTATATTCTTCTCGTCGCAGAACTGGCTTATGCTCAGGAGGTTGTACTTGAGCCCTTTGACATAATGAACTTTGGATATTACAATGTTTCCTCGGTGCAGCTCTCCAAAGCCTTTTGTCTGTCCTCTAGAGCTATCTCCAAAGGTTACATCGGGAGCTCTTTCTTTGATGTATTTGGTCAGCATCTTCTTGTTCCCAGTCATATGTCTTGAGCATCCAGAGTCTACAAACCATTCTTCTCCTCCAAAATTTGAGCTTGAGGAGATGTGGTTGTAGTCCTTCCATCTTTTCTGCAATTAAACAAGCAGAGATTTAGGTACCCAAATTTGTGTGGGTCCTTTGGGGTTAGTTGGTTTCCTGGAGAATTGATTTCTCCTTGGATTATAGGAATTGTTATTATTATTATAACCCTTATACGGTGCCTGTGGTCGAGGTCTAAATCTCTGGTTGGATTGTATACTGGATATTCCTCAAAATAGTGTGGGCCATTTCTAAATCTAGCCGAGACCATTTATTAAATCTTTGTGGTCTCCACACTTGTTCATTTTGGTAATTAGGAAAACCTTGAGGTTTCCATCCGCCCCTCCCATTATGAAATCTATTTTTGGGGAGTTGTTGGTAATAGTGGGCATGTTGTGCCTTGCTTTTGCTCGGGCCACTTCCTAGTCGCTGTCTAGGTGGTATGCAGTGTAACATTGCGGCTAGACGTTTGACTTAATTTGTTGCTGTTTTTGAAAATCGGTTTATACGAGCTCGTGATCGAGACCATTGTTTCTCCCTTGATAAACTTGGTTTCAGAACTAGAGGGAGTGTGAGAATCATATCCAAGGCCTGATTTGGTATATAATGACCTTTTATAAGTACACAATTCGCCCAGAGTTGAAGATGCCTTCAGGGAGGTTATTTCCTGCGCCTGAGTTTTATTTATTTGTGCCAGCTTAGTAAACTCAGCTTTGGCATGAGCAAGTGCAGCTGACTTTTCTTTAAGTAAAATATTTAGCCGGTCTATCTCAGCTGTAGTGACACTCGCTTGGTTTTTGAAGTCAGCTGTAGATGTCTCAACCTTATTTAAATCTAGGCTGAGTTTTTCGAAATCATTTTTCAGCTGCCTATTCTCATCTTGCAGCTGAGTCTTCTCTGCTGATACAGCTTGGTGTGCAGATTTAAGTGTTTCAAAATCTTTGAATAACTGATTTACCGATTCATGTAAATCCATATCTTGTGACATGGCTGAGCTATTATTTGAACCGGTAGGTTTAGAGGTTACCTCTTCATCAGCTAAGTTTGCCATCAGGCAATCATACTCCTCGTCTTCATCAGAAAAGAAACCGCCGCTTGATTCAACATGCTCCTGGTCTTCTCCGATGAGAGCTTTTCTTCTGTCTTCCTTTCTGCCCACCTCCTTCTTGGTTTCATCCTTCTTGAGGTCGGGACAATCCATTTGGATGTGTCCTATTTTGTGACAGTTGTAGCATTCAACTTTCCAGCTTCCGGCCTTCTGGTTCCTTCTTGGATTCTCCTTGTAGTTTTTCTTATACTTGGAGTAGTTCTTTCTGAAGTTGCTGAACCTTTGCATTATGAAAGCCATTTCTTCCTCAAAATCTAGTGGATTTGGAGGTTTCACATCAGACAAGCTCTTAGCAGGGGACTCGGCTGCAAATGCGATTCCCTTCTCTGCAGGCTCAGTTGAGGATGAGCTTGGAAGCTCGAACTCATAAGCCTTTAGATCAGAGAACAGCTCCTGAATTTTTATCTTATTCAGGTCTTTGGACTCTCTCATAGCTACAGCCTTCATGCTCCATTCGGGATTGAGCGATCTGAGGACCTTGAGTGCCATTTCCCTGTTGCCATAAGTTTTGCCCAGGGAGTTGATTTCATTGATAATTTCAGTGAACCTTGTGTCCACTTGGTCTATTGATTCACCATTCTTCATTTTAAAGTTGTCAAACTTTTGGATAGCTATTGACAACTTGTTCTCCTTGATCAGCTCTGTTCCTTCACACATTAGAGCTAATGTGTCCCAAATTTCTTTGGCATTCTTAAAATTTTTGATCTTGACCATTGTGGATTTGTCAAGAGTTTGGTATAGCACATCTCTGGCCCTGTTGTCAAGATTGGCCAGCTTTCTCTCTTCGGGGGTCAGCTCCGTTCTCTTCTTAGGAATCTTTTCGGGCCTCCCAGCTGCGATCTCCTCGGCTGTGTTGTCCTTCTCGAAAATGAATGGACCGTCTTCAATGATGCACCACATGTCGTCATGGATTGAAGATAAATGTGCCTGCATTCTTATCTTCCAAAGATCATACTCGTCAACTGAAAAGACAGGGAGTCTAGAGTGCATGTGTTCCATTATAACGTGAGAGATAAGATATATATCTAGTATAGATCTGGTTCGTGAGAAAAAAAATGAACCAACCTGTCTCCGATACCACTTGTAGGTCACAAGTCGTCCAGGAACAAGTCTAGAGGGTGGGTGAATAGACTTGTTGAAACTCTTGAACTCTTTTTCCGAAGAGTGAGTTTCTTCAGCTGATAGTCAAACAAATGACTTGGAGTCGTTTGTTCTTGGATAAGTGCGGAAGTCAGCTGATGACGAATATAAATTAATCTTAATGAAACACTTAACAATGTATGCAGCAGTTAGAGTATGATGCAGTAAAACAGTAAATAACACAGGCAGTTATAGTGGTCTCAGAGGTGGGGTAATCCTCTACTAATCCACTTTTCTCCAAACCAGTTGGAGATGAATTCACTATAATTTTCAACCAGTGATAAATATTACAGTGATTCACTACACACTACAACAGCTTCCAACCAGTGGAATTCCGTGCCGTTGTACACACACTTGACTGCCTTGCACCTCTTGATCCTCGATCCTCGGATGCCCTTACAGTCTCTTACTTCAACCAGTGAAGTACCCCATACTCAAGATTTATAGACAAGAGTGTTTGTCTTCTCCAACTTAAGAGCTTCCTTGAATATGAACTTTTTTTTGAATCTGCTCTTTTTCACGATGCTATTTGATTGCTTGAGATTGCTTTGTTTGCTTTGATCGCTAGAGTATATGTTCGCACCGGTAGTTGCTCAGTTTCAAATCTTCAGATATATATAGGTCACGATCTCTGAGCTTCTTCTTTGTAGCCGTTGCAAATCTGAACAAATCCGTCCGTTGGAGGGAGACTTCATTTTTTAATCTTTCTTGAACGTTGCATGGCTGGATTCCCATTATTTAATTTTATCTTCCGACCGTTGTGAGGACTTCTGCATGTGAGCGCCGAATCTTTTGAATATAAAAGGATTAAAGTCTTCACGGTGGGTCAGGATGATTTAAATAAATCATATCTCTTGCGGGAATCACTCCAATTTGTCTCTTCACGTTGCATGTGAGCTTTCCGTAATATTTGACTTTTCAAAGCATGCTGACGTGGACTTGGAGTACTAGGCTGTAGTTGAGTAGGATGATGTGCAGCTTACATCTCTTCAGGTAGGTCCTCTCGGCTGTTCACTGTTTTGTGACTTGTCTGATCAGGTGACTTCCCTGAGGTACCTCGACTGCAGTCTGGTCAAACTTCTCTGATAAAATTTGTTGACCAGGGCTACTCTGACTGGAGTCGGCTGTACTTCTCTGATGGACTAGGCTGTACTTTAGTACTTAGCCGATTTTCAGCCTAACTAACTTTGGCCTATAGAAGACACTCATTTGGTTCTTCTTTACAATTTGCCAATTTTATACTCCAACATATTTTGGCCTATGGAAGATACTCATTTGGTTCTTCCTTACATTTTGCCAATAAACATTTGATTTTAAATTAATGACATCATCAAAATCTAACAAGTATTCCTAACAGAGGAGACGTGGGGACCCGTGGGGTCGGCCCAGTTACTCAGGCGAAATTTCTATTCCTGGAGATGTTGTTTTCTTATCCTGACGGATAGTCCGTGCCCCGACTTGTGCACCCTGAGTTTTGGGGACGAAACTCTTTTTAAGGGGGGAGTATGTAATATCCGGGGGTAATTTTTTTTTCGTGTTACTATTTAGTTGTACGTATTCAATTGGAATTGTACAAGTATTGTTGTTTGGACCGATACAATGTATATTGTATTAGAATATTTCGGGATCGAAATAATTTTACTGGTCGTCAGTTTGGTTTCGTCGTTTGGTTGTTGCTTAGCGAGTTTGGAATTTTGGCTAAGTTTATAGCCATAGCGTACGCTACGGGTGTAGCATTACGTACTCTAGCGTGTTGCGATTACGTACGTTACGCCTGTAAGGTTATGTACGTAATGTGTGGTAGGTGGTAGGAACCTTCCTCGTAGTCAACTTTCGGCTGGTAGGGCCAGGGTATCTTTGGGGTATCATATATATATATATATATATATGTATATTATCACCTCACATGTTATTTCACCTCTCTCACTTTCTCACTTTTCTCTCTCCCTCACGATGTCATCCTCTCTCTTCTCCCTTTCTCTCCAGCCCTCTCGTCCTCTCTCTCTCGCTCTCTCTCTCTCTCTCTCTCTCTCTCTCTCTCTCTCTCGTTCACTCTCTCTTCTCTCCATCTCTCTCGTTTTTTTTCCGACGAGGTAGAGCTTATGGATGGCAGCCGGCTTCTTCATAGTTTCCGGCAACGGACTGGAGTTGACGACTGGAGTAATGGACTGACGTCTCCGGCGACGACCGGAGCTCGACGGCGGCGTGGTGGCTCGTGACTGGAGCAGCGACGACCTGGTCGGAACTTCCGAAGTGGACGGCGTTGCAACTCCGGTCGAGCTGTTCCGGCCTTTTTCTGGCGAGACGGAGCTCAGGCGATGGGCGCTGATAAGTGGTAATTTTACCACATTTTTCTAGGATTTTATACTAGGTTTTTATCTCGTTTCGTGATTAATGTGCTCGTATTTGGCTTATTTATGATTAGTCGAGCCGTATTACGTGTTTGGGTTGGTTTTAGTGTGTTTGCAGGTTTTTAGAGCCAAAAGGACCCAAAACGAGACAAAGGACCGAGAGTCGAGTCAAACGGACGGAAGAAACGGATTTTTGCAAAAGTCAGACCACCTATCGGGCCAGCCTATCGGCCGATAGGTGCGTCCGAAAGGTGTCCAAGCCCTATCAAGTGAAGTCGACCGACGAACCAACTATCGGGCCAGCCTATCGGCCGATAGGTGCGTCCGATAGGCTGCTCCGCGGGATCTCGTGTTTTGACGGATTGTGACTCTTTTGGATAGATTTTGTTTCCTAGATTAGTTCCAATCGGGATTTTAACTCCCATAGGATATATACACCTCCTCCTAGACCTACTTTATGATCTTTGATCAATCTTTCACCATCCTTTATCATTTTTTATCATCTTTAGCACACTTTTACATTTTTTTTGGGCAAGATTAATTCCTTGGAGACGAGCACTTTTTGGAAGGAAGCAAGTATTATTATTTTTCTACTTTTTCGGAGATTGAAGACTCAGAGTTCATCGGGAAGGGTTGTAATCTCTCTTTTCATATTGATAATATGCATTCTCCATCTATTTCTTGTTTAATTTCAATTATGTCTGGCTAAATCCATTGATTGATTCTAGGGTTAGTAATTTTAATTGATGTTCAAATGATGTTCCTTTGATTACCTTTTTACCTTTCATCCTAGGCTTGTGATCAAGATGTGTTAAATCTCATGCTAGATTAAAGGGCCCTTAATCGATGCATGTTAGCTAATTAATTTTGTCCGGAAGGAGTAATTGATTAGTGGAAATACTTGATGCACAATATGATTTGATCTTAAGACCTGAGTGGAGTAAGATTAATCATAGATAAATAAGTTGACGCTTTTTAAGTGATTTAAATTCTTTGAGCCCTGGCGGGGAAAAGGGTTTAAATTAACTATCTTTCTAGGTTGCCTTGATCGGAATTCTAGATCGCTGAGTGATTATTTCTAGAATTGAATTAAAATTTGGGGAAAAGGAATCAAGTGAATGGATTGTGTGAACTCAATTAGATGATACTACCCTAGGATCAATTAGTCTTCAACTTGTGATTTTATCTTGCTAATTTGCTTTATTTGCTTGCTTTAGATAATTCATCTTTTATTTAATTTTTATTTTTCGATTTTTGAAGTTAGATAATTAGAAACAAACCAAATTTTCGGATTCCTAAATATCAGTCAAATTTTGAGTAGAGTTATTTCCTTTATTTTCGACATATCAATTCCCTTGGGTTCGACACCTTGGAAATACTTCGAGGTTTTACAAATTTTAAAATTGATCGGATTTGAAAACCATACTACGCGAAATTCTAGTGATCAATTTTTGGCGCCGTTGCCGGGGAATTGAGAGAAAACTTAAAGGGATAATTCGAAAAAGAAGAGATTGTTACTTTAGGTGTATACTATTATTATTAATCTTCGATCTCGTTTCCTCACATCTTGTTTTCTCTTTCTTGTAGGCGGTGCATGATCACAAGATCCCAAGGAAAGGACTTATTTTCTTTGGATACGGAAATCGAGAAGTCTTTGAGGAGGAAGAAACAAGAAGCGAGAACCGAGACTATTTCTATACCTATCGTTGATACCATGGCCCGCATTGTTGACCCACCACGAGAACTCGCTCGTCCCGAGAAGATCCCTTTGAATGCCCGATTTCGACCTAAGCTGGACGATTATCAAGAAGGAGGTTGGGGGAAGATTGATGCCAACAACTTCGAGCTTAAGCCGTCCCTCATCGCTACAGTGAAGTCTCAAACATACGGAGGAGGAGTTAATGAAGATCCAAACGCTCATCTTGAGTCGTTTTTGGACATATGTGCCACCATCAAGCAAAACGGAGTGCCTCCGGATGTCATTAAGCTCCGCCTATTCCGGTTCTCCTTAGAAGACGATGCGCTAGATTGGTACAAGAGCCTAGATCGGAAGGAAATTGGTACTTGGAGAGAGATGACTCGGTTGTTCTTAGCAGTTCTATCCTCCTCGAAGGTGCAAAAACAAATCAACGATATCTTGCAATTCGAGCAATATGAGGATGAATACTTATACGAGGCATGGATCCGATTTAAGAAGCTACTTCGCAAATGCCCACAAAGATGGAATTGACAAGGAGGAAATCTACATTCGGTTTTATCGGGGTTTGACGAGGAAGGCTAGAAGAGAGTTGGACTATTCCTCGAAAGGGGGATTTCTCGCTAACGATTATGAAGAGGCCAAGAATCTCATCGAGCTAGCGGTCAACAATGATTACGAGGAGGTGACCGATAGGAAGATGACGAGAAGAAAGGTTCCATCCGGTGACGAGGACGCCTACGGTGATTTGAAGGCGAAATTTGAAAGACAACAAAAAGAGATTGAGATGCTAAGAAAGAAGACTTTGGGAGTCAATGCAGTTTTTGAAGAGCTAAACGAGCCTATTGCAATTGAGAAGGATGTAAATTACGTGCAAGGAGGAAACTTCTCGCAAGGGGGAAATAGGGGGAACTATTATCCGAACAATCGAAACCACCCTAATTTCTCCTATGCCAACCCGAACAATGCTCTTTAGCCACCACCGGGATTTAACGTGAAAAATGGGGTTATTCAAGAGCCGATTGCTAAGACACCGATGGAAGAGATGTTGGAACGGTTAGAGGCGAGTCAAAAAGATTTTATTTATAAAGCAGACAAGAGGTTCGGGGCTCTCGAGCATAGTGTGACATCTATTGGAAACTCAGTGATAGCCTTGACAAAGCAGATGTCGATGGTGGAGACCCAAATGGGTCAAATGGCGAACGCCCAAGCCGGAATTCATAAGCCGGGCCATTTTCCGAGCAGTACCGAGACCAACCCGAAGACGCAACAATGCAACGCAATCGAGCTTCGGAGTGGGACAAGGTACAGTAATCATGGGGCTGACGTTGAGAAATTTGGAAACGAGGATGTACTGGAAACGGGAGCCAAGAACGAGAAGGAAGATGAAACGCAGCAGGCCTCTCTGCCAAGACTATCGGCCGATAGGCCCACCCGATACCCAGATAGAATTCCAGAAATTGAGCCCATCGACCCCCCTATCGGTCGAAAGGCTCCTTTAGGTTCGAATATGAAGGATTTTGAGGTAAAAGCTCCATTTCCACAGCGATTGGCCAAGTCGAGATATGATGAAAAGCTTCAACGGTTTATCGACATGTTTCAAAAGGTGAATATCAACATTCCACTTCTAGACGCTTTGAGAGACATGCCGGGGTACGTTAAATTCTTGAAAGATGCTGTGGCAAGCAAGAGGAAGTTGGCGAAGTTTGAAACAATAAATTTGACAGAGGAGTGTAGCGCTATCATTCAAAACAAGCTCCCGCTCAAGCAGAAGGATCCAGGACGTTTTACTTTGACATGCATGATTGGCGACCAAACGTTCAGTAATGTGTTGTGTGATCTCGGGGCAAGCATCAATCTTATGCCTCTATCCATCTTTAAGAGGTTGAAGATTGGGGAGATGAAGCCGACTACCATTTCTCTACTCATGGCGGACCGGTCGATCTCTTATCCGAGGGGAGTTGTGGAGGATGTGTTCGTTAGAGTCCAACACTTAGTCTTCCCGGCCGATTTCGTAGTTCTTGATATGCCCGAGGACGAGAATCAACCATTGATCTTTGGGAGACCGTTTCTAGCGACGGGGAGAGCACTTATCGACGTCCAAGAGGGTGATCTTACCTTCCGGGTTAATGATCAAAATCTGAAAATTTCCATCTATGACGCGATGAAGAAGCCCGAGGATGCGCCCGAGGAATGTTATGAAATTGAGTCTATTATGCCGCCCCCGACCGACTTGTTGGAGCATTGCATTTCACAATCCATTTACTCACATTCCGATGTTGAAGAAATTTACAAGGATTTGCCAAAGTATGTTCGATTGTTGGAGGCGAACGAGTTTCGATCTAATGAGAGGGACGTATGCTATCTTGATATCAACAAACCTGTTCAAGGGGGAGTTGTCGCTGAAGACCCGGAATGAATGAGGTATCGTCTAGCTAAAGACGTTAAACGTAGCACTTGTTGGGAGGTAACCCAACGTATGTATATTAGTTCGTTTTATTCTTTTGTTTTCGATTTTTCGTTTGCGTGATTTTTGTAGTTTCTAGTTTCATAGTAGCTTTGTTAGTTTTGTTAAGTTCTAATCCATGCACGCCGAGTTTTGGATACTTGCAGGTCTTTAATCGCCATATCCAAGCAAAAACGGGACCAATTATGCGAAATAGAAAAAGTTGAAAATTTTTTTTGAGACAGACGAACCTATCGGGCGAGCCTATCGGTCGATAGGCCCGACCGATAGGCTGAGGAAAATTAAAAAAATTAAATGTTACAAGCAGTGGTCGATAGGCAGACCCTATCGACCGATATCCCGCCCGATAGTGAGGTACGTAAGTTTCTGTCTGTCCTATCGACCCAGCCTATCGGCCGATAGGACATACCCGGTCCAGTATCCGCTTCGACCCGGTTGATTAATAACCCCTTTTATACACTTCTCCCACCCGTTTTTCACACACACACACACACCTATCAGACGATAAGAACACAAGGGCGATTTTCGCATCTGTTTTTCCTTCAAAACTCGATCAAGGTACTTAATTTCGACACTTAATCCTCTTGTTTTTCAAATCTATACATGTTTTGAAGCACTTTGACGGATTCTTTTTGGAGTTTTGATGAAATTCGAATTGGGGATCCACTTTTTGGGGGCTTTTGTTAAACTTTGATGTTCTTTGAATTTTATGCCCGATTGTTGATAGAATCTTGATGGAAACATGTTATCTATGCTTGATTGTTCATGGGTACTTCGAATTGGGGGATTAATTGATGAAATTGAACGAATTTTGAAAAAAACCCCAAATTGGAAGAACCCTAATTTCGAATTTGTTGAAATTGGGTAAATTTATTGAATTGAATTGTTAATTGGGATTGATATGAGTTGAATTGTTGATGATGATTCGAATTTTGAATGAATTAGATTTGATTGGAGAGAATTTGTCCTAATATGATCGTAGTGTGTAGTTTTGTTATTGTGGGTTGTGATTTTGATCCTTTGAATATGAAATGGGGGAGTCGAAGTTTGGGGGAGGTTGTGTGATTTGTTGATCATAGTATATGGCTGTCGGGTCTATGATTTTGATGTTTATTGGACATTATAGGGCTCTTAGTTGATATTGTGGGATTATTGCATTATGTCGACACTCGTTGAATGTTTGCATTATGAGTTGCTTATTGGATATTGATTGGATGGTTGTTTTGTAGGAACTTTGAAATGGCTGGTAATCAAAGCACGAAGTCGAAGCCGCGTAAGGCCGGAAAGTCTAAGGCAACCACAAAGAAGGAAAGGGCTCCGACGAAGGTAGTGCCAGCTATTCCGATCCCGGCTGCGCTCGACCCGAAGAAGTTCAAGCTAAGATTGACTGGATCTGAGTCTAAAAGAAGGTGGTCGCACCTTATCGGAATGCCACACAAACATTGCCGATTTTTGCATGAGGAGACGGCTCGGGGTATGGGGATATACGATGATATTATGTTACTAGCAAGACAGTGCGGGTTTGAGCACATTTTTCGGGCAAACTATCTCGCTTACCACGTGCTCACCGTCGAGTTTCTGTCCACGCTTGAGGTTTTTAGGGAGCACGGGACTCCGGCATCTATTCGCTTCAACCTCGACAACACAGAAAGGGAGCTCTCGGCCGACGAAGTTAACGCCATTATCAACGAGGCCGAGGACGGGTCATTCCATCAGGGCGATCATGCCAAAGAAAACATAGAGCTGTGGTCCAAGATGATTTACCCCAGGGAGGAGACGCTTCTCATTTATAATCCGACGTATGCCAAGGCCTCCTCGATCAGGAACCCAGTTCTCCGTTATGTCCACCGTCTGTTCACCTCGACGATTTTGAGCCGTACCGACTCGGGGATGTGCTTGTCCACTGATCTTCACCTTTTACGGTCGGCCTTGAACGATACGCGGAAGCACGCTGGATGTTTTCTGATTGAGCACATGGAGAAACAAGCCCGGCTGACCGGGAAGCAGAGGATTGGGATTGGGGCGTTCGTGACCCCTATCGCGGAGCATCTAGGGGTGCGCATTAGAGGAGAGCCGGTGTCCCGAGACATCTATTTGGATAAACAGACACTGCAGAGGCAAGAGATGCTTGCCTTCACCGAGGGGTTCGACTGGAAATTGCACGGTCGGAACAAAACCGTGTCCCTCTTCCGACTCCCCTCTCCGACCTTGACCTCTGTGATTGGTGACGCGTCCGATGTATATGCGAGGTGGAGTATGAGCTCCGAGGCTCATTTGGCACTTATCTGACCGTTGGATGCGTCTCGTAAGAGGCAACGCCGGGAGGTGACCATTGATGAGCCGTTCTTGGAGGGAGCGGAGGAGGAGCTGGATGATATACCCGAGGGGGGTAGCCGTGACGAGATTCCCACTGGTGGAGGTAGTAGTTTTCAGATGAGAGCTCCGGATTTTGAGGCTTTTGAGTCGAGATTTTTTGAGAGAGAGAGAGAGATGCACGAAGAGAGTATGCAGGCGCAAGACAATTATCATTTGGCGAGTATGCGTTCTTTGACAACCGAGTTTGGTTCTTTGGGAACTCGGGTGGCGAGGTTGAGACTCGAGTGGGTCCGTTGCCACTGGTCAATCGGTTGTACGAGCTCGTGGAGAAATGAGCCGAAGAGGACAGAGTGTGGCGACAAGAGGAGATTGCTTGGAGGGAGCAAGAGAGGAAGAGGCAGAAGATAGGTGGGCCTGGAGGACCACTACAACCGAATGGTACACGAGATGTACCACTTTGCTCCTTTCCCGATTCACATGCCCGCTATGATCCGAGCTCGACAAACCCGCCATTTCCGCCACGGTGACTGGGTACTCCGTTAACAAAGCCACTCCTTTCTCTTTTCAAACTTATTCCTCATTTGGGATGCGAAATAAGTTTGGGGGGGGGGGAGAAGTGCGGCTTTGTTAATTTCGGCACGTGTGAGTACCTTGTATGCCTTGTATCACTATTTGCTTGTGTTGGTGCCCGTTGTTTTTATTTGTGCTTCTCGTATTGGTGTTGCGTGGATTTGGTTTTTGTTGCTTAGTTTTTAGATTTTTATGCTTCATTTTCGTTTGGTGTGTTTGCTAGTTTCTATTTTTTAGGTCGTAGTAGTTTTTTTTTTTTTTTTTTTTTTTTTTTAGATTTCATGTTTGCTTTTATTTGCTTTTCGTTGTTTGCTTTGATGCCTTGCTTGTCTTAGTTTTTCTTTATTCGTGAATTTTTCGTGCTTCTATTTGTGTGTTACTGATGTTACGACACTGTTTTTCTCTCTGAAGAAACGGTCGAGTTTTAGTCGAGTTGTAGTCGGCTTATTTCGTTTTGCATAGTATTCATTTAGGTCCAAAATTTTTCGTGATTGTAGAGGTCTTGCGTATAAGAGACGATACATACTTGTTTTAAAATCACCGTCAATACGTTTGGTTACATCTTCGGATAGTGAGTCGACTGCTTTAGTCGTGTTGGCACTTAGATTGAGTTTAGAGTCGGCCGCTTTTCCCAAAAGTCGAGATAATGTTGTTCTATGAAGGGAAGTCTAGTAACCGGGCATTCGCGTGACCCGTTGTTTACCCTCGCGTAAAACGACGACTACGATTAGACTAGTGATTTAAATATTTCACATGTGCCAATGATAGGGAGCCTAGTAACCGGGGGTATTCGCGTGACCATTGTTTACTCTCGCGCAAAACGGCGACCTTGATTCGGACATGCGGAAATTATATATTCGAGTTGTTTCTCCGCCGTAGACGGAACTTAGTAACTAGAAGCATCCATGTGCCCCATGAGTGTCTTTTACGTCAAACGGTTTCCTAATACATGAGAATGGAAGTTCCACCCTAGGATTACCCCGATGAAACATCCCGAGATCCTAACCTAGTGGTCAACTCGAATCAAATTCTTGAACATATATATAAGGGAATACTGTCCGAGGTTTATTTGTTATGAAACTCGTGAAAATTGTGCCACTAGACTGTGTAACGGGACGAACTAGCTTGTTTATTTTAGCCTTTCATATTGACGGTCTATTTGACTCACGTTTTGTTAATCTTTGAGCTGGATTTTCTTCATGAACGAGTGATTAGGACTGAACTTGATTACTTTGGAATCATTATTCGAAAGTAAATTTCGCTTTTACGACACTCGGATTATTTAGAGAGAATTACAGGATAGTATTGATTAGGTTGAACACTATGAGTTGCACGATGATTCACGACATTCTTTTTCTTTTCCTTTTGTTGTTGTTCACAACGAACAATGCTCAAGTTTGGGGGGGTTTGATAAGTGGTAATTTTACCACATTTTTCTAGGATTTTATACTAGGTTTTTATCTCGTTTCGTGATTAATGTGCTCGTATTTGGCTTATTTATGATTAGTCGAGACGTATTACGCGTTTGGGTTGGTTTTAGTGTGTTTGCAGGTTTTTAGAGCCAAAAGGACCCAAAACGAGACAAAGGACCGAGAGTCGAGTCAAACGGACGGAAGAAATGGATTTTTGCAAAAGTCAGACCACCTATCGGGCCAGCCTATCGGCCGATAGGTGCGTCCGAAAGGTGTCCAAGCCCTATCAAGTGAAGTCGACCGACGAACCAACTATCGGGCCAGCCTATCGGCCGATAGGTGCGTCCGATAGGCTGCTCCGCGGGATCTCGTGTTTTGACGGATTGTGACTCTTTTGGATAGATTTTGTTTCCTAGATAGTTCCAATCGGGATTTTAACTCCCATAGGATATATACACCTCCTCCTAGACCTAGTTTATGATCTTTGATCAATCTTTCACCATCCTTTATCATTTTTTATCATCTTTAGCACACTTTTACATTTTCTTTGGGCAAGATTAATTCCTTGGAGACGAGAACTTTTTGGAAGGAAGCAAGTATTATTATTTTTCTACTTTTTCGGAGATTGGAGACTCAGAGTTCATCCGGAAGGGTTGTAATCTCTCTTTTCATATTAATAATATGCATTCTCCATCTATTTCTTGTTTAATTTCAATTATGTCTGGCTAAATCCATTGATTGATTCTAGGGTTAGTAATTTTAATTGATGTTCACATGATGTTCCTTTGATTACCTTTTTACCTTTCATCCCAGGCTTGTGATCAAGATGTGTTAAATCTCATGCTAGATTAAAGGGCCCTTAATCGATGCATGTTAGCTAATTAATTTTGTCCGGAAGGAGTAATTGATTAGTGGAAATACTTGATGCACAATATGATTTGATCTTAAGACCTGAGTGGAGTAAGATTAATCATAGATAAATAAGTTGACGCTTTTTAAGTGATTTAAATTTTTGAGCTCAAGGGAAAAGGGTTTAAATTAACTATCTTTCTAGGTTGCCTTGATCGGAATTCTAGATCGGCTGAGTGATTATTTCTAGGATTGAATTAAAATTTGGGGAAAAGGAATCAAGTGAATGGATTGTGTGAACTCAATTAGATGATACTACCCTAGGATCAATTAGTCTTCAACTTGTGATTTTATCTTGCTAATTTGCTTTATTTGCTTGCTTTAGATAATTCATCTTTTATTTAATTTTTATTTTTCGATTTTTGAAGTTAGATAATTAGAAACAAACCAAATTTTCGGATTCCTAAATATCAGTCAAATTTTGAGTAGAGTTATTTCCTTTATTTTCGACATATCAATTCCCTTGGGTTCGACACCTTGGAAATACTTCGAGGTTTTACAAATTTTAAAATTGATCGGATTTGAAAACCATACTACGCGAAATTCTAGCGATCAAGCGCTCTTCATGGTCTCCGGCCATGGACGCGGCTCCATAGATTCCAGCGACCGGAGATGGTTTCTGACCGGAACGGACGGCGGAATCGGAGGCGAGGCAAGATTTCCGGCGAGGAGTTGCAGGCGAAGATGGATTGGGTGAAAACCGGCCATGGACGGAAATGGGCTGGAGTTAGACGAGGTCCGGCGGGTCAGTTTTTCCGGCGGCCGAGTTCCAGTAGGAGTTGATTTTCTGACCGGATTCCGGCGAGGGTTGCCCGGCCGATCGACTTCTTCTGGTAAGTTGTGTGTGTTTGTACAGGTATATATATATATTGTGTGTGTAGTGTACGTTATATATATATTGTGTGCAAGTGTGTGTTATATAAATATATAATGTGTACAGTGTGTGGGTGTGTTGGGTATATATATATATATAGTGTATAGTGTATGTTTGGTGTGTATATATATATATATATATATATATATATATATATATATATAATGTGTACTGTGTGTGTGTCTTATATATATATATATATATATATATATATATATATATATATTTGTGTGTGTGTGTGTGTGTGCGCGCGCGCGCGCATGCGTGTACATAATTAGAATATGTGTGTGCTGTACGTATATTATATATATATATATATGTGTATACGGGTAAATACGAGTATAGTATGTGTTCGTGTTGGAATCGGAGTTATCTATTATGTTGTTTTCGGTCGATATCGTGTTATCGAATGGATTGTATTTCATTGAAGGTTGTTCGAGTGCTTGTGATTGTCGGAGGACGCCTTTGATCGATTCATGGTAGGACATTGATCGTGGAAGTACTTTCTTGCCTTCGGTTTGAGGCAAGTTTTATACTTGTACTAGTCAATGAGATTAATGTTATCATATATGTGTATGAATGTGTATATCATTTCGAGACTTGGTCTCTTTATGATTTGTTGACATCAAGGGATTGTTTGATACGATACCCTTCGGCAAATTATGCCAAATATTATTGTTGTTCGCCAATGGCCAGTTTAAGGCATTGCGATACTTGTTGGTAATATATTTGTCGATAGTCGGTTCGCGGCATCGACGTATCAATTGTTATTGTTGATTGATATTCCATCAAGATATTGTTGCTAATCGTCGTCATTGATATCAGTGTTTTTTCTATTGATGTCGTATTGGCCGATTGAAGGCATTGACGTATTCGATTATCATCTTCGTTATCGGTAACCGATTAAAGGTGCCGAGACATCCGTTGTTAAATTATTATCGATTGACCGCTCTAAAGGTAATCGATATATTGAATTGGGATTATCAAAGATAATTCCCATCCGTTGTATAATTGTTATCGATTGACCGTCCTGAAGGTAATCGAAGTATTGAATTGGGAATGTCGAGGATAGTTCCCATCCGTTGAATTATTTTTGTCGTGTTGGCCGACTCAAGGCAGCACACTATTATTCTTATGAACTCGGTAATTTTGTGATCGTTGAGGGTTGAGGATTTCCCGGGCTGTTGTGTTGTGATCGTTGCCCGTGTTAATCGGTCCTTAGGGATTTTGATCCTAGGATGGTTGTTTTGAATATTGTTGGTCGTGTCGATCTTTCATTATTCGTGTGTCATCGTTCACTTGGTGAGTCGTATGATCCGTATTGGATGTGTTATCCTTTGATTTTCATTGTCATGTTGCTTCGTGACATATCCGGAATTATATCTGCGTTCCGATTGGTTATTGTGTAGGATTTTTAGCTAGGCACATATATAGTCATGCATGGATATTTCCGTATTGGACTGTGCACATGAGACGTAGTTTGTGAGGCTAATTAGGTGCATTGTCCCACATATATTTCTGGATTCCGTATACGGGATGGACATGTGCACTGACACATCTCCGGATCGGGCGTACTGTGATGTCCATCTTTGAGCCGTACAATTTTTGGTCGTTCATAGTCCATTTAAATGTTTGGATGTGTTCGACGTTTTGTGATTAAGCGTTCATACGACTGAGAGGTATGTTCGACAGTCCGGTTTGTTTCTTTGAGATCTGTATTGTGATGATTTACAGCTTCGGCCGTTTCGTGCCATCGTGATATTTTGGCGCTTTCGGGTCGCTCGCTTTCAGGCCATCGTGATATTTTGGCAGCTTAGGCTGAGGGCTTTCAGGCCATTGTTATGTATCGGTATTTCCGTTGGAGCCTTCGGGCATTGTGATTCGTATTTATTTCAGCGTTGGTTTGGTTTACCTTTGGGTAATGTATTATTGTGTTCTATATTGATGATTCGCCGTTGGGCACTTATGTTCTAACCTATTGAGCAGGTATTGATCGTATGTCGTGGGCATAGTGTTCCACAAATGCTCGGTTTTTACCTTAGTTTGTGAGCATCTCGTATTGCCATTGTTGTACTGTTTATTCTGCTTTTGGATGCATATCATGTTGTGCATGTATTTGATATTCATTATCTGGATGACTGACCCCATGGGGGCGGAACATCTTTTCATGTTTTAGGTGCTTGCGAGGAGAGAGTTGAGACACAGGGGCATGACGATGGCGACGAGGCATTCGAGCAATACTAGTTCGAGATGTTTTGATGTTCATGTTGGTCAGACAGTTTGGAGTACTCCAGTTTTGTTCGGTCGTTGTCGTTTTGTATTATCCGAGCAAGGCTCGTGGTGTGGTTGTATTTTATTTTGGCCATGTAGACCAATCCTTGTCGTTGAAATTCTATATCGGAATAGTATGTCGGACATCATAGTAGGGTCTGTGATTTCCTATTTTGGTCAGTTTGTTGTATTTTAGTCGTGTTCGCCTGGTGGATCACCTGGTGTGGGGTCCACAGCACTGTAATAACCCAATGGGATTTGGGGGTGTTACAGAAGATGGTATCAGAGCATTGGGTTGTGAGATACCCTGATATGTGAGTTATGTGGCTCTACCGACGCGGTAGTAGTGGGGCTGTCAGGTTATGACAACCTGGGCAGTCGGGTTTTGTGAGTCATGATAGTTGGACAACTGTATGAGTCATTTTTTTTCATCGAGTCGTCGTCAGTGAAGACTAGTATCGTAAGACCTCGAAGCTTTGTATGACCTGTGTAAGGACTCTATTCTCTTCTATGTGTATACATTCATTATGTCATTGATTATACATGTTTTATTGACACTTGTATGTGACAATCAGGTGCGATTGATTTATGATTATTTGCTTTGGAGCGTGTGGGCTCTGTATCGGCTATGATTAGCGCGATCGATGTGATCGTTTATCTATTGAGTATGTATACTCGTGTTTGGCGTTGACCTAGCATTCTGGCCGTTGAGGCGTATTTGAGCTGTGGTCATGATTGAACGTTATTCTTTCAGTCTGGAAAGAGGACGTGACAGAGGGGGTAGAGGCCGCAGAGTGGGCCGAAACCCGAAACCTCGTACCAATACTTTGGTGGCTGACGAATCATTTTCTGAGTCGTGCTCGAGAACCCACCGATCGTGATTGTGTTTGGATCGAGTTCAAGACTCTCATGTTAGAGAGGTATTATCCGGATCCACTTCGTGAAGCCAAGTTGTCGGAGGTTTTGAACCCCGAATCCATCGAGGACGAGGGTGTTATTGTTATTGTTGAAAAGTTTCAAGGACTTTTTCAGTTTACTTCATCTGTTATTCGTACTGAGGCGGATAAGATCAAGTATTTTAGCAAGAGGTTGAACCCGTAGTTGAGGATGCAGTTGTTCAATCACAATTGTAGTTCACTTGGCGAATTCATCGAGAAGGCTCTTGGAGCAGAGCTTTCGATCAAGGAGCTTACTCAGAAGGATCCTTCAGTTTATTCTGGTGAGAGGACTAGGATGCTGATTCGTTGAGAGGGACATCGAGCTCCGACACCCAAGAGGTCATCTTCTAGTCGGCTTCGTGCTGGGAAAGCATCTTCTTCTCACGCGACGAGTTCGAATGTTGTTTGTTTTAACTGTGATTCAGCAGGGCATGTGAGTACTCGATGTATAGTGCCAACTATTATTTATTTTCTGTGTGGGAGGCAGGGACACCTTCCGAAATACTGCAGGAGTTCTAGTGCCAGTAGATCTCGGGAGAGCTCACGGGCCTCGAGAGATTTTGTTGCTTCAGTCCGTACTTCATCCAAGGGGTCATATCGGGCTTCGGGAGCCAGAGGTATGGACAACCGAGGAGGGGCGGCGAGTTTAGATTTGGGTCTTCTTCGAGTCGATGAGATCGAGGAGCCTAATGATCTGGAGGAGGTTGATTTCGGGTACATTTGAGATGTAGCCTTGATTTGTATTTTCCTTGTCTTTCGGATTGATGTTTGACTCGGTCTGTATTTTAGTATTGTGGTTGCGAACCATTTATGGTTGATCTATCTTGTAATGATTGTATCTGAGAATCTTGACACTTGAGTCATTTGATGTGATTTTCTTTCCTTTTGGTCCTGTACCCGAGATTTTTGTGATGATCTGGGTAATTGTTCATTGTGATTCAAGACGTCAAGTCGTGAGGACTTTGGCGTGCGGTTGATATGGTCCCTAGGACTATTTGTGCGTTGTTATTTTCTTTTGTGGTGGGAGTCAGTGATTGCATGGGCGTCCGATGCTGACGAGAACGGGGAAGTGTACACCGATGGTTGTAGGCGTGTACAATGAGCGACTCCCTCGGGACGTTTACGCCGGTGTTACTAGTCATGCGGTTGGTACGACTTCCTGGCTGGTCTCTAGTAGGAGAGTCATGATTCGGCTAATCTCGCACTTGGTTGAGTGTCTTTATCACTTGATTTTTTTGCCTTGTTCAGGCAGAGGAGACGTGGGGACCCGTGGGGTCGACCCAGTTACTCAGGGGAAATTGCTCGTATTGAGGAGTATTTCTCGAGATGTTGTTTTCTTATCCTGACGGATAGTCCGTGCCCCGACTTGTGCACCCTGAGTTTCGGGGACGAAACTCTTTTTAAGGGGGGGAGTATGTAATATCCGGGGGTAATTTTTTTTTCGTGTTACTATTTAGTTGTACGTATTCAATTGGAATTGTACAAATGTTGTTGTTTGGACCGATACAATGTATATTGTATTAGAATATTTCAGGATCGAAATAATTTTACTGGTAGTCAGTTTGGTTTCGTCGTTTGGTTGTTGCTTGGATAGTTTGGAATTGGCTAAGTTTATAGCCATAGCGAACGCTACGAGTGTAGAATTACGTACGCTAGCGTGTTGCGATTACGTACATTACGCCTGTAAGGTTACGTACGTAATGTGTGGTAGGTGGTAGGAACCTTCCTCGTAGTCAACTTTCGGCTGGTAGGGCCACGGTATCTTTGGGGTATCATACCTCACATGTTATTTCATCTCTCTCACTTTCTCACTTTTCTCTCTCCCTCACGATGTCATCCTCTCTCTTCTCCCTTTCTCTCGAGCCCTCTCGTCCTCTCTCTCTCTCTCTCTCGTTCTCTCTCTCTTCTCTCCATCTCTCTCGTTTTTTTTCCGACGAGGTAGAGCTTATGGATGGCAGCCGGCTTCTTCATAGTTTCCAGCAACGGACTAGAGTAGACGACCGGAGTAATGGACTGGAGCTCGACGGCGGCATGCTGGCTCGTGACTGGAGCAGCGACGGCCTGGTTGGAACTTCCGAAGCGGACAGCGTTGCAACTCCGGTCGAGCTGTTCCGGCCTTTTTCTGGCAAGACGGAGCTCAGGCGATGGGCGCTCTTCACAGTCTCCGGCCATGGACGCGGCTCCATAGATTCCAGCGACCGGAGATGGTTTATGACCGGAACGGACGGCGGAATCGGAGGCGCGGCAAGATTTCCGGCGAGGAGTTGCAGGCGGAGATGGAGTTGGGTGAAAACCGGCCATGGACGGAAACGGGCTGGAGTTAGACGAGGTCCGGCATGTCAGTTTTTCCGGCAGCCGAGTTCCAGTAGGAGTTGATTTTCTGATCGGATTCCGGCGAGGGTTGCCCGGCCGATCGGCTTCTTCTGGTAAGTTGTGTGTGTTTGTGCAGGTGTATATATATATATATATTGTGTGCAGTGTACGTTATATATATATATATATATATATATATATATATATATGTGTGTGTGTGCATGCGTGTACATAATTAGAATATGTGTGTGTGCTGTACGTATATTATATATATTATATATATATATATATGTGTGTGTGTGTGTGTGTATACGGATAAATACGAGTATAATATGTGTTCGTGTTGGAATCGGAGTTATCTATGATGTTATTTTCGGTCGATATCATGTTATCGAATGGATTGTATTTCATTCAAGGTTGTTCGAGTGCTTGTGATTGTCGGAGGACGCCGTTGATCGATTCGTGGTAGGATATTGATCGTGGAAGGACTTTCTTGCCTTCGGTTTGAGGCATGTTTTATACTTGTACTAGTCAATGAGATTAATGTTATCATATATGTGTATGAATGTGTGTATCATTTCGAGACTTCGTCTCTTTATGATTTGTTGACATCAAGGGATTGTTTGATACGATACCTTTCGACAAATTATGCCAAATATTATTGTTGTTCGTAAATGGCCAGTTTAAGGCATTGCGATACTTGTTGGTAATATATTTGTCGATAGCCGGTTCGCGGCATCGACGTATCAATTGTTATTGTTGATTGATATTCCATCAAGATATTCTTGTGAATCATCGTCATTGATATCAGTGTTTTTTCTATTAATGTCGTATTGGCCGATTGAAGGCATTGACGTATTCGATCATCATCTTCATTATCGGTAACCGATTAAAGGTGCCGAGACATCCGTTGTATAATTATTATCGATTGACCGCTCTAAAGGTAATCGATATATTGAATTGGGATTATCAAAGATAATTCCCATCCGTTGTATAATTATTATCGATTGACCGTCCTGAAGGTAATTGAAGTATTGAATTGGGACTGTCGAGGATAGTTCCCATCCGTTGAATTATTACTGTCGTGTTGGCCGACTCAAGGCAACACACTATTATTCTTGTGAACTCGGTAATTTTGTGATCGTTGAGGGTTGAGGATTTCCCAGACTATTGTGTTGTGATTGTTGCTCGTGTTAATCGGTCCTTAGGGATTTTGATCCCAGGATGGTTGTTTTGAATATTGTTGGTCGTGTCGATCTTTCATTATTCGTGTGTCATCGTTCACTTGGTGAGTCGTATGATCCGTATTGGATGTGTTATCCTTTGATTTTCGTTGTCATGTTGCATCGTGACATATCCGGAATCATATCTGCGTTCCGATTGGTTATTGTGTAGGATTTTTAGTGAGGCACATATATAGTCATGCATGGATATTTCCGTATTGGACTGTGCACACGAGACGTAGTTTGTGAGGCTAATTAGGTACATTGTCCCACGTATATTTCTAGATTCCGTATACGGGGTGGACATGTGCACTGACACATCTCCGGATCGGGCGTACTGTGATGTCCATCTTTGAGCCGTACAATTTTTGGTCGTTCATAGTCCATTTAAATGTTTGGATGTGTTCGACGTTTTGTGATTAAGCGTTCATATGCCTGAGAGGTATGTTCGACAATCGGGTTTGTTTCTTTGAGATCTGTATTGTGATGATTTACAGCTTCAGGCTGTTCGGCTTTCAGGCCATCGTGATATTTTGGCAGCTTCGGGCTGTTCGGCTTTCAGGCCATCGTGATATTTTGGCAGCTTAGGCTGAGGGCTTTCAGGCCATTGTGATGTATCGGTATTTCCGTTGGAGCCTTCGGGCATTGTGATTCGTATTTATTTCAGCGTTGGTTTGGTTTACCTTTGGTTGAAGTATTGTTGTGTTCTATATTGATGATTCGCCGTTGGGCACTTATGTTCTAACCTATTGAGCAGGTATTGATCGTATGTCGTGGGCATAGTGTTCCACAAATGCTCGGTTTTTACCTTGGTTTGTGAGCATCTCGTATTGCCATTGTTGTACCGTTTATTCTGCTTTTGGATGCATATCATGTTGTGAATGTATTTGATATTCATTATCTATATGACTGACCCCGTGGGGGCGGAACATGTTTTCATGTTTTAGGTGCTTGCGAGGAGAGAGTTGAGACGCAGGGGCATGACGATGGCGATGAGACATTCGAGCGATACTAGTCCGAGATGTTTTGGTGTTCATATTGGTCAGACAGTTTGGAGTACTCCAGTTTTGTTCGGTCATTTTCATTTTGTATTATCTGAGCAAGGCTCGTGGATGTTGTTGTATTTTATTTTGGCCATGTAGGCCCATCCTTGTCGTTGAAATTCCATATCGGAATAGTATGTCGGACATCATAGTAGGGTCTGTGATTTCCTATTTTGGTCAGTTTGTTGTATTTTAGTCGTGTTCGCCTGGTGGATCACCTGGTGTGGGGTCCACGACACTGTAATAACCCAATGGGATTTGGGGGTGTTACAGAAGATGGTATCAGAGCATTGGGTTGTGAGATATGTAACACCCCAAACTAGGCGGATATTACAGTGTCGTGAATCCCCGACTAGGACCCACCAGGCGAATGGAAATGATGAATTAAATAATATAATTGTAGTACTGAACTACATTATATTATCAAATACTCCGATGAGGAGTTTAAGTACAACACACCATGACAATACCGAATACTAGTATATTTTATATGAAGATAAAATACACAACACTGAATGAAACAGAGTATCCAAATGAAAGTCTGCAACGGAAAATAAAGGACAATAACATGAATAACTGAAAGATCGGGGGCCCCTACTAGTATCACTGGGACTCCTCGCCGTCAACATGCTATTCCCGTGCTTTTGCCTTGCCAAGACCTGAAAAACAAAATCCCCAGCCGGGGTCAGTTACACAGAACAACAATCCTCAAGAGTTGAATAAACACAATTATATATATATATATGTGGTATAAATCACAAGTTCGATCAAAATGAAACGGTTAGATTATAACTAATCTTGTTGAAAACATACGCAATCAAATATGCTGTATGAATCAACTAACAGTACGGCTCAAAGGGTGGCGCCACACTACGCCCGGGATGGAAATGTGTCCGTGCACAAGCCACCAATGAGTATCGATCGAATACACGCGTGGTCTTGTACCTAATCAGACTCACGAAGCAATCGACTCGTGTGCACAGTCCAATGTGAGGCCAACAACCAACACACGACATAAATGTGCCCGACATAAAAATCCTACACATACCAACCGGCACGCCAGTATGACCCGGAATGCCACGTTATAACAAAAGTGACATCGGAAACGAATAATGACTCACCGAGATGAAATGATAGTGAAACGAATGATAGTTCAATGAAATGATTGGAACCGTCGTTCCTTGTGACTGAAGTGATTAATTGACAATGACAAGTTTTGATACGGTTAACACAATGATGAATGAGTTATGATTATGAATGAACAACAACAAAAGGAAATGAATATCCTTTTAACTGAGTAAGAATCAACTTACACCACACCGGTGACAATTATCCTTCCACGAACAATGTCCTAATAGAGATATCTGTCGCTCGAACAACCTTGAATAACACAATAACCAACAATCCGTTCAACATACGTAACAAACATGAATATAACGAACTCAACACGTCGATACGACTAAACCAAGTCCATTGAGGCATAAAATCAAACACGTTGCGGCCAAACTCCGATTGTTTACAATTAAACCTCAATATACCAATATCGAATCCCCCAAGAAGAGTTTCAAACCAACAAAACATCTTCAATACGATTAATAATCCAAAACGAATATCCAAAAACGTGATTACAACGACAATTAATCGAAAATCCCCAATTCCAACTCGATATTCAAAGTGTTCTTGAATAATCCCTCAATAATCCAATGAATCTTTATACAAACTCATAATCATATACATATCCCTTCATATAACATGATTATAACGTCCAAAACATCATATCTCAACACAAAATCGAAATCCAAGATGTTGAAGAAATTACCTCTTGAAGATCCAACCACTTCGATCCGATGAACACGAGTTAAATCGAGTATCCGAGCTTCCCAAATGAATGAGGATGATGAAAATCTAACACTCAAGTGATTGAGGATGGAAAAATCCCTCCCTCAAGTCTCTCTCTCGGAACAAAAAGAAGAAGAGGATGAAAATGATGAAAAAATCTCGGCCAGCCCTATATAAACTGCCGGAAGTTACGGCCATAACTCGGCCCTCATACGGCCGTAACATCCCAGGTTAACGGCCTTACGGACGTAACCGGCCAACTCGTACGGCCGTAACTCGGCTTCGTCCAAAATCCTGCCGACAGACTTACGGCCGTAACCGCTCCTGAGTTACGGGCGTAACTCGCCTTCGTCAAAAACATCCGCCGGCATCCTTACGGCCGTACCAGCACGCCTTACGGGCGTAACTCGTATGATACGTCCATATCCGGCCAAACTTACGGGCGTAAGCCCCCTTCGTCGAAAATGACCAGGCACCCTGCCTGCAGCGTACGGCCGTATCCGGACAAGCCTTACGGCCGTATCTCCCTCGCCTTACGGCCGTATGCCGAAACCCTTACGGCCGTAACTCGCCTTCGGCCAAAAATGTCTGGGCACCCTGCTCGACACGTACGGTCGTATCCGGCCAAGCCTTACGGCCGTACTGCCCAACTTACGGCCATATGCCGAAATCCTTACGGCCTTAAGTCCCTCTCGTCCGAAATGGCCTCCAAACAACGAACGTCTATTACGGCCGTATCCAACACTTCTTACGGCCGTAACTCGTTGCTGGACAAGATGAAATTCCGACAACTCCGATTTCTCGCTATGATCGATGAATGATTCGACATACCAAATGTTTGCGAACGCGAACAAGTCCAACACATGCCAAAAATGATACTTCCAGCACAAGACTACCAATCACGATGATAATGATAATACTCCCGTTCCGACACTCAAACGGAGATGAAATGATGATCGGTAACTGATACACGGTTACAACATGCCAAAAGAACGCAAATGAATGAATCATGACTAATGAATGATTATTAATGAGTGAAAATTACTGAGTGATAATTACTGACTGATAGTTACTGAATGATAATGAATGAATAACAACCGGGTATTACCTACTCCCCCCCTTAAAAGGATTTTCGTCCCCGAAACTAAGGGTCAAACAACTCGGGATAACTCTCCCGCATACTCTCCTCGGTTCCCAAGTAGCCTCTTCGACTTCGTGTCTAGACCACTGAAACTTAACCAAAGGAATCGCCTTATTCCTCAACTGTTTGATTTGCCGCTTTAACACTCGTATGGGACGCTCCTCATACGAATGATCATCTGCGATCTCGATTTCGACAAACTGAAGTATATGACTCGGGTCAGCAACATACTTCCGCAACTGCGAGACGTGCAAGACATTATGAATTTGGCTCAACGCCGGAAGTAAAGCCAATCGACAACGACGACCGTACCAGGCCTCGTAAGGTGCTACCTTTATCGCAGCATGCCAACTATAACTGTACGTGAACTCAAACAACAGTAATTGGGCTTCCCAATCGTCTACTAATTGAGGACGCATGCCCTCAACATGTCCTCCAATGTCTGAAAAGTCCTCTCTGATTGTCCGTCGGACTGACGATGAAAAACGGTAATGAGATTAAGCTGAGTTCCCAAAGCACGATGAAATGATTTCCAAAATGAGACACGAATCGCTCGTCACGATCAGAAACGATACTCTTAGGAGTACCGTGCAATCTCACTATCTCTTTGATGAACAGCTGGGCAAGTCTCTCGGGACCCCACGTATCCTTAATCTCGAGGAAATGAGCTGACTTAGTTAAGCGGTCCACGATCACCCAGATCGTATTCATGCCCCGACGACTCGTCGGCACTCTCGTGATGAAATCCATAGAAATGTCTTCCCACTTCCATTCTGGAATAGGGAGCGGTTTCAGCATACCCGCCAGTCGCTGATGCCAGACCTCGATCTCGGGTCTAAGGAATTCCTGCTGGAGCTCCTTCTGAACTGATAAACGAGCAAGCATCTGCTCCTGAACGGACTTATGACTCCAGGCGTCGGCGACAATGTTCGCCTTTCCTGGGAGGTAAAGGATCTCGATATCATAATCTTTGATTAGTTCCAACCACCGTCTTTGTCGCATATTTAACTCCTTCTGAGTAAATATATACTTCAACTCTTGTGATCAGTGAAGATCTGACAGGTGACGCCATAAAGGTAACGACGCCAAATTTTCAACGCGAAAACCACGGCTGCTAGCTCCAGGTCGTGGGTCGGATAATTAATCAGCTAATCCGAGGAAACCTCGGATTTCCTTAACATCTTTCGGAGGTTTCCAATCTCGAATAGCCTCCATCTTTGTCTGATGAAATTACATGCCTAAGAAAAGTCACTTCGGACATCTAGAACTCACATTAAGAAAACTTTCCATAAAGTTGCTCGCGTCTCAACACGTCGAGAACCTGATGAAGATGTACCTCGTGTTCCTCTCGATCACGAGAATAAATCAAAATGTCATCGATGAAGACAACAACAAACTGATCAAAAATAAAGTCGATGAAAACCCGATTCATTAACTCCATGAATACCGCAGGTGCATTAGTTAGCCCGAACGGCATAACTACGAACTCATAATGACCATAGCGTGTACGAAATGTCGTCCTTGCGATACCCGACTCTTGAATTCGCAGCTGATGATATCCAGATCTTCAGTCGACCTAGGAAAATATTGAAGCTCCCTGAAGTTGATCTAAGAGATCATCAATACGGGGTAGAGGATACTAATCTTGATCATCACCCTGTTCAACTCCTGATAATTAATACACACACGAGACGAGCCATCCTACTCCTTGTCAGATCACACTGGTGCTCCTCACGGGGATGCACTCGGTCGGATATAACCTTTCTCGAACTATTCCTCAAGTTGAATCTTCAACTCCTGCATTCTGGTCGGGGCCATCCGATACGGTGTCTTCGATAACGGGGACGTACCAGCTCCAACTCACTCCTGAATTCCACTACTCTATGTGAAGGCAACCAGATAACTCGTCTGGAAATACATCGCCAATCGATGACAATGATACCACGAATGATTGAACATTTCAATTGCCCTAGAATGGTCAATCGATAAAAAGTGATACAATGAATGATTGAACATCTCGATTGCCTTATAAAGGCCAATCGATGAAAATGATACAATGAATGATTGAATGACTCGATTGTCTTAGAAAGGCCAATCGATGGAAATGATACAATGAATGATTGAATAACTCGATTGCCTTAGAAAGGCCAATCGATGAAAATGATACAATGAATGATTGAATAGCTCGATTGCCTTAGAAAGGCCAATCGATGAAAATGATACAATGAATGATTGAATAGCTCGATTGCCTTAGAAAGGCCAATCGATGAAAACGATGCAATGAATGATTGAATAACTCGATTGCCTTAGAAAGGCCAATCGATGAAAATGATGCAATGAATGATTGAATAACTCGATTGCCTTAGAAAGGCCAATCGATGAAAATGATGCAATGAATGATTGAATAACTCGATTGCCTTAGAAAGGCCAATCGATGAAAATGATACAATGAATGATTGAACAATTCGATTGCGGAATTTCTCTACTTCCGTCATAATAATAATTCTTCTGGAACAACGGGGATTACTTCCCTGAAGTACACATTCGACAACCAACGACGGAAAGATAGCGACCAAACGCTAACAACCACTGAGGATAGTATCAAGACGATCAAACCAACTAATACCGAAAATTACATCGTCCTAAGATAAATTCACCACGATTAGGTCCATCAACCAATCGCGGTCATTAAGCTTAATTCGGTATGATTTCCGAAAAATCTTCCATCGTCAGGTATACCGATGGTATGAGGTCCACAAGCAATAGGACTATCCCAAAATAAGTCTATTCAAACATGATTCGAAAATGAATGAATGCGGTGCGCCAGTATCCAAAAAGGTACACACAGGTTGAAATAAAATTACGAGTATACCTGAGGTCATTCGGGCCACCGGGTCATCGATCCTCCTCATCACATGAATCTGGGACTTTCCGGCCCCCGAACCGGACGCTCCCGTCTGATAAATATGAGCCCCAACTCTATTTGCTTTCATTGTCTTAAACGACGTTGACAAAGCAGTCTGATTCTGAATCGCTGCTTGCTTCGGGGCCTGAGATGCCGCCGGAGCCGACTTGGAGTCCTTTCGGCAAAAACGGGCCTTATGCCCAAAATTCCCACAATTATAGCATGTGATAGACGGTTTCAGACACTCAGTGCTGTAATGACCCGGCGTTCCACAATTGAAACAGGTGATGGCTGAACTGGCCGCTCGGGAATGAGATCCCGTACGATTATGCGCCGTAGGAGGTCGCTCAGAAACAATAGGACTCACACGAGGCTTCTTGAAGGTTGACTGACCGCCTTCGGATTGATTACGCTTCGCTGATTTCTTGCTGACAGATGGAGGTTGTTGTTCAGCACTTTCCTTAGCAGCTGGCTCATACGGGAGAGTTCTCTCGATTAATCCGGCCAGAGTGGCGCAATGATGATTGAGCAATTGCACATGGGTCATCATGGCCTGCATAAAAGTGAATGGATCAACCCAAAGATCTTCTGATCGAGCCGAGTCCTGGGCACAATTTCCCGACAGCGAGTGATTATTTCCCGGGTTTCGGCCCGCACGGCGGCCTCTCCCCGTGCATCCCCTGACAGCTCTCCCCATACTGAAGTAGGAAGGTCGCATAATGATTATTTTTTCCGCATGATTATCTCGTTATGATTATGTCATGAGATGATGAAAATGAGTATACATGCTCTACTTAGTGATTATATGAATGATTTACTGAAGTGACATGATTATCTGATAAAATTCTTGAAATGATTATCTTAAATAACATAACAAGATTAATAATATGATCATCCAGATCGACAACTGAGTAATGAAATGAATTGAGTAATTAATGAATTAACATGATCGTCCTGATCATTAACTGAGTAATGAAATGAATTAAGTGATTAATGAGTTAACATGATCGTCCTGATCATTAACTGAGTAATGAAATGAATTAAGTGATTAATGAGTTAATATGATCGTCCTAATCACAATGAATGATGATGTTTGAGGATTGCTAATTGTTGAATGATGAATGAATGACTAATGCCAGAAATTATACCATGGCGTTAGAAATCTTACAGTTCTTTCGGTCTGATTGGCTCGGCATTTGCACAGGTCACACGTGACGCGAAAGTCCAATGATACTAGTCTGATGATGATGATTTCAAATGAGACATGACTCGGAAGGTAGTATTCAAAACCACGCTCCGATACCAATCTGTAACACCCCAAACTAGGCGGATATTACAGTGCCGTGAATCCCCGACTGGGACCCACCAGGCGAATGGAAATGATGAATTAAATAATATAATTGTAGTACCCAACCACATTATATTACCAAATACTCCGATGAGGAGTTTAAGTACAACACACCAGGACAATACCGAATACTAGTATATTTTATATGAAGATAAAATACACAACACTGAATGAAACGGAGTATCCAAATGAAAGTCTGCAGCGGAAAATAAAGGACAATAACATGAATAACTGAAAGATCGGGGCCCCCTACTAGTATCACTGGGACTCCTCGCCGTCAACATGCTTTTCCCGTGCTTTTGCCTGGCCAAGACACGAAAAACAAAATCCCAAATGGCCGGCCATTACAGAACAAATTCCTCAAGAGTTGAATAAACACAATCATATATATATATATATATATATATATATATATATATATATATATATATATATATATATATATGTGGTATAAATCACAAGTTAGATCAAAATGAAACGGTTAGATTATAACCAATCTTGTTGAAAACATACGCAATCAAACATGATGTATGAATCAACTAACAGTACGGCTCAAAGGGTGGCGCCACACTACGCCCGGGATGGAAATGTGTCCGTGCACAAGCCACCAATGAGTATCGATCGAATACACGCGTGGTCTTGTACCTAATCAGTCTCACGAAGCAATCGACTCGTGTGCACAGTCCAATGTGAGGCCAACAACCAACACACAACATAAATGTGCCCGACATGAAAATCCTACACATACCAACCGGCACGCCAGTATGACCCGGAATGCCACGTTATAACAAAAGTGACATCGGAAACGAATAATGACTCACCGAGATGAAATGATAGTGAAACGAATGATAGTTCAATGAAATGATTGGAACCGTCGTTCCTTGTGACTGAAGTGATTAATTGACAATGACAAGTTTTGATACGGTTAACACAATGATGAATGAGTTATGATTATGAATGAACAACAATAAAAGGAAATAAATATCCTTTTAACTGAGTAAGAATCAACTTACACACCGGTGACAATTATCCTTCCACGAACAACGTCCTAATAGAGATATCGGTCGCTCGAACAACCTTGAATAACATAATAACCAACAATCCATTCAACATACGTAACAAACATGAATATAACGAACTCAACACGTCAATACGACTAAACCAAGTCCATTGAGACATAAAATCAAACATGTTGCGGCCAAACTCCGCTTGTTTACAATTAAACCTCAATATACCAATATCAAATCCCCTAAGAAGTGTCTCAAACCAACAAAACATCTTCAATACGATTAATAATCCAAAACGAATATCCAAAAACGTGATTACAACGACAATTAATCGAAAATCCCCAATTCCAACTCGATATTCAAAGTGTTCTTGAATAATCCCTCAATAATCCAATGAATCTTTATACAAACTCATAATCATATACATATCCCTTCATATAACATGATTATAACGTCCAAAACATCATATCTCAACACAAAATCGAAATCCAAGATGTTGAAGAAATTACCTCTTGAAGATCCAACCACTTCGATCCGATGAACACGAGTTAAATCGAGTATCCGAGCTTCCCAAATGAATGAGGATGATTAAAATCTAACACTCAAGTGATTGAGGATGGAAAAATCCCTCCCTCAAGTCTCTCTCTCGGAACAAAAAGAAGAAGAGGATGAAAATGATGAAAAAATCCCGGCCAGCTCTATATAAACTGCCGGAAGTTACGGCCGTAACTCGGCCCTCATACGGCCGTAACATCCCAGGTTAACGGCCTTACGGACGTAACCGTCCAACTCGTACGGCCGTAACTCGGCTTCGTCCAAAATCCTGCCGACAGACTTACGGCCGTAACCGCTCCTGAGTTACGGGCGTAACTCGCCTTCGTCAAAAACATCTGACGGCATCCTTACAGCCGTACCCGCACGCCTTACGGGCGTAACTCGTATGATACGTCCGTATCCGGCCAAACTTACGGGCGTAAGCCCCCTTCGTCGAAAATGACCAGGCACCCTGCCTGCAGCGTACGGTCGTATCCGGCCAAGCCTTACGGCCGTATCTCCCTCGCCTTACAGCCGTATGCCGAAACCCTTACGGCCGTAACTCGCCTTCGGCCAAAAATGTCTGGGCACCGTGCTCGACACGTACAGTCATATCCGGCCAAGCCTTACGGTCGTACTGCCCAACTTACGGCCATATGCCGAAATCCTTACGGCCTTAAGTCCTTCTCGTCCGAAATGGCCTCCAAACAACGAACGTCTATTACGGCCGTATCCGACACTTCTTACGGCCGTAACTCATTGCTGGACAAGATGAAATTCCGACAACTCCGATTTCTCGCTATGATCGATGAATGATTCGACATACCAAATGTTTGCGAACGCGAACAAGTCCAACACATGCCAAAAATGATACTTCCAGCACAAGACTACCAATCACGATGATAATGATAATACTCCCGTTCCGACACTCAAACGGAGATGAAATGATGATCGGTAACTGATACACGGTTACAACATGCCAAAAGAACGCAAATGAATGAATCATGACTAATGAATGATTATTAATGAGTGAAAATTACTGAGTGATAATTACTGACTGATAGTTACTGAATGATAATGAATGAATAACAACTGGGTATTATAAGATACCCTGATATGTGAGTTATGTGGCTCTACCGATGCGGTAGTAGTGGGGCTGTCAGGTTATGACAACCTGGGCAGTCGGGTTTTGTGAGTCGTGATAGTTGGACGACTGTATGAGTCATTTTTTTCATCGAGTCGTCGTCAGTGAAGACTAGTATCGCAAGACCTCGAAGCTTCGTATGACCTGTGTAAGTACTCTATTCTCTTTTATGTGTATACATTCATTATGTCATTGATTATACATGTTTTGTTGACACTTGTATGTGACAATCAGGTGCGATTGATTTATGATTATTTGCTTTGGAGCGTGTGGGCTCTGTATCGGCTATGATTAGTGCGATCGATGTGATCGTTTATCTGTTGAGTATGTATACTCGTGTTTGGCGTTGACCTAGCATTCTGGCCGTTGAGGCGTATTTGAGCTGTGGTCATGATTGAACGTATTCTTTCAGTCTGGAAAGAGGACGTGACAGAGGGGGTAGAGGCCGCAGAGTGGGCCGAAACCCGAAACCTCGTACCAATACTCTGGTGGCTGATGAATCATTTTCGGAGTCGTGATCGAGAACCCACCAATCGTGATTGTGTTTGGATCGAGTTCAAGACTCTCATATTAGAGAGGTATTATCCGGCTCCACTTCGTGAAGCCAAGTTGTCGGAGGTTTTGAACCCCGAATCCGTCGAGGACGAGGGTGTTATTGTTATTGCTGAAAAGTTTCAAGGACTTCTTCAGTTTACTTCATCTGTTATCCGTACTGAGGCGGATAAGATCAAGTATTTTAGCAAGAGGTTGAACCCGCAGTTGAAGATGCAGTTGTTCAATCACAATTGTAGTTCACTTAGCGAATTCATCGAGAAGGATCTTGGAGCAGAGCTTTCGATCAAGGAGCTTACTCAGAAGGATCCTTCAGTTTATTCTGGTGAGAGGACTAGGATGCTGATTCGTTCCTAGGGACATCGAGCTCCGACGTCCAAGAGGTCATCTTCTAGTCGGCTTCGTGCTGGGAAAGCATCTTCTTCTCAGGCGACGAGTTCGAATGTTGTTTGTTTTAACTGTGATTCAGCAGGGCATATGAGTACTCGATGTACAGTGCCAGCTATTATTTATTTTCTGTGTGGGAGGCAGGGACACCTTCAGAAATACTGCAGGAGTTCTAGTGCCAGTAGATCTCGGGAGAGCTCACGGGCCTCGAGAGATTTTGTTGCTTCAGTCCGTACTTCATCCAAGGGGTCATATCGGGCTTCGGGAGCCAGAGGTATGGACAATCGAGGAGGGACGGCGAGTTTAGATTTGGGTCTTCTTCGAGTCGATGAGATCGAGGAGCCCGATGATCTGGAGGCGGTTGATTTCGGGTACATTTGAGATGTAGCCTTGATTTGTATTTTCCTTGTCTTTCGGATTGATGTTTGACTCGGTCTGTATTTTAGCATTATGGTTGCGAGCCATTTATGGTTGATCTATCTTGTAATGATTGTATCTGAGATCTTGACACTTGAGTCATTTGATGTGATTTTCTTTCCTTTTGGTCCTATACCCGAGATTTTTGTGATGATCTGGGTAATTGTTCATTGTGATTCAAGACGTCAAGTCGTGAGGACTTGGGCTTGCGGTTGATATGGTCCCGAGGACTATTTGTGCGTTGTTATTTTCTTTTGTGGTGGGAGTCAGTGATTGCATGGGCGTCCGATGCTGACGAGAACGGGGAAGTGTACACCGATGGTTGTAGGCATGTACAATGAGCTGCTCCCTCGGGACGTTTACGCCGGTGTTACTAGTCATGTGGTTGGTACGACTTCCTATCTGGTCTCTAGCAGGAGAGTCATGATTCGTCTAATCTCGCACTTGGTTGAGTATCTTTATCACTTGATTTTTTCGCCTTGTTCCGGCAGAGGAGACGTGGGGACCAGTGGGGTCGGCCCAGTTACTCAGGCGAAATTGCTCGTATTGAGGAGTATTCGTGGAGATGTTGTTTTCTTATCCTGACAGATAGTCAGTGCCCCGACTTGTGCACCCTGAGTTTCGGGGACGAAACTCTTTTTAAGGGGGGGAGTATGTAATATCTGGGGGTAATTTTTTTTCGTGTTACTGTTTAGTTGTATGTATTCAATTAGAATTATTCAAGTTTTGTTGTTTGGACCGATACATTGTATATTGTATTAGAATATTTCGGGATCGAAATAATTTTACTGGTCGTCAGTGTGGTTTCGTCGTTTGGTTGTTGCTTGGCGAGTCTGGAATTTTGCTAAGTTTATAGTCATAGCGTACGCTATGGGTGTAGCATTACGTACGCTAGCATATTGCGATTACGTACTTTACGCCTGTAAGGTTACGTACGTAATGCGTGGTAGGTGGTAGGAACCTTCCTCGTAGTTAACTTTCGGCTGGTAGGGCCAGGTTATCTTTGGGGTATCATTTATATAATATATATATATATATATATTATCACTTCACATGTTATTTCATCTCTCTCACTTTCTCACTTTTCTCTCTCCCTCACGATGTCATCGTCTCTCTCTCCTCCCTTTCTCTCCAGCCCTCTCGTCCTCTGTCTCTCTCGTTCTCTCTCTTCTCTCCATCTCTCTCGTTTTTTTTTTCCGACGAGGTAGAGCTTATGGATGGCAGCCGGCTTCTTCATAGTTTCCGGCGACAGACTAGAGTTGACGATCGGAGTAATGGACTGACGTCTCCGACGATGACCGGAGATCGACGGCGGCGTGGTGGCTCGTGACTGGAGGAGCGACGGCCTGGTCGGAACTTCCGAAGCGGACGGCATTGCAACTCCGGTCGAGCTGTTCCGGCCTTTTTCTGGCGAGACGGAGCTCAGGCGCTGGGCGCTCTTCATGGTCTCCTGCCATGGACGCGGCTCCATAGATTCCAGCGACCGGAGATGGTTTCTGACTGGAACGGACGGCGAAATCGGAGGCGCGGCAAGATTTCCGGCGAGCAGTTGCAGGCGGAGATGGAGTTGGGTGAAAACTAGCCATGGACGGAAACGGGCTAGAGTTAGACGAGGTCCGGCGGGTCAGTTTTTCTGGCGGCCGAGTTCCAGTAGGAGTTGATTTTCTGACCGGATTCCGGCGAGGGTTGCCCGGCCGATCGGCTTCTTCTGGTAAGTTGTGTGTGTTTGTGCAGGTATATATATATATTGTGTGCAGTGTACGTTATATATATATATATATATATATAGATATATAGATATATATATATATATATATATATATATATATATATTGTGTGCAAGTGTGTGTTATATAAATACATAATGTGTACAGTGTGTGGGTGTGTTGGATATATATATATATATAATGTGTACAGTGTATGTTTGGTGTATATATATATATATATAATGTGTATTGTGTGTGGGTCTTGTGTATATATATATATATATATGTGTGTGTGTGTGTGTGTGTGTGTGTGTGTGTGTGTGTGTGTACATAATTAGAATATGTGTGTGTGCTGTACGTATATTATATATATATATATGTATACGGGTAAATACGAATATAGTATGTGTTCGTGTTGGAATCGGAGTTATCTGTTATGTTGTTTTCGGTCGATATCGTGTTATCGAATGGATTGTATTTCATTCAAGGTTGTTCGAGTGCTTGTGATTGTCGGAGGACGTCGTTGATCGATTCGTGGTAGGACGTTGAACATGGAAGGACTTTCTCGCCTTCGGTTTGAGGCAAGTTTTATACTTGTACTAGTCAATGAGATTAATGTTATCATATATGTGTATGAATGTGTGTATCATTTCAAGACTTGGTCTCTTTATGATTTGTTGACATCAAGGGATTGTTTGATACGATACCCTTCGGCAAATTATGCCAAATATTATTGTTGTTCGTAAATGGCCAGTTTAAGGCATTGCGATACTTGTTGGTAATATATTTGTCGATAGCCGGTTCGCGGCATCGACGTATCAATTGTTATTGTTGATTGATATTCCATCAAGATATTCTTGTGAATCGTCGTCATTGATATCAGTGTTTTTTCTATAAATGTCGTATTGGCCGATTGAAGGCATTGACGTATTCGATTATCATCTTCGTTATCGGTAACCGATTAAAGGTGCCGAGACATCCGTTATATAATTATTATCGATTGACCGCTCTAAAGGTAATCGATATATTGAATTGGGATTATCAAAGATAATTCCCATCCGTTGTATAATTGTTATCGATTGACCATCCTGAAGGTAATCGAAGTATTGAATTGGGACTGTCGAGGATAGTTCCCATCCATTGAATTATTACTGTCGTGTTGGCCGACTTAAGGCAGCACACTATTATTCTTGTGAACTCGGTAATTTTGTGATCGTTGAGGGTTGAGGATTTCCCGGACTATTGTGTTGTGATCGTTGCTCGTGTTAATCGGTCCTTAGGGATTTTGATCCCAGGATGGTTGTTTTGAATATTGTTGGTCGTGTCGATCTTTCATTATTCGTGTGTCATCGTTCACTTGGTGAGTCGTATGATCCGTATTGGATGTGTTATCCTTTGATTTTCGTTGTCATGTTGCATTGTGACATATCCGGAATCATATCTGCGTTCCGATTGGTTATTGTGTAGGATTTTTAGCCAGGCACATATATAGTCATGCGTGGACATTTCCGTATTGGACTGTGCACACGAGACGTAGTTTGTGAGGCTAATTAGGTACATTGTCCCACGTATATTTCTGGATTCCGTATACGGGGTGGACATATGCACTGACACATCTCCGGATCGGGCATACTGTGATGTCCATCTTTGAGCCGTACAATTTTTGGTCGTTCATAGTCCATTTAAATGTTTGGATGTGTTCGACGTTTTGTGATTAAGCGTTCATACGCCTGAGAGGTATGTTCGACAATCGGGTTTGTTTCTTTGAGATCTGTATTGTGATGATTTACAGCTTCGGGCTGTTCGGCTTTCAGGCCATCGTGAAATTTTGGCAGCTTCGGGCTGTTCGGCTTTCAGGCCATCGTGATATTTTGGCAGCTTAGGCTGAGGGCTTTCAGGCCATTGTGATGTATCAGTATTTCCGTTGGAGCCTTCGGGCATTGTGATTCGTATTTATTTCAGCGTTGGTTTGGTTTACCTTTGGGTAATGTATTGTTGTGTTCTATATTGATGATTCGCCGTTGGGCACTTATGTTCTAACCTATTGAGCAGGTATTGATCGTATGCCGTGGGCATAGTGTTCCACAAATGCTCGGTTTTTACCTTGGTTTTTGAGCATGTCGTATTGCCATTGTTGTACCGTTTATTCTGCTTTTGGATGCATATCATGTTGTGCATGTATTTGATATTCATTATCTGGATGACTGACCCCATGGGGGCGGAACATATTTTCATGTTTTAGGTGCTTGCGAGGAGAGAGTTGAGACACAGGGGCATGACGATGGCGACGAGGCATTCGAGCGATACTAGTCCGAGATGTTTTGCTGTTCATATTGGTCAGACAGTTTGGAGTACTCCAGTTTTGTTCGGTCGTTGTCGTTTTGTTTTATCTGAGCAAGCCTCGTGGATGTTGTTGTATTTTATTTTGGCCATGTAGGCCCATCCTTGTCGTTGAAATTCCATATCGGAATAGTATGTCGGACATCATAGTAGGGTCTGTGATTTCCTATTTTGGTCTGTTTGTTGTATTTTAGTCGTGTTCGCCTGGTGGATCACCTGGTGTGGGGTCCACGGCACTGTAATAACCCAATGGGATTTGGGGGTGTTACAGAAGATGGTCTCAGAGCATTGGGTTGTGAGATACCCTGATATGTGAGTTATGTGGCTCTACCGATGCGGTAGTAGTGGGGCTGTCATGTTATGACAACCTGGGCAGTCGGGTTTTGTGAGTCGTGATAGTTGGACGACTGTATGAGTCATTTTTTTTCATTGAGTCGTCGTCAGTGAAGACTAGTATCGCAAGACCTCGAAGCTTCGTATTACCTGTGTAAGGACTCTATTCTCTTTTATGTGTATACATTCATTATGTCATTGATTATACATGTTTTGTTGACACTTGTATGTGACAATCAGGTGCGATTGATTTATGATTATTTGCTTTGGAGCGTGTGGGCTCTGTATCGGATATGATTAGCGCGATCGATGTGATCGTTTATCTGTTGAGTATGTATACTCGTGTTTGGCGTTGACCTAGAATTCTGGCCGTTGAGGCGTATTTGAGTTGTGGTCATGATTGGACGTTATTCTTTCAGTCTGGAAAGAGGACGTGACAGAGAGGGTAGAGGCCGCAGAGTGGGCCGAAACGCGAAACCTCGTACCAATACTTTGGTGGCTGACGAATCATTTTTGGAGTCGTGCTCGAGAACCCACCGATCGTGATTGTGTTTGGATCGAGTTCAAGACTCTCATGTTAGAGATGTATTATCCGGCTCCACTTCGTGAAGCCAAGTTGTCGGAGGTTTTGAACCCAGAATCCGTCGAGGACGAGGGTGTTATTGTTATTGCTGAAAAGTTTCAAGGACTTCTTCAGTTTACTTCATCTGTTATCCGTACTGAGGCGGATAAGATCAAGTATTTTAGCAAGAGGTTGAACCCGCAGTTGAGGATGCAGTTGTTCAATCACAATTGTAGTTCACTTGGTGAATTCATCGAGAAGGCTCTTGGAGCAGAGCTTTCGATCAAGGAGCTTACTCAGAAGGATCCTTCAGTTTCTTCTGGTGAGAGGACTAGGATTCTGATTCGTTCATAGGGACATCGACCTCCGACGTCCAAGAGGTCATCTTCTAGTCGGCTTCGTGCTGGGAAAGTATCTTCTTCTCAGGCGACGAGTTCGAATGTTGTTTGTTTTAACTGTGATTCAGCAGGGCATATGAGTACTCGATGTACAGTGCTAGCTATTATTTATTTTCTGTGTGGGAGGCAGGGACACCTTCAGAAATACTGCAGGAGTTCTAGTGCCAGTAGATCTCGGGAGAGCTCACGGGCCTCGAGAGATTTTGTTGCTTCAGTCCGTACTTCATCTAAGGGGTCATATCGGGCTTCGGGAGCTAGAGGTATGACAACCGAGGAGGGGCGGCGAGTTTAGATTTGGGTCTTCTTCGAGTCGATGAGATCGAGGAGCCCGATGATCTGGAGGCGGTTGATTTCGGGTACATTTGAGATGTAGCCTTGATTTGTATTTTCCTTGTCTTTCGGATTGATGTTTGACTCGGTCTGTATTTTAGCATTATGGTTGCGAACTATTTATGGTTGATCTATCTTGTAATGATTGTATCTGAGAATCTTGACACTTGAGTCATTTGATGTGATTTTCTTTTCTTTTGGTCCTATACTCGAGATTTTTGTGATGATCTGGGTAATTGTTCATTGTGATTCAAGACGTCAAGTCGTGAGGACTTGGGCGTGCGGTTGATATGGTCCCGAGGACTATTTGTGCGTTGTTATTTTCTTTTGTGGTGGGAGTCAGTGATTGCATGGGCGTCCGATGCTGACGAGAACGGGGAAGTGTACACCGATGGTTGTGGGCATGTACAATGAGCGGATCCCTCGGGACGTTTACGCCAGTGTTACTAGTCATGTGGTTGGTACGACTTCCTGTCTGGTCTCTAGCAGGAGTGTCATGATTCGGCTAATCTCGCACTTGGTTGAGTGTCTTTATCACTTGATTTTTTCGCCTTGTTTAGGCAGAGGAGACGTGGGGACCAGTAGGGTCGGCCCAGTTACTTAGGCGAAATTGCTCGTATTGAGGAGTATTCCTGGAGATGTTATTTTCTTATCCTGACAGATAGTTCATGCCCCGACTTGTGCACCCTGAGTTTCGGGGACGAAACTCTTTTTAAGGGGGGGAGTATGTAATATCCGGGGGTAATTTTTTTTTCGTGTTACTGTTTAGTTGTACGTATTCAATTGGAATTGTACAAGTGTTGTTGTTTGGACCGATACAATGTATATTGTATTAGAATATTTCGAGATCGAAATAATTTTACTGGTCGTCAGTTTGGTTTCGTCGTTTGGTTGTTGCTTGGCGAGTTTGGAATTTTGGCTAAGTTTATAGCCATAGCGTACGCTACGGGTGTAGGATTACATACTTTACGCCTGTAAGGTTACGTACGTAATGCGTGGTAGGTGGTAGGAACCTTCCTCGTAGTCAACTTTCGGCTGGTAGGACCAGGGTATCTTTGGGGTATCATTTATAATATATATATATATATATATATATATATATATATATATATCTCACATGTTATTTCATCTCTCTCACTTTCTCACTTTTCTCTCTCCCTCACGATGTCATCCTCTCTCTCTCCTCCCTTTCTCTCCAGCCCTCTCGTCCTCTCTCTCTCTCGTTCTCTCTCTCTTCTCTCCATCTGTCTCGTTTTTTTTCCGACGAGGTAGAGCTTATGGGTGGCAGCCGGCTTCTTCATAGTTTCCGGCGACGGACTAGAGTTGACGACCGGAGTAATGGACTGACGTCTCCGGCGACGACCGGAGCTCGACGGCGGCGTGGTGGCTCGTGACTGGAGCAGTGACGGCCTGGTCGGAACTTCCGAAGCGGAAGGCGTTGCAACTCCGGTCGAGCTGTTCCGGCCTTTTTCTGGCGAGACGGAGCTCAGGCGGTGGGCGCTCTTCATGGTCTCCGGCCATGGACGCGGCTCCATAGATTCCAGCGACCGGAGATGGTTTCTGACCGGAACGGACGGCGGAATCGGAGGCGCGGCAAGATTTCCGGCGAGGAGTTGCAGGCGGAGATGGAGTTGGGTGAAAACTGGCCATGGACGGAAACGGACTAGAGTTAGACGAGGTCCGGCGGGTCAGTTTTTCCGGCGGCCGAGTTTCAGTAGGAGTTAATTTTCTGACCGGATTCCGGCGAGGGTTGCCCGGCCGATCGGCTTCTTCTGGTAAGTTGTGTGTGTTTGTGCAGTATATATATATATATATATATATATAATGTGCACAGTGTGTGTGTTGTATATATATATATATATAATGTGTACAGTGTATGTTTGGTGTATATATATATAAGGTGTACTGTGTGTGGGTCTTGTGTGTATATATATATATATATGTGTGTGTGTGTGTGTGTGTGTGTGTGTGCATGCATGTACATAATTCGAATATGTGTGTGTGTTGTACGTATATTATATATATATATCTATATATCTATATATATATATATGTGTATACGGGTAAATACGAGTATAATATGTGTTCTTGTTGGAATCGGAGTTATCTGTTATGTGGTTTTCAGTCGATATCGTGTTATCGAATGGATTGTATTTCATTCAAGGTTGTTCGAGTGCTTTTGATTGTCGGAGGACGCCGTTGATCGATTCGTGGTAGGACGTTGATCGTGGAAGGACTTTCTCGCCTTCGGTTTGAGGCAAGTTTTATACTTGTACTAGTCAATGAGATTAATGTTATCATATATGTGTATGAATGTGTGTATCATTTCAAGACTTGGTCTCTTTATGATTTGTTGACATCAAGGGATTGTTTGATACGATACCCTTCGGCAAATTATGCCAAATATTATTGTTGTTCGTAAATGGCCAGTTTAAGGCATTGCGATACTTGTTGGTAATATATTTGTCGATAGCCGGTTCGTGGCATCGACGTATCAATTGTTGTTGTTGATTGATATTCCATCAAGATATTGTTGTGAATCGTCGTCATTGATATCAGTATTTTTTCTATTGATGTCGTATTGGCCGATTGAAGGCATTGACGTATTCGATTATCATCTTCGTTATCGGTAACCGATTAAAGGTGCCTAGACATCCGTTGTATAATTATTATCGATTGACCGCTCTAATGGTAATCGATATATTGAATTGGGATTATCAAAGATAATTCCCATCCGTTGTATAATTGTTATCGATTGACCGTCCTGAAGGTAATCGAAGTATTGAATTGGGACTGTCGAGGATAGTTCCCATCCGTTAAATTATTATTGTCGTGTTGGCCAACTCAAGGCAGCACACTATTATTCTTGTGAACTCGGTAATTTTGTGATCGTTGAGGGTTGAGGATTTCCTGGACTGTTGTGTTGTGATCGTTGCTCGTGTTAATCGGTCCTTAGGGATTTTGATCCCAGGATGGTTGTTTTGAATATTGTTGGTCGTGTCGATCTTTCATTATTCGTGTGTCATCGTTCACTTGGTGAGTCGTATGATCCGTATTGGATGTGTTATCCTTTGAGTTTCGTTTTCATGTTGCATCGTGAGATATCCGGAATCATACCTGCGTTCCGATTGGTTATTGTGTAGGATTTTTAGCCAGGCACATATATAGGCATGCGTGGATATTTCCGTATTGGACTGTGCACACGAGACATAGTTCGTGAGGCTAATTAGGTACATTTTCCCACGTATATTTCTGGATTCCGTATACGGGGTGGACATGTGCACTGACACATCTCCGGATCGGGTGTACTGTGATGTCCATCTTTGAGCCGTACAATTTTTGGTCGTTCATAGTTCATCTAAATGTTTGGATGTGTTCGACGTTTTGTGATTAAGCATTCATACGCCCGAGAGGTATGTTCGACAGTCGGGTTTGTTTCTTTGAGATCTGTATTGTGATGATTTATAGCTTCGTGTTGTTCGACTTTCAGGCCATCGTGATATTTTGGCAGCTTCGGGCTGTTCGGCTTTCAGGCCATCGTGATATTTTGGCAGCTTAGGCTGAGGGCTTTCAGGCCATTGTGATGTATTGGTATTTCCGTTGGAGCCTTCGGGCATTGTGATTCGTATTTATTTCAGCGTTGGTTTGGTTTACCTTCGGGTAATGTATTGTTGTGTTCTACATTGATGATTCGCCGTTGGGCACTTATGTTCTAACCTATTGAGCAGGTATTGATCGTATGCCATGGGCATAGTGTTCCAAGAATGATCGGTTTTTACCTTGGTTTGTGAGCATCTCGTATTGCCATTGTTGTACCATTTATTCTGCTTTTGGATGCATATCATGTTGTGCATGTATTTGATATTCATTATCTGGATGACTGACCCCGTGGGGGCGGAACATGTTTTCATGTTTTAAGTGCTTGCGAGGAGGGAGTTGAGACACAGGGGCATGACGATGGTGACGAGGCATTCGAGTGATACTAGTCCGAGATGTTTTGGTGTTCATGTTGGTCAGACAGTTTGGAGTACTCCAGTTTTGTTCGGTCGTTGTCGTTTTGTATTATCCGAGCAAGGCTCGTAGATGTTGTTGTATTTTATTTTGGCCATGTAGGCCCATCCTTGTCGTTGAAATTCCATATCGGAATAGTATGTCGGACATCATAGTAGGGTCTGTGATTTCCTATTTTGGTCAGTTTGTTGTATTTTAGTCGTGTTCGCCTGGTGGATCACCTGGTGTGGGGTCCACGGCACTTTAATAACCTAAAGGGATTTGGGGGTGTTACAGCAGCATCGAGAGACTCGTTCTCATCACCAGTCCAGCCCGAAGAGACAGGGGTGTTGGGATTCGTTGATAAAAATCGAGATACACAGCGGAAAATAAACTAGTCAACCGGATAAAACCAAACCCCAAAAATGGAATCAAACATCGTATAAATGAATAAAAATAATGAGAATGATAATCAAAGAATACTTACCCTTGTAGTCCTTTGATAATATAATCTTCGAAGGAAAAACCCGAGCAAGCCTTTTCCCGGTTACCGATACGAACACGAATTTAATTTGTTGTAGCTTGTTGAATGATCCAACACCGAGAATGCCGAATGTCTCTACTTCACACGCGTCGATTATTGATCGGAAAAATAGTATGTCAATTCGTTCTTAAAAGAACACGGCTAGGAACCGACACAATATTTTTCTTCTCTTCTCTTCTTCATTTTCTTTCTCGCTAAGATGAACAAGAAAAATAAATTTTCTCCCTACCTTCGTAACTCACGGTTGTAGGCTGATATATGAGGTGTATGTTTTTGTGTTTTTCTAACCCACCATCATGATAAGACATAACATTATATAATGAAGATGAGATCAAAATGATGAGATATGAAATCTCATCCTTTTTGTCCTCAATCCATTAAATAGTTAAACACACCACACACACCACATGAAAGGAAATAGGGGGGCTACATTGTTTGGTGAGAAAACGAGCCGAACCACTCGGTTCGTGTACCGGACGTTCGTGTGTCTAGTCCGTTAAATACACTTTGTTTTATCCCAAATGTATTTATACTTAATTAATTAATCCAATTAATTAATTTTATCAAATACAAAATTATAATAATATATTTTCAAGAAATAATTATTTATGAATTAAATTAATCACCCGGTAATTAATTTCAATTCACTATCCGCATTATTTATCGAATAAATCAAATTAGATATCTAATATCCAATGAAGAGATAGTAAATACATATTTATCCATCAAATATCCTTTTGCGCAACTCCATAGGTCTGTATTAGTCGGCAATGGGAGGAACCAAGGAGTACGGGTAACACTTAGCCAGTCTAATGCTTCGTACCGTAGTCCAACTAATAACGAATGATCGGATCATTCAAAACCATTATGTCGTGAATACAGTATACGCATAAACCCTATAATCATATATCCCGGTAAAGTATTAGGGTCAGGGTAAAGTCAAACCCTATTGTAACTTGACTCTATGCTTTCTGTTAATGCAAACCGAGATCATCGAGCTCTCGTGTATCAAATACAACTAGCTCTAAATGCTTTGGCCAAAGACTTATGATCTCATTTGCCATTAAACGCATAGGACATTTACCTGCTCACTTACAGGAGAAAGAATTCTATCTTGGTATTTAGTACAGACTGCTACTTGCCCACTAAGTTGCATTTCGAGGTTGACCCCACATACCGGCGATTGGATCGAACTACTCTAATGACTAACTTAATGTCACAAGAACATCTCCTACTAAAACCTCAAGTCAAAGGTCCACGTATACCTATCACAACCTTTCGATTCAGTCATTGACAAACCCTGAGTGATATCCATGTGACCGAATCGAGGTGAGTCCTGTTCGAGTATACTAATCTCATTAGAATACCTATAACGTGTGCTCCCACTATCTCTTGGTGAAAACATGCACTCTACATGTCAAAGTACACGTTATACAAATCTTGGCTAAACTTAATGCCCAATTAAGTTTTATCGACTTGCGAACTTAGTTAAGCATTCGAGCTCTAAACACTTCCAGTACCTATCTCGTGTGGGAGTTTTATCCCTCCAATGTGGGGGATAGCTCCTTGTGGGCACCAGGCACTGTTTCTCCCACCTAGTGGGCCGTTAAGTCACCATGATTTAATTCCTCCACCAATCCCTGTCGGGCCGGGGGGTGGGGGCCCTGGGGGCGAGGGATTTCTCCTTTACAAGAATGTTTGCTCTCAAATGCAAGGACTATTATTCTATATACCAAATTACAATGCCAGTGATATACAATAATATATAAATAATAATTGCCTTATTAAATATTCATAATTACAATACAAATGCTCTCACTCTCTCATCCTCTGAGTGGCATTCGAGAGTATATTCCTAACAATCTCCCACTTGCACTCAATACCACAAACTATGGTATCTAATACCCATACTCTCCAGATGTCTCTCTAAGACCTTCTGAGATAGTGGCTTGGTAAGCGGATCAGCAACGTTATTTGCTGTGTCTACTCTTTGCAGTATAACATTTCCTTCCTGAACCATTTCTCTCATAAAATGATATTTTCTCGCAATATGTTTGGTATTGTGGTGAGCCCTAGGCTCCTTAGTCTGTGCAACTGCTCTATCGTTGTCACAAAACTGCGTCACGGGCTTCTCCACATTAGGAACCACTTGAAGTTCCTCAGTGAACTTCTTAATCCAAAATGATTCTTTAGAAGCCTCCGTGGTTGCCTGATATTCGACTTGACATGTAGAGATAGCAATCGAACTTTGCTTGGCAATTCTCCAAGAAACTGCCCCACCATTCAGAGTGAAGAAATACCCTGATCTGGACATCTGAGCATCTATGTCCCACGAAAAATCTGAGTCTGTATAACCCATCACTCTAAGTTCTCTGCCGCCGTATGTTAGAACCAAGTCTTTAGTCCTCCTAAGGTACTTAAGAATGTTCTTTGCAGCAGTCCAATGTTCCTGCCCTGGATTTAACTGAAACCGACTTACTACGCTCACAGCATAAGCAATGTCTAGTCTAGTGCAAAGCATAGCGTACATGAGGCTACCTACTGCCGAAGCATAGGGCACCTTACTCATTTCCTTTCTGTCTTCCTCACTTTGAGGACAGATCTCTAAGGAAATTTTTTCACCATGTTGTATAGGAAGGAACCCTCTTTTAGAATCTTCTATCCTAAATCGCTTCAGGATCTTTTTTATATAGAGGGCTTGGGAAAGACCTAATATTCTTTTCGCTCTATCCAGGTAGAGGTGAATACCCAGAATATAGGTAGCTTCTCCCAAGTCTTTCATTCAGAACTCTTTAGAAATCCAAGCTTTCACAGAACTGAGCATTCCTACGTCATTTCCTATAAGTAGAATGTCATCTACATATAGTATTAAGAATGAAATTTTGCTCCCACTATCCTTCTTGTAAATACAGGACTCCTATTTGTTTTGCACAAAATCAAACTCTTTGACTGTCTCGTTAAAAGGAATATTCAAACTCCGCGAAGCTTGATTCAGTCCATAAATGGCACGCTGAAGTTTGCATATTTTATGAATATTGGTTTGAGATATGAATCCCTTAGGCTGTTCCATATAAATCTCCTCCTCGAGGAATCCATTTAGGAATGCCGTTTTCACATCCATTTGCCATATTTCATAATCTAAGTGGGCTGCTATGGCAAGCATCATGTGAATAGACTTAATCATAGCTACAGGCGAGAAGGTCTCGAAGTAATCGATTCCTTCTCTTTGGGAATAACCCGTTGCCACAAGTCTGGCCTTATAGGTATTAACCATGCCATCTCCATCAGTCTTTCTTTTATAGATCCATTTGTTTCCAATAGGAACTATGCCTTTAGGACGATCTACTATAGTCCATACCTGATTAGCGTGCATTGAGTCTATCTCAGCGTCCATAGCTTCTTGACACTTAGAGGAGTCAACATCTACCATCGCTTGGTCGTATGTAGAAGGATCATTCTCTTGACTACTTCTTGTCATCTCATGGACACCCAGTTCCTCTTGATGCAGATAGCCATACCTCTCAGGTAATTGAGAAATTCTACTAGACTTGCGAGGTTGTGTTTGTATTTCCGAAGGTTCGGTTCTAATATCTTGCATATGTGTTGTAACACCCCCAAAATCTCCCGAGGTATTACAGTGCCGTGAATCCCGTGTGGGACCCACAAGACTAGTTTAGAAAATAGCCATTTTAAAGAAATTGCAATAAATCAATGAGTTCACGGTTACATATCATGATCCCAAAGGTTTTAAGAAGAAACATAATTCAAAGTTCGATTATTACATAACGAAGGTTTTAAAGTTCAAATTTAATTTAAGTAGCAGCAAGAGTTTATTCCAACACCATTCAAGCCTGACCGGACCCTTCAGGAATGTCCTGCACATGATCAACAAATCTACCTGGCACGACATTTCATGCCAGGTAACCAAGGTCAAAGAATGAATACAAATAACGATTATTAGGAACGATATACACAAATTTTTCCAGACATAGTGTCACATAACCAACAGAAAATATTTCACCACACGACCGATGTTGTATTTCTCTTTTCATCACATAAACCCCAAGGTCGCAACCAAGAGTCACGAAAGTATCCACACGGGAATACCCGGGAACATAGGTGCCCAACTCGGGTCTTATCCCCTAACACATTTCCATACGGGTACCATACAGGTTTTATCCCCAACACATAGGCCCATTTATAACACATTTTAGAGAAAGACAACCATTGGCATTCATCAACAATGGCACATTCCTTAAAATAAACATTTCAATAATATTAGCATTTCTCGAGCAAGATTTCACTTGCCTTTGATCCGACGGTAGGTTCCTTATGATAACTGGGGATCTCCATCCCCGATCGAGCTTAACCTAGTCACGTACTCCTTGATTAATACTTCGCACAGATAAAGAAGAATAAAACTAGTTTTCCCTTCCCCCTCCTAACTGAATTCTCAACTTATTCTGATTCCGCCTAAACTAATATCGTGTTCCTAAATTCACAATGATACGTACTACTATGCCTTTCAACCCTATTGTTGGAATATTTATTCCACACATTATTTAATTTGTGTTTTAATGATTAAAGTTGCTAAACAACAAAACAACATCGAGGTGAAGCAAAACGACGAAGCAGACAAAGATGTAAAAAGATGAGCAAAATGCATGTCTAGCGCACGCTAAGACATATACGTTAGCGCACGCTAACGGGGAGTTCTCTGCATATCAGCCAAGTTCGAAGTTACCTGAAGGGAAGTCATCTGACGAGATAGCGCACGCTACACTTATTCATTAACGCACGCTATCGAGCCTTGTTACCGTTGGGAAGATATTCAACCACAGAATGATGTTTGCAATGAAGTCGGTATTAGCGCACGTAAGGAATGATATTTAGCGCATGCTAAATATCAGTTTGAATTATAGTCAATCTGAACGTTGGGAGAAGCAGGTCAAAGTCAGCATATCAAACGGATACTTTGACAAATGATGGCAACAGATATATTGCTTAGCGCACGCTACATTATATTATTAATGCACGCTAAAGCAAGATGGTAACATACGTAAGGAAGATGTCATAACGTACGCTAAGGGAAGAAACGAAGCTACTGGACTGAAACTGGGAATAGTCTAGCGCACGCTACAAGCACGCTAATGAGTTAGCGCACGCTAATAGAGAAAGGCTAGCGTACGCTAGCAAGTCAAAATAGCCAGCAACGGCTAGTTTATGGAAAATGCCTATAAATACCATTCCTATGGTATTGTTTAAGTACAACAACTCCAAGCATTCAAGACACTAATCTTATATTCATATACTTACATTGTTGTTGTAATATTGAGCTTATATTGTTAGTTTGAGTGTTTATACATTCAACATTATACACGAGAGGTCAAAGAAAAGATACGATTGGATTCGGTGTTATTAGGATCAAGTATCCGGCATTGTTAAAATCGCAATCGATATCTAAGTGAGCTTTATCTAGTACCCATAGAAAGCTAGAGTGGTTGATTCCTTATCCAATAGAAAAGGAAAAACAGTTTTACTCGGACCGATAGAAGACGAGCTTGTAAACGGTAATCCCTCGACCGATAGAAGAGAGGCGTAGAGGTTTTGATCTTAGTCCTAAGAAAAAGATACACCGCGAGAGGACGTAGGCTTCGTTAATAGCCGAACCTCTATAAATCCATGTGTGATTCGTTTTCCGAATTTTATTTACGCTTCCGCACAAAACGGCACAAATATACGATTTCATACCAACATCTATGATTAACATTTAGTTATAATGATTTGCTCGACAAGATTATCCCAATCATCATTCGGCTAGCAACAAACAACCTTAGCATAGTCGAATCCCATACTTCTAATCAAAATTTTTAAGTCCGATTACTCTAACCGGTGGTTTACCATCTACGTAATGATCTCGGTGCTTGAATTTTAATGACAATAATACCATGGGATTTATTCCCCTTGTTATTTTAACGTCGATAATTATATGACAATAGTGGGTTACGACTAGTTTATCAAACAGTGATGGATTCCTACGAAAATCTCCTACAATTGGTTCGTCAAGTTTTAAAATTCCAATGTCAACTGAGATGGAAATTTCGAATATGATTGTTACAACGAGTTGCACGAAAACAAAATATACGAACAATGATAGTCCCGATTACTACAAGTTCGTTAGATTAGATTATCTACGAGAGTTAGCAAAATCTACCCAAGTACCCATAATATAACAAGTATAATAAACAACATTGAGTAGATTACTTCTAGGATGGGTAGACTTACCTTAATGGATGAAGAACAATGAAGATGGATGACAACCAATAAGAGCCACGAGGAGAAACGAAGAATAGATCGAACGACTTGGATAATCTTCATTGGAGCTTACGAAATCACCTCCTCTATGTTAATTCAAGTGTATGAGAGGCCAAGAATCAAGTATAAGGCTATGGAAGTGCTTCAAGAAGGCTTCACTTCAGATTTTAGGTCGGGGGAAATGAAGGAGTGTGTGTTATTTTATAGCACTCGGTCTTATTAACGTACGTTAAAGTCCCATGCTTTACGTGTTAGGATTGTATATTGCAAAGCATACTTTATGCTTGTATTACCTAATTTCCCTGTTACTACCTATGAGAATATTAATTACATTTAATCACATGTTTTGCATATTTATTCACGTTATGGTTATGTAAATGAAGTGTCTAATTATTTTATATTATAGATAATGTGGTGTGTTTGTGTCACACGGAAGATCACATTATCGGTGCCTTATAAAATAATATAATAGTTCACAACCTATATAATTATTAGACAAATTATATAAAAGGTTGTAGTGTATGTTTGGGAATAGTTGGTCTTGACTATTAGCATACATTAGCGTATTTGCATACGTTGAACTGGATCGAGGTGAGATAGTGTCTTCTGTACTGACTGTAAGAAGAACGTGAATCTCGGGTAATTATTATTTCTTAATTCTAAGTATATAATATTTAATTGTATATTTATAATAATTATTTCTTTGATTTACCATAGGTGAGAGTCAAAATGATCGACTCAATAAGCCCCGTATCTTGGGCAATAATATTGTTTATACGACAGTTATTATTATTACTAGAAATCATGTCCCGACTCGTGCGGATTGATGATGTCCCCTTGAGGAGCTCGATAATGATTATTATATTAAGACCTACAGGTGGATTTAATTCCGATATAATAATAAGGTTCGAGTGGTACTACTCTTGGATAAGATATTAATTAATTAAAGCTGTCAGTAGCTTATAATTAATTAATGGGCATTCGATATCTTAAATACGGGAAATAATATATTTAATGAGGAGCCCAATTTCGTAATTTGGGATTTTGATAGGAAGTGCAATATCAAACTTTTAGTGGACTAAGTTGATATTAATAGATTCATTATATTAGGAAGAGTCCTAATAAGGTAAGATGAATTTATTGGGAGTTCTTCCATAATCCCCCTTAAGATCCCTAGTAGTAGTCCAAAAGACTATATATAGGACATAAGGGTGTTGGCCGATTTTACATGCTTTCTTGTGAGGTTGTGTGATCAAATTTTTCCTCTTGTGTTTAATTGTAGATCTAGACTTGTGTCTTTGATTCTACAATTTAGATAACACAATTAATTTGCTAAGAGTGTTTATAAAATACTAGAAAGCAAAGAAAAACAAATTGATCACATACAAGGTGAATTTGGCCGATCCCAAGGTTGTCCAAACAAGATCCGGTAGCTCGTTGCCCACACAACGTCCGGGTTAAGGCGGATCATACTCTAGAAGGTCTAAAGGTAGAAATACAAGGAGATCAAGACGAAAGCAACCAATACTTTTCAAAAGGTAATATCCTATGATCTTTGGATCGGATATCAATATTTCATTACGTTTACAGATGATCATACTAGGTATGGTTATGTATACTTAATGAAACATAAATCCGAGGCCTTTGAGAAATTCCAGGAATTCAAGGCCCTAGTCGAGAAACAAACTGGTAATCATATCAAAGCACTTCGGTCGGACCGAGGTGGCGAGTATATGAGTACGGAGTTTGACGAGTTCCTTAAGGAACATGGAATAGTTTCACAACTAACACCTCCAGGTACTCCTCAGTTAAATGGTGTGTCAGAAAGAAGGAACCGGACCCTGTTGAACATGGTACGTTCCATGCTGGGCTATACTGACTTGCCGATTTACCTGTGGGGGTATGCACTCCTGACTTCCGCATATATCTTGAACAGATGTCCTTCCAAATCCGTTCTTAAAACTCCACATGAGATGTGGGAGGGAAGGAAACCAAGTCTTAATCATATTAGGATTTGGGGATGTCCCGCCTATGTCAAGAAGACTAAGGTGGAAAAGTTAGAAGCTAGGTCTGCGAAGGGACGTTTCATTGGATTCCCATCTGGGACGATGGGATATCTATTCTACATGCCTGAAGATCGAAGGATCATTGTTGCTTTACAAGCACACTTCTTGGAAGATGAGTTCATTCAGGAAGGCGGAGCAGGTAGAAGTATTTCTTTAGAAGAATATAATGAAACTCCTCAAGAGACACCTGTGCAAGAAACTGGAACCGAACCTTCTGAAACACAAGTACAACCACCTCGTAGGTCTAGTAGGGTGTCTCATTTACCTGAGAGGTATGGGCTTGTGCACTTGGAGGAGCTGGGTCTCCATGAGGTTCCAACTGATAGCCAAGAGACCGACCCGACGACCTATGACCAAGCGATGGTGGATGTAGACTCCACGAAATGGCGTGAAGCTATGGAAGCTGAGATAGACTCGATGCATGTCGATCAGGTCTGGACTCTAGTAGACCGCCCCAAGGGCATAGTGCCTATTGGGAACAAGTGGATCTACAAGAGAAAGACTGATGTTGATGGCAAGGTTGACGCCTATAAGGCCAGGCTTGTGGCAAAGGGTTATACCCAGAAGGAAGGGATCGATTACCATGATACCTTCTCGCCCGTAGCCATGATCAAGTCTATTCGCATGATGCTTGCTATAGCTTCCTACCACGATTATGAGATATGGCAAATGGACGTAAAGATGGATTTCCTTAATGGATTCCTCGAGGAGGAAATCTATATGGAGCAGCCTAAAGGCTTTGTGTCCGAAGTTGATATTCATAAAGTGTGCAAGCTTCAGCGTTTCAATTATGGACTGAAGCAAGTGTCGCGTAGTTGGAACCTTCATTTTGATGAAGCAGTCAAAGAGTTTGACTTCGTGCAAAATGAAGAGGAACCTTGTGTATACAAGAAGGTTAGTGGGAGAAAGATCGCATTCTTAGTACTATATGTAGATGACATTCTACTAATAGGAAATGATGTGGGAATGCTCAGTTCTGTGAAAGCTTGGCTTTCGAGTAATTTCTCTATGAAAGACTTGGGAGAAGCTACCTATATTCTTGGTGTTCGACTCTACCGGGATAGAGCGAAGAGAACAATAGGTCTTTCCCAAGCCCTCTATATAGATAAAATCTTAAAGCGATTTAAGATGGATGATTCTAAAAGAGGGTTCCTATCGATGCGACATGGAATAAAACTCACCTTGAAGATGTGTCCTCAAAGTGAGGAACAACGCAAGGAAATAAGTAATATACCATATGCTTTGGACGTGGGTAGCCTTATGTATGCTATGTTGTGTACAAGACCTGACATCGCGCATGCTGTAAGCGTGGTGAGTAGGTTTCAGGCAAACCCAGGTAGGGAACATTGGACTGCCGTAAAGAACGTTCTCAAATACTTAAGAAGGACTAGAGATATGGTTCTGATGTATGGCGGTGGAGATTTGGATGTGGTGGGATTCACTGATTCGGACTTCCAAGGACTGAAGGACGACTCGATGTCCACTTCTGGCTACATATTTACTCTTAATGGAGGAGCAGTATCTTGGCGTAGTGCCAAGCAAAGCGCGATCGCGATTCCACTGTCGGTGAGTATCAAGCGGCCTCGGAGGCTTCCAAGGAAGGGTTACGGATTAAGAAGTTTCAGGAGAACTTCAAATAATACCATGTCTTGAAATTTGCTGTTCATTTATCTTTGCGACAACGTGGAGTATGTAGCACGTGCCAAGGAGCCGAGGTTTCACAACAGCACCAAACATATTGAGAGGAAGTATCATATCGTAAGAGAATTTGTTCGCAAGGGATACATTGTGCTGCACAGAGTAGACTCGGCCGACAACGTCGCCGATCCACTGACCAAGCCACTTTCTCAGACTAGCTTGGAGAGTCATCTGGAGAACATGGGTATTAGATACCATAGTGTGTGGCATTGAGTGCAAGTGGGATATTGTTAGGAGTATGCCCTCGAATGCCACTCAGAGGTTGTTGAGTGAGGGCATTGTACTTGTAATTATGTAAACCATTTATATAAGGCAAATGAATGTTTCTTTATTTACTGGTAGTTACTGGCATTCCTAAATCGTATATAAACATATAGAAACTAGTCTGTGTATTTGAGAGCAAAACGTTCCACTCGTTATTGGATAAGGGGGTCGGCACTGGAAAGGTTATAGCTCAAATACTTAATCGTTCGCAAGTCGATGAAACTTGACTAGGCGTTAAGTTTATGTGAAGACTTGTATGACGTGTTCTTTGACATGGAGAGTGCCTGCCGAACACTAATGGTTAGTGGGAGCACACGTTATAGGTATGCTAATTGGATTAGTATACTCGAACCGACTCACCCTCGATTCGTCACACGGATTTCACTCCGGGACAGTCAATGACGGAATCGAAAGGTTGTGATAGGTATTCCTGAACCTTCGACTTGAGGATTTAGTAGGGATGTGCTTGTAACGTCAAGATTTTCATTAGAGTAGTTCGACCCTGTACACCGGAAGGCGGGGGTCAACCTCGACGTGCATCTTTATGGGCAAGTAGCAGGTCCTACTGAATACCAAGATAGAATTCTTTCTCCTGTTAGTGAACGGTTTATATGTCCTATGCGGTTATTGGAAGATGAGATCATAAGTCTTTGGCCAAAGTATTGGAGCTAGCTGTATTAGATACACGAGAGCTCGATGATCTCGATTTGCATTAACGCATGCATAGCGTCAAGTACAGATAGGGTTTAATTGACCGTGACCCTATAACTTGATCGGGACATTTGAAAGAAGGGTTTATACATTATCTTGGTATTCACGTGAGAATGGTTCTTGAATGATCCCAATCATTCGTTCTCGATTAAGTGCAGTGTAGGCCGCGGGCGGCTAGGTGGTGCTACTACTCTTTGGTTCCTCCCATTGCTGACTGAGACGGACCTACCGAGTCGCACATTAGGATTGACGACGGAATGAATCAAGCTAATTCTCTCATTATGAATATTAGATATTGGATATCTAAATTTTGGACATTGGATGTTTAAATCGATTTATCGGATAAATTGATTTACGGCTTAATGAATTAAATATATCACTGGGTGATTAATTTAATTCATCAATATAATTATTTCTTGGAGAAATTAATTATGTTATTTTGTATTTGATATGTTTAATTAATTAGATTAATTAATCGATACAAATACATCGCAACGGAATCGTAGTTTATCTGTTTGGACTCACGGGAGTCCGAAACGATCCGAACTCGTCCGTTTTTGCATAGTAGCCGCCCCCCCCTTTGTTTCCACTCACTTTCCTCTTGTCTTGTTGCTTTCATTTTATATGAAATAACATGACATTGTGGGGTTTAAAATCATGTGGCATGATTTGTATTATTAAAGTGAGAGTTGAATAAAGGGAAGAAGACATCTCTCACTTCTCATTCCATGCCATTTCCAACGTGAGTTTTGAGAGAGAGAAAGAGAGAGAGAAAACTTTTCTCAAAGTCTTCATCATCTTCTTTAAGTGTTCTTGGTGGTTCTTAGAGAAAAATAAAGAAATCAAAAGCGAGATATATATATTATACACTTAGAGTGTAATAATAAAAAGCTTCATCACCTAGCTCTAGCCGTATCCTCGGATGATAGCAAGGTGTTGTCATTTCGTTCGTTTTTCCGGCGCGTGACAAGTAGAGACGCGGTGCTTTCGGCGTTGGATCGTTCAAGAGCTTGGAGCGGATTGGACTCGTAGAGATCAAACTAAATCTTGGGGAATAGCTCAAGAGAAGGTTACCATTTAATCAACGGACTTCGAGGGTTAGTTTCTTACGACTCTTGCTTTTCGTTTATATATTCGTATATACGTAGCTCGATCGATCCTCGTAGGGATTCGGATCGAATTAATTTTCATTTTACCGCTTCCGTTGGGCCTTCGTTTTAGGCACCGAATCCCAACATGATCATCTGTAAACGTAATAAAGTACTGATATCCGTCATGTGCTGCTTCCAAAGCACCACATACGTCAGTATGGATGAATCCTTGTTTATCAGCGGCTCTTTCAAAAGTCCCTGTCAAGGGGGATTTAGTCATTTTTCCTTTGAGGCAAGATTCACAAGAAGGAAAGGGATCTGATCCCACTGGACCCATAAGTCCATCTTTTTCAATTTTGTAAACCTTGGTCTAACCAACATGACCAAGTCTAAGATACTATTTCAAAAATTGATTAGTTTCATCCCTACCACGCTTCCTAGTCATAGTATTCACAATGACTTTGTTACTAAGGTTTAGATGATACAGTCCATTTAACAATGTAGCAATGCCCACTAGTTTATTTCTAAAATAAATTTTGCAGGAACCATCACCAATAAGAAATGAAAAGCATTTCCGATCTATGACCGGAATGGATACAATGTTTTTGTGCCCCTTGGGCAAAACAAGTACATCTTCTAAAGTTAGAACAAAACTAGATTCTAAACCCAAAAGAAGTGATCCTATGTCGGTTGCCTCGACACTATGCCCACTTCCGACAGTGATCATCACTTCCCCAGCTCCAAGATTTCTACTTTGTTCCAGATCCTGATTCACGATGCAAATATGAGAACTAGCACCAGAATCCAGTATCCATGAAGTAGAAAATACAGTAGCAGAACAATTTATTTCCAAAACTAAAAGTACTGTACCTGAAGCGCCATGAAGAATCGGACAATCTCTTGCCCAGTGGCCCAGCTCACCGCATTTGAGACAAGCGTCCTTCTTCTTGTTCTTCGGAACCTTCGGGGCCTTGCCCTTACCCTTGAAGTCCTTGACTTGTGATCCCGTATGCTTCTTGGTCTTTTTCTTCTTGTTCTTAGACCTCCGAGGTCCAGAAGAAATCACAAGGACAGACTCCTTCATCTGCGGAGTCTTCATCTGAGACTGAGCGGTCACCAGTTTGTTCATTATCCCAGCTAAGTTGCGGAATCTCATTGCAGTTAAAGTTCATAACAAACTGGGAGAAGGAATCAAGGAGAGACTGTGGGATAAGGTTGGTTTGAAGAGAAGTATCCATCTTAAAATCAAGATCCTCCAATCTCTCGATCATAGATATAATTTTGAGGACGTGGTCCCCAACATTCTCACCTTCCTTCATCCTTGTACTAAACAGTTGCTTGCATATCTCATATCTAGTAGTTCGATTGTGTTCACCATAAAGATCGGTTAAGTGAGATAGAATCTGCCTAGCAGAAGTAATTTTCTCATGAGATCTCTGAAGCTCATTAGACATAGATGCCATCATGTAAGCACGGACTTTTATGTCATCCTTAACCCACTTTTCGTGGTTTTCAATCTCTTCTTGATTGGCTCTTGTCCGCACTGGAGGAGCCGGAATGTCCGTATCCAAGACGTATTCCAGTGCCTCTATACTGAGCACTATCATCAGATTGTGGAGCCAATCTACAAAGTTAGGTCCGATCAGGGTGTTCTTTTCAAGTAGAATTGCGAGTGGGTTCATTGTCATATTGAAAGTTATGTCTACATTATGTACGACAGATTAATGAGTGACTCGTTTAATTATGATTTGAGTATTGAATTAAGATCTTTTATATTCTTGTTACCCATCTCCCACTATTTTTATCGGAATAACACACTCCCATGTGAAATCCGGAAGTATCATTCGCTCTACTTCATAGTGGTGATCAAGTTCTTTATAAATCTTAATAGAGGGCAACCGCGCAGGTTTCTAGTCTATTAATTTTCATAAAGTGGTGTCCAACACCAACCCATCTAATCGATGATTCGATCTTATTTTTCCCCTTGTTCACTCACCTCAACCTATACGGTTTCTATGGTTTGTGAACAAGTTAAGTTTATACCATCGATGCAAATCAGTTTCATAATTGAATCTTATCCAGCAACCTATCAGGTTTCTATGGATAAAATTTGCTCCAACCGAAGGCATCCAATGCGCTACTGATAATTTATCCATCCTCCCCGAACAACTACCCCAATAACTCGGAAGCATAGCAGACCCGGTTTGGATTTCAATTTCCCGAAAGCTCGATGGAGGGAAGGAAAAACTTTGAAACCTTATAAACTTAATAATTTGTCGTGGGAGAATTTTTGCGATTAATGTTACACTTTGCACATTAATTCATTTAAGCACGTTTGTGCATTCATACAATATGAATAAACATTCACAACCTAGTTGCTACCAACATGTGGTTCATGGACCGTTCCTAAAATCAAAAACTCCGTAATGTAATTACAAGTCTTCACTCTTGACTCTTCGTCTTCTCGAATAGATCTTACTCCGGTATTCATCATTACATATAAATTTTACATTGAAAAATTGCATCCTAGATACAAATAATTCTAGTAAAATAAATAGGCTCAAAATGGCCTTTACAACCCAATCGAATAAAACTGAACGATTCAAAACTAAGTCCATGAAACACATCCCCATTCAAAAGCATTCATACAATAAATATTAATTAAACAGATTGCGTAGAGATACATTGATCCAACCTATAAATGGAATTGATCCAATCAATTCACACAACCGGTAATATGAAAACATTCAAAGTAATTCGGTCAATCACAAGTAATCCAATAAATCAATTTTACCTTATAAAATGAAATACCATATATCATTTTAATCATATTAAATCTAATTTAAAATGTGGGAAATCAATTTTCAGGAATACACGAAAAAAACGAGCCCGAATAGGCCCGAAAGGGGCTGGACCACGCCCGAAACATGTCGGTCAGCAAGCAGGGCTGCCCAATAGCCCTGGTCCGCGCCCCCCTGAGCCCTGGGCTGCGGCTCCCAGTCCAGATTCATCACAAGGGCTGCAACAGCCCTGGGCCATGGCCCCCTAAGCCCTGGGCCGCAGCACCCTTCGTTCGGTCCACTCCCGGACCGTCCAACGGCAATTCGGGGCTCGATTTTCGACCAGATATCCAATATCTATATTTTTCAGCATTCATATCTTCAATATAAATTATATTTCCTAGAAATTAAAGATTATATTTAGACATAAACTTATGAAAAATATAACTACAATGAACGGAAAAACATACACCATGATTATGACTATAAATGATTCCAAATCATTCATATCCAATCAAGCATTCCAGATTCTAAATATCGTATATACGATCGCAAGACCTGTCTCCGATACCACTGTTGGGATTCAGTGCCTAAATCGAAGGCCCAACGGAAGCGGTAAAATGAAAATTAATTCGATCCGAATCCCTATGAGGATCGATCGAGCTACGTATATACGAATATTAAACGTAACACAAGAGATACGAGAAACATACCTTTATAGTCTGTTGATTTAAATGGTGTCCTTCTCTTGAGCTATTCCCCAAGCTTTTGTTGATTTCCCTACGATCCATCCGCTCCAAGCCCTTGGATGATCCAACACCGAAATTACTGCGTCTCTACTTGCCACACGCCGGAGAAACGAACGGAACGACGATCACCAGATTAGCCTCTAAGGTTACGGATAGAATCAAGTGAGGGAAGCTTTCTATTTAATTATGACACTTTAAGTGTATATCTCACAAACTCTTAATGAATATCTCGATTTTCTCCTAGAACAATCAAGAACAAATGAAGAAGAAGATGACTTAGAGAAGTTTTCTCTCTCTCTCTCTCTCTCTCTCTCTCTCACACACACACACACACACACACACACATATACATATGAACCGTATGAATCAATGGGGTAGTGAGAGTGATTGAAGTCTCCTCTTCTTATTCTACTTCCACCCACATGTAAACAACTCAGATCACATGATTGATTGCCCAACAAAGTCCTTGTCTTCCATTTAAAATGGAAACAAAGACTAAGTAGAAGGTAGGTGGAAGGGGCGGCGGCCATGATTAAGAAATCGGACGAGTTCAGTTCGTTTTGGACTCCCGTGAGTCCAAACAGATAAACTCCGATCCCGTTCCGATGTACTTATATCAATTAGTTAATCTAATTAATTAATCATATCAAATAATAATAACATAATTAATTTTTCTAAGAAATAATTATATTCATGAACTAAATTAATCACCCAGTAATTTATTTAATTCATTAGGTCGTAAATCAATTTATCTAATAAATCAATTTAGACATCCAATGTCCCAATAAATTAGATATCTAATATCTAACATTCATACTGAGAATAAGCTCGATTCATTTCGTCGTCAATCCTATTTCGCGACTCGGTAGGTCCGTCTCATTCAGTAATGGGAGGAACCAAAGAGTAGTAGCACCACCTAGACAGCCTGGCAGCCTACACTGCACCCCAACTGAGAACGAATGATTGGGATCATTGAAGAACCATTCTGTCGTGAATACCAGTATACGTATAAACCCTTCTTTTAAATGTCCCGATCAAGTTATAGGGTCATGGTCAGTCAAACCCTATCTGTACTTGACGCTATGCATGAATTAATGCAAATCGAAATCATCGAGCTCTCGTGTATCCAATACAACTAGCTCCAATGCTTTTGCCAAACACTTGTGATGTCATATGCCAATAACTGCATTGGACATGTAACCCGTTCACTAACAGGAGAAAGAATTCTATCTTGGTATTCAGTAGGACCTGCTACTTGCCCGTCAAGACGCACGTCGAGGTTGACCCCCGCCTTCCAGTTTGCAGGGTCGAACTACTTTAATGAAAATCTTAACGTCACAAGCACATCCCTACTAAATCGTCAAGTCAAAAGTTCACGAATACCTATCACAACCTTTCGATTCCGTCAATGGCTGTCCTGGAGTGAAATCCGTGTGACGAATCGAGGGTGAGTCGGTTCGAGTATACTAATCCAATTAGCATACCTATAACGTGTGCTCCCACTAACCATTAGTATTCGACAAGCACTCTCCATGTCAAAGAACACGTCATACAAGTCTTCACATAAACTTAACGTCCAGTCAAGTTTCATCGACTTGCGAACGGTTAAGTATTTGAGCTATAAATCTTTCCACTACCAATCCGCTTATTCAATAAGGAGTGGAATGTTTTGCTCTCAAATACACGGAGTAGTTTCTCTCTCTCTCTCTCTCTCTCTCTCTCTCTATATATATATATATATATATATATATATATATATATATTATGAGTTACAAATGCCTGTAACTACCAGTAAATAAATAAACAAACAATTTCCTTATGATAATGAATTACATAATAACAAGTACAATGCCCTCACTCATACATCCCTTGAGTGGCATTCGAGGGAATACTCCTAACATCTATAATATGAACACCTGGATTCATAGCAACGCTTCCATTTTTCTTATCTTCAAGAAACTTAGAGTAGTTCCTCTTCTAGTGCCCAATCTTGGCGCAGTAGAAACAGGCGCTTTGAGCAGCAGTTTCGACAGCCTTTACCTTCCCAGAAGTTGGCTATGGTTTGAGCACAACCTTCTTGCCTTTACCTTTAGACCACTCCTTTCTTGTAACCCTTATTCTTGAAACTTTTTATTTTGTTTATCAAGAAGGCCTCACACTTAGGCTCCATCTTGATTGTTGCCTCAGTCATTTTAAGCACCCCATATAGCTCAGTCAACAACCTCTCTATTCATGTTATAGTTCCTCTTGAAATTATCATAACCATCATGAAGTGAATGGAGGATGATGTCAATATCCAACTCTTGGCTGTAGGAAAAATCCAGTCTCTTCATGTTGTCGAAGTATCCAATTATTTTCAAACATGAGTTCCTACATGCTTTCCCTTCTCGAGTCTAGCATCAAGAATAGTTTTTGAGGTCTCAAGCATCTCAATTCTAGCTTGCTCTTGAAATATATTCTTCAAATGCTATACTATGTTGTACGCATCTACATTCTCAAATTGCTTTATAAGCTTGACTTCTGTGTCGCTGACATCAAGGTATTGTTCATTGGCACAACTCTGATCAGCCCACCTAAAGGCATTTTATGGCGCCTAGACCAAGAACAAGACAAAGTTGTCTAGAACCAACTCTTTCTTTTCTTGTCTGAGAACCATTCTCAAGTTTCTATGCCAATCCAAGAAATTTAAACCATTTGGCTTCACCTTCTCAATAATTGATTATAAGTTGAAAAATGTAGTATAGACTATCATAGAATTGTTGGAATTATTTCCATACATGATTACTACAAATAGAAAGAAAAATGCAATAAGTAAACCATTCGTCTGAATAACTGAAAGTAAACATACAATCAAGTTATTTAATATTTTATTCAATAATATTTAGGTCTCGCTTTGAATAAAATGATTCGAAGATCTTTTATCACAAAACTTTTAAGCAAACTTTTACTTGTAGCTCATTAATTTTTATAAAAAAATATAAGTAATCTCATTACTAATAGTATCTTTACTCTTGGTTAATAAATTACATCTAATATCATATCATATTTTGCAGGGCCGGTCCTGTGCCTGACGGTGCCCTAGCCAGAAATTTAAAAATACGCCTTCAGAATTGAGAAAATATGCAAAAGCAACGCAAAAAATGATAAACTATAAAAATTAAAACTAAGTTAACACTTAAAAAAATAATTACTTCTAGCTCATTGAGTTTCATTAATTATAATTTATATTATTTGCTTTGTAAATATTATTTTTAAATTTTTTATTGAAAAGTATCTTATTTAATAACAAATAAATTTAACTCATTATAACTAACCCGAAAGAAATGATTCCTACATTGTTTCTGTATTTAATGTTAAAATAAATAAAAAGAATGGTGTGATTTTCCTTACTTGTTCAATTATTTTAAAGTACAACAAAATAATATTTTTTATTATTGAATGAATAACAACTGGAATATATATATTTTTGCAAACAATGTATATTACAAAAAAAATAAAGCAGATGACACAATAGAAGGAACATTCAAATAAAAGGTTGAATGGCCTATTATAAATATATACTAGAAAAGAATATATGTTTTGTAATACCCGTAATTTCAGATTTCGGTAATTTTATTTTTTCGGCGGAAGTCCGTTTTGGTGACTCGCTCATGACCTTTTCGTCATTCCAAGAATATTTACTTTTGCACTTTTTGACTTCCGGGTTCGTTTCGGTATCGTTTTGTTGAGTTTCGTGTTCTTAAGCGACTTTTCCGTACTTGAGTTTGATTCTTGCGAATCTCGTCCGAAACTGTTGTTTCGAGTTTATCGTAAGTTCATTTAATGTTATTATTCATGTTGCGAGCTTCGGCTTGGTATTTTGATCATGTATCGTGTATTTCGGACGTTTTGGGCTATTTTCGTAATTTCCCAAAGTTTGGAGTAATTACTTTCCGTTGTCGAATTTCAAGCCTTCGGGTGGTCGGAATCGTGTGTTCTCCTAGTGATCGAATTCATCTTTGCGAGTAATTCATAATCGTATCTTCGATTCGTATTCAGGTTCAGGTTTCGGAGTCGTTCGGGCCGTCGGAGTTGGCCCCGACCGAGTCATGGCCGGGCAGTCTGGGCCCAGGCCGGCACTGGCCGAGTTACGGCCGGTAGTGCTCGGCAGTTACGTACGTAAGGCCGGTTACGTACGTAAGCCTTGGCCGGTTACGTACGTAACGATGCCGGCAGATTTGGGGCAGTGACTCGGTTACGTACGTAAGCCTTGGCCGGTTACGTACGTAACCCTGCCGGCAGGCACCCTATTTAAGGCCCTGCAGACGGGTTTTTCACCCATTTTCTCATTCTCTTCCTTGTCTTCCGCGGCTGGAGGTATGGGAATCATGGAAATATGTTGTTGGACAATCAATCCATGAAGTCTTGGAGTTCATATCATCAATCATCCATCCTATAACATCATCCGATCTACCGAATCAGGTCAGATTTTCTAGAAATCTAGTTTTCGGGAATTTGGGTGTTTTGGTTGTTTTCGTCCGTTTAATCCGATTTAACTTAGGATTATGATGGATTGATGATTATTTAGATATATTATATCATTTCCCTTGTTATTCCATGGTTGGATCGCATCAATTCGTTGTTTTGGTCGAGTTCTTGATCGACGCTTTGAAGGTGTCCGGTAGAATGTCTTAGAGGGGTTTTCGGACGTTCTACGATTATTCCTCCTCGTATGATCATTGATTTATTAATTATATGTTGTTAGGGTCGAGTTTCTTTTGAAGAAACCAAGTTGAACCCTTCCGTTCGTTGTCGTTTTCCTTTTCGAAGCATCGAGCGTTTTGAAGCTTTCCGATTGAGCCGTATTCGTCGGGATACTTGCGTGCCGATTTTGAGACAAGTACCTTGTCCATATAATTCTTGTTTTATGGATACGATAATTAGTGATCGTCTAAATGTGGTTGTTTGGTCGTTTGAATTGAACGTTCAAAAGATTCGGTTTAGCCTTGTTAAAGGCTTGCTTTCAAAACCCGTGTGTTTTGTGAATGATGTGGTTTGTGAATGACTATGTGAATTCTATGGATATGTTTGGTGTTGATGTTGCACTTGGTATTTCGTGTGGACGTATATTATTCCATTTCGGTGCGTTGTGGTTTGATGTGGTGTTTTGCTAAGTGTTTGATGCCTCTGGTGAATTGTTTGAATATATGTGTTGTATTGTGATGTGTGTGAATGTATGGATGTGGGCGGGGCCTACGGTGGCACATGGCATGCGATCATGTGGCCAGGATGAAACAAGCGATTGGTCCAACCGTGAGAGCCTAATCAAAACTACGGTGGCACATGGCATGCGATCATGTGGCCAGGATGCAACAAGTGATTGATCCAACCGTGAGCGCCAAAGATAATCTACGGTGGCACATGTCATGCGATCATGTGGCCAGGACGCAACAAGCGATTGATCCAACCGTGAGATGTGTGTGATTTGTTTCGCTAGCCAGCTCGGGAGGGACCTTCGAGGCCTCGAGTGGGATTTGTGGCTTCGTCCCGGTCCTAGGCGATGCGCGTGCGTGATTACGTTATGTTGATTTTTATGTCTGTCGAGGACACGTGATGTAGGGCTCTGGCCCTGTGAATTGTTGTCGGTTTTCTATTTGCGAGAACAAAACCTTTGGGATGTGACCCCTGTTGATTTTGGAAAGAGAAGGATTCGGTAATCCTAAATTGTTTTCTATTAAAACTCCCGATGGCATTTTAAACTGTTTTATAAATCGTTTCCCGTGATTGGTGATCTTTCGGTTTTGGAATGTTTTACCTAAACTCTTACCTCGGGAAGTATTTTCGTTTCGTTTAAATCTTTGAGGATTCCTGGTTATTATTGTTCTTAGAACTTGAATTGTATGGCTCGTATTTTGCACTTGTACTTGCACTAGCAAAGTAGTGGAATTTTGCTAACCCCTGAGTAATCGGGGGGTGGATGTCTGTATTGAATTCAGGTTTTGGAGCATAGCACAGGGTCGGCATGAAGGATGATTAAAGATGAACGATACTAATCACACGAGGACCCGTTTGATGTCATATTGGTTTAGTTGTATTTTATTTCCGCTGCAGTATTCTTTTCCCATTGTACGGGAGTGTGTTGTATTCGACCCTTGCGTGGGCATGTATTGTAATTGAGTTGTATGTATTTATTGAAAGACCAAATCGGTTTACTGAGTCATTTTAGCCTTAAAGGCATTGTCGAGTTGTTCGTTTGTTGTTACCAGCCTAGTAGCTCCTTGAGGAAAGGTTCCACGGCGTGTAATATCCCTGAGCGGATTGGGGGTGTTACATAAATGGTATCGGAGCTTAGGTTGTGGAAACCTAGGTTGTCGGGTTTAGTGGTGTCTGTTGAGTTTTTGTCTCGTCAGAATTTGTCTGACTGAGTCGTGTCGCGACGCGTCGTCTAAGTTGGTTTGTCGTGATTAGTATCGTGGGGCGATCATCATCTTCGTGCGACCTATGGATTTAAGTCTCCCTTCTTTGTGTATGTGCCTCGTCTGATGCGAGTTACAGGTATTATGAGTTAATTGACGGAATCCTCATATAGATTTTGATTTCGTGATATGTGGTTAATTGACTCTCATATTTCGTTCATATGAGGAGTAGTGTTGCTGGATTGTGCATATTGGACTGTATTTCTTTTATTCGTTGCGTGAGTTCTTTTGTAATGGCTTTCGGTATTTTACCGACTGAGTTTTATTTCGAAAACTGATTCCCTTAACCGAGTTTTTGGCATTATGGCCTTGATCGTTTTGGAGAAATTCCTATGATGGTATTCAGTATTTTGTAAATGGCTTTTGTGAGTTTTTGAAATATTACCGTCATCGGCCTTTTTGGCGTTTTTGTAAATGGTTTTTATCCTGGTAGTTCCGGCGTGGGACCCACGGTGTTATAATGTTCCGTGTAATTACCTGAAATTTTTGGGCATTCTAGCCCATTTAATTATCTTTTAAAATCTTGAGCATCTTAGAAAATAAATTTCGAGACGTACTTTTAAAATGAATTATTTTCTCGTGGTACATCCAAGGTGCCACAATATGTTTCAAAATTATTCTACCTCGAGGACCAAAATGTTTTGAGATATTTTCAATGTTTTAGAAACACTTGTAGTTACACCCGAGGGTCGAACATTTTGAAAGTTTTTCACTAAAAGAAAAATGTCCTCATTTTTGTTCAAACGCAAAGATGATTTTCAAAGTCTCGACAATGATGTTTGTTCAACTTTTTGTAAAATGATACTCAAGATCAACTGGTGTTTCCAAACTGTTTTCAAAAGGTGGTTTTCGTTTTTAAAACTCATCATTTCCTGCTTGTGGTTGGAGAAGGTGTGTATGATGTTGGTATTGTTATTAGGGTGTTAGCCCTCTGAATTGCGATTGAATTGGTGGTGTGAACGTTGAGTCGTTCTCTACGCATATGTTTTGTTAGCCCTTTGTGGGAGGTGTGATGACGATCTTTAATGTTGTCATTTCATGGTGGGTTGCGTGTTATCGCACCTGTGTGAGCTGTTAAATCTTGGGTGTGTACGTTTGTGTACATGTGTGATTGTTTCATGATGTTTGTAATTATGTGCTGGTTATTGTTCGGACCGTTGAGGTCGCCGAACGATACCGTCGTTGCTGTAGTGTTTGTGTGTGTATTACTTTACGATGGTAATCGTTGTATATGATATGTGTTATGATTCTTTGTTGTGCTGAGTTGGCATCTCCGCTATGTTGTTTTGCGACGTTATGCACCATTGTATCTAGCATTTGTATTTTTGGTATGCCGAGCCGAGGCATTTCAACCGTGGTGTGCCGGGGGCATGCACGTACAAATTGTCCTTCTCGTCAGTAACACATTTCAAGTGTGGACTCGAGGGACACAGAATTCAGTTTTGCGAATTGGTTTACCGAGACTTTCGTAGTTTGCGCTTCAGCACAGATATGACGATCGGCTCTGAGAGGCCCATGGGAGATTTTTCTGTCGGTTGCTTTTTGTGTTGTTACCTTGTTTCCGTTGTTGTGAGTTGCGGGGACGACATTTGTTTTATAAGAGGTCGAATGTAATACCCGTATTGTTTTTGGACTTCTGCATTTCCTCTTTCTCAGGTCTATCGACTCGCTCGTGTTCGTTGATATTTTTTGAACTTGTTCTGTATTTCAGTTTCATCGTTCGAACGAGCTGTGATCTTGTTTTGGGTCGATCTGGTTATCACTGTGACTTTTCCGAGTTCGGTTCGATTCTCGTGAACCTTGTTCGGAAGTAACATTTTTTGGTTCTACTAATTCTTTTATTCGAAGTGGATCGGATTTTGAACTTCTGTATTTTCGACTCTGTCGAATCGTTTATGTTCGTTAACATTTTCTGAGCTTGCCCTGTCCCTTGCTTTTGTTGATCGAACGAGTGTGATATTGTTTCGGAATAACTCGTTTGTCGTTGTAACTTTTCAATTGCTATTCCATTTCCTGTGGATCTTATGTGAATGCACGTCCTGTTTTTTTCACCGGATCATATATTGTCTCGAGTCGAGATGTGAACCTCGGAGTTGTTGTTTGAATTTTATCGTTCTTCGTGATTCGAACGTGATTGTTCGATTTTTGTTGTCTCGATCGTTGTGGTTCGATCGTTTGATTGTTCGATTTTTGTTGATCTCATTTCGTGGTTGTTGAACGTTCAGACTCCTTCGTAATTCCCTTAAGTTTGAGAAATTAGTCTTGTTTCGATCTTCCAACCCTTGGGTGGTGGAATTCCGTATTTGTTCAGTGTTTGGCTCGCATTTTGATTGATGAACCGTTGGGTTGGTCAATCGTATTGATTTTCGTTCGTTGTGTTTTGTGATTGTTTGGATAATAGACTGGATTGTATTATCTGTTTGATGACGCTTGTCACTTGTTGATTTTATTATGTCTCTACCGGTGGCGTCGTGTTGGTCGTCGTGGAGCGTGTTATCACGCTGTATATTCCGTTGCGTTGTTTGTAACGTTTCACCGTTGGGCGTTAGTTACGTATTCTTGTGCATCTCATTGAAATATTCCTGGTGGTATACTCCCTACTTGTTTTAAGTTTCAGGACGAAACTTCTTTTAAGGAGGGTAGTGTGTAATACCCGTAATTTCGGATTTCGGTAATTTTATTTTTTCGGCGGAAGTCCATTTTGGTGACTCGCTCATGACCGTTTTGCCATTCCAAGAATATTTAATTCTGCACTTTTTGACGTCCGAGTTTGTTTCGGTATCGTTTTGTTGAGTTTCGTGTTCTTAAGCGGCTTTTCCGTACTTGAGTTCGATTCTTGCGAATCTCGTCCGAAACTGTTGTTTCGAGTTTATCTTAAGTTCATTTAATGTTATTATTCATGTTGCGAGCTTCGTCTTGGTGTTTCGATCATGTATCGTGTATTTCGGACGTTTTAGGCGATTTTCGTAATTTCCCAAAGTTTGGAGTAATTACTTTCCGTTGTCGAATTTTGAGCCTTCGGGTGGTCAGAATCGTGTGTTCTCCCAGTGCTAGAATTCATCTTTGTGAGTACTTCGTAACTGTATCTTCGATTCGTATTCAGGTTTGGGTTTCGGAGTTGTTCGGGCCGTCGGAGTTGGCCGCGGCCGAGTCATGGCCGGACAGTCTGGGCCCAGGCCGGCATTGGCCGAGTTATGGCCGGTAGTGCTCGGCAGTTACGTACGTAAGGCCAGTTACGTACGTAAGCCTTGGCAGGTTACGTATGTAACGATGCCGGCAGACTTTGGGCAGTGACTCGGTTACGTACGTAAGCCTTGGCCGGTTACGTACGTAACCCTGTCGGCAGGCAGCCTATTTAAGGCCCTGCAGTCGGGTTTTTCACCCATTTTCTCATTCTCTTCCCTCCCTTCCGCGGCTGGAGGTATGGGAATCATGGAAAGTTGTTGTTGGACAATCAATCCATGAATTCTTGGAGTTCATATCATCAATCATCCATCCTATAACATCCTCCGATCTACCGAATCAGGTCAGATTTCCGAGAAATCTAGTTTTGGGGAATTTAGGTGTTTTGATTGTTTTCATCCGTTTAATCCGATTTAACTTAGGATTATGATGGATTTATGATTATTTAGATGTATTATATCATTTCCCTTGTTATTCCATGGTTGGATCGCATCGATTCGTTGGTTTGGTCGAGTTCTTGATCGACGCCTTGAAGGTGTCCGGTAGAATATCTTAGAGGGGTTTTCGGATGTTCTACGATTATCCCTCCTCGTATGATCATTGATTTATTAATTATATGTTGTTAGGGTCGAGTTTCTTGCGAAGAAACCAAGTTGAACCCTTCCGTTCGTTGTTGTTTTCCTTTTCGAAGCATCGGGCATTTCGAAGCTTTCCGGTTGAGCCGTGTTCGTCGGGATACTTGCGTGCCGATTTTGAGGCAAGTACCTTGTCCATATAATTCTTTTTTATGGATACGATAATTAGTGATCGTCTAAATGTGGTTGTTTGGTCGTTTGAATTGAACTTTCAAAAGATTCGGTTTAGCCTTGTTAAAGGCTTGCTTTCAAAACACGTGTTTTGTGAATGGTGTGGTTTGTGAATGACTATGTGAATTCTATGGATATGTTTGGTGTTGATGTTGCACTTGGTATTTCGTGTGGATGTATATTATTCCATTTCGGTGTGTTGTGGTTTGACATGGTGTTTTGCTAAGTGTTTGATGCCTCTTGGTGAATTGTTTGAATATATGTGTTGTATTGTGCTGTGTGTGAATGTATGGATGTGGGCGGGGCCTACGGTGGCACATGGCATGCGATCATGTGGCCAGGATGCAACAAGCGATTGGTCCAACCGTGAGAGCCTAATAAAAACTACGGTGGCACATGGCATGCGATCATGCGGCCAGGATGCAACAAGTGATTGATCCAACCGTGAGCGCCAAAGATAATCTACGGTGGCACATGGCATGCGATCATGTGGCCAGGATGCAACAAGCGCTTGATCCAACCGTGAGATGTGTGTGATTTGTTTCGCTAGCTAGCTCGGGAGGGTCCTTCGAGGCCTCGAGTGGGATTTGTGGCTTCATCCTGGTCCTAGGCGATGCGCGTGCGTGATTACGTTGTGTTGATTTTTATGTCCGTCGAGGACACGTGATGTTGGGCTCTGGCCCTGGGAATTGTTGTCGGTTTTCTATTTGCGAAAACAAAACCTTTGGGATGTGACCCCTGTTGATTTTGGAAAAAGAAGGATTCGGTAATCCTAAATTGTTTTCTATTAAAACTCCCGATGGCATTTTAAACTGTTTTATAAATCGTTTCCTGTGATTGGTGATCTTTCGGTTTTAGAATGTTTTACCTAAACTCTTACCTCGGGAAGTATTTTCGTTTCGTTTAAATCTTTGAGGATTCCTGGTTATTATTGTTCTTAGAACTTGAATTGTATGGCTCGTATTTTGCACTTGTACTTGCACTAGCAAAGTAGTGGAATTTTGCTAACCCCCGAGTAATCGGGGGGTGGATGTCTGTATTGCATTCAGGTTTTGGAGTATAGCACAGGGTCGGCATGAAGGATGATGAAAGATGAACGATATTACTCACACGATGACCCGTTTGATGTCATATTAGTTTAGTTGTATTTTATTTCCGCTGCAGTATTCTTTTCCCGTTGTACGAGAGTGTGTTGTATTCGACCCTTACGTGGGCATGTATTGTAATTGAGTTGTATGTATTTATTGAAAGACCAAATCGGTCTACTGAGTCATTTTAGCCTTAAAGGCATTTTCGAGTTGTTCGTTTGTTTTTACCAGCCTAGTAGATCCTTGAGGAAAGGTTCCACTGCGTGTAATATCCCTGAGCGGATTGGGGGTGTTACATAAATGGTATCGGAGCTTAGGTTGTGGAAACCTAGGCTGTCGGGTTTAGTGGTGTCTATTGAGTTTTTGTCTGGTCAGAATTTGTCTGACTGAGTCGTGTTGCGACGCGTCATCTAAGTTGGTTTGTCGTGATTAGTATCGTGGGGCGATCATCATCTTCGTGCGACCTATGAATGTAAGTCTCCCTTCTTTGTGTTTGTGCCTCGTCTGATGCGAGTTACACGTATTATGAGTTAATTGACGGAATCCTCTTATAGATTTTGATTTCGTTATATGTGGTTATTTGACTCTCATATTTCGTTCATATGAGGAGTAATGTTGCTGGATTGTGCATGTTGGACTGTATTTCTTTTATCCGTTGCGTGAGTTCTTTTGTAATGGCTTTCGGTATTTTACCGACTGAGTTTTATTTCGAAAACTGATTCCCTTAACCGAGTTTTTGGCATTATGGCCTTGATCGTTTTGGAGAAATTCCTATGACGGTATTTAGTATTTTGTAAATGGCTTTTGTGAGTTTTTGAAATATTACCGTCATCGGCCTTTTTGGCGTTTTTGTAAATGGTTTTTAGCCTGGTGGGTTCCGGCGTGGGACCCACGGGGTTATAATGTTCTGTGTAATTACCTGAAATTTTTGGGCATTCTAGCCCATTGAATTATCTTTGAAAATCTTGAGCATCTTAGAAAATAAATTTCGAGACGTACTATTAAAATGAATTATTTTCTCGTGGTACATCCAAGGTGCCACAATATGTTTCAAAATTATTCTACCTCGAGGACCAAAATGTTTTGAGATATTTTCAATGTTTTAGAAACACTTGTAGTTAGACCCGAGGGACGAATATTTTGAAAGTTTTTCACTAAAAGAAAAGTGTCCTCATTTTTGTTCAAACGCAAAGATGATTTTCAAAGTCTCGACAATGATGTTTGTTCAACTTTTTGTAAAATGATACTCAAGATCAACTGGTGTTTCCAAATTGTTTTCAAAAGGTGGTTTTCATTTTTAAAACTCATCATTTCCTGCTTGTGGTCGGAGAAGGTGTGTATGATGTTGGTATTGTTGTTAGGGTGTTAGCCCTCTGAATTGTGATTGAATTGGTGGTGTGAACGTTGAGTCGTTCGCCACGCATATGTTTTGTTAGCTCTTTGTGGGAGGTGTGATGACGATCTTTTATGTTGTCATTTCATGGTGGGTTGCGTGTTATCGCACCTGTGTGAGCTGTTAAAGCTTGGGTTTGTACGTTTGTGTACATGTGTGATTGTTTCATGATGTTAGTAATTATGTGCTGGTTATTGTTCGGACCGTTGAGGTCGCCGAACGATACCGTCGTTGCTGTAGTGTTTGTGTGAGTATTACTTTACGATGGTAATCGTTGTATATGATATGTGTTATGATTCTTTGTTGTGCTGAGTTGGCATCTCCGCTATGTTGTTTTGCGACGTTATGCCCCATTGTATCTAGCATTTGTATTTTCGGTATGACGAGCCGATACGTTTCAACCGTGGTGTGCCGGGGGCATGAACGTACAAATTGTCCTTCTCATCAGTAACACATTTCAAGTGTGAACTCGAGGGACACAGAATTCAGTTTTGCGAATTGGTTTACCGAGACTTTCGTAGTTTGCGCTTCAACACAGATATCAGGATCGGCTCTGAGAGGCCCATGGGAGATTTTTCTGTTGGTTGCTTTTTGTGTTGTTACCTTATTTCCATTGTTGTGAGTTGCGGGGACGACATTTCTTTTATAAGAGGTCGAATGTAATACCCGTATTGTTTCTGGACTTCTGCATTTCCTCTTTCTCAGGTCTATCGACTCGTTCGTGTTCATTGATATTTTCTGAACTTGTTCTGTATTTCGGTTTCATCGTCTGAACGAGCTGTGATCTTGTTTTGGGTCGATCTGGTTATCGCGGTGACTTTTCCGAGTTCGGTTCGATTCTTGTGAACCTTGTTCGGAAGTAACATTTTTTGGTTCTACTAATTTTTTTATTCGAAGTGAATCGGATTTTGAACTTCTGTATTTTCGACTCTGTCGACTCGTTTATGTTCGTTAACATTTTCTGAGCTTGCCCTGTCCCTTGCTTTTGTTGATCGAACGAGTGTGGTATTGTTTCGGAATAACTCGTTTGTCGTTGTGACTTTTCAATTGCTATTCCTTTTCCTGTGGATCTTATGTGAATGCACGTCCTGTTTTTTTCACCGGATCGTATATTGTCTCGAGTCGAGATGTGAACCTCGGAGTTGTTGTTTGAATTTTATTGTTCTTCGTGATTCGAACGTGATTGTTCGATTTTTGTTGTCTCGATCGTTGTGGTTCGATCGTTTGATTGTTCGGTTTTTGTTGATCTCATTTTGTGGTTGTTGAACGTTCAGACTCCTTCGTAATTCCCTTAAGTTCGAGAAATTAGTCTCGTTTCGATCTTCCAACCCTTGGGCGGTGGAATTCCGTATTTGTTGAGTGTTTGGCTCGCGTTTTGATTGATGAACTGTTGGGTTGGTCAATCGTATTGATATTCATTCGTTGTGTTTTGTGATTGTTCGTATAATCGACTCGATTATATTATCTGTTTGATGACGCTTGTCACTTGTTGATTTTATTATGTCTCTACCGGTGGCGTCGTGTTGGTCGTCGTGGAGCGTGTTTTCACGCCGTATATTCTGTTGCGTTGTTTGTAACGTTTCATCGTTGGGCGTTAGTTACGTATTCTTGTGCATCTCATTGAAATATTCCTGGTGGTATATTTCCTCTCCCTACTTGTTTTAAGTTTCGGGACGAAATTTCTTTTAAGGAGGGTAATGTGTAATACCCGTAATTTCGGATTTCGGTAATTTTATTTTTTCGGTAGAAGTCCGTTTTGGTGACTCTCTCATGACCGTTTCGTCATTCCAAGAATATTTAATTCTGCACTTTTTGACGTCCGAGTTCGTTTCGGTATCGTTTTGTTGAGTTTCGTGTTCTTAAGCGGCTTTTCTGTACTTGAGTTCGATTCTTGCGAATCTTGTCCGAAACTGTTGTTTCGAGTTTATCGTAAGTTCATTTATTGTTATTATTCATGTTGCGAGCTTCAGCTTGGTGTTTCGATCATGTATCGTGTATTTCGGATGTTTTGGGCGATTTTCGTAATTTCCCAAAGTTTGGAGTAATTACTTTTCGTTGATGAATTTCGAGCCTTCGGGTGGTCAGAATCGTGTATTCTCCTAGTTCTAGAATTCATCTTTGTGAGTACTTCGTAACCGTATCTTCGATTCATATTCAGGTTCGGGTTTCGGAGTCGTTCGGGCCGTCGGAGTTGGCCGCGGCCGAGTCGTGGCCGGGCAGTCTGGGCCCAGGCCGGCACTGGCCGAGTTATGGCCGGTAGTGATCGGCAGTTACGTACGTAAGGCCGGTTACGTACGTAAGACTTGGCAGGTTACGTATGTAACGATGCCGGCAGACTTGGGGCAGTGACTCGGTTACGTACGTAAGCCTTGGCCGGTTACGTACGTAACCCTGCCGGCAGGCAGCCTATTTAAGGCCCTGCAGTCGGGTTTTTCACCCATTTTCTCATTCTCTTCCTTCTCTTCCGCGGCTGGAGGTATGGGAATCATGGAAAGATGTTGTTGGACAATCAATCCATGAAGTCTTGGAGTTCATATCATCAATCATCCATCCTATAACATCCTCCGATCTACCGAATCAGGTCAGATTTCCGAGAAATCTAGTTTTGGGGAATTTAGGTGTTTTGGTTGTTTTCATCCGTTTAATCCGATTTAACTTAGGATTATGATGGATTGATGATTATTTAAATGTATTATATCATTTCCCTTGTTATTCCATGGTTGGATCGCATCGATTCGTTGTTTTGGTCGAGTTCTTGATCGACGCCTTGAAGGTGTCCGGTAGAATGTCTTAGAGGGGTTTCCGGACGTTCTACGATTATTCCTCCTCTTATGATCATTGATTTATTAATTATATGTTGTTAGGGTCGAGTTTCTTGCGAAGAAACCAAGTTGAACCCTTCCGTTTGTTGTCGTTTTCCTTTTCGAAGCATCGGGCGTTTCGAAGCTTTCCGGTTGAGCCGTGTTCGTCGGGATACTTGCGTGCCGATTTTGAGGCAAGTACCTTGTCCATATAATTCTTGTTTTATGGATACGATAATTAGTGATCGTCTAAATGTGGTTGTATGGTCGTTTGAATTGAACTTTCAAAAGATTCGGTTTAGCCTTGTTAAAGGCTTGCTTTCAAAACGCGTGTGTTTTGTGAATGGTGTGGTTAGTGAATGACTATGTGAATTCTATGGATATTTTGGTGTTGATGTTTCACTTGGTATTTCGTGTGAACGTATATTATTCCATTTCGGTGCGTTGTGGTTTGACGTGGTGTTTTGCTAAGTGTTTGATGCCTCTGGGTGAATTGTTTGAATATATGTGTTGTATTGTGCTGTGTGTGAATGTATGGATGTGGGCGGGGCCTACGGTGGCACATGGCATGCGATCATGTGGCCAGGATGCAACAAGCGATTGGTCCAACCGTGAGAGCCTAATAAAAACTACGGTGGCACATGGCATGTGATCATGTGGCTAGGATGCAACAAGTGATTGATCCAACCGTGAGCGCCAAAGATAATCTACGGTGGCACATGGCATGCGATCATGTGGCCAGGATGCAACAAGCGATTGATCCAACCGTGAGATGTGTGTGATTTATTTCGCTAGCCAGCTTGGAAGGGTCCTTCGAGGCCTCGAGTGGGATTTGTGGCTTCGTCCCGGTCCTAGGCGATGCGCGTGCATGATTACATTGTGTTGATTTTTATGTCCATCGAGGACACGTGATGTTGGGCTTTGGCCCTCTGAATTGTTGTCGGTTTTCTATTTGCGAAGACAAAACCTTTGGGCTGTGACCCCTATTGATTTTGGAAAGAGAAGGATTCGGTAATCCTAAATTGTTTTCTATTAAAACTCCCGATGAGATTTTAAACTGTTTTATAAATCGTTTCCCGTGATTGGTGATCTTTCGGTTTTGGAATGTTTTACCTAAACTCTTACCTCGGGAAGTATTTTCGTTTCGTTTAAATCTTTGAGGATTCCTAGTTATTATTGTTCTTAGAACTTGAATTGTATGGTTCGTATTTTGCACTTGTACTTGCACTACCAAAATAGTGGAATTTTGCTAACCCCCGAGTAATCGGGGGTGGATGTCTGTATTGCATTCAGGTTTTGGAGCATAGCACAGGGTCGGCATGAAGGATGATGAAAGATGAACGATACTAATCACACGAGGACCCGTTTGATGTCATATTGGTTTAGTTGTATTTTATTTCCGCTGCAGTATTCTTTTCCCGTTGTACGGGAGTGTGTTGTATTCGACCCCTGCGTGGGCATGTATTGTAATTGAGTTGTATGTATTTATTGAATGACCAAATCGGTCTACTGAGTCATTTTAGCCTTAAAGGCATTGTCGAGTTGTTCGTTTGTTGTTACCAGCCTGGTAGATCCTTGAGGAAAGGTTCTACGGCGTGTAATATCCCTGAGCGGATTGGGGGTGTTACATATTTCGTGTTTGTATATTATAAAACAAATAGAAGTAAATAACAAAACGTACGGAAAATAAAAAGTAAAAGGGGGCCTATTATGAAAATATATACCGGAGTCTGGTGTGGGTCAATCTCAGGATCAGTGACTTTAAAACATCTAATTTACCATTGCACTAAAATTAGTCTTTTGTTTATCTCTACTAATAATTATATAGTAAGAAATTAAAAAAAAAATAGGCCTTAAAAATTTTGGGCCCTAGGCACAGGCCTCTTGAACATATGCCCAGGTCCGGGCCTGATACTTTGACTCAACATCTAATGACCCCTTACACATATTGATAAGAACACCAAAAGACATATAAATCTCTTTCAATAGACCTACATGCACTATCTCAAAATTACAAGAGAAGCAATTGCTTTAGCAAAACCTATCACCGATGGAAGGCGTAATATGTGTTTATTTTAGAAAGACATTTAGGCCCTGTTCTTTTGGACTTATTTTTCAGTTTTCGATTCGATTCGATTCGCCTGGGCCTGCCAGTCCATTCGGGCCTATTCAATTCGATTGAATCCATTCAGCCGATTCGATTCAGTTCTTCTTCTTAGTATTATTATTATTAATCTTAATTATTATTATTGTTATTATTACTAATAATATTACTATTATCGTTGTTGTTGTTGATTACTATTATTATTATTATTATTATTATTTACCATTATTATTATTATTATTTACCCTTAATATATATTTGATTCGATTCGATTGGCCGATTCGATTCGATTCGAGTCCATTCGATTCGATTCGATTCGATTCGATTCAGATCCATTCGATTCCTTGATTGATTCGATTCGATTGATTTTCATCAAAAGAATGACAGTCTTACTCATTAACTTTTAGAACCTATGTCTATGTTGCTTCGATTTAAAATAGTGAATAAAAAAGTCATAAATATACAACGGTCACATGCTATCCGAATATTAATAATTTTTTAAATCATTCAGAATTTTTTAGATTTTCTAATTTCCATATTTAAAATAATTTTTTTTGATTTTTTAAATTAATATTCCATAATTAAAAATAAAATTACCAATTTCTTAATATTTTCTAATATTAATATTAATATTAATATTAATATTAGTATTCGGAATTTTTTAATATTTTTTATTAAATTTACTAATTTAAGAATTTTTTAATTAGTTCAAATTTGTTAGATTTTCTAATTTCGAATTTAAAATAACTTTTTATTTATTTTTCAATATCAATATTCCAGATTAAAAATAAAATTACTGATTTTTAATATTTTTTAATATTAATATAGTCCGTAATTTTTATTTAATTTTGCGATTATTTTAAATAAAAATAAATAAGTTCGTAAAATCAATTTTACCACCTAAGAAAAATCACAATTAAGATATTTAGTCCACAAAATTATAATTTCGGACCATCTTCGCCAATTTTCGAAAGTTGTGGACTAAAAATCACACATAGAACAAACGCGGGACTCAACGTCTCACTCCTACCATAATTTTGGATCAAACTTGCCATTCTCTCCAATCAAATAATAAAAGAAACTGCATAAAGTGAATTTGGTACGGCCCGAAATATCTAATCTTTAACCCGTCTTCTTATAAGCTGTAGATCATCCTTCATTGTCCATCAATGGCTTTCGTCATTCGTCCTTCGTATTTTACAAAGCTTTAATGGTGCACACACAATGTAAAACAAAATAAAATTTAAGAAAATAAGGCGGTAAGCAGACTGTTTTATATCAACAGACGATATGCAGATTCCAAAACATATAGTCGATATGCAAACCGAAAAACTCAAAATAATTTGGACATACTAAATCACTATAATCCCTGCAATGAATTCAAGGATAAACACTCAAAAGATACTGTAGCTTCTTCTTTTCGTCTAAACGAAGACTAAACGGCAATTAACACACAACATACGAACATGTACTGTGACCAACTATTTTACGTAAAATATATAATCTTTCAAAACCATACACAGACCACTTGCTCAGTGTAGAATATAACTTTCCAAACGTCGAGCCAAAAGACAAATAGATCTACACTCTCACCATAATAGACTCTTACGACCATGTTTGGGATGCTATATATGCATCGGTTCTTAAGATAGAAGTGGTGTTTCAATGTCTTCCCTGTGATATTCCAAAATCTTTTTGGACGAGTTGTCTAGCTTTAGTGTCCATGCAAAGCACAATGAAACAACCGAAAGGAAAATCAATAGTATGTGAATTACAGCATGTATGGTAACTGTTGCGAAAACTATGAAAATTACACCCTTGAGTTTTAAACATATACTACTATAACATTTAGGTCTATTTTACAAATTTCACCTTCTGAGTTGTGATTGTAAAAGAGTTTGTTTTTATTTATTTTTTAAAGTAAGGTGGCTAAACTTTAGGGTTCAATTTTTTATTAATTTTATCCTAAACATTTAGAGTTGTTCTACTAGCTTACCATACTTAGACATGTAAATATGATTTTGAAACCTTTACAGTTGAAAGGAGCATTGCTGCATAAAAACCACGCTGGAGCAAGACATCGAAGAAGAGTTCATCAAAAAAAGTTGGCAACGATGATTTCCCCCAAGAAATCGAATAGTGTTGGAAATTGGTTTTAGAAAAAATGAGTTTTTAACTCAATTTAAAACCAATTTAATAATAATAAAATATTTAATTCTTGGGAATTAAATAATAAATTGTGAATCTACGCTTCGAAAAGATGAATGTAGGATTTTATTTTTCTCAAAACCGATTTCGGTGAGTGAGAAATAAATGATTAAAGTTGGCCATTTAATTGAAAAGGTGAAGAGTTAACCAAGTTTGAAAACCCATCTGATATTTGGGCTGAACCCATCTGATATGATATTTGGGGCTGAACCCATCTGATCTAATATTTGGGGCTGAACCTATCTGATCTGATATTTGGCACAGAACCCATCTGATCTGATATTGCTGAACCTATCTGGTCTAATATTTGGGGCAGAACCCATCTGATCTGATATTTGGTTTCATGTGAAATGAAGCAGGTTGAGAACTTAGCTTCTGGAATATGACTCTCCACACTCCATAATGTAACGTCCGAATTAAATGATAATATTTATGGAGCTTTAATTTGTTGTAACTCCCCACCTTATGGAGCTTTAATTTGTTGTAACTCCTGAGCTGGAGGATTAAAGAGAATTAATGACACTTTAATTTGTTGTAACTCCCCACATGATGGAGTGGAATTGGACCATATAAAAGGGGGTCTTATGCATTTTATTTTAGACAATCAGAACATAGAAAAAATACAAGCATACCTCATATTGCATCATATTTCTCTCTTGTTTCGTGCACAGTTTCCAGCACTTGAACGTTGGCCGGAGTTCTGAGTTTTTGAGAGCACCTAACTCAGAAACATATAGCAGTTGTATCTTGGGGACATATTGCCTGAGGTGTCTGCTCTCATACGGGGGCAAAATTGGCTTATGGAAAGAGTTATCTCGCCTCTGCTAAAGATGTACTTTTTTAATTCAGCTTTTTAATTTATAAAGATTGTAATAGGTTGTCTTTCTTTGTAATTTTTATTGTAATTACATTGTTGGAAATTCACAGAGGACCAACAATCGTAAGACAATTTCATATTTATATTCTTTGTTATTTCCAATGGCGACCGATGCTAATGCTGCCGCCGCCGCCGCTGCTGCCGCTGCCAAAGCTGCTGCACCTACCATTGCAGTTCAGGCTGAGAAACCCGAGAAATTTTTGGGTGTTGATTTTAAGAGATGGCAGCAAAAGATGCTGTTTTATCTCACTACCCTGGGTCTTGCTGTTTACCTCAAGGATGATCCTTCTGTGGTCAGTGAGACGGAAAATGATCATATGAAGCGTTTTGCTTACGATCAATGATTTAACGGCGACTTTATGTGCTGTAATACAATATTGAATGGGCTGAAATTCTTTGGAGAAAAAGTATAAAATCGATGATGCTGGTGCCAAGAAATTTGTGATCGGACGCTACCTGGATTTTCAGATGACGGACTACAAAACCGTTATCGAACAAGTCCAACAATTTCAATTAATTGTGCATGAAATCTTTAACACCTCCAATCCACTTAGGGATATTACACGCCATAGATCGTTTCCGCAAGGATCTACCATGCAGGAAACTACAAAACAAAACCCACAAGCGGTCAACTCGACCAAAATATAAACTCATAGAACAATTAGGTCTCTCAAAATCCAACATAGGAGTACAACTGATAAACCAAAATACAACTCGATCACAATTAACACAACATGTCCATCCTCTTAAGGATGACAACAAACTAGAAATAAATACTTGGTCCGACAGATCACTGACGGACAACCAACTACAACTGTGACTAGTATCGTTGCTTTACATCATCATCCATGTCCATCCTGTGGTTGCTCTCTCTCAAATCGAAATACCTAAAAAACATAACATAATCCCCCAACGAGGGGTTAGCGATGGAAATCGCTAGCAAGTAACCAAGCTATACAATTATACATCAAGAATACAACCGTTATGAAAATAACATTTCGACAAGGTAGTAACACGGTCCCCGAGTCTAAAGTCTTTTGAAAATTTATTCCTTTAAAACAAATCATGTGAATTACTCCAGAAATCAATGTAAGAGTCTATTTAAGGACTTCGGGCGTCTCAGTGTAAAATCAGGGAAAGATTTATAATTCTTCCTTTCAAAAAGGGGGTTTCTTTCAGGACCATATAATTGTTTAAATTCTCAACCAAGCTTCAAGGGCAAAACCATATTCACCAATTTAACCGGGATTCAAGATTCATACATAAACAATTCAGAAATATCAAATCAACAGTCAAATCGTCTTCGTAGCCCCGAAGGGTCCCACCCGGATTAGCTCATTGAAAGCAAACGCAAACACAGCCATAAGTTATCTTGACATCGCACTCGCAAGTGACGATTCTAGGAGACCTCTTCAGACTTACCCGATTAGATAACCTTATGGTTAAATCGTAATGTTTGGCCGTACTCGCAAGCATGCGCCTCCGGAGGCCTCAACGGACCCTACCTGGATAACATCATTCAAGCACGCCCATAAGTTATCATGACATCGCACCCGCAAGTGCCGATTCTCGGAGCCCTACCTAGACCTACCCGAATTGATAACCTTATGGTCACAACGTACGTCTAGCCATACTCGCAAGCACGCGCCTCCGGAGGCCTCGACGGGACCCCTACCCGAATAAAATCTCAACTCTCTACTATACACAATAACATATGTATAATGTTCACCACAACCGCAACCACGTAACACATAAGTTAACACATCATAACTTCAACAAGGGCACAACATTCACGGCACACCATCATTCAGGAAAAATGCTAAAGAAAAAATAATACAAGTATTACGCGATTCCACAATTCTTCGGTTAACTACTCATTTCTAGTATTTATTTTAAGAATAAAATAACATGAAAAGGTAGTTATCATTCTTCTTGGAACTCAAGTTTATGTTCGAATTTACTTTCGTAGAATTCACATATTTGTTTGAAAGCAAGTTACGATTGAATATACAATCACTAACAAGTTCACGTTAAATTCACGACACATCACATTCTCAAAGTATAAAGAATATAGACGAGATACTCGCCTCAAGTACAAAGCACGCGAGGCAACTGGAGAACTCGACCGGAAACCCTTGACTCCTCCAACTAGGTCGAAAACACAAGAACAACATAATTACTACAAAGTTGATCACAAGGAGAATGGAAAATATACAAAATTCTCAACAAGAATTCGTATAAACAAAAGATCGAACACTTGGGGTTCATTACTTCCCCATGAACAACAAGAACATCACCCGAACTCGAAAAAGACAAGAAATACGAATCAAACCATAGGAGTAGAATCAATACAACTGACTGATGATATACAACAACACAATTCACGAAGAACAACTCAAATCTTGAAGATTTTCAAAATACATCAAGGAGGGTTTCAAGAGAGTTACCTCGAATCGAAGACGAAGAACACGGATTGATGATGTTAATCAATACCAAGAACTCAGGGAAGATGAAAAATTAGAGTTACAAGACTCCAAAATCGCCCACCAATCGTCCACAGATCGCCAACGCCGCGGGGGAGATAAGGAAGGATGAAAAATGACGAACATGGTCAACCCTTGAGAATATATAGAGAACTGAAACTTACGTACGTTAGGAGCACCATCCCAATGTACGTTACCCGATTAACGTAAGTAAGGTATAAACCTTTACGTATGTAATAACCATCCCTGGCTCACTGACCGAATACCTGAAGGACTTTACGTACGTTAGCAAGGCTTCGTAACATACGTAACAAGTATCAATAACGCACGCTATTCTCAACAAATGGCGTACGCAATCGGGGGACAGAACTCATTACAAAACGGCCCAAAACGTCCGAAAATCACAATATGACATCGAACAATGATAGTTACGTTTTTAGCCCAGAATTCCTCAGACTTTGCGTTTTTGCCCCAGATCTTCTTCGGATGAAAACTTTTGATATATAACTCTGATTTTGAATCCGGAAAGACTGCCGAATTCGTCTCGGAAAGCCCTACAACATGAATATATCAAAATTCAATAAAGAGAATATTTATTAAACATGTTGTTTCTTGAGTAATTCAGTTATTTAATCCGATCATCATCCGATAAAAATAAAATTATTAAAACTAATAAATTAAAAGCAAAAAATTAGTAAACTAGCTCAATTATGGGTGAATTTTATCGATACAAATCATGGATAAGTGTACAAAACTGACACTTATCACACCCCCAAACTTGAATTCTTGCTAGTCCCGAGCAAGACTCTTTATTATTCACACTCCAAAAATAAAAATAAAAATAAATAAAAAAAATAAGAAAATTAATACACACATAAATTAAAATATAAAAAGAGAAAAGGAGATCAAAATGCCATTAATAAACAACAACCTGACTTTATACGGTAGATAGAAATGAATCAAGATTCAAAATAAATCTACTAATATTTTTGAAGTTAAAACACGGTTTTTATTTTGTAATTACAAAATGTAAGGTTTTCCCCCCAAAAGGTTGATTATTTCTTTCCCACTCGTGATACACACGACTCCCTTTAATGGTTTCTCTCGATCACTCGTTTATTTTTCGACTCAATATGAAGAAGAATTTCATTGGCGTCATCAAATATTGTGATTTTTACAAAATTGAGTGTATTGAAATTCAGCTGCTAATTAATTCAAATCTGCTCATAAACTACATCCCTTTTAGTGATAGCTTTCACACCGTTATTTGCTAACGTGTAGCTCTTTTCACTAACACAATTTCTATCTCATTATTTTTCTTTCGTAAAAAGGTGATAGCTTTCACACCGTTATTTGCTAACGTGTAGCTCTTTTCACCAATTTTTCGAGACGGCAATTTACGCACCAACAATGGTTAGTCCTTTATTTTTCGCAAAATTTAAGACTTCCAAAATTAAAAATTCTGTCGCTCAACACTTCTCCTTTTCGTCATTTATTTTTTAGGTGATAGCTTTCACACCGTTATTTGCTAACGTGTAGCTCTTTTCACCAATGACTCCTTTTTTAGGGAATAGAATTTTTGAGAAAATCATTTTTAGTTAAGCATGAAAAATCAAAACTCCACAAATTAAGTAAATTTCGCTTTATTTTTCATCAACCAATTGATTTTTCTTTTCTCAAGGTAACGAATGACTCGATTTTATATGATAATTACAAGGCTTGGAAAGAGAGATTAAGGCTCAAAAATTTTGGAATATACAATTTTTTACGGTTAAAACGATTTTAGAAGTTTGTATATAGCTAATTTATTGGTGTTATGGCCAGATCTAAAAATCTCAAAAATCAAAATACTATTAATATATATATAAATATATATATATATATATATAAAAAAAATTAAGGCAAATAACGAAATCAACCAAAACAAACCAAAATTATTAAACAAACCACACTAAAATTACAACACACCAAAATACTAAAACAAACCACCCCCAAACTTGAAAATAAAACTGTCCTCAGTTTAAAAATAAAATAAAAATCAATGCAGAAAAGCAGAATACTCCCTGTTAAGAAAGTTGATGTCTGAGCCTAACACCTTTTAGAATCTGCAAGAGAATAAATATACGAGGCACACACAAAAGAAAATAAAATATACTCGTAAGTATAACATAATTTTTTAGATGCGCATCAAGAAAGTCCGAAGAGTCGCCTTACGCTGCCATCAAAGTTTTTATAAAAGAAAAACACGAAATAAACATTACAGTAATGAAATAAAAATACATAAATCGTGAATAGATGCGCGTCAAGAGATCAAGAAGAAACTCCTTAAGCTGCCATCATTTAGCACGATTATTACACACGACAAAAAGTAAAAATACAAGGGGTCCGACATGGGTTATCAAAGGGAGAGGAATGAATCTACTTTTCGTTTTCTCACGGTAAAATCTTCTACCTGCACAATTTTAGCTAGAGCCGGATCTGGTTGAGGAACAAATTCATTGAGTTTTTCGATTAGTTCTTCTCGTGTTGTTGCAACGACTATGATTCGCTTTTGCACGCTCGGAAATAAAGCCCTTTTCAAGAGAGTAGTCGATGAAAGACAAGAAACCATCAAAGAAACCATTGACATTAAGCACTCCTATTGGTTTTGATGAACATTTAGTGGGCTCGTAACCACATGAAAAAGTTCCTCAAGGGTGCCAAAACCACCGGAAGGGCGATAAAGGCGCTGAATTATTTATCATGTGAGTTATGCGATCTTGCATATTCACAGATCTAAACTCATCTCCAATAGTTGACCCGGTGATTTTACTTTCGGCCAGAGGTTTTGGGATTACTCCCAACACTCTTACTCCTTCCATATAGGCGTATGCACTCGTCCCATTAATCCTAGACTTCCTCCTCCGTAAACTACATGAATGCATTTTTCTCCTAAGGTACGACCCAAGTTATGGGTCGCCTGAAGCATGCCTCTTTTCAGAACTAGATCCACCAAAAATGCAGACTGTGTAAAATTTTTTTGTTGAAGATGATGACTCCATTATTGAAAAGAAAAAAAAATTTAGAGAGAAACAGAGAAAAGTGCAAGTTTGAGGGATGAATGAAAGAGACCAATAGAAAGTTTATTTATAGAAGAAAAAGAAGGTAAAAATTGTTTAACAAGTTTGTGATTGCGTTTGATTGTGCTTCAACTACTCAATAGAATAATGAAAGCTTTTATCGCGTATCACAATTTTTTATTCGTAAAATCTCACCACACGACAAAAATAAAAGATACTTACGCGTATGTACGAGTTGTGATTGTGGCTCACATCTTCCTCTGATTTTACGTTCGAAACGGCCTAAACGCCTTCTATGAGTCGGGAGAAGCTTCCCATCCAATTTTCTTACAAATTGGCAAACAGTGGTCTTTTAACGTCGATTCCAAAGACGTTGTTCATATTCGGTTTGAATTTATTCCACAAACATTGAATTCCGTAATACACAAGTCCACTAGATGCGTGTCAAGAGAAATTTCGATATTATCTAAATTCTCCTTATTGGACCATCATTAATGAACCGAATTTTATCTTCTCTGTTTGTAGATGGAATTCCTAAAGATCGACATTTTGCATTACGGTTCCATCTAGCACATTTATAGCAAACGGCTAGAATCTTTTCTCGTCGTTTCTTGGCATATGAACTTTTCCAAGCCTGGTAAAATCTAGTTGGTGTTTCTGTGAATTCACCTTCTATTCTTACTTTGGCTTCGATAATGAATCTTATGTCAAAAGGTATGCTTTTATTCGTAAGCAACCTCATCCTTTCAAGCCTTGTCTTGTAAATTTTTAAAATTGCATTTTTGCTTAGAAAGGGAAATCTTTTTTCAATTTTAAACAATGTTTCATCCATGATAAAAAAAAAACAAAAATAAAAAGACAATGAAAATAATTAAAAAAAATATATACAAATATCAGTTATTGTGGGAAACTGAAAAATCCGACTTTAATAGTCACGGTGTACCGTTATCCGCCACTTGACCGGACAAACACAATTTAGTACTAAGTTACAACGGCCAAAAATTTGTACCTACAAAAATAGTTTATAATGTAAGATTTCAAATATAACTTATACTTCAAGAACGGCGCCAAACACTTGACACGCTTTTAGTGTAACTATCGCAAGTGCACGATATCGTATCAAGTAGTAAAGTGACTTTTTGAGTCCGGTTTATCGATCCCACAAGGAAGTTTTGTTATAATTTGAATTATACACTATTAGTCTATTTTTATAGATACTTAAGATGAGTGAAACACACAATTAAAAAGTTTGGTTTAATAATTGCAAAGAAATTGCAATAATAGTTCTAATATTATAAAGAAATAAAAAGATTTCAATATTAATAGATTGATTAATGATAAAATGAAATAGTTGGGATTACAAACTTAGTTCGTCATTAGTTATAAAAGATGTATTGGAGATCATAAGATGAATTTACTTATTATGTTGTGTAGATTCGATTTTCCTTAAAAAGACGGTTTCTCTTTCGAACTATAAATATCCCCTTACATATTTAATCAATCCACTATATTTCTATGTTGATTGGCTTCAATACATATCATTAGGATTTGTGAAAATAACTCAATGAATCATCTAAGGACTAGGGGTATATTTCTATCCCCTAGAACAACTTAGAGTGAAGATCATTTGATCTAATCAAACATATTTTCTTTCGAAACATATGAAGACCATAAATATCTTCATTAATTGGCCAAATAAATAAAGATTGTTAAAACAATGAAAATCACACACAATAATAAGTAATTCACAATAGATCTTTTATACAAACATAAATAACATGACTAACCTTGTTTATAATCCCAACTTAAGGAACTTAGCCCATAAAGGGTTTATTACATATATTACAAGCTTTGATGGTCATGTTTAGTTGAATCAAGAGAAAGAATTGATCCTAACTCCCTTAGTAGATAAAGGAGATAGAAACAATAAACTCTCTGAACAACATATGTTGTACCACACTAATAAAGATCACTCAAGAACACAAGTGTGTTCTTCACACAAAAAGAAAAGTTTACAAGAAAATGGAAAATTATAAGATGAATGATGAATGATGAAGGATCTAAGGGGTCTATTTATACACCTAAAGTCATCTAATAGCTCCAAAACTCCAGCATTATTACATTATATCGGATCATTGCCAGCCATCCCCTCAATAATACACAAAAAGTATAAAAAATTAGACAAATCATAGCAATCTGTCAAGAGTTACGGCCGTAACTTTCAGGAGTTACGGCCGTAACTAAGGTGACTTACGGCCGTAACTCCTGAATGTTACGGCCGTAACGTGGCTTCGTAAATTTGCTCATTTGAAGCTTTGATAGTTACGTTTTTAGCCCAAAATTCCTCAGACTTTGCGTTTTTGCCCCAGATCTTCTTCGGATGATAACTTTTGATATATAACTCTGATTTTGAATCCGGAAAGACTGCCGAATTCGTCTCGGAAAGTCCTACAACATGAATATATCAAAATTCAATAAAGAGAATATTTATTAAACATGTTGTTTCTTGAGTAATTCAGTTATTTAATCCGATCATCATCCGATAAAAATAAAATTATTAAAACTAATAAATTAAAAGCAAAAAATGAGTAAACTAGCTCAATTATGGGTGAATATTATCGATACAAATCATGGATAAGTGTACAAAACTGACACTTATCAAACAACCAAACTGAGGCTCACAACACGCATAAAAAAATTAAACGGACTTCTAGGAAACACGAAACTGTAGTTTCGAACCACCATCACACGAAATGAACCGAATAGCGGAAAAAGTCGCTCAAAACAGGAATTCGGGTAAAACAGCACCGGAACAAACTCGGATGACCAAACACGCGGAACAAAACATTATCCAAATGTCAAAACGCTCGCAAGCGAGTTCTGGAAATCAGAAAAATGCTGAAAACAAAAAATTACCGAAAGAGAAAATCGCGGGTATTACATTCCACCCCTCTAGAAAAAAGTTTCGTCCCGAAACTTAAAAAGAAAGGAAGGGTGAATTCACGAACAACAAAGCACAGCCGAAAAAATCTCAGTGGTCCCGACGAATTGATCCCGATACCGATGCCGAAGCACCATTCTGGGAAACTTCATGGAACATTTCACAATACTGAACTCTGTGGCCCTCAAGCCCACAGTTATAACAAGTAATCGGTTGCGAAGGACAATTAGCTTGCACATGACCCACAACATTGCAATTGAAACACCTCCCGGTCCGACTAGGAGTCAAAGAAGACAACTTGGAACTCTTGGTTCCACCGAACGAATAAAATAAAGGTTTCACCGAAGGACTACGCGAAGCTCGATGTGAAGAAGTTCTGACTCCCACACTATCCGAAAAATCTCCAGACGTCCTCTGCCTCTTCGGCTCATGCAAAGGTCCAATAGATAACGATGCCATCTCGTACGTCATGGCTCGATTATGATACTCTCTCAAAGTAGCACAAGTGAAGCCCGACATGTACTATCGAATCTCTGGTTTCATCCGCATATCGAAATGACGGATTTTGTCTTCTTCGGTCCTCACCTACCCCTTCACATAAGCTAGCTGTCGACAATAATCGATAATAATCTGCGACACGGGTACATCCTGCGGCTCGGCTAGATAAAAATCTCGGATCCTCTGCTCTCGGATTGGCTCCAGACAGAACTCTGCTTCCATCAACTTCTTGAAATCATCCCAAGTAACCACATGATCCTAAGGCTCAACGGCCTCCCACCAATTAGCAGCATCACTATCGAGAAGGAACTGAGCGATAGGAATCCTCCGTTCCTCTGGACACCCAACCACCTTGAAAATCTTTTCTAATTGGAAAATCTAACCGTCCCAGCCCAAAGTATCACCTATGCCTGTAAAACGGGGAGGACGCGTACGTACCACTTCTCTAAGCCACTGAGTCGACCCGGTATTCTCAGTCACGGTAGTTTTACGCTGGACCGCCTGGGTCAAATGAGTCATCTGGTCTGCCACCTGCTGAAGTATAGTAGCAACACCAATAACAATGTCATAACCGGCAGCATAATCCTGATCGCGCGACTGGTTGCCACGACCCCAACCTCTGGCCCTCGACATACTAAACTAAACAACCATTCGTTAAAACGAGACATAACAACACATAACATCAATAAAAAAAAGAAGGTACATACAAGACACACTGCGAAGCACAGAAATATTCTCGCTAATCAGAGTTACCATAGAGTGTTCATGCGATAACTCATATCTCATAGATTCGGAAATGAATATTTCCGAAAATAACATTTACTAAGTCATCACACACTAGAATCAAGCACATGAGTAAACCACTCAAAGCATTCAACACATGCCTAAGGCATCAAGCGCAGCTATCACCGCATACACGACAATATCATTCAAATTTCGAACCATTCTCAACTGTTATTGAAACAAAACCAAACATTCATAAAATAGCCATAAACTCACACTAACGTTGACCAAACTCATCGACTTACCAATAACCAAGAACAGATCAATTCAGTTGAACTTTTGAAAATCTCAAGTCAAAATTTTTGAGTCAAAGCACTAAATTTTCCGAAGTTTATCAAAGTTCAAACCTTTTAACAAGAGTCACGAGAAATAGTTTAATGACCACAAATTCGAATATCATCAACATGAGAAATGATATTAGTCAACACACGTATCTTTCAATCATAATTGTCGAACATACATATAAAAAAATGGAATTTCCTTTTCAAACAACAAAAATATTTGTAATTATCAATTCTTCGTGAAACGGATCAAGGATTTATTATTTTGAAAATTTGGAAAAAGTGTGAAAAAATATTTTAGAAGACTTATCGTTCCTCATAAAGTGGAAAGGACTCAGTCAAGAGAAAAAAATTGAAATCATCAACAGCCCGCTCCGTTTCGAAGCGAAACTTTCGAATCTTAGCAAAAAAAATCCCAAAATCCTTTCTATCATAACCAAAATGACGGTAATATTTTACAATGTCTAAAATACTTTAAAACGCCTACTTCATATACCGTCTGAAGGTGTCATTAGAAAATACAAGACTAACTCGTCAAAGTTTAACCGTTTTCAAAATTCATGCAAAACTGTTGATTAACCGCACCATCGAAATATTTAATAAAAAAAATCGGTTCTTTACAAGCATACTCAGGCTCGTAATTGCAATTAAGAAAACCGTTTTCAAACCTACACGCAGCGGACATAATTACAACTATCCAAAAATAATCGAACTTGAAACCACATTCACACTCAGCAATGAGATCACAAATTCAATCAAACATAATTCCCGAACACCAAGTTCAAACATACGTCAAAACTACCAATTTGAGTTCCTCACGAACTCTACCGTCTATACATTCTATGGAACACGTCAAGATTCACAGTTTTCACATCGTACTGCACCAATCGGTGTCCAACCATCAATACATTCAACTCAATATACACACGATATACCGCAAGTATCAAACACGGATTTCACTTTACATCACTACACAAACAAAATTATGATCTGTAACACCCCGAGATATTCGGAATAATTACAGCGCCGTAAACCCTTTAAGTAAGGATTTACAAGGCTAATTAAAAAGGAAAGTAAATATAAGACATCAACACTGCGAAAATTCAAGTTTATGAAAACGTACAACTGGTTCAACGGGTAATTAATACAACCATATCGAATTAATATCGAAAGGACACGCGTACTCGAGTACAGAAACCAAACCAAGACAAAAAATCTCCAATAACAATAAACATCACTGAACCCCTTCGTCGTCACGTCGGTCCTGTGGCTGTTTCCCTGCTCCTCGGCTACCTGAACATCAAAACAAATGTCCACCCCCGAAGGGGTTAGCAAAACGATGCTAGTACAAGTATCATGTTAAACAATTCGAATATGCATCAACAATACATAACAAGATACACCACACGGACTTCCACTACCGGAATCCGACAATGCGAATCTACAAGATTCCATTACACAGCATGGGTATTCTAATGATCCAGCGCCCTCAGCATAGATCCCAAGATGATCCCGTCGGACCAACACGAGGTGGAAATAACCCGTCCAATGATCCAGCGCCCTCAGCCTAGATCCCAAGATGATCCCGTCGGATCAACACGAGGTGGACATCCGATCCAGCGCCCTCAGCATAGATCGTACAACGTATACAAACACAACTCATGCATACACTTATGCCAAATCATTATGTTCATCAACATGAACATGTAAACACTATATAACGAATATCATGACAAATCAACAAAGTAACTATCATGTTCAACAACATGCATAATCATACGCATAATCCAAAAATACCGATATTAACATATCACGATACTTGCCTCGAAGATGGCAAGAACGATACACTTCAAAGCTCTCGACGCACTCGAAGGCCGCCTCCTCCGATCAATGTAACAAGCTCGAACCTTAACAAAAGGAACGATATACAAATCATCTCAAGTCAAACGATGGCCTAACAATTCGGTCTACGGTCGAAAAGCTCATAATAAACAATCTGCCTGGACTGCTTAGCGCGCGCTACGTACTCAACGTAACGTGCGCTAAGCAAGACTGTTAGCGTAGGCTATCGTATAAGACTAGCGTGCGCTAGCCACGGACTGGCAGTCTGACTCGGCTGGTCTCATAACGTACGCTACGTACGTTTCGTACGTTAACTGAACCCCAATAGCGCACGTTAACACACACATGTTAGCGTGCGCTAATCTTGCATGGCAGAATACTGCAAACCGAAAACTGGGTTGAATGGTGAAGAACTCATGAATTCTACCGTGATAATACAAGTTATCCTCGGGCATATCATGCTAACAAGGCTTCTGGAAGATTTATGATTATGAAATACCAATAAACGGATAGTCATCTTAATATCATAATCCATTAAGATCTTCAAGAAGTAATCTAAGTTCCGATCGTCCTACGTTCCAAAACACATGATTCCAACGTGTATCAACTCAGCAACTGGGTAATATCCGATTACTTGATCATAAATCGATTTGAACATGCTTAGGAGTCCTTATAATAAGATGGTTCAAAGGTTCATTCGATATATAGTACCGATACGTCAAAAGTATCCTTCTAACATGTGATGACCGACGAAAACGAAATACTTGCTATCCAAACATGATTCAAACTTCCTTAGGAACAATACTAATCATTGGTGAAGAATCACCTACCTCAAAGTAGTGAAGAACACGGATGAAAATAAAGCAATCCAACACCGAAGGCTTGAACACCAATCTCCAATGATATATGATCTTCAATCTCGAACTAGGTGGTTGATACGAAGTGTTTAGGACGAGTGGAGTTATGTTTCAAGTGCAAGAGTTCGGGTTATGGGGGAAGAAGGAATCAATTCACGAATAGGATGTCATCTCTATTTATAATAAATGGCTATTAGCGCGCACTAGACCCTGTTCGTAGCGTGCGCTAACGGCTCACAGTCTAAACTGTACTCGGCACTTAGCGTGCGCTACGCATATACCTGTAGCGTGCGCTAAGGCGTTGACTCGGCCTTTTCCCGAAAGCCGTCCAGGTACATCCGACACGATCCGACAGGGGTCCCCCGGCCAGATCTCACCTACCGCATGTCTCAATCAATCTGACCACGCATAGCGTGCGCTAATTACACTCTGTAGCGTGCGCCATGAAACCATGCTAGCGTACGCTACCCTTAGCCTGTAGCGTGCGCTACATGCACAAAATTTCAGTCTTTTAAATCACATACACGAAATTATATGCTCGACGACATCGGATTATGAAATACGGAGAATAGTATTCAGACAAAAGTACAATCATTACAATATCGCAAGTTCCAATTACATAACAGAAATCTCGGGTATTACATCCTTCCTCCCTAAAAAGAAGTTTCGTCCCGAAACTTAGGATGAAAACAACTCCGGATATTTAGCCTTCATACCGTCCTCCGTTTCCCAAGTGGCCTCTTCGACTCCATGTCGTGACCATTGTACTTTAACCAAATGTATTGGTTTATTCCTCAATTGTTTGATCCGGCTCTCAAGTATCTTGATTGGTCTCTCTTCGATGGTGCCATCATTAGCTATCTCGATCTCGTCAAAATCAATGACGTGACTGGGGTCCGGTATATACTTCCGCAGTTGGGATACGTGAAACACATTGTGAACATGACTCAGCGATGGCGGTAAGGCCAACCGGTATGCTAAATCCCCAACTCTCTCGAGGATCTCGAATGGTCCGATATATCTAGGACTAAGCTTGCCTCTTCTCCCAAAACGGAAAATCCCTCGTGTAGGAGACACCTTCAATAGTACGTGGTCCCCAGCGTCGAACTCTAGAGGACGACGACGTACATCGGCATAAGACTTCTGTCGACTCTGGGCAGTCAACAGTCTCTCTCGAATCAAAGCTATCTTCTCTTGAGTTTGAATAATCAATTCCGGTTCCGTCCCGATCAAATCCGAAGAATCATCCCAACACAAGGGTGATCGGCATCTCCTCCCGTACAAAGCTTCAAATGGTGCCATTCTAATAGAAGCATGCCAACTATTATTGTAAGTGAATTCGATCAAGGGCAAGTGAACTTCCCAATCAGTTGACCAATCCAACGCACAGGCTCTAAGCATGTCTTCTACAGTTTGAATAGTCCTTTCGGACTGACCGTCTGTTTGGGGATGATAAGCTGTGCTAAAGTTGAGCTCAGTCCCCAAAGCCTTGTGAACTGCTTTCCAGAAGTGCGACACGAAACGACCACCTCGATCCGAAATAATGGTCTTCGGCGTCCCATGCAATCTGACTATCTCCGCAATAAATACTCGCGCCAATCTTTCGGGTCCCCAAGTATCTTTGATCCCTAGGAAATGAGCCGACTTGGTTAGTCGATCAACTATAACCCAAATCATGTTCATTCCGTTCTAGTCCTTGGCATACCGGTGATGAAATCCATCGAGATGTCCTCCCACTTCCATTCAGGATCTAAGCGGCCTTAACATCCCTACAGTCGCCGATGCTCAATCTTGACCTCGACAAGTCAAGCACTTGAAACGTGCTCGCTACGTCCTTCCTCATATTCCCCCACCAGAAGTTTTGTTTTAGATCCTTATACATCTTACTGCCCGGGTGAATAGAATAGGGCGCGCTATGAGCTTCTTTCAGAATAGTCCGTCGCAAATCATCATCATCGGGAACGCAAATTCGACTTTGAAATCTCAGAACTCCATCATCTTGTATCACGAATCCTGGGGCTTTTCCTTTCTTTACTTCATCACATAATCGAAGGATCAGAGAATCGTCCAACTGCTTGGACTTGATCTTCTCGACTAGTGATGAAGTCGGCCCATCACATAAAGTCGCCCTTGGATTCCTGGTGCCCATACTTCAATCCCTTCGCGGATCAGTTCTCGTTTAATGCTGGTCTGGGGCGTAAGAGCTTCCAACACTCGAAGAGAAACATGTTTACGGCTCAATGCATCGGCTACTACATTTGCTTTCCCGGATGATAGAGAATCTCTAAGTCGTAATCCTTGATCAATTCCAGCCACCTTCTCGCCTCATGTTTAATTCTTTACGATGAAAATGTATTTGAGGCTCTTATGATCTGTAAAGATCGACAATGAGTGCCGCATGGATAATGTCGCCAAAGTTTCAAGGCAAAGACCACAGTGCTAGCTCCAGATCATGAGTCGGATAATTAACCCGTGCGGTTTCAATTGCCGAGAAGCATAAGCAATTACTTTATCCTTTTGCATCAACACACAACCCAAACCCGATTTGAAGCATCATTGTATACCATGAATCCATCGGTTCCCTCTGGCGGCTAATATAGGTGCTGTCCGTCTCCTCTTAAGTTCGTCAAAACCACCTGACATTTCTCATTCCACGTGAACTTTTGAGTTTTCTCAGAATAAATGGGTGAGCGGACGAGCAATTTTGGAAAATCCCTCTACAAAGCGGCGATAATATCCGGCAAGTCCTAAGAAGCTTCGACTTCTTTCACGCTTTTAGGGGCTTCCCATTCCAAGATTGCTTCGACTTTCTTCGGTCCACTCGAACTCCGTCGGATGATATCACGTGCCCAAGGAAGGTTACTTCCTTAAGCTGAATTCGCATTTAGAAAGCTTAGCATACACTGTTCTTTCTCAAGATGCTCAAAACCACACGTAAATGTTCGATGTTCCTCTGCGTCCCTCGAATATATCAAGATGTCGCCAATGAAGACAACCACAAATTTATCCAAGTACTCCAAGAATACCCGATTCATCAATTGCATGAATACCGCAGAGCATTTGTAAGTCCAAATGGCATCACTACAAATTCATAATGCCCATACCGGATCTCAAAGCGATTTCAGATATCCGATTCCTTAATTCTCAACTGGTGGTATCCTGATCGCAAGTCGATCTTCGAGAATACCCTTGCCCCTTGCAGTTGATCAAACAAGTCGTCGATCCGAGGTATAGGATACTTATTCTTGATCGTCATTTTGTTAAGCTCCCTGTAATCAATACACAGTCGGAGGGATCCGTCTTTCTTCCGGACAAAGAGAACGGGCGCTCCCCAAGGAGAAACGCTAGGTTGAATATATCCCTTCTGTAACAATTCCTCCAGTTGCTTCTTGAGTTCATACATCTCGGTTGGCGCCATACGGTATGGTGCCCTGGAAATAGGGGCTGCTCCAGGCTCTAATTCGATGGTGAATTCCACTTCTCTTTGCGTAGGTAACCCTGGTAGCTCGTCAGGAAATACATCTGAGAACTCATTCACAACTGAAATAGACGAGAGCTCTATTCCTTCCTCTTTCCTCATGGCATAGCACCAAAGTCCATGACATCCCTGTTTCAGCAATTTCACAGCTTTCATTGCCTTGATCAATTTCCCCGAGCTTCCCGGTCTCCATCCTCGGAATAAGTGTTCAGATCCATCATCAGCAATGATGGAAATGACTCTCTCTCGGTAATTCAGCACAGCTCCATAACGGTTGAGCCAATCATCTCCGAGAATTAAATTGTCACCGCATATGTCAACTACAATAAGATTCGATGGCCAATCTCTTCCTTCTATAGATACTGGGAAATCCCTAGCTTCAAGTGTTCCCACAATTTTCTCTCCGCTCGGTAATCCCACAACATAAGGTTCACAATTATACAAGCACGAGATGTTCAAACGATTAACACAGTTCAAAGATATAAAAGAATGTGTGGCTCCGGAATCGAATAAAACACTAGCTTGGTTGCAAAAGGATCTGAATCGCACTGATGCAACGGAGTGTTACGATCGTCGAGAACTCCTCATTTAAAATGCGCGCGGAGGAACGGACCCAGCACTGGATATCTCTCTCTCCCCAACGTTCTGCTGCTGAAATCCACTCTGCTGTGTCTGGTTCACACTTATCTCCTTGGGAACTGGTGCTGGAGTGCGGGTACCAAAAGATCTAGCAGCGGCTCCACAGAAGGCCTCACGGTGCCCTTCTTGCCCACAATCGTAACAAGTCACAGAAGATGCGGGGCAATCACGTCGAATATGCCCTGCTCGACCACAATTGTAGCATTTCTTTGATGTGTCCGAGACTGCTGATGCTGTCCGGAACTTCTTTCCGCCTTTAGAAGGATGTGGAGGTTTCCTAGCCGAATAAAAGGAAGACTGGCCCTTGCGGGCCCCACCACTCTTGTTTTCTGCAAAGCTGCCGGTCACCTTCTGCTTCTCTGCCTCTACTGATTTCTCCACCGCCGCCTCTTTCATTTCGTAGGCCAGCGCTTTGTATTGATACTGTCGCAACGTAGTACACTCGAATCCGGACATGTACTGCTGAATCTCCGGCTTCATCCGCATATCAAAATGAAAAATCTTTTCTGCCTCCGTTCTGACCAAGTGTCGCACACAAGTCAGCTGATGATTAAAAGTTTTAATTACATCATCACGTATGCCTCCGAACTCTGTGGTGAGAAAAACTCTCGGATCTTGGCCTCTCTAACTGGACGAGGACAATATTGTGCCTCCATCATTTGTTTGAATTCCGTCCAATCCGCATTATGATCCTCGGGTCGAACAGCTTCCCACCAATCAAAGGCCTCCCCAGTAAGAAAATACTGGGCAATGGGAACCTTCCGGTCCTCGGGACAGTTAAGACCCGCGAATATTTTCTCCAACTCCTTGAGCCAGTGATCCCAAGTAAGTGCCTCAGAAGATCCGTCAAATTTTGGCGGGTGCAATTTAACCACTTCAGCAAGCCATCTGTCTCCCCGGTTATCCTCGTGGTGCTGCTGCCCCATCGCCGTTTGCATGCGATCAACGACCTGAGCGAACTGGTTTATCTGCGCCACCACTGTTGAAGCACTCCGGCATGTTAGGATTTGCGTCATCATTCACCGATCCTTGCCGCCTCCGTAATGGGAATCGGTTCGACTAGCCGATATTTCGGGGTAGTTGCGGAATCCTCATGTCTCATGTTACCACGTCGCGTCCACGACAAGGCCCGCGCGTCCACGTCCTCCTCTCAACATACCGTAAACGCAATTTTTCAATATCCGAACAAAATTTTTGAAATAAAGTCCGTCAATACTCACAAGACAAGAATTAAGTAAAGCGGTAGTATAAGAGATTAAGAGACTTACAACCACGGTCCACATGACGACTTGGTGAAACGGTGATGTTACAAACGACTCGTAAATCAAATAACGTAAATGCACCCAACTAAAACCCGATTGCCAAGATATCCATGAATCTTAGCTCGATACCATATTCGTAACACCCGAGATATTCGAATAATTACGCTGCCGTAAACCCTTTAAGTAAGGATTTACAAGGCTAATTAAAAAGGAAAGTAAATATAAGACATCAACACTGCGAAAATTCAAGTTTATGAAAACGTACAACTGGTTCAACGGGTAATTAATACAACCATATCGAATTAATATCGAAAGGACACGCGTACTCGAGTACGTAAAACCAAACCAAGACAACAAATCTCCAATAACAATAAACATCATCGAACCCCTTCGCCGCCACGTCGGTCTGTGTTGTTTCCCTGCTCCTCGGCTACCTGAACATCAAAACAAATGTCCACCCCCGAAGGGGTTAGCAAAACGATGCTAGTACAAGTATCATGTTAAACAATTCGAATATGCATCAACAATACATAACAAGATACACCACACGGACTTCCACTACCGGAATCCGACAATGCGAATCTACAAGATTCCATTACACAGCATGGGTATTCCAATGATCCAGCGCCCTCAGCATAGATCCCAAGATGATCCCGTCGGACCAACACGAGGTGGAAATAACCCGTCCAATGATCCAGCGCCCTCAGCCTAGATCCCAAGATGATCCCGTCGGATCAACACGAGGTGGACATCCGATCCAGGCTTCTCGGCATAGATCGTACAACGTATACAAACACAACTCATGCATACACTTATGCCAAATCATTATGTTCATCAACATGAACATGTAAACACTATATAACGAATATCATGACAAATCAACAAAGTAACTATCATGTTCAACAACATGCATAATCATACGCATACTCCAAAAATACCGATATTAACATATCACGATACTTGCCTCGAAGATGGCAAGAACGATACACTTCAAAGCTCTCGACGCACTCGAAGGCCGCCTCCTCCGATCAACGTAACAAGCTCGAACCTTAACAAAAGGAACGATATACAAATCATCTCAAGTCGAACGATGGCCTAACAATTCGGTCTACGGTCGAAAAGCTCATAATAAACAATCTGCCTGGACTGCTTAGCGCGCGCTACGTACTCAACGTAACGTGCGCTAAGCAAGACTGTTAGCGTACGCTATCGTATAAGACTAGCGTGCGCTAGCCACGGACTGGCAGTCTGACTCGGCTGGTCTCATAACGTACGCTACGTACGTTTCGTACGTTAACTGAACCCCGATAGCGCACGTTAACACACACATGTTAGCGTGCGCTAATCTTGCATGGCAGAATACTGCAAACCGAAAACTGGGTTGAATGGTGAAGAACTCATGAATTCTACCGTGATAATACAAGTTATCCTCGGGCATATCATGCTAACAAGGTTTCTGGAAGATTTATGATTATGAAATACCAATAAACGGATAGTCATCTTAATATCATAATCCATTACGATCTTCAAGAAGTAATCTAAGTTCCGATCGTCCTACGTTCCAAAACACATGATTCCAACGTGTATCAACTCAAAGAATCGGGTAATATCCGATTACTTGATCATAAATCGATTTGAACATGCTTAGGAGTCCTTATAATAAGATGGTTCAAAGGTTCATTCGATATATAGTACCGATACGTCAAAAGTATCCTTCTAACATGTGATGACCGATGAAAACGAAATACTTGCTATCCAAACATGATTCAAACTTCCTTAGGAACATTACTAATCATTGGTGAAGAATCACCTACCTCAAAGTAGTGAAGAACACGGATGAAAATAAAGCAATCCAACACCGAAGGCTTGAACACCAATCTCCAATGATATATGATCTTCAATCTCGAACTAGGTGGTTGATACGAAGTGTTTAGGACGAGTGGAGTTATGTTTCAAGTGCAAGAGTTCGGGTTATGGGGGAAGAAGGAACTGAATTCACGAATAGGATGCTGTCCTATTTATAATAAATGGCTATTAGCGCGCGCTAGACCCTGTTCGTAGCGTGCGCTAACGGCTCACAGTCTAAACTGTACTCGGCACTTAGCGTGCGCTACGCATATACCTGTAGCGTGCGCTAAGGCGTTGACTCGGCTTTTCCCGAAAGCCGTCCAGGTACATCCGACACGATCCGACAGGGGTCCCCCGGCCAGATCTCACCTACCGCATGTCTCAATCAATCTGACCACGCATAGCGTGCGCTAATTACACTCTGTAGCGTGCGCTATGAAACCATGCTAGCGTACGCTACCCTTAGCCTGTAGCGTGCGCTACATGCACAAAATTTCAATCTTTTAAATCACATACACGAAATTATATGCTCGACGACATCGGATTATGAAATACGGAGAATAGTATTCAGACAAAAGTACAATCATTACAATATCGCAAGTTCCAATTACATAACAGAAATCTCGGGTATTACATGAACCACAATCATCGCACATACAGGAAATCATGAAATACCAATACCTCGCATAAAAGAAGAGACTTACGTCCACAGGCCGCACGGAGATGATGGCTGCACCACGATACTAATCAAAAGGAATTATAATTGATCACAATGATCACACTTGTTCACAATTGCTCACCCGGGTGACACGACAGGACACGACTCCTGACAAGACACGACTAGACAAGACCCTACTAGACCCAACTGCCTAGGTTTTCGCAAACCTAAGCTCCGATACCATTTATGTAACACCCCCAATCCACTTAGGGATATTACACGCCGTAGATCCTTTCCACAAGGATCTACCAGGCAGGAAACTACAAAACAAAACCCATAAGCGGTCAACTCGACCAAAATATAAACTCATAGACCAATTAGGTCTCTCAAAATCCAACATAGCAGTACAACTGATAAACCAAAATATAACTCGATCACAATTAACACAACATGTCCATCCTCATAAGTATGACAACGAACTAGAAATAAATACTTGGTCCGACATATCACTGACGGACAACCGACTACAACCGTGACTAATATCGTTGCTTTACATCATCCTCCATGCCGATCCTGTGGTTGCTCTCTCTCAAATCAAAATACCTGAAAAACATAACATAATCCCCCAACGAGGGGTTAGAGATGTAAATCGCTAGTAAGTAACCAAGCTATACAATTATACATCAAGAATACAACCATTATGAAAATAACATTTCGACAAGGTAGTAACACGATCCCCGAGTCAAAAGTCTTTTGAAAATTTATTCCTTTAAAACAAATCATGTGAATTACTCCAAAAATCACTATATGAGTCTATTTAGAGACTTCGGGGGCCTCTGTGTAAAATCAGGGAAAGATTTACAATTCTTCCTTTCAAAAGAGGGGTTTCTTTCAAGACCATATAATTGCTTAAATTCTCAACCAAGCCTTAAGGGCAAAACCATATTCACCAATTTAACCGGGATTCAAGATTCAAACATAAACAATTTAGAAATATCAAATCAATAGTCAAATCATCTTCGTGGCCCGGAAGGGTCCCACCCGGATTAGCTCATCGAAAATAAACTCAAATACACCCATAAGTTATCTTAACATCGCACTCGCAAGTGACGATTCTCGGTGCCCTCTTCAGACTTACCCAATTAGATAACCTTATGGTCAAATTGTAACGTCTGGCCGTACTCGCAAACATGCGCCTCCGGAGGCCTCGACGGACCCTACCCGGATAGCATCATTCAAGCACGCCCATAAGTTATCATGACATCGCACTCGCAAGTGCTGATTCTCGGAGCCCTCCCCAGACCTACCCGAATTGATAAGCTTATGGTCACAACGTACGTCTGGCCGTACTCGCAAGCACGCGCCTCCGGAGGCCTCAACAGGACCCCCACCCGGATAATATCTCAACTCTCTACTATACACAATAACAAAGGTATAATGTTCACCACAACCGCAACCATGTAACGCATAAGTTAACGCATCATAACTTCAACAAGGGCACAACATTCACGGCACATCATCATTCAGGAAAAAGGCTAACGACCAAATAATACAAGTATTATGTGATTCCACAATTCTTTGGTTAACTACTCATTTCTAGTATTTATTTTAAGCACAAAATAACATGAAAAGGTAGTTATCATTCTTCTTGGAACTCAAGTTTACATTCAATTTTACTTTCGTAGAAATCACATATTTGTTTGAAAGCAAGTTATGGTTAAATATACAATCACAAACAAGTTCACGTTAAATTCACGACACATCACATTCTAGCTCAAAGTATAAAGAATATAGACGAGATACTCGCCTCAATTCCAAAGCATGCGAAGCAACGGGAGAACTCGACCGGAAACCCTCGACTCCTCCAACTAGGTCGAAAACACAAGAACAACGTAATTACTACAAAGTAGATCATAAGGAGAATGGAAAATATACGAAATTATAAACAAGAATCCATAGAAACAAAAGATCGAACACTTGGGGTTAATTACTTCCCCATGAACAACAAGAACATCACCCGAACCCGAAAATGACAAGAAATACGAATCAAACCATAGGAGTAGAATCAATACAATCGATTGATGATATACAACAACACGATTCATGAAGAACAACTCAAATCTTGAAGATTCTCAAAATACATCACGTAGGGTTTCAAGAGAGTTACCTCGAATCAAAGACGAAGAACACGGATTGATGATGTTAATCAATACCAAGAACTTAGGGAAGATGAAAACTTGGAGTTACAAGACTCCAAAATCGCCCTCCAATCGTCCACATATCGCCAACGCCGCGGGGGAGAGAAGGAAGGGTGAAAAATGACGAACACGGTCAACCCTTGGGAATATATAGAGAACTGAAGCATAAGTATGTTAGGAGCACCATCCCAACGTACGTTACCCGATTAACGTATGTAAGGTATAAACCTTTACGTACGTAATAACCATCCCTGGCTCACTGAACAAATACCTGAAGGACTTTACGTATGTTACCGACGCCATTTTGGCGTTGGTAAATTTTTTTTTTTTTTTTTTTAATTTACCGACGCCGTTTACGCCATTACCGACGCCATTTCGGCGTCGGTAATTTTTTAACACAATCCCACATCGAAAAAACATCAATGTTTTTGGTGGTTTATAAACCAAAATCCTTCTCAACCATTTGAAATTGAATGGAGCCCGAACCTGATCCGCCCGGACCCGCACCCGACCCGCCCGGACCCCGACCTGGACCTGACCGAACCCACCCGCCGGAGCCCGGTCCTAACCCGCCCGCGCCCCGCCCGAGTCCCGACTGACTTTTTAATTTTTTTAATTTAACGACGCCAAAAATGGCGTCGGTAAATGGCGTAAACGGCGTCGGTAAATTAAAAAAAAAAAAATAAATTACCAACGCCAAAATGGCGTCGGTAATGGCGTCGGTAAATGGCGTCGGTAATGGCGTAAATGGCGTCGGTAAAAAATTACCGTCGAGCGTTTTTCCAACGGCGGGTTGCCGTCGGTAATGGCGTCGGTAAAATTTTTACCAACGCCATTTTCTGTTTTACCAACGCCATTTTGGCGTCGGTAAAAACTGTTTTTTTTGTAGTGCTCAAAGTATAAAGAATATAGACGAGATACTCGCCTCAATTCCAAAGCATGCGAAGCAACGGGAGAACTCGACCGGAAACCCTCGACTCCTCCAACTAGGTCGAAAACACAAGAACAACGTAATTACTACAAAGTAGATCATAAGGAGAATGGAAAATATACGAAATTATAAACAAGAATCCATAGAAACAAAAGATCGAACACTTGGGGTTAATTACTTCCCCATGAACAACAAGAACATCACCCGAACCCGAAAATGACAAGAAATACGAATCAAACCATAGGAGTAGAATCAATACAATCGATTGATGATATACAACAACACGATTCATGAAGAACAACTCAAATCTTGAAGATTCTCAAAATACATCACGTAGGGTTTCAAGAGAGTTACCTCGAATCAAAGACGAAGAACACGGATTGATGATGTTAATCAATACCAAGAACTTAGGGAAGATGAAAACTTGGAGTTACAAGACTCCAAAATCGCCCTCCAATCGTCCACATATCGCCAACGCCGCGGGGGAGAGAAGGAAGGGTGAAAAATGACGAACACGGTCAACCCTTGGGAATATATAGAGAACTGAAGCATAAGTATGTTAGGAGCACCATCCCAACGTACGTTACCCGATTAACGTATGTAAGGTATAAACCTTTACGTACGTAATAACCATCCCTGGCTCACTGAACAAATACCTGAAGGACTTTACGTATGTTAGCAAGGATTTGTACCGTACGGAACAAGTATCAATAGCGCACGCTATTCTCAACACATGGCGTACGCAATCGGGGGACAGAACTCATTGTCCAAAGCTGTGAAGACCCTTACATACGTTATGATCAGGGCTTAACGTACGCAAGGCATATGATGTTAACGTACGTTATGCTCAAAGCATAGCATACGTAAGTCACTTAACAGTTCCAAAACTGCTAAGTTCAGCCCGTCGAGTACGAGCGCGAGGAAACCGCGAAACGACAACAAAAATACAAGATGAATACATGCATACGAAGAGTGCACAATGATGAACTCAAACGTTAAAAGAAAATATGATTCCGACTACCCGGAGGTTCAGAAAACGACAACGAAAGTGATTACCTCCAAACTTTGGGAAATTACAAAACGGCCCAAAACGTCCGAAAATCACATGACGTCGAACAACCAAACTGAAGCTCACAACACGCATAACAAAATTAAATGGACTTATAGGAAACACGAAACTGTAGTTTCGAACCACCATCCCACGAAATGAACCGAATAGCGGAAAAAGTCGCTCAAAACAGGAATTCAGGTAAAACAGCCCCAGAACAAACTCGGATGACCAAACACGCAGAACAAAACATTATCCAAATGTCAAAACGCTCGCAAGCGAGTTCTGGAAATCAGAAAAATGCTGAAAACGAACAATTACCGAAAGAGAAAATCGCGAGTATTACAAAATCAATGCTGAAGGAATGATCCTTCCTGAACCGTTTGTTGTAGGAATAGTAATTGAGAAGTTGCCTCCTACTTTGAAGGACTTCAAAAATTACATGAAACACAAACGAAAGGAAATGAGCTTAGAGGATTTGGTTGTTCGACTCAGAATTGAGGAAGACAACCGAAAATTTGATTCTAAGTTCAAGAGAGGCCCTATGGAGGCTAAAGTAAATTTGCTTGAACATGGGTCCTCTAGCAAAAAGAGGAAACTGAACCATGTTCAGGATAAAGGGAAAAAGCCGTTAAGGCAAAGAAATTCAATGGAAATTGCCACAACTGTGGTAAACCAAACCATAAGGAAAAAGACTGTCGCTTGCCAATAAGTTCAACTGGTCTGCGAAATAAAGGCAAACGAGTTACCAATGTGGTTGAACATGGCGATGTTGACATGCCAGATCTGGAGCTGTTAGCTATGGTTGCGGAGCTGGATGAGGAGGTCTCATACATGGTGATTGAAACTAATATGGTGGAGAATCACCGTGCCTGGTACGTTGATACTGGGGCTACTGGTCATGTTTGTTCGGAAAAAGACATGTTCTCTTCCTACACTGTTACTGATTGTAGGAAATTGCATATGGCAAACTCTGCTTCTTCTGTGATTGCAGGTGTGGGGAACGTGGTCTTAAAGTTGAACTATGAAAAGGAGCTCCTTCTTAAGGATGTTATGCATGTCCCAGACGTCCGAAGAAATTTAGTTTCAAGCTCTTTACTAGTTAATCATGGTTTAGACTAGTTTTTTAGTCTGAAAAATTTATTATGAGCAAATTTGGAATGTTCCTTGGTTGAGGTTATCTTGACAGGGGATTATTCAAAATGAATGTGATGCCTGTAAGCCGTGAAGGCAAGAACAAAAATAATAATAATAATGCTCATTCTTCTGTTTACTTGCTCGAGTGTTCAGATTTATGGCATTCTAGATTGGGACATGTTGGTCTAAAATCAATTAAAAGACTAATTAATCTAGAATTAATTCCAAAAACCCATGTTGAAATTAATAAGAAATGCGAAGTATGTGTTGAAGCAAAAATGGCTAAATTGCCTTTTCATTCAGTGGAAAGGAATACTACTCCTCTAGAATTAATTCATACTGATGTGTGTGACTTAAAATTTGTGCAGACTAGAGAAGGTAAAAAATACTTCGTCAATTTTATAGATGATTGCACAAGATATTGCTATTTGTTTCTTTTGAGAAGCAATATGAAGCAATCAAGGAATTTAAGATGTATAAAAATGAAGTTGAAAATCAACTTAACTGTAAAATAAAAGCAGTCTGAAGTGACAGAGGAGGTGAGTATGTAGCACCATTTGAACAATTATGTGCCGATTCAGGCATAATTCATCATACGACTGCTCCTTATGCTCCTCAGTCAAATGGAGTTGTCGAAAGGAAAAATCGAACCCTGAAAGAAATGATGAATGCTTTATTAATAAGCTCAGGATTGCCGCAGAACATGTGGGGGGAAGCTATTCTTACAGCTAACCACATTCTGAATAAAGTGCCACACAAAGGGAAAGATAAAACTCCATATGAGTTATGGAAAGGGTGCAAGCCTTATTTCAAATATCTTAAAGTGTGGGGGTGTTTGGCAAAGGTTGAAGTACCTGAACCAAAACAAGTAAGAATCGGTCTAAATACAGTTGATTGCATATTCATAGGTTATACATACAACAGTAGTGCATGTCGATTTCTAATTCATAAATCTGAAATTCCTGATATGCATGAAGGAACTGTCATTGAATCAAGAAATGCCATTTTCTTTGAAAATGTTTATCCTTGTAAAGAGAGGATTGTGACGAACTCAAACAAAGGAACAATTGAAACTGCTAGTAGTCCAAATCCTATAAATGAAGAACCAAGAAAGAGTAAGAGAGCTCGAAACGCTAAGTCATTTGGTCCTGACTTTGAGACTTTTGCAGTTGACGATGATCTAAAGACTATACAGGAAGCTTATGCTAGTCCTGATGCTCCTTTTTGGAAGGAAGCTATTTATAGTGAAATGGATTCCATCATGCAAAATTCTACTTGGGAACTGGTTGAACTTCCGCTAGGATGTAAGCCTTTAAGATGTAAATGGATCCTAAAGTAGAAATATAAAGATGACTGGTCGATAGACAAGTTTAAGGCCCAGCTTGTTGCCAAAGGGTTTAAACAGCAAGAAGGTTATGAATTCTTCGATACATATTCACCAGTAACCAGAATAACTTCCATTCGAGTGCTTATTGCTATTTCTGCATTGCACAATCTTGAAATTCATCAAATGGATGTGAAAACTGCATTCTTGAATGGTGAACTAGAAGAAGAAATTTATATGGAGCAACCTGAAGGTTTCATTACGCCTGGTCAGGAAAATAAAGTGTGTAAACTGTTGAGGTCATTATATGGACTAAAACAAGCTCCTAAACAATGGCATATGAAGTTTGACACAATTATGTTGGAAAATGGATTCAAGATCAACGAATGTGATAAATGTGTGTATATTAAAGGCACACTGGAGTCATTTGTCATAGTTTGTCTATATGTAGATGATACGTTGATCATGGGTAGTAGCAACGAAGTAATTGTGAATAAAAAAGAATATTAAGTAGAAAGTTCGACATGAAGGATTTGGGTTTAGCTGATTTAATTCTTGGAATTAAAATTATCAGAAAGTCAGAAGGTATCTTCTTATCACAATCTCATTATGTTGAGAAAGTGCTCAAGAAGTTTAACGCTTGTGACAGCCCACCTGTTAAAACACCTGTTGATACCAGTATTCACTTAAGTAAGAACATAAGTGATCCAATAGCTCAAGTCGAATATTCAAGAGTAACTGGAAGCCTGATGTACATTACAAATTGTACACGGCCAGACTTGGCATTTGCTGTAAACAAGTTGAGCAGGTTCAAGAGTAATCCGAGTACAGAGCACTGGAATGCACTGACTAGGGTTTTAAGATACTTAAAGTACACCTTATGTTGATATTTTATAGTAATTATCCTGCAGTTTTGGAAGGATATACTGATGTTAATTGAATTTCAGACACGAAAGACTCTCACTCTACAAGTGGGTATGTATTTACTATTGGGGGTGGAGCAATATCTTGAAAATCAAGCAAGCAGACTTGTATAGCCCGATCCACCATGGAATTAGAATTTATAGCTCTAGATAAAGCTGGAGAAGAAGTTGAATGGCTCCGTAACTTTCTTGAGGATATTCCATGCTGGAAAAAGCCTGTGCCTAGTGTTATGATCTATTGCAATAGGCAAGATGCAATTGGAAGAGCAGAGAGCCTTATGTATAATGGTAAATCTTGACACATTCGTCGGAGACATAATACCGTGCGGCAATTGATCAAAAATGGAGTTATATCTATTGACTATGTGAGGTCAAATGTTAATTTGGTGGAACCACTCACAAAAGGTCTGAATAGAGATCAATTTCATAAACTGCTAGAGGAAATGGGATTAAAATCCATATATTGAAAGAGCAATCATAGTGGTAACCCAACCTTGAATACCGGAGATCCCAGAAACTTGGTTAAATGGGAAAACAAAATTATGAAAGTTCTATTGAAAAGCGCTTATAATAAATCCATCCCTATAGAACAGAATAAGTGCTAAGTCATGTGATTGTGGTGAGGTTAAGTCTTTGGACTTTTAATGTTTCCTTGTCCTTGGAAAGGAGAAGTATTGCAGGGTACTTTATAAAAGGATACCACCTATCTAAGTGTGAGGACGGGCCGCCTCGAATAAACAGTTAAGAAACCAAGATGTTGTCCATGGCCAAAATAGACACAACTATGAGAACGGAAGGTGTTGAGACATTGTTGTGTAAGTGTTGTTGACTCGGTATACACCAAGGAGGATTAGTTCAAGGCACAATGTCCACTAAGCTGCCGGTATATCTGACGATATTTTACTAAGAAAGGTTCAAAGCCATAAACTACTTTTCCCATGCAACAGTGTTTTACAGAAACTGGTATGTGAGTTTTCATTCATACCTGCATTTATTTCCACTCATGTGGGGGATTGTTGGAAATTGGTTTTAGAAAAAATGAGTTTTTAACTCAATTTAAAACCAATTTAATAATGATAAAATATTAAATTTTTGGGAATTAACAAATAAATTTTGAATCTACGCTTCGAGAAGATGAACGTAGGATTTTATTTTTCTCAAAACCGATTTCCGGTGAGTGAGAAATAAATGATTAAGGTTGGTCATTTAATTGAAAAGGTGAAGAGTTAACCAGGTTTGAAAACACATCTGATATTTAGGCTGAACCCATCTGATCTGATATTTGGGGCTGAACCGATCTGATATGATATTTGGGACTGAACCTATCTGATCTGATATTTGGGACAGAACCCACCTGATCTGATATTTGGGGCTGAACCTATCTGATCTAATATTTTGGGCAGAACCCATCTGATCTGATATTTGGTTTCGTCTGAAATGAAGCAGGTTGAGAAGTTAGCTTTTGGAATATGACTCGTCACACTCCATAATGTAACGTCCAAATTAAATGAGAATATTTATAGAGCTTTAATTTGTTGTAACTCCCCTCCTTATGGAGATTTAATTTGTTGTAACTCCTGAGCTGGAGGATAAAGAGAATTAATGGCACTTTAATTTGTTGTAACTCCCCACCTGATAGAGTGGAATTGGACCCTATAAAAGGGGGTCTTATGCATTTCATTTCAGACAATCAGAACATAGAAAAAATATAAACATACCTCATATTGCAGCCTCTTATTTCGGGCCCAGTTTCCAGCACTTGAACGTTCGCCGGAGTTCTGAGTTTTGGAGAGCACCTAACTCAGAAACATATAGCAGTTGTATCTTGGGGACATATTGTCTGAGCCGTCTACTCTCATACGGGGGCAAAATTGTCTTACAGAAAGAATTATCTCACCTTTGCTAAAGTTTTAATTTTATAATTCAACTTTTTAATTTATTAAGATTGTAATAGGTTGCCTTTCTTTGTAATTTTTATTGTAATTACATTGTTGGAAATTCACAGAGGACCAACAAATAGAAACAGATAGCTGGCTCACTGGTTAACTAGAGGATTCATTGCAAGCGGCGAAAGCAGACTTGCAATGGATTGAACACCAGCAATAAAGCTTTGTGCTTTCCCCTATTTCACATCCACAAAAAAAAAGTCAAAAGATAAGGTGTTTCAGTCCCTTGAGTAGCTAAATAACTTTTGGATGTTGAAGAAAATCATTACAATTTAAATCAGCAAGTCTCTCTTTCTTGAAATAACTTAGCAAGTATTTCCCAAAATATTAAGTTCAACACCACAATCCACATATAATCCATTCATAAATCTTAATACATAACAACAAAATATAAAGTGGGGAGGGGGGGGAGGAAATCAAATGTTGTCATCAAGCTTCAAATGTACATTTGGTTCTTAATCACTACTATGATGTGTATGAGTTTGTGGCCTATGTCCATAATCATATTCAACACCCACATCATCGTCTAAAATGATCGGTGCATCTTCCATCTCCATACGAGAAGAGCCACTAGCACGTCGGTTGTACAAAATGTCGGAATCACCCCTTCTAGAATTATGTCGACCCTCAAAGACTTCCGACGCATACAATGCTCTATCCATGCTAAGCCAGAATTCATCATCACCAGGGTCAACAACTTCCCCATTCATCCACTCGTTGCCCCATTGAAAATCATCTAGAATCAACGTGTCAAAATTTTTACCACTTTCCTGCCTCTTTTGGAATCTCGTTGCAATCTTCCGGTTGTATTGTATGTACACCAAATCATTTAAACGTCGATGCTCCAGTCTATTTCTTTTCTTAGTGTGAATCTAGATAATATATAGCACATATTAGTAACAGTAAAAACAAAGACATTAACATAATATTTACAAACTACAATGGAACATAAAAGTTACTCATAAATTCAAAAGTACTCCAATTGCGTTCGCAACCGAATGAGGAACAACAAAGGCCGGCGATTCTTTTAGAAAACATAGTAAGCTCAATGGTAAGACCACCAAAAGCACCCCACCAATCCACTAAATATATAAAAAATAAGATGAAGATTCATAAAAGTTAAAACATATTATATTGTAAATTGTAATATAGAAAGGATAAGATGATGAAATAGAGACATTTACTTAATATACTTACGTGGATTCTTTGTTTTCCTAGACCGAATTGTCAATCGCTTTCCAAAAGCATTTCTTGAATTTTCGTATTGATCGGCCTGGTCACTAATTTTTCCAACACATTTGCTTCAACCACCATCTTTTCAAGCACATCATTGAACTTCATCCTCAACCTTGAGGAGTATGCTGGATCATTTTCTTTGATATCAAAGAACTTCCTCGGATTGAGGAATAAAGCCGCGCCATACAAGTCTACTTCCATTTGAGACTCCCAACATCTCTCTATGATGCTCACCACTTGTTTTGAAACAATTTGTTGTTTCTCAGGTGCCCCTTTGATCTTCTCTTTGGCATAGTCCATTGCCATACAAATCTCAGCCACAGCAGGTTTTTCATCCCTGTCAACAATCCTCAAAACAACCAAAAGTGGTTGTGATGCTCTAATACAATCCTCAACATTATTCCAAAATCTCGTGGAAATGACAACGTCATGCACCTTTTCCCATGCAATAGTTTTAGACAACTTGGAATTGAACCAATCTTCACCACCAAACAGCCTTTTAAAAGCATACCTATTTTTATACAAACTCTGTAACATAAGAAATACCGTAGCAAATCGTGTTGCGTCTTCTCTCACAAGGTCTTTCCTTTCCGTCTTCTCTATCATAGCACTAAGAAGTCGATCGTGCCTATACACAAATGTTGTTATTCCTTTCCCACGTGTGATAGAAATGCTAAACTCCTTCAACTTGGCAATATCTTCAAGCATTAGATCTAAGCAATGTGCGGCACAAGGAGTCCAGTCAAATGTAGGATCCCGAATAGATAAATATCTTCCCGCAATGTTGAAATTAGCACCATTGTCTATTATAACCTATAATAAATGCAACAAATCAGGAAAATTCTTGAATTTTAAAGAGACTTGAAAATTAGTAATTTAGCAAGTTATGTAGCTACCTGAACAACATGCTCTGTGCCAATCAACTCAATCTGTTCATCTAACAGATCCGTCAACATCCTTGCATCCTGCACTCTACTAGATGCATCAACCGTACCTACGAAAAAAGTACCCTACGGACTATTAACGAGAAAATTGATCAAGTGTCTTCCCCTCCGATAAGAAAATCCATCAGACATAAGTGTACAACCATAATGCATCCAAGTTTTTTCACGTTTTTCCCACAACTTATCTGTCTCTTTCTTCGCTTTCTCAAGTAATGGCACCCGCAAGTCGTGATAGATCGTCGGCTTCAAACCCAGGCCAAATTGTCCTATGGACTCGACCATTATCTCATAGCTCCTCGAGTGCACAGCATTGAAGGGTATGCCATTTTCATAGAAGAAGTTTGGTATGTGCATAAACACTCTTTCCTTCTCTTCTAGAGTCTTTGTAGAACTCTCAATAGTATTTTGATAAGGCCCCCTACCATGCCTTTCCTCAACTACTCGAGGAGTTTTTCTAAGAGTAGAAGCAAATTTTTTTGTTGGTTTTGATTGAGGTAATGTGAAACTCATAGAATTTTTTTCTTTTGGAAGATGTTCCTGAACTTGGCACGGTATTACAAGCCGCTGCTGATGAATTATTTGGTTCAACTTCTTCAAATATCATCATCGTTATCATCATCTAGTGGCACATGAATCTTCCTTGCACTTTTTTGAATGTAGTCTTGCATATGCTTCATAATTAATGTCGTAGTTTTTATACACATTTGGACATCCCCATAACCACCCGCAAAATGTTGTTACAAGCTTCTAATCCCGGCGTGCATTTGTTTATTACAAAGACAACATTGGACGATATCTTTGTTGTTCAAATACGGCCAAACTGCATATTTCTATCCCGGATCCAAAGATTTAGCCTTTCATTTTGAATCCCTAGACAAATCATGGTCACTTGATGTAGAATCTTCCATCTACCGTAAATAAAAAACAAAATAAGACTAATTAAAAGCTGAATACTAAAAAATAGATAAATTTTAATTATTTACTGTCATTCTTTTGTTGTAGCAAGATTCGGTATACGCGCTATTATGCGGAAGCGTATTTAAAGGTGCGGAAAAAAAAGACACAAGATTTATAGAGGTTCGGAAAAACGTGCCTACGTCCTCTCTCCATATCTTTTTCTATAGGCTAAAGACAACCTCTGCACCTCTCTTCTATCGGCCGAGGGATTACCATTACAATCTTGTCTTTTATCGGTCCGAGATAAACTGTACACACTTATCTTTTTTTCGGTCCAAGTTAAACCGTTTTCCTTTTCTATCGGACAAGGAATCAACCTATCTAGCTTTCTATGATCGACCTTAACAAGATACAACAAATCCTTCCATGATCGACCTCCTAGGTTCGTCTAAAAACAATGATGTTAATACCAAGTCCATGATTACTACGAAGACACTTTCCAAATTTGGATTATCAATCTCATAAAACTTCCTTTACCTGTAGCAAGATTTAAATTACGATGCTCTTAACCGGGGTACTTAAAACATAATCATCTCAACTTCCTAGAGATGATGTTGGTTGAATAATTCATCCATGGAACTTAATATCTTGATATCATGATCATAATAATCTTAAGAACACGAATCCAAGGTTGGAGATAGAATAACATACCTTAAGATGAAGAAAACACCGAGACAATAGGTAGAATCCAACTACGGTTGTTTGTGTGCCAATCCAAGATGTTTCTCCACTTCAATAATCAAGCATAAGTGATATTCAATCTTCAATGATCAAGTAGAGATGGTCTATATGTGTTTAATGAGGCTGGGAACTCTCTAGAATGAGATAAGTCGATGGCCAAGTGAAAAGGAACGAATGAAATGAAATGGGGTGATGTCCCATTTATAACTTTCTGGCCTTAATGTAGGATATCCTTCATGCATAACGTACGTTAGTCTCTTAGCGTATGGTACCTAGTATACTTAGCATACGCTATCGTCACCGATAGTTAACTATTCTCATTATGTACCCGATTACGTACGCTACACCATCAGGTTACGTACGTAAGTAACACCCATTAGCGTACGCTATACATAGTCCTTAGCGTACGTTAACAATCGTTGACTTCAAAAGTGTCCAGGTTCATCCGCGGGAATCTTATACGGACCCATCGTCCGACTGGCGCATGTGGTAGCCGCCTAGCTCAATTATTGGCTATTTAATGTACGCTATGCTACATTCGTAGCGTATGCTAACTCTGGCGGATAACGTACGTTAAGCTTCCTTCTTAGCGTACGTTATCACGTATTTGCATGAGAAAATTTACATGTTGCCATACTTATGTATAAGGATACAATTACGAGAAATATCATACTTCGATTATCGATATCACAATTTCGAATAATACAGAGTTCAATTACAGATGAAATACTCAATAATTAATCCGGATATTACATACTCTCCTATTAAAAAGGAGTTTCGTCTGGAAACACAAGACAAAAATAACTCTGGATATCTAGACCTCATGCTATCTTCCGTTTCCCAAGTGACTTCCTCCACTCTGTGGCACGACCACTGAACCTTAACCAAAGTGATCAGTTTATTTCTCAATTGCTTAACTCGACTCTCGAGTATCCTGATCGGTCTCTCTTCAAACGTGCCATCCTGAGCGACTTCGATCTTGCCGAAATAAATGACATGTCTAGGATCTGGTATATACTTCCGTAACTGGGATATGTGGAATACGTTATGAACATGGCTCAATGACGACGGTAATGCCAACCAGTATGCCAACTCTCCAACTCTCTCAAGAATCTCGAATGGTCCGATATATCTCGGACTCAGCTTTCCTTTCCTCCCAAACAAAAGATTCCCCGAGTAGGAGAAACTTTTAAAAGCACGTGATCTCCAATTCTGAACTCTAATGGATGACGGTGCATGTCTATTAGTTCACAAGTTGGAAAACAACCATATTGAAATGGACAACGGAAGATAAGGAAACTCGCTTGCACATGTCAACAACCCTGGCCAGCATCCTCGTACTGTCCAATGCCCGCTCGTCCGGCTGAACATAACCTGAAATTCATAAAACGAATTTCTCCAAGGCCCCAAAGGGGTTAGCAATTATGCTAGTACAAGTAACCAAATGAACGAATTACACCTTACACATATACTCAAGCATGCAATTCAGAAAAACATCAGTTGAAACACACATTTCCGGAAACGCCATAATCCAAAACACATTTGTAAAAATGCACCACAATTAACCATCGATCGACCCCTCCGTGGACCCCTACCGAGACCCCATCAGATCTAACCCGTAGTAGTTAAAAGCAAAGCTCGTCGATCCTCCCCTCCTTGGAACCCTACCGAGACCCCGTCGGATCGAACCCGTAATGAGCATACACATGCACCCATCACTCATGCAATACTATAATGTTAAGAGTGTAGGTTCATAAGAGTACTTGCCTCGATTAAAAGACGATGAGAAACGGAAAAGATTATGACCGCGGTTGTGAGAAAACGAACACCGAACCTAGACAATTCGTCAAACATGAATAAAACAACTCGACAAAACAACGGTAACGAAAAACACCCAGAAACCCACCTATGATTCATGTAATTTCGTACGACAAAGTCGACGAGGGCGGACAACAACCCCAAACCCTCTCGATTTCAATAACACACCGAAAATAACCAAAATTTCGTAGGAAACACATGAATACTACTAAAATTGATCAAAGACATCATGAATTAATCAATGATACGGAAAGAATCAGACGAAAACTCGAAAACCCCCAAATTTCTCCCACAATAGGGTTCTAGGAGATTTACCTTGATTCAATTGGTAAGAGATGTTTAGATGATGATAACTTGGTGCTAGAAACTTAAAATTGTGGATGGATGATGATACCTGATCAACTCCAAGCTCCAAACTCTCCAAATCGCCTAACCCTCGGAGAAGAAAAGAAGAAAATGAGAAATGAGGCTGCTCCGGTCAACTCTCTGGTTTTTATAGCTAGAGAGTTATTATCGTGCGCTAACCATCAAGGTTAGCGTGCGCTATCCGGCCAAAAACCCTATCCAGAACCTACGGTTCTGGACCGTTAGCATGCGCTACCAGCAAATAGCGTGCGCTAACTGCCCCTCGATAGCGCGCGCTATCGGGCCTTAGCGTGCGCTACCTCAACATCAGCCGAGTCCAGAAACATTCTGCCCAGTACTGGACTGCCGGATTAGCACGCGCTACCGGCCACTCTGCGTGCGCTAAGCCCAAATGATAGCGTGCACTAGAACAACATCTTAGCACGCGCTAAGCTGCTCTTCCAGATAGTAGAGGGCAGAAATAGACTACTGCCATTGCTGTGCCCGAGTCACTAGCGCACGCTACAAAACAAGTGTAGCATGCGCTATCAAAGGATACTAGCGTGCGCTAACTAACATCAATAGCGTGCGCTAGGCATCTGGTGAAAAATGGCTCAAATACCCGAAACACGCGAAATGCGATCAGAACATCAAACGGAAGCTCACAACACGCATAATAACCTACGATAGATTTACGGTAACCCCAAAACGGCAGTTCCAAACAACAATTTCGAGAATCGAAACAAATAGAGATGGAAAGGCCAACAAAATGCGGAATTGAGTAAAATAAGTCCGAAAATAAGTATTCCCAAAATACCCATACGGTCACACATGAGCCACTAAAACCAGAAAAATGCAAAATCACGAAAGTGCCAGAAAAAGAAAATGCAGATATTACAATAAATGTGCTAGATGGAACTGTAATTCAAAATGTCGATCTTTAGGAATTCCATCTACAAACAGAGAAGATAAAATTCAGTTCATTCAGGATTTTATGAATTAAGAGAATTTAGATAATATCGAAATTTCTCTTGACACGCATCCAAGTGGACTCATACATTACGGAATTCGATGTTTGTGGAATAAATGCAAACCAGAATATGAACAATGTCTTGGGAATCTGCCGTTAAAAGACCATGTTTGCCAATTTGTAAGAAAATTGGATGGGAAGCTTCTCCCCGACTCATAGAAGGCATTTAATCCATTTCTGAACGTAAAATCAGAGGAAGGTGTGAGCCACAATCACAAATACTGTACATATACGTGAGCATCTTTCATTTTTGTCGTATGGTGAGATTTTTTGAATAAAGAAGTGATACGCAATAAATACATTCATTATTCTATTGATTAGTTGAAGCACAATTAACGCAATCACAGATTTGTTAAATATTTTTACCTTATTTTTCTTCTATAAATAAACAGTGTGCTTGTTTCTTTTATTCATCCCTCAAACTTGTACTTTTCTCTTTTTCTCTCAAATAAGTTTCTTTTCAAAAATGGAATCATCATCTTCCACAAAAAGATTTAACTCAGTCTGTATTTTTGGTGGATCTAGTTAAACAGAGGTATGCTTTACTGAAGCAGCCCACAACTTGGGTCGTACCATAGGAGAAGAATGCATTTATGTAGTTTACAGAAGAGGAAGTCTAGTATTAATGGGACGCACTCATGCTTCTGCCTATATGGAAGGAGTAAAAGTGTTGGGAATAATTCCAAAACCTCTGGCTGAAAGTAAAATCACCGGGGCAACTATTGGAGATGAGTTTAGAGCTGTAAATATGGAAGATCGCATAACTCACATGATGAATAATTCTGACGCCTTTATCAACTTTCCCGGTGGTTTTGGCACTCTTGAGGAACTTTTTCATGTGGTTATCAGAGCCTAGCTAAATGTTCATAAAAAAACCCATAAGTCTGCTTAATGTCAATAGTTTCTTTGATGATTTACTATCTTTCATTGACTACTCTACTGAAAAATGTTTTATTTCCGAGCATACTAAACAAATCATAGTTGTTGCAACAACACCAGAAGAACTAATAAAAAAACTCATTGAATTTGTTCCCCAAACAGATCCAACTCTAGCTAATATTGTCTGGATGGAAGATTTTTCCATGAGAAAATGGAAAATGGATTCATTCCTCTCCCTTTGATAACCCATATCGGACCTCTTGTTATTTATACTTTTTGTCGTATGTAAAAATTGTGCTAAATGATGGCAGCTTAAGGAGTTTCTTTTGGATTTCTTGACGCGCATCTATTCCTTATTTATGTATTGTTATTTTTATTGATGTAATTTTTATTATTTGTTTTTAATAAAAGCATTGATAGCAGCGTAAGGCGACTCTTCGGACTTTCCTGAAGCGCATCTTAAAAATTGTGTTATACTTCCGGGTATATTTTATTTTATTTTTTTTCTTTTGTTGTTTGCCTCGTATATTCTTTTTTTTTTGCAGATCCAAAAAGGCGTTCGCTCAAGCATCAACCTTCATAACAAGGAGTATTCTGCTTTTTTCCTTTGCTTTTTATTATTATTAAATTTTTTTCTTTTTTTTATGTTTTTAAACCGAGGACATTTTCTTTTTCAAGTTTGGAGGTGTGGTATGTTTGGTATAATATCGGAAATCTATGAATTTTTAAAACATAAAAAAATACCTCCAACAGTCAATTTGTAATGTGTCTTACTACTCACCTCGGGAGACTTGTTTATAAAATTTTGATGCGGTAAAATGACCAAAGGCTAAACTTGAATTTTCGATGAAATGTCAAACTCAATTGTTTGTAAATTTTTTTTCTTTAGTGTAAATTCATAAAAAATATATATTTGAGAACTTGTGAGCTTTTGAGCCGTTTTTTACTTGCTATCATGCAAAATCTCCATTGATTGATTGCGCTATTTATGTTGTGAAATTCTAGAACGTGCATTGGTATCTTACTCAAAACTACGAAGTGTGTAAAATAGTGAAAGTGATTTTAGGCGATTTTTTTGATTTAGCCTTTCAATCTTTTTCGGCCTACCCCAAAAATTATTAATTCCCTCGTTAACCCAATTGAGCTTATTGCCTATTTTATTATTAACAACATACTGAGCTTTCCATCGCTATAAATCCTTTGACCCATACTTGAACAGTTAGAAATTATTTTTGACAAGGATAAAGATATTGTGTGGTGATATTGTAATATCCGGATAAATTGTTGAGTATTTTCATCTGTATTTGAACCCTGTATTACCTGAAATGGTGCTATCAACAATCGAAGTACGACCGTTTCCGTATTCGTACCCTCATGCATGATAATATCAACCTTTAATCCTTTTCATGCAACTCGTCGTAACGCACGCTAACAGGTAAGCGTAACGTACGTTACGATCTGGAAATAGCGTACGCTACGAGCTAGACGTAGCGTACGTAAGGAGGTCAATAATTGAACAGATTGGCTAACACATGGACACCGTGGTGGGGCTCGAAATATTCCCGCGGATGAACCTCGACAGCTTTTGGGGTCAACGGTGTTAACGCACGCTAAGGCTTGTAACTAGCGACGCTAATATGTGTAGCTTACGACGTAATGCATAGGGTGTAACGACGTAAGCTAGTACAAAACGAGACAAGAAGCTATCAGTGATCGATAGCGTACGCTAATATCGAATGGTAGCGTGCGCTAAGTATATTACGTACATAAATGGCTGAGGCTAACGTACGTAAATCTCAAGATATTATATATATGGACAACACCCCATTTCATTTCTCTTCGTCCCTTTCACTTGTAATTCGTTTTCCTCCATTTCTAGAGGGTCTCCATCCCTCTAAAACACATATAGAACACGTAGACTCGATCATTTAAGTTACGAAACATCTTGCATTGACATTCAAGCAATCGGAATTGGATGCTACCTCGTGTCTCTGCGTTTCTTTCATATTAAAGGTATGTTAATGCTACCTCAACCTTGATTTCGTGTTCTTAAGGATGTTTTGAACATACCACCAGGATTATTAAGCTCCATAAGATGATTTTTATCCGAACGCCATGTTTTTGGAAGTTGGAATGATTCATGCTTTAGTTAACCGAGTTAAGAACGTTATAGTCCGACTCTTGTTATGATAATCAAGTAAGGTAAAATCCTGAGATTAATAAACCATATTGTATGGTGTTTCCATAATGATCATTGACTTAATGTTGGTAACAACCCGATTTTCGAACTACCTTTGAGGATCTATAATCAATATTTGGAGTGAGTCTTATGATGGGAGGATTAATCGGGAATTCGTAGACATCAACACCATAGGGTTATCCCGATTCACATGAGTGAGATATGTGTGAATATAACGACGTTAAGCTCTATGCATTACGACGTTATACCCTCGTGCAAGGCAATGTTCGAATCGAGAAGAATCGTCTAATGCATGCTTAGCGTGCGCTAATCCTTGTAGCTTACGTGCGCTAACGTGCGTATTTAACGACGTTACGTATGTGTGTAACGACGTTACGAAGAGAACGATAGGGTTCGCCATCTTTTTATGCTTTTCCTTGTGTGATTGGTTGTTTATTTTATGATAGGATATTAAGGACGAATTTCCTAAGATAATCCAAAGGTTGAGCCTCTCCGATCGTCGTTTTCGTTGGAGTTCTGGATTGTTCCAATCAACTGTATTTCCGGAGTATTCGCGAGAGAATACCAAGACAAGTACCTTGATATACGAATTATAATTACGTGAAATCATTGTTGTTGAAGGGTATGAATCATGTTATGAATATCCGTATTTACATTATATATATATAGATATGTGTGGATAATTATGTAGTATTAATTGATAGTGTTGAAGGCCTAATGTGCTAAGTCTTGATGAATAACGTGCGAGTTATTGTTTATTTTGCGTAGTTGCGTACTGGCGAATAAATTATGTGGATTGATGAATTGATTTGATAATTGTTGCAACGGCTGACTGTGTGCTTGGTATTTGTAATAATGTGAATACTTGTTATGAGAGACGTCATATCCGGGTACCTCTGAGGGCGGGGCGTGCACTCCGGCCTGTTGTACGCTGCAATGAGCGGCTCCATATGATTGGTGAACACCGGTGTTACTTAATGCGCGAGCAAGGGGCGGCTCCTGTGGGAGTGAACGCCGGCGCGGTGACATGTGCAATGGGCGGCCAATATAGTGGAGTGAACGCCGGTACACAGGTGTGTAAGGGAGGCGCCTGGAAGGCTTATTGGTAACGGATATTTGAGTGATAGCTAAGACCCCGTTATCAAATGATTTTCGAAATTTAAATCTTTGCAACTTGCTTTGAATGTTGGTCTTGATGTAGACCACGGATTGTGTTTCTGGAGTTCGTTCCAATTTGTTTTAAATGTTGGTATCAGGGTTAATTAACCAAGGATATTTGACGAGATCTCCGAGGGTTAATTAATCGTGGGTCTTGAGCAGATTTGTCGAATGAGAGGTCGTGCCTTTGATTATCTTGTGTTGATTATTCGTGTATCGGGTCGAGGACCCCGTGAGATGTTGAGATTTGATCTCGTGATGATATTATTTGGATTGGGCCGAGAACCCCGTGAGATGTTGTAATGATTCACTTGTGATCTCGCTTTATCATTTGGGTCGAGGACCCCGAATAACGTTGTGATAGTTTTCTTGCAAATTGTTTTCCACATGTTGGGTCAAGGACCCGAGAGCTTTTGAAGTATTTTGAAAGTATTTCCATTTGATTTTCAAAACCCCTAGATGGCCCGAGTCAATATTAATGTTTTCGAACTTTCTTATCAAAATACTTTTCCTTTTATAAAAGGGATTTCTCGACTCCTTGGACTCGTTTAAAGTTTTATTGGTGTTATGTTCTCAGACGGAGAATATGAAAATGTGATTATCTTTCACCTTGTGTATGTAATACTATTCTGTTGACCATTTGAGTGTGTGGTTCGTGTTAAGGTTTCACGACTATTGAGTTTTGTGTTATTATTATTCGTATATCTTGTGTATTGTGTACTTGCACTAACAAAATTCCGCTTTGCTAACCCCGAGTTTCGGGGTGGGTGCTGTTATGCGCTCGTGTTTTGGCAAATCGGAGCAATCTGGATTGGGCCGGGAAGGAGATGGAGGACAATGATACTAATTACACGAGTTAGAGTCTTTTCTTTTGTTTCATTTTGATCGGTATTACTCGTCGTTCGAGTATTCACCCTTGCATGGGAGTAGTTTTCATTTATTAAATTGAGTTGTCGTTCTTTTAATTGTTCAAGTTTATTTTTGTCATTGAGATTTAAAGTTCATTTGTTTCCGAATTGTTTAATGACCTTGTCGGTCAGCGTTGTATTTAGATTGACTCGGTCAATCATTTTGTAGTCTATTAGAGTTTAGCCTTGTAGATCCTTGTAACAAGGGCCTACGGCGTGTAACATTTCCGGATGTATTCTGGGGGTGTTACAAATATGGTATCGGAGCTTAGGTTTGCGAAAAACCTAGGCCGTTGGGTCAAGTCCATGTCTTGTGTAAGTCGCGCGCGTCAGAGTTGTGATTAGTATCGTGGTTCCAACATCATCTTCAAGCAATCCGTGATGATAAGCCTCCCGAATCGTAAGTCCCCTTATATGCGTATTTGATTATATTGTGCTTAACGTGAACCTAGGGTTTGAACTTGTTAGAGATTATATTGTTTTACGATATCACCTGCGTATACGGTTCGAGTGAGAATGGTTATGTAGTATACTTCGGTAGTCGAACATATTTATCGGATTCTGCATTTTAGTAGGATAAATCTTTGAGTGTTAATTTTATCCGCTGCGTGAGTATTTTAAAATGACTCTTGACATTTTGGCATTTTTATTCTTGCACATTTTAACGGTATTTAATATTTTACAAATGATTTTGTAAGTTTTGGAAAATGCTACCGTCATCTACTGCTTGGCATATTTTGAAATGATTTTTAATGGTATTTAGGTAGGTTCCAAAGATTTAATTCCCGGCATGTAATATTTCTGGGTCAAATTACGAACATTTCAAAGTAGTGTTTTAAAATTTTCCTAACATTGTAAACCTCATGATTTAATGTAGTCGTGTCGAATGATCACGTATTTTGGTGAAAAGTTCTTTCGAATAAACATTTTGGTAGAAGAGGAAGGATTTTTAAAATTGTGGTATTTGGGACTCAACACTTTTGAAATATTTTAAATTAGTTACAATTCGATTTTCAATTTCCTTGTAGGCGTTACTCGAAAATAAATTTTTAGAGTCATTGTATAAACTCCCTCTTCCAAAACAAAGAACAGTATTTACAAGTTCTGAGCACAACGTGACTCGGCTTTTGTTTCAAATTTTTTTTTAAAGCATACACATAATGATCGTCCTAGACGAAGGACTGGAAGTTGATTTCAGAAAATTTCGTGCTTTACGATATTACCGTTATTCTAAGGATGCTAATTAAACCTTATGTTGATAACTGTGGTATACCGTACAACCGACTATGTGATAACAATAAACGGTACTATCTGCATTAGCATGTCGAGCCCTGGCAGATGTAGACGTAATATAGGAAGCGGAAGCGGTGAGGTGGTTCGTACGACAACGATTCATGTTACGGTGAAGGAATATCAAGATCAGACGATAACCTATGAAACCTCCTCAGTGACCGAGCCAACGAGCGGAGAAAAGAGACCAAGGACATCGGGAAAATTTTTGGGCAGTGTGAGACTAAGGTTCTCAAACCCCCACGCTGCTCGAATGCGTCGTCTTCGCGGTCGAGAATGAGCATTGGGAATCCCCAACCAAAGATCGGTGACTCCAGGTAAGAAGAGAGTGTGCTTCAACTGCAACCGTACGGGACACATCCGTGTAAACTGTCCCTCACCACTCTTGACTTGTCATCGGTGCGGGTGTGAAGGCCATCGGGAGAAACATTGTGAGATAATTTCTGAATTGGCAAGGAATGCTACTCTGTCGGTGAGCAGAGCAAGTGGTCGGAGAATGTCCCGAAACCTTATGTCTTCTGCTGAAGAGCCTATCATAGGCGAATGAAGATTTTGTGCCGTGTTCTAGTCGTTGCTGTTTCCAACAATCGTTACTTTGATTGTTTTTCATTTTAATTGCTTTTCGTTTCCAACTCCTGCTATTTTCAGTTTTGGGGCTGACATGTCTTCTTAGTATGGAGGAACGTAATACCCATACTCTTCTTAGTATGTTCGGTGTTGGGAGACTTTCATTGTTGATGATTCATCTGTGACCCACTTGACAATTTTAAACTACCATGTTCTACTGAACCTCATCGTCACCAAACGAAATTCAGAACCGATTTGTTAGACTCCGTGAATTATTGTGGTCTATTCACATCTGAACTTAATCTTTGCAAAATTTTGTTCGAAACTATTTGTTCCCACTCGTGCAGTTAATATTTCCATGTGTTATGAACTTGAATATGGTGGGTCGAGCTCGACACGCGATTTTAGTACATCTGAGTCGTTTGCGAATTTCCTTAATTCCGTGAGCTTCTACTTCTCCACTCTAACTTCTCGTGTTCACGTGTAATTTATTGCCTCATTTGACGTGCCTGATACTTCCTAAGTCCAATCATTGTAATTTTTTTAGAACCTTGTATTCGCGCATCGCTCATGATGTTTTGGGGCTGAGCAAGTAGTACTTTTTCTTGGTTGTTCCACCACTCTACTTTAAGTTTCGGGACGAAACTTCTTTTAAGAGGGATAGTATGTAATATCCGGATAAATTGTTGAGTATTTTCATCTGTATTTGAACCCTGTATTACCTGAAATGGTGCTATCAATAATCGAAGTACGACCGTTTCCGTATTCGTACCCTCATGCATGATAATATCAACCTTTAATCCTTTTCATGCAACTCGTCGTAACGCACGCTAACAGGTAAGCGTAACGTACGTTACGATCTGGAAATAGCTTACGCTACGAGCTAGACGTAGCGTACGTAAGGAGGTCAATAATTGAACAGATTGGCTAACACATGGACAGCTAGTGGTGGGGCTCGGAAATATTCCCGCGGATGAACCTGGACAGTTTTGGGGTCAACGGGTGTTAACGTACGCTAAGGCTTGTAACTAGCGTACGCTAATATGTGTAGCTTACGTACGTAATGCATAGGGTGTAACGTACGTAAGCTAGTACAAAACGAGACGAAGCTATCAGTGATCGATAGCGTACGCTAATATCGAATGGTAGCGTGCGCTAAGTATATTACGTACGTAAATGGCTGAGGCTAACGTACGTAAATCTCAAGATATTATATATATGGACAACACCCCATTTCATTTCTCTTCGTCCCTTTCACTTGTAATTCGTTTTCCTCCATTTCTAGAGGGTCTCCAGCCCTCTAAAACACATATAGAACACGTAGACTCGATCATTTAAGTTACGAAACATCTTGCATTGACATTCAAGCAATCGGAATTGGATGCTACCTCGTGTCTCTGCGTTTCTTTCATATTAAAGGTATGTTAATGCTACCTCAACCTTGATTTCGTGTTCTTAAGGATGTTTTGAACATACCACCAGGATTATTAAGCTCCATAAGATGATTTTTATCCGAACGCCATGTTTTTGGAAGTTGGAATGATTCATGCTTTAGTTAACCGAGTTAAGAACGTTATAGTCCGACTCTTGTTATGATAATCAAGTAAGGTAAAATCCGGAGATTAATAAACCATATTGTATGGTGTTTCCATAATGATCATAGACTTAATGTTGGTAACAACCCGCATTTTCCGAACTACCTTTGAGGATCTATAATCAATATTTGGAGTGAGTCTTATGATGGGAGGATTAACCGGGAATTCGTAGACATCAACACCATAGGGTTATCCTGATTCACATGAGTGAGATATGTGTGAATATAACGTACGTTAAGCTCTATGCATTACATACGTTATACCCTCAGGCAAGGCAGTCGTCTAATCGAGAAGAATCGTCCAATGCATGCTTAGCGTGCGCTAATCCTTGTAGCTTACGTGCGCTAACGTGCGGGCGTAACGACGTTACGTATGTGTGTAACGACGTTACGAAGAGAACGATTAGGTTTCGGCCATCTTTTTATGCTTTTCCTTGTGTGATTGGTTGTTTATTTTATGATAGGATATTAAGGACGAATTTCCTACGATAATCCAAAGTGTTGAGCCTCTCCGATCGTCGTTTTCGTTGGAGTTCGATTGTTCCAATCAATCGTATTTCGAGTATTCGCGAGAGATTACCAAGGCAAGTACCTTGATATACGAATTATAATTACGTGAAATCATTGTTCTCAAGTGTATGAATCATGTTATGAATATACGTATTTACATTATATATATAGATATGTGTGGATAATTATGTAGTATTAATTGATAGTGTTGAAGGCCTAATGTGCTAAGTCTTGATGAATAACGTGCGAGTTATTGTTTATTTTGCGTAGTTGCGCATCGCGAATAAATTATGTGGATTGATGAATTGATTTGATAATTGTTGCAACGGGCCGATCGTGGTGCTTGGTATTTGTAATAATGTGAATACTTGTTATGAGAGACGTCATATCCGGGTACCTCGAGGGCGGGCGTGCACTCCGGCCTGTTGTACGCTGCAATGAGCGGCTCCATATGATTGGTGAACACCGTGTTACTTAATGCGCGAGCAAGGCGGCTCTGTGGGAGTGAACGCCGGCGCGGTGACATGTGCAATGGGCGGCCAATATAGTGGAGTGAACGCCGCATACAGTGTGTGCAAGGGAGGCGCTGGCAGGCTTATTGGTAACGGATATTTGAGTGATAGCTAAGACCCCGTTATCAAATGATTTTCAAATTTAAATCTTTGCAACTTGCTTTGAATGTTGGTCTTGATGTAGACCACGGATTGTGTTTCCGGAGTTCGTTCCAATTTGTTTTAAATGTTGGTATCGTGGTTAATTAACCAAGGATATTTGACGAGATCTCTCGAGGTTAATTAATCGGGGTCTTGAGCAGGATTTGTCGAATGAGAGGTCGTGCCTTTGATTATCTTGTGTTGATTATTCGTGTATTGGGTCGAGGACCCCGTGAGATGTTGAGATTTGATCTCGTGATGATATTATTTGGATTGGGCCGAGAACCCCGTGAGATGTTGTAATGATTCACTTGTGATACTGCTTTATCATTTGGGTCGAGGACCCCGAATAACGTTGTGATAGTTTTCTTGCAAATTGTTTTCCACATGTTGGGTCAAGGACCCGAGAGCTTTTGAAGTATTTTCGAAAGTATTTCCATTTGATTTTCAAAACCCCTAGATGGCCCGAGTCAATATTAATGTTTTCGAACTTTCTTATCAAAATACTTTTCCTTTTATAAAAAGGGATTTCTATGACTCCTTGGACTCGTTTAAAGTTTTATTGGTGTTATGTTCTGTACGGAGAATATGAAAATGTGATTATCTTTCACCTTGTGTATGTAATACTATTCTGTGTTGACCATTTGAGTGTGTGGTTCGTGTTAAGGTTTCACGACTATTGAGTTTTGTGTTATTATTATTCGTATATCTTGTGTATTGTGTACTTGCACTAGCAAAATTCCAGTTTGCTAACCCCCGAGTTTCGGGGGGTGGGTGCCTGTTATGCGCTCAGGTTTTGGCAGCTCGGGAGCAGTCACGGGATTGGATGGGAAGGAGATGGAGGACAATGATACTAATTACACCAGAGTTAGAGTCTTTTCTTTTGTTTCATTTTGGTCGGTATTACTCTGTCGTTCGAGTATTCACCCTTGCATGGGAGTAGTTTTCATTTATTAAATTGAGTTGTCGTTCTTTTCTGTGTTCAAGTTTATTTTTGTCATTGAGATTTAAAGTTCATTTGTTTCCGAATTGTTTAATGACCTTGTCGGTCTGCGTTGTATTTAGATTGACCCCGGTCGGTCAATCATTTTGTAGTCTATTAGAGTTTAGCCTTGTAGATCCTTGTAAGAAGGGCCTACGGCGTGTAACATTTCCGGATGTATTCTGGGGGTGTTACAAATATGGTATCGGAGCTTAGGTTTGCGAAAAACCTAGGCCGTTGGGTCAAGTCCATGTCTTGTGTAAGTCGCGCGTCAGAGTTGTGATTAGTATCGTGGTTCCAACATCATCTTCAAGCAATCCGTGATGATAAGCCTCCCGAATCGTAAGTCCCCTTATATACGTATTTGATTATATTGTGCTTAACGTGAACCTAGGGTTTGAACTTGTTAGAGATTATATTGTTTTACGATATCACCTGCGTATACGGTTCGAGTGAGAATGGTTATGTAGTATACTTCGGTAGTCGAACATATTTATCGGGTTCTGCATTTTAGTAGGATAAATCTTTGAGTGTTAATTTTATCCGCTGCGTGAGTATTTTGAAATGACTCTTGACATTTTGGCATTTTTAGTCTTGCACATTTTAACGGTATTTAATATTTTACAAATGATTTTGTAAGTTTTGGAAAATGCTACCGTCATCGGCTGTTTGGCATATTTTGAAATGATTTTTAATGGTATTTAGCCTGGTAGGTTCCGGCACAGAATTCCCGGCATGTAATATTTCCGGGCCAAATTACGAACATTTCAAAGTAGTGTTTTAAAATTTTCCTAACATTGTAAACCTCATGATTTAATGTAGTCGTGTCGAATGATCACGTATTTTGGTGAAAAGTTCTTTCGAATAAACATTTTGGTAGAAGAGGAAGGATTTTTAAAATTGTGGTATTTGGGACTCAACACTTTTGAAATATTTTAAATTAGTTACAATTCGATTTTCAATTTCCTTGTAGGCATTACTCGAAAATAAATTTTTAGAGTCATTGTATAAACTTCCTCTTCCAAAACAAAGAACAGTATTTACAAGTTCTGAGCACAACGTGACTCGGCTTTTGTTTCAAATTTTTTTTAAAGCATACACATAATGATCGTCCTAGACGAAGGACTGGAAGTTGATTTCAGAAAATTTCGTGCTTTACGATATTACCGTTATTCTAAGGATGCTAATTAAACCTTATGTTGATAACTGTGGTATACCGTACAACCGACTATGTGATAACAATAAACGGTACTATCTGCATTAGCATGTCGAGCCCTGGCAGATGTAGACGTAATATAGGAAGCGGAAGCGGTGAGGTGGTTCGTACGACAACGATTCATGTTACGGTGAAGGAATATCAAGATCAGACGATAACCTATGAAACCTCCTCAGTGACCGAGCCAACGAGCGGAGAAAAGAGACCAAGGACATCGGGAAAATTTTTGGGCAGTGACGAGACTAAGGTTCTCAAACCCCCACGTCGTTCGAATGCGTCGTCTTCGCAGTCGAGAATGAGCATTGGGAATCCCCAACCAGCATCAGTGACTCCCGGTAAGAAGAGAGTGTGCTTCAACTGCAACCGTACGGGACACATCCGTGTAAACTGTCCCTCACCACTCTTGACTTGTCATCGGTGCGGGTGTGAAGGCCATCGGGAGAAACATTGTGAGATAATTTCTGAATTGGCAAGGAATGCTACTCTGTCGGTGAGCAGAGCAAGTGGTCGGAGAATGTCCCGAAACCTTATGTCTTCAGCTAACTGCCCCTCGATAGCGCGCGCTATCGGGCCTTAGCGTGCGCTACCTCAACATCAGCCGAGTCCAGAAACATTCTGCCCAGTACTGGACTGCCGGATTAGCACGCGCTACCGGCCACTCTGCGCGCGCTAAGCCCAAATGATAGCGTGCACTAGAACAACATCTTAGCACGCGCTAAGCTGCTCTTCCAGATAGTAGAGGGCAGAAATAGACTACTGCCATTGCTGTGCCCGAGTCACTAGCGCACGCTACAAAACAAGTGTAGCATGCGCTATCAAAGGATACTAGCGTGCGCTAACTAACATCAATAGCGTGCGCTAGGCATCTGGTGAAAAATGGCTCAAATACCCGAAACACGCGAAATGCGATCAGAACATCAAACGGAAGCTCACAACACGCATAATAACCTACGATAGATTTACGGTAACCCCAAAACGGCAGTTCCAAACAACAATTTCGAGAATCGGAACAAATAGAGATGGAAAGGCCAACAAAATGCGGAATTGAGTAAAATAAGTCCGAAAATAAGTATTCCCAAAATACCCATACGGTCACACATGAGCCACTAAAACCAGAAAAATGCAAAATCATGAAAGTGCCAGAAAAAGAAAATGCAGATATTACAATAAATGTGCTAGATGGAACTGTAATTCAAAATGTCGATCTTTAGGAATTCCATCTACAAACAGAGAAGATAAAATTCAGTTCATTCAGGATTTTATGAATTAAGAGAATTTAGATAATATCGAAATTTCTCTTGACACGCATCCAAGTGGACTCATACATTACGGAATTCGATGTTTGTGGAATAAATGCAAACCAGAATATGAACAATGTCTTGGGAATCTGCCGTTAAAAGACCATGTTTGCCAATTTGTAAGAAAATTGGATGGGAAGCTTCTCCCCGACTCATAGAAGGCATTTAATCCATTTCTGAACGTAAAATCAGAGGAATACTGTACATATACGTGAGCATCTTTCATTTTTGTCGTATGGTGAGCCACAATCACAAATACTGTACATATACGTGAGCCACAATCACAAATACTGTGAGCCACAATCACAAATATTGTACATATACGTGAGCATCTTTCATTTTTGTCGTATGGTGAGATTTTTTGAATAAAGAAGTGATACGCAATAAATACATTCATTATTCTATTGATTAGTTGAAGCACAATTAACGCAATCACAGATTTGTTAAATATTTTTACCTTATTTTTCTTCTATAAATAAACAGTGTGCTTGTTTCTTTTATTCATCCCTCAAACTTGTACTTTTCTCTTTTTCTCTCAAATAAGTTTCTTTTCAAAAATGGAATCATCATCTTCCACAAAAAGATTTAACTCAGTCTGTATTTTTGGTGGATCTAGTTATTGAACAGAGGTATGCTTTACTGAAGCAGCCCACAACTTGGGTCGTACCATAGGAGAAGAATGCATTCATGTAGTTTACAGAAGAGGAAGTCTAGTATTAATGGGACGCACTGATGCTTCTGCCTATATGGAAGGAGTAAAAGTGTTGGGAATAATTCCAAAACCTCTGGCTGAAAGTAAAATCACCGGGGCAACTATTGGAGATGAGTTTAGAGCTGTAAATATGGAAGATCGCATAACTCACATGATGAATAATTCTGACGCCTTTATCACCCTTCCCGGTGGTTTTGGCACTCTTGAGGATCTTTTTCATGTGGTTATCAGAGCCTAGCTAAATGTTCATAAAAAAACCCATAAGTCTGCTTAATGTCAATAGTTTCTTTGATGATTTACTATCTTTCATTGACTACTCTACTGAAAAAGGTTTTATTTCCGAGCATACTAAACAAATCATAGTTGTTGCAACAACACCAGAAGAACTAATAAAAAAACTCATTGAATTTGTTCCCCAAACAGATCCAACTCTAGCTAATATTGTCTGGATGGAAGATTTTTCCATGAGAAAATGGAAAATGGATTCATTCCTCTCCCTTTGATAACCCATATCGGACCTCTTGTTATTTATACTTTTTGTCGTATGTAAAAATTGTGCTAAATGATGGCAGCTTAAGGAGTTTCTTTTGGATTTCTTGACGCGCATCTATTCCTGATTTATGTATTGTTATTTTTATTGATGTAATTTTTATTATTTGTTTTTAATAAAAGCATTGATGGCAGCGTAAGGCGACTCTTCGGACTTTCCTGAAGCGCATCTTAAAAATTGTGTTATACTTCCGGGTATATTTTATTTTATTTTTTTCTTTTGTTGTTTGCCTCGTATATTCTTTTTTTTTTTTGCAGATCCAGAAAGGCGTTCGCTCAAGCATCAACCTTCATAACAAGGAGTATTCTGCTTTTTTCCTTTGCTTTTTATTATTATTAAATTTTTTTCTTTTTTTTATGTTTTTAAACCGAGGACATTTTCTTTTTCAAGTTTGGAGGTGTGGTATGTTTGGTATAATATCGGAAATATATGAATTTTTAAAACATAAAAAAATACCTCCAACAGTCAATTTGTAATGTGTCTTACTACTCACCTCGGGAGACTTGTTTATAAAATTTTGATGCGGTAAAATGACCAAAGGCTAAACTTGAATTTTCGATGAAATGTCAAACTCAATTGTTTGTAAATTTTTTTTCTTTAGTGTAAATTCATAAAAAATATATATTTGAGAACTTGTGAGCTTTTGAGCCGTTTTTTACTTGCTATCATGCAAAATCTCCATTGATTGATTGCGCTATTTATGTTGTGAAATTCTAGAACGTGCATTGGTATCTTACTCAAAACTACGAAGTGTGTAAAATAGTGAAAGTGATTTTAGGCGATTTTTTTGATTTAGCCTTTCAATCTTTTTCGGCCTACCCCAAAAATTATTAATTCCCTCGTTAACCCAATTGAGCTTATTGCCTATTTTATTATTAACAACATACTGAGCTTTCCATCGCTATAAATCCTTTGACCCATACTTGAACAGTTAGAAATTATTTTTGACAAGGATAAAGATATTGTGTGGTGATATTGGGTGATATATATTGTTGGTAGTGTTGAAAAATGGAGAAAACATTTACTCCGCTGTTTTTGGGAACTTAGTAACTGGGTGTATTCATGTGACCCATATTTACATTCGCATAAAACAGTTACCTTAGATATGAGTATGCATAGAAGCAGCTTGTGTATGTTTTTATCCTAGTAATCGGGTGTATTAATGTGACCCATAGTTTACATTCGCATAAAACAGATAATAAACAACCCAAGTAAAAAAAAGGTGGAAAAAAATGGTTGATTGAAAATTAAGAAAAAGAGCTCAGATAAATCGAAACATAAGTAAGGGGATCGATAGAAAGCTTCATTAAATCGCTTCTAAAGTGCTTACCAGTTGATAAAACTCGATTAAGAATATTTCCTAATTGTTCGGTTTCAAGTCACTTTATCCATAGTTTCATACCCCAACCAAAGAGCCGACATTACAACCTAAAAGTCCTTTTTGATTCACAACGTTACACACACAAGTGGTAGAGATAAAAAACAATTTGCACGCCTATGGAAGTTTTCACCTCATTAAATAAGCTTGAGCAAAAATATACACTTGAGATTGAGCGATACACTTATCCAGCGAGTTTTATGAATTCATACTTTTGATTAAAAGGAAACTTTCTTGAGATTTGACAAAATTATGAAAAACTTGGTCTGATTTACCCCTTGAGGTGTGGTAAAATTATTGGTACGTTCAATCGTACTATATCTGAAGTTTACTTGAGGACAAGCAAATGTTCAAGTGTGGGGTATTTGATTAGTGCATATTGTAATACCCGTACTTTTATTGATTGATTGACCTTATGTTCTTCCTATTGTTGTCGCTCTGGAAACTCTGATTATTTTTGTCGATATTGTCGTTGAGCTTTGTACCTTGTTTGTCTCATGATTTGGGTTATTTAGACCTTTTGATACTGTTCTGGTCAATGAAAATAGCGCACGCTAGGCCTGGACTAACGTACGCTAATTATACCTGAGTAGCGCACACTAGCTTTGAGCTATAGCACGCGCTAACAGGCCAGACAGGGGGGAAGTCAGTAACTTATACTACTCTCTGGACTAGCAGTTAACACATGCTAGGAGTTCGTTAGCGCACGCTATTCGTGGGCATTAGCGCGCGCTAACACCGTCCGTAGCGCACGCTAACAGGTTGGGTCGGCAGAGACAGTGAGGTTGTTTGACTGACTGGACTGCCAGGTAACGTATGTTAGGCTTCGGCTAGCGCACGCTACAAGCATTTCGTAGCGCACGCTATGCTGGAATAGCAGCGCACGCTAGGACTCGAGCAGGCGAGGATGAGGTACCGGACTCCACCTCGGACATCAACTCCCAGTTAGCGCACGCTAACTATCGGCTAGCGCACGCTAAGATTAATCGAGTAGCGCATGTAACGGATCATCTAGCGCACGCTAGCGAGGTTTTCAGAAGCCACTGGACTGACAGGTGACCCCGTTAGCGCACGCTAACTCTTAAGCGTAGCATGCGCTAGACTGGGCGGATATATATTGGACAATTGACTTTCATTTCGTCATTTTTCATCCTTGTCACTTTTTTTCGACGGGAGAAGCTCAGGAGAGGCAATTTGGGTGATAGGAAGTGATTCTTCGTCAAACAACAACATATTTCTTTGGAGAACAAGGATTTCACAACATCTAATCCATCCTAACGTCCAAATCAAGGTAAAAATCCTTAGAACCCTATTTTTAGGAATTTTGGGGTTTTTCCTAGATTCGTCCGATTTATCTGTTTGAAGATTGAGAACCTTGAGATTATGACGTATCTATTCCATATACATGCCTTTCCTATGATTTTAAGAATTGGGTTGTGCCGTTTTTGGACTTGTGAGAGTTTGGGCGATTTTCCAACCTCTAGTTGTTTATCCGTGTATTTTTGTGAATCGTAGACGGGTATCGGGAGTTTCTTCATGAATTATGAGTATAGATTATTGATTATCATATCCCTTACGAATCGTTTAGGTGCCGGAAGCGCGTTCTTGGACCTACCGAACTCATACTCTTTTCCGTTCAATTTCTCGATGTCTTAAAGGCAAGTATATATTTATGATTATACGTTCTCGACTTTGAAAGTAAGATATATGAATGGCATGTTTATTTATATCCACTCTGGGGCGAGCCGACAGGTCCCCTGAGGGTTTCGTAGCCTTTGGTGCGATTCCACGGATAATTTGGGTTAACCACTCTGGGGTGGTCCGACAGGTCCCCTCAGGGTTCCGTATCCTTTGGTTCGGTTCCATGGTTGATCATGTATGCATTGTTGTGATGCTATGAGATTTAGTTATTCTGGAATTACTGGTCTTGAATTGATGAATTGACGTTTACCTTTACTTTATTGTCGAGGAGTATTGTGTTTCATACTTGATATACTTGCACTATCTATTCGACGGCTAACCCCTTTATGGGGGAAATACTTTTTATGTATTTTAGGTTCCAGGAGAGCGGACAGGAAAGTATCGGGTCGGCATCAAGATGACGGGCAAGTGTGGTACTGTGTCTTTCCTCCGGTTATGTTTTGTGTTTCTCCATTCAGTGTTGTTGTACTGGAATGGTTATTGAATACTCGAGTATTGTTTTCCATTTTCCCTGATGTTCCGACCTGTGTTTGCCGAGGTATTAATTTGTGTTGTAATGTCTTTGGGTACATTGGATATGTTTTGAATACCCTTTGTATTGTTCTTCATTCCATTGTATGTAGACCTTCCCAGTCAAAATTTATAGTTCCGCGTATGTTTAGCCTTGTGGGTCCCACGGTGGGGCTCACGGCGCTGTAATATTCCCTGAATAACTTGGGGGTGTTACAGAATATGGTATCATAGCTTAGGTCTATGGATACCTAGGCTGTCGGTCTTTTGGGTCGATTGAGTCATCATTTGTCCACAGTATCACTACTCTGCCATCATCACAATGCGACCGGTACTTGTAAGACCTCTTACCCTTCTGGTGTTTCCTCATTCGTTTTGCTTCCATTTTTGGTATTCTTGATAATCGGTCACTTTGGTGACGTGCGATTGAATTGTACTTACGTGCCTTGTGTGTTCTTTAGTATGTCAGCTGGTAGGGGCCGTGGCCGTGGTCGTGGAAGAGGACGTGGCGCGATCGTTTCCCTCAGTTCTGTTGCGGAGTCGACCAGCCCCAGTTTATCGAACTTGGTGCATCCGGACACTGAAAATCAGCACGACCAGTCGACTGGCCAGGGGAATAGTGAGGACGTTGGAGTTGTGAATGCACTTCAACAATTGGCCAACCAGATGACCATCTTAGTCCAAACCGTTCAACTGAATAATCAGAATCCGAACGCAGATGCCTTGCTTCAGAATGTAATCCGTATGCACCCTCCACAGTTTGGCGGTGCCACAGACCTGTTAGGTTGGGAATATTGGCTAGCGGAATTGGAGAAAATTTTTGAAGCGGTCGATTGCCCCGAAGTGAGGAAAGTACCGATTGCCCAGTATTTCTTCACTAAGGAAGCCGCTACATGGTGGAAAGTCATCAAGCCACATGATCGTGTTGCCACGTGGGATGAATTTAAGGAGCTTTTGGAGACCGAGTTCTGTCCTTGGTCGGTGCGAGAGGGCCGAATCCGAGCCTTTTTCGAGGCTAAACCGCAGAATATTCCTGTTTCACAAGCAATTGTAGAGTATAGCCAACAATTGATCCACATGAAGGATTAAGTGCAGAACGAGCGTGATAAGATCCATTATTTTGATATGCGGATGAATTTGGACTTACGGCGGTACATGGCCGGATTTGCTTGCACCACACTGAATGAGTATCAGGACAGGGCTTTAGCCCATGATATGTTAAGCCCCGACAATGATACCGTTGAAGAATCGAAGAAGCAGAAGGTTTCGGGGAATTTTTCTGGCTCTAAGAGTGGCAATTTCCAAAGGTCACAGACGACTAACCGTTCTACCAGACAGTCGTCACGTTCTGCTAAAGGAAAGAGGGGTTTCCGTTCTGCTCCGGGCACCACAAATCGCACGGTAACTTGCTATAATTGTGGTCGTCCAGGCCACGTTAATTTGGAATGCAACTTTCCGCCATTGAAGTGTCACACTTGCGGACAGATGGGATATAGAGCGGCTTATTGTTCCGAAGCAAATCAGACTTTGGACACTCGGGATTTTGCCCCAGCACCACTTGACCAAGGGGTTAATCAGCGGCAATCTTTTGGTCAATCTCAGCAGAATTTCGGTAGGGGCCGGGGAAGGAGTCAGAATGCTGGAGGGGGAAACTCTAGCTTCGGTTCGATACAACCACGGGTCTATGAGATGCGTCGATCAGACAAACCCGATGCAGCGGTGGCTTCAGGTACCATTAATATTTTATCTCATCCAGTCCGTGTGCTTTTTGATACAGGTGCTACGCATTCTTTTATTTCCTTGGAGTGTGTACGCCGTTTGAATATAACTTGTATGACTGCTTGCGATCCCTTTATTGTGAAACTATCTAGCGGGGATAAAATTGTGGGAAACCGGGAGATTAAAGATTTTCCGGTGATTATATCCGGTATGGAATGGTTATCGAATCTGATTGTAGTGGATATGGTAGGCGAGGACGTGATCCTCGGCGAGGATTGGCTTGATAGTCACCAAGCGAACTTCTGGAAAGAGGGTACATCAGACAGAGCACTTCGCCTTGGGGTGCGCCTGTTCTTTTTGTGAGAAAGAAGGATGGTTCACTACGTTTGTGTATTGACTACCGTGATCTGAACAAAGTGACCATCAAGAACAAGTACCATTTTCCTCGTGTAGACGATTTATTTGATCAGTTGCAGGGGGCTGCAATTTTCTAGAAAATTGATTTAAGATCAGGGTATTATCAACTTAAGGTGAGAGAGTCCGACGTTTCGAAGACGGCATTTCGGACGAGATATGGGCATTATGAATTTGTAGTTATGCCTTTTGGGTTGACTAATGCACCAGCAGTATTCATGCAATTAATGAATAAGATTTGCATTGAGTATCTCGACAAGTGTGTAGTTGTCTTTATTGACGACATTTTAATCTATTCTCGAGATAGAGAGAAACATGCCTGACACTTGCGTTTGGTACTGGATATTTTGAGAACCGAGCACCTCTATGCAAAACTCTCAAAATGTGAGTTCTGGTTGGAAGAAGTTATGTTTCTCGGCCATGTGATTTCGGCCGAAGGGGTTTGTGTAGATCCGCAGAAGATTGAGGCAGTGCTATATTGGACACCGCCGAAAAATGTTAAGGAATTTCATAGCTTTTTGGGCCTTGCTCGGTATTACCGTCGGTTTATCGAGGGGTTCTCAAAACTCGCTCGACCGCTTACGAAATTACTCCAGAAGACCGAAAAATTTGTTTGGTTTGATGAGAGACAACAGAGCTTCGATGAGCTAAAGAGACGTTTGACTTCAGCGTCGATTTTAACTTTACCACATGGTAATGAGGGCTTTGCAATTTATAGTGACGCTTCGGGTCAAGGTCTTGGCTGTGTGCTTATGCAGCATGATAAGACGATAGCTTTTGCGTCATGAAAACTAAAGCCGTATGAGATGAATTATCCTACTCACGATTTGGATTTAGCCGCAATTGTCTTCGCACTCAAGATCTGGCGTCATTATTTGTATGGTTCTCCGTGTCGGATTTATACCGATCACAAGAGCCTGAAGTATATTTTCAATCAGAAGGAGCTGAATATGAGACATAGACGTTGGTTAGAGTTGATAAAGTATTATGATTTGGAAATTCTTTACCACCCCGGAAAAGCCAATGTCGTTGCGGATGCTTTGAGCCGCAAATCGGCATCTCTTCAAATGATCGAGGTTCTTACATCTCAGACTAAAATCCGCCAGGATTTAATTGAGCAAGGGATAGAAATTTGGCTTCAACGACTACAAGAACAGTTGTGTACTCTCGAAATTACTTCGTCCTTGGTTGACAACATCAAAGGGAAGCAGTTGAGTGAACCGATGATTTCTCAACTGAAGGAAGATGTAATTAAAGGAAAAGCTCCTGGCTTTATGGTTCACGAAGATAGTATTCTGAGATTTCATGGCAGGCTGTGTGTTCCGAATGATCTAGAGTTGAGGCGGAGAATTCTCCGAGAAGCCCATGCTACGCCTTACTCAATCCACCCCGGGACGAGTAAGATGTATAAGGACTTGAAACGAAATTTTTGGTGGAACAACATGAAGAAGGATGTCACGGAATTTGTTCTACGGTGCTTGACGTGTCAACAAGTCAAGATCAAACATCAACGACCAGTGGGGTTGTTGAAACCGCTTTCCATTCACAAGTGGAAGTGGGAAGACATCTCTATGGATTTCATCACTGGCATGCCGAGAACTGAGGCCGAAATGAATATGATTTGGGTAATTGTCGATCGGTTGACCAAGTCTGCACACTTCTTGGGTATTAAGAATACTTGGGGACCGGATAGATTGGCTCGAACTTTTATAGATGAGATCGTAAGGTTGTACGGTGCCCCCAAGACCATTGTTTTTGATCGATAAGTCCGTTTTGTATCGCATTTTTGGTAGGCCGTTCATCAGGCTTTGGGTACTGAGTTGAGATTGAGCACTTCCTTTCATCCTCAGTCGGACGGTCAGACAGAGAGGACGATTCTGACGTTGGAAGATATGTTGCGAGCTTGTGCCTTAGACTGGAGTAATGATTGGGAGCTTCACTTGCCGTTGATCGAGTTTGGCTACAATAATAGGTGGCATGCGTCCATCAAAATGGCACCATTCGAGGCACTTTATGGCAGGCGATGTAGATCGCCATTATGTTGGGACGAGGCTTCGGAACTAGTCGGAACTTAACCGGATATGATGTTGGAAACTAAGGAGAAGATTTCCATTATTCGGGACCGGTTGTTAACCGCCCAGAACCATCAGAAATCTTATGCTGATACTCATCGTCGACCTTTGGAATTCGAAGAGGGAGACCACATTCTACTCAAAGTGTCGCGGACCAGAGGAGTTTTACGTTACGGGAAAAAGGGGAAACTTAGTCCGAGGTATATCGGACCATTCGAGATTGTGGACAGGGTTGGAGATTTAGCTTATCGCTTGGCATTGCCCCCATCCTTGAGTCATGTCCATAGTGTTTTTCATGTATCTCAGTTGAGAAAATACATGCTGGATCCCAGTCATGTTATCGACTATAGTGAGATTGACGTAGCCGATGATGTTACCTTTCCAGAGATGCCGATGAAGATCCTTGAACATCGTGAGAAGCAACTTCGGCACAAGACCATTCCATTGGTTAAAGTGCAATGGTCGAGGCATGGGGTCGATGAAGCGACTTGGGAGACGGAAGAGAAGATGCGATCGAAATACCCCGAACTTTTCATTTCTTAAGTTTCGGGACGAAACTTCTTTTTAGAAGGGGAGAATGTAATACCCGTACTTTTATTGACTGTTTGACCTTACTGTTCTTCCTATTGTTGTCGCTCTGGAAACTCTGAATGTTTTTGTCGATTTTGTCGTTGAGCTTCGTACCTTGTTTGGCTCATGATTTGGGTTGTTTAGACCTTTCAGTATTGTTCCGGTTAGTGGAAATAGCGCACGCTAGGCCTAGACTAACGTACGCTAATTATGCCTGAGTAGCGCACGCTAGCTTTGAGCTGTAGCGCGCGCTAACGGGCCAGATAGGGGGGGAGTCAGTAACTTATACTACTCTCTGGACTAGCAGTTAACGCACGCTAGGAGTTCGTTAGCGCACGCTATTCGTGGGCATTAGCGCGTGCTAACACCGTTCGTAGCGCACGCTAACGGGCTGGGTCGGCAGATACAGTGAGGTTGTCTGACTGACTGGACTGCCAGGTAACGTAAGCTAGGCTTCGGCTAGCGCACGCTACAAGCATTTCGTAGCGCATGCTATGCTGGCATAGCAGCGCACGCTAGGACTCGAGTAGGGCAGAGGACAGTAGGTACTGGACTCAAATTTCTGGACATCAACTCCCAGTTAGCGCACGGTAACTATCGGCTAGCGCGCGCTAAGATTAGTCGAGTAGCGCACGTAACGGGTCATCTAGCGCACACTAGCGAGGCTGTCAGAAGCCACTGGACTGACCGGTGACCCCGTTAGCGCATGTTAATTCTTAAGCGTAGCGTGCGCTAGACTGGGCGGATATATATTGGACAGTTGACTTCCATTTCGTCGTTTTTCATCCTTGTCACTTTTTGTCAATGGGAGAAGCTCGGGAGAGGAAATTTTGGGTGATTGGAAACGATTTTTCGTCAAACAACAACATATTTGGTTGGAGAACAAGGATTTCACAACATATAATCCATCCTAACGTCCAAATCAAGGTAAAAATCCTTAGAACCCTATTTTTGGGAATTTTGGGTTTTTTCCTAGATTCGTTCGATTTATCTGTTTGAAACTTGAGAAACTTGAGATTATGATGTATCAATTCCATATACATGCTTTTCCTACGATTTTACGGATTGGGTTGTGCCGTTTTCGGACTTGTGAGAGTTTGGGCGATTTTCCAACCTCTAGTTGTTTATCCGTGTATTTTCGTGAATTGTAGACGGGTTTCGGGAGTTTCTTCATGAATTATGAGTATAGATTATTGATTATCATATCCCTTACGAATCCTTTAGGTGCCAGAAGCGCGTTCTTGGACCTACCGAACTCATACTCGTTACCGTTCAATTTCTCGATGTCTCAAAGGCAAGTATATATTTATGATTGTACATTCTCGACTTTTAAAGTAAGATATATGAATGGCATGTTTATTTTTATCCACTCTGGGGTGGGCCGACTGGTCCCCTAAGGGTTTCGTAGCCTTTGGTGTGATTCCACGGATAATTTTGGTTAACCACTCTGGGGCGGACCGACGGGTCCCCTGAGTGTTCCGTAGCCTTTAGTGCGGTTCCATGGTTGATCATGTATGCATTGTTGTGATGCTATGAGATTTAGTTATTCCGGAATTACTAGTCTTGAATTGATTAATTGACGGTTATCTTTACTTTATTGTCGAGGAGTATTGTGTTTCATACTTGATATACTTGCACTAGCTATTCGACGGCTAACCCCTTTATGGGGGATATACTTTTTATGTATTTCAGGTTCCAGGAGAGCGGACAGGCAGGTATCGGGTCGGCATGAAGATGATGGGCAAGTGTGATACTGTGTCTTTCCTCCGGTTATGTTTTGTGTTTCTCCATTCAGTGTTCTTGTACTGGAATGGTTATTGAATACTCGAGTATTATTTTCCATTTTCCCTGATGTTCCGGCCTATGTTTTCCGAGGTATTGATTTGTGTTGTAATGTCTTTGGGTACATTGGATATGTTTTGAATACCCTTTGAATTGTTCTTTATTCCATTGTATGTAGATCTTCCCGGTCAAAATTTATAGTTCCGCGTATGTTTAGCCTTGTGGGTCCCACGGAGGGGCTCACGTCGCTGTAATATTCCCTGAATAACTTGGGGGTGTTACACATATTTGATCTAAAAATTCATATACAAATATTTTTTGTGGCATAATTATACTGATTTGTGATAAATAAATAACTGATTTAAAGACATGTCGAAACATGAGCTAAAAATATTTATTTTGCAGATTGATGACATGAAACATCAAAAAGGACAAAAAGCAAAATCAAATCCTAAATCATAAAACTTTCAAGGAGACAGTATACAAAACGATCAACGCAATACGGCGCAAACTGAGCCATGTCTTGCGCCGTTTCATCACGGCCGACATTTTCCGCCGGGTCCTTGCGCGTGTTCTGGATAAGAACGAGTCACCCTACAACACGCGAGATAACAGGGCGCAAGTCATGGCCGCTTCTTCGGCCGTTTCTAACATGGCGCAAGTCATGGCCGTTTCTTCGGCCGTTTCTCACACGGCGATACAACCCGACGCAAAATGGGCCGTTTTCCAGAGACGTTTTCAGACAGATCATATGCTGAATATTCCATTTTTTACCATCTTGTGAGCTCAACAACCATATATTTTTTTTAGGTGGTCAATGATCTGAAAATCAAAACATGCATGAAAGATTAAGAGTGAATCAAATAAATAAAGAAAAAATCAAAATACTACAACACATCTTTTGAATTAAATAATCCATAGTATTCTTGAAAATCACCTATAAAAGGACACCTTCATCCATTGCAAAAAGATAACTCATCTTCTTGCTAAGAAACATCCTTTCCTTTTGGCAAGACATCTCTACTATAGTTTTGTATTCCATTTTATTAGTTTGAAGTTTTTTATTCATTTAGCTTGTAATTGAAAAGTGCTTGAGCAATAAGCACTTAGTATTTTACTTTCAATTTTTCTAAGCTTGTAACCTTTGAACAAGTTTGAAGATGTTTTTGATGAATGTTTCTTGCACTTTGATACATCATATTCAAGTAAGTTTTCATCTATTGTCATTAAGTTTTAAGCTATTACAAGTTTTTATACATTATGTATATTAATCAATTCTATTTTAATTATAGTATGTATAAACCGATGAGTAGCTAATCTTTCTTCCTAGGGGAAGGGGGATTTCTATTAGGTTATATATTAAGTATTTGATTAATTTACACTATTTTGTTTAAAAGAAAATAATTGGTTTAAATAGTGATTGATCATATCCTATTTCTACTAATAAAACCTCCTTGATTGATTGTTAAGTGAATTGAAAATATATCTTTTCAATCGTCAATTGTTTATCTTGTAAACGACATCTTAAGGTTACGAAAGTAATTAAGAAGCCTTTGAATACAAAAGTTATAAGGTGAAAAGTTGATTACTCGATGAACAATCGTTTTTCCTTTATGCTCGTGTAAGTTAATTCCACCTACTTAATTATATATATTGTATTTGACTGGTTTACCACTATCTCGATTAAAAGGGATTAATTGGTTTAAATAGTGATTGATCATATCCTATTTCTACCAATAAATCCTTCTTGATTGATTATTAAGTGAATTTGAAACATATCTTTTCAATCATCAAGTGTTTATCTTGTAAACGACATCTTAAGGTTACGAAAGTAATTAAGAAGCCTTTGAATAAGAAAGTTATAAAGTGAAAAAGTTGATTACTCGATAAACACTCGTTTTTCTTTTATATCCGTGTAAATCAATTCATCTACTTTATTAAAACCCTAATTTAATGAACCCATAATCCCCTAGTTTTATCAAATCAAGTTCCAACTCATTTAAGTTTGATTCATTCTCACTAGTATAAAAAATAGTCATGTTAGTCTTAATATAAATAGTCAAGTATAAATAGTCTTAAATTAAATAGTCTAGTATAAATAGTCTTAATATAAATAGTCTTAATATAAATAGTCTAGTATAAATAGTCTTAATATAAATAGTCTAGTATAAATAGTCTTAATATAAATAGTCTAGTTTATAAATAGTGCATTTCAATTTAGTTAACTTAAAAACCTAAAAATATAATTTAGAATATTTTAGTATTTATTTCTCGCAATCTATACAGAATATTATACGAAGCCCTGTTGAATAATCCTCGAGAGAAAAGATCTTGGTAGAACTTACCACAACTACTTCTACCTCGTATATATTTGCGAGCGACTCAAAAACTCCTATTTTTAGGATAACTTTTTGTCGATCAAATTTTGGCGCCATTGCTGGGGATTTTTTTAGGCCAAATATAAATTTTTGTATACTTTTGTTTGAAATCTTTCATTGTAAACCATTGTTATAGATACAATTTCTCTACATTGTAACTTAGTACTCAATTGTGTTTGTCCGGTCAAGTGGCGGATAATGGTACTTCCTGACTATTAAAGTTGGATTTTTCAGTTCCCACAACTACTAATATTTGTAGATATCTTCTCCGTTTTTTATCATGGAAGAAACTTTGAATAGTATTGAAAAGAGATTTCCCTTTCTTCGCAAAAAAGTCATTTCAAAAATTTACAAGACAAGACTTGAAAGGATGAGGTTGCTTATGAATAAAAAGCATACCTTTTGACAATAGATTCATTATTGAAGCCAAAGTGAGAATAGCAGGTGAATTCACAGAAATACCTACTAGATTCTTACGAGGGCTGGGAAAAAGCTCATATGCCAAGAAACGACTAGCAAAGATAATAGCCGTTTGCTATAAATGTGCTAGATGGAACTGTCAAAATGTCGATCTTTAGGAATTCCATCTACAAACAGAGAAGATAAAATTGAGTTCATTAAGGATGGTGTGAATAAAGAGGATTTAGATAATATCGAAATTTCTCTTGACACACATCCTAGTGGACTCATAGATTACGAAATTCAATTTTTGTGGAATAAATTCAAACCAGAATATGAACAACGTCTTGGGAATATGATGTTAAAAGACCCTATTTGCCAATTTGTAAGAAAATTGGATGGGAAGCTTCTCCACGACTCATAGATGGCATTTAAGCAGTTTCTGAACGTAAAATCTGAAGAATATATGAGTCACAATCACAACTAAAGTGCATACACGTGAGTATTTTTTATTTTTGCCGTATGGTGAGATTTTCTGAATAAAAAAGTGATACACAATAAATGCATTCATTATTCTATTGAGTAGTTAAAGCGCAATTAACGCAATCACAGATTTGTTAAATATTTTTACCTTATTTTTCTTCTATAAATAAACATTGTGCTTGTTTCTTTTATTCATCCCTCAAACTTGTACTTTTCTCTTTTTCTTTCAAATAAGTTTCTTTTCGAGAATGGAATCATCATCTTCCAGAAAAAGATTTAACTCAGTCTGCATTTTTGGTGGAGCTAGTTATGGAACAGAGATATGCTTTACTAAAGCAACTTTTTGCACTTCGTTTCCTTTGATGCTTTGCTTCGTCTTTTTGTTGTTCTGCTTTGTTTATCAACTTTAATCATCAAAAACAATATTAATACATGTATGGAACAAAATGTTCCAACACAACAGCCTTTTGCGAATCAAGGCTATCTTCTCTCATGTCTGCATGATCAATTCTGGTTCCGTCCCGATCAAGCCGATGAATCGTCCCAACATAGGGGTGATCTGCATCTCCTCCCGTATAATGCCTCAAATGGTGCCATCTTAATGGAAGCATGCCAACTATTGTTGTAGGTGAATTCAATAGACGGCAGATGAACTTCCCAATCAGTTGACCAATCTAAGGCATAAGCCCTAAGCATATCTTCCACTGTTTGAATAGTCCTCTTGGATTGTCCGTCTGTCTGTGGATGATAAGCCTTGCTGAAGTTCAATTCGGTTCCCAAGGCTTTATGAACTACTTTCCAAAGATTATACACAAAGCGACCGTCTCGGTCATAAATGATGGTCTTCGGCGTACCATGCAATCGGACTATCTCTGAAATAAATACTTGTGCCAACTTCTCGGGTCCCCACGTGTCCTTAATGCCTAGAAAATGAGCCGATTTGGTTAGACGGTCAACTATCACCCAAATCATGTTCGTTCCTGTCTTGGTTCTTGGCATATTAACAATGATGTTAATACCAACTCCGTGATTACTACAAAGACACTTTCCAAATTTGGATTACCAATCTCAGAAAACTTCCTTCACTTGTAACAAGATTCAAATTATGATGCTCTTAATCGAGGTACATAAAACATAATCATCTCAACTTCCTAGACATGATGTTGGTTGAATAATTCATCCATGGAACTTAATATCTTGATAGCATGATCATAATAATCTTAAGAACACGAATCCAAGGTTGGAGATAGCATAACATACCTTAAGATGAAGAAAACACCGAGACAACAGGTAGAATCAGACTCTGGTTGTTTGTGTACCAATCCATGATGGTTCTCCACTTCATTGATCAAGCATAAGTGATATCCAATCTTCAATGATCAAGTAGATATGGTCTATATGTGTTTAAGGAGGCTGGGAACTCTCTGGAATGAGATAAGTCGATGGCCAAGTGAAAAGGAACGAATGAAATGAAATGGGGTGATGTCCCATTTATAACTTTCTGACCTTAACGTATGTTAGCCTTCATGCATAACATACGTTAGTCTCTTAGCGTACGCTACCCAGTATACTTAGCATACGCTATCGTCAATGATAGTTATCTATTCTCATTCTGTACCCGATTATGTACGCTACACCATCAGGTTATGTATGTAAGTAACACCCATTAGCGCACGCTAGACACATTACTTAGCGTACGTTAACAATCATTGACTTCAAAAGTGTCCAGGCTCATCCACGGGAATCTTATCCGGACCCATCATCCGGCTGGCGCATGTACTAGCCACCCAGCTCAATTATTTGCTATTTAACGTACGCTACGCTAGATTCGTAGCATACGCTAACTCTGGCGGATAACGTATGTTAAGCTTCCTTCTTAGCGTACGATATCACGTATTTGCATGAGAAAATTTACATGTTGCCATACTCATGTACAAGGATACAAATACGAGAAATATCATACTTTGATTATGGACATCACAATTCCGAATAATACAGGGTTCAATTACAGATGAAATACTCAATAATTAATCCGGATATTACACCTACATGAGACCCACTAGGCTAGGTAACCAACTTCACTCATCGACTCTCGGAGTCAACGCAATAACATCACATCACAAAGACTTAAAACAATGAAAATCCACCTTGTTCGTCCGGTCAATCAAGCAACACAATATTCCAATGAAAACAGAACGGTCAATTCGATACACTTTGCAAAAATATCAAAAGCCCCTAAGTACTCGAGTACGTCTATTAGTTCACAAGATGGAAAACAACCATATTGAAATGGACAACGGAAAATAAGGAAACTCGCTTGCACATGTCAACAACCCTGGCCAGCATCCTCATACTGTCCCAATGCCCACTCGTCCGGCTGAACATAACCTGAAATTCATAAAACGAATTTCCCCAAGGCCCCAAAGGGGTTAGCAATTACGCTAGTACAAGTAACCAAATGAACGACTTACACCTTACACATATACTCAAGCATGCAATTCAGAAAAACATCAGTTGAAACACACATTTCCGGAAACGCCATAATCCAAAGCACATTTGTAAAAATGCACCACAATTAACCATCGATCGACCCCTCCGTGGACCCCTACCGAGACCCCGTTAGATCTAACCCGTAGTAGTTAAAAGCAAAGCTCATCGATCCTCCCCTCCTTGGACCCCTACTGAGACTCCGTTGGATCTAACCCGTAATGAGCATACACACACTCATGCAATAATATAATGTTAAGAGTGTAAGTTCATAAGAGTACTTGCCTCGATTAAACGACGACGAGAAACGGAAAAGATTATGACCGCGGTTGCGAAAAACCAAACACCTAACCTAGACGATTCGTCAAACATGATTACAACTCAACAAAACAACGGTAATGGAAAACACCCGGAAACCCACCTATGATTCATGTAATTTCGTACGACAAAATCGATGAGGGCGGACAACAACCCCAAACCCTCTCGATTTCAATAACACACCGAAAATCACCAAAATTTCATAGGAAACACATGAATACTACTAAAATTTATCATATACATCATGAATTAATCAATGATACGGAAAGAATCGGACAAAAACTCGAAAACCCCCAAATTTCCCCCAAAATAGGGCTCTAGGAGATTTACCTTGATTCAATTCGTAAGAGATGTTTAGATGATGATAACTTGGTGCTAGAGACTCAAAATCGTGGATGGATGATGATACCCGATCAACTCCAAGCTCCAAACGCTCCAAATCACCTAACCCTTGGAGAAGAAGAGAAGAAAATGAGAAATGAGGCTGCTCCGGTCAACTCTCTGTTTTTATAGCCAAAGAGTTATTAGCGTGCGCTAACCATCAAGGTTAGCGTGCGCTATCCGGCCAAAAACCCAGTCCAGAACCTATGGTTCTGGACCGTTAGCGTGCGCTACCAGCAAATAGCGTGCGCTAACCGCCCCTCGATAGCGCACACTATCGGGCCTTAGTGTGCGCTACCTGAACATCAGCCGAGTCCAGAAACATTCTGCCCTGTACTGGACTGCCGGATTAGCGCGCGCTACCATCCACTCTGCGCGCGCTAAGCCCAAACGATAGTATGCGCTAGAACAACATCTTAGCATGCGCTAAGCTACTCTTCCAGAGAGCAGAGGGCAGAAACAGAATACTGCCATTGCTGTGCCCGAGTCACTACCGTGCGCTACAAAACAAGTGTAGCATGCGCTATCAAAGGATACTAGCGCGCGCTAACTAACATCAATAGCGTGCGCTAGGCAGCTTGTGCAAAATGGCTCAAACACCCGAAACACGCGAAATGCGATCAAAACATCAAACAGAAGCTCACAACACGCATAATAACATACGATAGATTTACGGTAACCCCAAAACGGCAGTTCCAAACAACAATTTCGAGAATCGGAACAAATAGAGATGGAAAGGCCAACAAAATGCGGAATTGAGTAAAATAAGTCCGAAAATAAGTATTCCCAAAATAGCCATAAGGTCACACATGAGCCACTAAAACAAGAAAAACGCAAATTCATGAAAGTACCGGAAAAAGAAAATGCAGATATTACAATAAATGTGCTAGATGGAACTGTAATTCAAAATGTCGATCTTTAGGAATTCCATCTACAAATAGAGAAGATAAAATTCAGTACATTCAGGATTGTATGAATTAATAGAATTTAGATAATATCGAAATTTCTCTTGACACGCATCCAAGTGGACTCATTCATTACGGAATTCGATGTTTGTGGATTAAATTCAAACCAGAATATGAACAATGTCTTGGGAATCTGACGTTAAAAGACCCTGTTTGCCAATTTGTAAGAAAATTGGATGGGAACCTTCTCCCCGACTCATAGAAGGCATTTAAGCCATTTCTGAACGTAAAATCAGAGGAAGATGTGAGCCACAATCACAACTACTGTGCATACACGTGAGTATCTTTCATTTTTGTCGTATGGTGAGATTTTCTAAATAATAAAGTGATACGCAATAAATGCATTCATTATTCTATTGTAAACATTGTGCTTGTTTCTTTTATTCATCCCTCAAACTTGTACTTTTCTCTTTTTCTCTCAAATAAGTTTCTTTTCAAAAATGGAATCATCACCTTCCACAAAAAGATTTAACTCAGTCTACATTTTTGGTGGAGCTAGTTATTGAACAGAGGTATGCTTTACTGAAGCAGCCCACAACTTGGGTCGTACCTTAGGGAAAAATGCATTCATGTAGTTTACGGAAGAGAAAGTCTAGTATTAATGGGACGCACTGCTGCTTCTGCCTATTTGGAAGGAGTAAAAGTGTTGGGTATAATTTTAAAACCTCTGGCTGAAAGTAAAATCACCGGGGCAACTATTGGAGATGAGTTTAGAGCTATAAATATGAAAGATCGCATAACTCACATGATGAATAATTCTAACGCCTTTATCACCCTTCCCGGTGGTTTTGGCACTCTTGAGGAAATTTTTCATGTGGTTATGAGAGCCTAGCTAAATGTTCATAAAAAACCCATAAGTCTGCTTAATGTCAATGGTTTCTTTGATGGTTTACTATCTTTCATCGACTACTCTACTGAAAAAGGTTTTATTTCCGAGCATGCTAAATAAATCATAGTCTTTGCAACAACACCAGAAGAACTAATAAAAAAACTCATTGAATTTGTTCCCCAAACAGATCCAGCTCTAGCTAATATTGTCTGGATGGAAGATTTTACCGTGAGAAAATGGAAAGTGGATTCATTCCTCTCCCTTTGATAACCCATATCGAATCTCTTGTTATTTATACTTTCTGTCGTGTGTAAAAATTGTGCTAAATGATGGCACCTTAAGGAGTTTGTTTTTCATTTCTTGACGCACATCTATTCGTGATTTATGTATTGTTATTTTTATTGATGTAATATTTATTATTTGTTTTTAATAAAAGCATTGATGGCAGCGTAAGGCGACTCTTCAGACTTTCCTGAAGCGCATCTTAAAAATTATGTTATACTTCCGGGTATATTTTATTTTATTTTTTTTCCTTTGTTGTTTGCCTCGTATATTCTTTTTTTTTTTGCAGATCCGAAATGGCGTTAGCTCAAGCATCAACCTTCATAACAGGGAGTATTATGCTTTTCTCCTTTGCTTTTTATTATTATTAATTTTTTTCTCTTTTTTTATGTTTTTAAAGTGAGGACATTTTCTTTTTCAAGTTTGGAGGTGTGGTGTGTTTGGTATAATAATATATGAATTTTTAAAACGTAAAAAAATACCTCCAAAAGTTAATTTGTAATGTGTCTTACTACTCACGTCGGGAGACTTGTTTATAAAATTTTGGTGCGGTAAAATGACCATGGGCTAAACTTGAATTTTCGATGAAATGTCAAACTCAGTTATTTCTAAAAATTTTTTCGTTAGTGTAAATTCATAAAAAATATATATTTGAGAACTTGTGAGCTTTTGAGCCGTTGTTTACTTGCTGTCAAGCAAAATCTCCATTGATTGAGTGCGCTATTTATGTTGTGAAATTGTAGAACGTGCATTGATATCTTACTCAAAACTACGAAGTGTGTGTAAAATAGTGAAAGTGATTTTAGGCGATTTTTTTGATTTAGCCTTTCTGTAATATCCGGGGTTAATTTTTTTTTTCGTGTTACTGTTGAGTTGTACGAATTCATTTGGAATTGTACAAGTGTTGTTATTTGGACCAATACAATGTATATTGTATTAGAATGTTTTGAGATCGAAATATTTTTATTGGTTGTCGGTTTGGTTTTGTCGTTTGATTGTTGCTTGGCGAGTTTAGAATTTTGGCTAAGTTTATAGCCATAGCGTACGCTACCTGTGTAGCATTACGTACGCTAATTTGTTGCGATTACGTATGTTACGCCCTGAGGTTTACGTACGTAATGCGTGGTCTGTGGTAGGAACCTTCTTCGTAGTCGACCTTCGGCTGGTAGGGCTAGGGTGTCTTTGAGGGGATCATTTATATATATATATATATATATATATACCCTCACGTTATATATATATTATCATCTCACCTTTCTCTCTCAAGTTTGTCATCTCTCTCTCTCTCTCTCTCGTTATATTCCCCTCTCTCTCTCTCTCTCTCCCATTTTCTCTCTAGCTCTCGTCCTCTCTCTTCTCTCCATCTCTCTCGTTTCTTTTTTTTTCCGGCGAGGTGGAGCTTGGATGGCAGCTGGCTTCTTTCCGGCGACAGAGTGGAGTTGACGACCGGAGTGTTGTTGACGTCTCCGGCGATGACCGAAACTCGACGGTGGCAGGCGGCTCGTGACTGGAGCAGCGACGGCCTGGTCGGAATTTTCGGAACGGACGGCGTTGCTAATCCGGTCTAGCTGTTCTGGCCTTTTTATGGCGAGACGGAGCTCAAGCGCCGGAGGCTCTTCATGCGTTCCGGCCATGGACGCGGCTCCATAGATTCCGGCGACCGGAGGTGGTTTCTGTCCGGAACGGACGGCGGAACGGAGGCGCGGCAAACTTCCGACGAGCAGTTGCAGGCAGAGATTGTAACACCCCCAGATTTAACCGGAAATATTACAGCGCCGTGGGCCCCGAGATGGAACCCACAAGGCTAAAAGAATTTTCACAAACATTAACAAATGCCCACGAGGCCAACGGCGGTACTATCTTTAAAAATTCACAAAGACTTATAAAATCCATTTATCGAAAACCGTCGTAAAAACTCATTTGAAATCGCAAGGCCAAACTGCCGACACTCAAAAGTTTAGAAAATGATTTCCAAAGTAACCTCAGTTACCAGATACCAAAAGAGCATTTCAGAATACTCTCGCAGCGGAAAAAGACCAACCATAAAGATACTCTAGTAGCGGAACACGAGAACCAATCAAGAAACTCAATACACAAAACATGTCATAGCCAGTATCCTCCGAGAAGCTCATCTCTTCACGACCGCTACAAGCTCGATACTCCAAGAACCTAAAAATAAATCCCACGACGGGGTCATCCATAATATCCAACAATGATAACCGTCACATCACATTAATAATTACATAGCAATGAGAATACAAAATAAGAATACGACCAACGTAATCTTACCGCCATAACTTTACTTACTCAAGTAATTCTCATCAGAATAACCATTATCACATTTCACATCCTGTACTCGATTAACCAATAAACTCGAACATAATATCTGTATTGTACCTCAAACAATACTCAAGATTCCCAAACTATCATAACCAACTCACGATACGGAAATATGCCATTTCTGACCAATACGATCCATCGAATAATATCATCAAATCCCAAGACGATAACCGATTGTCCATCAAGGACAAATACCAAAGGAAAATGCGGGACATACCTTGAGATATGAAGTGCCACGACAATCATATCAGTCTAATCCGAGATCAGAACAATGCAATACGGACACGGTCCTAACACAAGACCTACAAATGCATACTCATATGACCGCGTCAATATGATCACAACAATAACAATCATGTATACTCAATGGAAATCCGACGATCCAGCGCCCTCATCATAGATCCCCTTGATGATCCTATCAGATCATCATAAGGTGGATAACCAACAATACACATATGAACAACAACACATGATAAAATCAATGATGCGAATTCACAAGATTCTATCAACACAATACTGGTAATCCAACGATCTAGCGCCCTCAGCATAGATCCCCATGATGATCCCGTCGAACCAACGCATGGTGGAAAACCTGTCCAACGATCCAGCGCCCTCAACATAGATCCTCATGATGATCCCGTCGAACCAACGCATGATGGACAGTCGATCCAGCGCCCTCAACATAGATCCTCATAATCCCATCGGATTATTTACACAACATAAACAACACAATATGCATACAAATATGCAAATCAACACGTTCATCAACATGAACAACATAACATGCACGACAACATGACAATTTACTAGGACGACTTCATGTTCAACAACATGAAAGAAAATGTACGAGACCAAAATAAATAACATTAAACCATAATCAATATGGACTACTTGCCCCGAGTCCTTCGGGAGCAACCTCGATGTCCAATCATCACCGACGATTATCCTCAATGCTCGGCGATCCAAACGTACAATGAACTATAGATACTCATATCCTCATCTTTACCATAATGTAACCTCAATACTCGAACATACCAATAACTGAGATAAAGCATATACATTATGATTTACCTCCCAGAATCGAAGGAACAATATGCGATCCGAATACCCAGAGTTTACAATAATAATCATCGCTATATGCATTATAAACGAAATGAAACTGAAACCATTCATTAAATATTATAACTGAGCAAGTAATAACTTGCCTCGATACCGATACGATGATGATGAAGCTGCTACCAGTCACAATGCCTTCGTCTACGAGCTCTTCGGCCCTAACCATGCAATTCACGAACACACTTGAACACGGCCGCAACATCCGGTTATAATCGCCGATCAATAATCTCAACCTATCGAAGTAATCAAAAGACATACATCCGATAACAATCAACAACCGACAAAACTAACCAATCGAACTCAACGGTTCAACACAACCTCGAATAAACGCAGTCAGAACAAACCAAATCAAACCATCACGAATTCATAACCAAAACAGAATATATTACCCTGCCTGTTGACTTAGCGCACGTTAATCTCTTACCGTAGCGTGCGCTAAGTTGTTCCCGATAGCGTGCGCTAGCCAGTAGGCTTAGCGTGCGCTAATGACGTGCAGTTACATGCATTCCAAAGATCGACTCACATCTTGCGACTATGAATCCGAATGAAGGGAGACATAAATCTCCATATCTCTTGAAGATAAACGACCCCATAATTATCACAATGATCATGTCAATGTCCACATATCAATAACAACATCAACAATCAAACTTACTCGATAACAAGGATCGTATCATGCTAACTGAATTCAACCTAGTATCATGATTCATCTCATCTAAATCGAACAATATAATTACCAAGATTCAGAAATCCTTCTTAGATCGGGTTAAATGAATCAACATCCTTATGGTATGAAGAATCTTAACTAACATCCGAAACTCTTATCAAAATTCCATTGAATCTCATATAACATCATCATATGATTATCCAACATGCTCCTTGTATGAAATCATCCAAGAAAAACGAACCACTAACGAAGGAATACGAAGATTACCTGGTTTAGATGAACCAAAAAGAAGAACACTAGAACTCCATCCAAAGAATCATGAACAACTTGAAGGACAAGGCTTGAATCCAAGCTCTCAATCTAATGTTTTTAAAGATTATCATTATACATTGTTTGGGAACCTCAAATATATCCCAAATCTCTCTCTCTCTCTCGACTGAAATAAGAAAATGACGAAATGCTTCTCAGCACCCTTCTGTCCCCTTTTATAATATTCATTATTAGCGTGCGCTATCATCTCATGTTTAGCGTGCGCTACCGCCTTAGCGTGCGCTAACTGACTTTGTTAGCGTGCGCTATCAGCCTGCAGGCTACCGCCGCTCAGTAAACTAGCTTACGTACGTAATGCCCATGCATTAACGTACGTAAAATATCCTGCTTAGCGTACGCAAGTCATTTACCTTAGCATGCGCTATCCGAAGTTGACTTGCTACAGTACACACCTACCACTCGTGCCCCCACATGCCGAAAGCATCCGCGATTATCGGGATTCCTTTGACCGATCTGGAATTAGCGTGCGCTAACCATACGGTTTAGCGTGCGCTATCCCTACATGACAAACACCCGCTGACCTTATCTGGACACGCGTCGTAAGTGGCCGGGTCCACCCTCCGAAAGCTAAGATTCCATTATTGGCGATCTGATGTTAGCGTGCGCTAACCAACATACGTTAGCGTGCGCTAACTGAATATAAAAATCAACATGGGCCTACCTGTCGGCCACCTTCCGGAACTAACCCAGCAAGTCGTTACGTACGTTAGGGGTCCTTCTTAGCATACGTAACCGAACCTCTTAGCGTACGCTATCAATACTTCGTAGCGTGCGCTACCTGTACCCAGTAGCGTGCGCTAATGAAAACTTAGCCATTTTCCGCAATTTCTGTCCAACATCTTGATGTACCAAAAACGAACATAAGACACACTGAACACAAACACTGAATCCAATAATATTCTTATACGATATACTCTATATCGAAAGTACGATAACCTGATACACGATATCCTCAAATGTAACTATCGACCAGATACGACAATTATACCGATACTGACATCTCAGTCCTTTATTTATTTTATCCCTCAGATGATTCCACGCTGTACAATATAACTCGGATAAAATAATATCAAACAGCTGTAGTAGAAATTCCGGATATTACATTCTACAACACTTAAAATAAGTTTCGTCCTCGAAACTTGCAATCCGTCATAAAAACAAACAAACATACCGTTCAACCAAAATATCCCAAGCCATCACGACAACGATTAATCATCATCATTACTGAATAACCAAGAGAGTACACTTACAATACGCAGGTCGACGATCTCCTGAGATACTGGCAAGCGATCTCACTGTACAGTCCAATACGCTTACAATCACGATTCCTTGAGTCTCAACAAAATTATATCATTGTCAGATGAAATAATCTATCCGTGACAAATCCTGTTTGCCTGATCACATGATCAAATTCCAATTCCGATAAAACGAATAATATCCGATATATCTGTGAAACAACTACCCAAAACGACACGAATCCAGAGACACCGACACAAAATCCGAACGCTCAGATGATCACCAACAATGATCAACAATCAACCGAATTTATCATCGACATGATAAATTCCAATATGACCAACCAGAGGTCAAAACACACTCGAGAATATCATCAACGTGATAAACTCCAATATTACCGACGAACGATCAACGAAAATCGAGAATACCTTCACACGGTAAACTCCAACACGATCAACACAGAACCACAGAAACAGATATACGAAAGAATAACATTCTCAAAACGACAAATCAATCACGTACAGTAGATCTCAATAAACATACCCAACTGGCGAACATTTCCCTCGGCATACGAATAACGAATCGCAAATCGATGAACATATCAATTCATACAAGGAGTGGGAACGACCACTCAATATCCAAAACAACCAGCATGGGGTCACCATCCCCAAATTTACACTTACAAAGAAATCATTCAAAGATCACTATGGTAAGATTGCGCTACTACCGCACCCATGGACTCACATAGCACGTATGTCCCGGTTTTACAAAGTCCAAAGTTCCAAATTTACATCCTGCACATGAATCTACAACACGCAGTATATTTCTCTTATCTGATCAAACAACAGATCATCCTTGCATAACCAATCTACCATATTAAACTTCGAATCTCTTTTCCTTGTACCCTCGATATGATATGCCCGATGCACTAAATGCGTATGTACATCAATCACATTTCCAAAGCCAGTTTGAAATCATATATTCTTGTCACGAAGACAATTTTCGAAAGTTCTTTCAAGAGTTTGAAAACTCAAAACATAAATTTTCGTAAGACCACGAAATCAATTTTAAAAATTAAATCGGCTCGCTGGTGCCAAGTTCTCGATCAAAATTATTTTCGAATAGACACGATTAAATAAAATAGAATTTATGCAAATGCTTGTGCATATCCATACTCCTGTATACCACTTCAGCTCGTCACCAATATCCACTGATATTCCATCAGAAAACCACACGATAGAGTTCCAATATCTCAAATATATAGACTCCGATAAAAACTCCTCTCTACATACTACTCGCAACGTCAATCCTTAATCCATCCTGGATCACCTCAAATATGATATGACAAAACATTGAAACAAATCAACAAATCAAACACAACGAAAGACTTCCCGAGAAGTTCCATTTGAACAAGTGAACCAAAAACCTTAAAAGGTAGGAACAAAATAAATAAACGATTGATAAAGAGTTTTACAAATCTCGGGAGTTTTAGAAAACAGAAAAGTTTTCTTTTGAAACATTAGGGTCTCAGCCCGTATCTTGTTCCGCATTACAAGAAGTTTAAAAAGTAGAAAACTCTTTTTGGACTCCAAGTCCTGAGTTACAAAACTATTTCAAAATCGATTGGGTCTCGGCCCAAAAATCATTTTCCGTAAAACATCCGTAAAACATTCATTTTGAAAGGTATCATTTTCAAATGATCAAAAGCAGTTCATATATCTCAAAATGAATTAACATGCTACATGTTATTCTCAACCATGCACAATATTTCTCCCCAAATGCACAATTCCGTTCCAAAATCTAACCAACATACTGATTTCCAAAATCATAGTTTCTCAAGATCATCAATCCTGTCCCACTCTGACATCTCATACTGTAACGCATGATATCTGCTGAATCTCAAAACATATCAACTTAGAACGGCAATAAATCTCAATGAAATTCAAAAATCCAAATACTTACAAATCGTGAAGCCGACGATTCCCCGTGATACTGGCACATGTCTCGACTCTAGAAAATACTCGACATGGATATTTTCAAAACACACATTTGCCAAATCAGTTCGACTCAAGAACAAAATACATCTCATTCCATAGAATCTCGTTGACATCATATGGAAAAGTTATAACAAGCCCAGTACGATACTGGCAAATCCGATAACGCACAAGCCTGAGTGAACAACAAAGACTAACGGCTCTAACATTTGTCAATCGACAACTCGAATGACGCAACAAAAACCCGACCCAACTTGACCCAAATGCCTAGGTTTTCTCAACCTAAGCTCTGATACCATATTCTGTAACACCCCCAGATTTAACCGGAAATATTACAGCGCCGTGGGCCCCGAGATGGAACCCACAAGGCTAAAAGAATTTTCGCAAACATTAACAAATGCCCAAGAGGCCAACGACGGTACTATCTTTAAAAATTCACAAAGACTTATAAAATCCATTTATCGAAAACCATCGTAAAAACTCATTTGAAATCGCAAGGCTAAACTGCCGACACTCAAAAGTTTAGAAAATGATTTCCAAAGTAACCTCAGTTACCAGGTACCAAAAGAGTATTTCAGAATACTCACGCAGCGAAAAAAGACCAACCATAAAGATACTCTAGCAGCAGAACATGAGAACCAATCAAGAAACTCAATACACAAAACATGTCATAGCCAGTATCCTCCGGGAAGCTCATCTCTTCACGACCGCTACAAGCTCGATACTCCAAGAACCTAAAAATAAATCCCACGACGGGGTCAGCCATAATATACAACAATGATAACCGTCACATCACATTAATAATTACATACCAATGAGAATACAAAATAAGAATACGACCAACGTAATCTTACCGCCATATCTTTACTTACTCAAGTAATTCTCATCAGAATAACCATTATCACATTTCACATCCTGTACTCGATTAACTAATAAACTCGAACATAATATCTGTATTGTACCTCAAACAATACTCAAGATTCTCAAACTATCATAACCAACTCACGATACGGAAATATGCCATTTCTGACCAATACGATCCATCGAATAATATCATCAAATCCCAAGACGATAACCAATTGTCCATCAAGGACAAATACCAAAGGAAAATACGGGACATACCTTGAGATATGAAGTGCCACGACAATCATATCAGTCTAATCCGAGATCAGAACAATGCAATACGGACACGGTCCTTACACAAGACCTACAAATCCGACGATCCAGCGCCCTCAACATAGATCCCCTTGATGATCCTATCAGATCATCATAAGGTGGATAACCAACAATACACATATGAACAACAACACATGATAAAATCAATGATGCGAATTCACAAGATTCCATCAACACAATACTGGTAATCCAACGATCCAGCGCCCTCAGCATAGATCCCCATGATGATCTCGTCGAACCAACGCATGGTGGAAAATGTAACACCCCCAATCCGCTTAGGGATATTACACGCCGTAGACCCTCTCCTCGAGGATCTACCAGGCTGCTAACTAAAATCAAACATCACCTTTAAGGTTAAAATGACTCAGTAGACCGATTTGGTCTTTCAAAAAAATACATACAACTCAAATACAACTCATGCCCATGCAGGGGTCAAAATACAACCACACCCGTACAACGGGAAAGAAATATACTGCAGCGGAAAAGAAAATACAACTAGACCAATACGACAGCAACGGATCCTCGTGTGATTAGTATCGTTCATCTTTCATCATCCTTCGTGCCGACCCTGTGCTATGCTCCAAAACTTGAATGCAAAAATAGACATCCACCCCCCGAATACTCGGGGGTTAGCAAAACTCCACTGTTTTGCTAGTGCAAGTACAAGTGCAAAAATACGAGCCATACAATTCACATTCCACGAATAACAATAACCAAGAATCATCAAAGATCCAAAGATAATGAAAAGTACTTCCCGAGGCAAGAGTTTGGGTAAAACATTCCGAAACCGAAAGACCACAATTAAGGGGAAACAATTTGTAAAACAGTTTAAAATGCCATCGAGAGTATTAATAGAAAACAATTTGGGATTATCAAATCCTAATCTTTCCTAAATCAACAGGGTCACAGCCCAAAGGTTTTGTTTTCGCAAATAGAAAACCAACAGCAATACACAGGGTTAAAACCCACGTCACGTGTCTTCGGCGGACATAAAATCAATACAATATAATCGCCCAAGATACGTAAACCTTGGTCACCAAAAATACAACACCAACTCGTGAATCGAGGGCTATACTATTGGATTCCCTTCGTGGCCCCGTCGGACCCTCCCAAGGTGAGCAGAATGCGTTTTCAAAATCATAAACACCAACTCGTGAAGTTTTACTCGTGAATCCAGGGCTATACCATTGGAGTCCCGCCGTGGCCCCGTCGAACCAACCCACGGTGAGTAAACACGTTCACAAACATACACACGCACTCGTGAAGTTTTACTCGTGAATCCAGGGCTATACCATTGGACTCCCGTCGTGGCCCCGTCGAACCAACCCACAGTGAGTAAACACATTCACAAACATAAGCAACCGCACTCGTGAATCCAGGGCTATACCATTGGACTCCCGCAGTGGCCCCATCGAACCAACCCACGGTGAGCGAAATACATTCACACAATTAACACGTCACAACAAGGATATTCATACAATCCACCAAAGGCAACAAACACAAAGCACGACGTAATCGTCAAATCAGAACGCACCGAAATGAGACAAAATACATCCATACGCAACACCAAGTGCGCAAACACACCAAACATATCCACAGGAGTCACATACTCGTTCATGAAACACACTAATCACAAAACATACGCGGTTTTGAAAGAGGGCCTTTAACAAGGATAACCAAATCTTTTGAAAACTCATTTCAAACAAACAAACAAACACACCAAGACGATCACCGATCATCATATCCACAAAACAAGAATAGTATGGACGAGGTACTTGCCTCGAATAAGGACAACGCGAAGAATCGACCGAAGTAGGTTGACACGAACCGACTACGAACCCGCCGACTCCACCGATCGCCAACTCGCGTTCATAAACTACGAAGGACAATAACAACAATGAAATGAATTCCCTAACACGACTTAAATCCGTTGAATCAAAGAACGAATGACGAAATTTCAAGCGTTTCCCCCAAAACCGCCAAGAACACGATTCGTTCCGTCAAAACCCAAAAATGGAATTCCAAGTTGAAATATGGATATACAATCCATATAATATGTTTAACAACATCATTTAACCACAATCGATCCATCAAAAACGGATGAAAAACGAGATCGGGGACAAATCCCCCAAAAAGTCAACTCGAAGGAAATCAAGAAATATACTTCGATTCGATGAAGAACAATGGACTAAATGATGTTAAACACAAGAATACTACCAAGATTAATCATACCCATCATGAATTAATCAACAACACGGAACGAATCGGACAAAAATGCAAAACCCCCCAAATTCTCCCAAAATAGGGTTCTAGGAAATCTCACCTTGATTCGCTGGATCAAAGTAGGTTATGGAGGGATTAATCGATGATATGAACTCCCAATCTTCGTGGATTAGTTGCTTGACAACATGTCTCCTGGATTGCCAAGTCTCCAGCCGCGGAGAGGAAAAGATGGAAATGAAAAACGGGTGAAAATATGACTACTCTGTCATATTTATACAGGCACGACCTAGCGTGCGCTACACCTTCCTGACTAGCGCGCGCTAATGGGCAGCCTCGGCCGATAACCCTCGGTCGGGGCCCGCAAGGCCTGGTACTGAAGACTCAATCTGCCGGTCGAATCCTTCCTGCCCGATCAAGGAGAAGGCCCGCGGATGCTAGCGCGGCGCTAGCCGATCCGTCCCGTAACCCTTCGATCGAATCGCCCGGCCAGGTAACGTACGCTAGTCGGCCGACAGCGTGCGCTACGCCTGCCGACTAGCGTGCGCTACGCTCGGCGTAGCGTGCGCTACCTGTCGATCCTAACCGATTCCAGAACCCCAGGACTCCACTGTCCAAACCCGATAGCGTGCGTTAGGCCAGCCGGTAGCGTGCGCTACACCTACCGGTTAGCGCGCGCAGCCTTCCGGCCGTAGCGTGCGCTACGCCGGTTCCTGCCGCATCCGTCCGGCCGGTGCCCGCAATCGTCCGGCCAGTCCCGCAACCGTCCGGCCAGTGCTCGAACACCAGGGCTCGACGACTCGATTTCCGAAAATGCACGGAACGAACACGACGAAAAGTTCGCGGACAACATCAACGACCCGGAATGAAAACATAATACCATAATTAGTCATATGCGACCAAGAAATGGGTCGAGACGACAATTACAGATACGGATACCCGTAACTTTGGGTAAATTACAAAATGGCCCAAAACGCCCGAAAATCACGATACTTGATCGAATAACCAAACTGAAGTTCACAGCATGTATAACAAAGTTAAACGAACTTACGGGAAACTCAAAACAGCAGTTTCGACCGAGATTCGCAAGAATCGAACTCAAGTGCGGAAAAGTCGCTAAAAAGCACGGAACTCAACAAAACGACACCGAAACGAACTCGGATGTCAAAAAGTGTAGAATTAATCATTCTCAGAATAATGAAACGGTCATGAGCGAGTCATCAAAATGGACTTCCGCTGAAAAAAAGAAAAAAAAAAGAAATTACCGGAAATCAAAAATTGCGGATATTACATTCTACCCTCTTTAAAAGAAGTTTCGTCCCGAAACTTAAAACAAGTAGGGAGAAGCAATATCCTACCAAGAAAACTCAACGAGATACGCAAGAAACGCGTAACTAACGCCCAACGGCGAAACGTTACAAACAACACAACGGAATATATGGTGTGAAAACACGCTCCACGACGACCAACACAACGTCGCCGTTAGGGATATAATAAAACTATCAAGTGACAAGCGTCAACAAACATATAGTACAATCAAGTCGATTATCCAAACAGTCACAAAACACACGAACGAAAATCAATACGATTGACCAACCCAACGGTTCATCAATCAAAACACGAGACAAACGCTGAACAAATACGGAATTCCACCGCCTAAGGGTTGGAAGATCGAAAACGAGATTAATTTCCCGAACTCAAGGGAATTACGATGGATCCTGAATGTTCACCAATAACGGAACGAGATCAATAAAAATCGAACAATCAAACGATTGAACCACAATGATCGAGACAACAAAAATCGAACAATCATGTCTGAAACACGAAGGATAATAAACTTCAAACAACGACTCCCAGGATGATCTGGTGAGAACAACAAGACATGCATTCCCATAAGATCCACAGGAAAGGGAATAGCGATTGAAAAGTCACAACGACAAACGAGTTATTCCGAAACAATATCACACTCGTTCGATCAACAAAAGCAAGGGGCAGGACAAGCTCAGAAAATGTCAACGAACATAAACGAGTCGACAGAGTCGAGAATACAGAAGTTCAAAATCCGATCCACTACGAATAAAAGAACTACTAGAACCAAAAGATGTTGCTTCCGAACAAGGTTCACAAAAATCGAACCGAACTCGGAAAAGTCACGGCGACACCAGATCGACCCAAAACAAGATCACTGCTCAAACGATGAAATCAAATACGTAACAAGTTCAGAAGGTATCAACGAACACGAGCGAGTCGATAGACCTGAGAAACAGGGAATGCAGAAGTCCAAAAACAATACGGGTATTACATTCGACCTCTTATAAAAGAAGTTCGTCCCCGCAACTCACAATAACGGAAACAAGGTAACAACAAAAAAAGCAAACGATAGAAAAATATTCCATGGGCCTCTCAGAACCGATCCTGATGTCTGTGCTGAAGCGCGAACTCCGAAAGTCTCGGTAGAGCCACCCGCAAATCAATTCGGTGTCCCTCGAGTCCACACTCGAAATGTGTTGACGAGAAGGACAATTTGCACGTACATTCCCCCGACACATCACGGTTGAAATGCCTCGGCTCGGCATACCGAAAATACAAACGCTAGATACAATGGAACGTAACATCACAAAACAACAAACCGGAGATGCCAACTCAGCACAACAAGGAATCATAACACATATCATATACAACTATTACCATCGTAAAGTAATACACACACAAACACTACAACAACGACGGTATCGTTCGGCGACCTCAACGGCCCGAACGAGAACCAGCACATAATTACAAACATCATGAAACAATCATACATGTACACAAACATACAAACCCAAGCTTTAACAACTCACACAGGTGCGATAACACGCAAGCCACCACGAAATGACAACATTAAAGATCGTCATCACACCTTCCCCGACCACAAGCAGGAAATGATGGGTTTTAAAAACGAAAACCACCTTATGAAAATAGTTTGGAAACACCAGTTTATCTTGAGTATCATTTTACAAAAAGTTGAACAAAAATCATTGTCGAGACTTTGAAAACCATCTTGCGTTTGATAAAACGAGGACACTTTCCTTTTTGTGAAAACTTTCAGAAATATCCGACCCTCGGGTCTAAGTATAAGTGATTCTAAGACATTGAAAATATCTCAAAACATTTTGGTCCTCGAGGTAGAAGAATATGGAAACATATTGTGACACCTTGGAAGTACCACGAGAAAACGATTCATTTTAAAAGTACGTCTCGAAATTTATTTTCTAAGATACTCAAGGTTTTCAAAAATAATTCAATGGGCTAGAATGCCCAAAAATGCTCATGTAACAATATTCGTTTAAACATATTATAATATATGCATCAAATCGCACAAAGTCAAGACAATACATGTCTTTTAATGAAGACAAGCGATCAATTATCACAAGAAAAAGACATAAATAATGACAACACTCCTCATACAAACAAAATAAGAGAATCACACGAACGCATCACGAAACCAAGAATCTACATGAAGGTTCCATCACTTCACACAAAATCAAACAAATAGCTCGTGTCACACGAGGCACAACACAAAGAAGGGAGACTTGCAGCCACAGGTCGCACGAAGATGATGATCACCCCACGATACTAATCATGACCAACAAACTCAGACGACACGTCGCGACACGACTAAGTCAGACAAAATCCGACGAGACAAAACTCAATAGACACCACTGAACCGACAGCCTAGGTTTCCACAACCTAACCTCCGATACCATTCTGTAACACCCCCAATCCGCTTAGGGATATTACACGCCGTAGACCCTCTCCTCGAGGATCTACCAGGATGATAACTAAAATCAAACATCGCCTTTAAGGCTAAAATGACTCAGTAGACCGATTTGGTCTCTGTTGGAAAAATACAAAAATTGTGTTGGCAAAGATTAAAAGTGTGTTGGCAAAAGTTAGAACTGTTCATATATAAGTGTAGCCATAGTGTTAAAGTTGTTGGTAAAGATGTCAAAGTGTTTCACAATTTAATGTTACATTAGACTTCATGAGTGTTAGCATAGGTCTACGGCGACACAAATTTCTGTGTCACTAAATATATAAAAGTCTGGCCTTAAGTCTACAACAACACAAAATCTAGTGTAGCTACAGACAATAAAAGTGTTTGCATAGGGGTCTATTGCTACACTTTTTTAACATGTTACCAAATTTGCTACCCAAAATATTATCCGGAGATAGATATTGCTGGAATGGATGGGATAGCAAACAAATGCAAGAGCACTTCCGTGAGAAAGATAAATAACACAAGATTTGCCGGGGTTGTTAGTCCCGGGCTTGAATGCTCTCGCGAGATATTATTAATACCAATATTCGGGGATACAAGTACTAATGTAAGAATACAATTACAATGAGTGTAAAGATTCTTGTTATCTTAGCTAGTGAGCGTGTAGATTGCCGGAAGAACCAAATTTGATGCTCTGTGAGTTCTTGTAACAAAGGAGATGAACAGTCGCGGCGGTGAGAGATCGACCGTCTCTCACGGCGAGTATTTAGCAGGATGCTTGGGCTCCTGGGCTTATGAATCCCTTGGAATCTGTCTAGTGGAGACTTGCTACTTCTGTCGATCGTCTTACGGACGAGAGATTTAGAGAGAGAAGTCTGAGATGGATTAGGTGAGATAGCCGGGAGCTTGATGATATGTATGTTCTTCGGTATTTCCGTGAATGTATCGGATGAGTTCGAGCGTAAGTCGAATGAATTCGGAACCGTTGGTGGAATGAATTTCAACCGTAGGTTGAGTGAATTGGGAACCTTTACCGTAGGAGGAGGTTCTCTATTTATAGAGCTTGATACGCCGGCGATCGCCTTTTCGTATTATAATAATCGGGCGATCGTCTTTAGCACATGGGCTGTCCCTCAAAGTCTGGCAGGAGTTGCCGGGCGCCAACTATGCGGTCCAATGGGGAGCTTACACGCGTCCCGAGTTGCCGACACGGTGGTCCCACCGACAACTTTCGCGCGCATGCCGGTAGGTGAGGTAGGTGACAGCCGTGGTCAAAGGTCTTGTCTGTCACAAGAAAGATCTTATCTGCTAGCAAAGATCTTGTCAGCGCCTTTGGTGGATCTGCACGTGGGTGCTTTTCTGAGATCCAGTTCTTGATGGTTTTGACGGGCGATCGTCTCTGCTCGGGGCGTAGGTCGATTGCCCTTAGCCGGTCACTAGAGTAGATCGCCAGCGGCCAAAGGGCGATGGCCTTGGGAGTCGATCGCCAGGCATCTGATAGTGGTCTGATATCTTCGACTTGGCGAGCTAGCCATAGTTTGACTGATGTTGACTTGGTCGCTCGGCCTTATAGTCGATCGCCTGTCGGGATGAATAAATCGTGACACAATAATTGCCCCCCAGCTCGCTCATACGTTGAAAACGTGGGGTGAGGTGGCTCTTTTGGCGATCGCTGCACTTTTGGCGAGCGACTTAGTGTTTAACTGAACTGGCGATCGTCTTTGAGCTGATATACTCTGGGTTCGGACGACCTGGTTGGCCGCTGAACTGCGTGGGAAAAAACAATGGGCGTTGAAAAGTCTCCGCGCACGTGTCGGGCTTCTATTGGAGGACGCCAACGGTCATTAATGACTCCTCGGCTGACGCGTCCTTGAAAAGACGCGTACGCGGGTCTCGAGGGGGTCAATTAATGCGTCGTTTGAGATCCGACCCCTGAGGTTTCCCCTTATTGCAAACGAGTCCCTGCCTTCTCCTATAAAAGGGGCGCGGTGCTGCAGTTTTTACTCACGCGTACTTTTTGGAGGAAGAAGGACTTGCTGCCGAATTTTCTGAAGATCTCAGTGCCGATCGTCGTTCGATTTCACTTTAGGGTAAGAAAAATCCTTTTCTCCTTTTCTGTTTCTGAAAAATGGCCGGAACCTCATCATCATTTGGAGCGGGAACCAGTTCTGCCGCCGGGACATCGACTGTCCGGGGAGAAACTTCTTCCACCTTCCACCTGGAGACGGCGGCTGAAGCTATTCGGGCCGGAATCGACCCGGCTGAAGTCGAGGCTTTATTCAATGAGGCCAATATTGCTAAGGAGTCGGCTGCTGAGGAGAGACGATCGCAGATCGACCGCGATCTGGCGATCAGGGCTTACTGGGAGCAACATAGCGTTTTTGGTCGGGCCTATAGGGCTTTCGCTGAGATAATGGAGAGATTGGCCGGTCCTACTCCGAGATTCGATTTCCGGGGATACTCGGTCGCTTACCCCTATGTGCTTCCCAAACGATCGCAGTACCGGGCTGCGCAGCGATCGTTGTGGTCGCTTGGCCAGATACGGAGTTCGACGACCAGGAGAGATCTGGCCGTCTGGAGGACAAGATTCCATGTCCCTTCAGATGTGGACATGTTCGCGCCGGCGGAGAATGAACGAGCCGACCAGCCTCCGATGGGTATGGTCGCAGTGAGTGAGGCCGTTATGGAGGCCGGGCTGCGCTTCCCTCTATCCTTTGCGGTCTCCCATCTATTGGCTGCTTGGAATGTGGCGCCACTTCAGCTGACGCCGAACGCCTGGCTCCAAATTATCTGCACTCTCACCCTTTTCGGCGGTCACCACCTGTACCGTCTCCCATCGCCGTTGGAGATGAACCATTTGTTTAAACTGACGGCTCATAGAGGGTTGGTCCGCGGTTACCATATTCAAGGCCGATCTGGTCGGGTGATTCATGGAGTCCCGAATAAGATACGGGGCGATCAGACGAAGTGGTTCTGGGTCGCCGGCAAGTGGAGAGCTTCGGCGAGCGACAATCCCACGGACGAGCCGAGATCCCCATGAATTTCGGAGAGGAATCCTGTAAGGGGTTTAGACTCTCCCTTCGTTTGGATGAGTTTTGGACTGATCTAATTTGATTTCGGTTTTGCAGGTTTTCACATTCCGGCGATCGAGGAGCTGCCTTTCGACTTTCTCGTTGTCTGGGAGCGGATAAGGAGCTTGTCGGACGATGACCTTGACGCCAATCGGATCAATAAGGAGAGTCGTTGGTTGTCGGCTCGACTATTCCGTTTCCCGAGACATCTCGCGGTGCCAGGTATGAGTTCCTGCGACCTTCACTTACTAGGCGATCGCCTTATTTGAGGACCGTATCTGATTGTTGATCGATTGCCTTAACTGCAGAGGTTCGCTTTCCTCGCTTTTTGGAGCCTCCGACGGAGATCGCCATGTCGAACCCAGGAGTTCTAGGCCGTCTTCGCCATAAGAGGTCGACTCGGGCCCCTCCCGTCGCGTTGCCTATAGTTCCGGAGGCGGAGCCTCGCGTGGAGCCGGAGCCTCGCGTGGAGCCGGTCGTGGTTGAGGAGGAAATTCCGGAGGAGGGTCTTCGGGCGAATCGCAATAGGCCGAGGCCGGAAGAAACTTCGGTTCCTGCCCCGGGCGATGAAGTGCCGATCGCCGCGCCTCCGATCACCATTGTTGCTCCGGAGAGCGAGCCGCCCTCTGCGGCTTTTATGCGGTTGATGGCGATCGCGGATGCCGAGACCCCTCGAGGGAAACCGTTTTTCGGTCGGGATCCCGAGAAGACTGAGAGGTAGATAGCATTTTTGTGTTGAAAATTGCATCTGCGTAGGAGTTGTATTAACTTAGTTGTTTTGATGCAGGATCCGCCGCGCAGATCCGTCTTGCCCGCCGATGGTCGTAGATTTCCTAGCGAGCCGATCTCCACGCCATTCATGCGACATTCCTCCATATGTTAGCAAGGCTGCTTCTGCTCTGCCGAAGGCATGGACGACTGATCTGGATGCGATCGCTCGGAAGCGATCGTCGAGTTCGATGCACGCTGTTCTCGCCCTTTCTCTTCAGACGGCGACCATGGCCGTCCAGGCTGCTCAGGAGTTTGAGGGGCGGCCCTCCACTATTCGCCTGCAGGAGGATCTCGAGGCGGCTCGGAAAGAGAACGCCGAGTTTGCTGACAAGATCGCGGCGATGGAGAAGGACTCCCTAGAGGCGGCCAAGCGGGCGAGCCATGAGCTTGAGCTGGAGAAGAAGGAGACTGAGAAATATCGTATGACGGTTGACCGATTTCGGGACCAGATGCAGAATGCCGTCCAGGCGCGGAACGTTGCTGAAGAGGAGGCCGATCGCCAGAAGGTGACGATCGCTCGGCAGACCAGCGAGCTGACGGAGGCGAGGGAAAAGATTGCTGCGAGGGAGGCCGAGCTCCAGGGATCGCTGTAACATCCCCAAAACCATATGGGAATATTACACGCCGTAGACCCTTTCCACAAGGATCTACCAGGCTAAACATCCGTAAACAACCAAATGCTTGCCCGACCAGAGTCAAACAATAAAATGATACAGACCGATGTGGTCACTTACACGTGAATACACAGACCGATGAGGTCACACAACCCAATCGATAAAACTGACTTAAATAACATTACCCACACAGGGGTTGAAATACAATACAGCGGAAGACTGAAATCAACTCTGACAACACAACAAAAATCAAAATAACTCTCGACTCATGATTAGTATCGTAGCTCGTCATCCTCTTGTGCCAATCCTGTTGCTCCCCGAATCTGCATGTACCGGACGCAAAGCAGACATCCACCCCGACACTGGGGTTAGTAAACTCCACTGTTTTACTAGTGCAAGTATCAAACCATACGAAATGTAACAAGCAAATAGCAACTACGAATTTAATACGGAAATCAATTATCAAAATGTTCCCGAGAAGTTTTAGAATTTCGAACTCAAATAAGAGATATTTGAAAAGGAACACATCATCTCGGGGATTTTTAAAGCAGAAATTCTTTTGGACCTCGAGTCCCAATTTACAAAACCTTTTCGTAAACATTAAGGGCCTTAACCCAAAACTTGTTTCATAATTCAACAGTTTACAATACCGGAAACATTTCCATAAATCTCGTGGGGCTCGGCCCAACATTCTTTCTTAAAACTTTTCCTTTAAAAACTTTGATTTGAAAGTATCATGCTCATGACACCGTGATCCACTGTCACGTGTCTCCGTAGGTTCAACAACCCGCACGGACTACATCACGCACAATTAAACAAACATAATCAATTCCAACACCGTGATCCACTGTCACGTGTCTCCGTAGGTTCAACAACCCACACGGACTATTAACCAAACATAACCAATCCCGACACCGTGATCCACTGTCACATGTCTCCGTAGGCATAACAACCCGCACGGACTATATCAATCACAACAATCACACACACAGTCCTGACACCGTAGTCCACTGCCACGTGTCACCGTAAGCCCCGTCGAGCTCACCCGGTTGGACGCACTGTGTCCGAAACTCATGGTCCACTGCCATGCGTTATCGTAGGCCTCGCTGGATCAAAGACGATTGGACCTCGCACTCCTCACTAAGTTCTGATCCCGTAGTCCACTGCCACGAATCCTCGTAGGTCCCGTCGAACCAACACGAGTGAACTTAGCGGTCACACACATATTCACATTCACATTACATACAACAATGAGCACAATTAATCAATCACCTTGATCACCACAATATCGTACATTGCACGCACATAACACAACCTCGACACTCGCAACAACTATCATCAATCAACGACATTTAACCAACATAACACACATTCGGTACACAATACATTGAACAACCACGTGTACAACCATCTCATATGTACATCGCAATCGCACAATTGGCACAACGCCTAACACGGATACCAATATATCACTATTATCACAAAGCCTTCAAATTTCGGAAAACACAACCTACTCAAACGGAACATATTTACGGAGGCAAGCAAAATCGTCATACATATCATACGTAATTACTAGTCACAAGATACAAGTCGTATAATAAGATACTTGCCTTAATAACCGCTACTAAACGCTGCGAAGAACACGGTTCGATCGGGAAGCTCGGACCCCGAAGAAGACAACGAACGGAAGGGTTCCGACTCGAGTTCTTCACAAGAATTCGACCCTAACAACATATAATCAATAAATCATCGATCATACAAGGAAGAATAATCGTAGAACGCCCGAAAACCCCTCTATGACATTTTATCGGACACCTTCAAGGCGTCGATCAACAACTCGACCAAAACAACGAATCGATACGATACAACCATGGAATAACAAGGGAAATGATATAATACATCTAAATATTCATCAATACATCATAATCCTAAGTTAAATCGGATTAATCGGACGAAAACAACCAAAACACCCAAATTCCCCAAAACTAGATTTCTAGGAAATCTGACCTGATTCGGTAGATCGAAGGATGTTATAGGATGGATGATTGATGATATGAAACTCAACACTTCATGGATTAATTGTATAACAACATCCTTACATGATTCCAACACCTCCAGCCGCGGAAGAGAAGGAAAACCGAGTGAAATGGCTGAAGAAAAACGCTGCCAGGCCTTAAATAGGCCGATCACGGCCGGGTTACGACGAATCGGGCGACGGCTTACGACGTAACCGCCATGGCCGAACGGATCGCCTCGAAATGCCGGAAGCGTTACGACGTTACGCCAGGGCCTTACGACGAATCGCCTTACGTACGAATCGCCGATCACTACCGCGACGTTACTCGGCGAGTGGCTCGCCCGAGCATGCCCGCCATGACTCGGCCGACCAACTCCGACGGCCCAAACGACCCCGAAACCCGAACTCGAGTACGAATCAAGATACGGTTACGAAGTACTCGCAAATACGAATCCGAGCACTAAGAGAACACACGATTCCGACCACCCGAAGGCTCGAAATTCGACAACGGAAAGTAATTACCCCAAACTTTGGGAAATTACGAAAATGGCCCAAAACGCCCGAAAATCACGATACGTGATCGAAACACCAACCCAAAGCTCGCAACATGAATATTAACATTAAATGAACTTACGAGAAAGTCGAAACAACAGTTTCGGACGAGATTCGCAAGAATCGAACTCAAGTGCGGAAAAACCGCTAAAAAGCACGGAACTCAACAAAACGACACCGAAACGAACTCGGATGACAAAAAGTTCAGAATTAATCATTCTCATAATGACGAAACGGTCATGAGCGAGTCGTCAAAATGGACTCCAGCCGAAAAAAAAAATTACCGAAAATCGAAAATTGCGGATATTACAATCGCAACAGGCGATGGCGGAGCTGAAGGGAGAGGTTGAGGCGACCAAGGCCGATCCCTTCCAAAACTTGGAGTACGTCAGCGAGTTCGCCTATTATTTGGCGTTCGCCGACTCGATCCGAGCGGCTAAGAAGGGAGGTTTGGAGGCCGGCCCTCTTGCCGATAAGTTCAAGGCGTATGCGTTGGAGCATCCTCTCCATTCAGCTTTCTCCCTGCCGATCCTGGATCTTGCGGACATCGGCGTGGATTTGAGCTGGTATCCGTCTCCAGCCAATCTTGCTCATCCCGATGCTCCGGAAGATGAGGGGCCCACACCGGATGCCGACGGCGAAGGCCAGGCTGGGGCCTGAGGCACTTCATTTTTTACGTTTTAGCTTGCTTAATTGTAGTTTTGTAGCTTTCTTTTGTAGAATATAGGCCTTCGGGCGACCATGTACTTTGATCTTCTCAAGCAATGAACTGAATGTTTGATTATCTTCGATTACTTGAATGAATGGTTATTTTTGAGTCCTTGTTTGACTTTGTACAAATGTGTGAGGAGAGATCGTTGCGAGGGTAGTTCCAAATGAATTGATAAACTCATAAAGATAACTTTTTTACAACAAATTCGATCGCTGCACTACATCCGAAAAAATGACGATCTCCGTATGTGGTTGAATATCGACGATCGTCGTGTAGGTAGTCCGCACTCTTATTGCCCCTTGTTTTTATTCACTTAGTGGAAGTAAGGGGATGAAAATAATTCCTTGAGCGAGCGGTCTTCAACTTTGTCGAATCCTCGGGGACGGTCGTCCATCTTGAGGAACCGTGCACGATCGCGGAGTTCGATGGACCGACTCCTTGATCATGTCTTGATGCGCGAAGACATTGAGTGTCTCGTGACTCACTTTATTATGAGGGTCCTCTGTTAGGCTGCGCCTCGTCTCGTATTTAAACGAAGGGCGTGCGGTCTCGGTCTAGAGGAGTCCTTGCGTGGGGCAGCGTCGGATGAATCAACTCCACGCCCGCGGCTTGTTAGCTCTGCTTCCACCTCGGCCAGCCATGAAGAAGGCCGACCTCGACGGTGTACGTTGAGACGGGGGTTGCGGCATGTCGCATTGTCTGGGTTCACCATGTTAGATGATGAACCTTTGAGGGCGAGCGATCGTGTCCACTGATTAATTTTGGAGGGCCCTCAGACTACGCCGGCCTCGTATTTAAACGAAGGGCGGGCGATCTTGGCCCAAAGGGACCTTGCATGGCCTAAGCAGTCGGTTCCATCGACCACCAGGACCATGGCTGCACTCTTCCACCTTGGATCGTCATGCAGATGCCGACCTTCGACGGTGTACGTTGTGCGGGGGAGGCGATCTCGTGCCTTAGTCCATCATGTTAGATGGTGAACTGTAGATGGCGATCGAGTCCTCCGGTTTCTTAAATAAGGAGGGAGATCGGGGAGACTTCCGAGCTCTCCTTTTCTTGATTGAAGCATGCAGGGACGGTCGCCGAGGTTGGTCCAGGGGTCGGCTCATATGAGCTTTCCAGCCTGTTTTGTGTTCGACTCGGACGATCGTCCATAGAGATAGGTAGGGGCTTCGGCTAAACCAATAAGCTGTCCAACTTGCCCTCCTCGAACAATCTCCAGAGCTATTTGAGGAGGTCGCGGCATTTGTTGGTGCTGTGGCCGGGACTCTTATGGTAGGCACAATATTGATTGTTGTCCAGGTGACCGTGGTCCCTTATCGCCTTTGGCTTTTTGAGCTCTTCGTGCCCCTTGATGGCATAGAAAATATGCGCCGGAGTTCTGTTGAACGTATGGAGGAGATGGGCTTCCTTGTCCTCGAAAGCCTTGAGATCTCCGGGTGTCTTGGCGATCGCCTTCTTTGCTTTAGCGATCGCTATCTTCTGGACAAGAGGCGGCGTTTCCTCGTCTAAGCGGAGGGTGAGTAGCCTTTGCCTGGCCAGGAAGTTGGCAGCTTTAGCGCGGAAGATCGCGTAAGTTGGGGGAATATCCTTGGAGAGATGTCTAAACATGGGAGAGTGACCGCGGAATCCCCCCATGACCGAATAGAGAGCTAGCTCGTCACTGACGGGTTCGCCGGTGAGGATGATTTCGTCTACCCGGTCGATGTAATCTGCGTCAGTTTCGTCCTTCCCCTGCTTGATTTTTATCATGCGGTGGGGACCTTCTGGTCTGGCGACCTTGCTGGCGAAGTATGACGTGAAGTCCTTCGCCAGTTTCTTAAAAGAGGTGATTAATCGTGGTGGTAGTGAGACGTACCACCTATAGGCCTTCGCCCAATGTCGGCCGGGAAGATCCGGCACTTGGTTGCATCGATGCCCCACACCTACCATGTAAATTCGGAATTTACTCAGGTGGGTTTCGGGGTCCGATCTCCCCTCATACAGAGGTGTTTTGGGAGGAGCGATCGTTGGTTGTATGGGGGCAAGCTCGATGTGGACCGCGAGTGGCTCGGTCGGCCCGGCGATCTTCTTGCTGGTGCTTGCCCCAGTGTCCAAGAGTGCTCTCATCTCGTCGAGCTGGCGTTGCATGGCGGCCATTGCCGTGGCCTGACTGCTAGCGGCTCGGCGCTCGGAGCGGGAGCCGAGGCGATTGAGTACTGATTCCCAGCGATCGGGCGGAGTCGATGGCCGACTGCGTTGGTGTGAGGTGGGTAGGCCGAACCACGGTGACGGATTCGGATTCCGTCTTTTCGAGGTTGGAAACAGAGTGCCCCGGTCGCCAGGATGGGTCGCGCCCCAAGCGATCGAATATGGATCCGTCCGGTCGTGCGAGAGCCTTTCCTCGCGAATTGGGGCTTTCTGACGATCGCTCGTTCAGTAGCCCGCTGAGTTTCCGTTTTCCCATGCGGCGGATGATCGAGGGAGTTATTGCAGGCGACGCACATGCTCTCCGTCGCTCCTCCAGGATGGCCATAGCCTCCTCGATCTGTTCCTCGGTTTGGAACTGATCGAGTGAGAGGTTGGGGCCATCTCTCGGATGCGGGATCGAGAGTCTCGCGTTGCCGCGGCTTCCCCCTGCCGTTGGCTGGGGTTCGACCGGGCCGGATATGGTGTCCGGCGGTTCGGAGAGCGGCTTTCTTGACGCATCGCGGATGTCATGATTCTGAAGGTTTTCTTTGAAGTGCAGTGAGTGTCACTTCAAGTATATGCCCCGAGAACAGTGAGTGTTCTTCGGGACGGTAGAAATAAAAGTTTGAGGGTTAGATCCCCTTCTTCTAGCGCCAATTGTTGCTACCCAAAATATTATCCGGAGATAGATATTGCTGGAATGGATGGGATAGCAAACAAATGCAAGAGCACTTCCGTGAGAAAGATAAATAACACAAGATTTGTCGGGGTTGTTAGTCCCGGGCTTGAATGCTCTCGCGAGATATTATTAATACCAATATTCGGGGATACAAGTACTAATGTAAGAATACAATTACAATGAGTGTAAAGATTCTTGTTATCTTAGCTAGTGAGCGTGTAGATTGCCGGAAGAACCAGATTTGATGCTCTGTGAGTTCTTGTAACAAAGGAGATGAACAGTCGCGGCGGTGAGAGATCGACCGTCTCTCACGGCGAGTATTTAGCAGGATGCTTGGGCTCCTGGGCTTATGAATCCCTTGGAATCTGTCTAGTGGAGACTTGCTACTTCTGTCGATCGTCTTCTGGACGAGAGATTTAGAGAGAGAAGTCCTGAGATGGATTCCGGTGAGATAGCCGGGAGCTTGATGATATGTATGTTCTTCGGTATTTCCGTGAATGTATCGGATGAGTTCTGAGCGTAAGTCAGAATGAATTCGGAACCGTTGGTGGAATGAATTTCGAACCGTAGGTTGAGTGAATTGGGAACCTTTTTACTGTAGGAGGAGGTTCTCTATTTATAGAGCTTGGATACGCCGGGCGATCGCCTTTTCTGTATTATAATAATCGGGCGATCGTCTTTTAGCACATGGGCCTGTCCCCTCAAAGTCTGCAGGAGTTGCTGGCAGTCAACTATGCGGTCCAATGGGGAGCTTACACGCGTCCTGAGTTGCTGACACGGGTGGTCCCACTGACAACTTTCGGCGCGCATGCTGGTAGGTGAGGTAGGTGACAGGCTGTGGTCAAAGGTCTTGTCTGTCAGCAAAAGATCTTATCTGCTAGCAAAGATCTTGTCAGCGCCTTTGGTGGATCTGCACGTGGGTGCTTTTCTGAGATCCAGTTCTTGATGGTTTTGACGGGCGATCGTCTCTGCTCGGGGCGTAGGTCGATTGCCCTTAGCCGGTCACTAGAGTAGATCGCCAGCTGCCAAAGGGCGATCGCCTTGGGAGTCGATCGCCAGGCATCTGATAGTGGTCTGATATCTTCGACTTGGCGAGCTGGCCATAGTTTGACTGATGTTGACTTGGTCGCTCGGCCTTATAGTCGATCGCCTGTCGGGATGAATAAATCGTGACACAACACCAAAAATAAGAAAAGTGTTACCTTAGACCCCTATGGTTGCGGCCGTTTTTGTAACACCTTCGAATTTGGTCAAAGTGTAGCCATAGCTTGTTTTTCTGCCTTCAGCAACACTTTTTGGACTTTTGAACACAGTTTTTCAGGTGTTGCTGAAACCTATATATGGTGTAGTTTCCTTGCAAGCACCTAAAACATGAAAACATGTTCCGCCCCCACGGGTCAGTCATCCAGATAATGAATATCAAATACATGAACAACATGATATGCATCCAAAGGCAGAATGAACAGTACAACAATGGTAATACGAGATGCTCACAAACCAAAGTAAGAATCGAGCATTCGTGAAACACTATGCCCACGGCATACAATCAATACCTGCTCAATAGGTTAGAACATAAGTGCCCAACGGCGATCATCAATATAGAACACAACAATACATTACCCGTAGGTAAACCAAACCAATGCTGAAATAAATACGAATCACAATGCCTGAAGGCTCCAACGGAAATACCGATACATCACAATGGCCAGAAATCCCTCATCCGAAGCTGCCAAAATATCATGATGGCCTGAAAGCCGAACAGCCTGAAGCTGCCAAAATATCACGATGGCCTGAAAGCCGAACAGACCGAAGCTGTAAATCATCACAATACAGATCTCAAAGAAACAAACCTGACTGTCGAACATACCCCTCTGGCGTATGAACGCTTAATCACAAAACGTCGAACACATCCAAACATTTAAATGGACTATGAACGACCAAAATTGTACGGCTCAAAGGTGGACATCACAGTACGCCCGATCCGGAGATGTGTCAGTGCACATGTCCACCCCATATACGGAATACAGAAATATACGTGGGACAATGTACCTAATTAGCCTCACGAACTACGTCTCGTGTGCACAGTCCAATACGAAAATAATATTCACGCATGACTATATATGTGCCCGGCTAAAAATCCAACACAATAACCAATCGGAATGCAGATATGATTCCGGATATGTCACGATGCAACATGACAGCGAAACTTAAAGGATAACACATCCAATACGGATCATACGACTCACCAAGTGAACGATGACACACGAATACTGAAAGATCGACACGACCAACAATATTCAAAACAACCATCCCGGGATCAAAATCCCTAATGATTGTGTCGGCAAAAGATTTGAAAGGATATGTGAAAGTTTAAATGTTGTCCAAAAGGAACAAAATATGATTTTAAAGAAAGGTTTCAAAGTGATTTTTGCTGAAACAATATTTTTAAAGTTATTGATGAAAATACTCATACAACGTTTGATATAGATTTTCAAAGTTCTTTACGAAGCTCAATTTCGAGGACGAAATTTTTTAAAGGGGGGGGGGGATTGTAACTCCCCAATACTTATTTAAATGCTAACGATCATAGATTTTGATTTTTTTAATATTTACAGGTTGTCCGATACTTGGACCGATACGTTCCTAGCATAAAATGAAGGATTTAAAAAAAAAGAAAAGATTTCAAAATAAATTATAAGAATTATTTTAGAATTTATGAAAGTAATTTCGAAAATTTTCGACGAATTGATACGATAAAATTTTCATTACAGAACACTTATACTGCAAAAATAATATTAAATTATTATTTTAATATTATTGAAAATCGGTTCCGAGCATATCGAAGATTTAACTCAGACGAGTCCGGAACAGGTTGGAAAATCGAATTTGGACATCGGTAAGGGGTCGAACCGGCTGAGCAAATTTGACGGACATTTGCCGGTCACCGCCGGACACGCCGACTGACAACTGCCGGTCATGGCCGACAGAAGCTTCTAGGCCACTATCCGGATAAGGCTGTCCAGTTGTCCGGATAAGGTCGGTTACGACCGACAGAAGCTTCTCGACCACTATCCGGATAAGGCTGTCCAGCTGTCCCAATAAGGTCGGTCACGACCGACAGAAGCTTCTCGGCTAGCTGTCCGGATAAGGCTTCCAGCTGTCCGGGTAAGGTTGATTTTCAACCGATTTGAGCCCTTATTTATACATGTTCCAAGACGTGTTTTTGTACATATAATATATCATTTTGAAGCTGTGAAACTCTACTTTAAAACGCCCGAAATATATTTTCGTTCCAAAAATTATAAAAGCCACAAAAATCCCGATCAAACAGATAGCTCAAATATGACAGTTTTTCCAAGGTGTTTGATAAAAGTCCCCAAAGAAGTTTCAGATTTTCTTCAAGGATTTTAGCACATCCATCTATAGAAACTGATCTTTTCACATCAACAGGCACAGGACTTGAGGTAAGATGATGCTTTTCCTTGCTGTATCATAAGGATCATATATTGATTGATATTTTCATATGTGACTGTTATTGAATGATCATGCATAACATGTGTATGTAAAAGAATGTTTAAGAACAGGAAGTATGGTACTTGATTGATGGCGGGTAGGCACGGGACGCGGGGGACCGGCGGACCCAACACATGGTGGCAAATACTTGCGGCTGAAAGTCGGTCAAGGAAACCCACACTGAATGAAAAAGGTTGAATACAGCTAATACCATTAGTTGAAAAACCAGTATGGGAACCCCCGTATACATCTTTTATTGGCCAATTATATGAACAGGTTCCGAAAACCATAGCCTATCACTATCAGTCGAGTACCACACTTCAAGGGTACCCGAAGAAAGGATTTTACAAGAACATGACTATATATATATAGTAGTTATTCGTTGATAAATGTGCTACGTGATACTTTGCTATTACAGAAGTCTCATCTTACTGAGCCATTAGCTCATTGGATTCTTATGATACAGGTGATGATGCTCATGTTTAGGAGTTGACTATCTTCTTCAGTGTTGACAAATGAGACTTGTCCATATGCCATTCCAGCTATTTCGCCCTATCTTTGGAAGACTATGTTTTGTTTTTAATAAGATCACTCTGTTATGGTTTTGCTATGTATTAAACTTAAGGTTGTGTAATGTTTTGAATAAATAATACCGGTTTGCATTATTTCCTTGAGTACTCGCATTACCAAATCTACTTTTTATTGATTTTCAAAGTTTAAAAGCGTGAGACTCCCCAACTTAGTAGCACGGACCCCTTTGCGGTTGAGCTGCTAGGTTAGGGGGTGTTACAGGTAGCGGCTTCATCATCATCGTATCGGTATCGAGGCAAGTTATTACTTGCTCAGTCATAATATTTAATGAATGGTTTCAGTTTCATTTCGTTTATAATGGATATAGCGGTGATTATTATTGTGAACTCTGGGTATTCGGATCGCATATCGTTCCTTCGATTCTGGGAGGTAAATCATAATGTATATGCTTTATCTCAGTTATTGGTATGTTCGAGTATTGAGGTTACATTATGGTAAATACGAGGATATGAGTATCTATAGTTCATTGTACGTTTGGATCGCCGAGCATTGAGGATAATCGTCGGTGATGATTGGACATCGAGGTTGCTCCCGAAGGACTCGGGGAAAGTATTCCATATTGATTATGGTTTAATGTTATTTATTTTGGTCTCGTACATTTTCTTTCATGTTGTTGAACATGAAGTCGTCCTAGTAAATTGTCATGTTGTCGTGCATGTTATGTTGTTCATGTTGATGAACGTGTTGATTTGCATATTTGTATGCATATTGTGTTGTTTATGTTGTGTAAATAATCCGATGGGATTATGAGGATCTATGCTGAGGGCGCTGGATCGAATGTCCATCATGCGTTGGTTCGACGAGATCATCATGAGGATCTATGCTGAGGGCGATGGATCATTGGACAGGTTTTCTGTAATATCCGCAATTTTCGATTTCCGGTAATTTCTTTTTTTTTCTTTTTTTCAGTGGAAGTCCGTTTTGATGACTCGCTCATGACCGTTTCATTATTCTGAGAATGATTAATTCTACACTTTTTGACATCCGAGTTCGTTTCGGTGTCGTTTTGTTGAGTTCTGTGCTTTTTAGCGACTTTTCCGCACTTGAGTTCGATTCTTGCGAATCTCGGTCGAAACTGCTGTTTCGAGTTTCCCGTAAGTTCGTTTAACTTTGTCAGACGTGTTGTGAACTTCAGTTTGGTTATTCGATCACGTATCGTGATTTTCGGGCGTTTTGGGCCATTTTGTAATTTACCCAAAGTTACGGGTATCCGTATCTGTAATTGTCGTCTCGACCCATTTCTTGGTCGCGTATGACTAATTATGGTATTATGTTTTCATTCTGGGTCGTTGATGTTGTCCGCAAACTTTTCGTCGTGTTCGTTCCGTGCGTTTTCGAAAATCGAGTCGTCGAGCCCTGGTGTTCGAGCACTGGCCGGACGGTTGCGGGACTGGCCGGACGATTGCGGGCACCGGACGGATGGATGCGACAGGAACCGGCGTAGCGCACGCTGCGGCCGGAAGGCTGCGCGCGCTAACCCGCAGGTGTAGCGTGTAATACCCGAGATTTCTGATATGTATTTGGAACTTGTGATATTGTAATCGTTGTACTTGATCTGATTATTATTCTCCGTATTTCATAATCCGATGTTGTCGAGCGTATGATTTCATGTATGTGATTTAAAAATTGTAATTCTGCGCATGTAGCGCACGCTATCGGCTATGTGTAGCGCACGCTAACATGGATTCATAGCGCACACTACAAAGGAACATTAGCGCACGCTATGCGTGGTCAATTTGATTGAGACGTGCAGTAGGTGAGATCTGGCCGGGGACCCCTGTCGGATTATGTCGGGATGAACCTGGACGGCTTTCGGGAAAAGCCAAGTCAACGCCTTAGCGCACGCTACAGGCATGTGCATAGCGCGCGCTAAGCGTTGAGTACAGTTAAGTCAGTGAGCCGTTAGCGCACGCTACGGCGAGGACTAGCGCGCTAATAGCCATTTCTTATAAATAGATGACATCCTATTCGTGATTTGATTCTTTCTTCTCCCATACCCGAATTCTTACACTTAGAACATAACTTCCTTCATCCTAAACACTTCATATCAACATCCTAGCTCGTGATTGAAGATCGTATATCGTTGGAGATTGGTGTTCAAGCCTTCGGTGTTGGATTGCTTCGATTTCCTCCGTGTTCTTCACTACTTTGAGGTAGGTGATTCTTCACCGATATTAGTAATGTTCTTAAGGACGTTTGATCATGTTTTGATAGCCAGTTATTTCGTTTATAATCGGTCATCACATGTTAGAAGGATACTTTTGACATATCGGCACTATATATCCTATGAACCCTTGAACCTTTTTAGTAATTGGACTCCTAGCATTTTCAAACCGATTTGTGATCAGTAGATGGAGATTTTCAAGTTCTTATGCGTTTATATAGAAGGATCGTACGTTTTGAGACTTATATCGGATTGAACTCAGAATATACCTTGAAGATCTAAGATGAACTATGGTGTTGTGATGATTATACGTATCTTTGCATCGCATGGTCATTTAGTACGTATAGAACTTTCACAAACCTTATTAGCATGATATGCTCGAGGATGACTGGTTTTATCACCATAGAATTTATGAGTTCATCACCATTCAATCCAGTTGTCTGTCTGTAGTAATCTGCCATGCAAGGTTAGCGCACGCTAACATACGTAAGTTAACGTGCGCTATCGGGGATAAGTTAACGCACGATATGTACGTAACGTACGTTATGATGTCAGCCGAGTCAAACTGTCAGTCCGTGGCTAGCGTACGCTAGGCTTATACGATAGCGTACGCTAACAGGCAGGCTTAGCGCACGTTACGTAGAGTACGTAGCGCACGCTAAGCAGTCCAGGCAGATTGTTTATTTTGAGCTTTTGGGCCGTAGACCGAATTGTTAGGGCATCGTTCGACTTGAGATGATTTGTATATCGTTCCTTTTGTTAAGGTTCGAGGTTGCTACGTTGACCGAAGGAGGCGGCCTTCGAGTATGTTGAGATCATTGAAGTATTTCGTTCTTGCCATCTTCGAGGCAAGTATCGTAATATATTAATATTACTATTTTTAGCATGCGTGTGATTTTTCATGTTGTTGAACATGAGATTTATTTCGTTGAATTGTCATGATATTCGTTATCTAGTGTTTGTATGTTCATGTTGATGGACATAATGATTTGGCATATGTGTATGCATGAGTTGTGTTTGTGTACGTTGTACGATCTATGCTGAGGGCGCTGGATCGGATGTCCACCTCGTGTTGGTCCGACGGGATCATCTTGGGATCTAGGCTGAGGGCGCTGGATCATTGGACGGGTTATTTCCACCTCGTGTTGGTCCGACGGGATCATCTTGGGATCTATGCTGAGGGCGCTGGATCATTGGAATACCCATGCTGTGTTAATGGAATCTTGTGGATTCGCATTGTCGGATTCCGGTAGCAGAAGTCCGTGTTGTGTATCTTGTTATGTATTGTTGATGCATATTCGAATTGTTTAATATGATACTTGTACTAGCATCATTTTGCTAACCCCTTCGGGGGTGGACATTTGTTTTGATGTTCAGGAAGCCGAGGAGCAGGGAAACAGCCACAGTACCGACGTGACGACGAAGGGGTTCAGTGATGTTTGTTGTTGTTGGTGATTTGTTTTCTTGTTTTGAGTTCAGTACTCGAGTACGCGTGTCGTATTAAAATTATTTCGATATGGTTGTATAAATTACTCGTTGAACCAGTTGTTCGGTTTTGCAAACTTGAATTTCCGATGATGATGATGTCTTATATTTACCTTTCTTTTAAATTAGCCTTGTAAATCCTTACTTAAAGGGTTTACGGCACTGTAATTATTCCGAATATCTCGGGGTGTTACAGAATATGGTATCGGAGCTAAGATTTATGGATATCTTGGCATTCGGGTTTTAAGTTGGGTCTGTTCACATTATTGATTTACGAGTCGTTCGTAACATCACTGTTCAGCCAAAAGTCGTCATGTGGACCGTGGTTGTAAGTCTCCTAATCTCTTAAACTACCGTTTTACTTAATTACTGTTTTGTGAGTATTGACGGACTTTATTTCGAAAACTTTGTCCTGGATATTGAGGAATTGTGTTTACAGTATGTTGAGTGGAGGACGTGGGACGGGCCTTGGTCGTGGACGCGACGGGTAACATGAGACAGGAGGATTCCGCAACTACCCGGAATTATCGGCTAGTCGAACCGATTCCCATTACGGAGGCGGCAAGGATCGGCGAATGGCAGCGCAAATCCTAACATGCCGGAGTGCTTCAACAGTGGTGGCGCGAGATAAACCAGATCGCCGAGTAGTCGACCGCATGCAGACGGCGATGGGACAAGAAGCACCACGAGGATAACAGGAGACAGATGGCTTCTTGAGGTGGTCAAATTGCACCCGCCAAAATTTGACGGAGGCTGCGGAGGCAATTACTTGGGATCACGGCTCAAGGAGTTAGAGAAGATTTTCGGGTCTTAATCGTCCGAGGACCGGAAGGTCCCCATTGCCCGATATTTTCCGACTGGGAGGCCTTTGATTGGTGGGAAGCTATCCGACCCGAGAATCATAATGCGGATCGGACGGAATTCAAATTAATGATGGAAGCATGGTATTGTCTGGTCAGTTAGAGAGGCAAAGATCCGAGAGTTTTTCTCACCACAGAGTTCGGAAGCATCTGTGACAGATGTAATCAAAACTTTTAATCATCAGCTGACTTGTGTGCGACACTTGGTCAGAACGGAGGCGGAAAAGATTTTTCATTTCGATATGCGGATGAAGCCGGAGATTCACCAGTACATGTCCGGATTCGAGTGTACTACATTGCGACAATATCAAGACAAAGCACTGGCCTACGACATGAAAGAGGCGGCGGTGGAGAAATCAGTGGAGGCAAAGAAGCAGAAGGTGACCGACGACTTTTCAGAAAACAAGAGTGGTGGGCCCCGCAAGGGCCAGTCTTCCTTTTATTCGGCTAGGAAACCTCCACATCCTTCCAGAGGTGGGAAGAAGTTCCGGACTACATCAGCAGTTCCGGACGCATCAAAGAAATGCTACAACTGTGGTCGAGCAGGGCATATTCGACGTGATTGCCCCGCGTCTTCTGTGACTTGTTACGATTGTGGACAAGAAGGGCACCGTGCGGCCTTCTGTGGAGTTGCTACTAGATCTTTTGGTACTCGCACTCCAGCGCCAGTTCCGAAGGAGACAAGTGTGAACCAGACGCAGCAGAGTGGATTTCAGCAGCAGAACGTCGGGAAGAGAGAGACATCCAGTGCTGGGTCCGTTCCTCCGCGCCTGTACGAGATGAGGACATCTGACGATCAGAACACTGCTGTTGCATCAGGTACGATTCAGATCCTTTTGCAACCAGTTAGTGTTTTATTCGATTCCGGAGCTACACATTCTTTTGTATCATTGAACTGTGTAAATCGTTTAAAAATCTCGTGTATCTGATTGTGAACCATATGTTGTGGGTTTGCCAAGTGGAGAGAGAATTGTGGGAACCCTAGAGGCTAGAGATTTTCCAGTGTCTATAGGAGGGAGAGACTGGCCATCGAATCTTATTGTAGTTGACATCTACGGTGACGATTTAATTCTCGGAGACGATTGGCTCAACTGTTATGGAGCTATTCTGAATTACCGAGAGAGAGTCATTTCTATCATTGCTGATGACGGATCTGAACACTTATTCCGAGGATGGAGACCAGGAAGCTCGGGAAAATTGATCAAAGCCATGAAATTACTGAAGCAGGGATGTCACGGACTTTGGTGCTATGCCATGAGCAAAGAGGAAGGAGTAGAGCTCTCGTCTATTTCAGTTGTGAATGAGTTCTCAGATGTATTTCCTGACGAACTACTTCGGTTACCTCCGCAGAGAGAAGTGGAATTCACTATTGAATTAGAGCCTGGAGCAGCTCCTATTTCCAGAGCACCATACCGCATGGCGCCAACCAAGATGTATGAACTAAAGAAGCAAATGGAGGAATTATTACAGAAGGGTTATATTCAACCTAGCGTTTCTCTTTGGGGAGCGCCCGTTCTCTTTGTCCGGAAGAAAGATGGATCCCTCCGATTATGTATTGATTACAGGGAGCTAAACAAGGTGACGATTAAGAATAAGTATCCTATACCTCAGATCGACGACTTGTTTGATCAACTACAAGGAGCAAGGGTATTCTCGAAGATTGACTTGCGATCAGGATACCATCAGTTGAGAATTAAGGAATCGGATATACCGAAATCTGCTTTGGATCGATGCGGGCATTATGAATTCGTAGTGATGCCGTTTGGACTTACCAATGCTCCTGCGGTGTTCATGCAATTGATGAATCGGGTATTCTTGGAATACTTGGATAAATTTGTGGTCGTCTTCATTGATGACATCTTGATATATTCGAGGGACGCAGAGGAGCATGCCGAACATTTGCGTGTGGTTTTGAGGACTTTGAGGAAGGAACAGCTGTATGCAAAGCTTTCTAAATGCGAGTTCTGGCTCAGGGAGGTAACTTTCCTCAGGCATGTGATATCACCGTGTGAGTTCGAGTGGACAGAAGAAAGTCGAAGCAATCTTGGATTGGGAAGCTCTTATTAACGTGAAAGAAGTCCGGAGTTTCTTAGGACTTCTTTGGATATTATCGCCGCTTTGTAGAAGGATTTTCCAAGATTTCTCGTCCGCTCACTCAGCTGTTACAGAAAACTCAAAAGTTTAAGTGGGACGAGAAATGCCAGGCTGGTTTTGATGAGCTTAAGAAGAGACTAACGACAGCACCTATATTAGCATTACCAGATGGAACTGATGGGTTCATGGTGTACAGCGACGCTTCAAATCAGGGTCTGGGATGTGTGTTGATGCAAAGAGATAAGGTGATTGCCTATGCTTCTCGGCAGTTGAAACCATACGAGGTTAACTACCCGACTCATGATCTGGAGTTAGCAGCTGTGGTCTTTGCATTGAAAATTTGGAGACATTATTTGTACGGCACTCATTGTCAGATCTTTACCGATCATAAGAGCCTCAAGTACATTTTCAGTCAGAAAGAATTAAACATGAGGCAGAGAAGGTGGCTAGAATTGATCAAGGATTACAACTTGGAGATTCTCTATCATCCGGAGAAAACAAACGTAGTAGCCGATGCATTGAGCCGTAAACCTGTTTCTCTTCAAGTGTTGGAAGCACTTACATCCCAAACCAGTATTCAACGAGAACTGATCCGCGAGGGGATTGAAGTATGGGCACCAGGAATCCAAGGGCAACTTTATGTGATGGAACTGACTTCATCACTAGTCGAGGAGATCAAGTCTAAGCAGTTGAACGATTCTCTGATCCTTCGATTATGTGACGAAGTAAAGAATGGAAAAGCCCCAGGATTCGTGTTACAAGACGATGGAGTTCTGAGATTTCAGAGCCGACTTTGCGTTCCCGATGATGATGATCTGAGACGGACTATTCTGAAGGAAGCTCACGGTAGCGCCTATTCTATTCACCGGCGTGATAAGATGTATAAGGATTTAAAACAAAACTTCTGGTGGGGGAATATAAAGAAGGACGTAGCAGAGTATGTTTCGAGGTGCTTGACTTGTCAGCAAGTTAAGATTGAACATCAGCGACCTACCGGAATGTTAAAGCCGCTTCCAATCCCTGAATGGAAGTGGGAGGACATCTCGATGGATTTCATCACCAGTATGCCAAGGACTAGAACGGGAATGAACATGATTTGGGTTGTAGTTGATCGACTAACCAAGTCGGCTCATTTCCTAGGAATTAAAGATACATGGGTACCCGAGAGATTGGCACGAGTATTTATTGCGGAGATAGTCAGATTGCATGGGACGCCGAAGACCATTATTTCGGATAGAGATGGTCGCTTCGTGTCGCACTTCTGGAAAGCAGTTCACAGGGCATTGGGGACTGAGCTCAACTTTAGTACGACTTATCATCCCCAAACGGACGGACAGTCCGAAAGGACTATACAAACAGTAGAAGACATGCTTAGAGCTTGTGCATTAGATTGGTCAACTGATTGGGAAGTTCACTTGCCCTTGATCGAGTTCACCTATAATAATAGTTGGCATGCTTCTATTAAGATGGCACCATTTGAAGCTTTGTACGGGAGAAGATGCCGATCACCCCTATGTTGGGATGATTCTTCGGATTTGATCGGAACGGAACCAGAATTGATAATTCAGACTCAAGAGAAGATAGCTTTGATTCGAGAAAGACTGTTGACTTCCCAGAGTCGACAAAAGTCTTACGCAGACGTACGTCGTCGTCCTCTAGAGTTCGACGTTGGGGAATATGTGCTATTGAAGGTGTCTCCTAAATGAGGGATTTTCCGTTTTGGGAGGAGAGGCAAGCTCAGTCCAAGATATATCGGACCATTCGAGATCCTCGAGAGGGTTGGAGATTTAGCATACAGACTGGCCTTACCGCCATCGCTGAGTCACGTTCACAATGTGTTTCACGTATCCCAACTGCGGAAGTATGTACCGGACCCCAGTCACGTCATTGATTTCGACGAGATCGAGATAGCTAATGATGGCACCTTCGAAGAGAGACCAATCAGGATACTTGAGAGTCGGATCAAACAATTGAGGAATAAACCAATACACTTGGTTAAAGTACAATGGTCACGACACGGAGTCGAAGAGGCCACTTGGGAAACGGAGGACAGTATGAAGGCTAGATATCCAGAGTTGTTTTCATCTTAAGTTTCGGGACGAAACTTCTTTTTAGGGAGGAAGGATGTAATACCCGAGATTTCTGATATGTATTTGGAACTTGTGATATTGTAATCGTTGTACTTGATCTGAGTATTATTCTCCGTATTTCATAATCCGATGTTGTCGAGCGTATGATTTCATGTATGTGATTTAAAAATTGTAATTCTGCGCATGTAGCGCACGCTACCGGCTATGTGTAGCGCACGCTAACATGGATTCATAGCGCACGCTACAAAGGAACATTAGCGCACGCTATGCGTGGTCAATTTGATTGAGACGTGCGGTAGGTGAGATCTGGCCGGGGACCCCTGTCGGATTGTGTCGGGATGAACCTGGATGGCTTTCGGGAAAAGCCAAGTCAACGCCTTAGCGCACGCTACATGCATGTGCATAGAGCGCGCTAAGCGTTGAGTACAGTTAAGTCAGTGAGCCGTTAGCGCACGCTACGAGCAGGGACTAGCGCGCGCTAATAGCCATTTCTTATAAATAGGATAGCATCCTATTCGTGATTTCAGTTCTTTCTTCTCCCATACCCGAATTCTTACACTTAGAACATAACTTCCTTCATCCTAAACACTTCATATCAACATCCTAGCTCGTGATTGAAGATCGTATATCGTTGGAGATTAGTGTTCAAGCCTTCGGTGTTGGATTGCTTCGATTTCCTCCGTGTTCTTCACTACTTTGAGGTAGGTGATTCTTCACCGATATTAGTAATGTTCTTAAGGACGTTTGATCATGTTTTGATAGCCAGTTATTTCGTTTATAGTCGGTCATCACATCTTAGAAGGATACTTTTGACGTATCGGCACTATATATCGTATGAACCCTTGAACCTTTTTAGTAATTGGACTCCTAGCATTTTCAAACCGATTTGTGATCAGTAGATGGAGATTTTCAAGTTCTTATGCGTTTATATAGAAGGATCAATGCGTTTTGAGACTTATATCGGATTGAACTCAGAATATACCTTGAAGATCTAAGATGAACTATGGTGTTGTGATGATTATACGTATCTTTGCATCGCATGGTCATTTAGTACGTATAGAACTTTCACAAACCTTATTAGCATGATATGCTCGAGGATGACTGGTTTTATCACCATAGAATTTATGAGTTCATCACTATTCAATCCAGTTGTCTGTCTGTAGTAATCTGCCATGCAAGGTTAGCGCATGCTAACATACGTAAGTTAACGTGCGCTATCGGGGATAAGTTAACGCACGATATGTACGTAACTTACGTTATGATGTCAGCCGAGTCAAACTATCAGTCCGTGGCTAGCGTACGCTAGGATTATACGATAGCGTACGCTAACAGGCAGGCTTAGCGCACGTTACGTAGAGTACGTAGCGCACACTAAGCAGTCCAGGCAGATTGTTTATTTTGAACTTTTGGGCCATAGACCGAATTGTTAGGCCATCGTTCGACTTGAGATGATTTGTATATCATTCCTTTTGTTATGGTTCGAGCTTGCTACGTTGACCGAAGGAGGCGGCCTTCGAGTGTGTTGAGATCATTGAAGTATTTCGTTCTTGCCATCTTCGAGGCAAGTATCGTAATATATTAATATTACTATTTTTAGCATGCGTGTGATTTTTCATGTTGTTGAACATGAGATTTATTTCGTTGAATTGTCATGATATTCGTTATCTAGTGTTTGTATGTTCATGTTGATGGACATAATGATTTGGCATATGTGTATGCATGAGTTGTGTTTGTGTACGTTGTACGATCTATGCTGAGGGCGCTGGATCGGATGTCCACCTCGTGTTGGTCCGACGGGATCATCTTGGGATCTAGGCTGAGGGCGCTGGATCATTGGACGGGTTATTTCCACCTCGTGTTGGTCCGGGATCATCTTGGGATCTATCTTTGAGGGCGCTGGATCTTGGGAATACCCATGCTTTGTTAATGGAATCTTGTGGATTCGCATTTTCGGATTCAGGTAGCGGAAGTCCGTGTGGTGTATCTTGTTATGTATTGTTGATGCATATTCAATTGTTTAATATGATACTTGTACTAGCATCGTTTTGCTAACGCCTTCGGGTGTGTAAATTTGTTTTGATGTTCGGGAAGCCGAGGAGAGCGGGGAAAGCGACAAGATGCGACGTGACGACGAAGGGGTTCAGTGATGTTTGTTGTTGTTGGTGATTTGTTTTCTTGTTTTGAGTTCAGTACTCGAGTACGCGTGTCGTATTAAAATTATTTTGATATGGTTGTATAAATTACTCGTTGAACCAGTTGTTCGGTTTTGCAAACTTGAATTTACGATGATGATGATGTCTTATATTTACCTTTCTTTAAATTAGCCTTGTAAATCCTTACTTAAAGGGTTTACGGCGCTGTAATTATTCCGAATATCTCGGGGTGTTACATAGCGCACGCTACCGGCTGGCCTAACACACGATATCGGGTCTGGACAGTGGAGTCCTGGGGTTCTGGAATCGGTTAGGATTGGCAGGTAGCGCACGCTACGCCGAGCGTAGCGCGCGCTAGTCGGCAGGCATAGCGCACGCTGTCGGCCGACTAGCGTACGTTACCTGGCCGGGCAGTTCAGTACAGAGGGTTCTGGACAGATCGGCTAGCGCACGCTAGCATCCGCGCAGCGCGCTTCTCGCGATCGGCCGGGCGAGATCCGGCCGGATTGAGTCTTGATGCAGGCCTTGCGGGCCCCGGCCGAGGGTTATCAGCCGAGGCTGCCCGTTAGCGCGCGCTAGTCAGGAAGGTGTAGCGCACGCTAGGCCGTGCCTGTATAAATATGACAGAGTAGTCATATTTTTACCCGTTTTTCATTTCCATCTTTTCCTCCACGCGGCTGGAGACTTGGCGATCCAGGAGACATGTTGTCAAGCAACTAATCCACGAAGATTGGGAGTTCATATCATCGATTAATCCCTCCATAACCTCCTTTGATCCAGCGAATCAAGGTGAGATTTCCTAGAACCCTATTTTGGGAGAATTTGGGGTTTTTTGCATTTTTGTCCGATTCGTTCCGTATTTTTGATTAATTCATGATGGGTATGATTAATCTTGGTAGTATTCTTGTGTTTAACATCATTTAATCCATTGTTCTTCGTCGAATCGAAGTATATTTCTTGATTTCCTTCAGGTTGACTTTTTGGGGGATTTGTCCTCGATCTCGTTTTTCATCCGTTTTTGATGGATCAATTGTGGTTAACTGATGTTGTTAAACATATTCTATGGATTGTATATCCATATTTCAACTTGGAATTCCATTTTCGGGTTTTGACGGAACGAATCGTGTTCTTGGCCGTTTTGGGGGAAATGCTTGAACTTTCGTCATTCGTTCTTTGAATTCAACGGCTTTAAGTCGTGTTAGGGATTTCATTTCATTGTTGTTATTGTCCTTCGTAGTTTATGAACGCGAGTTGGCGATCGGTGGAGTCGGAGGGTTCGTAGTCGGTTCGTGTCAACCTACTTCGGTCGATTCTTCGCGTTGTTCTTATTCGAGGCAAGTACCTCATCCATACTATTCTTGTTTTGTGGATATGATGATCGGTGATCGTCTTGGTGTGTTTGTTTGTTTGTTTGAAATGAGTTTTCAAAAGATTTGGTTAGCCTTGTTAAAGGCCCTCTTTCCAAACCGCGTGTGTTTTGTGATTGGTATGTTTCATGAACGAGTATGTGACTCCTGTGGATATGTTTGGTGTGTTTGCGCACTTGGTGTTGCGTATGGATGTATATTGTCTCATTTCGGTGAGTTGTGATTTGACGATTACGTCGTGCTTTGTGTTTGTTGCCTTTGGTGGATTGTATGAATATCCTTGTTGTGACGTGTTAATTGTGTGAATGTATTTCGCTCACCGTGGGTTGGTTCGACGGGGCCACGGCGGGAGTCCAATGGTATAGCCCTGGATTCACGAGTGCGGTTGCTTATGTTTGTGAATGTGTTTACTCACCGTGGGTTGGTTCGACGGGGCCATGGCGGGAGTCCAATGGTATAGCCCTGGATTCACGAGTAAAACTTCACGAGTGCGTGTGTATGTTTGTGAATGTGTTTACTCACCGTGGGTTGGTTCGACGGGGCCACGGCGGGAGTCCAATGGTATAGCCCGGGATTCACGAGTAAAACTTCACGAGTTGGTGTTTTTGATTTCGAAAACGCATTCTGCTCACCTTGTGAGGGTCCGACGGGGCCACGAAGGGAATCCAATGGTATAGCCCTGGATTCACGAGTTGGTGTTGTATTTTTGGTGACCAAGGTTTACGTATCTTGGGCGATTATATTGTATTGATTTTGTGTCCGCCGAAGACACGTGACGTGGGTTTTAACCCTGTGTATTGCTGTTGGTTTTCTATTTGCGAAAACAAAACCTTTGGGCTGTGACCCTGTTGATTTTGGAAAGATTCGGATTTGATAATCCCAAATTGTTTTCTATTAAAACTCTCGATGGCATTTTAAACTGTTTTACAAATTGTTTCCCCTTAATTGTGGTCTTTCGGTTTCGGAATGTTTTACCCAAACTCTTGCCTCGGGAAGTACTTTTCATTATGTTTGGATCTTTGATGATTCCTAGTTATTGTTATTCGTTGAATGTGAATTGTATGGCTCGTATTTTTGCACTTGTACTTGCACTAGCAAAACAGTGGAGTTTTGCTAACCCCCGAGTATTCGGGGGGTGGATATCTATTTTTGCATTCAGGTTTTGGAGCATAGCACAGGGTCGGCACGAAGGATGATGAAAGATGAACGATACTAATCACACGAGGATCCGTTGCTGTCGTGTCTAGTTGTATTTTCTTTTCCGCTGCAGTATATTTTTTTCCCGTTGTACGGGTGTGGTTGTATTTTGACCCCTGCGTGGGCATGAGTTGTATTTGGGTTGTATGTATTTTATAGTGTATGGCTACATTTTTGCAGGTTTTTACCAACATTTTTCATGGTAAAAAGCAAAATGTTATATTGGAAAATAAATATTACCATAAAATAGTCAATACCATTAAAACACTGTCAACCATAACAACATCCAAAATACATGACTGCTAATATTCAATCCATAATAGCTAAGAACAAGTTACGATCGCAATCCATAAATATAACAAACTACTTAAGTTACTTAGCTAGCATAATATAAAATGATAAGATCAGTCAAGGAGTGACATTATCACCGCCATAGGACTCCTCGACTGATTTCTGAGAGTCATCAATCTTTAAGTTCAAATCTGAATTCTTCTCGGCCAACATTTTCATCATTTCTCGAACTTTTTGGTCAAGTTTTTCATCCATCTCTTGTTGAAGTTGAGCCCTAATCTTAGCAGTTAGGTCCGCCACGTACAAATCAGCAACTTGAATGGATGGTGATGCTGAAGACTTCGATTTTGGTTCCTTTTTCTGAATAAGTCTCTTAATTAGATAAGATGGTCGGTGTTCTTTGCCATCATGAATCAATTTATTAGCAGCATCAACACCTTCAGTTTCAAGAGCTTTCTTAACATCAGCCTGTAAATAAAAATATCAAGTATTTCCCTCAAATATTTAACAGAAACATAAAATACAAACAATAACAATATTGGAAAATTATCTTAATTTTTGCTTCACAAGTCAACTACCCTATTAACAAAATAACAATATGCGGCACATCTAGAATTTCAGTAAAATTGTAAAACAATATATACCAACACCAAACATAAAAGTAATATATAATTAGAATTGTACTCATCAACCATGGCCATTTAAGATATCAACCAAGGCCATCTAAATCTACAATAAATAGGACACCAATATATATGATCTACTGTATTTATATTTTACTGCTTCCTATCTGTTCCTAGCTCTCTCTTCAATTAAACCATAAGACCCTTTCCATATTATATTAGAAAAAGGAGAACACACAACATCAAGATACATACACATATATATCTATCTTCTGAGATGGTATCGGAGCAGGAATGAAAAAACATCAAACTCAGTCCGCCAGATCCTAATCAAAATAGAAAAATCGATCCTGCACAGATTACAAACACATGAATATAAAGAGCATTACCAGGCGACCTACCACCAGAAAGCATTACTAGGCGACCTATCATTTAGTAGATACGATAAATACTTACAATTTTTTCATCAACGGTTTTAAGCACCTCCTTAGATAACTTGTACTTCCCATTCTCTTTTCGTTTGCGAGTCGGTAAATATATATCAGCATCAGAGATTACAACCGGCTCTTCCTCACGATCACCATCACCTTCACCATTGACATCGAATAATGTACAATTAACAAGAATAATGTACAAGACAAGTTTAGAAATACATGACAATTAACTAAATAATTAACAAGAATAAAGTACAAGACAAGTTTAAAATTACATGACAATTGAGTAACTAAATTAAGATGGTAAATCTAACTATTTAAAAAGAATAATGTATAAACAAGTTTAATTTTCACATACAAGTCTATTATACTACACTTAATCTAATTTTTAAAATTAATTTACCGAGTCTGATTCATGATCTACTCTCTTAGGCGGCGAAACGGAAATTTCTGTTACAGGGATGTCTTCTATGAAACAACTAACTTTACGATCTTGTTCTTCTATTATAAAATGAAATATTGTGTCATTTGAAAATTGCCCATTTAAATCATTTTCTCTGGAAGAGGGAACTTGAGGCTTAGTGAAGTCATAGAGCCGATGGATCCCGCTCGATTTTCTTGAGGACAAACTTTGAAAGAATAAAAAATAGCAAAAGAACGGCTTCTTCCACATTGTTTTTTGGTATGAAGAAACCCTCTAATTGTGACTGGAGATTTGGAGGGTTTGCATCATTGCCGCTGTAAAGAAGGAAAATAGCGAAATCCTTTTCGATTTTAGTTCGGGTTTCAACGTCAAGATTCCAGTGATAAAGTAGGGCCCTTCGGTAGGATAGAATCGCTTCTTGAGGCGCATGAGTATTTTTCCATAGCTCTGGGAGTAGCTCGACGACTTTGTTTAAGGTTTCAAGTAATTTACAGTTGGAAGCAAAGTTCTCGGGCAAGCCATCTGGGATAGCGGATTCGAACGTGTCCAATATTACTTTGCATGACTGGGCTGCTTCTGTGAAATTCAAAATGCGTGAATGCTTAATAACAACAGTTAAGGGAGTGTTTTGCAAAAACTTTGGCTTTTAGAGGAAGTGATTATTGTCGCGGAAACAAAAAGCACTTGATAATCAGAAGCTGGTAGGTTTTTCATATAGAAGCTAAAAGTTTAATATAACAGTGGGTGTCAAACCTCAAATGTTTTTTTTTCTTTTGCAACTTTCTAACATCTCTTTTTTCTTGTAATTAATCCAGACCTCATGGGTAGTTTTGTAATTGGCCCTTTTGGCATTGATTTTCCAGTCCCTAAGAGCACCTTCCCAGCTTTCCCAGTGTTTGTAAATACAGAACTACTTCCCTTAATACATTCTTGTTTGATTGATCCGTTTATGACATATGCATTCTTAAACTATGTTTATGAATTTTTTGTTAAAAAAAAAAAAGAAAAAATCTTAAAGAAATACCCGAATACCTTCCAAGAGTCTGCAGTGATTTTGCTTTGAGAAAGATTGCTTCGACAAGCAAACTCACAGCGTGCATCGACATTGGCGGCCCATTGTCACTTTGAGAATGACGTCTCGGAAGCTCGGATCTTCTAACTATAGTAATTTTTATTCTTGAGATAACCGCAGCAACATCTATTCCTTCAAAAACACGAAGAGCAGCTTCCACGTTTCCTTTTTGATACTCGAGTCGTCCCAATAAAGCTCTCGCTTCCTCTAAGTTTAGATAATCATTTTTTCTTTAAATCGACACCTTAATATAACTGGTATGATCTTTCTATATGTATGATCATACATTAATTAAAACACTGTCCTTTTATGAATTCTACAATTGCATATATCCGGCATATAACATTATCTTCAGAAAAGAATGATTTTCAGCTTCTAAGTTGAAACTCATTTTTCCACCTATGGAAATATTTCAAACCAGTACAAACAACATTTATTCAAGAAAGTTCGCTCGGACATTGTATGTAACACACACACACACACACACACATATATATATATATATATATATATATTCTGCCGGGGATTTTAAATTTTGACAATTAGCTAGCGCGATATACCAAAGAAAGAGTCACCAACCTCATAATTTAAATATCCACTCAATGACGGTCACGAAGGTGTGTGATCAACGAGCTCTTAGTAAGCCCATTTCCACCACCATCGTGACACCCACTAAGACCCACAAAGAGGACAATGGAATCGCACGACCCTCATAACAGTCAAATCGCTAACAGTCACAAACCACCAGCAAATTGAAATAACAACCACAGACAAACCAGCGTAGAATCAAGCACGAGAACCAGCGAATATTGGTATTGGCAGCATGAATATCTATATTGGCAGTGTAATTTCAAAATTGGCAGCGTACAAATTAAGTCACGCCTTAATAAGGAACAGTCACACCTAAGCTAGATAAGATACGCCTAAGATAGATAAGCCATGCCAAAATAAGATAAGTTACGCCAGTTAACAAAATGAGTCACGCCAAAGAAAAATAAGTCGCGCCTGTTAACAACTTGAGCCATGCCCATATTTTGATACTTCGAAGCCCTAACCACCTCCACTAGCTCCCTGATCCACCACCAAAAAATAGCCTAAAAAATCCATCAAAAAACAGAAACATAAAAAACACCATCAAAAACAGAAACAATCAAAAAAATAGTTACAGACTCACAATATGGAAAACCCAAAAGAAGAATGGATTGGTATCAATAAGCATCATCAACAGACTACTAACATCATCTGGAAAAACCTAGGACTGTTATCTTACAAAACATAAACACTTTCTTCAAAGCTAAACAGGAAAAAAACAATTCAGATAGAGCAAAAGGGGGGAGCACAGAGCAAAGCACCGGATGAGGAGCAAAAAAATTCCGACTTTAGCAAGGTACGGCCAACAAAGTGAGTATAAATCTATGAATTTTATTTTTTATTTTGTTTGATAAACCAATAAAAAAAGATCCGACTTTATGGTAGGTTCAGTAAAAGCAAAAACCCGACACACACCGCTAGCTAAGTTGTGGAAACACCGCAGCACAAGGAGCAAAGGAAGAAGATTTAATCTTACCTAAAAGGAGCAGCAGGCACCGTAGTTCGTCTGCGACTGTGAGAAGCAGCAGAGAGCGAATAGCGATAGCCGAGAGGAGGGTGGGCCGCGGTGGGTGGTGGTCGATAATGAGAGAGAGATAGAGAGAGGCCGGAGGCGAGAAGGTTGAAGATGAAGAAAGTACGCGAGTGGTGAGCACCGCCGACGAGCCGTATGAAGGAAGAGAGAATGAATGTAAAGGAAAATAATAATACGGGAGTGGCGTAGCTTTTTTTGAGAGTTGAAACCCTAGGCAGATCAAATGTAGTTTTACTGATTTAATTAAGTAAAAATGTAGCTTTTTTTGAGAGTTAAAGATATTATTATTAATAAACTAAAAATGTTAAGTTCATATATAAAATGAAAAAACAGATATTATATATATTAATTATAATATATTACATATATATATATATTATATATATATATATAAAATAAATATATTAACCGGGTACACGGGTATGGTAATCGGGTCGGATAGACGGGTAAATGCTAAACTCATATCCTACCCTTACTCGGATAGACGGATAGACGGGCATAATTTAGCGGGCACGAGTACTGCCCTACCCGCTACTCGATTTTTCGGGTAGTGCCCTACCTATTTACCCATTTACACGCGAGCAACCTGACCCGGCGGGTAAAACTGACATCCCTAATCGGGTTAGGGATTTTATATCCCATCATTTTACCTAGATTTTAATTTTAGTCCCTAAGTTTCTAATTCCTTCAGTTTCACCCAAGTCAAATTTTACCTTTGTAATTCGGAATGAAGAAAACGGCTTGCAGAGCAGACCGACATATGATAAATATATTTAATGTTGCGTATTTCTTTTAAATTCCGCTTAAGTTAATATGAAACAATTAACCTTGTTTTTGACAATTATTTTCCGCTGCTGGATTTTACGGTTGTATTGGAGATTTGAAATCGTTTTAAATTCCGCAAAATATTTTAGAAAATGTATGTTTCGTAACGACTTGAAATTTCTACAAGTTTTCCTTATTATAAAAAAATATATATTCATAAAATACCTTATAAAAATCGGGTCGTTACAGTTGAAAATAATTTATTTGGACCGCCTAAAATATTTTAGCAAAGCCCTCCTATTTCTTTTAGTGTTTAGTTATACTTTTTTTAAATAGCAACGGCTACACCAAATTTTGTGTTAGCGTAGATGTTCAATTTAGTCTATGGTAACAGTAATTTATATCAATAATAACGTTAGAAAAATGTGTAGCCTTAAATCAAATTTGACCAATTTTAAGGCAGCTAAAGCTACACTTTTGCTTGTAACATCAAAAAAAATGTTGTTGAAAGCCATATATGGTGTTGTGAGAGAGTTGAGACACAGGGTCATGACGATGGCGACGAGGCATTCGAGCGATACTAGTCCGAGATATTTTGTTGTTCATGTCAGTAAGACAGTTGGGAGTACTCCAATTTTGTTCAGTCGCTGTCGTTTTGTATTATCCGAGCAAGGCTCGTAGATGTTGTTGTATTTTAATTTGCCCATGTAGGGCCATCCTTGTCATTGAAATTCCATATCGGAATAGTATTTCGGACATCATAGTAGGGTCTGTGATTTCCTATTTTGGTCAGTTTGTTGTATTTTAGTCGTGTTCGCCTGGTGGATCACCTGGTGTGGGGTCCACGGCACTGTAATAACCCAATGGGATTTGGGGGTGTTACAGAAGATGGTATCAGAGAATTGGGTTGTGAGATACCCTGAATTTTGTGTTATCTGGCTCTACCAAGGCGGTAGTAGCGGGGCTATCAGGTTATGACAATCTGGACAGTCGGGTTTTGTGAGTTGTGATAGTTGGACGACTGTATGAGTCATTCTTTCATCGAGTCGTCGTCAGTGAAGACTAGTATCGCAAGACCTCGAAGCTTTGTATGAACTGTATAAGGACTCTATTCTCTTTTATGTGTATACATTCATTATGTCATTGATTATACTTGTTTTGTTGACACTTGTATGTGACAATCGGGTGCGATTGATTTATGATTATTTGCTTTGGAGCGTGTGGGCTCTGTATCGGCTATGATTAGCGCGATCAATGTGATCGTTTATCTGTTGAGTATGTATACTCGTGTTTTGCGTTGACCTAGCATTCTGGCCGTTGAGGCGTATTTGAGCTGTGGTCATGATTGAATGTTATTCTTTCAGTCTGGAAAGAGGACATGACAGAGGGGGTAGAGGCCACAGAGTGAGCCAAAACCCAAAACCTCGTACCAATATTTTGGTGGCTGATGAATCATTTTCGGAGTCGTGCTTGAGAACCCACCGATCGTGATTGTGCTTGGAGTGAGTTCAAGACTCTCATGTTAGAGAGGTATTATCCGGCTCCACTTTGTGAAGCCAAGTTGTTGGAGGTTTTGAACCCCAAATCCATCGAGGACGAGGGTGTTATTGTTATTGCTGAGAAGTTTCAAGGACTTCTTCAGTTTACTTCATCTGTTATCCGTACTGAGGCGGATAAGATCAAGCATTTTAGCAAGAAGTTGAACCCGCGGTTGAGGATGCAGTTGTTCAATCACAATTGTAACTCACTTGGCGAATTCATCGAGAAGGCTCTTGGAGCAGAGCTTTCGATCAAGGAGCTTGCTCGGAAGAACCCTTCAGTTTCTTCTGGTGAGAGGACTAGGATGCCGGTTCGTTCAGAGGAACATCAGGCTCCGACGTCCCAGAGGTCATTTTCTAGTCAGCTTCGTGCTGGGAAAGCATCTTCTTCTCAGGCGACGAGCTCGACTGTTATTTATTTTAACTGTGATTCAGCGGGGCATGTGAGTACTCGATGTACGGTGCCAGCTATTATTTATTTTCTGTGTCGGAGGCAGGGACACCTTCAGAAATACTGCAGGAGTTCTAGTATCAGTAAATCTCGGGAGAGCTCACGGGCCTCGAGAGATTTTGTTGCTTCAGTCCGTACTTCATCCAAGGAGTCATATCGGGATTCGGGAGCCAGAGGTATGGACACCCAAGGGGGAGTAGCGAGTTCAGATTTGGGTCTTTCTCGAGTCGACGAGATCGAGGAGCTTGATGATCTGGAGGATGTTGATTTTGGGTACATTTGAGATGTAACCTTGATTTGTATTTTCCTTAATTTTTTTTCGGATTGATGTTTGACTCGGTCTGTATTTTAGTATTGTGGTTGCGAACCATTTATGGTTGATCTATCTTGTAATGATTGTATATGAGAATCTTGACACTTGAGTCATTTGATGTGATTTTCTTTCCTTTTGGTCTTGTACCCGAGATTTTTGTGTTGATCTGGGTAATCATTCATTGTGATTCGAGACGTCAAGTCATGAGGACTTGGGCGTGCATTCGATATAGTCCCGAGTACTATGTTTGTGTTGTTATTATCTTTGCATGGCGTGGGTCAGTGTTTACATGGGTGTTCGATGCTGACCAGAATGAGAAAGTGTACACCGATGGTTGTAGGCATGTACAATGAGCGGCTCCCTCGAGACGTGTATGCCGGTGTTACTAGTCATGCGGTTGGTACGACTTCCTGGCTGGTCTATAGCGGGAGAGTCATGATTAGGCTGATCTCGCACTTGGTTGAGTGCCATTATCACTTGATTTTTTTTCGCCTTGTTCAGGCAGAGGAGACGTGGGGACCCGTGGGGTCGGCCCAGTTACTTAGGCAGAATTGCTCGTATTGAGGAGTATTCCTGGAGATGTTGTTTTCTTATCCTGATGAATAGTCCGTGCCCCGACTTGTGCACCCTGAGTTTCGGGGACGAAACTCTTTTTAAGGGGGGAGCATGTAATATCCGGGGGTAATTTTTTTTCGTGTTACTGTTGAGTTGTACGTATTCATTTGGAATTGTTCAAGTGTTGTTATTTGGACCAATACAATATATATTGTATTAGAATATTTCGGGATCGAAATATTTTTACTGGTTGTCGGTTTGGTTTCGTCGTTTGATTGTTGCTTGGCGAGTTTAGAATTTTGGCTAAGTTTATAGCCATAGCGTACGCTACCTGTGTAGCATTACGTACGCTAATTTGTTGCGATTACGTACGTTACGTCCTGATGTTTACATACGTAATGCGTGGTTGGTGGTAGGAACCTTCCTCGTAGTCAACCTTCGGCTCGTAGTCAACGTATATATGTTATCACATTGTCATGTTACTTCTCTCACTCCCTCACGTTATATATACATACAGACATATATATATATATATATATATATATATATATATATATATATATACATATACATATATATATGTTATCATCTCACTTTTCTCTCTCACGTTTGTCATCTCTCTCTCGTTATATTCCTCTCTCTCTCTCATTTTCTCTCCAGCTCTCGTCCTCTCTCTTCTCTCCATCTCTCTCGTTTCTTTTTTTTTCGGCGAGCTGGAGCTTGGATGGTAGCCGGCTTCTTTCCGGCGACGGACTGGTGTTGACGACCGGAGTGTTGCTGACGTCTCCGGCGACGACTGAAACTCGAGGGCGGCAGGTGGCTCGTGACTGGAGCAGCGACGGCCTGGTCGGACTTTCCGGAACGGACGGCGTTGCTAATCCGGTCGAGCTGTTCCGGCCTTTTTCTGGCGAGACGGAGCTCAAGCGCCGGATGCTCTTCATGGTTTCCGGCCATGGACGCGGCTCTATAGATTCCGGCGACCTGAGGTGGTTCCTGTCCAGAACGGACGGCGGAACGAGGAGCGGCAAACTTCTGGCGAGAAGTTGCAGGCGGAGATGGTGAAAACCGGCCATGGATGGGAACAGGCTGGAGTCAATGAGATTAATGTTATCATATATGTGTATGAATGTGTGTATCATTTTGAGACTTGGTCTCTTTATGATTTTGTTGATAACAAGGGATTGTTTGATACGATACCCTTCGGCAAATTATGCCAAATTTTATTGTTGTTCGTAAATGGCCGACTTAAGGCATTGCGATACTTGTTGGTAATATATTTGTCGATAGCCGGTTCGCGGTATCGATGTATCGATTGTTATTGTTGATTGATGTTCCATCAAGATATTGTTGTGAATCGTCGTCATTGATATTAGTGTTTTATTGGCCGATTAAAGGCATTGACGTATTCGATTATCATCTTCGTTATCGGTAACTGATTAAAGGTGTCGAGACATCCGTTGTATAATTGTTATCGGTTAACCATTCTAAAGGTAATTGATGTATTGAATTGGGACTATCAAAGATAATTCCCATTCGTTGTATAATTAATATCGATTGTCCGCTCTAAAGGTAATCGATATATTGAATTGGGATTATCAAAGCTAATTCCCATCCGTTGTATAATTGTTATCGATTGACCGTCCTGAAGGTAATCGAGGTATTGAATTGGGACTGTCGAGGATAGTTCCCATCCGTTGAATTATTATTGTCGTGTTGGCCGACTCAAGGCAGCACACTATTATTCTTGTGAACTCGGTAATTTTGTGATAGTTGAAGGTTGAGGATTTCCCGGACTATTGTGTTGTGATTGTTGCTCGTGTTAATCGGTCCTTAAGGATTTTGATCCCAGGATGGTTGTTTTGAATATTGTTGATCGTGTCGATCTTTCACTATTCGTGTGTCATCGTTCACTTGGTGAGTCGTATGATCCGTATTGGATGTGTTATCCTTTGAGTTTCGTTGTCATGTTGCATCGTGACATATCCGGAATCATATCTGCGTTCCGATTGGTTATTGTGTAGGATTTTTAGCCGGGCACATATATAGTCATGCGTGAATATTATTTCCGTATTGGACTGTGTAGACGAGACGTAGTTCGTGAGACTAATTAGGTACATTGTCCCACGTATATTTCTGGATTCCGTATACGGGGTGGACATGTGCACTGACACATCTCCGGATCGGGCGTACTGTGATGTCCATCTTTGAGCCGTACAATTTTGGTCGTTCATAGTCCATTTAAATGTTTGGATGTGTTCGACGTTTTATGGTTACGCGTTCATACGCCAGAGGGATATGTTCGACAGCCAGGTTTGTTTCTTTGAGATCTGTATTGTGATGATTTACAGCTTCGGGTTGTTCTGCTTTCAGGCCATCGTGATATTTTGGCAGCTTCGGGCTGTTCGGCTTTCAGGCCATCGTGATATTTTGGCAGCTTCAGCTGAGGGCTTTCAGGCCATTGTGATGTATCGGTATTTCCGTTGGAGCCTTCGGGCATTGTGATTCGTATTTATTTCAGCGTTGGTTTGGTTTACCTACGGGTAATGTATTATTGTGTTCTATATTGATGATTCGCCGTTGGGCACTTATGTTCTAACCTATTGAGCAGGTATTGATTGTATGCCGTGGGCATAGTGTTTCACGAATGCTCGATTCTTACTTTGGTTTGTGAGCATCTCGTATTACCATTGTTGTACTGTTCATTCTGCCTTTGGATGCATATCATGTTGTGCATGTATTTGATATTCATTATCTGGATGACTGACCCCGTGGGGGCGGAACATGTTTTCATGTTTTAGGTGCTTGCGAGGAGAGAGTTGAGACACAGGGGCATGACGATGGCGACGAGGCATTCAAGCGATACTAGTCCGAGATATTTTGGTGTTCATGTCAGTAAGACAATTGGGAGTACTCCAATTTTGTTCAGTCGTTGTCGTTTTGTATTATCCGAGCAAGGCTCGTAGATGTTGTTGTATTTTAATTTGGCCATGTAGGGCCATCCTTGTCGTTGAAATTCCATATCGGAATTATGTCGGACATCATAGTAGGGTCTGTGATTTCCTATTTTGGTCAGTTTGTTTTATTTTAGTCGTGTTCGCCTGGTGGATCACCTGGTGTGGGGTCCACGGCACTGTAATAACCCAATGGGATTTAGGGGTGTTACACTTTCAATATTTTTCGGCCTACCCCAAAAATTATTAATTCCCTCGTTAACCCAATTGAGCTTATTGCCTATTTTATTGTTAACAACATACTGAACTTTCCATCACTATAAATCCTTTGACCCATACATGAACAGTTAGAAATTATTTTTGACAAGGATAAAGATATTTTGTGGTGACATTGGGTGATATATATTGTTGGTAGTGTTGAAAAATGGAAAAAACATTTACTCTGCTGTTTTTGGGAACATAGTAACCTGGTGTATTCATGTGACCCATATTTACATTAGCGTAAAAAAGTTACCTTAGATATGAGTATGCATAGAAGCAACTTGTGTATGTTTTTATCCTAGTAACCGGGTGTATTCATGTGACCCATAGTTTACATTCGCATAAAACAGATAATAAACAACCCAAGTAAAAAAAGGTGGAAAAAAATGGTTGATTGAAAATTAAGAAAAAGAGCTCAGATAAATCGAAACATAAGTAAAGGGATCGATAGAAAGCTTCATTAAATAGCTTCTAAAGTGCTTACCAGTTGATAAAACTCGATTCAGAATAATTCCTAATTGTTCGGTTTCAAGTCACTTTATCCATAGTTTCATACCCAAACCAAAGAGCCGACATTACAACCTAAAAGTCCTTTTTGTTTCACAACATTACACACACAAGTGGTAGAGATAAAAAACAATTTGCACGCCTATGGAAGTTTTCACCTCATTAAATAAGCTTGAGCGAAAATATACACTTGAGAGTGAGCGATACACTTATCCGACGAGTTTTATGAAATCATACTTTTGATTAAAAGGACACTTTCTTGAGATTTGACAAAATTATGAAAAACTTGGTCTGATTTACCCCTTGAGGTGTGGTAAAATTATTGGTACGTTCAATCGTACTATATCTGAAGTTTACTTGAGGACAAGCAAATGTTCAAGGGTGGGGTATTTGATTAGTGCATATTTGATCTAAAAATTCATATACAAATATTTTTTTGTGGCATAATTATACTATTTGTGATAAATAAATAATTGATTTAAAGATATGTCGAAACATGAGCTAAAAATATTTATTTTGCAGATTGATGACATGAAACGTCAAAAAGGACGGAAAGCAAAATCAAATCCAAAATCAGAAAATTTTCAAGGAGACAGTCTACAAAACGATCAACGCAATACGGCGCAAACTGAGCCGTGTCTTCCGCCGTTTCATCACGGCCAACATTTCCCGCCGGGTCCTTGCGCGTGTTCCGGATAAGAACGAGTCACCCTACAACACGCGAGACAACACGGCGCAAGTCATGGCCACTTTTTCGGCTGTTTCTAACATGGCGCAAGTCATGGCCGTTTCTTCGGCCGTTTCTCACACAGCGATACAACCCGACGCAAAATGGGCCATTTTCCAGAGACGTTTTCAGACAGATCATATGCTGAATATTCCATTTTTGACCATCTTGTGAGCTCAACAACCATAGATTTTATTAGTGTAATATCCGATGGAAATTCTTGCTTTTGTTGTATTATTCGGATAATTCAATACTGTTGTAGTCTTGTTGTATTTGTTTAATGTTTATTGATGTTGGAATATATCATAATAGACTTAATAAAAACTATCACTCGCACTATGATTGAATTTTTCAGTGTTGTATAGATAACTGCATTTTTGGGCTAGTAACTATGTACTTAACGTACGCTAACCCTTTAGCATAATGTACGTAATACTTGTAGTCGTATCTGATCTCAACTTTCGGCGTGTGGGGTCGGGCGTGATTCGAATATCTGATCTTTCGGAGGCGACTTAGTTGACCTACATTACGTATGTAATGCTCCAAGCGATAACGTACGTAATGATTTTGTATTTTAGTCCAGTAGCCTCTAGAATTAGCTTATGTACGTAACACTTTTGGTGTAGCGTACGTAAAGCTGCTAACGTATGTTATCCTTTGGTGTATAACGTACGTAACGAACTGTGCTGTTATAAAAAGACAACTTGTGTCTTTCATTTTGCACATTCAACTTCGTGATTTCTACAGTATAAGCATCCCCCTTCCTCCCTAGATCACTTCTACCTTCTTTCCACTTGTGCTTGAGCTATACATCTTGATTTGGAGCTTGTTGATTTGGAAGTTTGGAGTCATTCTTGAAGCTTAGGGTGTGTTCTTGTGGTTTTCGTGTAGTGTTCTTCATTTATGAAGGTATGTGTGCGATTCCACTTTGTAAATTCGTAGTTATGATACTAGAGGTGGAGCATACTACACCTATAGATGAATTAAACTAGTAAATTTTAGTTAACTTTTAACAACTTGGTGATTAAGGGTTTTGTAATGATGAATCCTTAGTGTTTCAATAGTGATGATCATGTGTAGTATAACCACACTCTCTTTACTAGATTTTTACATCATCAAGACTATAATAATCCTTATCTTCATTCTAGATAGGTTGTTTGTAGAGCTACCACCATTTCATTAAACCAAACACCATGCTTAAGGAGGTTTTTGAACTATATTGGCTTAGGATTATTCATTTAATTTGGTAGAATAATGAATTATATCAACCAAGTTCCAGAGATGATTAATTCACCTTATTGATGAATTTGTAATGATCTTATAATGAAAAACTCGACTACATCGTTAATCTAGCAAGGTGAACTCATAATCAATGAACGTCTGATCCCGAGGGCGATTTGCTCCTCACACACACGCCGCCACTTCAGCCTCCAACCGCACCCCGTCCGGCCATCTTCTCCGGCCATCCCACCCACCATCTGACTCGACTCATCATCCTGAACACTCGCATATACTTTTCAGCCTTATCTATAGCCGGCAGCCTGCTCCGAGAGTTCGGTGACTTTCACAAACTTAAGGTGTAAATCGCCTCTCGGTCGCCTGCACTTTCCGGCCATCTACGTCATCGCCTTTTTCGTCGGCTGTCAGATCCGGTATCACAGCAGCAAGCCGAACACACCAGATATACATCTTTATGCTCGCCGGCACTACCTTCGGCGACTAAGCAGCCTGTTCCCATGTCAAAGAAAAAACGGGCGTCGCGGACGCCCGACAAGTCACCATCCATGACTAACGCCCAACACAGGCCGGGCCCGTCGCCGGCAAAAGAAAAAAGAAAGTCCGAGGAAGAAAAAAGAAAGTCGGAAGAAGAAATAAGAAAGCCGAAGAAATTGATGTCTTCGCCGTCTTCATGTGTTTCGCCTTCGCCGTCAGTTTTGCGTTCGCCGTCGCCAAAGAAAGCTCACTATTTCGCGTCTCCTCGTAGCAAAGGTTTACCTATCACTAGTTCTGTCGGAGATGACGCTCCGTCCACCATGCAAGTTCCAGCTCCCGTGCCGTCGGTTTTTTCGAAAACCCTAGCCAGAAATTATGCGCCGCTCATAACACTAACGTCGGAAGCATTTAAGCCTATAAAGGTTTCAACTGCTGAAGGAGAGGCGTCGATATTAGGTCCAATTCCCTCCAGCGGCTCAGATTTGCCGGGCCATGCAAAGGAGTCCATTTCAACAGCCCAAGCAACTAAGGCCGATCCCATTATTCCCCAGCCCAGTTTTTCCACCCGGCCCTCTGCCCCTAAACCCACCTCACATTATCCTCCTCAACCCAATTCGTGCATATCTCAGCCCACCTCCCCTAAATTATTTCCAAAACCCAATGCCTTAAATAAACCCAACACTTTACTAAATTATTTTTTACCACTTAATAAAAACCCAACAACCTCAAATCAGCCCAAATGCCCTAAGCCCGCCTATACTTCTGGCCCTTTAACCGACCCATCTACATCCATGTCATCCCAACCCACCCTGCTTATCCATCATCCGACCCAGACCTCTTCTCGTCCCAATGAACAAACTCCGAATAATGCAGCCCAGCAATTGCGAGCAGCCCCACCCATTTACAACCCGGTTCGGCAACCAACTCTGGATCCAGCCGACGAACCACCAGTCGAACACCAGCAATCCTACCGAACCGCCTAGGCCGAAATCATTTGCACAGATGGTGAATAATTCATCCGGCTCAAACAAGACATCCGGCTTAGTCCGGACTGCCGGTCGACAAATCGAAGTTTCAATTTCGACGGAGCAAAGGTATGTCCTTTTGGTACTCTTTCCTCCATAAATGAGAAAATGCGTGTTACTTTATCTACTTCTGATATGATTACCCTTGCTGCGTCATGGGAGCGCACTTTAATTCTTAAATTCTCGCATGCTATTCCCTCCCCTCGATATGTGTCTATGGGATTGAATGATATGAAACTGAGGGGTAAATTTAGTTGGAGTTGGATAAATTACTGCCACATAGCGATTAGGTTTGATAATGATGAGGATTTTAGACGAATTTGGTTAGGTTCAACGTGGAATTTTTCTGGATGTCCTGCACGGGTTTTTAAGTGGTCACCTAATTTTTCGGTTAGGACAGAGACTTCGATCTGCCCGGTTTGGATTAGACTTCCGGGTTTGCCTTTACATTTATTTCATCCACGCGCTTTATACACGATTGCCAAGGCTGTAGGCAATCCTATCTTAGTTGATGCTCCGACGGCCACACACGCACGACTTTCAGTCGCTCGTGTGTGTGTCGAGATCGATCTTTTGGCACCCAGAGTGCCAGAGATCGAAGTTGAATTTGATGATCACATTCTTATGCAGCGCATCATCTATGAGAGAGTTCCATTGTATTGCTCTCTTTGCTCTCATGTGTGGCACGACCCGACCAGTTTCTACATAGTTGGCAACAAAGAACGGCCTCCTCCGCCCCAGCGTAAGAAGCCTGCTGTTGTCACATCTAGACAAGAAAAGGCGCAACCAGCCCCTGCTAAAGCCTCTAAGGCTAATACCTCTCAGGCTGCTCCTAGGATTACTAAAGGGAAGGAGCCTGCCGTCTGGCAGGTTGTTACCAAAAAAGGAGCTAGAGAGACGGGGATGATCCGCAAGGGTACGGCTGCCACCGGACATCACTCGTACTTTGCATCGTTAGACTCCTCTGCTAGAGAGGAAGAGGATTTAGTAGGCACAGATGACATTATTAGCGTGGGCAATAAAGATAGCGTGTTGGGTAGCGATGACGGTGGTCGAGATAGTGATATTGAGCGTGTTTTAGAGGACGACACGGGGTCCTCTACCGTCCCACATTTTTCTAGACTCGTAGAGTCTACCTCCCCCCGCCATGACGGTGAGGGCTGCACCGATGATCCGATCATCGTGGAGCCTGAGACCCTTGCCATGGTGATTTACGAGCCTCCCCCTCCTCCCCCTTCTTCTTCTTTTCCTTCTCTATCTCAGACTGAGTGTGGTCTTAAACGCACCCAATTTGAGATTCTGAGTCCAGTCTCTCTTTCTCGGCGCTGGTGCCTCTTACGACGGCACCGAAGCCCCCAGTTAAGAGATGTCTGATGTCTTCTACTGCTGCTCCTGGTGTCACCACTAGGCGCAAAGCTACTTCCGACTCCTCGATTTCCACACGAGGAAGAACAGCTTCTCGCGGACCCTCCTCCTCCTCGAAGGGGCGATCTTCATCGCCCTTGAAAGGGGAAACATCTGCCCGGCAGGATAAACCTCGGAGACGGGGCCGCTCCAGTCAGCGTCCTAGGTCTTCGGCTGAGTTGGTTGATTAGTTTATGTCGATACCCATTCTTACATGGAACGCTCGTGGTCTGGCTAACACCGGAGCACAGAAGCGCATTCGACATCTCAATCGTGTTCATAGGTTTTCTTTTATTGGCATTTTAGAACCCATGGGTTCCAATGCTAATTTTGATTTTTATATTCGTTCTTTAGGTTTTGCGTCGGGACTTTATAATCGGTCTAACAAAATTTGGTTCTTTTCTTCCCCTCTCTTTCAGCACCAAGTTTTGTTGGATACCGATCAAGTCCTCCATCTTTCTATTTCTTCCCCCCTTCTTCCTCAGTCGATTTATGTCACCTTTGTCTATGCCAGCACTAACCGTGTTGGTCGTTACGCCCTTTGGGACACCCTCCGTGAGATTGCTTTGGAAGTAGAGGGGTTGCCGTGGCTAGTCAGCGGTGACTACAACATCTTCTTGCATTCACATGAGCGCGAGGGTAGTACCACAGACCGTTCTCCTGAGATTATAGACTTCGCACACACTATTGCTGACTGTGAGTTGATTGATGCGGGCTGCGAGGGCGATATTTTCACTTGGGTGCGCAATGGTTTGAGGGAAAGGCTATATCATACTTTATTTAATGAAGCATGGTCGAACGTGTTTGCGGTTTCTACCGTCACTCACCTGCCTAGACTTCGGTCGGACCATCCGCCCCTTCTTATCCAGTGTCGCTTCTCCGCGATTCGTCACAAGTCGTCATTCCGTTTCCAGAGTATGTGGATCCGGCATCACACATTCCTAGACACTGTTAGGGAGGTGTGGCTTACCCCGACTAGATTATCTGGCATGTGTAACCTACAGGCCAAACTCCTTAGGGTTAAGCGCAGGCTGAAACAGTGGAACTGGTCTGTTTTTGGAAATCTTCATACGAAGTTGGATGAGGCCTTGAGGGCTGCTGACGAGGCCGAGCGGCAATATGATTCGGATCCTACTCCGGAGAATAGAACCGCTATGCACCGTTTTCGTGCTGAGTACCATCTTCGTCTCTCTATGGAGGAAGATTTCTGGAAACAGAAAGCCGCTGTTCGTTGGGTTTCTGAGGGCGAGCGCAACACCCAGTTCTTTCAGGGTTTTGCGAAGCAGAAGCGTTGTCAGTCGCATATTCACATCATTGAGGATGGTGGTACGACGATCGCTGTAGAGTCGGACATCCGATCATCCGCTGTGAATTTCTTTAGGACTCTACTTACATCCGATGGTGATGTTCTCGTACCCCCGGATGACACTTGTTTTCCCTCTATCCCCTATTCTTTTGATTCTGATAGTTTGTGTGTCCCACCCTCCCCCAGGAGATTCATGCTGCGGTATTTGATATTGATCCTCACAGCGCTTCTGGGCCTGACGGGTTCTCGTCTTTGTTTTTTCAGCATTGTTGGGAGATTGTCTCTTCCGACGTGGAGGGGACTGTGCTCGAGTTTTTTGAGGGTCATCCTATGCCTCCGGCTTTCACGGCAACTACGGTCGTCTTGATCCCGAAGAAGCCTGTTCCGAGCGGTTGGTCAGATTACCGGCCTATTAGTCTGTGTAATCTGACCAATAAGATTATCACGAAAATCCTTATCGCTCGGCTTGCTCCTCTCCTCCCTCTGATTATCTCTCCGAACCAGAGTGGATTTGTTCGCGGGCGGGTTATTACTGATAATATCCTTCTGGCCCAAGAACTTATTCACGACCTCCACGTCGCGGACATTCATGGTGTCCCGAACCTTGCGCTGAAGCTTGATATGGCTAGGGCGTATGATAGGGTTCACTGGCAGTTTTTACGTGAGGTCCTGGTGAGGATGGGATTCCCGGCTAGATGGATTTTGTTCATCCGTCATTGCGTCAAGAGTTGCACGTTCTCCATTTTGGTGAACGGCAGTCCGGCCGGCTATTTTGCCTCTAGTCGGGGTTTGCGTCAGGGCGACCCTATCTCTCCGTCGCTCTTCGTGCTTGCCGCTGATTATTTATCGCGCTGCTTGGACCGTTTCATTCGAGACCATCCTTTGATGAGGTATAGGACGGCTGGACGGCCTTTCCCCGTCTCGCACCTATCCTACGCCGATGACATCATTATATTCACACGGGCTGTAGATGATGGTCTCGTTGATCTTATGCGTCTCCTGGATCACTACTCTATGGCTTCGGGCCAAATGGTTAGTATCCAGAAAAGCACTTTTATTCTTGCTCCTAAGCATGCGCCTCGTTGGCATCAGAGAGTTCACGATCTTACTAGTTTTCGCCAGGGCGATCTCCCCATCACCTATCTTGGTGTGCCCCTTTACAAAGGCTTTATGAGACGAGAGCTCTTTGCTGGGGTAAAGCAACGGATGTTGGATAGGATCTCTGGTTGGTCCCATCGCCACCTTGCTTTTGGGGGATGCTTGGCTCTTATTAAGAGCACTCTCTGCACGATTCCTCTACACCTGCTTCAGGTGTTGGACCCTCCACAGTACATTATCCAGGAGCTCGAGCAGATCATTGCGAGATACTTCTGGGGTGCTGTTGGTCTGAAGAGGAAGACGCACTGGGTCCGTTGGCGGCAGATTTGTCGTCCGGTCTCTGAGGGAGGCCTCGGGGTTCGGAGCCTTTCGGATATGGCGAGAGCTTCTAGTTATAAGCTCTGGTGGCACCTTCGCGCGGGCACGTCTCTGTGGGCGCAGTTTATGCTCCGCAAAAACTGCTTTGCTGGCCTTTATACGCCTATGCGTACCGCTCTTAAAGCTCGGGCCAGCCACCCTTGGCGCCGTCTCCTCCGAGTGGGTATTGAGGCTCAGGAGTTCATCCGCTGGACCCTTGGTCGTGGCTGCGGGGAGGTCAGCTTTTGGGACGATACTTGGATTGGGGATAGGCCTATTTCTTCTTTTCATCAGGTTACTGGTAGACCCCATCTTAGGATCCATGAGTTATGGGTTGATGGGACGTGGGACATGGGTAGATTGGAGTCTATTGTTGGAGAGGAGCTAGGATTTACCCCTCAGTTCATACAGGGGCGATTCCCATCGCCGAGGAGGATTCGGATAGTATGTGCTGGACTCTTACCTCTTCAGGTGCGTTCTCATTGTCGTCGGCATGGTCTCACATCAGGGTGAGGGGTCAGGCTAATCTTGTTTACAGGGCCATCTGGACTGCCTTACTTACACCGACCACTTCGGTGTTTATTTGGCGACTTCTCCTGCGACGGATACCGACTGATGACATTCTTCAGAGGAGGGGCGTTTCACTGGCTTCTAGATGTTTGTGCTGCTCGCATACCCTTACCCAGACCTACCATACCGAGACCATTGCCCACCTTTTCTTGGAGAGTGATGTGGCTCGTGACGTGTGGGAGTATTTTGGCGCATGGACACATTTATCCCTACCCCATACTCAGAATATCTTTGAGCTCCTGAGTTTTTTCGCACACGGCACACACTTTAGGCACGCGACTTTCATTATTCCTTGTCTGATCCTTTGGTTCATCTGGACAGAAAGGAATAGTGCAAAGCATAGGGCGGTTACTTTTCTTTCGTCTCATGTTATTGTGCAGGTGGAGCGCCATGTTGCTTTATTGGCTTCTGCGGGGCTTATTTCATCTGAGTTCTGGGCGGGTTGCTCGCCGCCTGATCATTTCCAGCGAGCTACATCTACCCCCGCTCAGACTCGTCGCCCCGTCCCGGTGGTTTGGCTTCGTCCCGAGACCCCTTGGATCAAGCTGAACACGGATGGTTCGTTCGATAGAGACACACAGATTGCGGGTGGGGGAGGTCTGATTAGAGATCACCACGGAGAGCTCCTTCTTGCTTTCCATTCCTCTTTTCAGGCCTCTTCGAGTTTTGATGCTAAGGTCCAGGCGTTGGCGATTGGATTGATTCTAGCTTCCCAGAGATCGAGACATGTTTGGATTGAGCTTGATGCTGCTGCTGTGGTGACCCTGCTATCATCTGGCCATCGGGGCTCTTGGCAGGTTCGTCACACTCTTATGCGTATCCGACACATTCTCAGAGATATTCAGTTCAGAGTCACTCACATTTTCCGGGAGGGCAACAGGCCGGCCGACTATCTTTCTGAGCTCGGCATGTCGTCCCTCGGAATTCAGACTTATACTTACGATACTGCTCCTCCGTTTCTTCTCTCCCTTATACGGATGGATCAGCTTGGTTATCCGTCTTTCAGATTTAGAAAGGTTTTTATTTTGTTGATTGCTTGCTTGCCTATTGGTCCGCACATTAGCCCACAGTTTTAGTGGTGCACCTTGTATTGATCTAGCGGGTAGTAGGCACTCTAGATTTTAGGTTCCGGATTATGGCCCATTTTTGGTCATAATTCGGAGTTGAGTTATTTTAGTCTACGGGTCCGCACATTAGCCCACGTTTTGTGGTGCACTTTGTATTCCTTTAGCGGGCCGTAGATTTCTTCGATGTTTGGACCCGAATTATGGCCCATTTTTGGTCATAATTCGGGGTTGATACTTTGTATTTTTTGATCTCTTCTTATCTACAGGTTGGTGGGTCCCGCCTCAACCCCCCTTCCACACTGGCCGTTTTTTTTTTCTTAAAAAAAAAAAAAAACTCATAATCAATGAACATGGTAATAACTTTACAATTCAATCCGTTCAAACAATGTTAGTCGTTGAATAACCTTAATTTTGATCAAAGCTTTATGGAACATAGTTGTTAGGTTATATCTTTCAAAACATTGATGTTTATTCTTGATAAACTCTAATTCGTTTGAATTATACGAATAACCGAGAACACCTTGAATGATAGCCAATAATGGGAATTAATTGAAGCTAGTATGAACTCTTGGAATGGAATTATAAATCAAGGACAGTTGAACTAAGCAAATTGAAATTAGGGTATTGATTTGCTGAACTAGACATCGATTGTTATGAAAATGTGTTATTGAATGGATTGTATCCCTTACAAGGTTGATTGTTCGAGTAACCGATATTAAGTCGAGGACCGTTCGTTCGTTTGTCAAAGAAGGACTATACTCGCTTCCGTATTGAGGCAAGTTATCTTGCTTGGTTATAATGATAATTGGATTCTTGTGATGGTTATACATTTTATGTATATGAAACCCTTACAAAACCTGTGACTTGTGATTTGAGGTTGTTCTTAATGATGTTCCGTTTTCACCGTGGGATTGTATTCCAAAGTTCGTCACTTTCGAACCCTTGATATTGTTGATCTTATTGTCATTTCGGTGAGTCCTTGATCCTTGATCGGATTTGTGAATTATTGAATTCATTGTCATGTTGCATCGTGACATATCCGGAGTCATATCTACGTTCCGATTGGATATTGTGTAGGATTTTTAGCCGGGCACATATATAGTCATGCCAGAAATTTTCCGTGTTGGGATGTACACACTAGACGTAGTTCGTTGAGGCTAATTAGGTACATTGTCCCACGTATATCCTGGATTCCGTATACTGGGTGGACATGTGCACTGACACATATTCGGATCGGGCGTACTGTGATGTCCATATTGAGCCATACTATCTTAGTCGTTCATAGTCCATTTATATATTTGGATGTGTTCGACGTTTTGTGACTAAGCGTTCATACGCCCGAGGGGTATGTTCGTTAGTCGGGTTGTTTTCCTTGAAATCTTATATATGTGAATTGTACCATTTATCATGTATATCTGACCCTGTATTGGGCGAAATACTTGTGTTGTATTTTAGGTCGAGGAAAAGGCAAGGCACGAGAAGATCAGGGTGATGGCGAAGGGTTCGAAGGATACTCTTTCGGGGGGCCCAAGTCTTTTGTTATCCGGTCATGTTCGTACCGTGTAATGTTATCTTTTCGCTTTATTTTAATTATGAACGAATGTATTGTTATTTAAAGTATATTCCATCTCCATATGGGTTATACTTATATTTTGGATCCTGTGTATAATAAGGTCGTTGGCCATACTACTGTAAACTCCTAATCGGAGTAAGTACTATGTTTTTTGGTTTGGTATCACATGTATTGTGTATTTAATCTGTATTTTGGGTATCGCCTGGTGGGTCCCGGTGTGGGGTCCACGGCACTGTAATGGCCGCCTTATTGGGGTGTTACAGAAGATGGTATTAGAGAAAATCTTTTTTTTTTCTTTTGAGTCTGTGTGTGTTGAACTAGTATCAAGAGACCTTCGTGTCACGTGTGACCCGTGCGAGCGCCTGATCCTACGAGCCAAATGCGGTACGTACTCTATGAGCCATGACTTAATTACTGACATGATATTGATATCTGAATGGATCTCTTGTTGATATTGGCATTTTAAGGGTTTGTGGCAGGAATTATTTGATTGATTATACGAATCAAATTTTGGATTGATCATATGATTGAAATTGTTCGACTCAACATCGATATGATATTCTGTGACCGTCGTAGTGTCGATAATTCATTACGAACTGTTTTCTTGAATATGTAATTTCTTGTTGCTATTAACTTAGCATGAATTCTGATTGGTATCATGAACTGTACTTATTGTTATCTTTACGAATTGATTCTTTCAGTATGGAAAGAAATTTAAGAGGCTGTGGCAGAGGGGGACAAGGCCGCGGAAGGGGCCGAATCTCGATACCACGAGCCAACAGGCGTGCGAATGCAGAACAAAGTTCCGCAGGCAGTGATTCGCCTTCTAGGGACCAGTCGCACGACACTGGACGCGAGGATGCTCAAGTCGATCCTTATGCTGTGATGCAGGGCATGATGGCTCACATGACCCAAATGGGTCAGTTAATGGAAACTATGCAGAGAGCTGCTACCGACCAGCATTCGGGGCCACCTCCTGTACATGGCGGACCAGTGAGTCGGATCATCAGCGACATCTCTCGGCAGCGACCCTCGATTTTTGAAGGTTCCTCTGAGCCTGATGATATCGTACATTAGATTGAACACTTCGAGAAATTGTTCGATATGGTAGTATCCCGATGAGAATCGCATCTCGTGTGACTTACTACAGGCAAGGCGCCCACACTTGGTGGCTTTCGGTGAGGCCAACTGATGGCGTATGTACTTGGGAGGAATTTAAGAATCTCATGCTAGACCGTTACTATCCGAGTCTTCTCCGCGAGGCCAAACTATCAGAATTGCTGAGTCCAGACCCATCCGAAGATGATGACGTACTATCTATTGCCGAGAAATTCCAGGCACTTCTTCCTTTTGCCGCAACGATTGTCCGAACGGAGGCTGATAAGATCAAATACTTTCTCAAAAGGCTTAAACCCCGAATAAGAATGCAGCTGTTGAACCATCACTGTGAAACCCTACCAGATTTCATTGAGAAAGCTCTGGAGTACGAATTAACCGTGAAAGAAATTTCCAATAAGCAACCGCAATCCAACAACAAGAAATTCAGGAACAGACAGAGGCGACAGCGGGAACATTCAAGAGGCTGACGGTGCGAATCCTACGACGGCAACCCATTGCATCGAAGCCAACCGGATCGCAACCTCGAGCGGTCAGCTTATCTGTTGTGTGCTATAACTGTGGAGACCAGGGGCACATCAATTCGAAATGCCCAAGGCCAGCCGTTGCATGCCATACTTGTGGGATGAATGGACATCGTGCTCGTTATTATAAGAGTGGACCAGGATGTACTCCAGCAGCACCTCATGCTCCAGTTCAGTCTACCATCCAGGACCGTGTACCTCTGTCCGCTTCTTATCAGACTATCGGGGCAAATAGAGGAATGGGCCGTGGAAATCAAGCTAGTGCATCTAGTACCGGGGCTGCAAAACCCAGGGTTTACGAGATGAAGAAGGCCGACGATCCCGAAGCCAGCATGATTGCAGGTACTCTCGAGATCCGATCTCAGCCTATCTGTGTTATTTTTGATACTAGTGCTTCACACTCCTTTTTATCTGCTTCTTGTTTGAGTCGTTTGCAATTAGATCATGTTACCAATTTTGAACCTTATATAATTGGTCTACCCGATGGTAGAAGAATTGTTGGGAATCGTGAAGTGCAGAACTGTCCGATTCGCATGAACGACCGCGAGTGGTTGTCGAATATAATTGTGGTCGATTTACCTAAAGATGATGTAATCTTGGGTATCGATTGGATGGACCGTCCTGATGCCATACTGAGTGTCCGCAAATGAATAGTGACCATCACATCCGACGATGGTGTTGAGTGTACCTTCCAGGGTGACAATCCCAGCCGTTCCGGGAGAGTCATCAGCGCTATGAAAGCAGTGAAACTGCTTAATCAGGGGTGTATTGGATACTTGTGTTTCATGACCAAAGCAGCGGATCGACCAGTCGAATTGGGTGATATTCCGGTAGTCCGAGACTACCCAGACGTATTTCCAGATGAGTTGCGAGGCTTACCTCCACATCGTGATGTAGAGTTCAATATTGAGTTAGAACCTGGTACGTCCCCACTTTCAAAAGCACCGTATCATATGGCTTCGACTGAGATGCAAGAGCTGAAGAGCTAACTTGAGGATTTGACCGAGAAGGGCTATATTAGACCTAGTGCGTCCCCTTGGGGAGCACCAGTACTATTTGTATGGAAGAAGGACGGATCCCTACGTCTGTGTATTGATTATCGTGAGATGAACAGGATAACCATTAAGAACAAATATCCATTGCCGTGTATTGATGATTTATTGGATCAGCTTCAAGGGGCTGATGTGTTTTCCAAGATCGACTTGAGGTCTGGTTACCATCAGTTGAGGATTCGTTAGTCTGATATTTCAAAGACCGCTTTTCGTACTCGCTATGGGCATTATGAGTTCGTAGTGATGCCTTTTGGACTGACTAATGCAGTGGCAGTATTCATGGAGTTGATGAATCGAGTCTTTATTAATTATCTGGATCGCTTTGTAGTCATTTTTATTGATGACATTTTGATGTACTCTCGTGACCATGAAGAGCATGAGCGTCATCTCCATCTAGTTCTCGAGGCGTTAAGGCGGGAGCAACTTTATGGAAAGTTTTCTAAATGTGAGTTTTGGATGCGTGAAGTTATCTTTCTCGGACATGTGATATCAGCTGATGGAGTGCGAGTAGACCCACAGAAGACAGAAGCTATCCGAGACTGGCTACCACCAAAGAACGTTAAGGAAGTGCGCAGTTTCTTGGGACTAGTAGGTTATTACCGACGGTTCGTGGAAGGTTTTTCCAAAATTGCCCAACCAATGACTAATTTGCTGAGGAAGGATAAGAAGTATTTATGGTCGGAGGCATGTCAGTGGAGTTTTGAAGAACTCAAGAGTCAGTTGATTTCGGCACCTATTTTGGTCCTACCGAAAGGAACAGAAGGGTTTGTAGTGTATAGTGACGCATCTAAATAGGGCCTTGGATGTGTACTAATGCAGAACAGGAAGGTGATGTCCTATGCATCGAGACAGCTATGACCTTACGAGGTCAACTACCCCACGCATGATTTAGAACTTGTCGCCGTGGTGTTTGCTTTAAAAATCTGGCGTCATTATCTGTATGGAGTTACCTGTCAGATTTTTACCGATCACAAGAGCCCGAAGTACATTTTTACTCAGAAGGAGTTAAACATGAGGCAGAGAAGGTAGCTAGAACTCATCAAAGATTATGATATTGAGATCCTTTATCATCCGGGAAAAGAAAATGTAGTTGTCGACGCTTTGAGTCGTAGAACAGTACAGGAGCAGATGCTTGCCCGCTTGACAGTGCAGGGAGAATTGCAGTAAGAGTTGGTGAGGCCAGAAATAAAAGTCTGGTTACAGCGTATTCAAGGACAACTCTGTACAGTTGAGATTTCATCGTCCATTGAGGATATAATTAAATCGAAGCAAGTTACGGACCCATTCTTATCTCGAGTTTGGAATGAAGTAACTCAAGGGAAAGCCCCTGGATTTGTGATCCACGAGGATGGATTGATATGCTTCAGGAACCGAGTTTGTGTACCCGCAGACAACGAATTAAGGAACTCTATCCTGAGAGAAGCTCATGCTACCCCGTACTCCATTCACCCGTGGTCTAGCAAAATGTACAAGGATTTGAAACAATATTATTGGTGGGGAAGTATGAAACGTGAAGTTGCATAATTCGTTTCAAGGTGTTTAACCTATCAACAAGTTAAGATTGAGCATCAGACCCACAGGAATGCTGAAACCGCTCTCGATTCCCGAGTGGAAATGGGAGGACATATCGATGGATATTATCACCAGCTTGTCTATGAGTCGATGAGGGATGAATACGATTTGGGTGATTGTGGATCGTCTGACCAAATCAGCCCACTTTCTGGAGATTAAAGACACTTGGGGACCCGAGAGATTGGCCCAGCTATTTATCAAAGAAATTTTAAGGTTACATGGTACCTCTAAGAGTATTGTATCAGATCATGACGGGCGATTCATGTCACATTTTTGGAAAGCAGTTCATCGTGCGATGGGTACACAATTGAACTTCAGCACATCATTTCACCCGCAGACGGATGGTCAGACTGAGAGGACTATCCAAACTCTAGAGGATATGTTGAGAGCGTGCGTTCTCTATTGGAAGGAAGGATGATTGGGAGGCCCAATTACCTTTGGTGGAATTCACTTATAATAATAGCTGGCACACTTCGATTCAGATGGCACCTTATGAAGCATTGTATGACCATCGTTGTAGATCCCCTCTGTGTTGGGACGATCCATCTGAAACCTTGGGTACGAAACCCGATATGTTGTTAGCAGCCCATGAGAAGATCGCTCTTGATTAGGAGTCGTTTGTTGACGGATCAAAGCTGACAGAAGTCCTACGCAGACAACCGCCGACGACCACTTGAGTTCGAGGTCGGCGACCATGTCCTAATGAAGGTGTCCCCTACTCTAGGTGTTTTTCGATTTGGGAAGAGAGGTAAGCTGAGTTCGAGACATGTCGGGCCGTTTGAGATTTTGGAACGAGTAGGCGATCTAGCCTATCGCGTGGCGTTGCCACCAGCTGTGAGTCGGATTCATAGCATGTTCCATGTCTCCCAATTAAGGAAATATGTTGCTGATCCGAGTCATATACTTCAGTTCGATGAGATTGATATAACGGAGGATCATTCGTACGAGGAGCGCCCCGTATGGATACTTGAGAGGAGGATCAAACAGTTGCGGAACAAGACGATTCCCCTACTGAAGGTTCAATGGTCACGACACGGAGTTGAGGAGGCCATGTGGGAGACGGAGAGTAGCATGCAAGAGAGGTATCCCGAATTATTTACCCCTTAGTTTCGAGGACGAAACTCATTTTAAGGGGGAGTATGTAATATCCAACAGAAATTCTTGCTTACTGTTGTATTATTCGGATAATTCACTACTGTTATAGTCTTTTTGCATTTATTTAATGTTTATTGATTGTGGAATATATCATAATAGACTTAATAAAAACTATCACTCGCACTATGATTGAATTTTCAGCGTTGTATAGATAAGTGCATTTTTGGTCTAGTAATTTTGTACTTAACGTACGCTAAACCTTTAGCATAACGTACGTTATAGTGTGATATTTACGTACGTAAGGAGGTGCCTTTTACGTACGTAATACTTGTAGTGGTATCCGATCTCAACTTTCGGCGTGTGGGATCGGGCGTGATTCGAATATCTGATCTTTTGGAGGCAACCTAGTTGACCTACATTACGTACGTAATGCTACAAGCGATAACGTACGAAATGATGTTCGTATTTTAGTCCAGTAGCCTCTGGAATTAGCTTACGTACGTAACACTTTTGGTGTAGCGTACGTAAAGCTGCTAAAGTATGTTATCCTTTGGTGTATAACGTACGTAACGAACTGTGCTATTATAAAAAGACAACTTGTGTCTTTCATTTTGCACGTTCAACTTCGTGATTTCTCCAGTATAAGCATCCCCCTGCCTCCCTAGATCACTTCTAGCTTCTTTCCACTTGTGCTTGAGCTATACATCTTGGTTTGGAGCTTGTTGATTTGGGGGTTTGGAGTCATTCTTGAAGTTAGGGTGTATTCTTGTGGTTTTGGTGTAATGTTCTTCATTTCCGAAGGTATGTGTGCAATTCCACTTTGTAAATTCGTAGTTATGATACTAGAGGTGGAGCAAACTACACCTATAGCTGAATTAAACTAGTAAATTTTAGTTAACTTTTAACAACTTGGTGATTAAGGGTTTTGTAATGATGAATCCTTAGTGTTTTAATAGTGATGATCATGTGTAGTATAACCACACTCTCTTTACTAGATTTTTACATCTCAAGACTATAATAATCCTTAGCTTCATTTTAGATAGGTTGTTTGTAGAGCTACCACCATTTCATTAAACCAAACACCATACTTAAGGAGGTTTTTGAACTATATTGGCTTAGGATTCTTCATTTAATTTGGTAGAACAATGAATTATATCAACCAAGTTCCAGAGATGATTAATTCACCTTATTGATGAATTTCTAATAATCTTATAATGAATAACTCGACTACATCGTTAATCTAACTAGGTGAACTCATAATCAATGAACATGGTAATAACTTTACAATTCAATCCGTTCAAACAATGTTAGTCGTTGGGTAACCTTCATTTTGATCAAAGCTTTATGGAACATAGTTGTTAGGTTATATCTTTCAAAACATTGATGTTTATTCTTTATAAACTCTAATTCGTTTGAATTATACGAATAATCGAGAACACCTTGAATGATAGCCAATAATGGGAATTAATTGAAGCTAGTATGAACTCTTGGAATGGAATTATAAATCAAGGACAGTTGAACGAAGCAAATTGAAATTAGGGTATTGATTTGCTGAACTAGACATCAATAGTTATGAAAATGTGTTATTGAATGGATTGTATCCCTTACAAAACCTGTGACTTGTGATTTGAGGTTGTTCTTAATGATGTTCCGTTTTCACCGTGGGATTGTATTCCCAAGTTCGTCACTTTCGAACCCTTGATATTGTTGATCTTATTGTCATTTCGGTGAGTCCTTGATCCTTAATCGGATTTGTGAATTATTGAATTCATTGTCATGTTGCATCTGACATATCTAGAGTCATATCTACGTTCCGATTGGTTATTGTGTAGGATTTTTAGCCGGGCACATATATAGTCATGCATGAATATTTTCCGTGTTGGGCTGTGCACACGGGACGTAGTTCGTTGAGGCTAATTAGGTACATTGTCCCACGTATATCCTGGATTCCATATACGGGGTGGACATGTGCACTGACACATATTCGGCTCGGGCGTACTGTGATGCTCATCTTGAGCCGTACTATCTTAGTCGTTCATAGTCCATTTATATATTTGGATGTGTTCGACGTTTTGTGACTAACCGTTCATACGCCCGAGGGATATGTTTGTTAGTCGGGTTATTTTCCTTGAAATCTTATATATGTGAATTGTATAATATCTTGAGAAACCATTTATCATGTATATCTGACCCTGTGTTGGGCGAAATACTTGTGTTGTATTTTAGGTCGAGGAAAAGGCAAGGCACGAGAAGATCAGGGTGATGGCGAAGGGTTCGAAGGATACTAGTTCGGGGGCCCCAAGTCTTTTGTTATCCGGTCATGTTCGTACCGTGTAATGTTATCTTTCTGCTTTATTTTAATTATGAACAAATGTATTGTTATTTAAAGTATGTTCCATCTCCATATGGGTTATACTTATATTTTGGATCCTGTGTATAATAAGGTCGTTGGCCATACTACTGTAAACTCCTAATCAGAGTAAGTACTATGTTTTGTGGTTCGGTATCACATATATTGTGTATTTAATCTGTATTTTGGGTATCACCTGGTGGGTCCCAGTGTGGGGTCCACAGCACTGTAATGGCCGCCTTATTGGGGTGTTATAATTAGGTGGTCAATGATCTGAAATTCAAAACATACATGAAAGATTAAGAGTGAATCAAATAAACAAAGAAAAAATCAAAATACTACAACACATCTTTTGAATTAAATAATCCATAGTATTCCTGAAAATCACCTATAAAAGGACACCTTCATCCATTGTAAAAAGATAACTCATCTTCTTGCTAAGAATCATCCTTTCCTTTTGGCAAGACATCTCTACTATAGTTTTGTATTCCATTTATTAGTTTGAGGTTTTTCCTTCATTTAGCTTGTAATTGAAAAGTGCTTGAGCAATAAGCACTTAGTATTTTACTTTCAATTTTTGTAAGCTTGTAACCTTTGAACAAGTTTGAAGTTGTGTTTTGATGAATGTTTCTTGCACTTTGATACATCATATTCAAGTAAGTTTTCATATATTGTCATTAAGTTCTAAGTCATTACAAGTTTTTATACATTTTGTATATTAATCAATTCTATTTTAATTATAGTACGAATAAACCGATGAGTAGCTAATCTTTCTTCCTAGGGGAAGGGGGATTTCTATTAGGTTATATATTAAGTATTTGATTAATTTACACTATTTTGTTTAAAAGGAAATAATTGGTTTAAATAGAGATTGATCATATCCTATTTCTACTAATGAAACCTCCTTGATTGATTGTTAAGTGAATTGAAAACATATCTTTTCAATCGTCAAGTGTTTATCTTGTAAACGATATCTTAAGGTTACGAAAGTAATTAAGAAGCCTTTGAATACGAAAGTTATAAGGTGAAAAGTTGATTACTCCATGAACAATCATTTTTATTTTATGCTCGTGTAAGTTAATCCATCTACTTAATTATATATATATTGTATTTGACTGGTTTACCACTATCTCGATTAAAAGGGATTAATTGGTTTAAATAGTGATTGATCATATCCTATTTCTACCAATAAAACCTTCTTGATTGATTGTTAAGTGAATTGGAAATATATTTTTTCAATCATCAAGTGTTTATCTTGTAAACGACATCTTAAGATTACGAAAGTAATTAAGAAGTCTTTTAATACGAAAGTTATAAGGTGAAAAAGTTGATTACTCGATAAACACTCGTTTTTCTTTTATATCCGTGTAAATCAATTCATCTACTTTTTTAAAATCCTAATTTAATGAACCCATAATCCCCTAGTTTTTATCAAATCAAGTTCCAACTTTTAGAACCTATGTCTATGTTGCTTCCATTTAAAACAGTGAATAAAAAAGTCATAAATACACAACATACATAAACATTAGACACAATCAAATAATAAAAGAAACTGCATAAAGTGAATTTGGTACGGCCCGAAATATCTAATCTTTAACCCGTCTTCTTATAAGCTGTAGATCATCCTTCATTGTCCATCAATGGCTTTCCTCATTCGTCCTTCGTATTTTACAAAGCTTGAATGGTGCACACACAATGTAAAACAAAATAAAATTTAAGAAAATAAGGGGGTAAGCAGACTGTTTTATATCAACAGACGATATGCAGATTCCAAAACATATAGTCGATATGCAAACCGAAAAACTCAAAATAATTTGGACATACTAAATCACTATAATCCCTGCAATGAATTCAAGGATAAACACTCAAAAGATACTGTAGCTTCTTCATTTCGTCTAAACGAAGACTAAACGGCAATTAGCACACAACATACGAACATGTACTGTGACCAACTATTTTACGTAAAATATATAATCTTTCAAAACCATACACAGACCACTTGCTCAGTGTAGAATATAACTGTCCAAACGTTGAGCCAAAAGACAAATAGATCTACACTCTCACCATAATAGACTCTTACGACCATGTTTGGGATGCTATATATGCATCGGTTCTTAAGATAGAAGTGGTGTTTCAATGTCTTCCCTGTGATATTCCAAAATCTTTTTGGACGAGTTGTCTAGCTTTAGTGTCCATGCAAAGCACAATGAAACAACCGAAAGGAAAATCAATAGTATGTGAATTACAGCATGTATGGTAACTGTTGCGAAAACTATGAAAATTACACCCTTGAGTTTTAAACATATACTACTATAACATTTAGGTCTATTTTACAAATTTCACCTTCTGAGTTGTGATTGTAAAAGAGTTTGTTTTTATTTATTTTTTAAAGTAAGGTGGCTAAACTTTAGGGTTCAATTTTTTATTAATTTTATCCTAAACATTTAGAGTTGTTCTACTAGCTTACCATACTTAGACATGCAAATATGATTCTGAAACCTTTACAGTTGAAAGGAGCATTGCTGCATAAAAACCACGCTGGAGCAAGACATAGAAGAAGAGTTCACCAAAAAAGTTGGCAACGATGATTTCCCCCAAGAAATCGAATAGTGTTGGAAATTGGTTTTAGAAAAAATGAGTTTTTAACTCAATTTAAAACCAATTTAATAATAATAAAATATTTAATTCTTGGGAATTAAGTAATAAATTGTGAATCTACGCTTCGAGAAGATGAACGTAGGATTTTATTTTTCTCAAAACCGATTTCGGTGAGTGAGAAATAAATGATTAAAGTTGGCCATTTAATTGAAAAGATGAAGAGTTAACCAGCTTTGAAAACCCATTTGATATTTGGGCTGAACCCATCTGATATGATATTTGGGGCTGAACCCATCTGATCTAATATTTGGGGCTGAACCTATCTGATCTGATATTTGGGACAGAACCCATCTGATCTGATATTGCTGAACCTATCTGGTCTAATATTTGGGGCAGAACCCATCTGATCTGATATTTGGTTTCGTCTGAAATGAAGCAGGTTGAGAACTTAGCTTCTGGAATATGACTCTCCACACTCCATAATGTAACGTCCGAATTAAATGAGAATATTTATGGAGCTTTAATTTGTTATAACTCCCCACCTTATGGAGCTTTAATTTGTTGTAACTCCTGAGCTGGAGGATTAAAGAGAATTAATGGCACTTTAATTTGTTGTAACTCCCCACATGATGGAGTGGAATTGGACCATATAAAAGGGGGTCTTATGCATTTTATTTTAGACAATTAGAACATAGAAAAAATACAAGCATACCTCATATTGCAGCATATTTCTCTCTTGTTTCGTGCACAGTTTCCAGCACTTGAACGTTCGCCGGAGTTCTGAGTTTTTGAGAGCACCTAACTCAGAAACATATAGCAGTTGTATCTTGGGGACATATTGCCTGAGCTGTCTGCTCTCATACGGGGGCAAAATTGGCTTATGGAAAGAGTTATCTCGCCTCTGCTAAAGTTGTAATTTTTTAATTCAGCTTTTTAATTTATAAAGATTGTAATAGGTTGTCTTTCTTTGTAATTTTTATTGTAATTACATTGTTGGAAATTCACAGAGGACCAACAATCGTAAGACAATTTCATATTTATATTCTTTGTAATTTCCAATGGCGACGGATCTTGATCTTTGCCGCCATGCCATTGCATTGCCAAAGTCTTGCACCTACCATTGCAGTTCAGGCTGAGAAACCCGAGAAATTTTTGGGTGTTGATTTTAAGAGATGGCAGCAAAAGATGCTGTTTTATCTCACTACCCTCGGTCTTGCTGTTTACCTCAAGGATGATCCTCCTGTGGTCAGTGAGACGGAAAATGATCATATGAAGCGTTTTACTTACGATCAATGGTTTAACGGCGACTTTATGTGCTGTAATACAATATTGAGTGGGCTGAAATTCTTTGGAGAAAAAGTATAAAATCGATGATGCTGGTGCCAGGAAATTTGTGATCGGACGCTACCTGGATTTTCAGATGACGGACTACAAAACCGTTATCGAACAAGTCCAACAATTTCAATTAATTGTGCATGAAATCTTTAACACCCCCAATCCACTAAGGGATATTACACGCCGTAGATCCTTTCCGCAAGGATCTACCATGCAGGAAACTACAAAACAAAACCCACAAGCGGTCAACTCGACCAAAATATAAACTCATAGAACAATTAGGTCTCTCAAAATCCAACATAGCAGTACAACTGATAAACCAAAATACAACTCGATCACAATTAACACAACATGTCCATCCTCTAGAATTAAATACTTGGTCCGACAGATCACTGACGGACAACCGACTACAACTGTGACTAGTATCGTTGCTTTACATCATCCTCCATGTCGATCCTGTGGTTGCTCTCTCTCAAATAAAAAAATACCTAAAAAACATAACATAATCCCCCAACGAGGGGTTAGCGATAGGAATCGCTACCAAGTAACCAAGCTATACAATTATACATCAAGAATACAACCGTTATATAAATAACATTTCGAAAAGGTAGTAACATGATTCCCGAGTCTAAAGTCTTTTGAAAATTTATTCCTTTAAAACAAGTCATGTGAATTATTCCAGAAATCATTGTAAGAGTCTATTTAGGGACTTCGGGGGTCTCAGTGTAAAATTAGGGAAAGATTTATAATTCTTCCTTTCAAAAAGGGGGTTTCTTTCAAGACCATATAATTGTTTAAATTCTCAACCAAGCGTCAAGGGCAAAACCATATTCACCAATTTAACTGGGATTCAAGATTCATACAAAAACAATTCAGAAATATCAAATCAACAGTCAAATCGTCTTCGTAGCCCCGAAGGGTCCCACCCGGATTAGCTCATTGAAAGTAAACTCAAACACACCCATAAGTTATCTTGACATCGCACTCGCAAGTGACGATTCTAGGAGACCTCTTCAGACTTACCCGATTAGATAACCTTATGGTTAAATCGTAATGTGTGGCCGTACTCGCAAGCACGCGCCTCCGGAGGCCTCAACGGACCCTACCTGGATAACATCATTCAAGCACGCCCATAAGTTATCATGACATCGCACCCGCAAGTGCCGATTCTTGGAGCCCTCCCTAGACCTACCCGAATTGATAACCTTATGGTCACAACGTACGTCTAGCCATACTCGCAAGCACGCGCCTCCGGAGGCCTCGACGGGACCCCTACCCGGATAAAATCTCAACTCTCTACTATACACAATAACAAAGGTATAATGTTCACCACAACCGCAACCACGTAACACATAAGTTAACACATCATAACTTCAACAAGGGCACAACATTCACGGCACACCATCATTCAGGAAAAATGCTAACGAACAAATAATACAAGTATTATGCGATTCCACAATTCTTCGGTTAACTACTCATTTCTAGTATTTATTTTAAGAATAAAATAACATGAAAAGGTAGTTATCATTCTTCTTGGAACTCAAGTTTATGTTCGAATTTACTTTCGTAGAAATCACATATTTGTTTGAAAGCAAGTTACGATTGAATATACAATCACTAACAAGTTCACGTTAAATTCACGACACATCACATTCTCAAAGTATAAAGAATATAGACGAGATACTCGCCTCAAGTACAAAGCACGCGAGGCAACTGGAGAACTCGATCGGAAACCCTTGACTCCTCCAACTAGGTCGAAAACACAAGAACAACATAATTACTACAAAGTTGATCACAAAGAGAATGGAAAATATACGAAATTCTCAACAAGAATTCGTAGAAACAAAAGATCGAACACTTGGGGTTCATTACTTCCCCATGAACAACAAGAACATCGTCCGAACTCGAAAAAGACAAGAAATACGAATCAAACCATAGGAGTAGAATCAATACAACCGATTGATGATATACAACAACACGATTCACGAAGAACAACTCAAATCTTGAAGATTTTCAAAATACATCAAGGAGGGTTTCAAGAGAGTTACCTCGAATCAAAGATGAAGAACACGGATTGATGATGTTAATCAATACCAAGAACTCAGGGAAGATGAAAAATTAGAGTTACAAGACTCCAAAATCGCCCACCAATCGTCCACAGATCGCCAACGCCGCGGGGGAGATAAGGAAGGGTGAAAAATGACGAACATGGTCAACCCTTGAGAATATATAGAGAACTGAAACTTACGTACGTTAGGAGCACCATCCCAATGTACGTTACCCGATTAACGTACGTAAGGTGTAAACCTTTACGTACGTAATAACCATCCCTGGCTCACTGACCGAATACCTAAAGGACTTTACGTACGTTAGCAAGGCTTCGTAACATACGTAACAAGTATCAATAGCGCACGCTATTCTCAACACATGGCGTACGCAATCGGGGGACAGAACTCATTGTCCGAAGCTATGAAGGCCGTTACGTACGTTATGATCAGGGCTTAACGTACGTAAGGCGTATGATGTTAACATACGTTATGCTCAAAGCATAGCGAACGTAACTACGTAAGTCACTTAGCAGTTCCAAAACTGCTAAGTTCACCCCGTCGAGTACGAGGGCGAGGAAACCGCGAAACGACAACAACAATACAAAACGAAGACATGCATACGAAGAGTGCACAATGATGAACTCAAACATTAAAAGAAAATATGATTCCGACTACCCATAGGTTTGGAAAACGACAACGGAAGTGATTACCTCCAAACTTTGGGAAATTACAAAACAGCCCAAAACATCCGAAAATAACAATATGACATCGAACAACCAAACTGAGGCTCACAACACGCATAAAAAAATTAAACGGACTTCTAGGAAACACGAAACTATAGTTTCGAACCACCATCACACGAAATGAACCGAATAGCGGAAAAAGTCGCTCAAAACAGAAATTCGGGTAAAACAGCACCGGAACAAACTCGGATGACCAAACACGCAGAACAAAACATTATCCAAATGTCAAAATGCTCGCAAGCGAGTTCTGGAAATCAGAAAAATGCTGAAAACAAAAAATTTCCGAAAGAGAAAATCGCGGGTATTACATTCCACCCCTCTAGAAAAAAGTTTCGTCCCGAAACTTAAAAAGAAAGGAAGGGTGAATTCACGAACAACAAAGCACAGCCGACAAAATCTCAGTGGTCCCGACGAATTGATCCCGATACCGATGCCGAAGCACCATTCTGGGAAACTTCATGGAACATTTCACAATACTGAACTCTGTGGCCCTCAAGCCCACAGTTATAACATGTAATCGGTTGCGAAGGACAATTAGCTTGCACATGACCCACAACGTTGCAATTGAAACACCTCCCGGTCCGACTAGGAGTCAAAGAAGACAACTTGGAACTCTTGGTTCCACCGAACGAATAAAATGAAGGTTTCACCGAAGGACTACGCGAAGCTCGACGTGAAGAAGTTCTGACTCCCACACTATCCGAAAAATCTCCAAACGTCCTCTGCCTCTTCGGCTCATGCAAAGGTCTAATAGATAACGATGCCATCTCGTACGCCATGGCTCGATTATGATACTCTCTCAAAGTAGCACAAGTGAAACCCGACATGTACTATCGAATATCTGGTTTCATACGCATATCGATATGACGGATTTTGTCTTCTTCGGTCCTCACCTACCCCTTCACATAAGCTAGCTGTCCACTATAATCGATAATAATCTGCGACACGGGTACATCCTGCGGCTCGGCTAGATAAAAATCTCAGATCCTCTGCTCTCGGATCGACTCCAGACAGAACTCTGCTTCCATCAACTTCTTGAAATCATGCCAAGTAACCACATGATCCTAAGGCTCAACGTCCTCCCACCAATTAGCAGCATCACTATCGAGAATGAACTGAGCGATAGGAATCCTCCGTTCCTCTGGACACCCAACCACCTTGAAAATCTTTTCTAATTGGAAAATCTAACCGTCCCAGCCCAAAGTATCACCTATGCCTGTAAAACGGGGAGGACGCATACGTACCACTTCTCTAAGCCACTGAGTCGACCCGGTATTCTCAGTCACGGTAGTTTTACGCTGGACCGCCTGGGTCAAATGAGTCATCTGGTCTGCCACCTGCTGAAGTATAGTAGCAACACCAATACCAATGTCATAACCGGCAGCATAATCATGATCGCGCGACTGGTTGCCACGGCCCCAACCTCTGGCCCTCGACATACTAAACTAAACAACCATTCGTTAAAACGAGACATAACAACACATAACATCAATAAAAAAAGAAGGTCCATACAAGACACACTGCGAAGCACATAAATATTCTCGCTAATCAGAGTTACCGTAGAGTGTTCACGCGATAACTCATATCTCATAGATTCGGAAATGAATATTTCCGACAATAACATTTACTAAGTCATCACACACTAGAATCAAGCACATGAGTAAACCACTCAAAGCATTCAACACATGCCTAAGGCATCAAGCGCAGCTATCACCGCATACATGACAATATCATTCAAATTTCGAACCATTCTCAACTGTTATTGAAACAAAACCAAACGTTCATAAAATAGTCATAAACTCTCACACTAACGTTGACCAAACTCATCGACTTACCAATAACCAAGAATATCTCAATTCAGTTGAACTTTTGAAAATCTCAAATCAAAATTTTTGAGTTAAAGCACTAAATTTTCCGAAGTTTATCAAAGTTCAAACCTTTTAACAAGAGTCACGAGAAATAGTTTAATGACCACAAATTCGAATATCATCAACATGAGAAATGATATTAGTCAACACACGTATCTTTCAATCATAATTGTCGAACATACATATAAAAAAATGGAATTTCCTTCTCAAACAACAAAAATGTTTGTAATTATCAATTCTTCGTGAAACGGATCAAGGATATATTATTTTGAAAATTTTGAAAAAGTGTGAAAAAATATTTTAGAAGACTTGTCGTTCCTCATAAAGTGGAAAGGACTCAGTCTAGAGAAAAAATTGAAATCATCAACATCCCGCACCGTTTCGAAGCGAAACTTTCGAATCTTAGCAAAAAAATTCCCAAAATCCTTTCGATCATAACCAAAATGACGGTAATATTTTACAATGTCTAAAATACTTTAAAACGCCTACTTCATATACCGTCTGAAGGTGTCATTAGAAAATAAAAGACTAACTCGTCAAAGTTTAACCGTTTTCAAAATTCATGCAAAACTGTTGATTAACCGCACCATCGAAATATTTAATAAAAAAAATCGGTTCTTTACAAACATACTCAGGCTCGTAATTGCAATTAAGACAACCGTTTTCAAACCTACACGCAGCGGACATAATTACAACTATCCAAAAATAATCGAACTTGAAACCACATTCACACTCAGCAATGAGATCACAAATTGAATCAAACATAATTCCCGAACACCAAGTTCAAACATACGTCAAAACTACGAATTTGAGTTCCTCACGAACTCTACCGTATATACATTCTATGGAACACGTCAAGATTTACATTTTTCACATCGTACTGCACCAATCGGTGTCCAACCATCAATACATTCGACTCAATATACAAACGATATACCGCAAGTATCAAACACGGATTTCACTTTACAGCACTACACAAACAAAATTATGAACCACAATCATCGCACATACAGGGAATCATGAAATACCAATACCTCGCATAAAAGAAGAGACTTACGTCCATGGGCCGCACGAAGATGATGGCTGCACCACGATACTAATCACAAGGAATCACAATTGATCACAATGATCACACTTGTTCATAATTGCTCACCCGGGTGACACGACAGGACACGACTCCTGACAAGACACGACTAGACAAGACCCTACTAGACCCAACTGCCTAGGTTTTTGCAAACCTAAGCTCCGATACCATTTATGTAACACCGCCAATCCACTTAGGGATATTACACGCCGTAGATCCTTTCCACAAGGATCTACCAGGCAGGAAACTACAAAACAAAACCCACAAGAGGTCAACTCGACCAAAATATAAACTCGTAGACCAATTAGGTCTCTCAAAATCTAACATAGCAGTACAACTGATAAACCAAAATATAACTCGATCACAATTAACACAACATGTCCATCCTCTTAAGTATGACAACGAACTAGAAATAAATACTTGGTCCGACATATCACTGACGGACAACCGACTACAACGGTGACTAATATTGTTGCTTTACATCATCCTCCATGCCGATCCTGTGGTTGCTCTCTCTCAAATCGAAATACCTGAAAAACATAACATAATCCCCCAACGAGGGGTTAGAGATGTAAATCGCTAGTAAGTAACCAAGCTATACAATTATACATCAAGAATACAACCATTATGAAAATAACATTTCGACAAGGTAGTAACACGATCCCCGAGTCTAAAGTCTTTTGAAAATTTATTCCTTTAAACCAAATCATGTGAATTACTCAAGCAATCACTATATGAGTCTATTTAGAGACTTCGGGGGTCTCTGTGTAAAATCAGGGAAAGATTTATAATTCTTCCTTTCAAAAGGGGGGTTTCTTTCAAGACCATATATTTGCTTAAATTCTCAACCAAGCCTCAAGGGCAAAACCATATTCACCAATTTAACCGGGATTCAAGATTCAAACATAAACAATTTAGAAATATCAAATCAACAGTCAAATCATCGTCGTGACCCCGAAGGGTCCCACCCGGATTAGCTCATCGAAAATAAACTCAAATACACCCATAAGTTATCTTGACATCGCACTCTCAAGTGATGATTCTCGGAGCCCTCTTCAGACTTACCCAATTAGATAACCTTATGGTCAAATTGTAACGTCTGTCCGTACTCGCAAACATGCACCTCCGGAGGCCTCGACGTACCCTACCCGGATAGCATCATTCAAGCACGCCCATAAGTTATCATGACATCGCACTCGCAAGTGCTGATTCTAGGAGCCCTCCCCAGACCTACCCGAATTGATAACCTTATGGTCACAACGTACGTCTGGCCGTACTCGCAAGCATGCGCCTCCGGAGGCCTCGACAGGACCCCCACCCGGATAATATCTCAACTCTCTACTATACACAATAACAAAGGTATAATGTTCACCACAACCGCAACCATGTAACACATAAGTTAACGCATCATAACTTCAACAAGGGCACAACATTCACGGCACATCATCATTCAGGAAAAAGGCTAACGACCAAATAATACAAGTATTATGTGATTCCACAATTCTTCGGTTAACTACTCATTTCTAATATTTATTTAAGCACAAAATAACATGAAAAGGTAGTTATCATTCTTCTTGGAACTCAAGTTTACGTTCGAATTTACTTTCGTAGAAATCACATATTTGTTTGAAAGCAAGTTACGGTTAAATATACAATCACAAACAAGTTCACGTTAAATTCACGCACATCACATTCTCAAAGTATAAAGAATATAGACGAGATACTCGCCTCAATTCCAAAGCATGCGAAGCAACGGGAGAACTCGACCGGAAACCCTCGACTCCTCCAACTAGGTCGAAAACACAAGAACGACGTAATTACTACAAAGTCGATCATAAGGAGAATGGAAAATATACGAAATTATAAACAAGAATTCATAGAAACAAAAGATCGAACACTTGGGGTTCATTACTTCCCCATGAACAACAAGAACATCACCCGAACCCGAAAATGACAAGAAATACGAATCAAACCATAGGAGTAGAATCAATACAATTGATTGATGATATACAACAACACGATTCATGAAGAACAACTCAAATCTTGAAGATTCTCAAAATACATCATGGAGGGTTTCAAGAGAGTTACCTCGAATGAAAGACGAAGAACACGGATTGATGATGTTAATCAATACCAAGAACTTAAGGAAGATGAAAACTTGGAGTTACAAGACTCCAAAATCGCCCTCCAATCGTACACATATCGCCAACGCCGCGGGGGAGAGAAGGAAGGGTGAAAAATGACGAACACGGTCAACCCTTGGGAATATATAGAGAACTGAAGCATAAGTACGCTAGGAGCACCATCCCAACGTACGTTACCCGATTAACGTACGTAAGGTATAAACCTTTACGTATGTAATAACCATCCCTAGCTCACTGAACAAATACCTGAAGGACTTTACGTATGTTAGCAAGGATTTGTACCGTACGTAACAAGTATCAATAGCGCACGCTATTCTCAACACATGGCGTACGCAATCGGGGGACAGAACTCATTGTCCAAAGCTGTGAAGACCCTTACGTACGTTATGATCAGGGCTTAATGTACGCAAGGCATATAATGTTAACGTACGTTATGCTCAAAGCATAGCGTACGTAAGTCACTTAACAGTTCCAAAACTGCTAAGTTCAGCCCGTCGAGTACGAGCGTGAGGAAACCTCGAAACGACAACAACAATACAAGATGAATACATGCATACGAAGTGTGCACAATGATGAACTCAAACGTTAAAAGAAAATATGATTCCGACTACACGGAGGTTCAAAAAACGACAACGAAAGTGATTACCCCAAACTTTGGGAAATTACAAAACGGCCCAAAACGTCCGAAAATCACATGACGTCGAACAAACAAACTGAAGCTCACAACACGCATAACAAAATTAAACAGACTTATAGGAAACACGAAACTGTAGTTTCGAACCACCATCACACGAAATGAACCGAATAGCGGAAAAAGTCGCTCAAAACAGGAATTCAGGTAAAACAGCCCCGGAACAAACTCGGATGACCAAACACGCAGAACAAAACATTATCCAAATGTCACAACGCTCGCAAGCGAGTTCTGCAAATCGGAAAAATGCTGAAAACGAACAATTACCGAAAGAGAAAATCGCGAGTATTACAAAATCAATGCTGAAGGAATGATCCTTCCTGAACTGTTTGTTGTAGGAACGGTAATTGAGAAGTTGCCTCCTACTTTGAAGGACTTCAAAAATTACATGAAACACAAACGAAAGGAAATGAGCTTAGAGGATTTGGTTGTTCGACTCAGAATTGAGGAAGACAACCAAAAATCTGATTCTAAGTTCAAGAGAGGCCCTATGGAGGCTAAAGTAAATTTGCTTGAACATGGGTCCTCTAGCAAAAAGAGGAAACTGAACCATGTTCAGGATAAAGGGAAAAAGCCGTTAAGGCAATGAAATTCACTGGAAATTGCCACAACTATGGTAAACCAAACCATAAGGAAAAAGACTGTCGCTTGCCAATAAGTTCAACTGGTCCGCGAAACAAAGGCAAACGAGTTACCAATGTGGTTGAACATGGCGATGTTGACATGCCAGATCTGGAGCTGTTAGCTATGGTTGAGGAGCTGGACGAGGAGGTCTCATCCATGGTGATTGAAACTAATATGGTGGAGAATCACCGCGCCTGGTACGTTGATACTGGGGCTACTGGTCATGTTTGTTCGGAAAAAGACATGTTCTCTTCCTACACTGTTACTGATTGTAGGAAATTGCATATGGCAAACTCTGCTTCTTCAACCACCATCTTTTCAAGCACATCATTGAGCTTCATCCTCAACCTTGAGGAGTATGCTGTATCATTTTCTTTGATATCAAAGAACTTCCTCGGATTGAGGAATAAAGCCGCGCCACACAAGTCTACTTCCATTTGAGACTCCCAACATCTCTCTATGATGCTCACCACTTTTTTTGAAACAATTTGTTGTTTTTCAAGTGCCCCTTTGATCTTCTCTTTGGCATAGTCCATTGCCGTACAAATATCAGCCACAGCAGGTTTTTCATCCCCGCCAACAATCCTCAAAACAACCAAAAGTGGTTGTGATGCTCTAATACAATCCTCAACATTATTCCAAAATCTCGTGGAAATGACAATGTCATGCACCTTTTCCCATGCAATAGTTTTAGACAACTTGGAATTGAACCAATCTTCACCACCAAACAGCCTTTTCAAAGCATACCTATTTTTATACAAACTCTGTAACATAAGAAATACCGTAGCAAATCGTGTTGCGCCTTCTCTCACAAGGTCTTTCCTTTCCGTCTTCTCTATCATAGCACTAAGAAGTCGATCGTGCCTATACACAAATGTTGTTATTCCTTTCCCACATGTGATAGAAATGCTAAACTCCTTCAACTCGGCAATATCTTCAAGCATTAGATCTAAGCAATGTGCGGCACAAGGAGTCCAGTCAAATGTAGGATCCCGAATAGATAAATATCCTCCCACAATGTTGAAATTAGCACCATTGTCTATTATAACCTATAATAAATGCAACAAATCAGGAAAATTCTTGAATTTTAAAGAGACTTGAAAATTAGTAATTTAGCAAGTTATGTAGCTACCTGAACAACATGCTCTGTGCCAATCAACTCAATCTGTTCATCTAACAGATCCGTCAACATCCTTGCATCCTGCACTCTACTAGATGCATCAACCGTACCTACGAAAAAAGTACCCTACGGACTATTAACGAGAAAATTGATCAAGTGTCTTCCCCTCCGATAAGAAAATCCATCAGACATAAGTGTACAACCATAATGCTTCCAAGTTTTTTCATGTTTTTCCCACAACTTATCTGTCTCTTTCTTCGCTTTCTCAAGTAATGGCACCCGCAAGTCGTGATAGATTGTCGGCTTCAAACCAGGCCAAATTGCTCTATGGACTCGACCATTATCTCATAGCTCCTCGAGTGCACAGCATTGAAGGGTATGCCATTTTCATAGAAGAAGTTTGGTATGTGCATAAACACTCTTTCCTTCTCTTCTAGAGTCTTTGTAGAACTCTCAATAGTAGGTTGATAAGGCCCCCTACCATGCCTTTCCTCAACTACTCGAGGAGTTTTTCTAAGAGTAGAAGCAAATCTTTTTGTTGGTTTTGATTGAGGTAATGTGAAACTCATAGAATTTTTTTCTTTTGGAAGATGTTCCCGAACTTGGCACGGTATTACAAGCCGTTGTTGATGAATTATTTGGTTCAACTTCTTCAAATATCATCATCGTTATCATCATCTAGTGGCACATGAGTATTCCTTGCACTCTTTTGAATGTAGTCTTGCATCTCCTTCATAATTGATGTCGTAGTTTTTATACAGATTTGGACATCCCCATAACCACCCGCAAGATGTTGTTTCAAGCTTCTAATCCAGGCGTGCATTTGTTTATTACAAAGACAACATTGGACGATATATTTGTTGTTCAAATATGGCCAAACTGCATATTTCCATCCCGGATCCAAAAATTTAGCCTTTCATTTTGAATCATTAGACAAATCATGGTCACTTGATGTAGAATCTTCCATCTACCGTAAATAAAAAACAAAATAAGACTAATTAAAAGCTGAATACTAAAAAATAGATAAATTTTAATTATTTACTGTCATTATTTTGTTGTAGCAAGATTCGGTATACGCGCTATTATGCGGAAGCGTATTTAAAGGTGTGGAAAAAAAAGACACAAGATTTATAGAGGTTCGGAAAAACGTGCCTACGTCCTCTCTCCATATCTTTTTTTATAGGCTAAAGACAACCTCTGCACCTCTCTTCTATCGGTCGAGGGATTACCATTACAATCTTGTCTTTTATCGGTCCGAGATAAATTGTACACACTTATCTTTTTGTCGGTCCAAGTTAAACCGTTTTCCTTTTCTATCGGACAAGGAATCAACCTATCTAGCTTTCTATGATCGACCTTAACAAGATACAACAAATCCTTCCATGATCGACATCCTAGGTTCATCTAAAAACAATGATGTTAATACCAAGTCCATGATTACTATGAAGACACTTTCCAAATTTGGATTATTAATCTCAGAAAACTTCCTTTACCTGTAGCAAGATTCAAATTATGATGCTCTTAACCGGGGTACTTAAAACATAATCATCTCAACTTCCTAGAGATGATGTTGGTTGAATAATTCATCCATGGAACTTAATATCTTGATAGCATGATCATAATAATCTTAAGAACACGAATCCAAGGTTGGAGATAGCATAACATACCTTAAGATGAAGAAAACACCGAGACAATAGGTAGAATCCAACTCCGGTTGTTTGTGTGCCAATCCAAGATGTTTCTCCACTTCAATAATCAAGCATAAGTGATATTCAATCTTCAATGATCAAGTAGAGATGGTCTATATGTGTTTAATGAGGCTGGGAACTCTCTAGAATGAGATAAGTCGATGGCCAAGTGAAAAGGAACGAATGAAATGAAATGGGGTGATGTCCCATTTATAACTTTCTGGCCTTAATGTACGTTAGCCTTCATGCATAACGTACGTTAGTCTCTTAGCGTATGCTACCTAGTATACTTAGCATACGCTATCGTCACCGATAGTTAACTATTATCATTATGTACCCGATTACGTACGCTACACCATCAGGTTACGTACGTAAGTAACACCCATTAGCGTATGCTAGACATACTCCTTAGCGTACGTTAACAATCGTTGACTTCAAAAGTGTCCAGTTTCATCCGCGGGAATCTTATACGGACCCATCGTCCGGCTGGCGCATGTGGTAGCCACCCAGCTCAATTATTGGCTATTTAATGTACGCTACGCTACATTCGTAGCGTATCCTAACTCTGGCGGATAACGTACGTTAAGCTTCCTTCTTAGCGTACGTTATCACGTATTTGCATGAGAAAATTTACATGTTGCCATACTCATGTACAAGGATACAAATACGAGAAATATCATACTTCGATTATCGATATCACAATTTCGAATAATACAGAGTTCAATTACAGATGAAATACTCAATAATTAATCCGGATATTACATACTCTCCTATTAAAAAGGAGTTTCGTCTGGAAACTCAAGACAAAAATAACTCTGGATATCTAGACCTCATGCTATCTTCTGTTTCCCAAGTGACTTCCTCCACTCCGTGGCACGACCACTGAACCTTAACCAAAGTGATCAGTTTATTTCTCAATTGTTTAACTCGACTCTCGAGTATCCTGATCGGTCTCTCTTCAAACGTGCCATCCTGAGCGACTTCGATCTCGCCGAAATCAATGACATGTCTAGGATCTGGTATATACTTCCGTAACTGGGATATGTGGAATACGTTATGAACATGGATCAATGACGACGGTAATGCCAACCAGTATGCTAACAATCCAACTCTCTCAAGAATCTCGAATGGTTCGATATATCTCGGACTCGGCTTTCCTTTCCTCCCAAACGAAAGATTCCCCGAGTAGGAGAAACTTTTAAAAGCACGTGATCTCCAATTCTGAACTCTAATGGATGACGGTGCACGTCTATTAGTTCACAAGTTGGAAAACAACCATATTGAAATGGACAACGGAAGATAAGGAAACTCGCTTGCACATGTCTATAACCCTGGCCAGCATCTTCGTACTGTCCAATGCCCGCTCGTCCGGCAGAACATAACCTGAAATTCATAAAACGAATTTCCGGAAACGCCATAATCCAAAACACATTTGTAAAAATGCACCACAATTAACCATCGATCGACCCCTCCGTGGACCCCTACCGAGACCCCATCAGATCTAACCCGTAGTAGTTAAAAGCAAAGCTCGTCGATCCTCCCCTCCTTTGAACCCTACCGAGACCCCGTCGGATCTAACCCGTAATGAGCATACACATGCACCCATCACTCATGCAATACTATAATGTTAAGAGTGTAAGTTCATAAGAGTACTTGCCTCGATTAAAAGACGACGAGAAATGGAAAAGATTATGACCGCGGTTGCGAGAAACCGAACACCGAACCTAGATAATTCGTCAAACATGAATAAAACAACTCGACAAAACAACGGTAACGAAAAACACCCGGAAACCCACCTATGATTCATGTAATTTCGTACGACAAAGTCGACGAGGGCGGACAACAACCCCAAACCCTCTCGATTTCAATAACACACCGAAAATAACCAAAATTTCGTAGGAAACACATGAATACTATTAAAATTGATCATAGACATCATGAATTAATCAATGATACGGAAAGAATCGGACGAAAACTCGGAAACCCCCAAATTTCTCCCACAATAGGGTTCTAGGAGATTTACCTTGATTCAATTGGTAAGAGATGTTTAGATGATGATAACTTGGTGCTAGAGACTCAAAATCGTGGATGGATGATGATACCTGATCAACTCCAAGCTCCAAACGCTCCAAATCGCCAAACCCTCGGAGAAGAAAAGAAGAAAATGAGAAATGAGGCTGCTCCGGTCAACTCTCTGGTTTTTATAGCTAGAGAGTTATTAGCGTGCGCTAACCATCAAGGTTAGCATGCGCTATCCGGCCAAAAACCCAGTCCAGAACCTACGGTTCTGGACCGTTAGCGTGCGCTACCAGCAAATAGCTTGCGCTTACTGCCCCTCGATAGCGCGCGCTATTGGGCCTTAGCGTGCGCTACCTGAACATCAGCCGAGTCCAGAAACATTCTGCTCAGTATTGGACTGCCGGATTAGCACGCGCTACCGGCCACTCTGCGCGCGCTAAGCCCAAACGATAGCGTGCACTAGAACAACATCTTAGCACGCGCTAAGCTGCTCTTCCAGATAGCAGAGGGCAGAAACAGACTACTGCCATTGCTGTGCCCGAGTCACTAGCGCACGCTACAAAACAAGTGTAGCATGCGCTATCAAAGGATACTAGCGTGCGCTAACTAACATCAATAGGGTGCGCTAGGGAGCTGGTGAAAAATGGCTCAAACACCCGAAACACGCGAAATGCGATCAAAACATCAAACAGAAGCTCACAACACGCATAATAACCTACGATAGATTTACGGTAACCCCAAAACGGCAGTTCCAAACAACAATTTCGAGAATCGAAACAAATAGAGATGGAAAGGCCAACAAAATGCGGAATTGAGTAAAATAAGTCCGAAAATAAGTATTCCCAAAATACCCATATGGTCACACATGAGCCACTAAAACAAGAAAAACGCAAAATCATGAAAGTGCCGGAAAAAGAAAATGCAGATATTACAATAAATGTGCTAGATGGAACTGTAATTCAAAATGTCGATCTTTAGGAATTCCATCTACAAATAGAGAAGATAAAATTCAGTTCATTCAGGATTGTATGAATTAAGAGAATTTAGATAATATCGAAATTTCTCTTGACACGCATCCAAGTGGATTCATACATTACGGAATTCGATGTTTGTGGAATAAATGCAAACCAGAATATGAACAACGTCTTGGGAATCTGACGTTAAAAGACCCTGTTTGCCAATTTGTAAGAAAATTGGATGGGAAGCTTCTCCCCGACTCATAGAAGGCATTTAATCCATTTCTGAACGTAAAATCAGAGGAAGGTGTGAGCCACAATCACAACTACTGTGCATATACGTGAGCATCTTTCATTTTTGTCGTATGGTGAGATTTTCTGAATAAAAAAGTGATACGCAATAAACACATTCATTATTCTATTGATTAGTTGAAGCACAATTAACGCAATCACAGATTTGTTAAATATTTTTACCTTATTTTTCTTCTATAAATAAACATTGTGCTTGTTTCTTTTATTCATCCCTCAAACTTGTACTTTTCTCTTTTTCTCTCAAATAAGTTTCTTTTCAAAAATGGAATCATCATCTTCCACAAAAAGATTTAACTCAGTCTGTATTTTTGGTGGAGCTAGTTATTGAACAGAGGTATGCTTTACTGAAGCAGCCCACAACTTGGGTCGTACCTTAGGAGAAGAATGCATTCATGTAGTTTACGGAAGAGGAAGTCTAGTATTAATGGGACGCACTGCTGCTTCTGCCTATATGGAAGGAGTAAAAGTGTTGGGAATAATTCCAAAACCTCTGGCTGAAAGTAAAATCACCGGGGCAACTATTGGATATGAGTTTAGAGCTGTAAATATGGAAGATCGCATAACTCATATGATGAATAATTCTGACGCCTTTATCACCCTTCCCGGTGGTTTTGGCACTCTTGAGGAACTTTTTCATGTGGTTATCAGAGCCCAGCTAAATGTTCATAAAAAGCCCATAAGTCTGCTTAATGTCAATAGTTTCTTTGATGGTTTACTATCTTTCATCGACTACTCTACTGAAAAAGGTTTTATTTCCGAGCATGCTAAACAAATCATAGTTGTTGCAACAACACCAGAAGAACTAATAAAAAAACTCATTGAATTTGTTCCCCAAACAGATCCAACTCTAGCTAATATTGTCTGGAAGGAAGATTTTTCCGTCAGAAAATGGAAAGTGGATTCATTCCTCTCCCTTTGATAACCCATATCGGACCTCTTGTTATTTATACTTTTTGTCGTGTGTAAAAATTGTGCTAAATGATGGCAGCTTAAGGAGTTTCTTTTTGATTTCTTGACGCGCATCTATTCGTGATTTATGTATTGTTATTTTTATTGATGTAATTTTTATTATTTGTTTTTAATAAAAGCATTGATGGCAGCGTAAGGCGACTCTTCAGACTTTCCTGAAGCGCATCTTAAAAATTGTGTTATACTTCCGGGTATATTTTATTTTATTTTTTTTCTTTTGTTGTTTGCCTCGTATATTCTTTTTTTTTGCAGATCCAAAAAGGCGTTCGCTCAAGCATCAACCTTCATAACAAGGAGTATTCTGCTTTTTGCCTTTGCTTTTTATTATTATTAATTTTTTTCTCTTTTTTTATGTTTTTAAACCAAGGACATTTTCTTTTTCAAGCTTGGAGGTGTGGTGTGTTTGGTATAATATCGGAAATATATGAATTTTTAAAACATAAAAAAATACCTCCAACAGTCAATTTGTAATGTGTCTTACTACTCACCTCGGGACACTTGTTTATAAAATTTTGGTGTGGTAAAATGACCATAGGCTAAACTTGAATTTTCGATGAAATGTCAAACTCAATTGTTTGTAATTTTTTTTTCTTTAGTGTAAATTCATAAAAAATATATATTTGAGAACTTGTGAGCTTTTGAGCCGTTTTTTACATGCTATCATGCAAAATCTCCATTGATTGATTGCGCTATTTATGTTGTGAAATTCTAGAACGTGCAGTGGTATCTTACTCAAAACTACGAAGTGTGTGTAAAATAGTGAAAGTGATTTTAGGCGATTTTTTTTATTTAGCCTTTCAATCTTTTTCGGCCTACCCCAAAAATTATTAGTTCCCTCGTTAACCCAATTGAGCTTATTGCCTATTTTATTATTAACAACATACTGAGCTTTCTATCGCTATAAATCCTTTGACCCATACTTGAATAGTTAGAAATTATTTTTGACAAGGATAAAGATATTGTTTGGTGACATTGGGTGATATATATATTGTTGGTAGTGTTGAAAAATGGAGAAAACATTTACTCCGCTGTTTTTGGGAACTTAGTAACCGGGTGTATTCATGTGACCCATATTTACATTCGCATAAAACAGTTACCTTAGATATGAGTATGCATAGAAGCAGCTTGTGTATGTTTTTATCCTAGTAATCGGGTGTATTCATGTGACCCATAGTTTACATTCGCATAAAACAGATAATAAACAACCCAAGTAAAAAAATAGGTGGAAAAAAAATGGTTGATTGAAAATTAAGAAAAAGAGCTCAGATAAATCGAAACATAAGTAAGGGGATCGATAGAAAGCTTCATTAAATCGCTTCTAAAGTGCTTACCAGTTGATAAAACTCGATTCAGAATATTTCCTAATTGTTCGGTTTCAAGTCACTTTATCCATAGTTTCATACCCCAACCAAAGAGCCGACATTACAACCTAAAAGTCCTTTTTGATTCACAATGTTACACACACAAGTGGTAGAGATAAAAAACAATTTGCACGCCTATGGCAGTTTTCACCTCATTAAATAAGCTTGAGCAAAAATATACACTTGAGAGTGAGCGATACACTTATCCGGCGAGTTTTATGAAATCATACTTTTGATTAAAAGGAAACTTTCCTGATATTTGACAAAATTATGAAAAACATGGTCTGATTTACCCCTTGAGGTGTGGTAAAATTATTGGTACGTTCAATCGTACTATATCTGAAGTTTACTTGAGGACAAGCAAATGTTCAAGTGTGGGGTATTTGATTAGTGCATACTGTAATACCCGTACTTTTATTGACTGATTGACCTTATGTTCTTCCTATTGTTGTCGCTCTGGAAACTCTGAATGTTTTTGTCGATATTGTCGTTGAGCTTTGTACATTGTTTGTCTCATGATTTGGGTTATTTAGACCTTTCGGTACTGTTCTGGTCAGTGTAAATAGCACACGCTAGGCCTGGACTAACGTACGCTAATTATGCCTGAGTAGCGCACACTAGCTTTGAGATGTAGCACGCGCTAACGGGCCAGACAGGGGGGAAGTCAGTAACTTATACTACTCTCTGGACTAGCAGTTAACGCACGCTAGGAGTTCGTTAGCGCACGCTATTCGTGGGCATTAGCGCGCTAACACCGTCCGTAGCGCATGCTAACGGGTTGGGTCGGCAGAGACAGTGAGGTTGTTTGACTGACTGGACTGCCAGGTAACGTATGCTAGGCTTCGGCTAGCGCACGCTACAAGCATTTCGTAGCGCACGCTATGCTGGAATAGCAGCGCACGCTAGGACTCGAGCACGGCAGAGGACAGTAGGTACTGGACTCCAATTTCTGGACATCAACACCCAGTTAGCGTACGCTAACTATCGGCTAGCGCACGCTAAGATTAATCGAGTAGCGCATGTAACGGATCATCTAGCGCACGCTAGCAAGGCTGTCAGAAGCCACTGGACTGACCGGTGACTCCGTTAGCGCACGCTAACTCTTAAGCGTAGCGTGCGCTAGACTAGGCGAATATATATTGGACAATTGACTTTCATTTCGTCATTTTTCATCCTTGTCACTTTTTTTCGACGGGAGAAGCTCGGGAGAGGAAATTTTGGGTGATAGGAAGCGATTCTTCGTCAAACAACAACATATTTCGTTGGAGAACAAGGATTTCACAACATCTAATCCATCCTAACGTCCAAATCAAGGTAAAAATCCTTAGAATCCTATTTTTAGGAATTTTGGGGTTTTTCCTAGATTCGTCCGATTTATCCATTTGAAGATTGAGAACCTTGAGATTATGATGTATCTATTCCATATACATGCCTTTCCTACGATTTTACGGATTGGGTTGTGCCGTTTTCGGACTTGTGAGAGTTTGGGCGATTTTCCAACCTCTAGTTGTTTATCCGTGTATTTTCGTGAATCGTAGACGGATATCGGGAGTTTCTTCATGAATTATGAGTATAGATTATTGATTATCATATCCCTTACGAATCGTTTAGGTTCCGGAAGCACGTTCTTGGACCTACCGAACTCATACTCTTTTCCCTTCAATTTGTCGATGTCTTAAAGGCAAGTATATATTTATGATTATACGTTCTCGACTTTGAAAGTAAGATATATGAATGGGATGTTTATTTATATCCACTCTGGGGCGGGCCGACAGGTCCCCTGAGGGTTTCGTAGCCTTTGGTGCGATTCCACGGATAATTTGGGTTAACCACTCTGGGGTGGACCGACAGGTCCCCTGAGGGTTCCGTAGCCTTTGGTGCGGTTCCATGGTTGATCATGTATGCATTGTTGTGATGCTATGAGATTTAGTTATTCTGGAATTACTGGTCTTGAATTGATGAATTCACGTTTACCTTTACTTTATTGTCGAGGAGTATTGTGTTTCGTACTTGATATACTTGCACTATCTATTCGACGGCTAACCCCTTTATGGGAAAATACTTTTTATGTATTTTAGGTTCCAGGAGAGCGGACAGGAAAGTATCGGGTCGGCATCAAGATGATGGTCAAGTGTGATACTGTGTCTTTCCTCCGGTTATGTTTTGTGTTTCTCCATTCAGTGTTGTTGTACTGGAATGGTTATTGAATACTCGAGTATTGTTTTTTATTTTCCCTGATGTTCCGACCTGTTTTTGCCGAGGTATTAATTTGTGTTGTAATGTCTTTGGGTACATTGGATATGCTTTGAATAAACTTTTTATTGTTCTTCATTCCATTTTATGTAGACCTTCCCAGTCAAAATTTATAGTTCCGCGTATGTTTAGCCTTGTGGGTCCCACGGTGGGGCTCACGGCGCTGTAATATTCCCTGAATAACTTGGGGGTGTTACAGAATATTATATCAGAGCTTAGGTCTATGGATACCTAGGCTGTCGGTCTTTTGGGTCGATTGAGTCATCATTTGTCCACAGTATCACTACTCTGCCATCATCACAATGCGACCGGTACTTGTAACACCTCTTACTCTTCTGGTGTTTCCTCATTCCTTTTGCTTCCATTTTTGGTATTCTTGAGAATCGGTCACTTTGGTGAGGTGCGATTGAATTGTACTTACGTGCCTTGTGTGTTCTTTAGTATGTCAGCTGGTAGGGGCCGTGGCCGTGGTTGTGGTCGTGGACGTGGAAGAGGACGTGGCGCGACTGTTTCCCTCAGTTCTGTTGCAGGGTCGACCAACCCCAGTTTATCGAACTTGGTGCATCCGGACACCGAAAATCAGCACGACCAGTCGACTGGCCAGGGGATTAGCGCGGACATTGGAGTTGCGAATGCACTTCAACAATTGGCTAACCAGATGACCATCTTAGCCCAAACCGTTCAACTGAATAATCAGAATCCGAACGCAGATGCCTTGCTTCAGAATGTAATCCGTATGCACCCTCCACAGTTTGTCGATGCCACAGACCTGTTAGGTTAGGAAGATTAGCTAGCGGAGTTGGAGAAAATTTTTGAACCGGTCGATTGCCCCGAAGTGAGGAAAGTACCGATTGCCCAGTATTTCTTCACTAAGGAGGCCGCTACATGGTGGAAAGTCATCAAGCCACATGATCGTGTTGCCATGTGGGATGAATTTAAGGAGCTTTTGGAGACCAAGTTCTGTCCTTGGTCGGTGTGAGAGGGCCGAATCCGAGCCTTTTTCGAGGCTAAACCGCAAAATATTCCTGTTTCACAAGCAATTGTAGAGTACAGCCAACAATTGATCCACGTGAAGGATCAAGTGCAGAACGAGCGTGATAAGATCCATTATTTTGATATGCGGGTAAATTTGGACTTACGGCGGTACATGGACGGATTTGCTTGCACCACACTGAAGGAGTATCAGGACAGAGCTTTAGCCCATGATATGTTAAGCCCCGACAATGATACCGTTGAAGAATCGAAGAAGCAGAAGGTTGCGGGGAATTTTTCTAGCTCTAAGAGTGGCAATTTCCAAAGGTCACAGACGACTAACCGTTCTACTAGACAGTCGTCACGTTTTGCTAAAGGAAAGATGGGTTTCCATTCTGCTCCGGGCACCACAAATCGCACGGTAACTTGCTATAATTGTGGTCGTCCAGGCCATGTTAATTTGGAATGCAACTTTCCGCCATTGAAGTGTCACACTTGCGGACAGATGGGATATAGAGCGGCTTATTGTTCCGAACCAAATCAGACTTTGGACACTCGGGATTTTGCCCCAGCACCACTTGACCAAGGCGTTAACCAGCGGAAATCTTTTGGTCAATCTCAGCAGAATTTTGGTAGGGGCCGGGGAAGGGGTCAGAATGCTGGAGGGGGAAACTCTAGCGTCGGTTCGGTACAACCACGGGTCTATGAGATGCGTCGATCAGATGAACCCGATGCAGTAGTGGCTTCAGGTACCATTAATATTTTATCTCATCCAGTCCGTGTGCTTTTTGATACGGGTGCTACGCATTCTTTTATTTCCTTGGAGCGTGTACGCCGTTTGAATATAACTTGTATGACTGCTTGCGATCCCTTTATTCTGAAACTACCTAGCGGGGATAAAATTGTGGGAAACCAGGAGATTAAAGATTTCCTGGTGATTATATCCGGTATGGAATGGTTATCGAATCTGATTGTTGTGGATATGGTAGGCGAGGACGTGATCCTCGGCGAGGATTGGCTTGATAGTCACCAAGCGAACTTCTGGAAAGTGGGTACATCAGACCGAGCACTTCGCCTTGGGGTGCGCCTGTTCTTTTTGTGAGAAAGAAGGATGGTTCACTACGTTTGTGCATTGACTACCGTGATCTGAACAAAGTGACCATCAAGAACAAGTACCCTTTGCCTCGTGTAGACGATTTATTTGATCAGTTGCAGGGGGCTGCAATTTTCTAGAAAATTGATTTAAGATCAGGGTATTATCAACTTAGGGTGAGAGAGTCCGACGTTTCGAAGACGGCATTTCAGACGAGATATGGGCATTATGAATTTATAGTTATGCCTTTTGGGTTGACTAATGCACCGGCAGTATTCATGCAATTAATGAATAATATTTTCATTGAGTATCTCGACAAGTGTGTAGTTGTCTTTATTGACGACATTTTAATCTATTCTCGAGATAGAGAGAAACATGCCCGACACTTGCGTTTGGTACTGGATATTTTGAGAACCGAGCACCTCTATGCAAAACTCTCAAAATGTGAGTTCTGGTTGGAAGAAGTTATGTTTCTCGGCCATGTGATTTCGGACGAAGGGGTTTGTGTAGATCCGCAGAAGATTGAGGCAGTGCTATATTGGACACCGCCTAAAAATGTTAAGGAATTTCATAGCTTTTTGGGCCTTGCTCGGTATTACCGTCGGTTTATCGAGGGGTTCTCGAAACTCGCTCGACCGCTTACCAAATTACTCCAGAAGACCGAAAAGTTTGTTTGGTCGGATGAGAGACAACAGAACTTCGATGAGCTGAAGAGACATTTGACTTCAGCGCCGATTTTAACTTTACCACATGGTAATTAGGGCTTTGCAATTTATAGTGACGCTTCGGGTCAAGGTCTTGGCTGTGTGCTTATGCAGCATGATAAGATGATAGCTTTTGCGTCACGACAACTAAAGCCATATGAGATGAATTATCCTACTCACGATTTGGAATTAGCCGCAATTGTCTTCGCACTCAAGATCTGGCGTCATTATTTGTATGGTTCTCCGTGTCGGATTTATACCGATCACAAGAACTTGAAGTATATTTTCAATCAGAAGGAGCTGAATATGAGACATAGACGTTGGTTAGAGTTGATAAAGTATTACGATTTGGAAATTCTTTACCACCCCGGAAAAGCCAATGTCGTCGCGGATGCTTTGAGCCGCAAATCGGCATCTCTTCAAATGATCGAGGTTCTTACATCTCAGACTAAAATCCGCCAGGATTTAATTGAGCAAGGGATAGAAGTTTGGCTTCAACGACTACAGGAACAGTTATGTACTCTCGAAATTACTTCGTCCTTGGTTGACAACATCAAAGGGAAGCAGTGGAGTGACCCGATGATTTCTCAACTGAAGGAAGATGTAATTAAAGGAAAAGCTCCTGGCTTTATGGCTCACGAAGATAGTATTCTGAGATTTCAGGGCAGGTTGTGTGTTCCAAATGATCTAGAGTTGAGGCGGAGAATTCTCCGAGAAGCCCATGCTACGCCTTACTCAATCCACCCCGGGACGAGTAAGATGTATAAGGACTTGAATCGACATTTTTGGTGGAACAACATGAAGAAGGATGTCACGGAATTTGTTCTACGGTGCTTGACGTGTCAACAAGTCAAGATCGAACATCAACGACCAGTGGGGTTGTTGAAACCGCTTCCCATTCCCGAGTGGAAGTGGGAAGACATCTCTATGGATTTCATCACTGGCATGCCGAGAACTCAGGCCGGAATGAATATGATTTGGGTAATTATCGATCGGTTGACCAAGTCTGCACACTTCTTGGGTATTAAGGATACTTGGGAACCGGATAGATTGGCTCGAACTTTTATAGCTGAGATCGTAAGGTTGCACGGTGCCCCCAAGACCATTGTTTTTGATCGAGACGTCCGTTTTGTATCGCATTTTTGGCAGGCCGTTCATCAGGCTTTGGGTACTGAGTTGAGATTGAGCACTTCCTTTCATCCTCAGTCGGACGGTCAGACAGAGAGAACGATTCTGACGTTGGAAGATATGTTGCGAGCTTGTGCCTTAGACTGGAGTAATGATTGAGAGCTTCAATTGTCGTTGATCAAGTTTGCCTACAATAATAGTTGGCATGCGTCCATCAAAATGGCACCATTCGAGGAACTTTATGGCAGGCGATGTAGATCGCAATTATGTTGGGACGAGGCTTCGGAACTAGTCGGAACTTAACCGGATATGCTGTTGGAAACTAAGGAGAAGATTTCCATTATTCGGGACCGATTGTTGACCGCCCAGAGCCATCAAAAATCTTATGCTGATACTCATCGTCGACCTTTGGAATTCGAAATGGGAGACCACATTCTACTCAAAGTGTCGCCGACCATAGGAGTTTTCCGCTTCGGGAAAAAGGGGAAACTTAGTCCGAGGTATATCGGACCATTCGAGATTTTGGACAGGGTTGGAGATTTAGATTATCGCTTGGCATTGCCCCCAGCCTTGAGTCATGTCCATAGTGTTTTTCATGTATCTCAGTTGAGAAAATACATGCTGGATCCCAGTCATGTTATCGACTATAGTGAGATTGACGTAGCCGATGATGTTACCTTTCCAGAGATGCCGATGAAGATCCTTGAACATCGTGAGAAGCAACTTCAGCACAAGACCATTCCATTGGTTAAAGTGCAATGGTCGAGGCATGGGGTCGAGGAAGCGACTTGGGATACGGAAGAGAAGATGCGATCGGAATACTCCGAACTTTTCATTTCTTAAGTTTCGGGACGAAACTTCTTTTTAGAAGGGGAGAATGTAATACCCATACTTTTATTAACTGTTTGACCTTACTGTTCTTCCTATTGTTGTCGCTCTGGAAACTCTGAATGTTTTTGTCAATTTTGTCGTTGAGCTTCGTACCTTGTTTGGCTCATGATTTGGGTTGTTTAGACCTTTCAGTACTGTTCTGGTTAGTGGAAATAGCGCACGCTAGGCCTAGACTAACGTACGCTAATTATGCCTGAGTAGCGCACGCTAGCTTTGAGCTGTAGCACGCGCTAACGGGCCAGACAGGGGGAAGTCAGTAACTTATACTGCTCTATGGACTAGCAGTTAACGCCCGCTAGGAGTTCGTTAGCGCACACTATTCGTGGGCATTAGCGCGCGCTAACACCGTTCGTAGCGCACGCTAATGGGCTGGGTCGGCAGAGACAGTGAGGTTGTCTGACTGAGTGGACTGCCAGGTAATGTAAGCTTGGCTTCGGCTAGCGCACGCTACAAGCATTTCGTAGCGCACGCTATGCTGGCATAGCAGCGCACGCTAGGACACGAGCAGGGCAGAGGACAGTAGGTACTCGACTCCAATTTCTGGACATCAACTCCCAGTTAGCGCACGCTAACTATCGGCTAGCGCGCGCTAAGATTAGTCGAGTAGCGCACGTAATGGGTCATCTAGCGCACACTAGCGAGGCTGTCAGAAGCCACTGGACTGACCGGTGAGCCCGTTAGCGCACGTTAATTCTTAAGCGTAGCGTGCGCTAGACTGGGCGGATATATATTGGACAGTTGACTTCCATTTCGTCATTTTTCATCCTTGTCACTTTTTCTCGACGGGAGAAGCTCGGGAGAGGAAATTTTGGGAGATTGGAAACGATTCTTCGTCAAACAACAACATATTTGGTTGGAGAACAAGGATTTCACAACATAAAATCCATCCTAACGTCCAAATCAAGGTAAAAATCCTTAGAACCCTATTTTTGGGAATTTTGGCTTTTTTCCTAGATTCGTCCGATTTATCTGTTTGAAACTTGAGAAACTTGAGATTATGATGTATCTATTCCATATACATGCTTTTCCTATGATTTTACGGATTGGGTTGTGCCATTTTCGGACTTGTGAGAGTTTGGGCGATTTTCCAACCTCTAGTTGTTTATCCGTGTATTTTCGTAAATTGTAGACGGGTTTCGGGAGTTTCTTTGTGAATTATGAGTATAGATTATTGATTAACATATCCCTTACAAATCTTTTAGGTGCCAGAAGTGCGTTCTTGGACCTACCGAACTCATACTCTTTACCGTTCAATTTCTCGATGTCTCAAAGGCAAGTATATATTTATGATTGTACGTTCTCTACTTTGAAAGTAAGATATATGAATGGCATGTTTATTTTTATCCATTCTGGGGTGGGCCGACAGGTCCCCTGGTTTCGTAGCCTTTGGTGTGATTCCACGGATAATTTTGGTTAACCACTCTGGGGCGGACCGACGGGTCCCCTGAGTGTTCCGTAGCCTTTGGTGCGGTTCCATGGTTGATCATGTATGCATTGTTGTGATGCTATGAGATTTAGTTATTCCGGAATTACTAGTCTTAAATTGATGAATTGACGGTTATCTTTACTTTATTGTCGAGGAGTATTGTATTTCATACTTGATATACTTGCACTAGCTATTCGACGGCTAACCCCTTTATGGGGGATATACTTTTTATGTATTCCAGGTTCCAGGAGAGCGGACAGGCAGGTATTGGGTCAGCATGAAGATGATGGGCAAGTGTGATACTGTGTCTTTCCTCCGGTTATGTTTTGCGTTTCTCCATTCAGTGTTGTTGTACTGGAATGGTTATTGAATACTCGAGTATTGTTTTCCATTTTGCCGAGGTATTGATTTGTGTTGTAATGTCTTTGGGTACATTGGATATGTTTTGAATACCCTTTGTATTGTTCTTCATTCCATTGTATGTAGATCTTTCCGGTCAAAATTTATAGTTCCGCGTATGTTTAGCCTTGTGGGTCCCACGGAGGGGCTCACGTCTCTGTAATATTCCCTGAATAACTTGGGGGTGTTACACATAATTGATCTAAAAATTCATATACAAATATTTTTTGTGGCAAAATTATACTGATTTGTGATAAATAAATAACTGATTTAAAGATATGTCGAAACATGAGCTAAAAATATTTATTTTGCAGATTGATGACATGAAACGTCAAAAAGGACGAAAAGCAAAATCAAATCCCAAATCATAAAATTTTCAAGGAGACAGTATACAAAACGATCAACGCAATACGGCGCAAACTGAGCCATGTCTTGCGCCGTTTCATCACGGCCGACATTTTCCGCCGGGTCCTTGCGCGTGTTCCGAATAAGAACGAGTCACCCTACAACACGCGAGACAACACGGTGCAAGTCATGGCCACTTCTTCGGCCGTTTCTAACATGGCGCAAGTCATGGCCGTTTCTTCGACCGTTTCTCACACGGCGATACAACCCGACGCAAAATGGGCCGTTTTCCAGAGACGCTGCATGCATCATATCTCGAATATTCCATTTTTTACCATCTTGTGAGCTCAACAACCATATATTTTTTTAGGTGGTCAATGATCTGAAAATCAAAACATGCATGAAAGATTAAGATTGAATCAAATAAATAAAGAAAAAATCAAAATACTACAACACATCTTTTGAATTAAATAATCCATAGTATTCTTGAAAATCACCTATAAAAGGACACCTTCATCCATTGTAAAAAGATAACTCATCTTCTTGCTAAGAAACATCCTTTCCTTTTGGCAAGACATCTCTACTATAGTTTTGTATTCCATTTTACTAGTTTGAAGTTTTTCCTTCATTTAGCTTGTAGTTGAAAAGTGCTTGAGCAATAAGCACTTAGTATTTTACTTTCAATTTTTGTAAGCTTGTAACCTTTGAACAAGTTTGAAGATGTATTTTGATGAATGTGTCTTGCACTTTGATACATCATATTCAAGTAAGTTTTCATCTATTGTCATTAAGTTTTAAGTTATTACAAGTTTTTATACATTATGTATATTAATCAATTCTATTTTAATTATAGTATGTATAAACCGATGAGTAGCTAATCTTTCTTCCTAGGGGAAGGGGGATTTCTATTAGGTTATATATTAAGTATTTGATTAATTTACACTATTTTGTTTAAAAGAAAATAATTGGTTTAAATAGTGATTGATCATATCCTATTTCTACTAATAAAACCTCCTTGATTGATTGTTAAGTGAATTGAAAACATATCTTTTCAATCGTCAATTGTTTATCTTGTAAACGACATCTTAAGGTTACGAAAGTAATTAAGAAGCCTTTGAATACAAAAGTTATAAGGTGAAAAATTGATTACTCGATGAACAATCATTTTTCCTTTATGCTCGTGTAAGTTAATTCCATCTACTTAATTATATATATTGTATTTGACCGGTTTACCACTATCTCGATTAAAAGGGATTAATTGGTTTAAATAGTGATTGATCATATCCTATTTCTACCAATAAATCCTTCTTGATTGATTGTTAAGTGAATTGGAAACATATCTTTTCAATCATCAAGTGTTTATCTTGTAAACGACATCTTAAGGTTACTAAAGTAATTAAGAAGCCTTTGAATACGAAATTTATAAAGTGAAAAAGTTGATTACTCGATAAACACTCGTTTTTTTTTATATCCGCGTAAATCAATTCATCTACTTTATTAAAACCCTAATTTAATGAACCCATAATCCCCTAGTTTTATCAAATCAAGTTCCAACTCATTTAAGTTTGATTCATTCTCACTAGTATAAAAAATAGTCTTGTTAGTCTTAATATAAATAGTCAAGTATAAATAGTCTTAAATTAAATAGTCTAGTATAAATAGTCTTAATATAAATAGTCTTAATATAAATAGTCTTAATATAAATAGTCTAGTATAAATAGTCTTAATATAAATAGTCTAGTATAAATAGTCTTAATATAAATAGTCTAGTTTATAAATAGTGCATTTCAATTTAATTAACTTAAAAACCCAAAAATATAATTTAGAATATTTTAGTATTTATTTCTCGCAATCTATACAGAATATTATACGAAGCCCTGTTGAATAATCCTCGAGAGAAAAGATCTTGGTAGAACTTACCACAACTACTTCTACCTCGTATATATTTGCGAGCGACTCAAAAACTCCTATTTTTAGGATAACTTTATGTCGATCAAATTTTAGTGCCATTGCTGGGGATTTTTTTAGGCCAAATATAAATTTTTGTATACTTTTGTTTGAAATCTTTCATTGTAAACCATTGTTGTAGATACAATTTCTCTACATTGTAACTTAGTACTCAATTGTGTTTGTCCGGTCAAGTGGCGGATAATAGTACTTCGTGACTATTAAAGTTGGATTTTTCAGTTCCCACAACTACTAATATTTGTAGATATCTTCTCCTTTTTTTTTATCATGGAAGAAACTTTGAATAGTATTGAAAAGAGATTTCCCTTTCTTCGCAAAAAAGTCATTTACAAAATTTACAAGACAAGAATTGAAAGGATGAGGTTGCTTATGAATAAAAAGCATACCTTTTGACAATAGATTCATTATTGAAGCCAAAATGAGAATAGCAGGTGAATTCACAGAAATACCTACTAGATTCTTACGAGGGTTGGGAAAAAGTTCATATGCCAAGAAACGACAAGCAAAGATAATAGCCGTTTGCTATAAATATGCTAGATGGAACTGTCAAAATGTCGATCTTTAGGAATTCCATCTACAAACAGAGAAGATAAAATTGAGTTCATTAAGGATGGTCTGAATAAAGAGGATTTAGATAATATCGAAATTTCTCTTGACACACATCCTAGTGGACTCATAGATTACGGAATTCAATTTTTGTGGAATAAATTCAAACCAGAATATGAACAACGTCTTGGGAATATGATGTTAAAAGACCCTGTTTGCCAATTTGTAAGAAAATTGGATGGGAAGCTTCTCCACGACTAATAGATGGCATTTAAGCCATTTCTGAACGTAAAATCAGAAGAAGATATGAGCCACAATCACAACTAAAGTGCATACACGTGAGTATTTTTTATTTTTGCCGTATGGTGAGATTTTCTGAATAAAAAAGTGATACGCAATAAATGCATTCATTATTCTATTGAGTAGTTAAAGCGCAATTAACGCAATCACGGATTTGTTAAATATCTTTACCTTATTTTTCTTCTATAAATAAACATTGTGCTTGTTTCTTTTATTCATCCCTCAAACTTGTACTTTTCTCTTTTTCTTTCAAATAAGTTTCTTTTCAAGAATGGAATCATCATCTTCCAGAAAAAGATTTAACTCAGTCTGCATTTTTGATGGATCTAGTTATGGAACAGAGGTATGCTTTACTGAAGCAAATTTTTGCACTTCGTTTCCTTCGATGCTTTGCTTCGTCTTTTTGTTGTTCTGCTTTGTTTATCAACTTTAATCATCAAAAACAATACTAATACATGTATGGAACAAAATGTTCCAACACAACAGCCTTTCGCGAATCAAGACTATCTTCTCTCATGTCTGCATGATCAATTCCGGTTCCGTCCCGATCAAGCCTGATGAATCGTCCCAACATAGGGGTGATCTGCATCTCCTCCCGTATAATGCCTCAAATGGTGTCATCTTAATGGAAGCATGCCAACTATTGTTGTAGGTGAATTCAAGAGACGGCAGATGAACTTCCCAATCAGTTGACCAATCTAAGGCACAAGCCCTCAGCATATCTTCAACTGTTTGAATAGTCCTCTTGGATTGTCCATCTGTCTGTGGATGATAAGCCTTGCTGAAGTTCAATTCGGTTCCCAAGGCTTTATGAACTACTTTCCAAAGATGATACACAAAGCGACCATCTCGGTCATAAATGATGGTCTTCGGCGTACCATGCAATCGGACTATCTCTGAAATAAATACTTGTGCCAACTTCTCGGGTCCCCAAGTGTCCTTAATGCCTAGAAAATGAGCCGATTTGGTTAGACGGTCAACTATCACCCAAATCATGTTCATTCCTGTCTTGGTTCTCGTCATATTAACAATGACGTTAATACCAACTCCGTGATTACTACAAAGACACTTTCCAAATTTGGAACCAATCTCAGAAAACTTCCTTCACTTGTAACAAGATTAAAATTATGATGCTCTTAATCGAGGTACTTAAAACATAATCATCTCAACTTTCTAGACATGATGTTGGTTGAATAATTCATCCATGGAACTTAATATCTTGATAGCATGATCATAATAATCTTAAGAACACGAATCCAAGGTTGGAGATAGCATAACATACCTTAAGATGAAGAAAACACCGAGACAATAGGTAGAATCCAACTCTGGTTGTTTGTGTACCAATCTATGATGGTTCTCCACTTCATTGATCAAGCATAAGTGATATCCAATCTTCAATGATCAAGTAGATATGGTTTATATGTGTTTAAGGAGGCTGGGAATTCTTTGGAATGAGATAAGTCGATGGCCAAGTGAAAATGAACGAATGAAATGAAATGGGGTGATGCCCCATTTATAACATTCTGACCTTAACGTATGTTAGCCTTCATGCATAACATACGTTAGTCTCTTAGCGTACGCTACCCAGTATACTTAGCGTACGCTATCGTCAATGATAGTTATCTATTCTCATTCTGTACCCGATTACGTACGCTACACCATCAGGTTACGTACGTAAGTAACACCCATTAGCGCACGCTAGATACATTACTTAGCGTACGTTAACAATCATTGACTTCAAAAGTGTCCAGGTTCATCCACGGGAATCTTATCCGGACCCATCATCCGGTTGGCGCATGTGCTAGCCGCCCAGCTCAATTATTTGCTGTTTAACGTACGCTACGCTAGATTCGTAGCATATGCTAACTCTGGTGGATAACGTATGTTAAGCTTCCTTCTTAGCGTACGTTATCACGTATTTGCATGAGAAAATTTACATGTTGCCATATTCATGTACAAGGATACAAATACGAGAAATATCATACTTCGATTATGGACATCACAATTCCGAATAATACAGGGTACAATTACAGATGAAATACTCAATAATTAATCCGGATATTACACCTACATGAGACCCACCAGGCTAGGTAACCAACTTCACTCATCGACTCTCGGAGTCGACACAATAACATCACATCACAAAGACTTAAAACAATGAAAATCCACCTCGTTCGTTCAGGCAATCAAGCAACGCAATATTCCAATTAAAACAGAACGGTCAATTCAATACACTTTGCAAAAATATCAAAAGCCCCCAAGTACTCGAGTACGTCTATTAGTTCACAAGCTGGAAAACAACCATATTGAAATGGACAATGGAAAATAAGGAAACTCGCTTGCACATGTCAACAACCCTGGCCAGCATCCTCGTACTGTCCCAATGCCCACTCGTCTGGCTGAACATAACCTGAAATTCATAAAACGAATTTCCCCAAGGCCCCAAAGGGGTTAGCAATTATGCTAGTACAAGTAACCAAATGAACGACTTACACCTTACACATATACTCAAGCATGCAATTCAGAAAAACATCAGTTGAAACACACATTTCCGGAAACGCCATAATCCAAAACACATTTGTAAAAATGCACCACAATTAACCATCGATCGACCCCTCTGTGGACCCCTACCAAGACCCCGTCAGATATAACCCGTAGTAGTTAAAAGCAAAGCTCGTCGATACTCCCCTCCTTGGACCCCTACCGAGACTCCGTTGGATCTAACCCATAATGAGCATACACACACACCCATCACTCATGCAATACTATAATGTTAAGAGTGTAAGTTCATAAGAGTACTTGCCTCGATTAAACGACGACGAGAAACGGAAAAGATTATGACCGAAGTTGCGAAAAACCGAACACCGAACCTAGACGATTCGTCAAACATGATTACAACTCAACAAAACAACGGTAATGGAAAACACCCGGAAACCCACCTATGATTCATGTAATTTCGTACGACAAAAACGACGAGGGCGGACAACAACCCCAAACCCTCTCGATTTCAATAACACACCGAAAATCACCAAAATTTCATAGGAAACACATGAATACTACTAAAATTGATCATATATGTCATGAATTAATCAATGATACGGAAAGAATCGGACGAAAACTCGAAAACCCCCAAATTTCCCCCAAAATAGGGCTCTAGGAGATTTACCTTGATTCAATTCGTAAGAGATGTTTAGATGATGATAACTTGGTGCTAGAGACTCAAAATCGTGGATGGATGATGATACCCGATCAACTCCAAGCTCCAAACGCTCCAAATCGCCTAAACCTTGGAGAAGAAGAAAAGAAAATGATAAATGAGGCTGCTCCGGTCAACTCTCTATTTTTATAGCCAGAGAGTTATTAGCGTGCGCTAACCATCAAGGTTAGCGTGCGCTATCCGGCCAAAAACCCAGTCCAGAACCTACGGTTCTGGATCGTTAGCGTGCGCTACCAGCAAATAGCGTGCGCTAACCGCCCCTCGATAGCGCGCACTATCGGGCCTTAGCGTGCGCTACCTGAACATCAGCCGAGTCCAGAAACATTCTGCCCTGTATTGGACTGCCGGATTAGCGCGCGCTACCGTCCACTCTGCGCGCGCTAAGCCCAAACGATAGTATGCGCTAGAACAACATCTTAGCATGCGCTAAGCTACTCTTCCAGAGAGCAGAGGGCAGAAACAGACTACTGCCATTGCTGTGCCCGAGTCACTAGCGTGCGCTACAAAACAAGTGTAGCATGCGCTATCAAAGGATACTAGCGCGCGCTAACTAACATCAATAGCGTGTGCTAGGCAGCTTGTGCAAAATGGCTCAAACACCCAAAACACGCGAAATGCGATCAAAACATCAAACGGAAGCTCACAACACGCATAATAACATACGATAGATTTACGGTAACCCCAAAACTACAGTTCCAAACGAGCGAGTCATCCTCTGATTTGTTTTGGATGGTCCTTCGGCTATGCCCGCCTCATATTTAAATGAAGGGCGAGCGATCGCTGCCCAAAGGAACCTTGCATGGACGGATCGTCGGTTTCATCGACCTTCGCGACCATGTCAGCACTTTTCTACCTCGAACCGTCATGTTGGTTGGCGATCCTCGACGGTATACATTGTGCTAGGGGAGGCGATCGCTGCCTAGGTTCATCATGTTAAATGACGAACTTTAGAGGGCGAGTGAGTCATCCTCTTTTTCGAAGCGTTGTTCAGGCAGTACCCTTTGGTTTGGCGTGGTGGGATTCGGGGAAAGACTTCCGAAGTCCCCACCTCTTGATTGAGGCATATAGATCCGGTCGCTGAGGTTGATCGAGGGGTCGACTTATATGAGCTTTCCGGCTTGTCGCGTTCGACTCTGGCGACCATACCGGGAGATTGATGGGGCTCCAGCTAAGCCAATAAACTGTCCTGTGTGCCCTCCTCGAACAATCTCCAGAGTTGTCTGAGGAGGTCGCGGCATTGGTTGGTGCTGTGACCGGGATTCTTGTGGTAAGCACAATATTTATTGTGGTCCAGATGACTGTTGTCCCTTATCTCCATTTGCTTTCTTAGAGGTTCGCGCCCCTTGATGGCGTAAAAAATGTGGGCCGGAGTTCGGTTGAACTTGTGGATGAGATGGGCTTCCACATCCTCGAAGGCCTTTAAATCACCGGGTGGCTTGGCGACCTCCTTGTTGGTTTTGACGATCGCCGTCTTTTGGATGGGAGGCGGCGTTCCCTCGCCTAGTCGGAGGGTGACCAGCCTCTGCCTGGACAGAAAATCGGTAGCCTTAGCGCGGAAGATCGTGTAGGTCGGGGGGATGTATATTGTGAGGTGCCTAAACATGGGTGAATGACTATAGAATCCCCCCAGTACCGAGTATAGAGTGAGCTCGTTGCTGATGGGTTCGCCGGTGAGGACTATTTCATCCACCCGGTCGATGTAAATTGTGTCGGTCTCGTATTCCCCTGCCTGATTTTCATCATGCGGTGGGGGCCTTCTGGTCTGGCGACCTTGGCGGCGAAGAAAGATGTGAAGTCACTCGCCAGTTTCTCAAAGGAATTGACCGATCGAGGTGGCAGTGAGATGTACCACCTATGGGCCAGATCGCCCAATGTCAACAGGAACATTCGGCATCTCGTCACGTCTCATGCCCCGCATCCGGTCATGTAAATCCGGAACTTGCTCAAGTGGGTCTTGGGGTCCGATCTCCCTTCATACAGAGGTGTTTGGGAAGGAGAGATCTTTGGTTGCACGGGGGCAAGTTCGATGTGGACTGCGAGTGGCTCAGTCGGTCCGATGATCTTTCTACTGGCGCTTGCCCCAGTTTCCATGAGCGCCTTCATCTCGTCGAGCTGGCGCTGCATAGCGGCCATCGCCGTGGGGTGGGCTGCTCGTGGCTAGGCGCTCGGAACGGGATCCGAGGCAATCAAGTACTGATCCCTTGGCTCCGCTGTCGATGATGTCCTTGCCACGTGGCTCGACTCTTTGGCGGATGGGGGCCAAACGGCTGACCTGTATTTGGTTTGGAGTTGGATATGCTGAACTCCTGGTGACGGACTCGGATTCCATCGTCTCGTGGTTGGGTCCAGAATGCCCCGGTCGCCATGATGGATCGCTTCTTAAGAGGCTGAAGATGGAACCGTCCCGCTTCGTGATAGCTTTTTCTCGTGAATCAGGGCTTTCTGACGATCGCTCGACCAGTAACCCCTTGAGCTTCCATTTGGCCGCGCAGCGGATGGCCGAGGGGGTTATAGCGGGCGCTGCGCATGCTCTCCATCGCTCCTTTAGGATGGCCATAGCCCCCTCGATCTGTTCCGCGGTTTGGAACTGGTCGAGCGAAAGGCTGGGGCCGTCCCTCAGGTGCGGGATCGAGAGTCTCGCGTCGCCGCAGCTACCCTCTGCCGTAGACTGGGGCTCGGATTAAGCTAGAATATGACGTCCGACGGTTCTGAGAGTGGCTCTCTTCGCTGTGGTGGAAGACACCTTTATTCTGAAGATTTTTCTTTGAAGAACAGTGAGTGTTTCTTTATGTATATGCCCCGGGGAACAGTGAGTGTTCTTCGAGACGGGTAGAATGAAAACGAAAGTTCAAGGCCCCCCTTCTTCTAGCGCCAATTGTTGTTACCGAAAATATTATCTGGAGATGATTTGATGGAATGGTCGAGTAACAAACAAAATGCGAGAGCACGTCTGTGGGGAAGTAAATAACACAATATTTACCGGGGTTGTTAGTCCCGGGCTTGAATGCTCTCGCGAGATATTATTAATACGAATACTTGAGAGTACAAATATTAATGTCAGAGTACAATTACAATGAGTGTAATGACCCTAGTTATCTTAGCTCTTGAGTGCTGAGGATTGCCGGAAGAACCAGAGTTGATGCACTGTGTGAATTAGCTGAACTCTCGTATGAAGTAGTTTCTGTACTTGTGGATCTCTTCAAATCTGAACTGTATGGAGTTCTCGTTTCTGCCGACCGTCTTTTGGTTAAGAGGTTCTGAGAGAGAAATCCTAGATAGATTCAAGACAAAGTCGAGAAAAAACCGAGAGCTTTCCAAGTGCTGGAGGCTCTCTATTTATAGGATTGGGAGTCGCTGGGCGATCGCCTCTGCTGTATTATAATAAGTGGGCGATCGTCTTTAGCACATGGGTTGGTCTCCTTAAAGTCCGCCGCAGCTGCTGGCAGCCAGATGTGCGAACCAATGAGAGGCCAACACGCGTCTATGTCGCTGTCTTGAGAGGCCTCACCTAGGACCTTTCGGCGGGTCTGTCGGTAGGTGAGGTCGTCCTTGTCACTGACAGCTGCTGATAGGCTAGAGTCAACGATCCATGTTCTGTGGCGTCATTCGCGGATCTGCACATGAGTCCTTGCTCCGTGATCCAGTCTTCGTAGACTTTGACGGACGATGGCCTTATTCGTGGCATAGGACGGTCGTCCTTGGTCGGGCACCAAAGTCCATCGCTAGGTGCCAAAAGGCGATCGCCTCGGACGTCGATCGCTCGGTACCCGATTTCGGTCTGGACTCTTTGCTTTGGCAAGTCTGTCTTGGATTTATTTGATATTGCCTTTGGTCGCTCGGCCCTTACGCCGATCGCCGTCGAGGCGTATAAAACACCGCATAACATAGAATATTCTAAATATTTATTATACTATATTTTATTTACTAATTACATTATATGTATAAATATTATATACTAAAAAACATTTATATCTTAAATATAGAATATACGGGTACCTTAATACCTATTGAGTACTCGATAACTCGATGAGTAGTATCCTAACTTGATACGAATCAAATAATATAAAATATGGGGAGGCACATCCGTACTCTATAAAACTTATTGACATCCGAGTATCGTCCTCTTTGATATATGTGAGCTCCTCTCATAGCTTTCTGCGAGGTGTAAGAATATCCTGCCAACTATTTATTGCTAATATGTTCTTATTCCATGGTCATAAGGATTGCTAATAATTACTGCTAGTATGGTCTTAATCCATGGTCATAAGGATTGCTAATAATTACTGCTAGTATGGTCTTAATCCATGGTCATAAGGATTGCTAATAATACAATTGATATGTTTACTCGGGGAAACATACTCCATCTCTCAAAAGATAGATTCCACCATATTGTCCCCACATATGGTGTTGGTAGTGAAGCTTTAACTTTGATTGGTTTTGAAACTTTTGCTTTGACCTCTGTATTCTTACCTTAATCGTTTCTAAAGATTTATGGCCTTAAACCTTCAAGAAACATATATGCCTTTAACACTTCAGTTATGACCATATGCTCGATGAGCCTTGATGCCTACTCAAATTTATGTGGAAAAAAAGGGAAAATGGGCTGTTTTGAGCAGCCCACTTGAGAGATAATTTTGAGTGTGATCAACTACGAGTTAAAATCGGGACTTAGTTGGAATAGTTAGTACTCCGTAGGAGGTTTCCAAAACATGTAAGAACACTCTAAAATGATTGAGATATGAATGAGATATAATGTTCCAAAGTGAGCTCTTTCAAAATGGGTTTGAGATTCTATCCAACATTGGAAAACTGTAAGAAGAATTGTGAGTATATAAGGTGATGTGAACAAACTCTTGTTCACAACAACAAGTGGGACATGAGTGGATGTGTGACTAGGCGCCCCTCGCGCACACACGTGCGCGCCACTGCAACTTTATTTCGCAAAAATTCATTTTGCTAAACCACCTCAATCATAAAATCCGAATATTCAGATTTGGATAAATATCAAGCTAGATTGATAATTTCGAATTAATATATTAGGATAACTATCAAGTTATATGGTAATTATCGGACTAATATATTAATAGATTAGGATATGTGTTGAAGAGACCAATCCTACTTAGAGTTCCTCCAGCATATGTCTCTCTCTCATCTTCACCTATAAATACAGATGTAAGGGGTCCAAATTTTATAAATTAATTTTCGGTCGTTTTTCAGCCATACAGCCAAATTCTTGAGTCCCTTTTCTTTTTCAAAAAAAAAAATTCTCTTCATATTTTCGGTCGCATCGGTGATAGTTCAGATTTTATTCTAGTTCGCTGAGGGTGCGATGAGCCATTTATCAATGCATCGAGATGTTGTTTTATCCTGTGCAGCAGATGCTATACACTGCGGTGGGGCCGAATTTGATATAAGGAGACCAGAATTCTGGACTCAACATCGTCCATCTTCAGATTTATTTCTCTCTCCCTCTCTCTCTCTCTCTCTCTCTCTCTCTCTCTCTCTATATATATATATATATATATATATATATTATTTGCTGCTTGCTTTATTAGCGAATCTGTATCTTACTTGATCTTTTCATATTTACAGCTCATGCAGCAGATTCAAAGAATGGTATATTCCAATAATCTTAAATCAAATTCTTCATTACTTTGTGTTATTAATTTCGAAATCATTAATATCGGATCTGTGATTTATTTTTCAACTCATGAAAAAATGGTTTTATACTCAAAAATAATTTTAAACATGTTTGTATCTGCTCGAAATCTTGAATACATATTTATTATTTTTGAAATTATTAAAATATGTTTGGATCTACTCATGGACGTCATTTGATGTCGGAGATGATGATCCTGTAATACCCAGTTGTAATTCAGTAATTATCACTCAGTAATTATCATTCAGTATTTATTATTCAGTAATTGATACTCAGTAATTTCATTCATTATTGATCATTTGTCACTCGATTCGGTCATGGTATTCATCATTGAGTAATTGTATCGTGTATCAATCGTCATTCATCATTAATCGATTGGAGTTTCGTGCGTGTTTATCATCATTGTCATTTTCGTTGCGGTATGCGTGAGGAGTAGCGCACGCTACGTACTCATTTTAGCGTACGCTAATTGAGTATAGGTAGCGCACGCTACTACTCAGCCTTAGCGCACGCTAAGGTTACCTTAGGCCGATCCGGAAGGTACCGGGTGCAGTGAGTTATAAGGCAGCGCGCTACGATTGGTAAGTAGCGCGCGCTAGCGATTGTAGTAGCGCACGCTATATGTGTGGAGTAGCGCGCAAGGACGGATCGAGTTGAGTCCGGTGGCTCTTTGATCGCACCGATTAATTCATAGCGCACGCTATGTATTGTTGTTAGCGTACGCAACCGATATATTAGCGCACGCTAAACAATGGTTGTAGCGCACGCTAATAATGGATCTTAGCGCACGCTAGTAATATGGTCGTAGCGCACGCTACAAGTGGATACGTAGCGCGCGCTACCGTGTTCGGACAGTGGGTACTGGACTACCCAAATTACTCGTTAGCGCACACTATGCACAAGGGCTAGCGCACGCTAACCTGGACTGAGTATAAATTGGACAGTTTAGTCAGAGTTCGTCATTTTTCATCTCATTTCATTCCTTCGGTATTTTTGGGCGATTTCGAGCGATTCAGAGGGGATTCTTTGAGGTGTAATCATCAATCATCATCTTCAAGCTCATCTTTCGGATTAATCATCATTTCATCATCTTCATCACATCGAATCAAAGGTATTAATTCCTTGGATCTAGAATTTCGGATTTTTGGGTTTTTCCTTCCGATTTCTTCGTGTAAGCTTGGATTATCATTGGAATATGTTAGTTATGGATTATCTAACTTGTATAAATATATTCCTACGGATTTAATGGTTATTTTCGGAATTATTTCAAGAACCCTTGGGGTTGACTTCGGTTAATTGGGGATTTTCCGATTGATGTTGTTGTAATCATGAGTTATGGATTCCTAATGGATTATTGATATCCTTGAAAGTGTTTTGATGGTTTGAAATACTCATCTTGGAGTTGGTTTCGATTTATTCGAGCTCGGATATCGTTGTGTCGACGTTTGAGTCGATTATGATCGTTTTTGATTTGCGTAATGATCGGATTATTGGTAATTGTGTTATTCAAGGTTGTTCGAGCGACCGATATTTCATTTAGGACGTTGTTCGTGGACGGACATTCATCATCGGTATTGTGTAAGTTAATTCTTACTCGGTTAAAAGGATATTCATTCCTTTTGTCGTTGTTCATTCATGATCATAACTCATTCATCATTGTATTAACCGTATCAAAACTCGTCATTGTCAATTAATCACCTCAGTCATAAGGAACGACGGTTCCGATCATTTCATTGAGCTATCATTCATTTCACCATCATTCAATCTTGGTGAGTCATTATTCATTTTCATTGTCACTTTTGTCATATTGTGGCATTCCGGGTCATACTGGCGTGCCGGTTGGTATGTGTAGGATTTTCATGTCGGGTACATTATAGTCGTGTGTTGGTTGGTGGCCTCACATTGGACTGTGCACTCGAGTCGATTGCTCGTGAGACTGATTAGGTACAAGACCACGCGTGTTTGATCGTTGGTGGCTTGTGCACGGACACATTTCCATACCGGAAGTAGTGTGGCGCCATTCCTTTGAGTCAGATCGATTAGTCGATTCATATAGCATGTTTGATTGCGTATGTTTCGACAGGATAAATCATAATTTCGATATATCATGATTGTGTATTTTCAACCCTTGAGGATTGTTGTTACGTATGGCGGCCGTTGGGGATGTTGTTTTTCAGGTCATGGCAAGGCTAAGGCACGGGGAGAGCACGGTGACGGAGAGGAGTCCCAGTGATACTAGTAGGGGCCCCCAGTCTATTCAGTCATTCATTCAGTCATTTATGTTTCCTTTATTCATTCCGCTGCAGACATTCCGTTTGAATGCTCATTTCATTCAGTGTTGTGTATTTTATCGTCACATAAAATACACATGTATTCTATTTTATCCTGGGTGTTGTATAAAACTCCTCATCGGAGTAATTGATGTTGTAATGTGGTTCGGTACTACATTTACCTGTGTAATTCATTCATTCTCATTCGCCTGGTGGGTCCCAGTCGGGGGTCCACGGCACTGTAATATCCGCCTAGTTTGGGGTGTTACAGAGTTGGTATCGGAGCGTGGTTTTGAATACTACCCTCCAAGTCATGTCTCGTTTGAAATCATCGTCATCAGACTAGTATCATTGGACTTTCGCGTCACGTGTGACCTGTGCAAATGCCGAGCCAATCAGACCAAGAACTGTAAGATTTCTAATGCCATGGTATAATTTCTGGCATTAATCATTCATTCATAATTCACCAGTTAACAATCCTCAATCATCATTGTCATTTTGACCAGGACGGTCAGGTTAACTCATTAATCAGTCAATTCATTTCATTGTTCAGTTGTTGATCAGGAAGATCGAATCATTAACTCATTCAAGATAATCATTTCAATAACTTCATCAGATAATCATGGCACGTCAATTGATCATTCATGTAATCGCTGTATTTGAGCGCGTATGCTCATTTTCATCATTTCATAATATAATCATAATGTGATACTCATGCGAGACATATAATCATCATATGACTTTCCACTTCAGTATGGAAAGGGCTGGCAGAGGACGTGGAGGACGAGGCCGTGGAGCGGGCCGAATCCCGAGAGCTCATGTGAATACACGTGCAAACGCGAGGAATAATGCTAATTCATCGAGCACCGACGCTGCCACTCATTCACCTGGACGCGATCATTCATTATCGGGGAGTCGTGCAGGACACGGCCCGGTCGAGGGTGTCCGGGTTGATCCACTCGCATTTATGCGGGGCATGATGGCCCAAATGACCCGGATGGCTCGGTTGATGGAGACGATGCATAACTCCGTCAATCGAATCGGCAGCTCCTCCGCCGCCACCTCAGAGGCAAGAGAGGAATGTGAGTAATATCATCGGCGATATCTCTCGCCAGAGGCCACCTACTTTTGAGGGCTCGTCTGAGCCGGCAGATATCATTCATTGGCTCGAGCATTTCGAGAAGCTGTTTGCTATGGTAGAGTGTCCCGAGGGACACAAAGTTTCTGTTGCGGCTTACTACCTGGGTAAGAGCGCACATTCTTGGTGGTTATCGTTGAAGCCCACCGAAGGATCTTGTACTTGGGATCAGTTCAAGACTCTTATGATGGAGAGGTATTATCCGGCCCCACTCAGAGAGGCCAAGCTGTCGGAATTGCTCACCCCCGACCCCTCAGCAGACGAGGATGTTCTCGCCATTGCCGAGAAATTTCAGGAACTTTTTCCTTTCGCCTCATCCATCATTCATTCGGAGGCCGATAAGATCAAGTATTTCAGCAAGAGGCTGAAACCCCGTCTGAGACTTCAGTTACTTAATCATAATTGTACCACGTTGGCCGAATTCATTGAGAAAGCTCTCACCTACGAGCTTACTGCTAAGGAAATTGCTAAGCAGCAACCTTCGTCTGCTAGCAAGAAATCGAAGAATCGTAATCAGTCTGAAGGCGGTCAGACAACCTTCAAGAAACCACGTGTGGGCTCTGCTTTTTCTGAGCGACCTCCTGTGTCGTCTAAACCCGCGGAATCTCAGTCACGAGCGGCCAGTTCGGCCATCACCTGTTACAACTGTGGGGATCTTGGTCATGTCAGCACCAAGTGTCCGAGACAGTCTGTCACGTGTCATAACTGTGGAATTGTGGGACATAAGGCCCGTTTTTGCCGTAGGGACTCCAAACCTACTCAGACGTCATCTCAGGCACCTAAGTAGTCAGCCGTTCAGAATCAGGCCACTCAGTCAGCGTCGTTCAAGACGGCAGGAGCTAAAGGCGGAGCCAAGAGCTATCAGACGGGAGCGTCCGGTTCGGGGGCCGGCAAGCCCCGAATTTATGAGATGAAGAAGACCGATGATCCAGAGGCTCGAATGATCTCAGGTACACTCGATATTCTATCTCAACCTGTGTGTACTCTTTTCGATACTGGTGCATCGCATTCATTCATTTCCGAGTCATGTTTGAGTAGACTACGTCTGGGTAGTGCTACTAGTTGTGAGCCTTATGTCATTGGCCTACCTGATGGTAGACGAATTATCGGTAATCGGGAGATTCAGAATTGTCCGATTCAGCTTCATGGTCGTGTATGGCCAGCGGACCTCATCGTAGTAGATTTACCGAGGGACGACATCATCTTGGGTATTGATTGGATGGATCGTCATGATGCCATCATTAGTGTGCGAAAGCGTTTGGTCACTCTCATTTCAGACGATGGAGTCGAATGTGTGTTTCAGGGAGGTAATCCCGGCTGTTCTGGTAAAGTCATTAATTTGATGAAAGCAGTAAGATTACTCAATCAGGGATGTGTCGGTTATTGGTGCTTTATGGCCAAAACCGAGAAGTCATCAGTAATGTTAACGGATATTCCGGTGGTGAGGGAATATGCCGATGTTTTTCCAGACGAGCTACCTGGTTTGCCTCCACAGAGGGATGTGGAATTCACGATTGAGTTGGAGCCTGGTACATCCCCGATATCGAAGGCACCGTACCGGATGGCCCCGACCGAAATGCAGGAATTAAAGAACCAACTTGAGGAGTTGTTCGAGAAAGGTTATATCCGACCGAGTGCGTCCCCGTGGGGAGCACCAGTGTTGTTTGTCAAGAAGAAGGATGGTTGATTCCGCTTATGTATTGATTATCGGGAGTTGAATAGGGTGACAATCAAGAATAAGTATCCCTTACCCCGTATTGATGATCTCTTAGATCAACTGCAGGGAGCTTCAGTATTTTCCAAGATCGACTTAAGGTCTGGATATCATCAGTTGCGGATCCGAGAGTCGGACATCGCGAGGACAGCGTTTCGAACACGCTATGGTCATTATGAGTTTGTGGTTATGCCGTTCGGATTGACTAATGCACCTGCGGTATTCATGGAGTTAATGAATCGGGTTTTCATCGACTTTTTGGATCGGTTTGTTGCTGTCTTCATCGATGACATTTTGATTTATTCTCGTGACCGGGAGGAACACGAGTCTCACCTTCATCGAGTGCTCGACATGTTGAGACGAGAACAACTTTATGGGAAGTTCTCCAAATGTGAGTTCTGGATGTCCGAAGTGACGTTTCTCGGACATGTAATTTCATCAGACGGAGTTCGTGTCGATCCTCAGAAGACGGAGGCTATTCGAGATTGGCCACCTCCGAAGAACGTTAAGGAAATCCGAAGTTTCCTCGGATTAGCGGGTTATTATCGGCGATTTGTAGAGGGATTTTCTAGAATCGCTCAACCCTTAACGAACCTTTTGCGGAAGGATAAGAAATACACGTGGTCCGACGCGTGTCAACGGAGTTTTGAGGAACTCAAGAGCCGGTTAATGTCAAGACTGTACTTTCCTTGCCGCAGGGGACGGAAGGATTTGTGGTCTATAGTGATGCGTCCGGACAGGGTCTCGGATGTGTACTCATGCAGAACGGGAAGGTTATTGCCTATGCTTCACGGCAATTGAGACCTTTCGAGATTAATTATCCGACTCACGACCTGGAGCTAGCAGCCGTGGTGTTCGCTTTGAAAATTTGGCGTCACTATCTTTATGGCGTTACCTGTCAGATATTGACCGATCATAAGAGCTTAAAGTATATATTTACTCAGAAGGAGTTAAATATGCGTCAGAGACGGTGGTTGGAATTAATCAAAGATTATGATATCGAGATCCTCTACCACCCGGGCAAGGCGAACGTTGTCGCCGACGCCTTGAGTCGTAAGTCCGTTCAGGAGCAGATGCTTGCCCGTTTAACGATTCGAAGGAGCTTGGAGAATTCCTTAGACCCGAGATCGAGTGCAGCCGGCGAGTTCGGGGCGGCTTTGTATGTTAGAGATTTCATCGTCACTCGAGGAGGAAATCCGAGAGAATCGAGGTTCGGACCCATCATTGTTGCGCATCCGAGAGGATGTGGCTGTGGGAAAGCCCTGGATTTGTGGTCCACGAGGATGGACTTTTGAGGTTTAAGAATCGGTTGTGCGTACCGGCGAATGACGAGTTGAAAAACTCGATTTTGACAGAAGCTCACGCTACTCCTTATTCTGTTCATCCGGGGTCTAGCAAGATGTACAAGGACTTGAAACAAAATTACTGGTGGAGTAATATGAAGCGAGAGGTCGCCGAATTTGTTTCGAGATGCTTAACCTGTCAACAAGTTAAGATCGAACATCAACGACCGGCGGGTATGTTGAAACCTCTTCCTATTCCCGAGTGGAAGTGGGAAGACATTTCTATGGATTTCATCACGAGTTTGCCGACGAGTCGTCGTGGCATGAACACGATCTGGGTGATCGTGGACCGCTTAACCAAATCAGCTCATTTCCTTGAGATCAAGGATACGTGGGGTCCCGAGAGACTTGCCCAGTTGTTCATTAAAGAGATAGTCAGACTGCACGGTACTCCTAAAAGTATCGTTTCCGATCATGACGGACGGTTTGTGTCGCATTTTTGGAAATCAGTTCATCGTGCTATGGGAACTCAGCTTAATCTCGATCGCTTTTCATCCTCGGTCAAGCGGACAATCGAGAGGACTATTCAGACCTTAGAGGACATGTTGAGGGCATGCGTCCTCGATTGGAAAGACGATTGGGAAGCCCAACTACAATTGATCTAGTTAACGTATAATAAAAGTTGTCATGATTCGATCAAGATGGCACCATACGAGGCCTTGTAAGTTCTACGTTGTCGATCTCCTTTGTGTAGGGACGACTTATCAGAATCATAGGGAACCGATCCCGAAATGCTTATAGCCCGTGAGAAGGTAGCTTTGATCGAGTCGTTTGTTGATGGCTCGAGTCGGCAGAAATCATATGCGAGATAACCGTGCCGACCATTAGAGTTCGAGGCGGTGACCACGTGTTGGTCAAGGTATCCCAGTCGTGGTATCTTCCGTTTTGGGAAGAGAGGGAAGTTGAGTCCGAGATTCATTGGACCGTTTGAGATTTTGGATCGAGTAGGCGAGTTAGCTTATCGATTGGCTTTACCTCCGGCGTTGAGCCGAATTCATAATGTGTTTCATGTCTCTCATTGCGGAAGTATGTTGCCGACCGAGTCACATACTTGATTCGACGAATCGAGATCGCCGACGATCATTCATATGAGGAGCGTCCTATACGAGTTTTAGAGCGGCGAATCAAGCAGTTGAGGAATAAGACGATTCCTTTGGTTAAAATTCAGTGGTCTAGACACGGAGTCGAAGAGGCTACTTGGGAAACCGAGGATAGTATGCGGGAGAGTTATCCCGAGTTGTTTGACCCTTAGTTTCGGGGACGAAACTCTTTTAAGGGGGGGTGTATGTAATACCCAGTTGTAATTCAGTAATTATCACTCAGTAATTATCATTCAGTATTTATTATTCAGTAATTGATACTCAGTAATTTCATTCATTATTGATCATTTGTCACTCAGATTCAGTCATGGTATTCATCATTCAGAGTAATTGTATCGTGTATCAATCGTCATTCATCATTAATCTGATTGGAGTTTCGTGCCGTGTTTATCATCATTGTCATTTTCGTTGCGAACTGTGCGTGAGGAGTAGCGCACGCTATGTACTCATTTTAGCGTACGCTAATTGAGTATAGGTAGCGCACGCTACTACTCAGCCTTACCGCAGGCTAAGGTTACCTTGGCTGCAGTCCAGAAGGTACTGGACTGCAGGTGAGTTATAAGTAGCGCACGCTACGATTGGTAAGTAGCGCGCGCTAGCGGATTGTAGTAGCGCACGCTATATGTGTGGAGTAGCGCGCGCTAAGGACGGATCAGGTTGAGTCCAGTGGCTCTTTGGGACATCGATTAATTCATAGCGCACGCTATGTATTGTTGTTAGCGTACGCAACCGATATATTAGCGCACGCTAAACAATGGTTGTAGCGCACGTTGTCGAGTTCAGATCAGAGGGCAGACAGTTTTCTGGACTCCAGTACTGGGCATCAATATTTCGTTAGCGCACGCTAATAATGGATCTTAGCGCACGCTAGTAATATGGTCGTAGCGCACGCTACAAGTGGATACGTAGCGCGCGCTACCGTGTTCGGACAGTGGGTACTGGACTACCCAAATTACTCGTTAGCGCACGCTATGCACAAGGGCTAGCGCACGCTAACCTGGACTGAGTATAAATTGGACAGTTTAGTCAGAGTTCGTCATTTTTCATCTCATTTCATTCCTTCGGTATTTTTGGGCGATTTCGAGCGATTCAGAAGGGATTCTTCGAGGTGTAATCATCAATCATCATCTTCAAGCTCATGTTTCGGATTAATCATCATTTCATCATCTTCATCACATCGAATCAAAGGTATTAATTCCTTGGATCTAGAATTTCGGATTTTTGGGTTTTTCCTTCCGATTTCTTCGTGTAAGCTTGGATTATCATTGGAATATGTTAGTTATGGATTATCTAACTTGTATAAATATATTCCTACGGATTTAATGGTTATTTTCGGAATTATTTCAAGAACCCTTGGGGTTGACTTCGGTTAATTGGGGATTTTCCGATTGATGTTGTTGTAATCATGAGTTATGGATTCCTAATGGATTATTGATATCCTTGAAAGTGTTTTGATGGTTTGAAATACTCATCTTGGAGTTGGTTTCGATTTATTCGAGCTCGGATATCGTTGTGTCGACGTTTGAGTCGATTATGATCGTTTTTGATTTGCGTAATGATCGGATTATTGGTAATTGTGTTATTCAAGGTTGTTCGAGCGACCGATATTTCATTTAGGACGTTGTTCGTGGACGGACATTCATCATCGGTATTGTGTAAGTTAATTCTTACTCGGTTAAAAGGATATTCATTCCTTTTGTCGTTGTTCATTCATGATCATAACTCATTCATCATTGTATTAACCGTATCAAAACTCGTCATTGTCAATTAATCACCTCAGTCATAAGGAACGACGGTTCCGATCATTTCATTGAGCTATCATTCATTTCACCATCATTCAATCTTGGTGAGTCATTATTCATTTTCATTGTCACTTTTGTCATATTGTGGCATTCCGGGTCATACTGGCGTGCCGGTTGGTATGTGTAGGATTTTCATGTCGGGTACATTATAGTCGTGTGTTGGTTGGTGGCCTCACATTGGACTGTGCACACGAGTCGATTGCTCGTGAGACTGATTAGGTACAAGACCACGCGTGTTTGATCGTTGGTGGATTGTGCACGGACACATTTCCATCCCGGACGTAGTGTGGCGCCATTCCTTTGAGCCGTACTGATTAGTCGATTCATATAGCATGTTTGATTGCGTATGTTTCGACAGGATAATTCATAATTTCAGATATATCATGATTGTGTATTTTCAACCCTTGAGGATTGTTGTTACGTATGGCGGCCCGTTGGGGGATGTTGTTTTTCAGGTCATGGCAAGGCTAAGGCACGGGGAGAGCACGGTGACGACGAGGAGTCCCAGTGATACTAGTAGGGGGCCCCAGTCTGTTCAGTCATTCATTCAGTCATTTATGTTTCCTTTATTCATTCCGCTGCAGACATTCCGTTTGAATGCTCATTTCATTCAGTGTTGTGTATTTTATCGTCACATAAAATACACATGTATTCTATTTTATCCTGGGTGTTGTATAAAACTCCTCATCGGAGTAATTGATGTTGTAATGTGGTTCGGTACTACATTTACCTGTGTAATTCATTCATTCTCATTCGCCTGGTGGGTCCCAGTCGGGGGTCCACGGCACTGTAATATCCGCCTAATTTGGGGTGTTACAGATCCACTGGGCGGACTCCACGATATGCGAAAGGCAAGGTTTGAAAATCCAAAATCCGGAGTTTGCGATGCTACCGAGATTCGTGAAAATTTTTGGACTCGGTGGACTTGAGGTGCCGGTGAGGTGAAGATGTATAAGACATTCGTTAAGAGAAATGAAAAATTTGGGCAGAATGGAAGGTATGAAAGTATAGAGTAATTATTTCACGTGATAATATACATATTTTCTATTTTCAGGAATCTAAGCAGCAACCCCTTCTGAGATGCCCATGCGCTAATCCATGGTACTATGATAAATGCATATGTTAATTTTCCACCATGCCTGATTGATGATGTGTGATTCAGTTTGAATCTTATGCTAATATATGCTATTTATAATGCATGTTTTGAACAATGTGGTCACTTTGACCATTTTGCATGCCATTTGAATTGACATATGCAACGTGTTTTGATTGTAATACTCGATGACATGACATTAGAAAGGGTTCTTGAAATAAAAATGGGCAAGAAAACGTTGGAGACGGTGATTCGGCAGTGAGTCGCTCGACCGCAAAATGCAGTGACCTAGTTGTCAAAAAACCATAAAATAATTTTGATTTTGGGCTCAATTTTGAGAATTTGATTAAGTAAATAGATGGTTATGAAAATTCTTAAATCTATTAGCTGAAGCCCTCATGAGATAACCAGGTTAGCGACAATTTTGAAATTGACAGATTAAACTCTATGACAATTTTGATAAATTGAATCCGTGAGTCTAATTTCTAAATTCTGAAGAATTGATTTGTTTGGCCAAGTTCGAGTCACTCAATAATTTTGGAAATGAATTAAGGCCTTTCTTGCGAAGCTTGAATTTGAGGGAAATTCTGGAAAATGCTAAGTTCTTGTTTGGCAAACCTGAAATTTTGAAAAAAAAAATTGAAAAATTAGACCTAGGGTCTGTTTGACTGTTTCAAAATTTAGGAAAAGCTGGAATTTTAACAACCCTGAGAGTTGTTTGGGCAGATGCAAATTTGCATCATCCCCTATTATGCCCTAGAACGATACTAGTATGGTATCGAAAAACTGGTTTTGAGGCATATGGATCAAAGGGACTATATATGCAGGTATTACATCCTTAATGGATTCGACAATGCGTCGTAAGGGATGTATGCATTGATAAAAAAGGACCACAAAGAATTTGTGGACATACTTGGAATGAAAGTACAAGGTTGAGGATGCCGACAGTTATTGTTGGGAGATTTGGAGTTATGATAGTTGACTCAAAAACTATTATAGATTAACTCCAAGTTGCAATTGATGATTGCACTAGAACTTGTGACGTCTTCTTGCTTAAGAGAAAAGATGAAGATTTTATGTTTTAGATTGGGGGTGAGTTCGAGCTTCTGGGGGGTACTCAGGACAGGGGACAATGCCCCTCTTAAGAAAAAGAAAAAAAAAGATCTTCAAAAGTGAAGTTGAATAATCAACTCAATGTTCGAATAATAGCAATCCGAAGTGACCAAGGAGGAGAGAATGATGCTCCGTTTGAAGAATTTGGTGCTGAAAAAGGCATAATCAATCAAACCACTACACCATGCGTGCCTCAGTCGAATGGCGTTGCTGAACACAAAAGATAAAATCCTGAAAGACATGATGAACACCTTCAGGGTTATCACAAAATATGGGGGTGTTTGGCTAAGTCTAAAGTCCCTAAGATAAAGCAGGTGAAGGTATGACCTTAGACAGTCAACTGCTTCTTCAATGGATCAGCACATGATGCATGATGCATATGAATTCGTAAATCTAACATTATGACATATCAGTATGTACTAATCGAGTTAAGGAAAAAGAGCGTATCAAATGCATAACTGATTTACAAAAAAAACTAAATCAATTATGAGATACTGTGGATTTCTCAATCTTAAATGAATCACCAAGTGACTTTTTAAAGGTTGAAGCAAAAGGCTTGAACTTGAAAATTCACTACGTCTAAATTTTTTAACATGTGTGCTAGAACATAAGTTGCAATGCTATGTGAAAGGCATACACTATTCATATGGTAAGAGGCGAAACTACTAACTGAGATTGTAGTAACGTGAGAGCCTAAAGTACTTTGAGAAATATATCTAGTAACGAGAAAAAAAGTTAATTATTATGATATATATCATTGCTGCTTTGCATAATGTAGAAGTATATCAAATGAACATACATGCAGTCTTTCTAAATGGAAATTTTGGGAAAAGCCAACTTGAATGAACCAGAGGCACATGTGCCTAATAGTTGAAAGTCTGCAACTTAGTGAAATTATTATGAACCTAAATTGACATTAAAACAGTGGCATAAAATCTTCGACATTGTGATGTCAAGCAATCGCTTCAAAGGATGTGATAAAATCTCTAATTTGACAATGCTCAAATATGGTGATTAAATGGCCGAAAAGTACTAATTTGGGGTCGCTCAAATTTGGTAATGCAGTTAATCAAAAGTTTCTAATTTTGGGGACGCTTAAAATTAGTAATTTAATCTGTGAGAAATTAAAGTCTCGGTTAGTAGTTGGTAACGTCATTTCAAAGCGTTTAAAATGCCAATTTATAATCTCACAAATATTGAAGTCAATGAATATGTCAAGTGTGTATATGTTAAATACACATGACGACTATGTCATTTTAAGAATGAATTTGAATGATCGAGTCATTGCTGACAGTAATGACAAGGGGATCAATTCAACAAAGTCCAAAAAGATAAATATATGAGACTAAATAGATGATTTAAAGATGTAAAATCTCAAGTCCTTCACAATGTCTCATATGAGGTCTGTCATACTATGATGACATGAATCTTGAAAATATCAACGGAATCAATTCTAGTATAGTTGGAATGCCTATGGACATGGTGCATCTATCCAAGCACAAAAGTAACTGATCTTTCAAGAGTAACTAAAAGTCTAATATACTTAGTGAATTGTACAAGACTAAACACAGTTTATATAGTGAGTAGATTTTGTGGATACACAAGTAATCAAGAAATTAATCATCACTAAGTGATTACAATGATATAAAGATATATTAAATTACTTGTGTGTATATGCTGCATGATATGAGATATTAAAAAACTATTAACATGATATAGTAATGCAAATTGGATATCTGACATTATGAATTTAATGTCTAACTAGTAGATATGTTTTGTTGGCCACTAAGTATATAATAAACAGCTGGAAAGAGATAGTACTACAAGCTATACATTTTTCGAAAGTGAGTTGCGTAGCGGAAGTTTGTTTTAAGTGAGTTGCTGTAAATACTGTAATACCCGGTTGAAATTCATGTCATTTCAAACCTCTTCATTGTGCGAATTGTGTTTTGTTGGGCGAACCCTTGTAATCATTGCTTGGATCCACCATTTTAGGGTTCCCGTACTTCCATTTCGTGTTATTGTTTCCCAGATATTGAGTCCTATTGCTTTTATTCTCTTCCCAGGTCGTTATTCATCATTTTAGGACCCGAGGGGGGTGTGGGCCGCGGCACAAGGAGTGTGCGCCGCGGCACACACATTTTTTAGACCTGGCCGAGCAGACTATACCCGGTGCCGTGTCACATGCCGGCAGGGCCGTGGCACACTGCCGAGTCACTGCCGCGACACACCTGTCCGGACCGCGGCACACTCCCGAGTCACTACCGCGGCACACCTGTCCGTGCCACGGCACACTCGTGTTGCATCTTCGGCCAAAAACCGTCTGTACCCAGTGCCGCGGCGCACGCCAGCCGGGCCGCGGCACACTGCCGAGCCCTGGGAGCAGTTTTTGGGCCTGTGCCACGGCACACTTCGGCTGAGCCGCGGCACACAATGCGGTCAACTGCATAATTATGCTTTTTGAGCGAGATGCAGCTCATTTCCTCCATTTTCTTCCACCCACATGAGAGAGAGAGCTTGAGGAGAGAACTTTGCATCATCTATCATTTGAGTATTGAATTTGTATCATTTTCATTCGGTGGGGAAGCTCGGATCATCGATCTATCGCGTATTCTTCGGATCATAGAGCTTGGATATTCAAGAGGTAATTTCTTCAACATCTTGGTTTTCGATTTTGTATTGGGTAATGATGTTTTGGATGTTAAAATCATGGTGTATGAAGTGATATACACATGATTATGGGCATATTTGATTATTCATCGGATTATTGAAAGATTATTCAAGAACACTTTGAATATTATGTTGGATTTTGGGGGTTTTCTTAGATTCGTCCGATTTATCCGATTTGAAGCTTGAGAACCTTGAGATTATGATGTATCTATACCGTATGCATGCTTTTCCTACGATTTCACGGACTTGATTGTGCCATTTTCGGACTTGTGGGAGTTTGGGCGATTTTTCCAACCTTTAGTTGTTTACCCGTGTATTTTCATGAATCGTAGACGAGTTTCGGGAGTTTCTTCGTGTAATTTGAGTATGGATTATTAATTACCATATTCCTTGCGAATCTTTTAGGTTCCGGAAGCGCGTTCTTGGACCTACCGAACTCATACCCTTCCTCCGTTCGATTTCTCGATGTCTCAAAGGCAAGTATATATTTATGATTGTACGTTCTCGACTTTGAAAGTAAGAAATATTGATGGTATGATATGAACGAACCGTTTCTATGGCATTCATAGATATATATTGATGGCATTATATGAACGAAACATTTCTACGGCATTCACATATAAATTGATGGCATGATATGAACGAACCGTTTCTACGTTATTCATACATGTATTGACGGATGATATGAACGAACCGTTTCTATGGCATTCATATACGTCTTGATGTGACGCTATGAGATTTAGTTATTCCGGAATACTAGTCTTGAATTAATGAATTGACGGTTACTTTTACTTTATTATCGAGGAGTATTGTGTCTCATACTTGATATACTTGCACTAGCTATTCGACGGCTAACCCCTTTATGGGGGAAATACGTTTTATGTATTTCAGGTTCCAGCAGAGCAGACAGGCAGGTATCGGGTCGGCATGAAGATGGTGGGCAAGTGTGATACTGTGTCTTTCTTCCAGTTATGTTTTGAGTTTTCCATTCAGTGTTGTTGTACTGGATTGGTTATTGAATACTCGATTATTGTTTTCTATTTTCCTTGATGTTCCCTCCTGTGTTTGCCGAGGTATTGATTCGTGTTGTGACGTCTTTGAATACATTGGTTACGTTTTGAATACCCTTTGTATTGTTTTTCATTTCATTGTGTGTAGACCTTCTCGGTCAAAATTTATAGTTCCGCGTATGTTTAGCCTTGTGGGTCCCACGACGGGGCTTACGGCGCTGTAATATTCCCTGAATAACTTGGGGGTGTTACAGAATATGGTATCAGAGCTTAGGTCTATGAATACCTAGGCTGTCGGTCTTTTGGGTTGAATGAGTCGTCATTTGTCCACAGTATCACTACTCTGCCATCATCACAGTGCGACCGGTACTGGTAAGACCTCTTACTCTTCTGATGATTCCTTATTCATTATGCTTCTTTTATTGGTATTCTTGAGAATCGATCACCTTAATGACGTGCAATTGAATTGTGCTTACGTACCTTGTGTGTTCTTCAGTATGTCAGCTGGTAGGGGCCGTGGCCGTGGTCGTGGCCGTGGACGAGGAAGAGGTCATGGCGCGGCCATTTCCATCAGTTCAGTTGCGGGGTCGACCAACCCCAGTTTATCGAACTTGGTTCATCCTGACACCGAGAGTCAGCACGACCAGTCAAACGGTCAGGGGAACAACGCGGACGTTGGAGTGGCGAATGCACTTCAACAATTGGCTACTCAGATGACTATTTTAGCCCAAACTGTTCAGCTGAATAACCCGAACCCAAACACGAATGCCTTGCTTCAGAATGTAATCCGTATGCACCCTCCACAGTTTGGCGGTGCCACAGACCCGTTAGGCTGGGAAGATTGGCTAGCAGAATTGGAGAAGATTTTCGAGGCGGTTGATTGCCCCGAGGTGAGGAAAGTACCAATTGCTCAGTATTTCCTCACTAAGGAGGCCGCTACTTGGTGGAAGGTCATCAAGCCACAGGATCGTATTGCCACATGGGATGAATTTAAGGAGCTCTTGGAGGCCGAGTTTTTGTCCTTGGCCGGTGCGAGAGAGCCGAATCCGAGCCTTTTTCGAGGCTAAACCACAAGATATTCCTGTTTCGCAGACGATCGTGGAGTACAACCAAAAATTGATCCATGTGAAGGATCAAGTGCGTAACGAGCGTGATAAGATCCGTTATTTTGATATGCGGATGAATTTGGACTTACGGCGGTACATGGCCGGATTTGCTTGTACCACACTGAAAGAGTATCAGGACAGAGCTTTAGCGCATGATATGTTGAGCCCCGACAACGATATCGTTGAAGAACCGAAGAAGCAGAAAGTCGCGGGAAATTTTTCTGGCTCTAAGGGTGGCAACTTTCAGAAGTTACAGACGACTAGCCGTTTTGCCGGACAGTCGTCACGTTCTAATAAAGGAAAGAGGGGTTACCGTCCCACTCCGGGTACCACAAATTGCACGGTGACTTGCTATAATTGTGGCCGTCCAGGCCACTTTAATTCGAAATGCAACTTCCCACCATTGAAGTGTCACACGTGCGGACAGATGGGACATAGAGCGGTTTATTGTTCCGAGCTAAATCAGACTTTGGACACTCGGGCTTCTGCCCCAACACCACTTGATCAAGGTATAAACCAGCGACAATCTTTTGGTCAACCTCAGCAGAATTTTGGCAGGGGCCGGGGACGGGGTCAGAACGCTGGAGGGGGAAACTCTAGCGTTGGTTCGGTGCAACCACGGGTTTATGAGATGCGTCGAACAGACGAACCCGACGCGGCAGTGGCTTCACGTACCATCCATATTTTATCTTATCCAGTCCGTGTACTTTTTGATACGGGTGCTACACATTCTTTTATTTCTTTGGAGTGTGTACGCCGTTTGAATATAACTTGTTTGACTGCTTGCGATCCCTTTATCGTGAAACTGCCTAGCGGGGATATAATTGTGGGGAATCGGGAGATTAGAGATTTTCCGGTGATTATATCCGGTATGGAATGGTTATCGAATCTAATTGTAGTTGATATGGAAGGCGAGGACGTGATCCTCGGCGAGGATTGGCTTGAGAATCACCAAGCGATTATGAATTACCGTACCAAGGTTATCACCATGATGACTAAAGATGGATCTGAGTACTCATTTTTGGGACGTAAGTCGGGCCAATCCAAGTTACTTATCAGTGCCACGAAGGCCATAAAACTTTTGAATAAAGGTTGTACGGGCTATTGGTGTTATGCTTTGAAAACGGAAGGAAATGAAGTCGATTTCTCTTCGATTCTGGTTGTTAATGAGTATCCTGATGTTTTTCCGGATGACCTCCCGGGATTACCGCCAGATCAAGAGATAGATTTTTCCATGGACTTAGAGCCAGATGCGGCCCCGATTTCTAAAGCACCTTATCGAATGGCACCTTCCGAGATGCAAGAATTGAAGACTCAGTTGGGAGAACTTTTGGAAAAAGGGTACATCAGACCGAGCGCTTCGCCTTAGGGCGCGCCTGTTCTCTTCGTGAGGAAGAAGGATGGTTCACTACGTTTATGCATCGACTACCGTGAGCTGAACAAAGTAACCATCAAGAACAAATATCCTTTGCCTCGTATAGACGATTTATTTGATCAATTGCAAGGGGCCGCTGTTTTCTCGAAGATTGATTTAAGATCCGGGTATTATCAACTCAGAGTGACGGAGTCCAACGTTCCGAAGACGGCGTTTCGGACGAGATATGGACATTATGAATTTGTAGTTATGCCTTTTGGGTTGACTATTGCGCCAGCAGTATTCATACAGTTAATGAATAAAATATTCATCGAGTACCTCGACAGGTGTGTAGTCGTCTTTATTGACGACATCATAATCTATTCTCGAGATAAGGAGGAACATGCCCGACACTTGCGTTTAGTTTTAGACATTTTGAGAACCGAGCACCTCTATGTAAAATTCTCGAAATGTGAGTTTTGGTTGGAAGAAGTTATGTTTCTCGGTCACATGATTTCGGCCGAAGGGATTCATGTAGACCCGCAGAAGATTGAGGCAGTGCTAGATTGGGCACCGCCTAAAAATGTTAAGGAAGTTCGTAGCTTTTTGGGCCTTGCTGGGTATTACCGTCGGTTTGTCGAGGGGTTCTCGAAACTCGCTCGGCCGCTTACGAAATTGCTCCAGAAGACCGAAAAGTTTATTTGGACGAATGAGAGACAACAGAGCTTCGATGAACTGAAGAGACGTCTGACTTCAGCGCCGATTTTAACTTTACCACATGGTAGCGAGGGCTTTGCAGTCTATAGTGACGCTTCGGGTCAATGCCTGGGCTGTGTACTTATGCAGTATGATAAGACGATAGCTTTTGCGTCACGACAATTAAAGCCTTACGAGATGAATTATCCCACTCACGATTTAGAGTTGGCCGCAATTGTCTTCGCACTCAAGATTTGGCGGCATTATTTGTATGGTTCACCGTGCCGGGTTTATACCGATCACAAGAGCCTAAAGTACATTTTCAGTCAGAAGGAGCTGAATATGAGACAGAGACGTTGGTTAGAGTTGATAAAGGATTATGATTTGGAAATTCTTTACCACCCCGGAAAAGCCAACGTCGTTGCGGATGCTTTGAGCCGCAAATCGGCATCTCTTCAAATGCTCGAGGTTCTTACATCGCAGACAAAAATTCTTCAGGATTTAATTGAGCAAGGGATAGAAGTTTGGCTTCAGCGAGTACAGGGACGGTTGTGTACTCTCGAAATTACTTTGTCCTTGGTTGACGACATCAAAGGGAAGCAGTGGAGTGACCCGATGATTTCTAAACTCAAGGAAGATGTAATTAAAGGAAAAGCTCCTGGTTTTATGGTTCACGAGGATAGTATTCTGAGATTTCAGGGCAGGCTTTGTGTTCCGAACGATTTAGAGTTGAGGCAAAGAATTCTCTGAGAAGCTCATGCTACGCCTTACTCAATCCACCCCGGGACGAGTAAGATGTACAAAGATTTGAAGCGCAATTTTTGGTGGCATAACATGAAGAAGGATGTTACGGAGTTCGTACTACGGTGTTTGACGTGTCAACAAGTCAAGATCGAACATCAACGACCAGCGGGGTTGTTGAAACCACTTCCCATTCCCGAGTGGAAGTGGGAAGACATCTCGATGGATTTCATCACTGGCATGCCGAGAACTCAGGCCGGAATGAATATGATTTGGGTAATTGTCGATAGGTTGACCAAGTCTGCACACTTCTTGGGTATTAAGGATTCTTGGGGACCGGATAGACTAGCTCGAACTTTTATTGCTGAGATCATGAGGTTACACGGTGCCCCCAAGACCATTGTTTCTGATCGAGACGGCTGTTTCGTATCGCATTTTTGGCAAGCCGTTCATCAGGCTCTGGGTACGGAGTTGAGATTGAGCACTTCCTTTCATCCTCAGTCGGACGGTCAGACAGAGAGGACGATTCAGATGTTGGAAGATATGTTACGGGCTTGTGCCTTGGATTGGAGTAATGATTGGGAGCTTCACTTACCGTTGATCGAGTTTGCTTACAATAATAGTTGGCATACGTCAATCAAAATGGCACCCTTCGAGGCACTCTATGGTAGGTGATGTAGGTCGCCATTATGTTGGGACGAGGCTTCTGAGCTAGTTGGGACGGAGCCGGATATGTTGATGGAGACTAAGGAAAAGATTTTTATTATCGAGGACCGATTGCTGACTGCCCAGAGTCGTCAGAAATCTTATGCTGATACTCGTCGTCGACCCTTGGAATTTGAGGTAGGAGATCATGTCTTGCTCAAGGTGTCGCCGACCAGAGGAGTTTTCCGCTTCGGGAAAAAGGGGAAACTTAGTCCGAGGTATATTGGACCCTTCGGGATTTTGGACAGAGTTGGAGATTTAGCTTACCGCTTGGCATTGCCTCCAGCTTTGAGTCACGTCCACAGTGTATTTTATGTGTCTCAGTTGAGAAAGTACGTACCGGATCCGAGCCACATTATCGACTACAGTGAGATTGACGTAGCCGAGGATATTACCTTCCCGGAGAAACCCGTGCAGATCCTTGAGCGTCGCGAGAAACAACTTCGGCATAAGGCCATTCCACTGGTTAAAGTGAAATGGTCGAGGCATGGAATCGAGGAGGCGACTTGGGAGACGGAAGAGAAGATGCGGGTGGAATACCCCGAACTATTTATTTCTTAAGTTTCGGGACGAAACTTCTTTTTAAAGGGGGAGAATGTAATACCCGGTTGAAATTCATGTCATTTCAAACCTCTTCATTGTGCGAATTGTGTTTTGTTGGGCGAACCCTTGTAATCATTGCTTGGAACCACCGTTTTGGGGTTCCCGTACTTCCATTTCGTGTTATTGTTTCCCAGATATTGAGTCCTATTGCTTTTATTTTCTTCCCGGGTTGTTTTTCATCATTTTAGGACCCGAGAGGGGTGTGGGCCGCGGCACAAGGAGTGTGCGCCGCGGCACACACATTTTCTAGACCTGGCCGAGCAGACTGTACCCGGTGCCGCGGCACATGCCGGTAGGGCCGCGTCACACTGCCAAGTCACTGCCGCGGCACACTTGTCCGGGCCGCGGCACATTCCCGAGTCACTGCCGCGGAACACCTGTCCGGGCCGCGGCACACTCGTGTTGCATCTTCGGCCAAAAACCGCTCATGCCGGTGCCGCGACGCCTTGGCCGGGCCGCGGCACCGCCGAGCCACAGGAGCATTTTGGGCTCGTGCCGCAAAGACACTTCGGCTGAGCCGCGGCACACAATGCGGTCAACTGCATAATTATGCTTTTTGAGCGAGATGCAGCTCATTTCCTCCATTTTCTTCCACCCACACGAGAGAGAGAGCTTGAGGAGAGAACTTTGCATCATCTATCATTTGAGTATTGAATTTGTATCATTTTCATTCGGTGGGGAAGCTCGGATCATCGATCTATCGCGTATTCTTCGGATCATAGAGCTTGAATATTCAAGAGGTAATTTCTTCAACATCTTGGTTTTCGATTTTGTATTGGGCAATGATGTTTTGGATGTTAAAATCATGGTGTATGAAGTGATATACACATGATTATGGGCATATTTGATTATTCATCGGATTATTGAAAGATTATTCAAGAACACTTTGAATATTGTGTTGGATTTTGGGGGTTTTCATAGATTCGTCCGATTTATCCGATTTGAAGCTTGAGAACCGTGAGATTATGATGTATCTATACCGTATGCATGCTTTTAATACGATTTCACGGACTTGATTGTGCCGTTTTCGGACTTGTGGGAGTTTGGGCGATTTTTCCAACCTTTAGTTGTTTACCCGTGTATTTTCATGAATCGTAGACGAGTTTCGGGAGTTTGTTCATGTAATTTGAGTATGGATAATTAGTTACCATATTCCTTGCGAATCGTTTAGGTGCCGAAAGCGCGTTCTTGGACCTACCGAACTCATACCCTTCCTCCGTTCGATTTCTCGATGTCTCAAAGGCAAGTATATATTTATGATTGTACGTTCTCGACTTTGAAAGTAAGAAATATTGATGGTATGATATGAACGAACCGTTTCTACGGCATTCATAGATATATATTGATGGCATGATATGAACGAACCGTTTCTACGGCATTCATATATGAATTGATGGCATGATATGAACGAACCGTTTCTACGGCATTCATATACGTCTTGATGTGACGCTATGAGATTTAGTTATTCCGGAATACTAGTCTTGAATTAATGAATTAACAGTTACTTTTACTTTATTGTCGAGGAGTATTGTGTCTCATACTTGATATACTTGCACTAGTTATTCGACGACTAACCCCTTTATGGGGGAAATACGTTTTATGTATTTCAGGTTCCAGGAGAGCGGACAGGCAGGTATCGGGTCGGCATGAAGATGGTGGGCAAGTGTGATATTGTGTCTTTCTTCCAGTTATGTTTTGAGTTTTCTATTCAGTGTTGTTGTACTGGATTGGTTATTGAATACTCGAGTATTGTTTTCTATTTTCCTTGATGTTCCGGCCTGTGTTTGCCGAGGTATTGATTCGTGTTGTGACGTCTTTGAATACATTGGTTACGTTTTGAATACCCTTTGTATTGTTTTTCATTTCATTGTGTGTAGACCTTCTCGGTCAAAATTTATAGTTCCGCATATGTTTAGCCTTGTGGGTCCCACGGCGGGGCTTACGGCGCTGTAATATTCCCTGAATAACTTGGGGGTGTTACAAATACAACAACTAGGAATTCTCCTGTTTGCTTGGTGCGTACAGGGTTTTGCAATGTATACTTGTATAAATCACAGTTATGAAAAAACAAAGATATAAGGTGAATAACACGCAATATAAAGTGGTTCGAGGTAAACCCCTCTACGTCCACTGGTCCTCCACATAGGAGTAAAACGTTTATTATAATCACTACTTACAGAACTACGTGACTATAGTTATACTTGTCTCTGTATCGTTCACACATATTGATATAGGGACAGAATCTTTTTGTCGTTCACACAAATTGGCTAGAGCTCTTTCTTGACTTTCTTCTTCACACACAGTTTGAAGCTTCGTCTACAATGCTATTCTTCCCACATAGGTCTGAATACGCAATTTTTTTCAGTCCACACAGGGCCGATGGTTAACTAAACGGTAAAGGTAGAATTTTCAGAATAGCAGCTTGATCTTTGATAAATGATTGTTGTATGTTGTGTTGTTCTGGTTGAGAACTTGTATATTTCTTTTCTTGAATACTTGTTGTATGCTTAGGAAATATACTGCTTAATAATCGTTACAATGTCAAAGTGATTTGTCAAAGCTTTCGCGATATTGAATTACTTGTGTGTTTAAGTCCTTTGGATTGGGGTATTTATAACCTTCGAAATGTATCCTTTATAAATGAAGCTGTTGCTTGTTGGTGAGATGTTGAGATCTGACTCTTGATTGGCGGCTGCTGAGTTTGAATTAAAGCAGATCACATTTAATGCTTCAAACATGCTTTTTGTCTTCCACATTAAATGCTCTTTAGAGTGTTCAGACTTGTCTCTCTCCAGCTGCATTAAATGCTGTCCCATCATCAATAAATATTACCGTGAATACTTAATGAGGAAACAAAGTATATTTCACAAAGGTTCAAAGTATTCTTTAATTAGGTTTGTCAGACGTGTTTTACTTTTCCCAAGTAAAACATCTTACAGCCTTACTGCTGTATCCGATGCATTAAGTCTTTTGCTGTAGCTGTAGGCTCTGTACGATGGACTGTATGAGATCTTCAATACTGTATGGAAGGGATGTTTGGAGATTCCATAAAGCTTCCATACTTGGCGGCATTTGGACTCTTTCGACTTCTTTGCTATATGATGAGTTCCAACAGCTTCCATGAGAAAAGTTTATCCCAACAATATAAGATCTTCTTTTGGGACCACTTGCTGTGTGTAGGCAATTATCAAAATAGGATTGTTTATCCCAATAAATTCCCTCTTTTTGATAATGCCAAAACCTCTTTAAGATAACTTCTTGATCTAGAGATGCGGACTCTTGGTCTTCTGTCGAATGATTTGATCTTCATTACTTAGTCTAAAAAATGTGAACTGCTCGCAGGCAAGTTCTAGGAAATTGAAAACATCTACAGGGAAGTGTATTACAACTTTAAACATATGATTGGCGGGCAGGCACAATCTTACAGTGTGATCTAGGTTGAATACAATTTAACCTATGAATTGTTCGCATACAAGTTCTTACAGCTTTAAGACTTAACAAGTTCTATACTTGTTAATTTGTATTGATTAGTAAAACAATAAACTTAGATTATGAGCTATAATCTTTCAAGAGAAATTAATTTTATTGATAATGATCAGGAAATTACAGGTTCTTAAAAGAAAAGACACAGAGAGTGCATACAGCAAAAATAGAACAAATACAGTGAGAAGGGGCAAACAAGTTAATTCCTATACTGAGAATGCCTCCAAGGTCTCATGTCAGGATCATTCTCGGTCCCTTTCCATTAAGTGTCTAGGGAATCCTTGCCTTGATCCCTATAGATAACTCTTCCTTCAGCGGATTGGTCGAATGCAAGTATCCTATCATTGGGATGGGTGAGCCGAGCACATTTTTGGTGCCTCGATTTCATTAGTATTTGTATCAGAAGCTTTCCTTCTGCTAACATCTTCATGAATTCTTCTACAGCATATGCCAGCAAATTGAACTTGTTGAACATGGTGGACTCCCTGATGAGTTTAACGAAGTATCTCATCAGTTTGTTTTTCCTTCAGTTCTTTACTTCATCAGTTGTAGGCTATCAGTGGGTGGGCAAAAGAATCTCAGCTGGTTTCTACACGTTGTTCTTCCAAGGAACATTGGGATTATAGAACTCCGGACGAGAACCAGATACCCTGTATCCTTTTGCAGGAGTGGCCAGACGGCCTATCGCGGCAGCCACACTATCTTCTAATGCAGCATCAATCTCTCTCTCTCTCTCTCTCTCTCTCTCTCTCTCTCTCTCTCTCTCTCTCTCTCTCTCTCTCTCTCTCTCTCTCGATCCTCCATAGCCTGCCTGCCTGTCTGGCTTCTTCCCCCTTTTTGGTATCATCAAGATCTGTGACCTTAGCATTAATTTCCTGTAGGACCTTCAAGGTTTCGTCCTGCTTGGTCTCCGGACTTGTTATTTTGTCGACTAGCGTACTTACACCATAGACAAGTCATCGATTTTCTTATTATGACCTGGCAACCTAGATCTGATCTCTTGAAGGGCAGCAACGGTTTTAGATTCCGCAATCATCAGCTTCTCCTATTCTTGCCTAAGGAGTTTCTCATGAAACTGCTTGAGCTAATGGAGAGCTTGCCATAATATGTTAGGCATTAAGCGGAGAGCGCTCTCAACATTGGTAATTTCATTTTTCATACAAGATAGCTCGTCCTGGGCCATTTCTCGCATATAATCAAGATCTTTTTCGACATTATATAGTGCCTTCACTGCATCCTGCATGAATACTATTTGTCGGCCAATCGCATGGAGTTGCTCGATCTGGGCCTCAGTGCATGGAGATCTAGGGTGCGCTAGCTTGGAATCCTCAGGCTCATTAAGTTGGCATAGAACCACATTATGACGAGGGTGTCATGGTCTATTTTCAGGAAATAATCCGTCATCGGAATCGGACTTTGAATGGGCAAAGGTGGGAGATGCAGGGGAATCTTGAGATAGAGCATCAGGGGATGCTATAGGTTTAGTCTCGGCGACAGGAGATATTGATTCCTCCTGATCTGCTTGTTTTTCTATAGTCGGGCATACAGGAGGGACTGAATCCTCCTGTGGACTCTCAGCTTCTGCCTGCTCCGGAAGAGGGACTGATTCCTCTTGACTAATAGCGCATGCTTATTATTCTTGATCTGAGATAGGCTGGGATGCCTGTTTAGGAACTTCTTGCTGTATATGAGGGACTGAATCATCCTGTGTGCCCTTAGCAGCTTTCTGTTGAGGGGTAGGGTACTGATGTCTGTCGGAGGTCCCCTGACCCTGTTGGTCTTGCATCAAAGCCTATTCTCCTCCCCGTGCCTCTTCGCGGATGATTCTCAGACCGGCCTGTAGAGCATCGTCGTTGGGGTGTGAGTCGGGGTCGGACTTGTGGCTGTCATAAGGAGCTTTGTCATCGGATAGAGAGTTCTCTTTCAATCAAGCCTTCTCTTTTGCTAGGTAGTAATTTGAAATTAGCTCGCCGCAAAAGTGATTTTCCCATTGAATTAATACTTCGATGTCCTGGGTGTCCATGACCTCCAAAACAAAACATTCTTCTTCCTTCCACTCTTCCCAGTTGTACAAGACTTCGTACGGAGCAACCCTATAGGGTTTCCAAGAGACAAAGCGCTCGAAGGCTTGTTCAATTTGCACTTGGAGAAGAGTTTCATTAATTAGAGTTGATGGGGAGGGACTCCTTACAGCATTTGGGTCTACTGTAGGGATGGGATCCGCAACAGGTATGGGAGCCTGTATTGGAGAGGGTTCCCTAATAGGGGTTGATTCCCTAATGGGAGAGGGATCCGGTATGGGTGTGGGTTCCCTAACAGGAGAGGTGTACCTTGGCTCTGTCAACTCTCCAGAGCCCTATAACTTGGCAAATAGTTAATCATCCATCATAGCTGCCACTGGATTAGGATCTGCAGCTTGTGCAGCAACTATTTCTTCTGAAGGGGTTGCACCCTTTGGGTTTTGAACAGCGGGTTGAGCCATTGTTGGGACATCTACAGTGACCGCTGTAGCCACTGTAACCTTGGTATTTGAAGCTTTCTTTAGCTTTTTCTTCAGCTTCTCTTCAGCATGAGGTGATCTGCTGTCAGAGATACTTCTCTTTCTCTTCATCTTTTCTTCACTTGCAACCGTGACAGTGACATCCCTGGGGTCATTAGAGATGGGCATAAGCCTGCCATGAGGCCTGCTTGCGATTAGTCCATCCCTGTTGTAGACAGTGGGCTTGCTCCCACCTATGTACTTTCCTGTGCCGATCTTCTTGGCACTTCTAGACTGCGGAACACCACAGCTAGTGAGAATGAAATTGGGGATAAGGCCAAAAGATTTCTTCTGTGTTCCTGGTTTGGCGGCCTCTTTTTGTATTCTTTTCAGCATGAGTTGGCACCAGTTAACTCTTTCACCAGACATTATGGCTAACATCATCCGAAAACTAAGGTTCGTGCACATCTCGAATGCTCCAGTCTGGTTCTCAATAACCCAACAGCAAAAATCGTGGAGTTAAACATACGGTAGGCAAAATCTCTTCTTGTGGCACGACGGGTGGATGTTCTTGTCAGAACGATCACCTGTAAACAGTCCCCAATAGGCCGTTAACAGTTCATCCGACCCGAAGGTCTCAAGTTCTTCCATTTTCAGGCCATCGGGCGGCAGCCTGAATAAGCTTTGCATAAGGTACCGGTTCACCAAAATTTCAATTCCCTAAACGGTAGCAGTTATGTCAAAGACATCTCCTCCTCTTTTCAGAGAAAAGAACTTAATAGAGGCATCAAGGTAGAACTCTTACACAATACGCTCATCGTGGAGCTCAGAGTGCTGGCTTTCAAGGCAGTACAAGCCTTGATGCTTGATTCTGGAAACAACCAGTTCCATTCCATCAATGTCATTGATTTCTAGGTTAAATCTTTCCATGACGACAGATCTGGTGAAGATTCGCCCATCAATGATTGATTCCTTCTTTTTCAGGGACTGAGAGGAAGTCTGTGAAGTTGACATTGATTTGCAGAAAGATGTTTGAAGAAAAAGATAAACAATGCAGCAAATTTGCAGAAAAATTGTAGGTTGTTTGCTCTTGACTCGTTTAATTTTACCGAAAGCGTAAAGAGTCAAAGGGAGAAAGAGGCAGTCCTTTTATAGTGTGCAGGGAATATTAGGGTTACATAAAGTGAACGGTCATATTTAAGGGATGGGAACCGTCCCTTAAAAGAACGAACAGGATGAACAGAGTAACTTGTACATCTTATCCATATGTTTTTTAAATGATAACCGGTCCCACTTCTGACAGTTCGGCTTCCCTTATTGCACGAAAAGGAGGTTTGAAATCATTAATATCAGAGTGTTTGAGATAATGAAGTCCAGATATCGTGTAAAGCATTAAATAATAAAGCGTTTGAATTTTAAAGCAGGGCACATGGACTAAATTTGTTTTCAGTACGAATATAATAATAATATAGAGTTAATTGATATCCCACAGTGTATGTGCTGTATTCACGAATAATACAGTGTTTCCCCTTAAAAGGTACATACAAGATTCAATTTCTACAACAATGTTTGGATTAATACTGTATTCATGGGTCATAATGTATTCCCCCTTAATTAATGCACACGTTAGTTGTAGGAAGGTTTCATGCCTTCTTTGTCCTACAGTACTGTATGACTATTTCTGAGTGTATAGTTAATTAATGGTGGATACCGTATTCTTGGGTCTTACAGCATTCCCCCTCAATTGATGAGTGAAAGCATAATAACTTACAGGGAGTCAGGCTGTAGCAGTCCCAATTCTTGTCGAAGCATACAAAATCTGGTTGTGCTGAGAGGTTTTGTAAATATATCGGCTAACTGGATGTCCGTGTGAACCTTCTCGATTCGAATATCCTTATTCTCAACATGATTCCTGATGAAGTGATGCTTCATATAACTTAGTTAGGGAGTGCAATACAGGATTGTGTGTTATTGCAATTGCACTCGTGCTATCGCACATGATCGGTATTTCTCTGACAGTGATTCCATAATCTGATAACTGATGTTGCATCCAGAGAATCTGCATACAGAAACTTCCAGCGGCATAGTATTCTGACTCAGCTATAGAAAACGAGTTGGCCAATTGTTTCTTATTGAACCATGACACAAGTCTAGGTCGAAGAAAGTGACAAGTACCACTTGTACTCTTCCTATCCAACTTACAACCACCGAGATCCGAGTCGCTGTAGCCAACCAAATAGAATCCTCCTTTCTTAGGATACCATATTCCTACATCAAGTGTTCTTTTTACGTACTTAAGGATTCGTTTGGCTGTTGTGAAGTGTGATTCTTTAGGTGCTACTTGATACCGAGCACACACTCCTACAGTAAACTGGATATCGGGTCTACTAGATTTTAGGTACAGGAATGATCCAATAAGCTTCCTGTAGAGTGATTGATCAACCGGATTTCTAGCTTCGTCAGCACTAATTTGCATGGAAGTGCTCATGGGGGTTGACGAGGATTTGGAGTTGTTCATCCCAAACTTGTTGAGTAGCTCCTTGCTGTACTTTTCCTGGTTGATGAAGATTCCTGTAGGCAGTTGCTTCACTTGCAATCTTACGAAATAACTAAGTTCCCTCATCATACTCATTTCAAATTTACTTTGCACGCGATGAGAGAACCTTTGACATAAAGCAAGGTTAGTATAACCAAATAATATATCATCTACATATATTTGCACCATTAACAGGTCATATCCTTCATGTATCTTAAATAGAGTCTTTTCCACAGCACCTTTCTCGAAACCAATATTGGTTAGGTACAGGGACAGTGTTTCGTACCATGCTCTAGGTGCTTGATTAAGTCCATACAGAGCATTCTGTAGTCTGTATACAAGGTCCCCGTCTTCTATGTTGGCAAACCCTGGTGGTTGTTCAACATAGACTTCTTCAGCGAGATCACCATTCCAGAATGCGCTCTTAACGTCTATTTGATATACTATGAAGCTCATATGGGCGGAAAAGGCTAGAAATATCCTGATGGTTTCTAGTCTGGCTACAGGGGCAAATGTCTCATCGTAGTCTATGCCTTCTTCCTTTCTATAGCCTGTGCGACTAGACTGTATTTGTTCCTTATAATAAGTCCATTCTCATTTTTCTTGTTTCTAAGTACCCATTTGGTTCCAATTACATCTTGATGTTCTGGTCTGGGTACTAGATACCATACATTGATTCTTTCGAAACCATTAAGCTCTTCTTCCATAGAAGTGATCCAGTGAGAATTGTTCAAAGATTCATTGGTATAAACAGGTTCGGATTGAGCTAAGAATATAGCTAGGCTGCACATAGCAAGTCTTCTAAGTCCTGCTTGTGATTCGGATTCAGATTCGGGTTCTTCTTGCGTACATAATACAGTTCCTTGTGTATTCTGTATTCTCTGGCGGGTAGATACTCCAGCATCAATGTCTCATATGATTAACTCATGTGGGTGATCTCTCACCCATGTCCTTTCAGGTTATAGTTCGACATCCCGTACTGTATCTTGAGGTGTTGTAGTTTCAGCTTCAGCTTGTACAGCATCGACTTCGACTACTTCTGATCTAACAGCTGCGGGGTTGATCTCTAAATCTACGACAGGCTCTATTGGAGTTTAAGGGTCATTAATGGAGAGTGTTTGGAAATTCTGAGTGAGGTCTTCTAATCCTGTAGGATCAAAATGAGGTTCATCGATCACTACATAGATAGATTCCTCAATTGTCAGCTTCCTTTTGATAAAGATTCTAAAAGCCTTGCTGTCGTGAATGACTGTTACCTACACTGAGAACGAATGACTGGGATCATTCCAAAGCCTTTCTATCGTGAATTCTAGTATACTTATAAACCCTTCTTTCAAATGTCCCGATCAAGTTATAGGGTCACGGTCAGTTAAACCCTATCTGTACTTGACGCTATGCATGAGTTAATGCAAATCGAGATCACTGAGCTCTCATGTATCCAATATAACTAGATCCAATGCTTTGGCCAAAGACGTATGATCTCATCTGCCAATTACTGCATAGGGAATATACCCGTTCACTTATAGGAAAGAGAATCCTATCTTGGCATCTAGTAGAACCTTCTACTTGCCCATCAAGATACATGTTGAGGTTGACCCCCACCTTCCGGTTTTCTAGGTCGAACTACTCTAATGGAAATCTCAACGTCACAAGCACATCCCTACTAAATCCTCAAGTCGAAGTTTCACGAATACCGATCACAACCTTTCGATTCCATCATTGACTGTCCTTGAGTGAAATCCATGTGACCAATCGACGGTTAGTCGGTTCGAGTATACTAATCTCATTAGCATACCTTTAATGGGCACTCTCCAAGTCAAAAAACACGTCATACAAGTCTTCACATAAACTTAACGCCCAATCAAGTTTCATAGACTTGCGAACGATTAAGTATTTGAGCCATAAACCTTTCCAGTGCCAACCCCCGTATCCAATAAGGAGTGGAATCTTTTGCTCTCAAATACATGGACTAGTTTTTGTACATATATTTTCAAGTTAGTAATACCAATGACTATTAGTAAATAAAGAAACATTCAATTTTCCTTCTGATAATAATTACATAATAACAAGCACGATGCTACGTCACTGACTTTGAATTTTCTTGCAAGCAGGGTTCCCTTCCCTCTTGTTCCTCCTTTGGACATATCACCGAAGCGCACCTTTAGACTGCAACCTTCTACATAATCTGACAGCTTACTAATATCTCCTGGCATGTGCTGAGTACATCCGCTGTCGAAGTACCAGATGTCCTTCTTTTTGATATTCTATAAGCAAAGAAATTATGTAGATTTAGGTCCCCATTGATTGTTGGGTCCTTGTACGTTATTTCCTTTTGGTACCTAAATTTGTGTGATAACAATTGGCTTGTTGTTGGTTACTTTTGGTCCATTCTTGCGATGTTTACGTGGGGCAGGCACGTAGTCGCTGTAACCTTGAGAGTTATGCATGTAAAATCGAGGGATATTATTATTATTCCAGTACGGTTGCCGTCTTAGAGGTGGGGCTATTTTCTTAGGCCTTACAGCTTACCTCCTGGGTCTCCAGTTGGATTCCCAAAGCTGTTGCTGATATTGCACGGCGACCTACTTTCTTGATGGATAACGGGGCTCTTGTATCTAATACCTAGGCGCACTGTACTGTTGGAAGTACTGCTGTGCAGGCCTTTGATATTTAGATACAACCTTCTTTATGAATGGTAGTTGACACTTTGGATATGCTCGGGGAGCATGCTGTTGGTTACGCCTTACAAGTCTGGGAGGCTGAGGTTTCCGCTGTCTGCAGTATGAACCTTGTGGAGGAATCGGCCTTTGCTGTATGCGGGGCAACTGTTACCTTTACGGAACTCGAGGTCTCTTCAGGTACATGAATGGGTTCCACACTCCAGACGAACACCGTACTAGTTTTCCATTTGTTGGAGAATGAGTTATATCCTAAGCCACTTTTATCATGCGCATGTTGCCCGGTGCTTAAAATTTCTTCCATCCGTTTAGAGGATTTCTCGAATGATTTCACGATTGTCTCTAATTCTCCTTATCGTTTCTCGAGAGTTTTCACTTTGGCTTCAAGTAGAGCGAAATCATTTATCTTGCTCTCATTATGAGACTTAGTCCCATTTAGATCGTGGGCAAGTTCATGATTGCTCTTCATAAGTTTTTCAAGTGTGACCTTGCTGTTTTCACAATCGATAGGCATATTTTCGTAGTTATTTTTCAATAAGTCATTTTCTTCTTTCAGCTCTAAGTTTGAAAGTTCGAACTATATGTTTTCTCGTTTCAGAGTCTCATGGGCCTTTTGAATGTTTTTAAATTCATTCATCATGTTTTTAAAAGTATGAGATGCATTTACAGGAGAAGTTGATGTTGAGCTTACTTCATCATCGCTGTCTTCGTCGTCCTATATGTCTTTGGCCATAAAACACATATAGCTTTATCTTCGAGCTCATCATCGGATGAGTCACTATCAGTGACTTCCTGAAGACACGCCTCGGTCTTAGTTGATACGGGCGAGGCTTCTGATTCACCAATCTGGGCTTTGAGCTTATTTTTCCAAGCACGCATTATTTCATCCTTTTCTTGTTGCTCGGCTTCCGGAAACTTTTGGACTTTTGGGTGGGGACACTTATTTGCATAATGTTCGGGTTTCCTATAGTTGTAGCACAAGTTAGAATCACCAGAAGAAGGAGATTCGGAACTTACCTTGTGGAAAGGCTTGTTCCTGAATGGAGTCTTTCTAGACTGTTTGATGAACTTTTTGAGTTTATGCATAAGAAGGGCCATTTCATCTTGTGACAGGATATCATCATCAATGTCAGCGGTCTTGTGGGCAGACTTGGATGTGCTGGGTTTGCTGTGTCTCCAGTCAGATACAGAGGCCAGAACTGTAATCTTGGCAGGTGACTCTTCGGCCTTCTCTCTCCTGTCAATATCGTACTTGAAAGCTTTGAGATCAGAGAAGAGGTCAAAATAGAAATATCATTAATATTGCATGACACAAGCATAGATGTAGTCTTAATGTCCCATCAGGCAGGGAGTGATCTAAAGATTTTCGTGCTTTTCTCATTTTGGGTATACAATTTACCCAATGCTTCATGTTTACCGACAATACTAGTGATTCTGAGGTCAAACTCCTCAAGAGTTTCAGAAGATTTCATTTCAAAGGATTCAAATTGCTGAGTGAGTTTTAAAATTTTATTTTCTTTTGAGAGCTCAGTTCCCTCACAAATCATCTTGAGTTTCGCCCAGATTTCCTTAGCTGTCTTACAGCTCTTTACCATCGAGAATGTGCCTTTGTCAAGACTGATAAACAACGCATTCTTGGCCACATTATCGAGGTTTGCATGCTTGCACTCGTCAGCTATCCATTGCTCATGCTCCTTCTCGAGCATTTAAGCATGAGGTTACCCTTGCGGCAGGATTAACTTTCATTATCTTTATGGGGCCTTCTTGGATGACAAATATCATCTCTTCGTGCATGGCAGCAAGTGTTAGTATTCGCAAACAAAATGAAGGGCGCAGCAGAAACGTAAACAAGAAGTTTAACACGAATCCCTCAAGAGGATCGATTCAAGCTACGTTTAAACGAATATATAAAATCAAACAAGAGTAGGATTCGAAATCATACCTTTGAAGTCCTTTGATTAAACGTTGAGGTTGTTGATCTCCTCCACGAATCCGATTCTTCAAAGCTCTTGATATCCCGAGCATCGAAAATACCATGCCTCTACTTGTCACTCTCCGTAAGTCGACCGGAATAACACCCAACTTGTTATCCTCCAAGGATACGGCTAGAACAAGTTGGTTGGAGCTTTCTAATTTTATTTATATCATTCCAAGTGTATAAAATGTTATTTTCTCTCAATATTTCTCTTAGAAATAAAATGAAGAACACACAACAAAACTCTCTCTCCCTCTACCTTTTGATCGTTCAGCCATAGCACACCATGTGGGAGAGGAGTTTTTTGTTTCAATCTATTCACAAGACAAAGTCTCCCTCCCTTTTTAATATTATATTATCACATGATTTAGTCTTTCATGACTAAATCAATATTCTTCCACCAAGTAAGGTGGAAGAGAAGACGGTGTAATACAATAAAGGGAGGGGCGACCATCTAGAAGATCCGAACAAGTTCGGTTCGTTTCGGACTCTTGTGTGTCCAAACAGATAAACTTCGTTCTGTTCTGATGTATTTATATCAATTATTAATCCAATAAATTAATTATATCAAATACAAAATAATATAATTAATTTCTCCAAGAAATAATTATATTCATGAATTAAATTAATCACTAGGTATTTTATTTAATTCATTAGACCGTAAATTAATTTATCCAATAAATTAATTTAGACATCCAATGTCCCAAAGAAAAGAAAAATGTTTTGTTGGCCGCTGCTAGGGCACCGAAGCATGGTAGATGCATGCTTTTATGATATGTTTAGAATGGTATATGCGTGCTTATATGATGTGTGATATATTGTAGATGCATGTTCTCACGATATATTTGGTGTGGTAGATGCATACCTTATATATCTGGCATGGTAGATGCATGTCCTATGATATGAGATGATATTGAGCTCGTTCTGGTGCCTAGTACGTGGTTCAACGGGCCCAAGGATAATAAAATGATTCTGAGAGAGATTCTCATTGATGATAATATGTCATATGTTGCATCAGACATGATACATGCATGATTTCTATGTATTGGGCTTTAGCTCTCGTAGTTTATGCATTGTAGGTAATCCTGGTGCTTGAGCATGTTCCATCGCTGGATGGGTTGGAGTTTCACTGCTGCTGAGGGTCGACATACATGGATGACGACCTATCGGGCTTAACCATGGTCTTAACATGTTTTAGTTCTTCTTTCTGAACCTTGTTTTCTATATAGATGTGGTGGTAATGTACTCATACGTTCGAGTGTCCTTGATGGTATGAGGTGAACTTTAAGTTTTCTTAGTATGTTTATGTAGCTGGTGAGGTTGTTTAAATAAGTAATGTAAATTAAATAATGGTTATAAAACAATAGTGGTAATGTAAAATAATTAAGTGAGTGCTTTGGGAAAACTATAGTTTTATTATTTACTAATCTCTAGTGGTTATAGCTACGGGGATATTGATATCATGAGTTTGATTTGGATTGAGACTAGATGTCTCTGTGTGATACTTGTGTTGGTTTTATGTCACATGTTTTGGGATAGGTATTAGTTTAGGGGAAACTCTGCCGAAATTTAACCATAATTTATAAGTACTAATATGATATAAGATAGTTTAGGTTAGGTAGTTAGTGTGGGTCGTTTCAGGTGGTATCAGATCCCGGTTTGTGCCCTGTAGACTGTCCATGTTCACGAGCTCAGAGCATGTGGAGCACAACGAATCTAGTAAGTGTTATTTTATTTGTGTGCACTCATATTTCATGAATTATATTGACCATATGATATAGGGATCAGTCATAACTAGAAAAAAATGTCGAGAACAAGAACTGAAGGCAGTGATGGGTGTAGAACACAAGATCCAGATACGATGTCCACAAGTTCTGATCGTGATCTGATCATTAGTCGATTGACTGAACTAGTAGAAAGGCAATCTCAACAAATCCAACAATCTAACAAAGAGACGTGCGAGGCCAGCAGAGAGATGATTTGAATCGACCGCCACCTCGAGTAGAACAAGTTGAATTAGTTGGAGGAAGGTTCAGGAAGTTGAATCCCCCAACATTTGAGAACACAGTGGATCCTATAGAAGTAGAGGATTGGCTAAGGACTATAGAGAATATGTTCCAGTATAGTAAGGTTTCTGAAGAGAATAAGGTACTTTGTGCATCCTTCATGTTACGGGGCAGTGTAGGTCATTAGTGGGATACGATAAGCGCTATTGACAATGTGGTAACAATGACTTGGGCTAAGTTCAAGGAACTCTTCAGAAATAAGTACTTTACATCTCTTATTCGTGCAATGAAGATGAACGAATTTATACAGTTGAAATAGATAAGTATGACGCTTTCAGACTATATCTGCAAGGTCGAAATGCTATCTAGGTTTGCTGAGCATATGGTTAGCATGGAAGCACTGAAAGTGGTGAGGTTCCTTGAAAGCTTAAGACCAGAGCTATACAGAGATGTCAGCATGGCAGGAATTCAAGGGACGACTTATTCAATAGTTACTGAGAGAGCATTGGTCACAGAACAGGCAAAATTGAGCATTCGACAGGCACAAGAGGTTCAAAGGCAATTTGCCCAACGACAAGGCCAACGCTGGTTTAAGAATGAAAAGAAGAGGACACCTCAATCTCAGAATCCAAAGGCTGATTTTCCATCTAAAAAGCGGCAAGAACAATGAGATCCAACTAAGTGTATGAAGTTTGAAGAAGGTAGGTCCTTTGTACCATTACTGGCATGCCCTAACTGTGGAAAACAACATAGTGGAGTTTTCTTATTCGGTTCTAAATTATGCTTTTCACATGGACAACCTGGACATATGGCGAATGTTTGCCCAAACAAGACAAAATCCAAATCGTAGAAAAGGGTCCCAGCTAGAGTGTTTGTAATACCACCGATATTTCTTGCTTGATTACCTTGTACTGTGTGAATCCTAATAGTGTGATATTGCCATTTCTATTATGTGATTTTATTAAATGCTATTTCGATACAATTGTGTGATGTGTATGAAACGGAGGTGACGCAACTTGACACCATTGGATAATCGTCGGTGCGAATATAATGGTGGCCAACATCTTGTTCCCCGATAAATTGTTGACGAGTGAAAAGGATGGTCACCCTAAAATGGTTAAAATGTGAATATATGACTAAGGAACTGAATGTCTAACGCATGCTATAGAACATGCATAACGTACGCTAAAACTGATACATTACGTACGTTAACGTGACATGGTTACGTACGTAATGGTTGAGTTGGTCTTCCGACCAGAATCTTCCTTTTGACGCGAATGGGTTACTTTTGGCGGGCTAGAAGACAAATGAGTCAACCCCTTATAACATACGCTATTCGCCAATTTTAACATATGCTACGGTCAGGAGCCTTACGTACGGTTTTACAGCTTACGTATGTAACGGATGAGTGCGATTCAGTCAGTAGCCTCTGGATGACCTTTACGTACGCTAACACTAGAACATTACGCACGTAACGAGCTTTATGTACGTAAAGCATGTGACTTTAACGTACGTTAATAAGATCGAGTGCTATAAAATAACATACCCTCCTTCATTTCCCCCGACCTAAAATCTGAAGTGAAGCCTTCTTGAAGCACTTCTATAGCTTTATTCTTGATTCTTGGCCTCACAAACACTTGAATTAACATATAAAAGGTGATTTAGTAAGCTCTGGTGAAGATTATCCAAGTCATTCGATCTATTCTTTGTTTCTCCTCGTGGATCTTATTGATTGTCATCCATCTTCATTGTTCTTCATCCACTAAGGTAAGTCTATCCATCCTAGAAATAATCTACTCGATGTTGTTGATTATACTTGTTAGATTATGGGTACTTGGGTAGATTTTGCTAACTCTTGTAGATAATCTAATCAAACGAACTTGTAGTAATCGGGACTATCATTATTCGTATATTTCATTTTTGTGCAATTCGTTGTAACAATCATATTCGAAATTTACATCTCAGTTGACATTGGAATTTTAAAACTTGACGAACCAATTGTAGGAGATTTTCGTAGGAATCCGTCACCGTTTGATAAACTAGTCGTAACCCAGTACTGTCATATAATTATCGATGTTAAAATGACAAGGGTAATCAATCCGATGGTATTATTGTCATTAAGAATCAAGCAACGAGATCATTATGCAGAAGGTAAACCACCGGTTAAAGTAATCGGAGTTAAAAATTTGATTAGAAGTATGGGATTCGACTATGCTATGGTTGTTTGTTGCTAGCCGAACGATGATTGGGATAATCTTGTCGAGCAAATCGTTATAGCTAAACGTTAATCATAGAGTTGAACGGCATAGTAGTACGTACCATTGTGAATTTAGGAACACGATATTAGTTTAGGCGGAATTGGAATAAGTTGAGAATTCGGTTAGGAGGGTGGAGGGAAAACTAGTTTTATTCTTCTTTATCCATGCGAAGAATTAATCAAGGAGTACGTGACTAGGTTAAGCTCAATCGGGCGTGGAGATCCCCAGTTATCATAAGGCACCTACCGTCGGAGCAAAGGCAAGTGAAATCTTGCTCGAGAAATGCTAATATTATTGAAATGTTCGTATTAATGAATGTGCCATTGTTGATGAATGTCGACGGTTGTCTTTCTCTAAAATGTATTATAAATGGGCCGATGTGTTGGGGATAAAACCTGTATGGTACCCGTATAGAAATGTGTTAGGGGATAAGACCCGATTGGGCACCTATGTTCCAGGGTATTCCCGTGTGGATACTTTCGTTACCCTTGGTTGCGACCTTGGGGTTTATGTGATAAAAAGAGAAAGACAATGTCGGTCGTGTGGTGAAATATTTTCTGTTGGTTATGTGACACTGTGTCTGAAAAAATTTGTGTATATCGTTGCTAATAATCTTTATTGGTATGCATTCTCTGACCTAGGTTACCTGGCATGAAATGTCGTGCCAGGTAGATTTGTTGATCATGTGAAGGAGATTCCTAAGGGGTCCAGTCAGGCTTGAACGGTGTTGGAGTAAACTCTTGCCGCTGCTTAAATTAAATTTGATCTTTAAAACCTCTGTTATAAAATAATCGAACTTTGAATTATGTTTCTTCTTAAAACCTTTCGGCTCATGATATGTAACCGTGAAATTATTGTTTTATTGCAATTTCTTTAAAATGTCTATTTCCTAAACTAGCCTTGTGGGTCCCATACGGGATTCACGGCACTGTAATAGCTCGGGAGATTTTGGGGATGTTACAAAATAATGGTATCGAAGCAAAAGGCTCCTGGTTTAAATAAAATTTCTCCTAATTTTCAAAGTTATTCCAGTCCAACACCCCAAGCGACCGTAACTCCTCATGAGAATGCGAAGTAAGTGATATGTATGTTTTTTGTCTGGGAACTACATTAAATTGTAAACTGTGTGCGAAATTGGGTTTAGATTAATACTATCAGTAATGGCGCACCGAGGAGCTAGGAGGGTGGTGAATGATGCTCAAGGTTCTATCGGCAACCACGATGGGGACAGGAACACTGCCGAGACTCATCCTGCTGGGGACCAGCCGCCACGAGTTAATTAAAACGATTAGGAGGTGGAATGCCAGAATAACAAGCAGGGAGGCATGGACCCGGCTTTCGTTCAGGCCCTTGCCCAAGCTATCGCCATGGGGATTGCTCAGGTCAACTAGGTGGGACGAATACCGGTCATCAATGTGTAGGAAAACGCAGGAAGAGACCGATGGTTGGGAGAGATGCTAAAGGCTAGGCCTCCATTGTGTGACGGGGCAGGGGAGAAACACGTGGACGACTGGATTTCTGAAATGGAGACTGCTTTCGAGGTGATCGGATGCCCAGAGAACCGGAAGGTGCCGCTCGGGGTTAATCAACTCCACGACACTGCTGCCCGCTGGTGGAGGACATACAGGCCAGAGGACTGATCGGTCGGATGTACCGAATTTGCCCGACTACTGCGGAGCGAGTACTGTCCCAGATCAGACCAAACTGCTCACACGCGAGACGTTTTCAGTGCCGGACCACAGAATATGCCAGTACCAGAGATCATTTGGGCTTACCGAACCGAGCTAAGTTACATCTCGCAGATGGTTCCATCAGAAGATCAATGAATATGCCACCTTGCACGGAGGTTGCCGGAGGATGTACAACGCTATGCCACTGGATTCCACTGCACGACTCTGAAGACGTACGAAGACGTGGTCACAGCTTATGCTGGTACTGTTGTTAATACCGACACTGGACATAACTCGAAGAAGCAAAAGACATCGGCTCAATCAGGGAGCAACAACAAAATGAACTCGGGGACCGCATCTTCTTTTAAGTCAGCAGTTTCGTACCAACAGATGGGTGCATCTGATCAGCCTTACCATAGGGACTGCTTCAATTGTGACGTGTTCGGACATTCTAAGGATCGGTCCAGAAGTCGGCTACCAAATGTTTCACTTGGGGAAAGAGCGGACACATGTCTCGTTACTGCTGGCGGGCCAATCCCACTCAGAACTCAGCTTCCCAACCAAGTCAACAAGGGTCTGTGCAATCCTCCAGGATGCCTGATGTTTCCAACTACCGAGCTCCACCCCACCAGACTCAACCCCCGCCACACGGTGCCGGACGAGGCCGTGGGTGCGACGGTGGAACTTCATCCTTTTCGGAGTCAGTGCCGTCCCGTGTATTTGAGCTGAGGGCTACGGATGGTCAGTCCGCGCCAGCTATCTCAGGTACTCTTCTTGTTAACTCTCAGCCAGTGCATGTACTATTTGATACCGGAGCCACACATTCATTTATATCTGTGGAATGTGTTGAAAGTTTAAATCTTGCTTGTGTGCCTTGTGAATCCTGTACTGTTAAACTACCCGGGGGTAGTAGAATAGGCGGCGATCTAATGGTTCGAGACTGCCAGATCTGCATCAATGAGCATAGTTGGACCGCTAATCTTATGGTCTTCCCGCTTCAGAATGAAGATATCATATTAGGTATAGACTGGATGCCATTGCATAGGACGGTCTTGGATACCTACCACTTGACTATTTCCATCATGGCTCATGACGGTACCACACATGTTATCAGGGGACGAGAACACTTCAGTACGAAATGATCTCTCAGCCTTCTCGCATCAGAAATCTCCTATGACTCTCGAAGGGAGTACTATTGGTGTTATGTTCTTCAGGAGGATACTCCACAACTTACGATCGCAAACATTCCAGTAGTGAATGAATTCCCAGACCTCTGTCCCAATGAACTACCAGGGCTGCCACTGCACCGAGAAGTTGACATCTCCATTAAACTCGAGCCGGGGATGAGACCTATTTCCAAAGCTTCTTACAGGATGGCACCGGCCGAGATGAAGGAATTAAAGATACAGCTCGAGGATCTGCTGGAGAAAGGATTGATCCGCCCAAGCACCTCACCGTGGAGCGTGCCGTTACTTTTTGTTAAAAAGAAAGACAACTCTCTACGTTTGTGCATTGACTACAGGGAGATAAATAAGGTTACTATCAAGAATTGTTATCCACTACCAAGAAATGATGACCTGTTAGATCAATTACAAGGGGCAGTTGTGTTTTCAAAGATGGATCTACGGTCCGGATATCACCAATTGAGAATTCGTGAGGAAGATATACCCATGACTGCATTTCGATCGAGGTATGGACATTACGAGTATATCGTGGTGTCATTCGGGTTGACTACTGCCCCATCCGTTTTCATGGAACTGATGAATATTGTTTTATTCGATTTCCTCGATAAGTGCATCATGGATTTTATTGACGACATCCTTATCTATTCTAGAAGCCGATAGGAACACGAGGAACATTTGAGGCAAGTGCTGAGCGTGTTGAGGCAACACTAACTTTATGCGAAACTTTCCAAGTGCGAATTCTGGATGCCGGAGGTAATTTTTCTCGGACATATTGTCTCGTCAGAAGGCGTCAAGGTCGATCCACAAAAAATCGAGACGATAGTGAGTTGGGAACCACCGAAGAACGTCAAGGAGGTAAGGAGTTTTCTAGGATTGGTAGGCTACTATCGAAGATTCGTCGAGGCTTTTTCCTGTATCGCTCGACCCTTAACAAATCTACTAAGGGAAATCACCAAGTTTGTGTGGACTGCGGACTGTCAGCAGAGCCTTGATGAGCTCAAGAGGAGACTGACTACTGCTCCAGTGTTAGTTCTACCACAGGGAATGGAAGGATTCATTCTATACACGAATGCTGTTGGGATTCGGTGCCTAAAACGAAGGCCCAGCGGAAGCAGTAAAATGAAAATTAATTCGATCCGAATCCCTACGAGGATCGATCGAGCTACGTATATACGAATATATAAACGAAAAGCAAGAGTCGTAAGAAACTAACCCTCGAAGTCCGTTGATTAAATGGTAACCTTCTCTTGAGCTATTCCCCAAGCTCTTGAACGATCCAATGCCGAAAGCACCGCGTCTCTACTTGCCACGCGCCGGAGAAAACAACCGGAACGACGATCACCTTGCTATCCTCCGAGGATACGGCTAGAGCTAAGTGATGAAGCTATATATGTAAAGATTACTACACTCTAAGTGTTTTAATCTTACTCTCTATATATGATTTTCTCTCAATTTTTCTCCAAGAAAAATGATGAAAATGAATGAAGAAGATGTAGATAATTGAGAAAATGGTTTTTCTCTCTCTCTCTCAATCTCACTCACGTAGGAAAGGCTTGGAATCTCAAGTGAGAGATGTCTTCTTCATTTATTCAACTCTTCACATGATACATATCATTATTATGAGAATCAAAGCCACACAAAGTCATCTTTTTCATATAAAATGAAAACAACAAGACAAGAGGAAAGTGGGTGGAAATTAGGGGGGCGGCTACCATGCAGAAACGGATGAGTTCGGTTCGTTTCGGACTCCCGTGAGTCCAAACAGATAAACTACGATTCCGTTCCGATGAATTTGTATCGATTAATTAATCCAATTAATTGAACATATCAAATACAAAATAACATAATTAATTTCTCCAAGAAATAATTATATTCATGAATTAAGTTAATCACCCAGTGATATATTTAATCCATTAAGCCGTAAATTAATTTATCCGATAAATCGATTTAAACATCCAATGTCCCAATTTGATATCCAATATCTAATATTCATAATGAGAGAATTAGCTTAATTCATTCCGTCTTCAATCCTAATGCGCGACTCGGTAGGTCCGTCTCAGTCAGCAATGGGAGGAACCAAAGAGTAGTAGCACCACCTAGCCAGCCTGATGGCCTACACTGTACCCCGACTGAGAACGAATGATTGGGATCATTCAAGAACCATTCTGTCGTGAATACCGGTATACGTATAAACCCTTCTTTCAAATATCCCGATCAAGTTATAGGGTCACGGTCAGTCAAACCCTATCTGTACTTGACGCTATGCATGCGTTAATGCAAATCGAGATCATCGAGCTGTCGTGTATCTAATACAAGTAGCTCCAATGCTTTGGCCAAAGACTTATGATCTCATCTGCCAATAACCGCATAGGACATATAACCCGCTCACTAACGGGAGAAAGAATTCTATCTTGGTATTCAGTAGGACCTGCTACTTGCCCGTCAAGATGCACGTCGAGGTTGACCCCGCCTTAGGTTTACGGTCGAACTACTCTAATGAAAATCTTGACGTCACAAGCACATCCCTACTAAATCCTCAAGTCGAAGGTTCACGAATACCTATCACAACCTTTCGATTCCGTCATTGGTATCCGGAGTGAAATCCATGTGACGAATCGAGGTGAGTCGGTTCAAGTATACTAATCCAATTAGCATACCTATAACGTGTGCTCCCACTAACCATTAGTGTTCGACAGGCACTCTCCATGTCAAAGAACACGTCATACAAGTCTTCACATAAACTTAACGCCCAGTCAAGTTTCATCGACTTGCGAACGATTAAGTATTTGAGTTATAACCTTTCAGTGCCGACCCCCTTATCCAATAAGGAGTGGAACATTTTGCTCTCAAATACACGGACTAGTTTCTATATGTTTATTTACGAGTTAGGAATGCCAGTAACTACCAGTAAATAAAGAAACATTCATTTGCCTTATATAAATGGTTTACATAATTACAAGTACAATGCCCTCACTCAACAACCTCTGAGTGGCATTCGAGGGCATACTCCTAACAGATGCATCTAAACATAGGCTGGGATGTGTCTTTATGTAGAACGACAGCGTTATTGCATACGCATCCCAACAGCTGAGGCCGTACGAAACGGATTACCAGATGCAGGACTTGGAGTTAGCCGCAGTGGTGCACGCCCTCAAGATTTGGAGGCACTATCTTTACGGAGTTACTTGCAAGATTTTCACGATCATAAGTGTTTGAAGTATATCTTCACTCAGAGGGAATTAAACATGAGATAGAGGCGCTGGTTGGAGCTAATCAAGGACTATGATGTTAAAATATCCTATCACCCTGGTAAAGCCAATGTGGTAGCTGATGCTCTTAGTCGGAAAACTACACAAGGAGTGATGCTATCCAGCATAACAGTTCAACCCAAACTGCAGCAAGACATCAGGAGAAGCAGCACTGAAGTATGGATACAACATAGGCAAGGACAATTGTACTCAATCAATATACATTCGTCCTTACTAGACGAGATACGCGTAGCACATGTGGAGGATCCCGAATTACGTGCGATTGGTGCAAGAATCGGGGGAGGAGATGTTTCCGACTATAAGATCCAGGGTGACTTGGTGAGGTTCAAGAACAGGATCTGTATTCCGCCAAATGACGGGCTAAAGCAAACTATACTGAAGGAGGCTCACTCCACTCCCTATTCTATTCATCCTCGAGCGAGCAAAATGTACAAAGATCTGCGACAGAGTTTTTGGTGGAAAAATATGAAATGGGAGGTTGCTAGGTTCGTCGCCCGATGTATGACGTGCCAACAAGTGAAGATTGAACACCGCAGACCAGCTGGAATCATGCAACCCCTACCCATCCCGGAATGGAAATGGTAGAGCATATCGCTGAATTTTGTCACTAAGATACCAACGGCAGTGGGCGGAAAAGATACAATTTGGGTTATCATTGATCGATTAACAAAATCGGCACATTTCATTCCTGTTCAAGAATCAACCGGAACAGAGCAGTTGCCACTATTTTCATTAGGGAGATTGTGAGACTACCCGGCGTTCCCCCATCCATCATTTCGGATAGGGACGCCATATACGTGTCCCGTTTTTAAAAAGTCACCCATAAAGCTATGGGGACCCAAATACATTTTAGCACGGCTTACCACTGTCAGATGGATGGATAGACCGAATGTACGATCCAAACCTTGGAATATATGTTGAGGGCATGTGTGCTCGATTGGGGTAAGGATTGGGCTAGGCATCTGGGATTGGTGGAGTTTTCGTACAACAACAGCTGGCATGCAAGCATAGGCATGGCACCGTTTGAGGCCCTATATGGGCGAAGATGCAAGTCGCCGTTATGCTGGGATGATGCTTCTAACACCACGGTTAATGAGTTAGATCTGATCCAGGAGTCCATTAAGAAGATCTCTATCGTTAAAAAGCACATGCTAGCAGCACAGATCCGGCAAAAATCTTATGCCGAAAACCGACAGCGACCGTTAGAATTTGCAGTCGGGGATCATGTTTGGGTCAAAGTATCACCTATGCGTGGTGTCCGGCGTTTCGGCCAAAAGGGCAAGTTAAGACCAAGGTTTATAGGCCCGTTTGAGATATTGGACCGGGTAGGGAAGCTTGCGTATTGATTAGCTCTACCGCCGCATCTAGATAGAGTGCATAACGTCTTTCACGTGTCCCAGTTAAGGAAGTATGTCTATGATCCGAGTCACAAGCTCAATTTCGAAGAAGTGGAAATTTCCATTACGCTACCTTTAGAGAGGTACCGATCGCCATCTTGGATCGCCGTATGAAGATATTACGAAATAAAGCCATACCCCTCGTAAAGGTTCAGTGGTCGCACCATGACATGGAGGAAGCAACTTGGGAGACCGATTCGAGCATGAGGGAGAGTCATCCCGAGTTATTTTCTTAGTTTCAAGGTGAAACTATTTTACGGGGGGGTGATATGTAATACCACCGGTATTTTATGCTTGATTACCTTGTACTGTGTGAATCCTTATCGTATGATATTGCCATTTCTATTATATGATTTTATTAAATGCTATTTTGATACAATTGTGTGATGTGGATAAAACGGAGGTGATGCACCTTGACACCGTTGGACAATCATCGGTGCGAATATGATGGTGGCCAACGTCTTGTTCCCCAAAAGTGTTGACGAGTGGAAAGGATGGTCACCCCAAAATGGTTAAAATGTAAATATATGACTAAGGAACTGAATGTCTAATGCACGCTATAGAACATGCATAACGTACACTAAAACTGATACATTACGTACGTTAACGTGACATGGTTACGTATGTAATGGTTGAGTTGGTCTTCCGACTAGAATCTTCCTTTTGACACAGATTGGGTTACTTTCGGCGGGCTAGAAGACAAACGAGTTAACCCCTTATAACGTACACTATTCGCCAAGTTTAACATATGCTACGGTCAGGTGCCTTACGTACGCTATTGCAGCTTACATACGTAATGGATGAATGCAATTCAGTCAGTAGCCTCTAGACGACCTTTACGTATGCTAACACTAGAACATTACGCACGTAACGAGCTTTACATATGTAAAGTATGGGACTTTAATGTACGTTAATAAGATCGAATGCTATAAAATAACACACCCTCCTTCATTTCCCCCGACCTAAAATCTGAAGTGAAGCCTTCTTGAAGCACTTCCATAGCTTTGTACTTGATTCTTGTCCTCTCATACACTTGAATTAACACAAAGGAGGTGATTTCGTAAGCTCCGGTGAAGATTATCCAAGTCATTCGATCCATTCTTCATTTCTCCTCGTGGCTCTTATTGATTGTCATCCATCTTCATTGTTCTTCATCCATTAAGGTAATTCTATCCATCCTAGAATTAATCTACTCAATGTTGTTGATTATACTTGTTAGATTATGGGTTCTTGGGTAGATTTTGCTAACTCTCGTAGATAATCTAATCAAATGAACTTGTAGTAACCGGGACTATCATTGTTCGTATATTTCGTTTTCGTGCAACTTGTTATAACAATCATATTCAAAATTTCCATCTAAGTTGACATTGGAATTTTAAAACTTGACGAACCAATTGTAGGAGATTTTCATAGGAATCCGTCACCGTTTGATAAACTAGTCGTAACCCACTGTTGTCATATAATTATCGATGTTAAAATGACAAGGGGAATCAATACGATGGCATTATTGTCATTAAGAATCAAGCACCGAGATCATTACGTAGATGGTAAACCACCGGTTAAAGTAATCAGAGTTAAAAATTTGATTAGAAGTATGGGATTCGACTATGCTATGGTTGTTTGTTGCTAGCCGAACGATGATTGGGATAATCTTGTCGAGCAAATCACTATATATAAACATTAATCATAGAGTTGAACGGCATAGTAGTACGTATCATTGTGAATTTAGGAACACGATATTAGTTTAGGCGGAATCAGAATAAGTTGAGAATTCGGTTAGGAGGGGGGAGGGAAAACATGTTTTATTCTTCTATATCCATGCGAAGTATTAATCAAGGAGTACGTGACTAGGTTAAGCTCGATCGGGCGTGGAGATCCCGAGTTATAATAAGGCACCTACCGTCGGAACAAAGGCAAGTGAAATCTTGCTCGAGAAATGCTAATATTATTGAAATGTTCGTATTAATGAATGTGCCATTGTTGATGAATGCCGACGGTTGTCTTTCTCTAAAATATGTTATAAATGGGTCGATGTGCTGGGGATAAAACTTGTATGGTACCCGTATGGAAATGTATTAGGGGATAAGACCCGAGGTTGACATCTATGTTCCATGGTATTCCCGTGTGGATACTTTCGTGACCCTTGGTTGCGACCTTGGGGTTTATGTGATAAAAAGTAAAAGACAACGTCGGTCATGTGGTGAAATATTTTTTGTTGGTTATGTGACGTGTCTGGAAAAATTTGTGTATATCGTTGCTAATAATCGTTATTGGTATGCATTCTATGACCTTGGTTACCTGGCATGAAATGTCATGCTAGGTAGATTTGTTGATCATGTGCAGGACATTCCTGAGGGGTCCGGTCAGGCTTGAACGGTGTTGGAGTAAACTCTTGCCGCTGCTTAAATTAAATTTGATCTATAAAACCTCCATTATGTAATAATCAATCTTTGAATTATGTTTCTTCTTAAAACCTTTTGGCTCATGATATGTAACCGTGAACATATTGTTTTATTGCAATTTCTTTAAAATGTCTATTTCCTAGACTAGCCTTGTGGGTCCCACACGGGATTAACAACACTGTAATACCTCGGGAGATTTTGGGGGTGTTAAAGTTTTCACTATGACCAGAGAAGATGCTGAAGCTAATCCGTCTATTATCACAGGTAACCTTCTTATGTTTGGTATTTCAACATTGGTATTATTTGATCCTGGTGCTACACATTCATTTGCATCCACCGAGTATGTGAGTAGGTTATAATGTAGTGACCCTCTGTAGATCTAAACCAAACAAATGAGATCATAAGAGCGTGTAGTATTCCTATTGAAAATAGGGAACTCTATGCTGATTTAATCGTGTTGGACATGAATGACTATGACATAATCTTGGGTATGGATTGGTTATCAAAATATCATGATACTGTTGACTGTCGGAGAAAGATTGTGACATTCCAACCACCTGGGGAAGAACCTTTTTATTTTGTTGGGGTTAGTAAGAATTTTAGATTTCCAGTAATCTCAGCAATGAAGGCACAACGTCTATTAACAGTGGTTGTTAAGGTTATGTAGTAAGTGTAATAAACATTGAATTACTCGAACGTCAATGAAGTACCAGTAGTGAAAAAATACCATGAACTGTTTCCTGATGATCTATCGGGACTGCCACCAGATCGTGAAATAGATCTTGTGATTAACTTGCAGCCGGCAACAGAACCAATATCAAAATCACCATATAGAATGGCAGCAGCAGAATTAATGGAATTAAAGACCCAGTTGCAAGAGCTATTAGATAAAGCTCTCATTAGGCCTAGTTATTCACCATGAGGAGCACCAATATTGTTCGTTCGTAAGAAGGATGACTCCTTGAGGATGTGTATAGACTATAGAGAGCTCAACAAAGTCACGATCAAGAACAAGTATCCTTTGCCTCAAATTGATGACTTGTTTGATCAACTTCAAGGTGCATCTATATTTTCCAAATTTAATCTGCGATCAAGGTACCATCAATTGAAGATAAAGGAAGAAGACATCCCAAAAACGGCAGTTAGTACGAGGTACGGACACTGAGTTTTTGGTGATGCCATTTGGCAAACAAACGCCCCAGCAGCATTTATGGATTTAATGAATAGATTGTTTAAAGTCTTCGTGGATAAGTTTGTTATCGTGTTTATTGGTGATATTCTCATATATTAGAAGACCAAAGAAAACCATACAGTGCATCTAAGGAAAAAACAGAAAAGGTTATACGCTAAATTTAAAAAGTGCGAATTCTGGTTAGACTGAGTGGTATTCTTGGGGCATGTTATATCTGGAGCAGGGATTTCAGTAGACCCAAGCAAAGTTGAAGCGATCAATAACTGTCCACCATAAGTACGCAGCTTTCTTAGGTTAGCTGGATATTACCGTCGATTTGTAGAGGTATTCTGCAAGATTGCATCCCCATTAACACAATTGACTATAAAGAATGTTTCTTTCAAGTGGACAGAATCATGCGAGCAGAGCTTTCAAGAACTGAAGAGGCGATTGACATCGGCACCGATCTTGACCATTCTAGTGGGAACTGTAGGTTTCAAAGTCTACAGTGATTATTCAAAGAATGGTCTAGGTTGTGTATTGATGCAAAATGGTAAAGTAATAGCATATGCATCTAGACAACTGAAGGAGTATGAAAAGAACTACCCGGCATATGATTTGGAACTTGCTACAGTTGTGTTTGCACTTAAAATAGGGAGGCATTACCTATATGGAGAACACTATGAAATTTATACTGATCACAAGAGACTGGAATATTTCTTCACTCATAAAGAATTGAATATGAGACAGCGTATATGGTTAGAAGTTGTTAAAGACTATGATTGTGTTATCAACTACCACACTGGTAAAGCTAATGTAGTACCAGATGCCTTAAGCAGAAAATCAACACAATCCATTGCGGCCATGACCTTGATCCAGAAGCCATAATTACACAATTTGATGAATATGGATATAGAAATTATTCAACATGGGTGGCTAGAAGCAAAATTGTCAGCATTAACCCTTCGACCTACTTTAATTGATAGAATTCAGCAAGGTCAGAAAGAGGATCAAGACTTAGAGAAAATAAGGAAGAACATTGAGTTAGGAACATCGTCAGACTTCTAATATACAAAAAATGGTATTATTCGATCTAGAAATCGTTTATGTGTGCCTAATATTGAAGATGTTCACAAAGAAATATTACTAGAGGTGCACTCAAGACCATATTCAGTATATCCCGGAGCAACCAAAATGTATAGAGACATGAAATTACACTATTGGTGGCCAGGTATGAAAGAAGATATTGCACAATATGTGGAGCAATGCCTAACATGTCAATAGGTAAAAGTAGAGCATCAAAGACCAGCAGGCACCTTGCAACCTTTATTTGTTCCAAAATGGAAGTGGGAGGACATTACGATAGATTTTGTGATAGGTTTACTGGTCCTGAGGGTCGACATACATGGATGATGACTTGTCGGGCTTAACCATGGGCTTAACATGTTTTAGTTCTTATTTCTGAACCTTGTTTTATAAAAAGGTGTGGTGGTCATGTACTCATACGTTTGAGTGTCGTTGATGGTATGAGGTGTACTTTAAGTTTTCTTAGTATGTTATGTAGCTGGTGAGGTTGTCTAAATATCGTAACATAAAATAAATAAGTGAGTGATTTGGGAAAACTACAGTTTTATTATTTACTAATCTTTTGTGGTTATAGCTACGGGGATATTGATGTCATGAGTTTGATTCGGATTGAGACTATATGTCTTTGTTTGTTACTTGTGTTGGTTTTATGTCACAGGTTTTGGGATAGGTACTAGTTTAGGGGAAACTCCGCCGAAATTTCGACGTAATTTATAAGTACTAATATGATATAAGATAGTTTAGGTTAGGTAGTTAGTGTGGGTCATTTCTCATCTTGTACGTTCTTTAAACGACAGTTCCAATCCCTTAAATCTGGTTGTTTACTGTATAACCCTAATCTTCCCTGCACCCTATAAATGGACTGTATTTTGCTCCCTTAGATTCTTTACGCTTTCATCAAATTAGACGAGTCTTAAGAAAATAGTCTACATACTTTCTGCAACTTTCTGTATTTTTCTGTGCAAATCACTATTACTTCACATATTTTCTTCTGCAATATATCGACTTCACAAACATCTTCCCTTTTAATGAAGATGAAGGAATCTACCATCAACTGAAGCATCTTCTACAGATTCTTGGTGATGGAAAGAAATGATCTTGAAGGAGAAGACAATGTTGGGGTGGAAGTAGTTGTTTCCAGGGTGAAACAGCAAGGGCTGTACTGCCTTGCTAGTCACCATGCTGATTTGTACAATAAGTAGATCGTGGAGGAGTTCTACGTGGATGCCTCATTCAAGTACTCATCTCAGAGGAGAGGAGGTGAGATTTCTGACATCATTGCGACGGTTCAAGGTATTGAGATCTCTTTGAATGGAGAACTTCTGGAGAAGTTATACAGGCTACCGCCTGATGGCCTAAATATGAAAGAGTTGGAGACCTTTGGGTTGGAAGGCCTACTGACAGCATAGTAGAAGTTGTTCGCTGGCGATGAGAAGGCTGAAAATGTCCACCCCTCATGCCACAAGAAAAACTTTACCCTGCCGTACGTTTATCTGCACGACTTATGTTGCCGGATTGTTGAGAACCGAACATCAGCATTTAAGACGTGCACAAACTTGCATTTCAGAATGATGGTGGACATCATGTCTGTAGAGAAAGTGAACTGGTGTCAAAGTGTGCTGAAAAGAATTCAGGAAGAGGTAGCGAAGCCTGACTCTGCCAAGAAATATTTTAGCCTAATCTTGAATAAAATCCTCACTCATTGCAGAATGAAACAGTCTGCAGATGCCAAGAAGATTGGCACTAGGAAGTTTATTGGTGGGATGAAACCTACCGTGTTCAAAAAATCTCCACTACTTGCTAATAGGCCCCATCCTCGAAGCATGGCAATTTCAAGTGACCCAAAGGACATCACCTGGAGTATATCGAGCGAGGAGAAGAATACGAGAAAAGCATTTTCGACAACCGTTCGCTTAATGCTGTAGAGAAGAAGAAGAAGAAGAAGAAGAAGAAGAATAAGAAGAAGAAGAAGAAGAAGAAGAAGACCAAAAAGTCTTCTAAGGCTGAGCCTACAGTGCCTTCAGTGGTCACTGTAGATGTTCCTTCTGTTTCTGTCGCTGAATCTACCCCACATGGTGCAACCCCTCTGGAAAAAGCGGTTGCTTCTATATCGACAGATGCTGAGCCTATGGCGGCTATGACGAATGACCAAATATTTTCCAAGTTGGAAGGATCCGGTGAGTCGGCTTCCCCTTTGGAGCCAAAAGTCATTACTCCAAACAGGGTACCCACCCATGTATGGAGTCCCTCTACCCACAGGGTACCATCATCTGTTCGGGATCCCTCTCCGCAACATGCTTCCATACCTATTGAGGATCCCATCCGGACAGTAGACCCAACTACTGTACGGAGTCCCTACCCAACTTACATTATCAATAATACTATCCTCCAGGTCCAAATCAAGAAACCATTCAAATGCTTCAAGATATGGAAAGCCTACAGGGTCGCCCCTTACGAAACCCTGTACCACTGGGATGACTGGAAGGATGAGGACTTATTTGCACTGGAGGTCACAAACACCTAGAATGTTGAAGTCTTGATCCGCTGGGAGGATCGCTTTTGCCGCGAGCTCACCTCCGACTACTACACGATAAAAAAGAAGGCAAGACTAAAAGGGAAGTCACGGTCCAGTAACAAAGGTCCATCGCCCAACCACCACTCTGACCTCACTCGGACAACGACGATGATGCCCTACAAGCATGTCTATAGATCAGCCACGAAGAGGCCAGGGAAGGAGAGATGGCCAAACTCCAAAACCAAGAGGGTCAGGGGACTTCTGACAGACAACAGTCCCCTCCCCCGCAATAGGAAGCTGCTAAAGAACAGCAACAGGAGAAATTAGTCCCTCCTATCATCACTGAAGAGCAAGCTGCTCCCGAACAGGATGCCTAGTGTGCCCCCAATCTGAAGACGCTGCCCGCGCCATCCTCCAAGAGGAATCAGTCCCTCTTCTAGATCAAGCGAAAGCTGAGAGTCAACAGGAGGATTCATTCCCTCCTAGACTTCCGACTACATAAGAGCAACCCAGCCAGGAGGAATCAGTCTCTTCTATCTACCAGACTGAACCTACAACACTACCTTCCGAAGCCCCTACTTTTGAAGCTCCTGCTTTTGAAGCTCTTGCTCCAGATGCCCATGCATCTCCCATCTCTATTAGCTCAAAATCTGATTCTGATGACGGTTTTCTGCCAGAAGACAGACCACGGAGACTCCATCATCATGTGGTTCTTCATCAAGTTCAAGAACCTGAGGATTCGTGTAATGTCCTAGAATTTCGCTACGAATTTTTTGCATTGCTTTATCCGAGTTGTACTGTGCACAGTGGGACCGATGAAGTATGGATGAATAATTTTGGGAACTGTGCCCGTGGTACCAGTATATCTATCGAGGTTATTTTAATTATAGGATATTACATGCTGGATATGTCTTTCGATGTCATATATATTGTATGAGCATTTGTATAATTGTCGTACTTGGTCGACAATTGCATTTGAGGATATCATGCATTAGGTGTATCCTAAGAATGTTACCGGAATGAGTATATGTATTTAGTATGTTGCGTGTATGTGTTCGGTATATTGAGACGGCAGACAGGAGCAGAAATGGCTAAGTATGAAAACCACTACGTACGTTAAGCATAGGAGCTTACGTTCGTAATGGTGCAAACATAGCGTACGCTAAGCAGAGGATATTACGTACGTAACTAAGCGAGCTTAACGTACGTTATGTTGAGTACATAACGTACATTATGAAGAGACTCGAACAGGTTTGAGCTGTAGTCGGCAGGTGGGCCCGATGTCGGCAGCTTTCGGTGCGGATGTGGACAGGCGAGTCACCGTCGAGCTTTATGTATGTTAATGATAGCCCATTGCGTAAGTAAACAAGTATAGCACTGTAGCAAGTCAACAGCTATATTACGTATGCTACGGCAGGGGAATTCCTTATGTAATGCATGCCATGAAATAAGATAGTGAACCCTGGATGAATATTACCTACACTATGCAGGACATGTATCGTACGTTAAAGGGTCTTACGTACATTAAGGTCGGGTCTTAACGTACATAATGAGCTGTGCAGATCATATATTAAGGATCGGTCTTTCATTTCTTCACGAGAAGAAACATATTTTTCCACCCCAGCTTCGTCCCTCTTCACATTCAATCCTATTACAGACCCTTCTACCTTGGTTAGGACCTTGATGATTTGATTAGAAGCTTGAAGCTTGGAGTTCTTGATGTTTTTGGAAGTGTTTGATCTTTGTGGTTCTTCTTCAAGTGGTATGCTGAAAAACTCCTCTCTTTGATTCGGATTTTGATATTGTTGTTGATGTTCTTCTTCGTATGATGATGGTCATGGTATTGTTGTTGTGATTCTTGAGGTTATATGAATTGTATATTGAAGAACAAAATGATACATGCCTTGAATTATGAATTAGATAATGGTTTAGATGTTAGAACACATTGAATTGCGTCGTTTTGTTGGCTACAAACATGATTATGGATTAATTCATGTTCTTGAAGAACTCTTGAATTATATATGTCGTGATTTTATGGAAATTGGAAGGATTACGGTTAATTTTGGTATATGATTGTTCATGATAATAAACGGTAATTGGTTTTCTATGAATTTACGAATATGAACAAGAAGGAACCTTGTTAAAATCATAATTAAGGTTGAAGTCGGAATCGAGAATGTTAAAATTGATTGATTATCGAATTGCAGCTTGTATTCGTATTGTTTGAGTTATAGTGGTTTGGTTTCGTATGATCGAGATATCATTGAACTGTTGAGTTTGATCGGTTGGTTATATCGGTTGTTGTTTGTTGTCGAATGTATTGTTAATTGATTGTTGCATTAGGTTATGATAAGTGATCATTGATTATTAACCATTGTGATGCAGTTGATATTGGAGAATGCATGGATCGCCATGGTCGGGGCTGAGGGGCTTGTAGATGAAGACGATGGGATTGGTAACGGCTTCGTCGTATCGGTATCGAGGCAAGTTGTGCTTGCTCAGTTCATAATGCTTAATAAATGGTTTCGATTTCATTTCATTTATGATTCATATAGCAATGATATTATGAATATGGATTGTCGGGATAATGGTATGTATATTATGCTTGGACTGGGATAAATCATAATGTATATGATTTAAAGATGTCTAGTGGAAACAGAGATGTGAATTATCTTTGATCTATTATGTGAAATGTTGAATAACAAGGACAATTTACCGTGCCGACATTGATCTCGAGATGGTGGATTGTTGATAGTGATGAATTGTACTTCATTCCAGACTATTCGTATAGTTCTGTACTCATTCAGGGATATTGGTCGTGGAAGGGTTAGTGTCTCTAGCTTTGAGGTAACTTGATATTACTGAATTATGATAATTATCCTATTGCATTGTTGTACATGTGTGTGTTGATGCTTCATGTGATGAGTGTGCATCATTATTTGGTATATTTTGTGAGCTGCTCTTTCTTTGAACTGTAATTTGTTGGTCTGATGTGTTGAGGGATAAGACCTAAATGGCACCTACATTCCGGAGTATTCCTGTGTAGATGCTTCCTTGACCCTTGGTTGCGACCTTGGGGTATTTTGTGATTGCATGTAATGTGTTGAGGGATAAGACCCGAATATGGCACCCACGGTCCGGAGTATTCCCGTGTAGATGCTTCTGTGACCCTTGGCTGCGGCCTTGGGAGTTTATGTGCTACTATTATATACATTGTTGAGCATTCTGTGAACCATTGTTTGACGGGAATACTATGTTGTGGTCATATCGGTCTTTCATGATCAAGCTATCATTGCTCACTTGGGGAGTCTTCGGATTCTTATTGGATATACATTACTTCGCATTTTGTTGTCAGGTCGTGTTGTGACATATCTGGAGTCAGATACATTCTGATCGGTCATGTGTAGGATTTTCAGGGCAGGCACATGTAGCATGTGTTGGTTTCAACCTCATATTGAACCGTGCACACGAGACGTATTTCATGAGACTGATTAGGTACGAGACCAGAGGTGTATTCGATCAATACCCGTGGGTGGCTTGTACACGGACACATTTCCGGAGAGGGCATATCATGATGTCCATCTCGAGTCATATTGATTGGTCGTTCATAGTCCATGTATAATCGAATATGTTCGATGGTAGGGTTTGTCTTCGAAATCCCATATATGTGATTTGTGTATGTTGGAGGGTTTTATTCTCTCATGTAACTGCCCCTGTGGTCCTTTATTGACCTTGTTAGAGTTTACTATAACATTGACATTATCGTTCGTTATTGATCCTTATTGATCTTGTTACAGTTCACCATATTGTTGGTAATCTCGTTTGTTATTGATCCTTGTTGATCTCGTTTAGAATTCACTATATCGTTGGTACTCTCGTTTGTTATTGATCCTTATTGATCTTGTCGGATTTTACCATATTGTTGGTAATCTTGTTTGTTATTGATCCTTGTTGATTTCGCTTGGAGTTCACCATATCGTTGGTAGTCTCGTTCGTCATTGATCCTTGATGATCTCCTTTGGAGTTCACCATATCGTTGTTAATGTCACTCGTTATTAGTCCCTTATTCCCCTTGCTTGGAGTTATCATATGGTATTCTTAGCCATTGTTGATTCTTTACTGATATCATTTGGAGTTCACCATATCGTTGGTATTCTTAGTCGTTGTTGATTCTTCATTGATCTTGTTTGGAGTCTACCTTATCGTTGTGATTCCCGGTAGTCATTGACCCTTTATTGATCTTATTGGGGTTACCATATCGATGGTATTCTTGTCCGTTGATGGTTCTTTGTTGATCTTGTGTGGAGTTTATCATGTCGATGATATTCTCGTTTGATGCATTGGCTGTTTATTACTATTACTTATGTGAGCATTCATACTTTTATCATTATCCGGGATTTGCTATTATTTCGGGGCAGTTGGTCCACAGAGGTATCATGTATTATCGGTTTTATCGGAATCGGGATTCGATTGTGCAATCCAGTGGACAGAATCGGGTTTGGACCGGCTAATCCATATTGGGGATATGTTTATGTGTTGAGAATCTGGGCATTGATCGAATACAGTACAGATGGTTATTTTTTAATTAATTCGTCACTTGAGAATGCGAGATGTGGATTGAGGTAACGATTGGTTGATATGATTTACCACGATCTGGTAAGGTTGCTACGGTATGAGTTTATTGGAAGTATTCTTACCTAGTAGATACATTGATATGTAATTGTTTATGTTGATGTGATCATTATCATTGTTGAGTATTATGGCTGACCCCATCGTGGTCTTTATCTTTTAGGTACTCGGAGATCAAGCTAGTAGCGGTCGTGAAGGGATGAGCTTCCCGGTGACACTGGCTATGACATGGTCATTTGGGATTTGATTATTCTTTTCTGGTCGTTATATGATTCTGCTGCAAATGTATTTCCTACTATGTTATATCTACTGCGTGTGTATCTTTAAATGGCTTTCGGTATTGTACCAATTCGTGTGTACTTTCAAAATGCCCATTTTGGTATATTTGCCTTGTACTTTCAAATGGTACTTTATGACGGTATTTGGGAACTATGTTTTGAAAATATTTGAGTATTTAAAATATTACCATCTTTACCTCTTTGGCGTGTCTGAAACATTTGCGAAAATGGTTTTTAGCCTTGTGGGTTTTGGCGCGGGGCCCACGGCGCTGTAATATCCCCGGTTGGATTTTGGGGTGTTACAATTCGAATATTAGGCACCCTAGAGCAAGGAATACCCGTCTTTATGCTAAACAGGCTCCCCGCGCACCGAAACCCGCATCGCGAAACTACACGCCATCGGTCGACAAATAGTGTTTCTGTCGGATGCCATAAAGGCCCTGTAAGACCTTGGAAAAGAACTCGATTGGATGCGCAAGACTGCACAGGACGAGCTCCACAAGCCAAAATTTGCGATCAACAATGTGGAAGATGCGTTCCACCTGATGCCTACAGCATTGTGGCAAGCGCTCAACCAACTCAAACAGCCTCAAGAGCGAGTCCTAAGGCAAGAACAGGAAAAGCTCAGAGTTGTCCAGGCCAAAACAGTTGCCGCCCTCCAACATACCGGCACCATGCTGACTGAGCACGATCATAATATTGATGATCTGTGTTTAGTTGTCGGTATACTGGTTGAAAGCGTCAATTATCTGAAGAAAAAATAGGCCGAATCTATGAAGCTCCTTCGAGACATTCACGACAAGGTGTCAGATATTGATGATGCCAAAAAGGGGGAAGAGTCCGGAATGGCCACCCTCAGATGGAGATTAGAGAGAGAGAGAAATAGATGCAGCGCTGGAAGAGAGTGTTGCTACTGCCATTGGACGACTGGCCACACCCGGGTCTAGTCAAGCTACAAAAGGATACATGAGGATTGGCTCTCGACTTGAGTTCCAGGATCCCAACATCCCATGGAAGAACAATCTGCGTAAGCCTTTGCACCTATTCTCCGCAACCATCGGTTCAAATCTATCTCGGGTATGGTCACTGCACTCCAATCGTTGTATTCCGAGATTTCGCTACCCACTGTCCGACAGCCTGTAGTGGATGAACTGAAGAACTAGAAGAAGAATGAACTGATGAGATACTTATATACTCTCATCAGGGAGTCTGCCATTTTCAATAGGTTCAAGACCCTGGAGGATGCCTCCAATGAATTCTCGTGGCTATCGATAGAAGGAAAGCTCCCCTTGCAGATGATGATGAAATCCAGGCACTAGAAAGGTTAACGGCTCACCCATCCGGAAGACTGGATCCTTGCCTACGACAATCCCTTAAAGGAAGAAGTATCTATAGGGATCGAGGCAATGACTCCTTAGTCAATTGGTGGAAAGGAACTATAAATGATCCTGACGAGGCATTGGAAGCACTCTTATTATAGGAGATAGCCTGTTAACATTTACGTTGTATTTCTTTCTCATGTAGGCTTACCAATGCCATATGTATTTTTTTGTATCTTTATCTTTCAAGAACTTGTAATTCTCCCATCTTATCAATAAAACTTGAATTCTTGAAAGATTACAGCTCGTAATCTATGTTTACTGTTTTTACTGTTTGATTACAAAATTTCGCTATATCTTAACAAGTACGAACTTGTTAATACTCAAAGCTGTAAGAACTTGTTTATGAACAGTTCATAGATTAAGTTGTATTCAACCAAGACTACACTCTGTAAGATTGTGCCTACACGTCAATCATAAGTTCTGTTGTAATACACTTAGCCATGTAGGATATTTATTTTTAGAACTTACCTGCGAGCAGTTCATATTTCCAGACTAAGTTATGAAGACCAGAACAATCGAACAGGACACTTGAAGACAGTCTCTCTGTATCTAGAAGAAGGTATCTAGAGGAAGTTTTGGCATTATCGAAAAGGGGGAAATTGTTAAGATAAATATTCCTATTTTGATCATCGCCAACATACAGCAAAGAAGTCTAAAAGAATTCGGAATGTCGTTAAGTATGAAAGCCATCAGAAAACTCCATACAGCCCATCTATACAGCAAAGAGATCTTCTACACAGTCCATCCTACAGAACAGCAAAACTAATAGTGCGTTGGATATAGTAGTCAGACTGTAGGTTCTTTACTTAGGAAAAGTAAAACACATCTAACAGGACTGAATGAAAAAAGCTTTAAACCGTTGTGAGGTAAACATTATTATTCATAAAGTATTCACGGTTAAAGCAGCATTTATTGCTGATAGGACAGCATGTAATGCGGCTAGAGAGAGACAATTCTGAACGCTCTGAAGAGCATTTAAAGCGAAGTCAGAAAAAATGTCTGAAGCATTAAATGCGATCTGCTTTAATTCAACCAATCAGAGACGTCAACATCTCACTAACCAGCAAACGGCTACATTTATAACGGATCTATTTTCATGGTTATAAATATCCCCAAGCAAGAGGACATTGCTCACGAAGATGATTGATTATCGTGCATACATCTGATAGATTACTGTGACATTCTAGCCATTAAAGAGCAGTATATTTCGTGAGCATACAACGGGATTCAAGCAAAGAAATAAACTAAGTCCTCAACGCAAACAGCACAGCATACAGTGATCACTCATAAAAGATAGAGCTACTGTTTGGAATCTTTCTACCTCTTACCGTTGACATTATCATTAGCCTTGTGTGGACTAAGGATCCTTGAATATTCTGACCTGTGTGGGAAGAATAGCATTAAAGACGAAGCTTTGATCTGTGTGAGAAGAAGTGAGTCGAAAGAGCTTGAAGCAAATATCTGTGAATGGCCAAAGTTGCAGGCCATGTATCAATCCGTGTGAACGATACAGAGACGGGTTTAGTTAAAGTCTCGTTGTTGTGTACGTATTGATTTTAATAAAATCTTTACTCTTGTGTGGAGGACCAGTGGATGTAGAGGGGTTTACCTCGAACCACTTTAAAACTGTGTTATTTACTTTCAGGCTTTACTATTTTCATTTAAACTGTGATTTATAAGTATACATTGTAAATACCCTGCACGCATCAAGCAAATAGGAGAACACCCAGTTGTATTTATAGCAACTCACTAACAGACTTCTGCTACGCAACTAACTTCAAAAATCATACAGCTTATTGTACTTTTACCTTCTAAGCTGTTTATTGTATACTTTGTGGCCAACATACATACAATAATTGTTTCGAACCCTAGCTTTGACAGAATATTATGTTTGTTATTTGTGAACTGGGGTTTATATATATATATATATATATATATATATATATATATATATTAGGTTTGCTCGTGGTCCCAGCCTCGAAATGAATAATGTGGATGTGTGTAGTTAATGTGTAAAAAGTTTGGTAGTGTTTGTGGTCCAAATCGAATATTGTGTATATCTTTGTTTGATTCCCGATTAAAGCTCTTTCTTTATCTGCAAAGATTCGATTTTTAAAGGCTTGTGTTGACTCAATATTTGATTTCTATTCTTTTTTGATTGTCTAAGGCTACAAGAAAAAGGGGCACCTAGTGCAAGAAATATGGGAAGAAGTGATGCTCCACCAACAAATGAATCAAGAAATATAGTAAGTTTTTTATGTTTGTAACATCTTATCAATTTTTTTGTTTATGGTATAATTTGGGTTTATGTGTGTGTTTTGTTAGTGAGCAGAAGATCTAGTACAAGAAAGAGGAGATTGAATGAAACAAGAGAAAATGAATTGGTGGATGATCACCAAAATCAGCACCCCAATACTGAAAATGAATCAACTGAGGCATTTTCCGGCGAAAATGGGACGAAAATTGGACCATGTCAGAGAAATTGGGACTAAATCTGGAAAAAAGTTAATTTTGGAATTGAATCTATTTTGTCAGAAAGTTATGGGATGATTTGTGATCTATTTTGGGATTGAATCTATTTTAGGAAGTACAATATGTTACCTAATACAACAACATAATTGAACTTTTACGAATTATGACATAGTTAAAGAGGCTTTTTTGTTTACAATATAAAACTATGTTAGATTAGAATCTAGAGTCAAATGGAAAGGAAATTAATAACATGGCACCCAATTGTATCTTATAATGTATTACGATACATAATATTGGTTTTCTTTTTGGCAAAATGATACAGTCCGATACACGATTCGAGTACCTTGGATTTACTTACTCATATAGGGATACCATACAGCATCACCGATTTGGTAATTAAAAAATGTCGCCCCGTTATGATTCACAGAGCCGCAGAACAAAATCGAGTTACGGCGATCAGGGGCGGAGGGAGGTGGGGTCCAAGGGGTCCACGAACCCCCCAAGGATGAAAATTTCTTTATAAAATAGGGGAAGTTATATATATAGTTGTTCAACAACGATAATTTTTATAGTTCCGGATTCTCTTGAGTAAATACTTTGTTTCCGCCACTGACAGCGATCGAGTAAATGTTACGTTGTTTAGCTGCAGAAAAATAAATACGAACGTCCTCTCGGTTTTTTGCTTTATTTCCTTGATTTGTTTTCCCAAAAACAACGGTAAGAGAAGTGGATAATGGTTGACCTACAGTAGAGCGTATCATCTATTAGTTGTGGCCCTAGGTCTGCCACCTTTTGAAATTTTCTCATCCACTGTCCACCACGTAATTCAGCTCACAATATTGCCTAAAATTTGGAAAATCACACATTCACACATATAGACACATATGCTTCCTGTATTTCCTAATAAGGAATTCCTTTCCAGACATCTTTAGCATTAGTTTCTGATCATTATTTCTAGTCGTTTCTTCTCAAACTCCGACCAATATGGTACCGGTGTCTTATTATGCGGCTCATGCATCAACCACAACAGTCCTGCTATCCATTGTAACCGTCGTGCATTCAATTGGTGTCAACTATGGTACCCTAGGTGACAACCTCCCGCCGCCAGCCCAGGTGGCACAGTTCCTCAAGAATAAGACAACCATTGACTGCATCAAGATCTTTGACGCCAACCCCAACATCCTCCGTACCTTCGACAACACCGGCATCCTAGTCGCTGTAACAGTCCCTAATGGTGAGATACCAAATCTCACCAACATCGAGTATTCCCGCAGTTGGGTCGCCGCCAACATCAAGCCCTTCTACCCTCAGACGCAGATTAACTACATCATCGTCGGCAATGAGATCCTTCATTGGGGTCCACAGAACCTCATCGACAACCTCGTCGCCTCCATGGAATCCGTCCATGAAGCTCTCATGCAAGAGGGTATCAAGGATATAAAAGTAACCACCGCACATTCTCTAGCAATCCTTGAGCCATCCGAGTTGCCGAGTTTGGCCAGGTTCCGAGCCGTATGGGATCGGGGAGTCCTCGCTCCGATGTTGCAATTCCATCGTCAGACAAAAACGCCTTTCATGGTCAACCCTTACCCCTACTTCGCTTACACACTCGAAAAGGCCGACTTGGCTCTCTTCCGACCCGGCAAACCCATTTTTGACAAGTTCACCAGAAGAACCTACGGTAACATGTTCGACATGCTGCTTGACTCCGTCTACGTTTCAATGATGAAAATGGGATACAAAGATGTGGAGATCGCAGTGGGGGAGACAGGGTGGGCGTCGGAGGGCGAGACGTTTGAGAAGCCAAAGTGCTCGGTAGCTAATGCGGAGTCTTACAACGGGGGACTTGTGAGGCATTTCAACTCTGGAAGGGGGACCCCCTTAATGCCAAAGAAGAAATTCGACACATATATATTCGGGTTGTTTAATGAGAATCAGAAACCTGGCTCTTTAGCTGAGAGGAACTTTGGGCTTTTCCGTCCAGATTATACACCCGTCTATGATGCTGGTGTCATGCGAAGAAGACCTGCTTAATTATCACACACAGACACACACACACACAAAAAAGTTCTAATATAGATTTTAAGCCCTTTATATCTTATCGAAAATAAATAAAAAATAGCTTATTCATGGAAAGATATTTGTTGAAATACCAAGTAAAAACTAAATGGTCGATCCATTGAAGATATGGAGAAATAGACATCCAATCCTTGCACTATATATTGTTGGGGTGTAAGGGTTTATTATGGAGATTCGGATTTCCAATGGATCGTGTAAACACTTTCCGAACTGATATTTCTACCCTATGCCCGGGTTACAAGAAATTCAGTCTAGGATAATCCAATGGAACACTTACGAATCTAGGCACAGAAACGTAAGCCAAATTGCTAGAGAAATTCTGTGTTTATCAGAAAGAGAAAGAGCTCAGAAAAGGGTGTCTCTAAAACTCAAGAGGAGAACCTTATTTATACATGTCGACTAGGGTTAAATTAGGTCGATTTTTAGGGTTTATGAGAGTGGCGCCGTCATTAATGATCCGAAATTAGGGTTGACGGATGGTTTACCAAAATTGACGTAATTAGTCAATTTACCATAGTCTCCCTCTAAAATTCGGAAATATCACTAAATCTCCAGTCTAAATTTCCGAAGACCTTTTGGGCGCGCGATGGACCGCCCACGAAGTCGGCGGGACCACCGCTGAGGCTCGCCTATGGACCCCGCGAGGGGCGCTGCCCCTAGACCTCGTCACAGGGGGCGCTGCCCCCGGACCCCCGACATTAGGCCGCGTCTTATAATTCGATCTTATACATGTGTGCACTCCGCACATATCCGAACATATATTAGAATACAAATTATATACCCCTAAGCTCACATATTAGTTCCAATTAAACAAAATGAATGGTGACACTAAAATCACCAACAATCCTCCCCCATTTTAGTGTAACCCATGAACCAATATAACATTAATCCAATCAAACCAAACCAGTATATAAATGAAAATATCGAAACGATTGAATTTCCATCTTAGTATCATACTCTTTCAAATACTCGAGAATTAGGGTGTTCTAAGAATTGAACCCTTCAACCCATTTGAATACCTGAAGATAAAATACATACCAATTTATTGAATTTTTCTAACAAAATACAACTTGACACTATTATTTAAGCCGTGTGTCCTAATCCTCTCATGACTGTATCAAGGCCAAGTCCTCAACCTCTTGAAATGCTGCTACACATCACAATCACGTAGGTAATTCCTTTACTTCATGTATCTGCACATACATTTTATCAAAGGAATTATTAAGAAGTTAAACTTCAACCTAGTCAACTGCATAACCGAACACATGCCTGGGATGAATACTTTGTGTGTTCCAATCTATAAGTGTGAGCTTTCCTCATTGAATTCAACTACTAATATCATATTAGAAGGGAATTGGGTATTTCACCAATATAGAATTAGATGGACTTTAATCCCATCCCAATTACAGACTTGTGCTCTAAGTCTCTTGACAGGCCCTTAGTCAAATGATCTGCCAAATTTTGTTGTGATTTCACAAACTCAACCGAAATCACACCATTCATGATTAGATGTCTAATCATACTGTGTATAACACCTAAGTGTCTAGACTTTCCATTATAAACTTGGCTATATGCCTTAGCCAAGGTTGCTTCTCATCACAAAGGATAGAAATTGGTGCTATCGGTTTAGACCATAAAGGAATCTCGTAGACTAAATTTCTTAGCCACTATGCATCTTTACCAGCAGTAGCTAACGCAACAAACTCAGATTCTATTGTCGAGTATGTAATGCAAGTTTACTTCTTGGAAGCCCGTGAAACGGCACCTCCCCCAAGCAAGAATACCCAACCAGAAGTCGAGGAATGGTCCTCCAAGTTGTTTATCCAACTTTTTTTTTAAAAAAATAATATTATAATAAAACAAAAAAGGATAGGGGGGCCTATTCCCTTACAAAGCCAATTTCTACTGTTATTCATGGGGACAAATCCCTAACATGACCAATACTAACAAAAGGAAAATTAGGAAATACAAAGAAATCCTGATTACAACACAGAAACCATTAGTTCGAGTTTTTCTTCTCCTTGACTTTTTTCTTTTTATTTTTGCTCACGACTTCAATGTAACCCTCAACCTCTTCGGATGTGCCAATGATTTCATTTTGTGGACCTATTACTCGATCATTTGCCTCGAAATCTTCTTCCACGTTTATAATTTCTTTTTCTGGTTCCCATGTTCGATCATTTTCCTCGGAACATTCTTCCATGTTGTTGGCGGGTAAGATTTCATATGATTGAAAGATATCATCTCTAATCTTTTGAACAATCGACCGCTCGAGCATTAGACGAAGCTTGCGAAAGTGGGGTCCCTGATTCGATCGAAAAACTGAGTCTTCATCGAACTCCAGGGGTAACCTCAAGGCTGGACTGGCTAGGCGGTCTGAACAAATCGGTTGCTGTACGACTGGGTAAGAAACATTTTGGAGCTGATCTTTCTCTTCAATTGCCACAAGACATTTTTCCAAAATCTGAGTATTTTTTGTCTTACCCGTTTCATAAGAGGCGGGCTGCATTTTGGGCTTGGTGACATTCTCCAATTGAGGTGAGGTTGAATCTGATCGGAGCTTTGGGAGTTCCAGCAAAGTGTTGGGGGCGACTTCCTTGTTGTCCAAGCTGTCAACCGTAAGGGGATGCTGCGGAGTGCCCTGGATAGTGTCGACTTTAGGCGTGCCACCCACAAACATTTTAGTCTGCTTTATAGGAGATTTGCATTCTTTAAGTTCATGCCCGAGATGTTTGCATGAGCAGCAAAAGGATGGGATGTTCTCGTACTCCATAGCTTGAATCATTTTGCATCCATCAAGTCGGATTTCAATTTTCGGCAAACGAGTTTTAGTTAAGTCAATTTCAATGCACACACTCGGAGTAGAAGCACGAGTTAATTTAGCCGTTGCACTATCAATACGTAGAGGTTTCCCAATAATTGAAGCAATGATGAACAGACTCCGTCAATCAAATAAGTGGACAGGAAGATACGGAGATTTCACCCAAACCGGAGCGAAAGGGGATTCGACTTGAGGTGCAAAATCAGGAATCCATTTTATCCAACTTGCATCCGAATGTCCTTCTAAAACCGAAGGATATCCCAATTAACTCAAGCCATAATCCATGGTTCCCTTGAGATACTTAAATACTCTATTCAACGCTTGCCAATGTTGAGCACTAGGATTACTAGTGTATCTGCTCAATTTTCCCTAAACAAAAGCAATGTCAGGCCTGGTACTTGTCATGGCATACATCAAGCTACCAATGGCCTTAGAGTATTCCAATTGTGAAATGGGAATGTCAGTGTTTGGCATTAATTTCACACTAGAGTCTATAGGAGTGCTGACGGGAGAACAATCACTGAAATTAAACCGTTTAAGAATTTTCTCAATGTAATGACTTTGAGTCATTACTAAACCTTTATTCACCCGCTTAGTTCTTATTCCAAAAATTACATCAGCCTCTCCCAAGTCTTTCATAGAAAATTTAGATGACAATAATTTCTTAGTTTCATCTACTTGATTTTGGTCAGTACCGAAAATCAGCATGTCATCTACATATAAGCAAATGATCACTCCAGCACTAGTAGTTTCCTCAAATCTACTATAAACACATTTGTCACATTGGTTTAACTTAAAACCAGAGGACAAAATAACCTCATCAAACTTTTGATACCATTGTTTGGGTGCTTGCTTCAGCCCATACAATGATTTCACAAGTTTACATACCATATGCTCTTTATCGGGCATAACAAAATCTTCTGGTTGTTTCATGTAAACTTCTTCATCAAGTTCACCATTTAAGAAGGCTGTCTTAACATCCATTTGATGGACAATTAGATTGTGAATACTTGCCAAGGCAATTAACAATCTAATAGTAGAAATATGCGCCACCGAAGCATAAGTATCAAAATAGTCAATACCGGGTTTTTGTCTAAAACCTTGAATGACCAACCGGAATTTAAACTTGTAAATAGTATCATTAACAGTCATTTTCATTTTGAAAATCCATTTGCAACCAAGTGGTTTAGAACTCGAAGGCAAATCACACAAGACCCACGTGTCATTTTCAAGAATTGACGACATTTCGTCATCAATAGCTTCCTTCCAAAAAACAACATCTTGAGACTCCATGGCCTCTTGAAAAGTTTTAGGATCATCCTCAATGCTGTAGCAATAACAGTATTGAAAACCAATTTCGTCCCTTGTCCCTTCTACCAAATAGAGTTGGAAGTCGGAACTGAAATTTTTCGCAATTCGGCCTCTTTTGCTTTTTCGAGACTCTTGTGTTGTTGGTACAGCAACACCATCTGAATTTCCTGGATTTTGCACTTCATTAGTTCCAAAAATCAGATCCTTAGGCCTTTGAATCGACGAAAAATGCATCTCATCAAAAATCGCATCCCATGACTCGATAACGGTGTTAATCGATACCGAATCATTAGGTTCTATTACATAAAACCTATATGCCTTGGAATGTTCAGCATATCCAATGAATATACGATCTATTCCACGTTCACCCAAAGTTTTCCTTTTGGGTTCGGTAAGTTTTACAACTGCCCGACATCCCCAAACCCGAAAGTAACTTAAATTCGGCTTTTTCTTGAACCAAAGTTCATATGGGACAGTTTTGTTCTTTTTATTTGGAACCCTATTCAGTAAATAGCAGGCCATTAACATGGCCTCTCCCCAGAATCTCTCACTCAATCCCGAGTAAGAAAACATCGAGTTTACCAATTTTTTTAAAACTCGATTTTTGCGTTCGGCGATTCCATTCTGCTGGGGCGAGTAAGGTGCTGTGGTTTCATGAATGACACCCACTGATTGGAAGTATATGGGATCCATATATTCACCTCCTCGATCAGTTCTAAGACATTTAACTGGATTGCCTAATTGCAATTCCACCTCGGTTTTGTATAGTTTGAATTTATCTAAGGCTTCATCCTTAGAATGCAACAAATACACATAGCAAAACCAAGTACAGTCATAAATAAATGTGACAACATACTTTTTATTACCCAAGGAAGGAGTAGAGTAAAAATCACACAAGTCACTGTGTACAAGTTCCAAAAAGCCGAATTCCTAGTGACACTGGGAAAAGGCTATTTTGTCACTTTTGTAAGCATGCATGTTTTACATTTTTCTAGATTCATGTCAAAGGCTGGAAGTAATCCATCTTTTGACATCTCATGCATCCTTCTAAAATTGACATGACCCAATCTAGCATGCCAAAGCATAGAGTCATCAATCTTAGAAGTAGAAGACACAAATGCAGAATTTTGAACAGTTATAGATTTATCAATAACATTCAAACGAAACATTCTATTATTCAAATATCCAAAGCCAATAAACATTCCATCTCGAGATAGGATAAACATATCTGATTCAAAAGCTTGTCTAAAACTATCAGAATTCAAACTACTACCACTAACTAGATTCTTTCGAATCTTAAGAACAAACAAAACATCAAAAAGTCTAATAGTCTTTCCAGAAGTAAATTGAAGACAAACGACACCGACACCACATATAGGTATAAAAGAATCGTCTCCCATTTTCAGCACCGATCCATCTTCAAGGGGTGTTAATGTTTCAAACCACCGTTTATCCTTGCATACATGGTTCGTTGCCCCAGAGTCGATCCACCAAGCAACATCATCATCCTGCACATAGAATGATTTCGGAATGAGTGAGACATAATAGACATAATTCTGTTTAGAATTATCAAGGTTAGTCAAGTACTGACCTCCTTTAACTTGGTCCTTAGACCCATGTCCACTTCCATTGGCTCCACTGTTTCCTGTACCATTGTTGCCTAGATTCACACGACAATCACGCTTGCAATGTCCCACCTTGTTGCACCTCCAACAAGTAATTACCTTATTCTTTTTGTTGGTGTTATTTGGGACATATCCTTGCTTACGTTTGCCATGTCCTTTGTTATTCGGGTTCCTTGGTTTGCTTTCAACCATATGAACAGAGGGCTGTCCTGGTTCAACTTTTCCTTTGGTTTTGTCAGATTTGTCATTATCCTTTGCACGAAGAGATTCTTAAATGCGAATATGACTAGCAAGTTGAACCAAAGATAGTTCCTCCTTTTGATGTTTTAGGTTATGTTTGAAATCTTTACAGGATGGCGGAAGTTTTTCAATCACACTTGACACAGCAATGGATTCGTCCATGTTCATGTTGTGCAGTTTGAATTGACCCAAAATATGAAGGAGTTCATTGTATTGTCCTATGATAGACCTTGAATCAACCATCTTATAAGCATTAATATCGCTAACCAGAAACTTCCTACTCGAAGCATCCTCAGCGATGTATTTTGATTCAAGGGTGTCCCACAATTCCTTCGCACTCTTAGCATCACCATGGATATCGAATAAAGAATCAGACATATCGTTCAATATGTGACCTCTGCAGATGTAGTCATCATTGTCCCACTTGCTCCTCTTCCTGGTTTCCTCCAATGTCTCGTTCTCAACCACCTCTGGCCTGGGAGTACTCAGCACATACGCCGCCTTCAGAGTAGTCAGCATGAAGTGCATCTTCTTCTGCCAGCGCCTGGAATTGCCTTCGAACTTGTCTAGTTTGTTGAACTTTGTAGTTGTAACACCCCGAGATATTCGGAATAATTACAGCGCCGTAAACCCTTTAAGTAAAGATTTACAAGGCTAATTAAAAGAAATGTAAATATAATCCAATAATACCACAGAAGTTCAAAATACAAAACCGGTTCCAACTGATCCATTGAGTTAATTAATACAACCATATCGAAATGATATTAATAAGACATGCGTACTCGAGTACTGAAAATGAACCAAGAAGACAAATCACAGTAACAACAAACATCACTGAGCCCCTTCGTCGTCACGTCGGTACTGTGGCTGTTTCCCCGCTCCTCGGCTACCTGAACATCAAAACAAATGTCCACCCCCGAAGGGGTTATCAAAACGATGCTAGTACAAGTATCATATTAAACAAATCGAATATGCATCAACAATACATAACAAGATACACCACACGGACTTCCGCTACCGGAATCCAATAATGCGAATCCAAAAGATTCCATTAACACGGTATGGGTATTCCAATGATCCAGCACCCTCAGCATAGATCCCAAGATGATCCCGTCGGACTAACACGAGGTGGAAAAACCCGTCCAATGATCCAGCGCCCTCAGCCTAGATCCCAAATGATCCCGTCGGACCAACACGAGGTGGAAAAACCCATCCAATGATCCAGCGCCCTCAGCATAGATCGTACAACATACACAAACACAACTCATGCATACATATATGCAAAAATCACTATGTCCATCAATATGAACATATAAACACTAGATAACGAAATAAATCCCATGTTCAACAACATGAATAAACCACATGCATGCTCAAAATACCAATATTAACAAATTACGATACTTGCCTCAAAGATGGCAAGAACTAATCACTCTAATGATCTCAACACACTCGAAGGCCGCCTCATTCGATCAACGTAGCACGCTCGAACCTTAACAAAAGAAATAATATAGAATTCATCTCATGTCGTATGAATGTCTAGCAATCCGATCTACTGCCGAAAGCTCTTAAAATCTAATCTGCCTGAACTATTTAGCGAACGCTACGTATTCTACGTAACGTGCGTTAAGCCTGCTCGTTAGCGTACGTAAACGACGAAGTCTAGCGTACGCTAACTATGTACTGACAGTCCTCTCTGATCACCGATCGACTTTGATGACATAACGTACGTTACGTACCAACCGTAGCGTACGTTAACTCATTCCCGATAGCGCACGTTAATATACATATCTTAGCGTGCGCTAACCGTGCATGGCAGTTTACTACTGGGTAGCAGACTTTATCTAATGGTGATGAAACTCATGAAATCTTCAGTGTTAATACATGTCATCTCCATGCATATCATGCTCATACGGTTTATGAATGATCTATATGGATTAAACGACTTCGAGATACAAGGATATGTATAATCATCACAACACCATAATTCATCTTGATCTTCAAGAAAGTATCCTAAGTTCCATACATTCTATGTCCCAAAACGTATAATTCCATTATGTAAAAACATAAGAACTTGATAATCTCCATAAACTGGTCATAATCGGTTTTGAAGCTTCATGAATATGCTAGGAGTTCAAACACTAAAAGGTTCAATGGTTTATACGATGAAGAAGTACCGAAACATCGAAAATATCCTTCTAACAACATGATGTTCGACTATGTACGAATTTAACTGACTAGCTAATCCCAAATCATGGTCAAAACATCCTTAAGAATACTACTTAAATTGGTGAAGAATCACCCACCTCAAAGTAGTGAAGAACAAGGAGGAACTTGAAAAAATCCAACACCGAGGGCTTGAACACCAATCTCCAGTGATCTACAATCTTCAAACTCGTGCTAGGATGATGATATGAGAGGTTGAGGATGGAGGAAGTAACTCTCTAAGTCTAAGAATTCGGATTTGGGAGGTGAAAAAGTCTGAAAAATGAAAAAGGGTGCTGCCCTATATATAGAAAATGGTTATTAGCGCGCGCTAGTCCATATCCATAGCGTGCGCTAACGGCCATACGAAGCTTACTGAACTCACTGTACTCAACATTTAGCGTGCGCTACAGCGTTGACTTGGCTTTTCCCAAAAGCCGTCCAGGTTCATCCCGACATGATCCGACCAAGATCCGCGGCTGATCTGACCTACCACCCTGTCTTAATCATGTTGACTACGTATAGTGTGCGCTAAGGTTCATACTTAGCGTGCGCTACGAACCCAATTTAGCGTGCGCTACGCCTAGTTGATAGCGTGCTATACATGTGCAAAAATCACAATTTAGATCACATTCATGCAATCATACGTTCAACAACACCGGATCATGAAATACGGAGAATAATACTCAGATCAAAATGCAACAAATACAATATCACAAGGTTCAAATACACATCAGAAATCTCGGGTATCACATCATCTCTCCCTAAAAAGATGTTTCGTCCCGAAACTTAAGATGAAAACAACTCCGGATACCTAGTTTTCATATTGTCCTTTGTTTCCCAAGTGGCCTCTTCAACCCCGTGTGGTGACCATTATACTTTATTCAAGGGTATTGGTTTATTCCTCAATTGTTTGATCCGACTCTCAAGTATCTTGATTGGTCTCTCTTCGAAGGTGCCGTCATAAGCTATCTCGTTCTCATCGAGCTCAATGATATGACTGGGATCTGGTACATACTTCCGTAATTGGGAAACATGAAACACATTGTGAACGTGACTCAGCGATGGCGGTAAGGCCACCCTGTATGCTAAATCCCCAACTCTCTCGAGGATCTCAAATGGTCCGATATATCTCGGACTTAGCTTACCCTTCCTCCCAAAATGGAAAATTCCTCGTGTAGGAGACACCTTCAATAGTACGTGGTCCCTAATGTCGAACTCTAGCGGGCAACGATGCACATCTGCATAAGACTTCTGTCGAGTCTGGGCAGTCAACAGTCTTTCCTGAATCAGAGCTATCTTCTCTTGAGTCTAAACTATCAATTCCGGTTCTGTCCCGATCAAGTCCGAAGAATCATCCCAGCACAGGGGTGATCGGCATCTTCTCCCATACAAAGCTTCAAATGGTGCCATCTTAATAGAAGTATGCCAACTATTGTTGTAGGTGAATTCAATTAAGGGCAAATGAACTTCCCAATCAGTTGACCAATCAAAGGCAGAAGCTCTAAGCATGTCTTCTACTGTTTGTATCGTTTTTTCGGACTGACCGTCCGTCTGAGGATGATAAGCTGTGCTAAAGTTCAGCTAGGTCCCCAAAGCCCTGTGAACTACCTTCCAGAAGTGCGATACGAAGCGACCATCTCGATCTGAAATAATGGTCTTCGGCGTCCCATGCAATCTGACTATCTCTGCAATAAATACTCGTGCCAATTTATTGGGTCCCCACGTGCCTTTAATTCCTAGGAAATGAGCCGACTTGGTTAGTCGATCAACTATAACCCAAATCATGTTCATTCCCGTCTTGGTCCTTGGCATATTGGTGATGAAATCCATCGAAATATCCTCCCACTTCCACTCAGGGATTGGAAGCGGCTTTAACATTCCGGCAGGTCGCTGATGTTCAATCTTAACCTGCTGACAAGTCAAACACTTCGAAACGTACTCTGCTACGTCCTTCTTCATATTTCCCCACTATAAGTTTTTTTTTAGATCCTTATACATCTTACTGCTGCCTGGGTGAATAGAATAGGGCGCTCTGTGAGCTTCCTTCAGAATTGTCCGTCTCAAATCATCATCATCGGTAACGCAAAGTCGACTCTGAAATCTCAGAACTCCATCATCTTGTATCACGAATCCTGGGGCCTTTCCTTTCTTTACCTTGTCACATAATCGGAGAATCAGAGAATCGTTCAACTGCTTAGATTTGATTTCCATGACTAGTGATGAAGTTAGTTCCATCACATATAGTTGCCCTTGGATTCCTGGTGACCATACTTCAATCCCTTCGCGGATCAGTTCTCGTTGAATGCTGGTTTGGGACGTAAGTGGTTCCAACACTCGAAGAGAAGCAGGGTTATAGCTCAGTGCATCAGCTACTACGTTTGCTTTACCCGGATGATAGAGGATTTCCAAGTCGTAATTCTTGATCAATTCCAGCCACCTTCTGTGCCTCATGTTTAATTCTTTCTGACTGAAAATGTACTTGAGGCTTTTATGATCTGTAAAGATCTGACAATGAGTACCGTATAAATAATGTCGCAAAATTTTCAAGGCAAAGACCACATCTGCTAACTCTAGATCATGAGTCAGGTAATTAACTTCGTACAGTTTCAACTGTCGAGAAGCATAGGCAATCACCTTATCCTTTTGCATCAACACACATCCCAGACCCTGATTTGAAGAATCGCTGTATACCATGAATCCATCAGTTCCATCTGGTAATGCTAATATAGGTGCTGTCGTTAGTCTCCTCTTAAGTTCATCAAAACTAGCCTAGCATTTCTCATTCCACGTGAACTTTTGAGTTTTATGTAACAACTGAGTGAGCGGACGAGCAATTTTGGAAAATCCCTCTACAAAACGACGATAATATCCAGCAAGTCCTAAGAAGCTTCAGACTTCTTTCACGTTATTAGGAGCTTCCCATTCCAAGATTGCTTCGACTTTCTTCGGGTCCACCTGAACTCCGTCAGCTGATATCACATGCCCAAGGAAGGCTACTTCCTTAAGCCAGAACTCGCATTTGGAAAGCTTCGCATAAAGCTGTTCATTCCTCAAGGTGCTCAAAACCACAGGTAATTGCTCGGCCTGCTCCTCTGTGTCTTTCGAATAGATCAAGATGTCATCAATGAAAACGACCACAAACTTATCTAGGTATTCTAAGAATACCGGATTCATCAATTGCATAAATACCACAGAAGCATTGGTAAGTCCGAATGGCATCACCACGAATTCATAGTGCCCATACTGGGATCTGAAAGCAGATTTCGGTATATCCGATTCCTTAATTCTCAACTGATGGTATCCTGATCGCAAGTCAATCTTCGAGAATACCCTTGCTCCTTGTAGTTGATCAAACAAGTCGTCGATCTGAGGTATAGGATACTTATTCTTAATCGTCACCTTGTTTAGCTCCCTGTAATCAATACATAATCGGAGGGATCCATCTTTCTTCCGCACAAAGAGAACGGGCGCTCCCCAAGGAGAAACGCTAGGTTGAATATAACCCTTCTGTAATAATTCCTCCATTTGCTTCTCTAGTTCATACATCTCGGTTGGCGCCATATGGTATGGTGCTCTGGAAATAGGAGCTGCTCGAGGCTCTAATTCGATAGTGAACTCCACTTCTCTCTGCGGAGGTAACCCAGGTAGTTCGTCAGGGAATATATCTGAGAATTCATTCACAACTGGAATAGATGAGAGCTCTACTCCTTCTTCTTTCTTCATGGCGTAGCACCAAAATCCGTGACAACCCTGCTTCAGTAATTTCACTGCTTTCATCGCTTTGATCAATTTTCCCAAGCTTCCCAGTCTCCATCCTCTGAATAAGTGTTCAGATCCGTCATCAGCAATGATAGAAATGACTCTCTTTCGGTAATTCAAAATAGCTCCATAACGGTTGAGCCAATCGTCTCCGAGAATTAAATCGTCACCATGGATGTCGACTACAATAAGATTCGATGGCCAGTATCTCCCTCCTATAGACACTGGAAAATCTCTAGTTTCTAGGGTTCCCACAATTCTCTCTCCGCTCGGCAAACCCACAACATAAGGTTCACAATCAAATAAACACGAGATTTTCAAACGATTAACACAGTTCAATGATATGAAAGAATGTGTAGCTTCTGAATCGAATAAGACACTAGGTGGTTGCAAAAGGATCTGAATCGTGCCTGATGCAACAGCAGTGTTCTGATCGTCAGATTTCCTCATCTCGTACAGGCGCGGAGGAACGGACCCAGCACTGGATGTCTCTCTCTTCCCAACATTCTGCTGCTGAAATCCACTCTGCTGCGTCTGGTTCACACTTATCTCCTTCGGAACTGGTGCTGGAGTGTGAGTACCAAATGATCTAGTCGCAACTCCGCAGAAAGCCGCACGGTGCCCTTCTTGCCCACAATCGAAACAAGTCACAGAAGATGCGGGGCAATCACGTCGAATATGCCCTGCTCGACCACAATTATAGCAATTCTTTGACGCGTCCAAAACTGCTGATGTTGTCCGGAACTTCTTTCCACCTCGAGAAGGATGTGGAGGATTCCTAGATGAATAAAATGAAGACTGGCCTTTGCGGGGGCCACCACTCTTGTTTTCCGAGAAGTTGCCGGACACTTTCTGCTTCTTTGCCTCCATCGATTTCTCCACCGCCGCCTCTTTCATGTCATAGGCCAGCACTTTGTCTTGATACTGTCGCAACGTAGTACACTCGAATCCGGACATATACTGTTGAATCTCCGGCTTCATCCACATATCGAAATGAAAAATCTTTTCTGCCTCCGTTCTGAGCAAGTGTCGCACACAAGTCAGCTGATGATTAAAAGTTTTGATTAAGTCTGTTATAGATGCTTCCGATCTCTGCGGTGAGAAAAACTCTCGGATTTTTGCCTCTCTAACTGGACGAGGACAATATTGTGCTTCCATTATTAGTTTGAATTCCGTCCAGTTAACATTATGATTCTTAGGTCGAATAGCTTCCCACCAGTCAAAAGCCTCCCCAGTCAGAAAATACTGGGCAATAGGAACTTTTCGGTCCTTGGGACAGTTAATACCCGTAAACATCTTCTCTAACTCCTTTAGCCAATGATCCCAAGTAAGTGCCTCAGCAGATCCGTCAAATTTTGGCGGGTGCAATTTGACCACCTCTGCAAGCCATTTGTCTCCCCGGTTATCCTCGTGGTGCTGCTATCCCATCGCCGTCTGCATGCGGTCAACTACCTGAGCGAACTGGTTTATTTGAGCCACCACCTATTGAAGCAATCCCGACATGTTAGGATTCGCGTTGTCATTCGCTGATCCCTGCTGTCCTCCAGAATGGGAATCGGTTCGACTAGCCGATAATTCTGGGGTAGTTGCGGAATCCTCCTGTCTCACATTACCACATCCGCGTCCACGACCGCGTCCGCGTCCACATCCTCCCCTCAACATACTGTAAACACAATTACTCAATATCCAGGACAAAATTTTCAAAAATAAAGCCCGTCAATATTCACAAAACAGAAATTAAATAAAACGGTAGTATAAGAGATTAGGAGACTTACAACCATGGTCCACATGACGACTTTGGCTGAACAGTGATGTTACGAACGACCCGTAAAATAACGAAAACATACCCAACTAAAACCCGACAGCCAAGATATCCATGAATCTTAGCTCCGATACCATATTCTGTAACACCCCGAGATATTCGAAATAATTACAGCGTCGTAAACCCTTTAAGTAAGGATTTACAAGGCTAATTAAAAGAAATGTAAATATAATCCAATAATACCACAAAAGTTCAAAATACAAAACCGGTTCCAACTGATCCATTGAGTTAATTAATACAACCATATCGAAATGATATTAATAAGACACGCGTACTCGAGTACTGAAAATGAACCAAGAAGACAAATCACAGTAACAACAAACATCACTGAGCCCCTTCGTCGTCACGCCTGATCGTGGTCGCTTTCCCCGCTCCTCGGCTACCTGAACATCAAAACAGATGTCCACCCCCGAAGGGGTTAGCAAAACGATGCTAGTACAAGTATCATATTAAACAAATCGAATATGCATCAACAATACATAACAAGATACACCACACGGACATCCGCTACCGGAATCCAACAATACGAATCCACAAGATTCCATTAACACAGTATGGGTATTCCAATGATCCAGCGCCCTCAGCATAGATCCCAAGATGATCCCGTCGGACCAACACGAGGTGAAAAAACCCGTCCAATGATCCAGCACCCTCAGCCTAGATCCCAAGATGATCCCGTCGGACCAACACGAGATGGAAAAACCCGTCCAATGATCCAGCGCCCTCAACATAGATCGTACAACATACACAAACATAACTCATGCATACATATATGCAAAAATCACTATGTCCATCAACATGAACATATAAACACTACATAACGAATATCATGACAATTCAACGAAATAAATCCCATGTTAACAAATTACGATACTTGCCTCAAAGATGGCAAGAACTAATCACTCCAATGATCTCAACACACTCGAAGGCCGCCTCTTTCGATCAACGTAGCAAGCTCGAACCTTAACAAAAGAAATAATATAGAATTCATCTCATGTCGTACGAATGTCTAGCAATCCGATCTACGGCCGAAAGCTCTTAAAATGTAATCTGCCTGAACTACTTAGCGTACGCTACGTATTCTTCGTAACGTGTGTTAAGCCTGCTCGTTAGCGTATGTAAACGACAAAGTTTAGCGTACGCTAACTATGTACTGACAGTCCTCTCTGATCAGCCGACTGACGCGCCTGATGACATAACGTACGTTACGTACCAAACGTAGCGTACGTTAACTCATTCCCGATAGCGCACGTTAATATACATATCTTAGCGTGCGCTAACCGTGCATGGCAGTTTACTACTGGGTAGCAGACTTGATCTAATGGTGATGAAACTCATGAAATCTTCAGTGTTAATACATGTCATCTCCATGCATATCATGATCATACGGTTTATGAATGATCTATACGGATTAAACGACTTCGAGATACAAGGATACGTATAATCATTACAACACCATAATTCATCTTTATCTTCAAGAAAGTATCCTAAGTTCCATCCATTCTATGTCCCAAAACGTATAATTCCATTATGTAAAAACATAAGAACTTGATAATCTCCATAAACTGGTCATAATCGGTTTTGAAGCTTCATGAATCTGCTAGGAGTTCAAACACTAAAAGGTTCAATGGTTTATACGATGAAGAAATACCGAAACATCGAAAATATCCTTCTAACAATATGATGTTCGAATATGTACGAATTTAACTGACTAGCTAATCCCAAATCATGATCAAAACATCCTTAAAAATACTAAAATTGGTGAAGAGTCACCTACCTCAAAGTAGTGAAGAACAAGGAGGAACTTGAAGAAATCCAACACCGAGGGCTTGAACACCAATCTCCAATGATCTACAATCTTCAAACTCGTGCTAGGATGATGATATGAGAGGTTGAGGATGGAGGAAGTAACTCTCTAAGTCTAAGAATTTGGATTTCGGAAGTGAAAAAGTCTAAAAAATGAAAAAGGGTATTGTCCTATATATAGAAAATGGTTATTAGCGCGCACTAGTCCATATCCATAGCGTGCGCTAACAGCCATACGAAACTTACTGACCTCACTGTAATCAACATTTAGCGTGCACTATCCTTATACCAGTAGCGTGCGCTACAACGTTGACTTGGCTTTTCCCAAAAGCCGTCTAGGTTCATCCTGACATGATCCGACCAAGATCCGCGGCTGATCTCACCTACCACCCTGTCTTAATCATGTTGACTACGTATAGCGTGTGCTATGGTTCATACTTAGCGTGCGCTACGAACCCAATTTAGCGTGCGCTACGCCTAGTCGATAGCGTGCGCTATATGTGCAAAAATCACAATTTAGAACACATTCATGCAATCATACGTTCAACAACACCGGATCATGAAATACGGAGAATAATACTCAGATCAAAATGCAACAAATACAATATCACAAGGTTCAAATACACATAAGAAATCTCGGGTATTACATCCTCTGTCCCTAAAAAATTTTTTGTCCCGAAACTTAAGATGAAAACAGCTCCGGATACCTAGTCTTCATATTGTCTTCCGTTTCCCAAGTGGCCTCTTCAACCCCGTGTCGTGACCATTGTACTTTAACCAAGGGTATTGGTTTATTCCTCAATTGTTTGATCCGACTCTCAAGTATCTTGATTGGTCTCTCTTCGAAGGTGCCGTCATAAGCTATCTCGATCTCATCGAGCTCAATGATATGACTGGGATCTGGTACATACTTCCGCAATTGGGATACGTGAAACACATTGTGAACGTGACTCAGCGATAGCGGTAAGGCCACCCTGTATGCTAAATCCCCAACTCTCTCGAGGATCTCAAATGGTCCGATATATCTCGAACTTAGCTTACTCTTCCTCCCATAACGGAAAATTCCTCGTGTAGGAGACACCTTCAATAGTATGTGGTCCCCAATGTCGAACTATAACGGGCGACGACGCACATCTGCATAAGACTTCTGTCGAGTCTGGGCAGTCAATAGTCTTTCCTGAATCAGAGCTATCTTCTCTTGAGTCTGAACTATCAATTCCGGTTCTTTCCCGATCAAGTCCGAAGAATCATCCCAGCACGAGGGTGATCGGCATCTTCTCCCGTACAAAGCTTCAAATGGTGCCATCTTAATAGAAGCATGCCAACTATTGTTGTAGGTGAATTCAATTAAGGACAAATGAACTTCCCAATCAGTTGACCAATCCAAGGCACAAGCTCTAAGCATGTCTTCTACTGTTTGTATCGTCCTTTCGGACTGACCGTCCGTCTGAGGATGATAAGCCATGCTAAAGCTCAGCACGGTCCCCAATGCCCTGTGAACTGCCTTCCAGAAGTGCGACACGAAGTGACCATCTCGATCTGAAATAATGGTCTTCGGCGTCCCATGCAATCTCACTTTCTCTCCAATAAATACTCGTGCCAATTTATCGGGTCTCCACGTGTCTTTAATTCCTAGGAAATGAGCCGACTTGGTTAGTCGATCAACTATAACCCAAATCATGTTCATTCCCATCTTGGTCCTTGGCATATTGGTGATGAAATCCATCGAGATATCCTCCCACTTCCATTCAGGGATTGGAAGTGGCTTTAACATTCCGGCAGGTCGCTGATGTTCAATCTTAAACTGCTGACAAGTCAAACACTTCGAAACGTACTCTGCTACGTCCTTCTTCATATTTCCCCACCAGAAGTTTTGTTTTAGATCCTTACTGCTGCCCGGGTGAATAGAATAGGGCGCGCTGTGAGCTTCCTTCAGAATTGTCCATCTCAAATCATCATCATCGAGAACGCAAAGTCGACTCTGAAATCTCAGAACTCTATCATCTTGTATCACGAATCCTGGGGCCTTTTCTTTCTTTACCTCGTCACATAATCGGAGAATCAGAGAATCGTTCAACTGCTTAGATTTGATTTCCTCGACTAGTGACAAAGTTAGTTCCATCACATATAGTTGCCCTTGGATTCCTGGTGACCATACTTCAATCCCTTCGCGGATCAGTTCTCGTTGAATGCTGGTTTGGGACGTAAGTGCTTCCAACACTCGAAGAGAAGCAGGTTTACGGCTCAGTGCATCAGCTAATACGTTTGCTTTACCTGGATGATAGAGGATTTCCAAGTCATAATCCTTGATCAATTCCAGCCACCTTCTCTGCCTCATGTTTAATTCTTTCTGACTGAAAATGTACTTGAGGCTTTTATGATCTATAAAGATCTGACAATGAGTGTCGTATAAATAATGTCGCCAAATTTTCAAGGCAAAGACCACAGCTGCTAACTCTAGATCATGAGTCGGATAATTAACTTAGTACGGTTTCAATTGTCGAGAAGCGTAGGCAATCACCTTATCCTTTTGCATCAACACACATCCCAGACCCTGATTTAAAGCATCGCTGTATACCATGAATCCATCAGTTCCATCTGGTACCACTAATATAGGTGTTGTCGTCAGTCTCCTCTTAAGTTCATCAAAACTAGCCTGGCATTTCTCATTCCACGTGAACTTTTGAGTTTTCTGTAACAATTGTGTGAGCGGACGAGCAATTTTGGAAAATCCCTCTACAAAACGACGATAATATCCAGCAAGTCCTAAGAAGCTTCAGACTTCTTTCATGTTATTAGGTGCTTCCCATTCCAAGATTGATTCGACTTTCTTCCGGTCTACCTGAACTCCATCAGCTGATATCACATGCCCAAGGAAGGCTACTTCTTTAAGCCAGAACTCGCATTTAGAAAGCTTCGAATAAAGCTGTTCATTCCTCAAGGTGCTCAAAACCACACGCAAATGCTCGGCCTGCTCCTCTGTGTCTTTCGAATAGATCTAGATGTCATCAATGAAAACGACCACAAACTTATCTAGGTATTCTAAGAATACCCAATTCATCAATTTCATAAATACTGCAGGAGCATTGGTAAGTCCGAATGGCATCACCACGAATTCATAGTGCCCATTCCGGGATCTGAAAGCAGATTTCGGTATATCCGATTCCTTAATTCTCAACTGATGGTATCCTGATCGCAAGTCAATCTTCGAGAATACCCTTGCCCCTTGCAGTTGATCAAACAAGTCGTCGATCCGAGGTATAGGATACTTATTCTTGATCATCACCTTGTTTATCTCCCTGTAGTCAATACATAATCGGAGGGATCCATCTTTCTTCTGGACAAAGAGAACAGGCGCTCCCCAAGGAGAAACGCTAGGTTGAATATAACCCTTCTGTAATAATTCCTCCAGTTGCTTCTTTAGTTCATACATCTCGGATGGCGCCATACGGTATGGTGCTCTGGAAATAGGAGCGGCTCCAGGCTCTAATTCGATAGTGAACTCCACTTCTCTCTACGGAGGTAACCCAGGTAGTTCGTCAGGGAATACATCTGAGAATTCATTCACAACTGGAATAGATGAGAGCTCTACTCCTTCTTCTTTCTTCATGGCGTAGCACCAAAATCCGTGACAACCCTGCTTCAGTAATTTCACTGCTTTCATTGCTTTGATCAATTTTCCCGAGCTTCCCGGTCTCCACCCTCTGAATAAGTGTCCAGATCCGTCATCAGCAATGATAGAATGACTCTCTTTCGGTAATTCAAAATAGCTCCATAACGGTTGAGCCAATCGTCTCCGAGAATTAAATCGTCACCATGGATGTCGACTATAATAAGATTCGATGGCCAATCTCTCTCTCCTATAGATACTGGAAAATCTCTAGTTTCTAGGGTTCCCACAATTCTCTCCCTACTCGGCAAACCCACAACATAAGGTTCACAATCAAATAAACACGAGATTTTCAAACGATTAACACAGTTCAATAAAATGAGAGAATGTGTAGCTCCTGAATCGAATAAGACACTAACTGGTTGCAAAAGGATCTGAATCGTACCTGATGCAACAACAGTGTTTTGATCGTTAGATTTCCTCATCTTGTACAGGCACGAAGGAACGGACCCAGCACTGGATGTCTCTCTCTTCCCAATATTATGCTGCTGAAATCCACTCTGCTGCGTCTAGTTCACACTTATCTCCTTCAGAACTGGCGCTGGAGTGCGAGTACCAAATGATCTAGTCGCAACTCTGCAGAAAGCCGCACGGTGCCCTTCTTGCCCACAATCGAAACAAGTCACAGAAGATGCGGGGCAATCACGTCGAATATGCCCTGCTCAACCACAATTATAGCACTTCTTTGATGCGTTCGAAACTGCTGATGTTGTCCGGAACTTCTTTCCACCTCGAGAAGGATGTGGAGGTTTCCTAAATGAATAAAATAAAGACTGGCCTTTGCGGGACCCACCACTCTTGTTTTCCGAGAAGTTGCCGGACACTTTCTACTTCTTTGCCTCCATCGATTTCTCCACTACTGCCTCTTTCATGTCGTAGGCCAGCGCTTTGTCTTGATACTATCGCAATGTAGTACACTCGAATCCGGACATGGACTGTTGAATCTCCGGCTTCATCCACATATCGAAATGAAAAATCTTTTCTACCTCCGTTCTGACCAAGTGTCGCACACAAGTCAGCTAATGATTAAAAGTTTTGATTAAGTCTGTCACAGATGCTTCCGAACTCTGCGGTGAGAAAAACTCTCGGATTTTTGCCTCTCTAACTGGACGAGGACAATATTGTGCTTCCATTATTAGTTTGAATTCCGTCCAGTCGGCATTATGATTCTCAAGTCGAATAGCTTCCCACCAGTCAAAAGCCTCCCCAGTCAGAAAATACTGGGCAATAGGAACTTTCCGGTCCTCGGGACAGTTAATACCCACAAACATCTTCTCTAACTCCTTTAGCCAATGATCCCAAGTAAGTGCCTCAGCAGATCCGTCAAATTTTGGCGGGTGCAATTTGACCACCTCAGCAAGCCATCTATCTCCCCGGTTATCCTCGTGGTGCTGCTGTCCCATCGCCGTCTGCATGCGGTCAACTACCTGAGCGAACTGGTTTATCTGAGCCACCACCTATTGAAGCACTCCCGACATGTTAGGATTCGCGTTGTCATTCGCTGATCCCTGCTGTCCTCCAGAATGGGAATCGGTTCGACTAGCCAATAATTCTGGGGTAGTTGCGGAATCCTCCTGTCTCATATTACCACGTCCGCGTCCACGACCGCGTCCGCGTCCACGTCCTCCCCTCAACATACTGTAAACACAATTACTCAATATCCAAGACAAAATTTTCAAAAATAAAGCCCGTCAATATTCACAAAACAGAAATTAAGTAAAATGGTAGTATAAGAGATTAGGAGACTTACAACCATGGTCCACATTACGACTTTGGCTGAACAGTGATGTTACGAACGACCCGTAAAATAACGAAAACAGACCCAACTAAAACCCGACTGCCAAGATATCCATGAATCTTAGCTCCGGTACCATATTCTGCAACACCCCGAGATATTCAGAATAATTACAGCGCCGTAAACCCTTTAAGTAAGGATTTACAAGGCTAATTAAAAGAAATGTAAATATAATCCAATAATACCATAGAAGTTCAAAATACAAAACCGATTCCAACTGATCCATTGAGTTAATTAATACAACCATATCAAAATGATATTAATAAGACACGCGTACTCGAGTACTGAAAATGAACCAAGAAGACAAATCACAGTAACAACAAACATCACTGAGCCCCTTCGTCATCACGTCGGTACTGTGGCTGTTTCCCCGCTCCTCGGCTACCTGAACATCAAAACAAATGTCCACCCCCGAAGGGGTTAGCAAAACGATGCTAATACAAGTATCATATTAAACAAATCGAATATGCATCAACAATACATAACAAGATACACCACACGGACTTCCGCTACCGGAATCCAACAATGCGAATCCACAAGATTCCATTAACACAATATGGGTATTCCAATGATCCAGCGCCCTCAGCATAGATCCTAAGATGATCCCGTCGGACCAACACGAGGTGGAAAAACCCGTCCAATGATCCAGCGCCCTCAACCTAGATCCCAAGATGATCCCGTCGGACCAATACGAGGTGGAAAAACCCATCCAATGATCCAGCGCCCTTAGCATAGATCGTACAACATACACAAACACAACTCATGCATACATATATGCAAGAATCACTATGTCCATCAACATGAATATATAAACACTAGATAACGAATATCATGACAATTCAATGAAATAAATCTCATGTTCAACAACATGAATAAACCACATGCATGCTCAAAATACCAATATTAACAAATTACGATACTTGCCTCAAAGATGGAAAGAACTAATCACCTCAATGATCTCAACACACTCGAAGGCCGCCTCCTTCGATCAACATAGCAAGCTAGAACCTTAACAAAAGAAATAATATAGAATTCATCTCATGTCGTACGAATGTCTAGCAATCCGATATACGGCCGAAAGCTCTTAAAATGTAATCTGCCTGAACTACTTAGCGTACGCTATGTATTCTACGTAACGTGTGTTAAGCCTGCTCGTTAGCGTACATAAACGACGAAGTCTAGCGTATGCTAACTATGTACTAACAGTCCTCTCTGATCAGGCGATTGACTCGCCTGATGACATAACGTACGTTACGTACCAAACGTAGCGTACGTTAACTCATTCCCGATAGAACACGTTAATATACATATTTTAGCGTGCGCTAACCGTGCATGGCAGTTTACTACTGGGTAGCAGACTTGATCTAATGGTGATGAAACTCATGAAATCTTCAGTGTTAATACATGTTATCTCCATGCATATCATGCTCATACGATTTATGAATGATCTATACGAATTAAACAATTTCGAGATACAAGGATACATATAATCATCAAAACACCATAATTCATCTTGATCTTCAAGAAAGTATCCTAAGTTCCATCCATTCTATGTCCCAAAACGTATAATTCCATTATGTAAAAACATAAGAACTTGATAATCTCCATAAACTGGTCATAATCGGTTTTGAAGCTTCATGAATATGCTAGGAGTTCAAACACTAAAAGGTTCAATGGTTTATACGATGAAGAAGTACCGAAACATCGAAAATATGATTCTAACAACATGATGTTCGACTATGTACGAATTTAACTGACTAGCTAATCCCAAATCAGGATCAAAACATCCTTAATAATACTACTTAAATTGGTGAAGAATCACCTACCTCAAAGTAGTGAAGAACAAGGAGGAACTTGAAGAAATCCAACACCGAGGGCTTGAACACCAATCTCCAATGATCTACAATCTTCAAACTCGTGCTAGGATGATGATATGAGAGGTTGAGGATAGAGGAAGTAACTCTCTAAGTCTAAGAATTTGGATTTGGGAAGTGAAAAAGTCTGAAAAATGAAAAAGGGTGCTGTCCTATATATAGAAAATGGTTATTCGCGCGCACTAGTCCATATCCATAGCGTGCGCTAACGGCCATACGAAGCTTATTGACCTCACTGTACTCAACATTTAGCGTGCGCTATCCTTATACCAGTAGCGTGCGCTGCAGCGTTGACTTGGCTTTTCCCAAAAGCCGTCCAGATTCATCCCGACATGATCCGACCAAGATCCGCGGATGATCTCACCTAACACCCTCTCTTAATCATGTTGACTACGTATAGCGTGCGCTAAGGTTCATATTTAGCGTGCGCTACGAACCCAATTTAGCATGCGCTACTACGCATAGTCGATAGCGTGTGCTACATGTGCAAAAATCACAATTTAGAACACATTCATGCAATCATACGTTCAACAACACCGGATCATTGAATTCGGAGAATAATACTCAGATCAAAATGCAACAAATACAATTTCACAATGTTCAAATATACATCAGAAATCTCGGGTATTACAGTAGTCATCTCGCAGATTGATTCAGCCATCTCCAGAAGACAGAAAATATCAGTTCGATTGTTGGGGTGTAAGGGTTTATTATGGAGATCCGGATTTCCAATGGATCGTGTAAATACTTTCCGAACTGGTATTTCTACCCTATGCTAGGGTTACAAGAAATTCAGTCTAGGATAATCCAATGGAACACTTACGAATCTAGGCACATAAAAGTAAGCCAAATTGCTAGAGAAATTCTGTGTTTATCAGAAAGAGAGAGAGCTCGGAAAAGGGTGTCTCTAAGACTCAAGAGGAGAGCCTTATTTATACATGTCGATTAGGGTTACATTAGGTCGATTTTTAGGGTTTACGAGAGCGGCGCCGTCATTAGTGATCCGAAATTAGGGTTGACGGATGGTTTACCAAAATTGACGTAATTAGTCAATTTACCATAGTCTCCCTCTAAAATTCGGAATATCACTAAATCCTCAGTCTAAATTTCCGAAGACCTTTTGGGGTGCTGCCCCATGGACCCCGCCCGCTGAACGGTCAGCGGGACCACCGCCAGGGGCTCTGCCCCATGGACCCCGCTAGGGGCGCTGCCCCTAGACCTCGTCACCGGGGCGCGCCCGACCTCCGACATTAGGCCGTACCGGCTTATAATTCGATCTTATACATGTGTGCACTCCGCACATACCCGAACATATATTAGAATACAAATTATAAACCCCTTATCTCACATATTAGTTCCAATTACACAAAATGAATGGTGACACTAAAATCACCAACATATATATTTTTTAACTATGAATTTGCATGCTTTATCGTTAGGACAACATTATCGA